>JAPCWY010000003.1:28722500-30087500 GCA_028455895.1 Rhodomyrtus tomentosa | reverse complement strand
TTGAGCTCTTGGAAACTCCTTTCACATTTATCTGTCCATTCAAACCTTGTTTCCTTCTTTGTCAGCCTCATCAATGGGATGGCTATGGATGAAAACTTCTCCACAAATCGTTTGTAATACCCGGCCAATCTCAAGAAACTTCTGACTTCAGTGACCGTAGTAGGCCTAGGCCAATTCGTTACCGCTTCGATCTTCGCAGGATCCACTACGATTCCTTCTCTAGATACCACATGACCAAGAAATACTACCTTATTCAGCCAGAACTCGCATTTGCTCAACTTATCGTAGAGCGAGTGTTCCCTTAGGGTCTGCAAGACAATCCTTAGGTGCTCCTCATGTTCTGCGTCACTCTTTGAGTAAATTAGGATATCGTCAATAAAGACTATGACGAATCTATCCAAGAATTCCTTAAATACTCGATGCATCAAGTCCATGAATGCGGCTGGAGCATTGGTTAATCCAAAAGGCATCACTGTGAACTCATAATGACCATACCTCATCCTAAAAGCAGTCTTAGGTATGTCTTCCTTCTTGATCCTCAACTGGTGATACTCGGTCCTCAGGTTAATCTTTGAGAATATCGCTGCTCCTTGCAACTGATCAAACAAGCCATCGATTCTTGGCAGTGGGTACTTATTCTTCACTGTTACCTGGTTCAGCTGCCGATAATCAATGCATAAGCGCAAAGATCCATCCTTCTTTCTTACGAATAACACCGGCGCTCCCCACGGTGAGGCACTCGGTCGGATAATTCCCTTATCCAGCAGTTTTTGCATCTGCATCTTTAACTCTTTTAGTTCTGACAGGGACATCCTATAAGGTGCCTTTGAGATCGGCTCCGTTCTAGGAGCTAACTCGATCACGAATTCTATCTCTCGCACCGGTGGCAATCCTGGCAACTCTTGGGGAAACACATTAGGAAATTCACGCACTACCGAGATACTCTCTAGTTTTGGCTCTTCGGTCGTCGTGTCCATCATTGCAACTAAGTATGCCTGACACCCTTCTGACATCATCTTTGTCGCTTCAAGAGATGTGACTAAGGGAATCGAGGTTCCTCCTCGATTCCCTACCAATTCAAAGTTAGGGCGGCCTTCAGGGTAAAAGCGAATTGTCCTATTACCACAATCTACCACTGACCCTACTTACCCAACCAATCCATCCCTATGATCACGTCAAAATCATAAATGGGTAATACAACTAGGTCAATACTCTTCTTACTCCCTCCAATCATGATTTCACAACCAATATGTTATGCTTTAATGGAGTGGCAACATGCAGAATCATATTCAACGGCTTTAACTCCATACCCACCAAATCAACGAATTGAGCAGACATAAATGAATGCGTGGCACTAGGGTCAAACAATGCATATGCAGCTTGGTTGCACAAGTAAATTGTACCTGTGACCACGCCTAGTGCTTCTTCCGCCTCTCTACGGGCTACTGCACATACCCTTCCTTAGGTCGGTGGTTGGTTCTACTCGATCTGAGGAGTGGCAGTCGACGGTCCAGCTTAGGGTCTCTGTCCTTGAGATCGACTCGCCGGAGCTTGATTTGGGCACGTTCTCATCTGGTGGCCCAGCTGACCACACTTAAAGCAAGCCCCAATCCTTACCAGGCATGGCCCATTTCCATGTTTTCTGCCATAAAGGCGGCAGCTCCAATTTGTGGGATTTGGTGGCTTCAAAATATTTTTCCTTACTGGAGGCACGAAACGCCTATTGCCCACCATCGGTCTCTTGCCCATTTGACGGTTGTCTCTAAATGGGATAAACCATGGTCCAGTTGCGGTATTCCTCTCTTTCAAGTCCCTTTCAATCATCTGGCCCCGTTCATATATCTCCTTATAAGTCCTCAAATTTAGGGCAATCATCTGGCTGCGGAGTTCGGACCTCAAACCGTCCCTAAATCTCTTTGCTTTCTCTTGAGGATCTTCTACAGATCGAGGTGCGTACCTCGACAGCCTCGAGAACTCGGCCTCATACTGATCTATCGTCAGCTGATTCTGGCACAATTGTAGGAATTCCACCTGCTTTCTTTCCCTTGCCGTCTTCGAGAAGTACTTGTCGTTGAACGTCGTCTTAAAGGTATCTTAATTCATGGCTGTTCCTTCAAGGAAAACACCATTCTTGGTCGCAGCCCACTAGTCATTTGCAGTACCCTCCAGCTAGTATACTGCTAGCGGCACCTTCTCTTTGTCCGTGCACCTCAGCACTCCAAAAGTTTTCTCCAGCTTCTTAATCCACCTGGGTGCTAGCTCGGGATCTCTAGTCCCATCAAACTGAGTCGGCTTTAGCTTTATGAATTGCTCGACTAGCTGGCTCATCTGTCTGGCCATGACGATTTCCTCTTGGGCATTCATCGCCTCATTGCCTTGGTTAAGTTCACCCTGGCTTCCATTGCCACCGTTGTTGCCGTTGTTGGCGTTGACGGCAGCTTTGGCGGCTCCTACCGCCTAGGCTATGGCAGCATCCCGATCCTAGGTCTGCCTATCAATAAGGTCACCGATTCTCTCCAATGCCTCAGCACGCCATCCATTCTTGGGTCCTCAGCTACAGGCGGCCTCGAGCTAGTGGCTCTACCTCTGGATCTTCCAAATCTCCTAGATAGGTTGCTCATCCTTATCTCCTTCTACTGAACCTGGTCCACCACAAGTTCAGCAAGAAGTTAGTAACTCACTCATTCATCCAAATCCAAAGCTACTAACTACTTCTTAACAGAAACAGTTACACTACAACAGTCCTTTCACATAATAACTTCCACAGGCACTTCAACAAATAACTCATGGTCATTCCTCAGTTCCATTCACTCTAACGGTTCATTAAAACCAACCATACTCATTCATTCGACAAGCCAAAGTCTGGAAATAACTTTCAACACCAAGCAGGGAACTTAATCCTCATGCCTTACCACGACCCTACCCAGGCCAAATGCCAATCATAAGTGTCAAGTCACATGCTATGCACCCCATGTCTTATCCTAACCAGTCACTTAAGGTCTCGATACTTGTCGAAGTCTCAACTTAATCCTCCTTATACTTCATGAGGTGTTCGACCAACTTTCTCAATACTTCAGTATGGTCTTTGTCACGCCCTGCACCCGCTGTCACGAACACGCAACTCCTCGCAAGCAAATCAAAAATCTCTCGTGGTCCCAATATCCGCAAATAAGTCGAGAGACATAATATATACCAAGCATGCGGAAGCAATAATGAAATAACTCCTCCATGCAAAATATAAATGGGACCTAGATAGCGCCAATACTGTCATACATAAATCCAAATGTTCATACAGGTACATAGCTACTAAATCCGCTAACACGAGGGGCGACGGGGTAAGTACACAAAAAAGTCCATCACCATCATACAACAAGAACAGAGTCAAGATCGCCACCAAAAGATCGACTGATAAACTAGGAGCTCCTAAGACGAGCTACTGGAGTCCTTGGTCTCCTCTGCGTCCTCCGTGGGCTCATACTCCGAAAAGGTCTTAGAGCGAACCTCTATAGTATCCTCAGCGATCTCCTCAGTAGATGGCTCCAGAAGATCCTCCTCAGTCACCTCGACCACAATGACCTCCTCGTCTGTGTTCTCTATAGTCGGGGTCCTCTTCGGTCCATTCCTTGAATCGACAACGGACCCTCAGCATGGTCTAAATCTTGCGTGGGTGGCACCAATTAGGGACAACTCCCTGGGGCATCTCACTGGACTTTAGTGGCCCGGTAGACATATCCCCGACTTTCCTAAACCAGGCCTTATACTTGTGAGGCTTCCAGCTAGTACTACTCTCGTCTACCCAGACAACAGTATACTTCCTAGCATAAATAGTTCTCTGCCCGTCAGAGAATTCATCAAAATAGGTGGACATCTCCTTCGGGTCTCCAAAACGAATGGGCCACATCCTCAAGGCCTAGGATCTATAAAAGAAGGGGTCCCCAACGGGGTGAGATTCACATCTCAATAAGGTGGGTCCTAACCCTAGGTTAGGCCGACCGTCTACTCAGGCAGTCACATACCCCAATCATTCAAACTCATAGATATATAAGGCAATACAAATTTAGATAACCACAAATAGATGACAGGCATGCAATTATGACATCATATCACATTCGGATGATCATGCACGACTCGTCCTGCCACATCACCACAACCATCTTTCCTGCCTGCCTCATTCTCATGCCTGCGATTAGATCACATCAGGCTCGATCCGTGTAAACGCATCAGACCGTCATCGACAACCCGCGTAAACGCATCAGGTTTCAATGATACTCCAAGCTAGTGTCGACACCTCATATCTCCGTCCTGCCTAAACGCATTAGGACCGTGGCCATCTCAATCTCGCGTCTCGTACGCATCAGGGCGCCACACGACTCCAACCCTGCGCCTCACTGCCTTAGGGCTTCAACCACATCACTCCGCGTCTCATACGCCTCAAGGTCTCGCCTTGTCTCCGCAATGCCACAATCACAAATCATGCACACAAGGCAAAGTGCAACTCATGCATAAGCAATGCATCCATGGCATACCAGACGATTCAATACACAATCAAGCGTGACCAATTACTCAAGAGATAAGCCTAATCAAACATTAGGATCAACTATACTCTCTTAGCACACACAAGGTCTAATCACGCTAAGCTTCTCGAGAAACAATCTCAATTCCACCTGACTCGCCCAATCGAGTCCAATCTTCCTATCAGAAGGTTAGGAGTTCCCTTACCACGAGTTTAATGCCACAAAATCCTCTTTTCCAGCCCTTAATAGTTAGGCCTCAAAGGTCCAAGAGCGAACCCACCTCGCAACCTAGGAAATTCCAATCAATTGTCAATTTTCCTTGTCCAATTCACCCATCCATGAATAAAAAACCTCCATAACACAATCTTCATCATCCTAGAATGTCTCAATCACCAATTTGGGACTCAAAACCAACAACCATAGCCTCCCCAGAACCGGTCTTGCAGAGAACCAAACCGGTTATTTTCAGTTCTATGCAAACCGAGCATGTCCAGCCCTTAATCCACTCCAAATTCACATTTAATCTCTAACCTACTTGCTAACATGTCTATCTAAGGGTCTCACCGAGGGTTTGAGATCGTGTCATCGCCAAAATTCCTTCGAAAGTCGCTGGCTCCTTCAAGACTACAATCGGTAGTTTCTGTCCAACATTCACAAGACCCATTTAGGATCAAAACTCCATCAAATTAAGCTCAACTTTTTACTATAGACCACTAAACGTGTCCCCTAGATCTCCACAAAATTTGGTTGCATGACTCCAATATTTCGAGGTCCTAAAGGGTCAGAAACATCGCCTACCTCAGATTGTGCCGATTTCTGTCAACTTTCGGGAGAATCTTGGCCGGAGCTCCTTGATGGCTCAATCGACGTGCTTCCTCTTCGAGGAGGTCGAAAAGAGATGGGCTAGGCATGGGTGGTTGGCTCGCCGGCCGGTGGTCACCAGAAAGGCTCGTCGGTGGCAACAAATAGAGAGGCAGAAGTTGGTCGTTGACGGTAGAAAGAGAAAGAAGAAGAAGATGAAGTTTCGGTGATGGGGGCTGTATGGCCGGTCAAAATGGGAGGTGAGAGAGAGAAAAAAAGTTATATTCAATCCTCAAGTCAAAGGGAAGAATGGCAAGTGGTTAATAGTGGACAAGACTACTCTTTGTCTCATCCATTGACATTTGTCCTAAGTGTCATTCAAGGGGGATCCAATGGCCATGCTTCCTCCACTTTTTCGGCAGCCTTGGGGTGGTTGAAAGACCAAAATGCCCTTCTTCATTTGCATAAGCAAGGCCAAAGCTTTAAAGGGCAAAATGATAATTTCACCCCCGACGTCCGGAACTCCATTTTTCTCAATTCAATAATCTTCAACATGGCGATGGTCAATCCAAACATGACGTTGGAATTCTTGATTCTCCATTTTCAAGACTCGTTTCTGATCATTTTCTTTGTTAGATGTGTTCCAGCCTCTCCCGAACCGACGGGGCGGCTTTTGCAGATGTTACGTGTATCGACCCTATGATTCATATCTCAATTAGGACTCGTCAATTCATGGCGACTTTGGTTGTCATGTAATTATGAGGGTCTATCACTAGTCCCTATGGTCCCGATCCTCACTGTCCGATTCAGGAAAATTTTGTAAATCATACATTGGTTAAGCGGCATCACCCATGCTCCAATCGTATAACACTACTAAAACATTTCTTAATCGTTCTTAGATTGGCCTTTTGTGGTTCTAAATGTCCCCTCGATAATCCTTATAGTCAAAGCGCCATTTCCTATTTGAATTCCCTAGGTCCACGTATCTCATCTCGCATTAGCCTTTCCCTTTTGGTCAGTCTACTCGAATTGATTAGATTCGAGCAAGATTTGACTAAAACACATCGCTAGATATATTTCTCATTATTGAGTCTGAAAATAACTCAAAAATCAGAATGTCACAAAAAGAGAATATGGCTCGATCTGTTAATCGTACGAGACCCAAGAGCTGAATGGGTAGTGGAAACTTTGAATGGAAATGAGAAAGTGGATGGGTAGACAGACTCGAGAGGGAGCTGTCATTATACCCAAGTTGCTGAGACGATCGAAACTAGTGCTAATGAGTTAAAGTGATAAAAGTCACGAGAGAGGTGATTCCAAGTTAATCCTTTCTAAATTGAATGCGTGGGAAGAATCATGAGAATTTGGAAAAGCTTGTAAAACTATGTATAAGGTTGAGATTGACCAAGTTTGAAGGAGAGATGAGATTTGAAGTTATCTCCATCTAGATTGGGTATCTTGCTAAAGAAACCTTAGAGGTTTGGGTATACTAAGGAAAGAAAGTGACCCTGGCAGTTTTAGCCTTAAGAGGCTGTTAATAATTGGTGAAAGGTCACAAGAGGAAGGGTTTCCTCAAGGGCACGATATTTGCCTCGACTACCCCTGTTGAGTTGTTTAACGGAAAGTATCTTTATGAGATTGCTCGAAAACAAAGGTTGTTGGGATCTTGATAGTTTTGCAAGGATCCAAGGACGATCGACCAGTGTGAGATAGAGTTCTCAAGGTCGTTTAAGCATATGGTAAAGGTGGTCAAGAACCCTTTGAATGAGACTTTAAGTCTTTGAGAGGATTGGGATTTACAGGCCTTATGCTAATTGTTATTCCTAAATCTGATGAACCGTAATGGACATCAAGAAAAGAAGTGGATGATCGGGAGAGGAATAAGTAAGAGAGAATTTCTGTTCATGGATTGTGAGAAAAGAGAACTTCACTTATGGAACATAGAATGTACATGTAAGGAAATGTCGTCACTATGACATGAGGCTTATGGTGATTAACATTTTATTGTCGTAGGGAATAATAAGAAGACTGATGTGTCAGTTTGTCAGACCTTATGGATTATGAGATTGATTGAGCATAAATCTAGACCACTAGAAGTGGTATTGTGTGTTATCACCCCTAAAGGGTAGGGCGTCACTCTTAAAAGATGATTGGACCATGACATGATCATTGATGGAAAGAAAGGCGAATGGACTTGATGGTCCTAGTTACTTATGATTTTAATGAATGGGTGAACAAGCAAAAAGGATGCTTAGATTGTAATCGCAAGGCGACTTGAGGAAGTCGAATTGAATATCTAAAATATGAATTTGTGGAAACCAAAGACGAACAGATATTGTCACTTGAAGTGACTGAATTTTGGGGAGAAGAATGCCGAGTATGGTGACATCTACGTTATGGAGTAAAACACCGCTGTTGGCGTAGACTCCAAGATCGACGTACTATGGAATAGGAAGGACATGGTGGATTTGAAATAAGAGAATGCCACTAAATTGCATAGTTTCCTTCATATGGTAAGAGACCCTAGTATGGAAGGAAAGGAAATCCTAATCATCTCGATATTAATATTGAGCGTCTAGACTGAGAAAGACGACGCAGAACTGGAATGATTGCTGTAAGGGAAGTTAAGTTCAAGAGACTGTCTTGTAGACGATGTTGAATTCTAGGATAATGTTGACGTTCCGTGGGATAGACAGAATTGAGATAAGGTCAAATTAGTTGGTTGCGAAATTAAGAGGTCAAGACACTAATGCTTCCTGAGGAAAGAGTGACAAAAATGGATAAAATGTTGTGTGGTCCTAGTGGAGACCTGTGACAAAGAAAGCCAAGGTCTGAGCTCTCAAATAAAAAATGTGAGGAACAATTTGAAAGATTTGACACATGGTAGAAAGGAGTTGGCAATAGCCATACTGAGCATCCAAGGAATAATTGGATGGGTTGTTAGCGTCTTGAGAGATGATGATCGGATTTGTTTAAGGAGCTGTGAGGGATATGATAAAAACCTCTTAGAGCGTCCTATGAACCCTAAGAGAGTTCTTGTTGTATGCTAAGTATGAATAGCACGAACTGTGGACTTGATAACGTAAAATTCCTTGGCTAGGAAGTTCTAAGGAGTGGAATCACTATGGATCCTCGAAAGTAGGAGTTGGCGATAGGCTGACTGAGGCCGACGTGAGCTATTGAGGGTTGAGACTTCCTAAGTCTGATGGATCATAATAGTCCTGCATAGACATTGTGGGAAGATTTCCTAGAGGAGCTATTTTGCTAAGGGAAAGGACTAAGGATGAGGTGTGGCGCGAACGGACGAACGAATATGAAAAGGAGTCCCAAGAACTAAAGCCCAATCAATGACCGCGCCGATACTGGTGTTTCTGTTGGAAAGTGAAAAGATCATAAGGATCATGACGAAGTGTCGCAAAAAGAAAATTTGAGACGTAACAAGTCAATTTGAAATGGCAGTGCATGTATATCGCGATAGTAATGCTACATGAGTTGGAATGTCTAATGCATGGTTGAAGTTAGCTTGCAAATGTTCTGGCAACGAAATTGGAAAACACGAATCGCAAGGAGAGGCTTCAAGTTTACACAAACCATAAGAATTTGAGGTATGTGGTTGCCTAGAAAAATTAAATGAGGAACAACGTGTATGAAGGAGATTGCATAAGGACTAAGGATGAAATATCCTATATCGCCTAGAAAAGTGTGACATTTTGAATTCCAGTCAATTTCAGACTCGTTAATGAGAAATGAATCTAAAGATGTATTTCAGACATATCTCGCTCGAATCTGATCAATTCGTGTAGACTGACCAAAGGGGAAAGGCTAACGCGAGACATGGTACGTGGACCTAGGGAATTCGGATAAAAAATGGCGCTTTGACCATAAGAATTGTCGAGGGGATATTTAGAGCCACAGAAGGCCGATCCAAGAACGATTAGGGAATGCCTCGCAAGTGTCGTACGATTGGAGCACGGGTGATGCCGCTTAACCAATGTATGATTTGTAAAATTTTTCCTGAATCGGATAGTAAAGATCGAGACCATAGGAGCTAGTGATAAACCCTCTCAATTACATGACAACCAAAGCTGCCACGAATTGACGAGCCCTAAATGTGATGAGAATTACAGGGTTGATATGCGTAAAATCTGTAAAAGCCACCCGTTGGTTCGAGATAGGCTGGAATCACGTCTGATAGAGGAAACCATCAGAAACGAGTCTTGAAAATTGAAAATAGAGAATCAAGAATTCCAACATCACAATTGGACTGGTCGTCGCCCTATTGAAGATTATTGGAATGAGAAAAACGACGTTCTAAACATCGGGGTAAAATTACCCTTTTGCCCCTCGAGCTTACATCCTTGTCCAAGCATTTGAGGAAGGGCAATTTGGTCATTAAATCCTCCCTAGGCTACCGAAAAAGGTGAATAAAGATGAGCCATTGGATCAAGTTTGATTGACACTAGGACAAGTGTCAATGGATGGGCAAAAGAGTGGTCAAATCTACTATTCCATTCCTACCATTCAACCCATTGACTCAAGCTTGGTATATAGCATTTTTCTCTCTCTCCTCAACCTCACTTGAACGGCCATTTCACTCCTCAACTCAAGGAAACCTCCCCTCTTCATCTTCTTCCTTCTGCCCGCCGCCAACCAGTTATGGAGCCGCCTTTCGCCGCCGTCGACGTCACCTTCTAGCCACCACTTGTACTCCGTCTGACCATACCAACCTAGCCCTATCTTACTGACCTCCTTGAAGTGGAAGCATGGCATTTGGACCACTGAGGAGCTCCGGCCAAGAGTTTTCCCGGAAGCCGACAGAATCGAGCTCAACCTGAGGTAGGTGAGGTTTCTGACCCTTTTGGAGGCCAAAATGTTGGATTTTTTAGGTCAAATTTTATGGAGGTCTTGAGGACGTCAGTATGAATCTGTGATAAAACGTTGAGAGTGATTTGATGAAGTTTTGATCTCAAACGGGTCTTGTAAACTTGGATAGAAAACTGCCGGAAAACTGACCTTCGAGATCCAGCGACTTTCAACGGGATTTCGGCGACCATTCGACCTCAAACTCACGGTGAGCCTCATAAACCCCTTAGATAGGCATGTTAAAAGGTAAGATAGTGAGTAGATGATGGAATTGGAGTTAATTTAGGACCGGTAGTGCACCGCTTGCATAGAACCAAGAAGAACCAATTTGGTTCTATACAAGACCGATTCTGTTGGGAGTAAGAGCAGATGATTTTAAGTCCCAAATTGATGTTTAAGACATGTTAAGATGATGAGAGTTATGTTATAGAGGATTATGGTTCATGGATTGAGGAATCGGACAAGGAAATTGATGAATTGGTCGAATATTCTAGGTTGCGCGTTGAATTGAACCTTTGGATTGTTTGACCAAGACTTTGAGGCACTTGCAAGAAGAAATTTGTGTTATCAAACGCAAGGTAAGGGAATCCTAAACTTAGGATAGGAAGATTGGACTCAATTGGGTGAGTCGAGGATTAATTTGATCGATTTATGAGAATCTTCCAAAGGGATAGCTCTTAATATGTCCTAAGTGGTTATAGGAGGTCTATATGTGACATTCCTTGTGTTTAAATCATATGCCATGTCGAATGTCATTGATTGTCCTCCATGCCATGAGTATTCAAATTGTGCATGAATTGTACCTGTTGTTTTATCTGTGAATTGAATTGAGAAGCATGGCATGAACATGACATGACGAGGCCTTGAGGCTTATGAGGCGTGGGGCGGGAGATGGATATCCTGATGCGATGTAATCGCGGGGTGGAGTTGATATTGTGTGGCGCCTTGATGCGATCTAATCGTGGGGTTGAGATGGCCATGGTCTTGATGCGATCTATTCGCGGGACGGAGGTATGAGGTGATGATATTGGCCTGGAGATTCATTGGAATCTGATGCATTTACGGTTGCCAATGATGGTCTGATGTGTTTACGAGGACCGAGCTTGATGCGATCTAATCGCGGGTTGGAGAATGAGGCAGGCAAGAAGAGGTGGTTGTGGTGAAATGGCAGGATGAGGTGTGCATGATCATCCGAGTGTGACATGGTGTCATAGGTGCATGCCCATCATCTGTGTGTCACTATTTTTATTTGTATGTGCCTGTGTGATTATGAGTTTGGAAAGTTGGGATAGATGACTACTTGAGTGAACGGTCGCCTAACCTAGGGTTAGGACTCTTTTACTGAGATGTGTATCTCACCCCTTTAGGGACCCTTATTTTTACAGATCCTAAGCCTTAGGTATGTGGCTTATTCGTTTTGGGGATCCCAAGGAGATGACGACGTATTTTGACGAGTTTACGGATAGTTAGGGGAACATTTATGTTAGGAAGTGTACGGTTGTATGTGTTGACGAGGGTAGTCTGGACTGGAAGCCTCATAAGTTCAAGGAATGGTTTAAGAAAATCGGAGATGAGTCGATTGGGCTGCTAAAGCCCCATGGGGTACCCTAGGGAGTTATCCCTGATTGGTGCCAGAACGCTGGGGAGTAGAAGCTGCCAGAGGGGTCGGTAGTTGGTTTTAGGAATGGACCGGAGAAGACCCTAACCTTGGAGTTCACTGAAGACGAGGTGATTATCGTGGAGGCGACCGAGGAGGATCTTGCAGAGCCGTCGCATGAGGCAACCATAGAGGATTCTATCGAGGTTCATTCTGAGACGTTCTCAGAGTATGAACCGACGGAGGATGCAGAGGATACAGGGGACTCTGGCAGCACATCTTAGGTGTCCCAGTTTATTGGCTCGATCTTGTGATGGCAACCCCCGACCATGACTATTTTGGATGTTGATTATGGTTATTTCTTTTATGTGCTTACCCCGTCGCCCATTGCTTAGCGGATTCTAGTAGTTTGATACTTGTAAGAACAATATGTTAATGTCTATGACAGTTGTTATGCTATCCAGGTCCCACTTAACTTATTTTTTTGTACGGGGATTTATTTGAGTACCGCTTCCGCATGCTTATTGTGTGTGTATATATATATATATATTATTTCTCGACTTGTTTGTGGATCTTGGGACCACGAGAGATGTGTTGTTTGCTTGCAAAGATATTCGCGTGCTCGACGGGTTTGGGGCGTGACAAAAAGGGTGATTTAAGTAGCGATGCATATAAGTGAAAATCGAGCATCGTGCATTTGGCGGATAAAGGATAGGCTTTGTCCAAGGAAATAAAAGATTCAACTCCTAATTTGGAAGGTTGTCAATTAACTAGTTTGATAACTACCTGAAGCATCAAGCTTGGAGTTAGAAAGGAATTGAGATGCTTCGATGAACAGACCCTGACATTTAAGGAGTTATGGAAATGGATAGAACAGGGAGGAAATTTAGATTTTCAGATACTTGGGAAAGAAACCTCGAAGTTGAGGGTAGAAACCTTAAAGTCCCATAGACGAGAGTATGAGTCCCATATAAAAGGAAAACTTAAAGAAATGACCTCATCGGAAATTCAAAGGGAGAACTAAGGTATCTATAGGGATGGCACAAAGGCATGTCAAGACTTGCATCAATGCTACCGATGAATGGACTGAAAGTGGGATTAATCTAACATGAGGTCAAGCATTAGGCACGCTGACAAGAAATGGGCATGATATTGAAGGTTGATGGATTATCACGATCGTCGGAAATTTTAGGACTGAATTGAGAGTGAATTACTCCGGAGGTAATCAAGAACTTGTTTAAGGAGTCGAGAAGGCTATGATTCAATTTGGATAATAGAGGACAAGTTGATAAAGCCCCTAAATATCTAATGGTACGAAAGTACGTTTGGAGGAAGTGAAACACCAAATGGTATGGGCACCAAAGAGTGCATTTTTGCGACGATTTAGTAATGACGGATAGGTAAAGATATTGAGTTTAATACGGCATTTTGGAAAAGCCTTCCATCAAGTAATTTGAAAAGTAGGATTGCAGTGTAACATATATACCCTCGGACCATTAAATAATTTGAAAAGGCGATTTGAATGCTCGAGAGTATACCACCGACAAATATTATGAACGTCGAATGGGAACAAAGGAAGGTGAGCATAGATTGAGGACAAAAAGGGAAATGAGCGGTGAAGGATAAAAACTGTTATTGGTAAAGACATTATGAAAATGTCAAGTAATGAAAAGAGCTACTTTGTAAAGTGAGGAAGTGATGAGGCGTCGGTACCCTATAAAACTGGACAATTATAAGGTTGTAAATTTTGAGGATGAAATTTCTTTAAGGGGGAAGAGTTGTGACATTCCGAATTCCGACCCTCCTCGAGGACATTAACAAGGAATGGAATCTTGAATTTTGATATCGGGCAATGAAGAATTGTGACATTTGAAAGGAATTAGACATCGCCTCATCAAAGGTAATTTAAATTGGAAAAGTGAGGTTTCAGACGGAAAGTGCAAAATTATCATTTTGCCCCTCGACCCTTGCCCTTACCTTAAGAATGGATTAAGGACATTTTAGTCATTTGAAAATCCCTCCTAGTGGTTGATTTTTGTTTTTAGGATAGATGTGTCATTTGGCCTTAAGATATTTTGAATGTCATGAAAAGTTTCATTATTTGGGTGAAGCTTTCCACTTAGCATTTAATTCTTGTCCAATCTAACTACCATTCAACCATTTGACTAAGGAGATTAGTGGAAGACTCTCATATCTCTCTCTCCTCATTTGCTTTAGCCAAAACCCTCATTTCCCCTCACTCTCTCTTGCTTCTTCTTCTTCTTCTTCTCTTGCTTGCCAGCTCGCTGCCCTGTTCCGAGCGACTCACTGTTTCAACCATAACTTTTTCGTTCGATGGTCGATTGAGGTAAAACCACCGGAAATAGAAATCCTATCGTCTTGCCATTCTAACAAGGTATTATGGGTCCAAATTTACCCAGGCGTTTGTCTCGTAGAGCCGTTTGAAGGAGCAATGGTCAGGCTGGTCAGTTTTGAATCCGAGAGCTCCTAGCAGACCAGTCCGACCATCCCACTATTACGATCATATCTTCTTCGTTCAATACCGGATCGAGGTAAAACCACTACCAAATGAAAGCTTATTGTCGTATCTTTCCATAGATATATCATAAGCTCAATTTGACCCTGTAGATCTTCCCGTAGCTCGATTTGAGTGGAAAAAGGTCAGGCGAGGTCAAATTCTGATCGATTTTGGGGAAAGACCTGTTCCGACTTCAAATTCTCCCAAATTTTTTGTGAGGTCTTCTACACTTATATTATTAAAGTTGTATGAGCTCTGATAAAAAGTTGGGATGAATTTGATGAAGTTTTGACCCCAAATGGGTCTTGTGTTTGAAGGGCCAAAACTGCCAATTTGAGGACTTGAAGAAACCAGAGACATTCAAGGAGTTTTCGGCGACGACTCGACCCCAAATCTTTGGTGAGCTTCCCAAACCCTTAGATCTACATGTTAGCAAGTAGATTAGTAAATAAATTAGAGATTTGAAGTAGCTTAAGGGCTGGATATTGGCGGTAAACACAGAACTGAAAATAGCCCGGTTCGGTTCTGTGCATACCGATTTTGTGGGAGCTATTAGTGGTTGGTTTTGAGTCTCAAATTTATCAATGAGACATGCTAGGATGTTGAGGAATGTGTTAATGATGTTTATGATCCATGGATTGATGATTTGGGCAAGAAAAATTGACGGTTGGATGGATTTCCATAGGTTACACGGTAGACTTGTTCTTAGACGGTTTGGACCGAAATTATTGAGGTGCTTGAGAAGGATTTTGTGGCATTAAGCTTGAGGTAAGGGGATTCTAAACCTTCGATAGGAAGATTGGACTCGATTGGGTGATTTTTTAGTACAAATTGATCGGTTCTTGGAAATTATTATATGGTTGTCCAAAGTATGTCCTAGAAAGCCATTGAGGACTTGATTGATTAATAATGCTTGTGCCTTGAGTTGACTACCATGTATGAATGTCAATCGGATCGTCTTGCATGCCATAGGTGTATTGTTTGTACATGAGTTTGCACTTGGCTTTGAGTGTTATGAGTTGAAATGAATTATGGCATGTCTAAGAAGTTGTGATACCCTGATGCGTTGAGATGCGAGGTTGTGTGACTGGATACCCTGAGGCGCTGAGGCGCGGGGTTTGAATTGAATGGCACACTAAGGCGTATGAGACGCGGAGTTGCATGATTGAATGCCTTGAGGCACTGAGGCACGAGTTTGGAGTGAATGGCACCCTGATGCGTATGAGACGCGGGGTTGAGAAGGCCATGGACCTGATGCGTTGAAACACGGGACGGAGTTGTGATGTGTCGACACAGGCTTGTGGTAGCATTGAAAACCTGATGCGTTTACGCGTGTTTGTCAATGAGACGATTTGATGCGTTTACGCGGACCGAGCCTGATACGTTCTAAACGCAGGCATGATTCAAATTGAGGCAAGGAATGGTGGGAGGTGCAATTTGGCTGGATAAACTATGCTTGAGTATAATGAAGTATTAAGCTGCCTGGATTGCATGCTTGGCATACGTGTGTTATTTTTTGTATAATTTGCTTGTGGTTATAATTGCTTGAGTAGACGGTCAGCCTAACCTAGGGTTAAGACCTACCTTACTAAGATTTATATCTCACTCCATTGGGGATTAACATTTTCTTCAGGTTCCAGGCAATGGAGCATCAGTAAGTCCAACGATTAGCAATCGTGGGAGTAATAAGTAAATGAGTACAAGATATTCTGTGAACTTAGGAATTGTATTCTATGTTGCAATTGTAAAATGGAATCACTACTATTTATCCCTGGTCATTTGTTTTATTGAATGGAATGGAGATGACTGAAACTTCCGATTGAAATTGGATTATTTGTATTGTGGGCCGAAAAATCCTAAAAGACTTTCATAAAGGAACAGCTTAGTAGGATGTTTGCGTGCTCGCCGGGTTCGGGGCGTGACATTCCCGTATAGTGATATATTGTGCTTTCATCATCTGAGATGTCACATTACCATCAGTGCGATTTGACTTCCGCGATAAACTTTGAAATTGCATTATAATCACCTATTCGCCCCCTCTAGGTGATAACACTAGCCACAACACAATGAACGAAGATTCATTGTGACATTCTGATTTCCCAGTCATTTTCAGACTCATTAATGAGAAGTATATCTAGCAATGTGTTTCAGTCATATCTCGCTCGAATCTGATCAATTTGAGTAGGCTAACCAAAAGGGAAAAGCTAACGTGAGACAAGGTACGTGGACCTAGGGAACTCGAATAGGAAATGGCGCTTTGACCATAAGGATTGTCGAGGGGACATTTAGAACCACAAAAGACTGATATAAGAACGATTAAGGAATGCATTGCTAGCGTTATACGATTGGAGCGCGGGTAATGCCGCTTAACCAACGTATAATTTGCAAAAATTTTCTAAATCGAACGGTGACGATCGAGACCATCAGAACTAGTGATAGACCTTCACAATTACATGACAATCAAAGTCGCCATGAATTGACGAGGCCTAAATGTGATATGAATCACAGAGTCGATACGCGTAACGTTTGCAAAAGCCATCCGTCGGTTCAGGATAGGCTAGAACCACATTTGATACAGAAAATGACCAGCGAAGAGTCTTGAAAATTGAAAAGGGAGAATCAAGATTCCAACATCATATTTGGATTTGTTGTCGTCTTACCGAATAATATTGGCATGAGAAAAACAACGTTCCGGACATCGGAGGTAAAATTATCATTTTGTCCCTCAAGACCTAGCCCTATTTATATAATCGGATGAGGGCATTTTGGTCTTTTACACACCCTAAGGCTGCCGAAAAGTTGGACGAATCTTGGCCATTGGATTTGCTTGAATGACACTTAGGACACATGTCAATAAATTAGGCAATGAATGGTCACATCCACTTTTCCCCAACTACCATTCAACTCATTGACTTTTGAAGTTGAATATAGCCCCTCTCTCTCTCCCTCTTGGCCGGCCACACATCCCCATTTGGCCAAAAAATCTCTTTTTCTTCTTACTCTCTTCTACCGCTCGCCGATCGGTTGTGTGCCGCCCCTTCGTTGCCGCCGACAACCCCCTCCGGCGACTTCTAGCCACCGTGACGACCATCCATACCTTGCCCGACCTCTTACCGACATCCTCAAAGTGGAAACGTGTCGTTTGACCCACCGAAGAGCTCCGGCCAGCCATTCTCCCGGAAGTCGACGAAAACCATCGCAGCTGGAGGTAAGCTGCTGTTAGGATTCCGTAGGACCTCTTAACATTCAAATATTTCGGTCAAATTTTGTGGAGATCTAGGAGACTCACATACCGAGTTGTGGTAAAAATTTGGGCCGAATTTGATGGAGGTTTGATGATGAAATGGTGTCGCCTTTGATGGAAAGAAACTGCCGGTTGGAGGACTAAGGGAAACCGGTGATATTCAAGGTGTTTCTAGCGACGACTCGGCCCCAAATCTTCGATGAGCTTCCCAAATCCTTAGGTTTACATGTTAGCAAGTAGGTTAGTGAATGAACGGAGGATTTGAGGTAGTTTAAGGGCTGGATAATAGCGGTATACACAGAACTGAAAATAGCCCAGTTCGGTTCTGCGCAAACCGATTCTGTGGAGGCTGTTATGGGTTGGATTTGAGCCTCAAATTCATTATTGAGACATGCTAGAATGTAGAGGATCATGTCATTAAGGCTGGTGATTCATGGATGGGTGAATTGGACAAGAGAAATTGACGATTGGTTGGAATTTCATAGGTTGCGCGGTGGACTTGGTCTTGGACCACTTGGACCGGATTTGAGGAGGCACTTGAGGAGAGAATTTGTGACATTAAGCTTGAGATAAGGGAACCCTAAACTTATGATAGGAAGATTGGACTCAATTGGGTGAGTCGAGTGAGATTGTGATTGATTTTGAGTGACTTCAATGAGATTAATCTTTGTGTGTCCTTGGATGGTATAGAAGGCTTAATGTGCGCAAATGCTTGTGCTTGAATTATCTACCACGTCTGTATGTCGATTTGACTGTCTTGCATGCCATGAGTATATGAATTGTGCTTAAGTTGCACATAGCAATATGTGTGTGGATTGAAGAGAAATCATGGCATGAGTGTGACATGATAAAACCCTGATGCATATGAGATGCGGGGTGGTGTGAGGAATACCTTGAGGCGTTGAGGCGCGGGGTTGGAGTTGTATGGCACCCTGATACGTATGAGACGCGGGGTTAGGAAGGCCATAATCCCGATGCGTTGAAACGCGGGATGAAATTGTGATGTGTCGACACTGGCCTGGAGTAACATTGAAACCTGATGCATTTACGCTGGTTGTCAATGACAGTCTGATGCATTTAGGCGGACCGAGCCTGATGCGCTCTAAACTCGGGCATGAGAATGAGGTAGGTATGAAGGGTGGAAGTGGTGGTGTGACGTGGCGGTGTGTGCATAATCTTCGTGATGTGTTGTGATGTCACGGCTGCTTGTCTGACATCTGCATGATTGTTGATAATCGAATGCCTCATGTGTTTGTTTGCATGAAACGCTAATATTTTTGACTGCCTGAGTGGACTATCGACCTAACCTAAGGTTAGGACCCACCTTACTGAGATGTGTATCTCACCCAGTTGGGGACCCCCCTTTTTACAGATCCTAAGTCTTGAAGATGTGACTTATCAGGTTTGAAGACCCCAAGGAGATGTCCGTTTATTTTGATGAGTTCCCTGACAGGCAAGGGACTATTTATGTTAGAAAATGTACAGTGGTGTGGGTAGACGAGAGTAGCACTAGTTGGAAGCCTCACAGGTATAAGGCCTGGTTCCGGAAGGTTGGGGATGTTTCTACAGGGCCGCTGAAGCCCAATGAGGTGCCCTAGGGAGTCGTCCCTAGTTGGTGTCATCCCACCCGAGAATTAGAGTAGGCTGAGGGGTCAGTTGCCGATTCGAGGAACAGACCTGAGAGGACCTCGACCTTGGAGGATACTGAGGAGGAGGTCATAGTGGTCGAGGCTACAGAGAATGACCTGGTGGAGCCGTCTGTTGAGGAGACCATTGAGGATACCATAGAGGTTCGCTCGGAGACATTCTCGAAGTACGTTTTCACGAAGGAGACAAAGGAGATTGATGACTCCAGCAGCTCGTCCTAGAAGCTCCCGGCTTGCTAGTTGATCTTTTGACGACGATCCTGACCCTTTTTCTTGTTGGATGTCGTGGATGATCCCTTTTTTGTACTTACCCCATTTCCATTGCCTAGCGGATTTATTTGTTATGCCATTGTATGAACTTTTAGATATTTTGTATTATGGTATTTTCGCTATCCAGGTCCCACTTTATATTTGTACGAAGAAGTTATTGCATTGTCGCTTTCGCGTGCTTTGTTTATAATACGTCTCTCGACTCTTGTGTGGATCCTAGGACATCGAGAGATATTTTGTGCTTGCATGGAGTCGCGTGCTCGTGCCCGGGGCGCAGAGCATGACATCCCCGTTTGCTTTGGTATCAGAGCAAGGTCAACTTCATCCAAAGTTGATTGAGGACGAGAGTAATAAGGAGGATTAAGTTGGGACAAGGACAGTTAGCGAGACTTTTGGAGATTGGTTAGGATAAGACATGGGATGCATATCATGTGACTTGGCACTTATGGTTGGCATTTTGCCATGGTAGGGTTGTGGAAATGCACGAGGATTAAGTTCCCTGCTTTGTGTTGAAAGTCATTTCTGGACTTTGACCTGTTAAATATTGCAAAACGAGAGAGAGATTGATGAGGATGTAAGCCATAGATACATTAAGTACCCAAAAAAGATACATTTAGATATCTGGGATCAATATTGCAAAAGGAGAGAGATTGATGAGGATATAAGCCATAGAATCAGAGCAGGTTGGATGAAATGGCGCAGTGCATCGGGATTTTTGTGCGATCGCAAAATTCCTCTTAGGTTAAAAGGAAAATTTTATAGAACAGCAGTCAGACCTGCCATGTTATATGGAGCTGAATGTTGGCCAGCACAAAGGAAACATGAGCATAAAATGGGAGTAGCGAAAATGAGGATGTTAAGGTGGATGTGTGGTCATACAAGGATGGACAAGATAAGGAATGAAGAGATTCGACGAAAAGTTAGAGTAGAACCGATGGCGGAAAAGATGAGAGAGCATAGATTGAGATGGTTTGGGCATATTCTCCAAAGACCCTTAGATGCACCGGTACGAATAGAAATTTGCTATCGATAGCATAACACGAAAAAAGCAAGAGGTCGGCCGAAACTTACTTGGGGGAAAGCAGTAAAACAAGATTTAATGGAGTGGGAAATAGATTGGCGTACGGTTTGTTTTAGGACGGAATGGAGGGAGGCTATTAGTATTGTGGAGGAGTAGTGTATAGATAAATAGATATATATATATATACTTATTTATTTTTACACATTTATCTCTTTTCCCTTCCTTGATTCTGCTTTTATTTTTATGATTCTTTAGGGTTCATCGACCGCCGACCCCAACTAGTTTGGGATAAAGGTGTTGTTGATGTTTATGTTGATGTTGAGGGAGTCACATGCTCGTGCCCGGGGCGCGGAGCGTGACATCTCTGTTTGCTTTGGTATCAGAGCAAGGTCAGCTTCATCCAAAGTTGATTGAGGATGGGAGTAATAAGGAGGATTAAGTTGGGACAAGGATGGGTAGCGAGACTTTAGGAGACTGGTTAGGATAAGACATGGGATGCATAGCATGTGACTTGGCACTTATGGTTGGCATTTTGCCACGGTAGGGTTGTAGAAATGCATGAGGATTAAGTTCCCTGCTTTGTGTTGAAAGTCATTTCTGGACTTTGACCTGTTAAATGAATGAGTATGGTTTGTGTTAGTGAACCGTTGGAGTAAACGGAACTGAGGAATGGCCATGGACTACTTATTGAAATGTCTTCGGAAATTTGTTGTATGGAGATTGTTGTGTTATGATTGTTTCTGCTAAGGCATAGATGGTAGCTCTGGACTTGGATGAATGAGTGAGTACTAACTCATTGCTGAACTTGTGGTGGATCAGGTTTAGTAAAAGAATATAAGGATGAGCAACCCATCTAAGAGATCTGGAAGGCCCAGAGGCGGAGCCTCTAGTTCGAGGTCGCTTGTAGCAGAAGACCCAAGGATGGATGGCGTGCAGAGGGCGCTAGAGAGGATTGACGAACTCATTAACAGGTAGACCCAGGATCGGGATGCTGCCATAGCCCAGGCAGTCGGAGCTGCCATAGTTACCGTCAACGCCAACAACGGCACCAACGAAGGCAACGAAAACCCCGATGATCACATCCAGGGTAATGAGGCTGTGAATACTCAAGAGGAGGTTGTCGTGGCTAGACAGATGGGTCAACTAGTGGAATAATTCATAAAGTTAAAGCCGACCTAGTTCGGCGGGACTGGAGATCCTAAGCTAGCACCTAGGTGGATTGAGAAGTTAGAAAAAGCCTTTGGAGTACTAAGGTGCACAGACGAAGAGAAGGTATTGTTAGCGGTGTACTAGTTAGAAGGGACTACAAACAATTGGTGGGCTGCCACCAAGAATGGAGTTTTTCCCGAAGGAACGGCCATGACCTGGGATGCCTTTAAGATGGCGTTCAACGAAAAATACTTCTCGGAGACGGCCAGGGAAAGGAAACAGGTGGAATTCTTACAGTTACGTCAAAACCAGCTGACGGTGGATCAGTATGAGGCTGAGTTCTGTAGATAATCAAGGTACGCACCTCGATCAGTGGAAGATCCCCAGGGGAAAGCAAGAAGATTTCGGGACGGATCGAGGCCTAAGCTCCACAGTCTGATGATAGCCTCGAACTTGAGAACCTATAAGGAAATATATGAACGGAGCCAAATGATTGAAAAGGACTTAAAGGAAAGGAATGCTGCATCTGGATCGCGGTTTACCCCATTCCGAGACAATCACCAGATGGGCAAAAGACCGATGGCGGGCAATAGGTGTTTTGTACCTCTAGTGAGGAAAAACATAGTGAAGCCGCTGAACCCCACGAACTGGAGCTGCCGTCTCTATGGCAGGAGGCATGGAAATGGGCCATGCCCAGTAAGGACTAGAGCCTGTTTTAAATGTGGTCAAGGCCACCAGATGAGGACGTGCTCAAACCAAGCTCCGACGAGTTGACCTCAAAGACAGAGACCGCAGGCTGGACCATCGGCTGCCACTCTCCAGATCGAGCGGAATCGACCCCCAGCTCAAGGTAGGGTATATGCAGTAGGCCGCAGAGAGGCGGAGGAAGCACCAAGCGTGGTCACAGGTACGATTTACTTGTGTGACCAAGCTGCATATGCATTGTTTGATCCTGGTGCCACGCATTCATTTGTGTCTGCTCAGTTTGCTGATTTGGTGGGTATGAAGTTAAAACTGTTGAGTATAATTATGCATGTTGCCACTCCGTTAAAGGATAATATATTGGTTTCATTGGACTGTGCTGGCTGTAAAATCGTGATTGGAGGGAGTAATAAGAGTATTGATCTAGCTGTATTGCCCATGTACGTTTTTGACGTGATCATAAGGATGAATCGGTTGGGTAAGAAAGGGGCAGTGCAAGATTGTGGTAGTAGGATAATTCGTTTCTACCCAGAAGGCCGCCCTAGCTTTGAATTAGTGGGAAGTCGAGGAGGGATCTCGATTCCCTTAGTCTCATCTCTTGAAGTGACAAAGTTGATATCTGAAGGGCGTTAGGCTTATTTAGTTGCAGTGGTGGACACGACTGCCGAGGAACCAAAACTAGAAAGTATTCCGGTAGTGCGTGAGTTCCCTGACATTTTTCCCCGAGAGTTTCCAGGATTGACACCGAAGCGAGAGATATAATTTGTGATCGAGCTAGCTCCTAGAACGGAGCCGATCTCCAAGGCACCTTATAGGATGTCCCTGTCAGAACTGAAAGAATTAAAGGTGCAGATGCAGGAATTGCTGGATAAAGGATTCATCCGATCGAGTGTTTCACCATGGGGAGCGCGGATATTATTCATAAGGAAGAACGATGGGTATTTACGTTTATACATCGACTATAGGCAATTGAACCAGGTAACAGTGAAGAATAAATACCCACTGTCGAGAATCGATGACCTGTTTGATCAGTTGCAAGGACCAGCAGTATTTTTAAAGATTGACCTGAGGACCGGATATCACCAGTTGAGGATCAAGAAGGAAGACATGCCTAAGACTGCTTTTAGGATAAGGTATGGTCATTATGAGTTCATAGTGATGCATTTTGGATTAACCAATGCTCCAGCCGCATTCATGGATTTAATGCATCGAGTGTGTAAGGAATTCCTGGATAGATTCGTCATAGTCTTTATCAACGACATCCTAATTTACTCAAGGAGTGATGCAGAACACGAGGAGCACCTAAGGATTGTCTTGCGGACCCTAAGAGAACACTCGTTATACGCTAAGTTGAGCAAATGCGAGTTCTGGCTGAATAAGGTAGCGTTTCCTGGTCATGTAGTATCGGGAAAAGGAATCGCAGTGGATCCAGCAAAGATCGAGGCTGTAACAAATTAGCCTAGGCCCACTACATTCACGAAAGTCAGAAGCTTCTAGGGATTGGCAGGGTATTACAGACGTTTTGTGGAGAAATTTTCATCCATAGTCATCCCATTGACGAGGCTGACAAAGAAGGAAATAAGGTTTGAATGGACAGATAAGTGCGAAAAGAGTTTCCAAGAACTCAAACATCGATTGACGGCTGCACTAGTGTTGACGATTCCATCAGGACCAGGGGGCTATGAAATATATAGCGATGCCTCGCCGAAAGGATTGGGCTGTGTGTTAATGCAGCATGGAAGAGTTGTGGCCTACGCATCTTGATAGCTGAGACCACATGATCTGGAGTTAGCATCGATCATTTTTGCCATGAAGATCTGGAGACATTATTTGTGTGGCGAGAAGTTTCAGATTTATACCAATCACCAAAGCTTAAAGTATCTGTTTTCCTAGAAAGAGCTGAATATGAGGCAGTGTCGGTGGATGGAGCGTCGGTGGATGGAGCTACTCAAGGATTATGATTATGATATATTGCATCACCCTAGGAAGGCAAACAGAGTCCCAGATGCACTTAGTCGAAAGTCAAGCATCGTTGTTATATTAGTAAAAGGTTGGTCAATGATCGAGGACTTGAGAGATTCTGAGTTCAGACTGAAAGTCTGCCAATTGTCTAGTTTGATGGCTACATTGAGGGTGGAACTTGAGAGGTTCAGGAGGGAATAAAGACTTGCAGTCTACAGACCCGAAAATTCAGAAAATCCTGAAGATGGAAGCGATAAAGAGGAAACCAGAGTTCCAAGTGTCGGAGGACGGAATCTTGAAGTTCCGAGGACGTCTATGCGTGCCAAAGGACGAAGAACTCAGTGAAATGATTTTGTCAGAGGCTCACAGAAGCAATTATAGCATCCACACTGGAAGCACGAAGATGCATCAGAACCAACGCCAGCACTACTGGTGGAATGGGATGAAGGTAGATGTAGTGAAGTATGTGGCAAAGTGCTTGACATGCCAACAAGTGAAAGCGCAGCACTGTAAGCCTAGAGGATTATTACAGCCATTGGAAATACCAGAATGAAAATGGGAGCATATAACGATGGATTTTGTGATAGGACTCCCGAGGAGCCAGAGAAGTCACGACTCTATATGGGTAGTCGTGGACAGATTAAATAAGTCCGCACACTTCATCCCGGTGCGAAAGGATTTCGCAATGGATAGATACCCCGAGTTGTACATGAGGCAAGTAGTGAGGTTACATGGAGTGCTTGTAACAATTACATCAGATAGAGATCCCAAGTTCACAGCGAACTTTTGGAAAAGCCTGCAAGAGGCTATGGGAACTCGACTGCAGTTTAGCACGTCATATCATCTACAGACAGACGGACAGTCGAAGAGGACGATTCAGACACTTGAGGACATGCTGCGAGCATGCGTCATAGATTTTAAAGGTGGATGGGATGATCGGCTGCATTTGGTGGAGTTTGCGAATAATAATAGCTACCAGCAGAGCATCCAAATGGCATCATTCAAAACACTCTATGGAAGGGCCTGCAGAACCCCAATTTGCTGGGATAAGATTGGAGAAAGAAGTATCACAGGCCCGGAGTTGGTAGAGCAATCTGTGGAAGCGGTAAAGATAATTCGGGATAGACTGAGGACGGCACAGAGTCGTCAGAAGAGCTATGCGGATAAGCGGTGAAAGCCTTTGGAGTTTCAAGTGGGCGATCATGTCTTCCTCAAGGTGTCGCCGATGAGGGGATTATCGCGATTTAGGAAGAAGGGAAAACTGAGCCCAAGGTACGTAGGTCCATTTGAGATATTGGAGCGGATTAGGACCTTGGCCTATAGGCTTGCCTTGCCGCCTAATCTATCCCAGGTACATAATGTCTTCCACATGTCAATTATGCGGAAATACAAACCAGACCAGACCCATGTGCTGGACTACGAGGTCATAGAAGTAGACGACCGGGTATCCTACGTGGAGAAGCAAATCAGGATTGAAGACCGAAAAGAGTAAACTCTCAGGAATAAGACGATTCCATTAGTCAAAGTTGTGTAGGAGCACCATGGAACCGAAGGCGCGACGTGGGAAAATGAAGAGACGATGAGGTAACTACACCCCCATTTATTTGAATAATTAAGGTTGATGTAAATTTCGGGGACGAAATTTTTGTAAGAGGGGAAGAATTCTAACATTTTGATTTTCCAGTCATTTTCAAACTCATTAATAAGAAGTATATCTAGCGATGTGTTTCAGTCATATCTCGCTCGAATCTGATCAATTTGAGTAGGCTGTCCAAAAGGGAAAGGCTAAAGCGAGACAAGGTACGTGGACCTAGGGAACTCGAGTAGGAAATGACGCTTTGACCAAAAGGATTGTCGAGGGGACATTTAGAATCACAAAAGGGCGATCTAAGAACGATTAAGGAATGCATTGCTAGCATTATACGATTGGAGCGCGGGTGATGCCGCTTAACCAACGTATAATTTGTAAAATTTTCCTAAACCGAACGGTGACGATCGAGACCATCGAAACTAGTGATAGACCCTCACAATTTCATGACAACCAAAGTCGCCATGAATTAACGAGCCCTAAATGTGATATGAATCACAAGGTCGATGCGCGTAACGTCTGCAAAAATCACATGTCGATTCGGAATAGGCTGGAACCATGTCTGATAGAGAAAACGACTAGAAACGAGTCTTGAAAATTGGAAAGGGAGAATCAAGAATTTCAACATCATATTTGGATTGGCCGTCGTCTTACAGAAGAATATTGGAATGAGAAAAATGACGTTCCGGACATCGAGAGTAAAATTACCATTTTGCCCCTCAAGACCTAGGCCTATTTATATAATTGGAGGAGGGCATATTGGTCTTTTATACACCCCAAGGCTGCCGAAAAGTTGGATGAATTTTGACCATTGGATTTGCTTGAACGACACTTGGGGCACATGTCAATAGATTAGGCAATGAGTGGTCATATTCACATTTACCCAACTACCATTCAACTCATTGATTTTTGAAGTTGAATATAGCCTCTCTCTCTCCCTCTTGGTTGGACATACACCCTCATTTGGCCGAAAAATCTATTCTTCTTCTTCCTCTCTTCTGTCGTTCGCCAACTGGTTCTGTGCCGCCCGTTCGCTGCTGCTGACGACCCCTTTCGGCAGCTTCTAGCCGCTGAGCCGACCATCCACACCTTGCCCGACCTTTTGCCGACATCCTCGAAGTGGAATTGTGTCGTTTAACCCACTGAAGAGCTCCGGCCAGCCATTCTCCTGGAAGTCAACGAAAACCGTCACAGTTGGTGGTAAGCTGCTGTTCGAACTCCGTAGGACCTCTTAACGTTCGAATATTTCTGTCAAATTTTGGGGAGATCTAGGAGACTCATATACTAAGTTGTGGTAAAAATTTGGGCTGAATTTGATGGAGGTTTGATGATGAAATGGTGTCGCCTTTGATAGACAGAAACTGCCGGTTGGAGGACTAAGGGAAACCGGTGATATTCAAGGTGTTTTCGGCAACGACTCTACCTCAAATCTTTGGTGAGCTTCCCAAATCCTTAGATTTACATGTTAGCAAGTAGGTTAGTGAATAAATGGAGGATTTGAGGTAGTTTAAGGGCTGGATAATGTCGGTATACACAAAACCGAAAATAGCCCGGTTCGGTTCTGTGCAAATCGATTCTGTGGAGGCTGTTATGGGTTGAATTTGAGCCTCAAATTCATTATTGAGAAAAGCAAGAATGTAGAGGATCATGTCATTAAGGTTGGTGATTCATGGATGGGTGAATTAGGTAAGAGAAATTGACGATTGGTTGGAATTTCATAGATTGTGCGGTGGACTTGGTCTTGTACCAGTTGGACCAAATTTGAGGAGGTGCTTGAGAAGAGAATTTGTGACATTAAGCTTGAGGTAGGGGAACCCTAAATCTATTATAGGAAGATTGGACTCAATTGGGTAAGTTGAGCGAGATTGTGATTGATTTTGAGTGACTTCAATGAGATTAATCTTTGTGTGTCCTAGAATGGTATAGAAGGCTTGAATGTGCGCAAATGCTTGTGCTCGAATTGTCTACCATGTCTGTATGTCGCTTTGACTGTCTTTCATGCCATGAGTATATGAATTGTGCTTGAGTTGCACTTAGCATTGTGTGTGTGGATTGTATGGAAATCATGGCATGAGTGTGACATGGTAAGACCCTGATGTTTATGAGACACAGGGTGGTGTGAGGAATACCGTGAGGCGCTGAGGCGTGGGGTTGAAGTTGTATAGCACCCTGATGCGTATGAGACGCGGGGTCGAGAAGACCATAGTCCTGATGCGTTGAAACACGGGACGGAGTTGTGATGTGTCGACACTGGCCTGGAGTAATATTGAAACCTAATGCGTTTACGCGGGTTGTCAATGATAATCTGATACGTTCACGCGGACCAAACCTGATGCGTTCTAAACGCGGACATGAGAATGAGGCAGGTATGAAGGGTGGAAGTGGTGGTGTGACGTGGGGTGTGTGCATGATCTTAGTGATGTGTTGTGATGCCACAACTGCTTGTTTGGCATCTGGATGATTGTTGATAATCAAATGCCTCATGTGTTTTGTTTGCATGAAACGTTGATGTTTATGATTGCCTGAATGGACTATCGGCCTAACCTAGGGTTAGGACCCATCTTACTGAGATGTGTATCTCACCTCGTTTGGGACCCCTTTTTTACAGATCCTAGGTCCTGAAGATGTGGCCTATCAGGTTTAGAGACCCCAAGGAGATGTCCGCTTATTTTGATGAGTTCCTTGACGAGCAGGGGACTATTTATTTTAGAAAATGTACAGTGGTGTGGGTAGACGAGGTAGCACTAGCTGGAAGTCTCATAAGAATGAGGCCTGGTTCCGAAAGGTTGGGGATGTATCTACAAGACCGCTGAAGCCCAATGAGATGCCCCAAGGAGTCGTCTCTAGTTGGTGTCATCCCACCCGGGATTTAGAGCATGCTGAGGGGTCAGTTGCTGGTTCGAGGAACGGACTTGAGAGGACCCTGACCTTGGAGGATACTAGGTGGAGGTCATAGTGGTCGAGACTACAGAGGATGACTTAGTGGAGCCGTCTGCTGAGAAGACCATGGAGGATACCGCAGAGGTTCGCTCGGAGACCTTCTCGGAGTACATGCCCACTGAGGAGGCAGAGGAAACTGATAACTCCAGCAGCTCGTCTTAGAAGCTCCCGGCTTGCTAGTTGATCTTTTGACGGCGATCTTGACCTTGTTTCTTGTTGGATGTCGAGGATGGATCCTTTTTGTGTACTTACCTCGTCACCCTTGCCTAGCGGATTTAGTTGCTATGCTATTGTATGAACTTTCAAATATTTTGTATTATGGTATTCTCGCTATCTAGGTCCCACTTTATATTTGTACGGAGAAGTTATTGCATTGTCGCTTCCGTGTGCTTTGTTTATAATACGTCTCTCGACTCTTGTGTGGATCCTGGGACATCGAGAGATATTTTTGGCTTACAGGGAGTAGCATGCTCGTGCCTGGGGCGCGGGGCGTGACATTCATTGTCTTGAATTGTACCCGAGCACTTATTTTCTACGACAGATTCATTGTCGGACCCGCCCCAACGGACCCGGTCTTGCATTTTTTATCCGATTGTGGTCCAATTCGACTATGTTTTATGAAATTGATGTTGAAATTGGGTTTCCTAGTATGTTGTACACTCAAAATGGGCATTTTCAGAAATTTTTACCTCGAAATTGGGTGAAACCCTAAATTTGGTTTAGGGTCCAAAATGATTTTCTATTAATTGAAGGTCTAAACGATTAAATCAGTCGAAATTGAGGCCACCATCGAATCCAGAATGATGAAAACCATAGGGGAGCGGCATTTGATTTTCATAGGTGTGGTATGAAAGAATTTAATTTCAAGATTAGTAAAGCCGGGGACTAAATTGCAAGAAAAATTCTGCAATTAAGTCCTTTTCGTCAAAATTAATCAAATTGAAGGGCGAACTGACTCAATTGCACCTAAAAACTCTAGATGCCAATGTCACAGCTTATTGAAAGTGAAAATTAAAAATTAAAAGGCTCGAGACAGAATTTATATGCTAGATTCAGGTTTATTTTGTGAAAGAACATAGTTACCCAAGTTGAATTTTTGGGATTTATAGTAACCAACTTGAAGAGGAAATTAAAATAAAATTATTAACTATTTTGTGTATTTTTCGGACCACAAATGGTATTTTTTTAAATTTTTTGGGTGTTTTTATAATTAAATAAATTCAAAAATATTAATAATTACAAAATATATATTTTTATTAAAAATTGACTCCTAAGGCTAGGCCAAGGTCTCCGGAGTTGATTTTCAAATTTTATAATTTTTTAGGTATTTTAATTAATTTAAAAAAATAAACGATTAAAAATCATGTGTCAACAGCTACCCTTCTTTGAAAGTGAGCTCATCAGAGGTTGGTCTCAAAAACAACATGACACCTGAGTCTTAAACGACTCAAATGGGAAAGGAAAATACTATGACATCGGACTTTGAGAAATCTTTCGATGAAAGCCCAAATTAATCCATGGTTTGCTTTGATAGTTTGAGCATAGGCCGAAGAGGGAGAGGCTTACTTGAAGCCCGCCTTTTGGATGTTGTGCAAGTGGAATTTGAGGGCTTGTGGTTATGTTCCTGGGGCGTCGAAATTGCCGGCTCGTCCCTTTTTTTTTTATCGTCGTAACTTCACATCCTCTATACCAGACTTTTATGTTTTTCGTTCGTAACTTCCCATCAGCTATACCAAGCCTTTATTTTCTTTTTCGAGACTATCGGCTGCAATCCATTCCGAAGGATGAGAGCTTTAAGGCATGGCTAACCGTGCACACTAGCGGAGAAGGTGGTCACTGTATCTCTAAGCGGCAAGTCGCAAACAACATGGGTTCCGAACTTGATCTATGCTTCGAGATACCTCCATGGTATATCTCTGTTCGGTGGGATTTATTTTTGGGGAAAGAAATCTTCTGCAGCTGAAGGTTAGCGATCCGATTCGGGGGATGACAGCTTCGTGGCTGCTAACCTGTAACACTTACAAAAATATTTATCAAAGTCATCGTGCTTTCGAAACGGCAAGCGAACTTTTGGGCTTCGATCATGGGTCGACTTCTAGGCACCTATATGTCCTACAAAGGTGTCTTATGGCGTTGTCTAGCAAGGCCAACGATTCTCTCTTTGATTTTAAAAGGGGTTTTCCCATGACGATGGCTTTCATAAAGTCAGCGGGGATTTGTTTGATTATGAAAAGGATTCCCCCCTAACGATGGCTTTCACAAAGTCAGCGGGGATTTGTCTAATTTGATTTTTTAGAAGGACTTCCTATGACGATGGTTTTCACAAAGTCAGCGGGGATTTGTTTGATTTTTAAAGAGGTTTTCCTATGACGATGGTTCTAAATGCCAGCGGGGATTTTTGTCTGATTTTCAAAAGGATTCCCCCTGGCAATGGCTTACACAAAGTCAACGAAAATTTTTGTTTGATTTTGATTTTTGTAGGACTTCCCATGACGATGGCTTGCACAAAGTCAGCGGGGATTTGTTTGATTTTTAAAGAGATTTTCCCATGGCGATGGTTCTCAACGTCAGCGGGGATTTTTGTTTGATTTTGAAAAGGATTCCCCCTGGCGATGGCTTTCAGAAAGTCAACGGGTATTTTTGTTTGATTTTGAAAAAGATTTTCCCATGACGATGGCTTTCACAAAGTCAGCGGGGATTTTTGTTTGATTTTGATTTTTTTAGAGGGTTTCCCATGACGATGGTTCTCAAAGTCAGAGGGGAATTTTTCTGATTTTTAAAAGGTTTTTCACGATGATGGCTTTCACAAAGTCAGAGGGAAAATTTTTCTTTGGTTTTCTTCTGATGATTTTTTTTTAAAAAAAAGGGTCTTGAAGCTTAATAGGAATCTTGTTTTAATGCTGTCAAAAATTTTATTTAGGGATGTAGAAGGTCATCCAATACACCATGCAATATGATGTGAAGATCAAAGATCTTTTTAGGGAAGATTCTAGATCAAATGATCTGAGATCTTCAAGAGACTTTGGTTAAAACATCAATTGAAGTATACTCATCAAAAAAGGCTCCTCACTATTTTTCAAAGGGATTCTGTAACGCCACACATCTCTTGGAGCTCATTACATCCACCTCAGGCCAATAATCACCTAGGAATCTCACACGGCCTAGGATGGCATGAGATGCGCACATGAAAGGGTGACAACATCTCCGCACAAGAGAAACAAAAATGAAATTTGGAACAAGGGAAAAACACACCCATTTATATATTCCAGAAACACCTAGTACATACAACGAAAGGGAAAAGACAAAAGAAAAGATAAAACCGCACACCTGGATATGAAAAATGAACTAAGGCCTATGGTTCAAAGGTTACTACTATACCTTTCCCAGAGCCTAACACCAAAATGGTTCCTAATTCACCTAACACCTTTAATCGGATTTCTCAGAAAAACAGCTTGAGTCGTCCTTTCCATCATCCTCCTCATCAGCTGGATTGTAATCAGAAAAAGTCTCGGATGGCACATCCTCAGAAGATTCTTCAATGTCTTCCTCAGTTTCTTCTTATTCTTCAACTTCTACTCCGTCGTCCTCGTTTGTGGCCTCAATTGCATCGGCAGAAATCTCTATGTAATTCATGTATTCCACAGAAGTCGGTGGGGACTTTGGCTCTTCAGGTATGTTCCCCGAACCTCCCACGGATGCTGGGTTATCCACTTCAATATCCGGTTGTGACGGATGATACCAGGTTGGAATCACTTCCCATGGAACATCCTCAGGTAGCAGAGGTCCCATCAAGCTACTGTCACTCACTGGACGAAACCATCCCTCAAAACGGTGGGGTTGTAATTCCAGCTTTCCCTTATTTACCCAGACAGTTGTACGCTTCCTGACATACACGTTACCCTTCCTAGCAGGGAACTCATCAAAAAGGGTGGCCATCTCCTTGGGATCACCCAGTCGGATTGACAGCATAGCTAAGGCTTGGCGTTTGAAAAGTTTGTCCCACTACGGGGTGAGATCGACATCTCAGAAAGTGAAACCTAACCCTATACCTCAATACCAATCCCCCTAGACTACATACAAATGCGAGTCAAAATGCAAAATAACAACAATGCAAAGGTACAAAGCATCATACGACAACAATATCAATGATCAAGCATGGATATTTAGTACAAACAACCATGCTCAATTTCAGGGTCCCAAAATACAAGTACATGCACCCGATACATCACCGCCACCACTTTTTCATCCACCCACATATTCCACGGGCACTCTTGCCATCTGACATTACTGGGGCCACTGGCCAATCGATGTCCATGTACCATAGGCGCCACAGGCCAATTGGTACTCTCAAGACTTATAGCCATTCAATGCCACCGAGGGCACACGCCAAATCGACATTCTCATTCTCATTCAATTTTATCGCCCTCTGATACCACCGGGGCCACAGGCCAATCAGTATCCTCCACATTTTCCTCATTAGATTAACAACGCCATCACAACACGTGCAATTCAATTCATAAAATTCACTAGTCATTCAAATCATTCAATAACTCATCCAGCAGTGTCCTAGTATTTAGATAAGGTTTATGAGACACTTACCTGATCAATTAGCACAATGTCACACAATGTGACTCTCCTCACGACCGCAAGTATATTGTCCCCACGAATTCTTCGTCAACCTAAAAAGATTCACCTATCTTGAATTAAAAAACCATGGAATGCTTACTTTCATTAACCCAATTTTTCCCTAGCTATGCCAATGGAAATTCAAGAAATATTTTCTAATAATTGAACACATGACAATGCTCACTTCGAACCCTGTACTCGGTTCACGTGATCATATCCATAGCAAGTCACAACCTAGGGTTCATACACCAATTTTGCCATAAATCACTTCTCAACCTCAATGCACTTCTCACACGTCCCATTAACACCTCACATTATATCATACAAGACATTATAAATCAATTAAAGTCCAAATATTCCTCAATCACTCCCAAATAGAACCAGCTAGCAAGGTTCATCCACCAAACAGAGCCAATTTCGGTTTCCAACCGCTCAATCGAGCCATGCTTCAATCCCAATCCTTACTTTTCGCACAATACACATACTAAGACCTTAATTTACATGTTTAGAAGGCCCACCAAGAGATTTGAGGTGAGACCACTCTCTAAGGACTTCGGAACAGCCCGGTCTCCACACGAACAGATTCTGTTCAAATTCATCATCAATATTTAGTCATGAAAACATATTTCAACATCATCCAACTTGCAGCCACAGACTACCTTACCCTATTACTAGATGTTATGAAGGTCTCCTAAAACATTTTAGGCCAATCGGAATCTCTAAGAAGTAGAATGAAGACATTACTTCAACTTGCGCGATTTCTACCCGGTTTTGGTCTAAGGGCTGGTCGGGAAAAACCGTTCAACGAAACCTCGAACTACCACTTGGACCGTGTCAAGGACACGTTTATCTAACTTCTGGTGGATAGAGCTCGACTAGGCAACGCTAGAAAGTGGAGTTCGAGCAGGCCGAACAAGGAGACAGAAAACTATCTTTCTAGGCAGTTTTCGATGGAAACAAAATGAAGAGGAAAATGCAAGGGAAATGAGGGAGATGGTATACACAGATGATGAGGGTCTTTGGCAAGTTATTTCACACAAATTATTGGCTTGAAATTGATTAGACTTGGTTTGGTGGGTAATAAATGCTTGGGGTTTCCATTGCTTGACATGTGGCATAATCCAATAATGCACTTCTTGGCCTTGACTTTCTTTAACTCATACACATAAGTCCCATAATGGAAAAGAAAATGACCATTTTGACCTTCTTGCATTCTTAAGGTAAGACAATTGATCGAGGGGCAAAATGGTAATTTTTGCACTTTCAGTCCAAACTTCACTTTTCCAATTCAAAATTATCATCTGGCGAGACGTTGTCAATTTCCTATCTATAATTGGAATTCTTTATTTCCAATTGCCAATTTTGAGCTTCCATTTCATGATCATTCGTCCGTCGATCATAACTCCAGTTTGTTTCGAACTAACGAGCGGTTTTTGCAAACGTTACGCGTATCAACTCTGTGATTCTCATCACACTTAGGAAAATTCAAGTTATGACAACTTTGGTTGTTATGTAATTGAGAAGTTTCATCGCTAGTTCTGACGGCTTCGATCATCATAGCTCAATTTAGGAAAATTTGTAAATTATACATTGGTTAAGCGGCATTACCCGCGACCCAATAGTATAACGCTAGCATTATATTCTTTATTCGTTATCTAATAGGCCTTATTGGTTCTTAATGTTCCCTTGACAACCTTATGGTCAAAGCATCATTTTTTTTTAGTTTCCTAGGTCCACGTACCTTGTCATGCTTTAGTCTTTCCCTTTTGGTCAGTTTACTCAAGATTGATCAGTTCCGAGCGATACAAAATTGAAATACATCGAAAGATACATTCTCATTCAATAGCCTCTAATGGTAGGAAATTCAGAATATCTCAATTCTTTCCCCCTTACAGAAATTTCATCCTCGAAATTTACAATATACCCTACTTATGTAAATAAATGGGGGTATTGACGTCTCATAGCTTCTTCGTTTTCCCACGCTGCTCCTTCAGTCCCGTGATACTCCCAAATCACTTTGACTAATGGAATCGTTTTATTCCTTAAGACTTGCTCCTTTCGATCCTCAATTCTGATAGGCTTTTCCACATACGCCACCTTGTCATCAATCTCAATGGTTTCAAAATCCAAAACATGAGTCGGATCTGGCTCGTATTTCCTCAACATTGACACAATGCACTCACAATAAGTTTCGCAGCAAAGCAAGTCTGTAGGCCAAAGTTCCAATTCGCTCCAAAATTTCAAAAGGACATGCATATCTCAGGCTCAGTTTTCCCTTTTTCCCAAATCGAGACAATCCACGCATCGGTGATAACTTCAGGAAAACATGGTCGCCAACTTGAAATTCTAATGGTTTGCATCTTTTATCAGCATAGCTCTTCTATCAACTTTGTGTCATTCTCAGCCTTTCTCTAACGACTTTAATCGCCTCAACAGACTGTTCCACTAACTCAAGGCATGTTATTCTCCTTTTTCCAACTTCATCCCAACATATAGGCATTCTGCAAGCTCCACCATAAAGTGCTTCGAATGGTACCATACCAATGCTTTGCCGGTAACTGTTATTATACGCAAACTCTACCAAATGCAGTTGGTCTTCCTAGCCACCTTTAAAACCTATGACACAGGCTCACAACATATCCTAGAGCTTTTGTATCGCCCTTTCTGACTGTCTGTCAATCTGTGGATGGTACGCCGTACTGAATTGCAATCTAGTTCCCAAGCCTCTTGTAGGCTCTTCCAAAAGTTTGTTGTAAACTTGGGATCTTGGTCCTACGTAATTGTAATTGGGACTCTATGCAATCGCTCAATCTGATGCATATATAATTCTGCGTACCTTTCCATTGCAAAATACTTTCGCACAAGTATAAAATGTGCCGACTTGGTTAATCTATCCACGATTACCCAAATTGAGTCATGACCCTTCTAACTCCTTGACAAGCCCATCACAAAATCCATCGTCGCATGTTCCTATGTCCATTCAAAAATTTCTAGAGGTTGTAGCAATCCTCCAGGCTTGCAATGTTAAGCCTTCACTTGCTAACAAGTCAAACACTTTGTCACATGTTTAGCTACATCACCTTCATTCCGTTCCACCAGGAGTGTTGATGTAGATTCTGATACATCTTAGTGCTTCCCGAATGAATACTATATAATTGCTCCTATGAGCTTCTGGCAAAATTCTTTCCTTAAGTTTTTCATCGCCAGGGACACATAAACATCCTCGAAACTTCATAACTCCATCTTCTGACACTTGGAACTCAGTTTCCTTTTCGTCACATCCATCTCGAGAATTTTTTGTATCTCTGGATCCGTAGACTGCAAGGCTTTTACTTTTTCCTGAATTTCAGGCTCAATCCTCAAGATTGCCACTAAACTTGACAATAGACGAACTTTCAATTTAAACTCAAAATCTCTTAATTCTTCTAATAAGGACCATCCTTTAACTAATAAGAGCGCAATACTTTATTTCCGGCTAAGCGCATCCGCGGCTCTATTCGCTTTTCCAGGATGATGTAGAATCTCGCAATCATAATCCTTGAGTAACTTCATCCAACGTCGTTGTCTCATTTTCAATTCTTTTTTAGAAAACAAGTACTTCAAGCTTTAATGATCTGTATAAATATGAAATCTTTCACCACATAAATAGTGTCTTCAGATCTTTAGAGCGAAGTTGATGGTAGCTAACTCCAAATCATGCGTCGCATAGTTCATTTCATGGGGTCTCAATTATCGAGAGGCATAAGCAACCACTTTTCCATGTTGCATCAACACGCACACTAACCCTTTTAGCAAAGCATCGCTAGATATCTCATAACCTTCAGATCCAGAAGGAATGGTTAGTACTGGTGTTGTCGTCAATCGATGCTTAAGTTCTTGAAAACTGCTTTCACACTTATCAGTCCATTCGAACTTCACGTCCTTCATTAGCCTCATCAATGGAGTAGCTATAGATGAAAACTTCTCCACGAATCGCCTATAATAACCTGCTAATCCCAGAAAACTTCTAATCTTGGTAACTGTTGTAGGTCTAGGCCATTTCATCACTACCTCAATCTTCGAAGGATCTACTGAAATTCCTTCTCCAGAAATCACATGACCAAGGAAAAATACCTTACTCAACCAAAAGTCGCATTTACTAAACTTGGTGTAAAACGAATGCTCCCTCAGGGTTTGCAGAACTACCCTCAGATGTTCCTCATGTTCTTCATTACTATTTGAATAAATCAAAATATCGTCTATAAATGATGATGAATCGATCCAAGTACTCCTTAAACACTCGATGCATCAAATCCATGAATGCAGCAGGGGCATTAGTCAAACCAAAAGGCATAACCATAAACTCATAATGCTCATATCTCGTTCTGAAAGTAGTCTTTGGTATATCCTCCTTCTTAATCCTCAGCTAGTGATAACCAGTTCTCAAGTCTATTTTAGAAAACTCAGACGCTCCCTATAGTTGATCAAACAAATCATCTATCTTCGGCAAAGGAAACTTGTTCTTGATGGTTACTTGATTCAATTGCCTGTAATCTATACACAAACGTAAGGATCCATCCTTCTTTCTTACAAACAGCACTGGCGCTCCCCATGGCGACGCGCTTGGTCTAATGAATCCCTTATTCAGTAGTTCCTGCATCTTCACTTTTAATTCTTTCAGCTCACACAGGGACATCCTATACAGTGCCTTCGAGATTGGTTTTGTCCCAGGTGCCAACTCAATCACGAACTCAATTTCTCTCTCAGTTGGTAATCTTGACAATTCTTTAGGAAAGACATCAGGAAATTCACGTACCACCGCTATACTATCTAGCTTCGGCTCCTCCACCATTGTGTCTACTACAACAGCCACATAAACTTAACACCCTTCGCTCAACAACTTAGTCGCTTCAACCGACGATACTAAAGGAATTGAAGTTCCCCCTCCCCCCTCCCCCCCTCCCCCCCCCGTGACTTCTTGCAAATTCAAAACTAGGGCAACCTTCCGAGTAAAAGCGAATTATTCTGTTACCATAATAAACTACAGCCTTTTGTTTCCCTAACCAGTCCATGCCAATAATCACATCAAAATCATACATAGGTAGCACAATCAAATCAATCTTTTCTTCACTACCACCAATCACTATCTTACAGTCCACACAGCCTAGCGAAACTAGCACATTATCCTTTAATGGTGTAGCAACATGCAATAGCACACTCAATGGTTTCAACTCTACTCCTACTAGATCAGTAAACTGAGTAGATATAAAGAAATGTAAAGCACCAGGATCAAACAAGGCATAGGCAACTTGGTCGCACAAATAAATTGTACCTATGACCATGTCAGGCACTTCCTCCGCCTCTCTACGTGCCACCGCATACACTCTCTCTTGAGCTGGTAGTCGATTCTATTCATTGTGTGGGGCTATGGTTAGCTATCCAGCCTGTGGTCTTTGTCCTTGAGCTCAATTCCCTGGAGTTTGATTCGGATAATTCTTCATCGGTGGCCCAACTGACCACACTTATAACATGCCCTTATCCTAGTTGGGCAAGGACCATTTCCATGCCTTATTCCGCAAATACGACAATACTAGTTGAACTGGTTTGTCGGCTATATTTCTACGAATCGAAGAAACAAATCGCCGATTATTCACCATCGGCCTTTTTCCCAACTATCGATTATCCCTCAGAGGATTAAATCATGATCTAGAAGCAACGCCTCTTTCCTTGATATCCATTTCAATCATTTGGCTTCTCTCATAGATCTCCTGATACGTTCTCAAGTTCATAGTTATTTTCCTAATGCGAATCTCTGGTCTCAGACCATCTCGAAATCTTTGCGCTTTCTCAAGAGGATCCTCCACTGACCTTGGTGCATACCTCGACAATCTTGCAAACTTACCTTCATAATGATCCAAAATCAGCTGATTCTGTTGCAACTGCTGGAATTCCAGTCGTTTCCTCTCATGTGCCGTCTCAGAAAAATACTTGTCATTGAAAACGGTAGTGAAGACAGCCCAAGTCAAAGCTGTACCTGTAGGAAATACTCCTTCCTTCGAGGTACTCCACCAATCATGCGCAGTCCCCTCCAACTGATACACAGCTAGCAACACTTTCTCTTCATCAGTACATCTTAGCACTCCAAAAGCCTTTTTGAGTTTCTCAATCCACTTCGGTGCTAACTCAGGATCTTTGGTACCATCAAACTGGGTCGGTTTCAGTTTAATAAACTGCTTGACCAACTGACCTATTGGTCTATTGGCATTAACATCCCCTTGAGCATTCCCAACTTCAGCACCCTAGGTATTATTTCTGTTTACCATATTCACAGCTACGACAACAGCTTCAGCAACCTGAACTATAATCTCAGCTCTATCTTCCGCTTTCCTAAGAGGAGCAGCTGCTCTATCTTGAGCTTCCTTTCCCATAAACTCTCTAATCTGATCCAAGGCCCTCAGGACTCCTTCCATTCTTCGATCCTCGCCATTGGAGTTCTCGAACTAGAAGCTCTGCTTCTCGGCCTTCCAGGTCTATTACTCATACTTGTTCAACTTAACTTACCTAAGTCACTATAATCCCACCACAGAATCAGAGATCTAATTCACTTACTCATATCCCAATACTTCTATGCTACTCAACAAAGCAACAATCATAAAACAACAGTCAATCACTCAGGCATTCTCATTTGTATATTAACCAAGAATACAAATCCATACCTCAAGTCCAAACTCATATGCCACTTAGTAAAATCAGAGGTATAACTCACTCATTCAATCCACATCCACAACAACATACCAAATGAAGAAATTGAACCTTCATAGGTTCACCACAACCATGCCATTTCAAGATGCCAATCACATGCGCTAATCATATGCCATGCATTTACGCTTGACTTCGTTAGGGTCTCACTACCCCAACTTATCCAAATTCCTTTACTCCTTATTACTCCAATCCTCAATCAACTGTAATCTTAATAACTTGCTCTGATCCCACTTCAAATGGGGATGTAACGCCCCGCGTCCTTTGGAGCTCGTTACATCCACCTCAGGCCAATAATCACCTAGGAATCTCACACGGCCTAGGATGGTATGAGATGCGCATACGAAAGGGTGACAACATCTCCGTGCAAGAGAAACAAAAAGGAAATTTGGAACAAGGGAAAAGCACACCCATTTAAACATACCAGAAACACCCAATACATACAAGGGAAGGGAAAGACAAAAGAAAAGATAAAGCCGCACACCTGGATAGGAAAAAAGAACTAAGGCCTATGGTTCAAAAGTTACTACTATACCTTTTCCAGAGCCTAACACCAAAATGGTTCCTAATTCACCTAACACCTTTAACCGGATTTCTCAGAAGAACAGCTTGAGTCGTCCTTTCCATCATCCTCATCATTAGTTGGATTGTAATCAGAAAAAGTCTCGGATGGTACATCCTTAGAAGATTCTTCAGTGTCTTCCTCAATTTCTTCTTCTTCTTCAGCTTCTGCTTCGTCGTCCTCGTCGATGGCCTCGATCGCATCAGCAGAAATCTCTATGTAAATCATGTACTTCGCAGAAATCGATGGGGACTTTGGCTCTTCAGGTATGTTCCTCGAACCTCTCACGGATGCTGGGTTCTCCACTTTAATATCCGGTCGAGACGGATGACACCAGGTTGGAATCACTTCCCATGGAACATCCTCAGGCAGCAATGGTCCCATCAAGCTACTGTCACCCACCTGACGAAACCATGCCTCAAAACGGTGAGGTTGTAATTCTAGCTTTCCCTCATCTACCCAGACAGTTGTGCGCTTCCTGACATACACGATACCCTTCCTAGCAGAGAACTCATCAAAAAGGGCGGTCATCTCGTTGGGACTGCCCAGTCGGATTGGCAGCATGGCTAAGGCTTGGGGTCTGAAAAGTTTGTCCCACTACGAGGTGAGATCGACATCTCAGAAAGTGAAACCTAGCCCTATACCTCAATACCAATCCCTTCAGACTACATACAAATGCCAATCAAAACGCAAAATAACAACAATGCAAAGGCACAAAGCATCATACGACAGCAATATCAATGATCAAGCATGGATAATCTGTACAAATAAACCATGTTCAACTTCAGGGTCCCAAAATACAAGTACATGCACCCGATACACCACTGCCACCACTTTCTCATCGACCCACATACTCCACTGGCACTCTTGCCATCTGACATTACCGAGGCCACAAGCTAATCGAATTTCATGTACCACTAGGGTCACGGGCCAATCGGTACTCTCAAGGCTTACAGCCACTCAATGCCATCGGGGCCACAGGCCAAATCGGCATTCTCATTCTCATTCAATTTCATCACCCTTCGATACCAACAAGGTCATAGGCCAATCGATATCCTCCACATTTTCCTCATTGGATTCACAATGCCATCACAACATGCGTAATTCAATTCATAAAATTCATCGGTCATTCAAATCATTCAATAACTCATCTAGTAGTGTCTTAGTATTTAGATAAGGTTTAGGAGACACTTACCTAATCAATTAGCACAATGTCACGCAATGTGACTCTCCTCAAGACCACAAATATATAATCCTCACGTATTCTTCGTCAACCTAAAAAGATTCACCAATTTTGAATTAAAAGATCATGGAATGTTCACTTCCATTAACCCAATTTTCCCTAGCCATCATTGGCAATTTGAGACACCTTTTCTAACAATTGAACATATGGCAATGCTCACTTCGAACCCTTAATGTACTCGATTCACGTGGTCATATCCATAGCAAGTCACAACCTAGAGGGTCATGCACCAATTTTGCCATAAATCACTTCTCAACCTCAATTCACTTCTCACATTTTCCATTAACACCTCACATTATATCATACAATACATTATATGTCAATAAGTCCAAATATTCCTCAATTAGCTCCCAAACAGAATCGGCCAGCAAGGTTCATCCACCAAACAGAGCCGGTTTCGATTTTCAACCGCTCAATCGAGCCATACTTCAATCTCAATGCTTACTCTACGTACAATACACATACTAAGACCTCAATTTACATGTTTAGAAGGCTCACCAAGAGATTTGAGGCAAGACCACATTCCAAGGACTTCGGAACAGCCCTGTCTCTACACGAACAGATTCTGTTCAAATTTCATCATCAATGTTCAGCCATGAAAATCTATTTCAACATCATCCAAATTGTAGCCACAGATTACCTGACCTTAGTACTAGATGTTATGAAGGTCTCCTAAAAATAGTGAGCTCAATTGGAGTCTCTGAGAGGTAAAACGAAGACATTACCTCAGCTCGAGCGATTTCTGCCCGATTTTGGTCTAAAGGCTAGTCCGAAAAAACCGTTCAACGAAACCTCTAACTACTACTTGAAACATGTCAAGAACACGTTTATCTAACTTCTGATGGCCGGAGCTCGACCAGACGACGCCGGAAAGTGGAGCTCGAGAAGGCTGAACAAGGAGACAGAGAACTGTCTTTCTGGGCAGTTTTTGGTGGAAACAAAATGAAGAGGAAAATGCAAGGGGAATGAGGAAGATGGTATACACGGCTGATGAGGGTCTTTGGCTTAAAATTGATTAGACTTAGTTTTGTGGGTAATAAATGCTTGGGGTCTCCATTGCTTGACACGTGACATAATCCAATAATGCACTTCTTGGCCTTGACTTTCTTTGACTCATACACATAAATTTCAGAAGTCCCATAATGGAAAAGAAAATGACCATTTTGACCTTCTTGCATTCTTAAGGTAAGGCAATTGATCGAGGGGTAAAATGGTAATTTTTGTACTTTCAGTCCAAACTTTACTTTTCCAATTCAAAATTACCATTTGGCGAGATGTTGTCAAATTCCTATCCAAAATTGAAATTCTCTATTTTCAATTGCCAATTTTGAAATTCCATTTCATGATCATTCGTCCGTTGATCGTAACTCTAGTTTATCTCGAACTAACGGGCGGCTTTTGCAAACGTTACACGTATCGACTCTGTGATTCTCATCACACTTAAGAAAACTCAAGTTATGACAGCTTTGGCTGTCATATAATTGAGAGGGTTCATCGCTAGTTCCGACGGCTTCGATCATCGTAGCTTAATTTATGAAAATTTGCAAATTATATTGGTTAAGCGGCATCACCCGCGACCCAATCGTATAATGCTAGTATTATATTCCTTAATTGTCTGATAGGTCTTATTGGCTCTAAATATTCCCTCGACAACCCTTATGATCAAAGCGTCATTTCTTTTTCTTTTTTTTTTGAGTTTCCTAGGTCTACGTACCTTATTATGCGTTAGCCTTTCCTTTTTGATCAGTTTATTCAAGATTGATCAGATCTGAGCGAGACAAAACTAAAATACATTGAAAGATACATTCTCATTCAATAGCCTCTAATAGTAGGAAATTCAGAATGTCATAGATTCCTTTTCCTCACTTGAATTCTCTCTCGAGCCTATGCCCAAGGTTTCGAAACTATTCACGGTGTATACCCTTTGATTGATAAGAAAGGGACTTTTAAGGGATCGTAATGTTGGCTTGGTCCATGGTTTTCAAAGGGGACTCGTAATCGAGTCGAGGCTAATGAATTGGAAATCTTCATCTTCTGCTTCAAGTTTATAAGCCAAAAACCCTGCAAAAATGAGAGAGAAATAGTCTTACTCGTACTTCTTCGATCGATGCTTAAAATCATTTCAACTTTACGTTAACACAAAGTGCCTTAGTCGAAAAAGGCTTTCAAGGTTGTAACATAGGTAGAGATTGGGAGTTGAAAAGGGCCTGTTTTGGGTCAGAATATATGATAGGAGTTTGATGTTGGTGATCATTGTAGATTTACCATCGATCTTGGCCCTTGGATTGATCTTCATAAAGTAGCCTCATTGTTCAGAGGTGATACCGCCGCCATCGGAGTACGCTTCGACAAGGGACAATTTTCATGATTTCCATGGAGATTTTCTTTTACAAGCAGATTCTAGTGGAGATTGACACTTGGATATTGTAAAAAAAAATTATTTTACAAATATGCAACAATTTGAATGAGCATTGGCCTTGCCTTTACTAAGCAATTTGCCTCCTTAATTATGCCCGGGATTGACTTTTTCTTTTCTTCCTTTTTTCGAAAAAAGAATTTTCAAGGATTGTGCTAGATATCTTAGCACCTTGAAGACTCAATTTAGGAATTCTTCGTGGACCTGATTTTTAGCTCTCCCGATTAAGGGTGGTGTCGCCTTCATCTTGAAATGGGCAATGATCACCAATGGGGTTTATGACACGAATATTCAGGCTCAAATAGGCTGTGCAAAGGATGAAAGTGTATAGGATAGAGAAACGACCGCTCTCCGTTGTCCTAAAGCACTTGAATCGCGATACAAGTTTAAATGCAAAGCAACACTCAAAGATTGATGTTAGTCCAAGAAAGAAATTTTCTAACCATTTACCTCATACTGCCATCGAAATTCCTTTTAATTGGCCCCGATGTGGGGTGGTTCTTAACAGGATTGCAAGAATGAAACCTTCGCTCAAAAGGAGTTAAAAATGAATAACCTGTGGTGTTTATATTAGTGGTTTGCCCTAAGAACCAATTAAGATTGATACTCTAACATTAGTTGTGGATTAGGTTGTGTCGAAAAATCGACCTTCACTATACTTAGGTAGTCATAATGTCTTGGTAGAAACCGCTTATGACTTGTGGGCCAAAAGAGTTTTGGGCACACTACTAATGTCTAGTGAACCTGCAGGGTCGCACACAATAGCAAACTTATTTAATATTTTCTCTACGCCTTGATCTACTTAAGAAGTAGAGCTTTATTTATTCTCTTATTACAAATATCTATGTAATCGTGCGCGTTATAAGATAACAATTAAAGCACGATTGAGTGGACGGTTTAGAGAACGTCGTGGGCCCAGGCCATTATGTCATGGGGCCCAAACCATGAAATGTAGGGTTACGAGTAATAACCCTAGAGACTCCTCAAACCTGACGTCATTATAATTATTTCGAAGGAGAAAAATAGAGAACGGTTCTTTATTTAGGCAATTGCGAGAGACACTCCAAGATCTGAAAGCTAGCATTTGGATTATTGGAGAACTCAGCTCATGTGTGTGCATCCGGTAGAGGCGCAACACTTGGGGCGTTAATCTAGACACAACTAACCATTAATTTGTCGCTGACCACGAAAGGTACATCTTGGACCTATTTTGATTTCTATGTACAGTTCCGCTGCGCTTTACGAATCTAGGAAGCCCTTCAGTTTGGGATAGAGAAAAGAATGCCCTTCATCTTTTCAATCTAGGTAACCACTGCAAATGATTTATGCATCCTTAGACATGGCTCCTCCCCTAATCCTTACTTCATTCATCCCTCAAGAGTGTACAGGGATGTGTTTAGGTATGGTTTGCCTCTCATCGTTTGAGGTGCTCCTCTTGATGGTTTTAAGCATTCCCTCTTGCAAATCCATTTCTTTTTATTAAAAACGTCTCTTATTGGAATCTCTGATGTACGATGCATGCTTGGATGACTTCCAGAGATTTTGAATATGAATGCGAATGAAAAAATTTCGAGTATTTGATAATTTTTCATATGAGATTAACGAGTACTTCAAGACCTTTCGAAATCTCGATGGCTTTAAGAATTTTCAAAATCGGAACATAAGTGAAGTGCTTCCGAAGATTTTAAACCCTAAGAGATAGAGAAAAGGGATACTTACCTATCCACCGTGGTGGGAAGTCCTTGAAGACGCAAAAGAGATGTATCAGTATACTTTCTCGAATTAGAGAAAGCTGAAATAATACAACTTTACCCATGATCATGTGCTCTAATCTAGATGTAATAGCATAGAGTCTGAAGATCTGCGATCCACTGGATCAAATGAAATCGCCAAAGGTTCGGAGATTCTTTGGAGTCTTAAAGGAAAGAGAAAGGATACCTACCTGTCTACTATGACAGCGAGAACCTGTCACTATGAGAAATGAAGAGTTAGAGCACGCTCCTCATTAGAATGAATTGGAATGATACCACCTTACTCTTGATTATATATTTTAATCCATCCGCCCCGGTTAGGTGGCATTTGCCCCAATATGCTCTCTTGGTAGGGAGCTTGTCCTAGGTGGATCTTCAATCATTTATCCCGGTGACTTGGGCTGTTGATCCTTTTTCTTTGAAGCGCCATCTCTCGAGGAATTCTATGAAAACCAAGAGAATGTGATTGGTAAATTTCCAATTTTAAGAGGTCGAGTCACAACTAATTCTCTTTTGCATGTGATTTCTTCGACTGCATGCCATTTCGTGTCTTAAAAGGTAGCGATTGAAGGTGTGCCTCTCATGATTGTCTGTTCTTCTTGAGGGCTTTCTACAAGAGTGAGAAGATGTATAGGTATGCATGAAGTATATGTGAATTTTTCTAATTAGCTCAGATTCTTGGAGAAGAAAATGCCGCTTGAGGCTTCCGATTCATTCATGGGCAATACTTCTTCAGGGCATCAGCATTCATAGGATATGCCAATTCTAATCCTTCCATGTTTACAAGAATTAAGGCTCCTCCTGGTAGGATCTTTTTAACCACATACGGCCCTTCATAATTTGGGGTGAATTTGCCCCCAGGATGTGGCATGTTCAAAAGTGTCTTCCTGACAACAAGATCGTCGACCTCAAACGTTCTTGGTCGAACTTTTCAGTAATGATTCAGCGAGCTTCTGGTACACTTGACCATGGCAAATTGATTTTAAACGCTTCTCATCTATCAAGTTCAGCTGTTCATATCGCTGCTGGACCCGCTCTGCCTCTATATGCTCCACTTGGGATAGAATCCTCAGTGACAAGATTTCAATCTCAACTAGTAGGACTGCTTCTATACCATACACCAGAGAATACGGCGTCGCCCCAATAGAAGTTCGAATCGAGGTTCGATAAGCCATCAACATATATGGCAGCCTTTCATGCCCATCTCGATAATTTTCGGCAGTCTTGGCCAAAATCTTCTTGATGTTCTTATTTGCTGCCTCGACTGCTCCATTTATTTGATACCGATAAGGCAATGAATTGAGATGCCGTATATTAAAGCATTCAAGAGGTTATCTACCGTATCATTATTCAGATTTGAACTATTATCGGTCACAATTGCCTGAGGGGTTCCATACCTCGAGATGACGTCTCGCCTGATGAATTTTATTACGTTCTTTGCAGCGACATTTGTATATGATGCGGCTTCAATCCATTTGGTGAAATAGTCAATCGTTACCAGTATGAAGGGATCTCGTTTGAAGCTTTGGGGTTGATTGGCCCTATCATATCGATTCCCCACATGGAGAATGGCTAAGCCTTAGACATTTGGTGTAGTTCGGTCGGAGGGGCATTGATTCTATCCCCATAAACCTGGCATTAATGGCACGATCACGCATGTTGATTACAATTTGACTCCAAGGTCATCTAGTAATAACCCAATCACATGATTTTCTTGGCGAGAAGATGACCATTCGTGAACGGGTCACATTCTCCTTCGTGGATTTCTCCCATGAGCAACTTGGCTTCTGTGGCATCCACGCACCTGAGGAGCACCAAATCATAGGATCTCTTATAGAGGGTTTGGCCGCTGAGTAAAAACTTGCCGGCCATTTTTGTTATGTACTGCCTATCTCCTATTTGGCTCCCTGGCGGAAACTCTCTTTTTGCCTGGTAATTTTCAATGTCATGATACTAGGGTTGATCGACGTGCCCTCCTTCAATTACCATGCAGTGCACAAGTTCCTAGGTAATGTCAATCCTTAATAGTTCGATGTCTATGTCATTTGTTACTTGAAGCATAGAGGACAAGGCAGCTAGGACATCTACAAAGTGATTATGTGTTCTTAGCAAATACTTGAAATTGATCGCTTCGAATTCTTTGATCACCCTCTCGAGGAATTTGTGATACGGGATGAGCTTAGAGTCCCTCGTTTTCCATTTGCCCTAGGTCTGTAAGATGATTAACATCGAATCTTCGTAGATGTGCAACTTCTATACCTTCTTATTGAGGGCTAGTTGTAAGCCGAAGATACAAGCCTCATATTCTGCCATATTATTGGTGCATAGGAACGTCAACTTGGCAGCCCCAGGCTAATGCGGTCATCTGGGGAAATTAGGACTGCCCTAGTACCTACCTCGGTTAAATTGACTGCGCCATCAAAATACACAGTCCACTTATCATCTGAAAGTGTTAGAATATGGTCTTCGACCTCCTCTTCCTTAGGGATATTATGACTCTGTGAGCTCTCAGCTAACAGATCAGCAATGGCTCGTCCCTTCATAGATTTTCGATTTGAACTCTTTACATTGAATTCTGATAGGAGTACTGCCATTTGGCCAACATTCCCACTAATGATGATTTCTCCATCAGATATTTGATTAGGTCATTTTCTGTGACTAGTAGAATAGTGTGATGGAGGGTATATTGCCTCAACCTATGGAGTACCCAAACCAACGCAACACAAGTTTTGTCAAACGCTGGGTATCTCGCTTCTGATGCGGTAAACTTCTTGCTTAGGTAATAAATGGCTCACCCCTTTTCATCATCCAGGTTTATCTGAGCAAGTAGGGAGCCTAACGATTCCTCATAGATTGTGAGGACGAGAGTCATGGGATGCCAAGGGTTAGCGGTACCAAAATCGGGGGACTAACCAAATACGCCTTAATTTCATCGAAGGCTTGCTGACATTCAGGGTCCCACTTAATCTTGGTATTCTTTTTTAGGAGCTTGAAGAGAGGTTTGGCCGTTTCTGATAGCTGGGATATGAAGTGGGTGATGAAATTCAATCGGCCTAGTAAACTTCTTACCTGCTTGACTATTGAAGGGGGCTCAAGTTTAAAGATGGCTTGGACCTTAGTGGGGTCAATTTCAATGTCACGATTACTGACCATGAATCCTAATAGCTTCCTTGACTTTTCCCCAAATGCGTACTTGGCGGGGTTTAGCCTCAACTTATACTTCATGAGGCGTTCAAACAACTTTCCCAATACTTCAATATGGTCTTTGTCACGCTCCGCACCGCAGGCACGATCACGCAACTCCCTGCAAACAAATCAAATATCTCTCGTGGTCCCAAGATCCACAAATAAGTTGAGAGACATAGGTTATACCAAGCACGCGAAAGCAACAATGAAATAACTCCTCCGTACAAAACGTAAGTGGGACCTGAATAGCACCAATACTGTCATACATAAATCTAAATGTTCATACAATTACACAACTACTAAATCCGCTAACATGAGGGGCGATGGGGTAAGTACACAAAAAGGGTCCATCATCAACATCCAAAAGAAACGAGGTCAGGGTCACCACCAAAAGATCAGCTGATAAGCTAGGAGCTCCTAAGACGAGCTGCTGGAGTCCTCGGTGTCCTCTACGTCCTCCGTGGGCTCGTACTCCGAAAAGGTCTCAGAGCGAACATCTATAGTATCCTCAACGGTCTCCTCAGCAGATGGCTCCATGAGATCCTTCTCGGTTGCCTTTCTCTATGGTCGGGGTCCTCTCCGGTCCATTCCTAAAACCAGCAACAAACCCCTCGGCTTGGTCTAAGTCTCGGGTGGGGTGGCACTCCCTGGGGCACCTCATTGGGCTTCAGCGGCCCGGTAGACACATCTCCGACCTTCCGAAACCAGGCCTCATACCGATGAGGCTTTCAGCTCGTACTACCCTCGTCTACCCAAACCATGGTACACTTCCTTACGTAAATAGTTCCCTGCCCGTCAGGGAACTCATCAAAATAGGTGGACATCTCCTTCGAGTCTCCAAAATGAATGGGTCACATCGTCAAGGCCTAGGATCTGTAAAAATAAGGGTCCCCAACGAGGTGAGATTCACATCTTAGTAAGGTGGGTCCTAACCTTAGGTTAGGCCGACCGTTCACTCAAGCAGTCACAAATCCCAATCATTCAAACTCATAGACATACAAAGCAATACAAATTTAGATAATCACACACAGATGACAGGCATACGATTATGGCATCATATCACATTCGGATGATCATGCACGACTCGTCCTGCCGCATCACCACAACCATCTTCTCCTGCCTGCCTCATTCTCATGCCCGCGATTAGATCGCATCGGGCTCGGTTCGCGTAAACGCATCAGACCATCATTGACAACCCACGTAAACGCATCAGGTTTCAATGATACTCCAGGCTAGTGTCAACACCTCGTACCATCTCAATCTCGCGTCTCGTAAGCATCAGGGTGCCACACGACTCCAACCCCGCGCCTCAGGGTATCAACCACATCACCTTGCGTCTCATACGCCTCAGGGTCTCGTCTTGTCTTCGCCACGCCACAATCACAAATCATGCACACAAGGCCAAGTGCAACTCATGCATAAACAATACATCCATGGCATATGAGACGATGCAATACACAATCAAGCGTGACCAATTACTCAATAGACAAGCCTAAGCAAACATTAGGATCAACTATACTCTCTTAGCATACACAATGTCCAATCATGCTAAACTTATCAAGAAACAATCTCAATTCCACCCGACTCGCCCAATCGAGTTCAATCTTCCTATCATAAGGTTAGGAGTTCCCTTACCTCGAGTTTAATGCCACAAAAATCCTCTTTTCTAGCCTCAATAGTTCAGCCTCAAAGGTCCAAGAGCGAACCCACCATGCAACCTAGGAAATTCCAACCAATTGTTAATTTCCCTTATCCAATTCACCCTTCCATTAATCACGAACCTCCATAACACAATCATCATCATCCTAGCATGTCTCAATCACCAATTTTAGACTCAAAACCAACAACCACAGCCTCCACAGAATCGGTCTTGCACAAAACCGAACCGGCTATTTTCGATTCTGTGTAAACCGAGCATAACCAGCCCTTAATCTACTCAAAATCCACCATTTAATCAGTAACCTACTTGCTAACATGTTCATCCAAGGGTTTATGAGGCTCACCAAAGGTTTGAAGTCGAGTCGTCGCCGAAAATACCTTGAGTCTCACCGGTTTCTTCAAGACTGCAACCGGCAGTTTCTGTCCAATGTTCACAAGACCTTTTTGGGTCAAAACTACATCAAATTGAGCTCAAATTTTTACCACATATCACTAAACATGTCCCCTAGATCTTCACAAAATTTGGTCACAAGACTCCAACATTTCAAGGTCCTAAAGGGTCAGGAACGTCACCTATCTCAAATTATGCCGGTTTCCGTCGGCTTCCGGGAGAATGGTTGACCGGAGCTCCTCGGTGGCTCAATCGACGCATTTCCACTTCGAGGAGGTCGGCAGAGGTGGGGCTAGGCATGGGTGGTCGGCTCGCCAGCTGGTGGTCGCCGTAGGGGCTCGTTGGAACCGGCGAACGGCGAGGGCAGGAGCTGGTCGGCGACGGCAGAAGAAGAGGAAGAAGAATAAGAAGATTTCGGTGATTTAGGGTGGTGATTGGCTGGCCAAGGAGAGAGAGAAGAGGCTATATTCAATCTTCAAGTCAAAAGGAAGAATGGTAGGTGGATAATAATGGACAAGACCAATCTTTAGCCCATCCATTGACACATGTCCTAGTGTCATTCAAGGGTGATCCAATGGCCACAATTTTTCCAAAATTTCGGTGGCTCTAGGGGTGTATAGAAGACCAAAATGCCCTTCTTCATTTGCATAAGCAAGGCTAAAGCTTTGAGGGGCAAAATGGTAATTTTATCCCGACGTTCGGAACGTCGTTTTTCTCGTTTCAATATTCTTCGATAAGGCGACGACCAATCCAAACATGACATTGGAATTCTTGATTCTCCATTTTCAATTTTCAAGACTCGTTTCTGATTGTTTTCTCTATCAGATATGGTCCCGACTTATCCTGAACCGACGGGTGGTTTTTGCAGATTTTTCGCGTATCGACCCTTTAATTCATATCACATTTAGGGCTTGTAAATTCATGGCGACTTTGATTGTTATGTAATTATAAGGGTCTATCGCTAGTTCCGAAGATCTTGATCATCACTGTCCGACTTAGGAAAATTTTGCAAATTATACGTTGGTTAAGCGGCATCACCCGTGCTCCAATCGTATAACGCTAGCAAGACATCCCTTAATCGTTCTTAGATCGGCCTTTTGTGGTTCCAAATGTCCCCTTGATAATCCTTATGGTCAAAGCGTCATTTCCTATTCGAATTCCCTAGGCCCACGTACCTCGTCTCGCGTTAGCCTTTCCCTTTTGGTCAGCCTACTCAAATTGATCAGATTTGAGCGAGAAATGACTGAAACACATCACTAGATATACTTCTCATTAATGAGTCCAAAATTGACTAAAAATCAAAATGTCACAGTCTTCACCGTACCTGGACTTTGCTATCATGTCATCCACGTACACCTCTATCTCCTTATGCATCATATCGTGGAACAGGGTAAGCATCGCCATCTGATAGGTTGTCTCGACATTCTTCAAGCCAAACGGCATGACTTTGTAGTAGAAGGTCCCCCACGGTGTAATGAATGAGGTCTTGGCTTTGTCTTTCTCCCTCATGCGAATTTGGTTGTAGTTAGAGAATCCATCCATAAAAGAGAATTTTTCGAATCCGGTTGTGTTGTCCACTAAGACATCAATATGAGGTAGCGGGAAGTCGTCTTTGGGGCTTGCCTTGTTTTTTTTTTTTTTGGTAAAGTAGGGGCTTGCCTTGTTCAGATCTTAGTAATCCACAAAAGCCCGAACTCTTCCATCCTTCATCATGACGAGGATGATAATATCGATCCATTCTGGATATGCGATCACCCCAATAAATCTTACTTTGAAGAGCTTCATCACTTCCTCCTCGATCTTCTCGGATAGTTTGGGTTTCGTCCGCCTAAGTTTTTGCTTCTTGGGTGGAATGGTAGGATCAGTTACTTTGGCATGTCAGCGTAAGACCAGGCGAAGACATCTTGGAACTCTTTGAGGAGTTCAACTATCTTGAATGTTTCCGTCGACGATAGACTTCCGTCGATCCTCACTTCCTTGACGTTCTCTAAGGTCTCTAAGTTCACTAGGACAGTACTTTCAACGGTAAGTGATTTAGATTCTTCATGACAATCCCAGTTACATTTAATTTCATTCTGGTTTCGCTCTTCATTTGCCCTTCAATTTGGAGGGTGGATCCCTGCTAGGCACTTGAATTGTCTAGTAACCTGCCATGCATGCTTAGAATGATATGCTTGAAATGTCATGCAGATGGTCAGTCAACATTCAACCAAAAAGGCTTATGCATGATAAGGTTTTTAGAAGGTAATTCAGAAAAATTTAAATTTGAAAGGAAGGGATAGGAGCTAGTCCTCTTGTCATTGGACATCCTTACTTCCCAAAATTTAGAAAATTAGGAGACATGTGGAAAATCAGGTCTTGGGATTTTTTTTTGGTTACTTCTTTTCTCTCCTTCTTTTTTGTTGGGTCATCATCGATCGATTTGTAGCTCCCACACATCCCCAATTTTGGTTTTTGTTTTGTTGTTTTTTTTTCTTTTGTTTTCTTTTCTTTTTAAAAAATGAAAAAATGCATATAATCGCACGAGGCATCTAACAGGTAGTCAATTTAGACGCGTCATAAGGAGATAGGAATTTCTTTACTCAAGGGTGGGTGCATCGTCGTTGATCCATTCGATGATAACGTTGACATAGTCCTCCTGGAATAGGTCGGCCGGGTTTGCCTCCTCTGCAACGGCATTAACTTTCTCGTCTTTCAGCCATTTGGATGTCTTAGTGAAAAACCGGCTCAAGGGAGTTCCGAACAACTTTCTCTAGCTTTTCCAGGCGCTCGATCCTAGAAAGCGATCGCTCCGGTCCCATCTGTACTTGTAACTCTCGGGTTTGTCACTTGATTCTCCTTTAAAGCCCAATCCTATCACACCCCAAACCCGTCGAGCACACGTACATTTGTGACATTCCGATATTCGACCCTCTCGAGGCAATTGAATGGAAGGATATCAATCGATGTGTTTCAGTTATAACTCGCTCGGAGTTGGCCACTCTCAAGTTAACTGACCAAAAGGAAAAGATTGACGCGGAGTCGAGTGCGTGGACCTAGGGAATTTGAATGAGAAATGGCACTTTGACCATAAGGATTGTCGAGGGAATATTCCGGGTCAGTAGAGATCGATCGAGGAACGATCAGGGAATGTCTTGCTAGCGTTATACATTGGGACGCGGGTTATTCCGCTTAATCATTGTGTAATTTACGAGAATTTCCTAAATCGGATTCCGATGATTAGGATCGAAGGAACGAATAATAAATCCTCACAATTACATGACAAACAAAGTTAGTACAGCTTAAGAAAAATCACAAGATTAATACGCGTAGCGCTTGTAAGAGTCGCCCGTCAATTTGAGATAAATTGGAATTACAGTCGACGAGAGTTCGACATAAAATTAAACCTCGAGATTTGGGAATTAGACATTGAATATTCCAATATTTGAATTGAAATAGATATCATCACATCGAGGGTGGTTTATACTGGAAAAATAAAATTTCGGACGAAAAGTGCCAAATGACCATTTTGCCCCCTCGACCTTTTGCCTTACCTTAAGAAATTTAAAGGGGCCATTTTGATCATTTAACCTCTCTATAGGTCGCCAAAAATGTGAGGAAGGAATGGTCAAAGGAAGTCAAAGTCAATGAAGCAACCAATGGGAGGTTGCCAAATATCAATCAAAGAGAAGGCCAAGCATTAAATGTGCATTAATTATCCATCCTATCAAATTGACTAAAGTGTATGATTGGGGTGGAATAGACTCTCTCTCCACAAATTTGACTGGACACCCTTTCACTCTCTTCTTTTTCTCCATTTTTCCTATCGGCCAAGCAGGTTCCTCGCGAACAGGGAAAAATTGGCTCACTGTTTTGGCCATAACTTTGTCGTTCGACTTTAGATTCAGGTAAAACCACCGCCATCTTAAAGCTTATCATCTTTCCATTCTAAGAAGATATTATGAGCTTAAGTTTTCCCATTTGTTTATTCCATAGGTCTATTTGAGTGGGCAAAGGTCAAAATTTAACCCGATTTTGGAGAGGTTGCATTTTTGAGAGCTTTCGAACTCCAAATGGCTTCAAAATTTTGGTGAGCTCTTCTAAACTCATAGTATAAGAGTTTAGCAAGTTGATATTGAGATTTTATGGGAGTTAAAATAGATTTTGATGGAGTAAATGGCTTGGATTTCTAAGGATAGAAACTGTCCACTTGTTGTTCGGGTGGAACCGAACCTTTAAGAGGCTCTTGGAAGTGTCTCCTTGCTATGGAATGCTCGATAAGACCCCTAAAGACATTGTTTGATGTGTTAGCATGTTTATTTTGTGAAGAATTGAGGCTTAAGGTTGAGATACGAATTGATTGTGCGATTGAACTAAAACCAGTTCTATTTTGGGAGTGTCATGCCTGTCGATTCTGTTGGGGACTTATTAAGGGGTATTTGGACTTCAAATTGACTCATAGAACTTCATAGGACGTGGTGCGAGATGTTAATGGGGTGTATGTGAAGTGAATTGAGAATTGAAAGTGATTTAAGGGCTGTTTAGTGCATAAAACCCCGGGTAACACTCTGCCCTATATGTGGATGCATGAACCAAATATTTTGAGGGTTCGGGGGAGTGTCGTCATGTGTTCGATTGATCGATAAGGCATCTTGAGTTGCAAATTGATTGGTCTTTGAGGAATTGGTTTGATGAAAGTGTAATTCGATTGAGTTTTGATTCAAAATTGATAAAATTTCCTAGGATGGCGTTAGAACCTTGTTGGCCGTGGACTTGCCGAGTTAGGAAGGATCAATTGGTTTGGATTTCTTGCTATTGACCAAAGGTAAGTATTTCCTAAGCCTTTACCCGAATGCTAGGACACTACTAGATAGATTGGTTGGATGAATTAAGTGCTTGTGAAACCTAGAGCTTGAATTGCTTAATAAATAGCGAATTCCATGACTTGAATGGCTTGAATTGCTTGATAAATAGCGGATTCCATGACTTGAATGGCATAGTATGACAATTGAATTGTGATATGCCTTGATGTTATGTTTGGCTAGTGAGCTTCGATTGGCCAAAAAGCCTTGTGAGGTAAGTGGCTATTGAGCCCTTGATGACATATTTGGCTATTGAGCCTTGATTGTATAGTTGGCTGAGATGCCTATGTTATAAATTACTTATGATGCTATAGTGTCGATGCTTTATGAATGGGCTATAGTGCCCCAGTGATCATTGGCCTGTGGTCCTGGAGATTGCATTGGCTTGATGCCCTGATGATACCGATTGGCCTGTAACTCCAGTGGTATCGAGTGTGATATTATTGTGAACGATTATGAGGATACCGATTGGCTTGTGGCCCTAGTGGTACTGAATGGTGGTGGGCTTGAAAGATATTGAGCATACTGATTGGCCTGTGACCCTAGTGGTATCGAATGGTGGTGAACTCGTATAAGAATTAGAATGCCGATTGGCATGTGGCCCTAGTGGCATTGAATGGCTGCGAGCTTTGAAAGTACCGATTGGCTTGTGGCCTCGGTGATGTCAGATAGCAAGAGTGCCAGAAGAGGATGTAGGTGGATGAGAAAGTGGTGGCAATTGTGTATCGACGCATGTGCTTGAGCATTGGGCTTGGGACCCTGATATTGAATGCGGTTGATTGTACTGCTTATCCATGATTCGCAATTGATTTTTTTGTTGGTTGATGCCATACCTGATTTGTTAATGCCTTGTGCCATTGCATTGATGAATACCTGCATCTGGTGTTGTTGAGTTGGTTTGGGGGGATTGGTAATCAGGTTTAGGCTTAGGTTTTACTTGCTGAGACTTATATCTCACCCTAGTGGAGGTTTAACTTTTTCAGGTCCCAGGCGAAGGAAACCCGAACATGCCAAAGATTGACATTCGAGAAAGTAGGTGATCAAACGTATTTAAGATGTTGGGTGACATTAGAGATTGTTTATTGTTTGGTGGATGTAGAAATTAAACCTTTAGTTTGAACCATGGAAACAAATTGAGGTGTGTTTTTCGTAATCGAGAAAGGTACTATTTTTCCGTCCTAAGTCATCTTAATTATATTTGTGTACGGGGTAGTTTCTTACTTCCACATGTATATGAGTACTTGAGGATGTGATAGTTGAAGGATCCTGGACGACACAGTTTGATTACGGCTAGTGGAATGTTGTGTGCTCGACGGGTTCGGAGCGTGACATCCCCGTTTAAGTGGTATCAAAGCAAGGTCAGCTGATCCATTGTGATTGAGGTTTGGAGTGATAAGAAGCGATGACTTAGGGACAATTAGATAGTGAGACCTTTAGGATTGAGCATTAATCACTAAATCTTGAGGATTATAGGTTTGAACTTGTGAGGTATTCTAATAGTCCTAGTGTCGATTTAATGGATGATGTTGAATGATTTTATAGATAAGACTCAAAAGGAAGTGAGTAGAGATTAAAGAGTCATAAGCCTGGATTTGAGGTTGTTAAAGAGTAACTTATGAATAAGGGGTCGATCGGATTATACAATTGTGATCGTGGCTTATCGGTGACCCAATTTGGGCAATAAGAGTTATAAAGATACGATCGGCGTTAGTGGATTCATGCTTGAATTGCGTTGTATCCTGATGGTTTAGTTGTCGACTACTATTGACAACCCTAGATGGTATGAGATGAGTTGTATACAAGGAAGTGGGTAAGGAATATTTTGTTTAAAGGCCAGTTGTGATCAAATGCATGTGGATTTAACTTGAATCGCGACTATACTTGAGGTATATAGTTGAATATAGGCAATTGATCTGTGAGAGGCGACGGTCCTTGTGGAGCTAGAGGCTTTTTTTTAAGGATAAGGCTTGATGTGGAAACAATTGTGGCATGACAAGTTGTGAGAACGAACATGTTGTGCATGTGTTTGTGGCATTGAAAGGAAAGTTGATGAAGGTGCATGCATGAGCTTATCACGGTTGGACTAAATAAACTATCATTTGGTATGGGACAAGTGGATGGGATACCTATAAACTGTAATAAAACACGGTATGGGACGTGTGGAACGGGGCTTTCTCTGTAGATGTATGACTTGGGACAACCTACAACGACCAGATCTGGTGAGGATGGGGAGTGATCGCCGGGACAGAAAGGTCCGGACAAGGAGCAGCTCTTGGTAGGCTTCTAAGATGGCAAGAGGCAGGAATGACCCAAGTCATAACTTGAAAGGGAAAGTCTAGGTATCAGGTTGAGTCAAATTGTGATTAAGAGATGTATAGAACGAGATTGATTCTCGAAATAAATTCAAAAGTGGCATGGCATGTGAAATGACGCATGTGAGTGGCATGGTTAAAAGCTTTAAGCTTGACATTGGATGCCGTTGAAAAAGAAAAGTGATGTTGTGATTGGCATGTTAAGCATGTTTTATTATTAGCATCATGTGAATGTTATGGCCAAGGTCTAACTGAGAGATTAGACGGCATGTGGGGCTTATGCCCATTTAACTTATGCTTGTTGATATTGAGATAGTCTGTTGTGATTATGCTAGAGTGGCAGATGCCTATGAATTTATGGCATGAACGATTGAAATGGTACTTTGAGTACTTGCTAGATATTGACCTAGTTGAGTTTTGGCCTAGTTAAGGCTTGCCTAGTGATGGCTGTTAATTGAGAAGTTGCCTCGTGGAGGCTGGCTTGTTATGTAGTTACTGCTTAAGGATGATTTGAGATCCTTGAATAATTGGCAATTAGTTGAGAAATTGCCTAAGAACCATTAGAGAGTTGTTTAGGAACCACTGGATGGTTGAAGGTGAAAGTAATGAGAGGAGCAGCCTTAAACTACCGGACTTGAGTAGATGACTTAAGTCTTTGATTCCTATAGAGAATCATAGTGGTTCAAGTGATATGAGAACCTAATGAGGTTGAACAACCAAGGTACGGTCACTAATGGAGCACTTAGCTCAAATATGTAAAGTATGGGAAGATCCAAGATTTGAGATGGATAAGGAGAATTGAGTAAAGATGAGCGACTGGAGTAAGAGTACTAGAAAAGAATATGGCTCGATTCGGTTAATCGTATGAGACCCAAGTGTGGTAAGAGGTCGTGATAACTTTAAATGGAAATGAGAAAAGTGGTAGGGTAGGCAAGCTCAAGAAGGAGCTTCCATTGCTACTTAAGTTGCTGAGTAGACTTATGCTAGTGTTGATGATTTAAGTGATGGAAGTCACGAGAAAGGTGACTCTGAGTTACTTTATTCTAAATTGAATGTGTGGAAAGAACCACAAGAATTTTGAAAAGCTTGTGAAGCTATGAATAAGGTTGAGATTGATTGAGTTTGATGGAGGGATGAAATTTGAAATTGTCTCCCTCTGGATTGAGGATCTTGGTAAGGAAACCTTAGAGGTTTTGGGTATACTGAGGAAAGAAAGTGACCTTGGCAACTTTGGCCTTAAGACGCTGTTGATAGTTAGTGAAAGGTCACCAAAGGAAAAGTTTTCATCAAAGGCGTGAGATCTACCTGGACTACCTCTGTTGAGTTGTTCGATGGAAAATATCCTCCTAGGATTGCTTGAAAGCAAAGGTTGTTTGGATCCTGATACTTTTGCAAGGATCAGAGGATGATTGACCAATGTGAGACAAAGTTCTCAAGGTCTTTTAAGCATGTGGTAAAGGTGGTCAAGGACCCTTGAATAAGATAAGTAAATCCCCGAGTGGATTGGAGTTTGAAATCCTTATGGCTAGTTGTTATTCCTAATTTTGAGAAATGGTAAAGGGACTCAGTAAAAGAGAGAATGATCGGGAGACTTATGAATAAGAGAATTTCTGTTCATGGATTACGAACAAAGATATGTTCATTATGGAACATGAAACGTACTTGCGAGAGATGGTTGTTACCTTGGCGCAAGTCTCGTAATGAGAGACTGATATGTCGTCCCTTCTGTCATAGAGAAAGTTGAGGAAAGAGATATGTCAGTTGTCTGACATTGATGATTTTATAAGATTGATTGAGCATAATCTAGACCACTAGAAGTGGTATTGTGTGTTATCGCCCCTAAGGGATAGGGCGTCGTTCTTAAAGGACGATTTGACCATAAGATGGTCGTTGATGGAAAGAAAGGTGAATGGACTTGATGGTCCTAGTTACTTGCGATTTTAATGAGTAGATGAATAAGCAAAAAAAGTGCTTAGATTGTAATCGCAAGGCGACTTGAGGTAGTAGAATTGAATATCTGAATTATGAATTAGTAGAAACCAAGGAAGAACGACCTTGTCACTTGATGTGATTGAGTTATGGGAAGGAGAAAGGAGAATGTTAAAGCATAGTGGCATCTGAATCCCGGAGTGAAGGTATCGCCGTTGGCGCAAACTCTAAGGTTGACGTCCTATGAAATGGGAAGGACAAGGTGAATTTGAAGTGAAAGAATAACATTGAAGTATGTAGTTTCCTTCTTAGGGTAAAAGGCTCTCATGTGGAAGGAAGATGAAATTCTAATTGTCTTGGTATTGAGGTTGAGCATCTGGACTGAGAAAGAAGATGTAGAACTTGAATGATTCTTGGAAATGAAATCCGAGAGACTGTCCTGTAGACAATGTTGAATTCCAGGATGATGTCGATATTCAGTTGATCGGACCGAATTGGGATAAAGTCGCATTGACTGATTATGGAAACTAGCGGTTAAGATAAGAGTGCTTTCTCAAGGAAGAGTGACAAAAATGAACAAAATATTGTGTGGTCCTAGTGGAGACCCGTGACAATAGAGAGCCAAGGTCTAAGCTCTCAAGTGAAAAGCATGAGGAACAGTTTGGAAGATTCTACACTTGGAAGAAAGAAACTGATAAAAGTCAGATTGAGTATCCAAGGAATAATTGGATGAGTTGTTACTGTCTTGAGAGACGATGATCAGACTCGTTTAAGGAGTCATAAGGGTATGAACGCCTTGAGAATTGTCTCATGAACCCTAAGAGAACACTTGTTGTATGCTAAGTTGAATAGTACGAGCCATGCGCCTGTTAAGGTGAAATTCCTTGGCCAGGTAATTCTGAGGAGTGAAATTCCTGTGGATCCCCGAAAGACGGAGATGGCAATAGGCTGACTAAGGCTGACGCGAGCTATTAAGGCTTAAGACCTCCTAAGTCTGATGGATTATAATGGTCTGCTATAGACGTCGTGGGAAGATTTCCCAGAGGAGCTATTCCATTGGTGAAATAAACTAAGGACGAGATGTAATGTGAATGAATGAACGACCATGAAAAGAGTTTTCAAGGACTTGAGTCAAGCTGATCACTACGCTAATAATGGCGTTCCTGTTTGGAATCAAAAGAGTCGAGAGAATCTTCGTGATGCGTTGTGAAAGGAAATTTGAGGCGTAACAAGGCGATTTGAAATGGATATTGCTTGTACGTCGTGATAATAATGCCATATGGATTGGAATGCTTAGAGCATGATTGGAGTTGGTTTGAGAATGTCCTCGTGATAAAGTTTGGGAAATATTGTTTGAGTAGAAGAAGATATCGCTTAGTAGTTTCCCGAGAGGAATTGATGAGAAGCAACGCCGATTGATGAAATTACTTACGGATATGGGAACGTTGCTTGTGTAAGGAAAGACCTTGCAACTGTGTGAACTGCAAGAGTTGGAAATGTTGACTGGTTTAAAGGGATTGAAGGGAAAACATAACCGTTGCAAGTCCGTGGATTAAATTGGTCGTTGGGGATCTTGAATGTAATTGAAGGAAAAGTTATTGAGGACTCACTCATGAGTTTGCTTGAGAAATCGAAAAGGCTATGGTTCGATTTGAACAATCGAGGGTAAGCTAATAGAATTTGTACATCCCAGACGATACGGAAGGACGTTTGAATTGGACGATTATGCCAAATGATAGAGGCACCAAGGATATGTCTTCATGATGATTTGGTAATGATCGTGACAGGAAAAGAACATGAATTTAAGGTGACGTTTTGGAAAAGCCTTTCGACTAGGAATTTCTAAAGCAAGGTTGCAGTGTGATGCATGTGTTATCCTCGGACTAATAGGCAAATTGAACAGAAGATTCGAGTGCTCGAAGGTGTATCACCGATAGATATTATGAATGTCGGAAGAGAATAGAGAAAAGCAAGTCAGGTTGAGGATTGAGGGAAATAAGTCTTGGAGGAATATGACTTTTGTCAGAAAAGAGAAGTGGGAATGTCAAGTAATGGGAGGATTTACTTTAGAGAATGAGGATGCGATGAGGCGTCTGTACCCCGTGAGATTAGATAACTGGAAAATGACAAATTTCGAGGATGAAATTTCTTTAAGGGGGAAGAATTGTGACATTTCGAATTCTGACCCTCTCGAGGCTATTGAATGGAAGGATATCGATCGGTGTATTTCAATTATAACTCACTCTGAGTTGGCCACTCTTGAGTTAACTGACCAAAATGTAAAGATTGACGTGGAGCCGGGTACGTGGATCTAGGAAATTTGAATGATAAATGGCACTTTGACCACAAGGATTGTCGAGGGAATATTACGGGCCAGCAAAGATCGATCTAGGAACGATCATGGAATGTCTTGCTACCATTATACGTTGGGACGCAGGTGAATCCTCTTAACTAATGTGTAATTTGCGAGAATTTCCTAAATCGAATTTCCCATGAACAGGATCGAAGGGACGAACGATAAACCCTCACAGTTACATGACAATCAAACTCATCAAAGCTTAAGAAAAATCTCAAGGTCGATACGCGTAGCGCCTGCAAGAGTCGCTCGTCAATTTGAGATAAATTGAAATTACAGATGATGAGAGTTCGACATGAAATTGAACCTCGAGATTTGGTTGGATATTGAGGAATTTCGATATTTGAATTGAATAGACGTCGCCACATCGAGGGTGGTTTATATTGGAAAAATAGAATTTCTGACAAAAAGTGCCAAATGACCATTTTGCCCCTCGGTTTTGGCCTTGCCTTAAGAAATTTAAAGGGTCATTTTGGTCATTTAATGTGACATTCTGATTTTCTAGTCATTTTCAGACTCATTAATGAGAAGTATATCTAGCGATGTGTTTCAGTCATATCTCGCTCGAATCGGATCAATTTGAGTAGACTGACCAAAAGGGAAAGGCTAACGCGAAACAAGGTACGTGGACCTAGGGAACTTGAATAAGAAATGACGCTTTGACCATAAGGATTGTCGAGGGGACATTTAGAACCATAAAAGGCCGATCTAAGGACGATTAAGGAATGCATTGCTAGCGTTATACGAATTGGAGCGCAGATGATGCCGCTTAACCATCGTATAATTTGTAAACTCTTTCCTAAATCGAATAGTGACGATCGAGACTATAGGATCTAGTGATTGACCCTCACAATTACATGACAACCAAAGTCGCCATGAATTGACAAGTCCTAAATGTGATATGAATCACAGGGTCGATACGCGTAACGTCCGCAAAAGCCGCCCATCATTTCGAGATAGACTGGAGCCACGTTTGATAGAGAAAACAATCAGAAACGAGTCTTGAAAATTGAAAATGGAGAATCAAGAATTCCAACGTCATATTTGGATTGGCCATCGCCTTATCGAAGAATATTGGAACGAGAAAAACGATGTTCCAAACATCGGGGGTAAAATTACGATTTTGCCCCTCAAGCTTTAACCTTGCTTATGCAATTGAAGGAGGGAATTTTGGTCTTTGTACATACCCCCAAGGGTGTCGAAAAAAGGAGAGAATCATGGCCATTGGATGACCTTGATTGACACTTAGGACATGTGTCAATAGATTGGCTAAAGAGTGGTCATGTCCACTTTTTCACAACTACCATTCAACTCATTGACTTTGAGGTTGAATATAGCTCTCTCTCTCTCTCTCTATCTCTTCTTGGCTGGCCATACAACCCCCTAAAGCACCGAGACCTCTCTTCTTCTTCCTCTCCTCTTTGCCACTAGCAAGACCGTTCCTGCCCTATCTGTTCGTTCGCTTCGACGACCCCCTCCGGCAACCTTTAGCTGGCGAGCTGACCACCCACACCTTGCTCGACCTCTTATCGACATCCTCGAAGTAGAAGCACATCAATTGACCCACCAAGGAGCTTCGGCCAGCCATTTTCCCGGAAGCCGACGGAAACCGACACAATCTGAGGTAGGCAGCGTTTCTGACCACTTAGGACCTCGAAACTTTGGAGTTTTGCAACCAACTTTTGTGAAGATCAGGGGACTCATAGAGTGATCTGTGGTAAAAAGTTGAGGTTAATTTGATGAAGTTTTAACCCCAAATAGGTCTTGTATTTGATGGATAGAAACTGTAAGTTTAGGGACTTGAGGAAACGGACGACTTCCAAAAGGTTTCCAGCCCGAAATCTTCGGTGAGCTTCCCTAACCCTTAGATTTACATGTTAGCAAGTATGTTAGTGATTAAATGATGGATTTGGAGTAGTTTTCAGGCTGGAAAACTTCGGTATGCACAGAACCGAAAATAGCCCGGTTCGGTTCTGTGCAAGCCAGTTCTATGGAGGCTATTAGTGATTGGTTTTTGGTCTCAAATTCATCAATGGGACATGTTAGCTTGTTGAGGATCATGTTAGTAAGGTTGGTGGTTCAGGGATGGGTGAATTGGACAAGAGAAATTGACAATTGGTTGGAATTTCCTAGGTTGCGCGGTGGGTTTGTTCTTGGACCATTGAGACCGAATTGTTGAGGGCTTGAGAAGAGGATTTTTGTGGCATCAAGCTTGAGGTAAGGGAATCCTAAAACTATGATAGGAAGATTGGACTCAATTGGGTGAGTTAGGTGAGAATTTGATTGATCTTGAGAGATTTCAATGTGATTGTTCATTGTGTGTCCAAGAACGATATAGAGGATTTGAATGTGTGTATGAGCCTATGCTTGAAATGACTACCATGTATGAATGTAAATTGATTGTCTTGCATGCCATAAGGGTATGATTTGTGCTTGAGTTGCACATGGCATTATGTATGTGCATTGAATTGAAACTATGGCATGATTGAGGCATGGCGACACCCTGAGGCGTATGAGACGCAGGGTGGTGTGATATATACCCTGAGGCGCCGAGGCGAGGGGTTGGAGTGGTATGGCACCCTGATGCGTATGAGACGCGGGGTTGAGAAGGCCATAATCCTGATGCGTTGAAACGCGGGACGGAGTTGTGATGTGTCGATACTAGCCTGGAGTAACATTGAAACCTGATGCGTTTGTGTGGGTTGTCAATGACGGTCTGATATTTTTATGCGGACCGAACCTAATACATTCTAAACGCAGGCATGAGAATAAGGCAGGTAAGAAAAGGTGGATGTGGGGATGTGGTAGGGCGAGTTACGCATGATCATCTAAATGTGTTGTGGTGCCATGACTGCCTGCCTGACTGACATCTGCATGAGTGTTGTTATTTGAATGCCTTATATGTCTGTCTGCATGATATGTTGATATTGAGGACTGCCTAAGTGGACGGTCGGCCTAACTTAGGGTTAGGACTCACCTTACTAAGGTGTGAATCTCACCCCGTTGGAGACCCCATTTTTACAGATCCTAGGCCTTGAAGATGTGGCCTATCCATTTTGGTGACCCCAAGGAGATGACAGTCTATTTTGAGGAGTTCCCTGATGGGTAGGGAACTATTTATTTCAGGAAGTATACTGTGGTTTGGGCAGACGAGGGTAGTACTAGTTGGAAGCCTCACAGGTGTGAGGCCTGGTTCAGGAAGGTCGGGGATGTGTCTACTGGGCCGTTGAAGCCTAATGAGGTGCCCTAGGGAGTGATCCTTAGTTGATGTCACCCCGCCCGGGACTTAGAACAGGTTGAAGGGTCGGTTGCCGGCTCAAGGAATAGACCGGAGAGGACCCCGACCTTGGAGGACATGGAGGAAGAGGTCATAGTGGTCGAGGCGACTAACGAGGATCTCATGGAGCCGTCTGCTGAGGAGACCATGGAGGATACCACAGAGGTTCGTTCCGAGACCTTTTCGGAATACGAGCCCACGAAGGACGCATAGGAGAACAAGAACTCCAGCAGCTCGCCTTAGGGGCTCCCAACTTGCTAGTTGATCTTTTGACGGCAATCCCTTGTTGTATGTTGATGATGGATCCTTTTGTGTACTTACCCCGTCACCCATTGTTTTAGTAGATTTAGTGTCCATGTGTCTGTACGAACTTATGGATACTTATGTATGACGGTATTTGTGCTATCCAAGTCCCATTCTATTTTGTACGAAGGAGTTTTACTGTCGTCGCTTCCGTGTGCTATGTATATTATACGTCTCTCGACTTATGTATGGATCTTGGGACCACGAGAGATATTTGGTTTGCTTGCACGGAGTCATGTGCTCGTGCTCGAGGCGCAGGACATGACATCCCCCTTTGATTTGGTATCAGAGCAAGGTCATCTCGATCCAAAGTTGACTGAGGACTGGAGTAATAAGGAAGATTAAGTTGGGACAAGGACGAGTAGCGAGACCTTAGGAGATTGGCTAGGATAAGGCATGGGGTGCATAGCATGTGACTTGGCACTTATGGTTGGCATTTAGCCTTAGCAGGGTTGTGGTAATGTATAAGGATTAAGTTCCATGCTTAGTGTGGAAAGTCATTTTTGGACTTTGGCCTGTTAAGTGAATGAGTATGGCCTGTTTTAGTGGACCGTTGGACTGAACAGAACTGAGGAATGGCCATGTGCTGCTTGTTGAAATGTCTCTGGAAATTGTCATGTGAGGACTATTGTGCTATGACTATTTCTGCTAAGGAGTAGTTAGTAGCTCTGAATTTTGATGAATGAGTGAGTACTAAATTCTTGGTGAACTTATGGGACCAGGCTTAGTAGAAGGATATAAGGATGAGCAATGGACCTAGGAGATCTAGAAGGCCTAGAGTCGAAGCCTCTAGCTCGAGGCCACCTGTAGTAGAGGACCCAAGGATGGATGGTGTATTGAGGGCGCTAGAGAGGATTGGCGACCTCATTGACAGGCAAACCCAAGATAGAGATGCTGTCATAGCCCAGGCAGTAGGAACTGCCATAACTGCAGTCAACACCAATAACGGCAAAAACGGTGGCAATGGGAACCTTGGTGAACTTAACCAGGGCAATAAGGTAGTGAATGCCCTGGAGAAAATCGTCATGGCCAAGCAGATGGGTCAGCTAGTGGAACAATTATAAAGCTAAAGCTGAAGCTGACCCAGTTCGATGGGACTGGAGATCCCGAGCTAGCACCCAAGTGAATTGAGAAATTGGAAAAAGCCTTTGGAGTGCTGAGGTGCACAGACGAAGAGAAGGTACTGTTGGTAGTGTACCAGCTGGAAGGGACTACAAAAGATTGGTGGGCTGCTACCAAGAATGGAGTTTTTCTAGAGGGGACGGCCATGACCTGGGATACCTTTAAGACGGCGTTCAACGACAAGTATTTTTCGGAGACGGCCAGTATGACATTTTGATTTCTAGACAATTTCAGACTCTATAATGAGAAGTTTATATGTATCAAGTGATGTGTTTCAATCGTATTCTGCTCAAATCTGATCAATTTGAGTAGGCTGACCAAAGGGAAAAGGCTAACGTGAGGCGAGGTACGTGGACCTAGGCGACTCGGATAAGGAACGACGCTTTGACCATAAGGATTGTCGAGAGGATATTTAGAACCACCAAGAGCTCGATCTAAGAACGATTAAGGATTACCTTGCGAGTGTCGTATGATTAGAGCGCGGGTGATGCCGCTTAACCAATGTATGATTTGTAAAATTTTCCTAAATCGAACTATGATGATCGAGACCATAAGGACTAGTGATAAACTCTCGCAATTACAAGACAACCAAAGCCGCCATGAATTGACGAACCCTAAACGTGACATGAATCATAGGATCGATACGCGTAAAGTCAACAAGAGCCGTCCGTCGGTTCGGGATAGGCTGGAACCACGTCTAATAGAGAAAAATATAAAAAACGAGTCTTGAAAAAATTGAAAATGGAAAATCAAGAATTCAAACGTTATTTATAATGGTCGTCGCCCTATCGAAGATTTATGGAACGAGAAAAATGACGTTCTGAACGTCGACGGTAAAATGACCATTTTGCCCCTCAAGCTTAGAACTTTGCTCATATAATTGAAGAAGGGCAAATTGGTCCATACACCTTCCCATGGCTGCTGAAAAAGAGGATTAATGGAGAGCCATTGGATCATCTTGGAAAAGACAAATGCCAAGTGTCACAAGATCATGAAGTGTGGTCATATCAACTTTTACCCACCTAACATTCAACCATTTGACCAAGCCTTAGAATATAGCAAATTCTTCTCTCCCCTCACCACTCATTCGGCCATTAGCTTCCCCAAAAACCACCGATAGCTATCTCCTTCCTTCTTCCTATTTCTGCTCGTTGACGACCGCCACAGAGCATCCTGTTCTCCACCCTTGACAGCCACTTCCGGCTACCATCCGACCGCCGGCCGACAACACCAACAAAGCTCTACGTCTTGCCGACCTCCTCGAACAAGAATCAAGTCATTTGAAGCACCAAGAAGCCTCGGCCAAGGATTCTCCCGAGAGCCGATAGAATAGGAGCCAATATGAGGTAGGTCCGGCTCCTAGTCCTTTTGAAGGCCGAAATCTTGGAATTTTAGAGTCAAATTTTGTGGAGATCTAGTAGAGATGTGTATGAATCTATGATAAAAATTGGGATTCAATTTGATGAAGTTTTGATCATGAACCGGCCTTGTAAATTTTGCACAGAATCTGCCGGTAAACTGACCTTGGACGAGCCAGAGAATTCCAAAGGGAATTCGGCGGCCATTTGACTTCAAAAACATGGTGAGCCTCCCAAACCCTTAGATAGACATGTTGAGAGGTAGGATAGTGTTTAAATATTAGATTTGGAGTAGATTTAGGACCGGTTGGCCTCGGCTTGCACAGAACCGAGTAGGACCGATTCGGTGTCGCGCCAAACCGATTCTATTGAGGGCTGAAAGTGGTGATTTTGAGCTACAAATTGATGTTTAAGATGTGATGAGATGAAGAGGGTTAAGTTATAGGTGATTGGGGTTGATGGATTGAGAATTTGGACTAGAGAATTGATGAAATTGATGGAAATTTTAGGTTGCGCGACAAGCCTGGTTGTAGACATTGGTTGACCGAAACCTCGGGGGCTCAAGAGAAAGTAATTGGTGCAATCAAACCCAAGGTAAGGGATTCCCAAGCTTAGGATAGGGAGATTGGACTCAATTGGGTGAGTCAAGGATTGATTCGATTGATTTGTGAGAAATTGTCAAAAGGGATAGCCTTTGATATGTCCTAAGATGTTATAGGATGATTGTGTGTGACATTATCTATGCTTGAGTTGTCTGCCATGTCTGAGTATCAATTGACTTGCTTGCATACCATGAGTGTTCAAATCGTGCACGAGCTACCCTTTGCTTGTATGTAAATTGAATTGAGATATCATGGCATAAACATGACATGGCGAGGCCCTGAGGCGTACGAGACGCGGGGCGGGAGATGTAGACCCTGATGCGACAAGATCGCGGGGTGGAGTTGAGGTGGTGTGGTGCCTTGACGCGACGAGATCACAGGGTCGAGATAGCCACGGTCCTGATGCGAATTATTCATAGGATGGTGTATTAGATATTGATATTGGCCTGGAGACTCGTCAGAACCTGATGCATTTACGCAAGTTGCCGACGACGGTCTGATGCGTTTACGCGGAACGAACCTGAGGCGATTTAATCGCTGGCTGAGATTGAGGCAAGCAGGAAGTAGCGTGGTGAAATGGCAAGATGATTTATGCATTATCATCTGAGTGTGACATGTCTTCATATTCGCATGCCTGTCTTCTGTATATTGTTGTTTATGGATCTATGCTTTATATGCTTGTGAATGGTATCGTAGAGGTGTGCGACTACTTGAGTGGACTATCGACCTGACCTAAGGTTAGGATTCTTTTACTAAGATGAGTATCTCACCCCTTTTGGGGAACCCTTCTTTTTACAGATCCTAGGCCTTAGATATGTGGCCTATACGTTTTGGAGACTCTAAGGAGATGACGGCATATTTTGACGAGTTCTCGGATAGGAAGGGGAACATGTATGAGAGGATGTGCACTGTTGTATGGGTGGATGAGGGTAAGCTAGATTGGAAACCTCATAGGTTTGAGGCGTGGTTAAATAAAGTAGGAGACCAGTCGATTGGGCCACTGAAACCCCGCGAGGTACCTCAGGAGGTTATACCTTATTGGTGCCAGACCGCAAGAGAGTAGGAGCTGCCTGAGGGATTTGTAGCTGGGTCTAAGAATGGGTCAGAGAAGACCCTGACCTTGGAGTTTACTGAGCTGGAGAAGGAGGAAGTTGTTGTCTTGGAGGCGTTCGAGGGGGACTTTGCTGAGCCGTCACAGGAGGCGACCATGTAGGACTCCATTAAGGTTCTATCCGAGACCTTCTCCAAGTACGAGCCAATAGAAGATGCTGAGGATGCGGGGGACTCCAGCAGTTCTTCCTAGGAGACCTGAGATGGTGGCCTGATCTTTTGATGACGGCCTGATCTTTTGATGAGGACCTGATCTGGTTCCTGCTGGCTTGGTAGATGGTTCTTTTTATATGCTTACCCCGTCACCCTTTTGATTATCGGAATATAGTAGTCAGTGTCTGTATGAACAGTATGCTATGATGTAAGAATGTTATTAAGCTATCCAAGTCCCACTTAACTTTCGTATTGTACGGGGTTTTGTAGGAGTATCGCTTCCGCATGCATGATGCATTCATTATATATCTTGCCCTAGATTATGGACGGATCTTGGGACCGCGAGAGATTATCATATGGTTCTTTGCAGGGATGTTCGTGCGCTTGACTGGTTCAAGGCGTGACATCCCCGCTTGTTTGGTATTAGAGCAAGGTCAGCTCAATCCAAAGTTGATTGAGGATTGGAGTAATAAGGAGGATTAAGTTAGGACAAGGACGGATAGCTGGACCATAGGAGACTGGTAAGGATAGAACATGGGGTACATAGCCTGAGACCTAGTACTTGTGACTAGTGTTTGATCTTGTCAAGTTGTAATGAAGCATGAAGACTAAGTTCCCTGCTTAGAGGTGAAGGTCAGTTGGACCTTGATCTGCTTGATGAATGGAAGTGATTGGTTTTAATGAATCACTGGAGTGAATGGAACTAAGAAATGGCCATAGGCTATTTGTCGGAATACTTCTGAAGTACTATTGGATTGTTGTTGTTTCTGTTAAGGATTAGTTAGTAGCTTTGGATTTGGATGGTTAAGTAAGTTGCTAACTCATTGCTGAACTTGTGGTGGACCAAGTTCAGTAGAAAATAGCAAGGATGAGTAACCCATCTAGAAGATCTAGAAGATCAAGAGGCGGAACCTCTAGCTCGAGGCCGCCCGTAGTAGAAGATCCAAGAGTGGACGGTCTGCTGAGGGCAGTAGAGGGGATTAGAGACCTAATAGATAGGCAGGCCCAAGACCAGGATGCTGCAATCACCCAGGCAGTAAGAGCTGCCTCAACGCCAACAATGGCAACGCTGGTAGAAGTGGAAGTCAGGGCGAGCCGAATTAGAGTAACGAAACTGTAAACCCTCATGAGAAAATCGTCGTGGCTAGATAGATGGGCCAACTAGTTGAGCAGTTTATGAAACTGAAGCCGACATAGTTTGACGGGATTGGAGATCCTGAGCTAGTGCCCAGATGGATAGAGAAGCTAGAGAAGGCTTTTAGGGTGTTGAGATGCACAAATGAGGACAAGGTATTGCTGGCTATATACCAACTAGAGCGTACAGCAAATGATTGGTGGGCTGCCACCAAGGACGAAGTCTTCCTTGAAGGAGTGGCCATGAATTGGAATGCTTTTAAGATGGCATTTAATGATAAATATTTCTCAGAAATGGCCAGGGAAAGGAAACAGGTTGAGTTCCTATAGCTACGCCAAAATTAGCTAACAATAGATTAGTACGAGGCCGAGTTCACGAGGCTTTCGAGGTATGCACCTCGATCTGTGGAGGTCCCTTTGGAGAAAGCAAGGAGGTTTAGGATGGTCTGAGGCCCGAGCTCCATAGTCAGATGATCGCTTTGAACTTGAGGACCTACTAGGAGATATATGAGCGGGCTCAGATGATAGAACGAGACTTGAGAAAAAGAAACACCACAACTGGATCGCGGTTCCCGTCTTTCAGAGATAATTGCCAGATGGGCAAGAGGCCGATGGCGGGTAACAAACGTTTCGTGCCGCCGGCGAGGAAGAATATAGTGAAACCGATGAATCCTGCAAACTGGAACTACAGACTTTGTGGCGGGAGGCATGGGAATGGGCCGTGCCTAGTGAGGACATGAGCGTGTTTCAAGTGTGGTCAACTGGGCCACCAGATGAGAGTATGTCCAAACCAAGCTTTGGCAAGTTGATCGCAAGGACAGAGGCCACAAGCTGGGCCGTCGACTGCAACTCCCCAGATTGAGCAGAGCAGACTGCCGGCACAGGGCAGAGTATATGTTGTAGCCCATAGGGAGGTGGAGGAAACTAGGAGTGGTTACAGGTACGGTTTACTTGTGTAATCAAGCTGCATACATATTATTTGACCCTGGTGCCACGCATTCATTCGTGTCTGCACAATTTGCTGATTTGGTGGGCAGGAACTTGAAACCGTTGAATTTGATCTTGCATGTTGCCACTCCCTTAAAGGATAACATAACAGTTTCATTAGGCTGTGCTGGTTGTGAGATTGTGATTGGAGGGAGTAAAGAGAGCATTGACTTGGTTGTATTACCCATGTTTGATTTTGATGTAATAATAGGAATGGATTGGTTGGGCAAGCAGGGGATAATAGTAGACTATAGTAGTAGAACAATCCGATTTTATCCGAGAGGCCGCCCTAACTTTAAATTGGTAGGAAGTCGAGGAGGAATCTTGATTCCCTTAGTCTCATCTCTTGAAGTGACTAAGTGAATGTCTAAAGGATGTCAGGCATACTTAGTGGCGGAAATGGACACGACTACCGAAGAGCCAAAGTTAAAGAATATTTCAGTAGTGCATGAGTTTCCCGATGTGTTTCCCCAGGAGTTGTCAGTGTTACCACCGGAATGGGAAATAGAATTCGTACTTGAGCTAGCCCCTAGGACAGAGCCAATATCAAAAGCACCGTACATGATGTCCCTGTAAGAATTAAAGGAGTTAAAGGTGTAGATGCAAGAGCTGCTAGACAAAGGATTTATCCGACCAAGTGCTTCGCCTTGGGGAGCACCAGTGCTATTTGTGAGGAAGAAGGATGGGTCTTTATATTTATACATTGACTACCGGTAGCTGAACCAAGTGACAGTGAAGAACAAGTATCCATTGTCGAGGATCAATGATCTTTTTTATCAGCTGCAAGGAGCAGTAGTATTTTCAAAGATCGATTTGATGACTAGGTATCACCAGTTGAGGATCAAGAAGGAAGACATACCTAAGACTGCCTTCAGGACGAGGTATGGCCATTATGAATTCACGGTGATGCCGTTTGGATTAACCAACGCTCCAACTGCATTCATGGACCTGATGCGTTGAGTGTTTAAGGAGTTTCTAGACAGATTCGTTAGAGTCTTCATGGATGATATCTTGATTTACTAGAGGAGCGATGCAGAACATGAGGAGCACTTGAAAATTGTACTGCAGACCTTGAGGGAGCATTCGCTATACGCGAAGTTGAGTAAATGTGAGTTTTGGCTAAACAGGGTAGCATTTTTTGGGTCATGTGGTGTCTGGAGAAGGAATTGCAGTGGACCTTGCGAAGATCGAGGCAGTAACCAATTGGATGAGCCCTACTACGGTCATGGAGGTCAGAAGTTTCTTGGGATTAGGGGGATACTACCGACGCTTTGTGGAGAAATTCTCATCCATAGTCGTCCGACTGACGCGATTGACGAAGGACACGAGGTTTGAATGGACTGATAAATGTGAGCGGAGCTTTCAAGAGCTTAAGCACAGATTGACGACCGTGCCAATACTGATAATCCCATCAAGACCGGGAGGTTAAGAAATTTACAGCGATGCTTCGCTGAAAGGATTGGGCTGTGTGTTGATACAGCATGGTAAGGCAGTAGCCTATGCATCCAGGCAGTTGAGGCCACACGAGATGAATTATCCAACTCATGACTTGGAGTTAGCGGCGATTGTATTTGCTCTGAAGATTTGAAGACACTATCTTTGTGGCGAGAAGTTTCAAATATATACTGGCCACCAGAGCTTAAAATACTTATTTTCCCAGAAAGAGCTGAACATGAGACAATGTAGGTGGATGGAGCTGCTCAAAGATTACGATTGTGAGATACTATATCATCTTGGGAAAGCCAACAGAGTAGCAGATGCACTAAGTCGAAAGTCAAGTATTGCATGTCTGCCAGTGAGAAGTTGGTCGACGATTGAGGACTTGAGAGATTCTGAGTTTAGATTAGAGGTCGATTAGCTATCTAGTTTGATAGCTACGTTGAGGGTGGAACCTGAGGTCCAAGAAGGGATAAAGGCATTACAGTCTACGGATCTAGAGATTTAGAAAATCGTCGACATGGGATGCGACGAAGAGAAAGCCAGAATTTCAGGCATTGGAGGATGGAGTTTTGAGGTTCTGAGGGCGATTGTGTAACCAAAGGACGAAGGACTCAGGGAAGAATTCTATCAGAGGCTCATAGGAGCAACTATAGTGTCCACCCTGGAAGTACAAAGATGTACCATAATTTGAGACAGAATTATTGGTGGAACGGAATGAAGGTGGACGTAGCAAGGTATGTGGCTAAATGTTTGACATGCCAGCAAGTGAAGGCGCATCACTGTAAGCTTGGAGGACTGTTGCAGCCACTGGAGATTCTAGAATGGAAGTGGGAGCACATAACCATGGATTTCGTGATGAAACTTCCGAGGAGCCAAAGAGGTCCTGACTCTATATGGATAGTCGTGGACAAATGGACCAAGTCCGCCCACTTCATTCCTGTACAAAAGGACTTCACCACGGATAAGTCCGCAAAGCTGTATATGAGACAAATAGTAAGATTACATGGAGTGCCAGTGACGATCACCTCAAATAGGGATTCGAAATTCACGGCGAATTTTTAGAAGAGCCGACTACAGTTTAGTACAGTGTACCATCCACAGACAAATGGGCAGTCGGAAAGGACGATCCAGACGCTCGAGGACATGTTGAGAGCATGCGTAATTAATGTCAAAGGCAGATGGGAAAAACAGCTACACCTGGTAGAGTTCGCTTATAACAATAGCTACTAGCAGAGTATACAAATGGCACCATTCGAAGCACTCTATGGTACAGCCTGCAGAACACCAATTTGCTGGGATGAGTTCGGAGAAAGAAGTATCACAAGCTCAGAATTGGTAGAGCAATTGGTAGAAGTAGTGAAGATCATTTGGAATAGACTGAGGACGGCATAGAGTCGCCAAAAGAGTTATGCAGATAAGCGGTGCAAGCCCTTGGAATTGCAAGTGGGCGATCACATCTTCCTCAAGGTGTCACCGATGATAGGACCATTGCGATTCGGAAAGAAGGGGAAGCTGAGCCCAATGTATGTAGGCCTTTTTGAGATACCGGAACAGATTGGAACTTTGGCCTACCGGCTTGCCCTGCCGCTAAATCTATCCCAGGTGCATGATGTATTCCATGTGTCGATGCTGCGAAAGTATGAACCTGACCAGACACATGTACTGGATTACGAGGCCATAGAAGTGGACAACAGGGTGTCTTACGTAGAGAGGCCAATAAGGATCGAGGACCGGAAGGAGCAAATCCTCAAGAATAATAAGATCCCACTGGTCAAAGTAGTATGGGAGCATCATGGAACTGAAAGAGCCACGTGGGAGAATGAAGAGACGATGAGGAGACAGCACCCCCATTTATTTGAGTAATTAAGTGTAATGTAAATTTTGGGAATGAAATTTTTGTAAGGGGGAAGAGTTGTGACATTCTGATTTCCAGTCAATTTCAGACTTTGTAATGAGAAGTTTATATGTATCAAGCGACGTGTTTCAGTCATATTCCTCTCAAATCTGATCAATTTGAGTAGGCTGACCAAAGGGGAAAGGCTAATGCGAGACGAGGTACATGGACCTAGGCGACTCGGATAAGGAATGGCGCTTTGACCATAAGAATTGTCGAGGGGATATTTAGAACCACCAAGAGGTCGATCTAAGAACGATTAAGGATTACCTTGCGAGTGTCATATGATTGGAGAGCTGGTGATGCCGCTTAACCAACGTATGATTTGCAAAATTTTCCTAAATCGAACAGTGACGATCTTGACCATAGGGACCTAGGCGACTCGAATAAGGAATGGCGCTTTGACCATAAGGATTGTCGAAGGGATATTTAGAGCCACCAAGAGGCCTATCTAAGAACGATTAAGGATTAACTTGCGAGTGTCATATGATTGGAGCGCGGGTGATACCGCTTAACCAACGTATGATTTGTAAAATTTTCCTAAATCGAACTGTGACGATCGAGACCATAGGGACTAGTGATAAACCCTCGCAATTACATGACAGCCAAAGCCGCCATGAATTGACGAGCCCTGAACATGATATGAATCATAGGGTTGATACGTGTAATGTCTGCAAAAGCCGCACGTCGGTTCGAGAAAGGCTGAAACCACGTCTAATAGAGAAAACTATCATAAACGAGTCTTGAAAAAATTAAAAATGGAAAATCAAGAATTCTAATGTTATTTAGATTGGTCGTCGCCCTATCGAAGAATTCTGGAACGAGAAAAACGACATTCTGAACGTCAGGGGTAAAATAACCATTTTGCCCCTCAAGCTTAAAACTTTACCCATACAATTGAAGAAGGGCAAATTGGTCCATACACCCTCCCATGGCTGCTCAAAAAGAGGATTAAAGGAGAGCCAATGGATCATCTTGGAAAAGACAAATGCAAAGTGTCACAAGATCATGAAGTGTGGTCATATCAACTTTTAACCACTTAACATTCAACCATTTGACCAAGCCTTAGAATATTGCAAATTCTTCTCTTTCCTCACCACTCATTCGACCATTAGCTTCCCCAAAAACCACCGACAGCCATCTCCTTCCTTCTTTCTATTTTTGGTCGCCAACGACCAACACGGAGCCTCCTATTCGCCGCCCACGACAGCCACCTCCGGCCACCATCCGACTGCCGGCCGACCACACCATCAAAGCTCTACGTCTTGCCGACCTCCTCAAATAAGAATCAAGTCATTTGGAGCACCGAGGAGCCTCAGCCAAGGATTCTCCCGAGAGCCGACAGAATAGTAGCTAATCTAAGGTAGGTCTAGTTCCTAGCCCTTTTGAAGGCCGAAATCTTAGAATTTTGGAGCCAAATTTTGTGGAGATCGAGTAGAGACGTGTATGAATCTGTGATAAAAATTAAGACTCAATTTGATGAATTTTTGACCATGAAACGGCCTTGTAAATTTTGCACAGAATCTGCCGATAAACTGACCTTGGACGAGCCAGCAAGTTTCAACGGGAATCCGGCGGCCATTTGACTTCAAACACATGGTGAGCCTCCCAAACCCTTAGGTAGACATGTTAAGAGATAGGATAGTAATTAAATGTTGGATTTGGAGTAGATTTAAGACCAGTTGGCCCCGGCTTGCACAGAATCGAGTGGGACCGATTTGGTGTGGGGCCAAACTGTTTCTGTTGAGGGCTGAAAGTGGCAATTTTGAGCTGCAAATTAATGTTTAAGATGTGATGAGATGATGAGGGTTAAGTTATCGATGATTGGGGTTGATAGAATGAGAATTTGGACCAGAGAATTGATGAAATTGATCGAAATTTTAGGTTGCGCGACAGCGACAAGCCCGGTTGTGGATATTGGTTGTCCAAAACCTTGGGGGTTCAAGAGGAAGTAAATAGTGCAATCAAACCCAAGGTAAGGGATTCTTAAGCTTAGGATGGGGAGATTGGACTCAATTGAGTAAGTCAAGGATTGATTGGATTGATTTGTGAGAAATTGTCAAAATGAATAGCCTTTGATATGTCCTAAGATGTTATAGGATGATTGTGTGTGACATTGTCTATGCTTGAGTTGTCTGCCATGTATGTATATCAATTGACTTGCTTGCATGCCATGAGTGTTCAAATCGTGCATGAGTTGCACATGTTGCTTATATGTAAATTGAATTGAGATATCATGGCATAAGTATGACATGGCGAGGCCCTGAGGCGTATGAGACGCGGGGCGGGAGATGTACACCCTGATGCGACAAGATCGCGGGGTGGAGTTGAGGTGGTGTGGCGCGTTGATACGATGAGATCACGGGGTTAAGATAGTCACAGTCTTGATGCGAATTATTCGTGGGATGGAGTATGAGTTATTGATATTGGCCTAGAGACTCGTCGGAACCTGATGCGTTTACGCGGGTTGCCGACGACGGTCTAATGCGTTTACGCGGACCGAGCTTGAGGCGATTTAATCGCGGGCTGAGATTTAGGCAGGCAGGAAGTGGCGTGGTGAAATGGCAGGATGATTTATGCATTATCATCTGAGTGTGACATGTCTTCATATTCGCATGCATGTCTTCTGCATATTGTTGTTTATGGATCTGTGCTTTATATGCTTGTGAATGGTATCGTAGAGGTGTGCGACTACCTGAGTGGACTATCCACCTGACCTAGGATTAGGATTCTTTTACTGAGATGAGTATCTCACACTTTTTGGAGAACCCTTCTTTTTATAGATCCTAAGCCTTAGATATGTGGCCTATAAGTTTTGGGGACCCTAAGGAGATGACGACATATTTTGACGAGTTCCCGGATAGGCAGGGAAACATGTATGAGAGGAAGTACATTGTTGTATGGGTGGATGAGGGTAAGCCAGATTGGAAACCTCATAGGTTTGAGGCGTGGTTTAAGAAAGTAGGAGATCAGTCGATTGGGCCACTAAAGCCCCACGAGGTACCTCAGGCGGTTATACTTGATTGGTGCCAGACCGTAGGAGAGCAGGAGCTGCCTGAGGAATCTGTAGTTGGGTCTAGGAATGGGCTAGAGAAGACCCCGACCCTAGAGTTTACTAAGCCGGAGGAGGAGGAAGTTATTGTCCTGGAGGCGTCCGAGAGGGACCTTGCTTCGCCGTCACAAGAGGCGACCATGGAGGATTCCATTGAGGTTTCGTCCAAGACCTTCTCCAAGTACGAGCCAACGGAGGATGTTGAGGACATGGGGGACTCCAGCAGTTCTTTCTAGGAGACCCGAGTTGGTGGCCTGATCTTTTGATGACGACCTAATCCGGTTCCTGCTGGCTTGGTAGATGGTTCTTTTTGTATGCTTACCCCGTCACCTTTTTGTTTATCGGATTGTAGTAGTCAGTGTATGTATGAACAATATGCTATGATGTACGAATGTTATTAAGCTATTCAGGTCCCACTTAACTTTCGTATTGTACGGGGTTTTGTAGGAGTATCGCTTCCGCATGCATGATGCATTCATTATATCTCTCGCCCTAGATTATGCGTGGATCTTGGGATCGCAAGAGATTATCGTATGGTTCCTTGCAGGGATGTTCGCGCGCTCGACGGGTTAGGGACGTGACAGCCAGGGAAAGGAGGCAGGTGGAATTCTTACAGCTACGTCAAAACTAGCTGACGGTAGACCAATATGAGGCCGAGTTCTCCAAACTGTCAAGGTACACACCTCGATCTGCAGAGGATCCCCGGGAGAAAGCAAGATGATTTCGGGACGGATTCAGGCTTGAGTTCTGTAGTCAGATGATTGCCCTAAATCTGAAGACTTATAAAGAGATCTATGAGCGGAGCCAAATGATTGAAAGGGACTCGAAAGAGAGGAATACCGCAACTGGATCGCGGTTTACCCCATTTAGAGACAATAGCCAGATGGGCAAGAGACCGATGGCGGGCAATAGACGTTTTGTGCCTCTAATAAGGAAAGATATTGTGAAGCCATTGAATCCCACAAACTGGAGCTGTCGTCTTTGTGGAGGAGGCATGAAAATGGGCCATGCCCAATGAAGACTGGGGCTTACTTTAAATGCGGCCAGATAGGCCACCGAATGAGGATGTGCCCAAACCAAGCTTCGACGAAACGACCTCAAGGACAGAGACCATAGGCTGGATCGTCGACTGCCACTTCTTAGATCGAACAGAATCGACCATTGGCTTAGGAAAGGGTATATGCAGTAGCCTACAGAGAGGCGGAGGAAGCACCAGGTGTGGTCACAGGTACGGTTTACTTATGTGACCAAGCTGCATATGTATTGTTTGATCCTGGTGCCACGCATTCATTTGTGTCTGCTCAATTTGCTGGATTGGTGGTTATGAAGTTAAAATCGTCGAGTATAATTCTGCATGTTGCTACTCCGTTAAAGGATAACATACTAGTTTCGTTGGGCTGTGCCGACTGTGAAATTGTGATTGGAGAGCGTAAAGAGAGTATTAATCTAGCTGTATTACCCATGTATGATTTTGATGTGATCATAGAGATAGATTGGTTGGGTAAGCAGGGGCAATAATAGATTGTGGTAGTAGGACAATTTGTTTCTACTCGGAAGGCCGCCCTAGCTTTGAATTGGTGGGAAGTCGATGAGGGATCTCGATTCCCTTATTCTCATCTCTTGAAGTGACAAAGTTGATGCCTAAAGGGTGTCAAGCATACTTAGTGGCAGTAATGGACACGATTGCCGAAGAGCCAAAGTTAGAGAGTATCCTAGTAGTGCGTGAATTTCCTGACGTGTTTCCCCAAGAGTTGTCAGGATTGCCATTGGAGTGAGATAGAATTCATGATCGAATTAGCTCTCGGGATGAGGCCGATCTCGAAGGCACCTTATAAGATGTCCCTGTCGAAACTGAAGGAATTAAAGGTGCAGATGCAAGAACTGTTAGATAAAAGATTTATCCGACCAAGTGCTTCACCGTAGGGAGCGTCGACATTATTCGTAAGGAAGAAGGATGGGTCTTTGCGTTTATGCATCGACTATAGGTAGTTGAACCAGGTAACAGTGAAGAATAAATACCCACTGCCAAGAATCGACGACCTGTTTGATCAGTTGCAAGGAGCGACGGTATTTTTAAAGATTGACCTGAGGACTGGGTATCACCAGTTGAGGATCAAGAAGGAAGACATACCTAAGACTGCTTTTAGGATGAGGTATAGTCATTATGAGTTCACAGTGATGCCTTTTGGATTGACCAACGCTCCAGCTGCTTTTATGGACCTGATACATCGAGTGTTTAAGGAATTCTTGGATAGATTCATCATAGTCTTTATTGACGATATCCTGATCTACTCGAGGAGTGACGAAGAACATGAGGAACACTTGAGGATTGTCCTGCAGACCTTGAGGGAACACTCGGTCTACGCTAAGTTGAGTAAATGCGAGTTTTAGCTAAATAGAGTAGCATTTCTTGGCCATGTGGTATCCGGAGAAGGAATCGCAGTGGATCCCACAAAGATAGAAGCGGTAACAAATTGGCCTAGGCCTACTACGGTCACTAAAGTCAGGAGTTTCTTGAGATTGGCAGGATCCTATAGACATTTTGTGGAGAAATTCTCATCCATATCCACCCATTAACGCAGTTGACCAAGAAAGAAACCAGGTTTGAATGGACAGACAAGTGCGAAAAGAGTTTCCAAGAGCTCAAACATCGATTGACAACTGCACCAGTGCTGACGATTCCATCAGGATCAAGGAGCTATGAGATATACAACGATGATTCGCTGAAAGGATTGGGATGTGTGTTAGTGCAACATGGAAGAGTAGTAGCCTATGCGTCCCAACAATTGAGGCCACATGAGATGAACTACCCAACACATGATTTGGAGTTAGCAGCGATCATTTTTGCCCTAAAGATCTGGAGACATTACCTGTGTGACGAGAAGTTTCAGATTTATACCGACCACCAGAGCTTAAAGTATTTGTTCTCCCATAAAGAGCTGAATATGAGGCAGCATCGGTGGATGGAGCTGCTCAAGGATTATGATTGTGATATATTGTATCACCTTGGGAAGGCAAACAGAATAGCAGATGCGCTTAGTCGGAAGTTATGCATCGCGAGTCTGCTAGTAAAAGGTTGGTCGATGATCGAAGACTTAAGAGATTCTGAGTTCAGACTGGAAGTCTACCAGTTGTCCAGTCTGATAGCTATATTGAGGATAGAACCTGAGATCCAAGAAGGAATAAAGACCTTATAGTCTACGGACCCAGAGATTCAGATCCTGGAGATGGACGCGACGAAGAGAAAATCAGAATTTCAAGTGTCAAAGGACGAAATTTTGAAGTTCCAAGGATGACTGTGCGTGCCAAATGATGAAGGACTCAGGGAAAGGATTTTATCAAAAGCTCATAGGAGCAACTATAGTATCCACCTGGGAGTACAAAGATGTATCAGAACATACATCAACACTACTGGTGGAACGGAATGAAGGTAGATGTAGCAAAGTATGTGGCAAAGTGCTTGATATGCCAGCAAGTGAAGGCGCAACACTGTAAGCCTGGAGGACTATTACAGCCACTAGAGATCCCTAAATGGAAGTAGGAGCATATAACTATGGATTTTGTGATGGGGCTCCCAAGGAGACAAAGAGGCCATGACTCTATATGAGTAGTCGCGGACAGATTGACCAAGTCCGCCCACTTCATCCCAATGCGAAAGGACTTCGCAATGGATAGATATGCCGAGCTGTACATGAGGCAAGTTGTAAGATTACATGGAGTGACTGTGACAATTACCTCAGATAGAGACCCCAAGTTCATGGCTAACTTTTGGAAGAGCCTTCAAGAAGCCATGGGGACCCGACTGCAGTTTAGTACGGCGTACCATCCCACAGTCGAACGGATAATCGGAGAGGACAATTCAGACACTTGAGGACATGTTGTGAGCATGTGTCATAGATTTTAAAAGTGGATGGGAGTATCAGCTACATTTAGTGGAATTCGGGTACAATAATAGCTATCAGCAGAGCAACCAAATGGCACCATTTGAAGCACTCTATGGAAGGGCCTGCAAAACCCCAATTTGTTGGGATGAGGTAGGAGAAAGAAGTATCACAAGCCTAGAGTTGGTAGAGCAATCGATGGAAGCGGTAAAGATAATTTGGGATAGACTGAGGACGGCACAGAGTCGTCAGAAGAGCTATGTGGATAAGCGGCGTAAGCTTTTGGAGTTGCAGGTGGGCAATCATGTTTTCTTCAAAGTGCACCGATGAGAGGATTATCGCGATTTGGGAAGAAGGGAAAACTGAGCTCAAGATACATAGGTCCATTTGAGATACTGGAGCGAATTGGAACTTTGGCCTACAAGCTTGCCTTGCCGCCTAACCTATTCCAAGTGCATAATGTCTTCCACGTGTCGATGTAGCAGAAATATTAACCAGACCCGACACGTATGCTGGACTACGAAGTCATAGAAGTGGACGACCGGGTATCTTATGTGGAGAAGCCGATCAGGATCGAGGATCGAAAGGAGCAAATCCTCAAGAATAAGAAGATTCCATTGGTCAAGGTGGTATGGGAGCACTATAGAACCGAAGGTGCCACGTGGAAAAACGAAGAGACGATGAGACAATAACACCCCCATTTATTTGAGTAATTAAGTTTGATGTAAATTTCGGGGATGAAATTTTTGTAAGGGGGAAAGAGTTGTGGCATTCTAATTTCCCAGTCATTTTCAGACTGATTAATGAGAAGTATATCTAGCGATGCGTTTCAGTCATATCTCGCTTGAATCTGATCAATTTGAGTAGACTGACCAAAAGGGAAAGGCTAACGCGAGATAAGATACGTGGACCTAGGGAACTCGAATAGGAAATGGCGCTTTGACCATAAGGATTGTCGAGGGGATATTTAGAACCATAAAAGGCCGATCAAAGGACGATTAAGGAATGCATTGCTAGCGTTATGCGATTGGAGCTTGGGTGATGCCGCTTAACCAACGTATAATTTGCAAAATTTTTCCTAAATCAGACAGTGACGATCGAGACAATAGGAACTAGTGATAGACCCTCACAATTACATGACAACCAAAGTCTCCATGAATTGACGAGCCCTAAATGTGATATGAATCACAGGGTCGATACGCGTAATATCCGCAAAAGCCGCCCATCAGTTCGAGATAGGCTGGAGCCATGTTTGATAGAGAAAACGATCAGAAACGAGTCTTGAAAATTGAAAATGGAGAATCAAGAATTCCAACGTCATATTTGGATTGGCCATCGCCATATCGAAGAATATTGGAACGAGAAAAATGACTTTCCGGACATCAAGGGTAAAATTACGATTTTGCCCCTCAAGCTTTAACCTTGCTTATGCAATTGAAGGAGGGCATTTTGGTCTTTCTACATACCCCCAAGGCTACCGAAAAAGGGTGAGAATCATGGCCATTGGATCACCTTGATTGACACTTAGGACATGTGTCAATAGATTGGCTAAAGAGTGGTCATGTCCACTTTTTCACAACTACCATTCAACTCAATGACTTTGAGGTTGAATATAGCTCTCTCTCTCTCTTCTTGGTCGGCCCTATACACCCCCCTAAAGCACCGAGACCTCTCTTCTTCTTACTCTCTTCTCTACCACTTGCCCGACCATTCTTGCCCTCTTTGTTCGCTCGCTCCGACGACCCCTTTCGGCGACCTTTAGCTGGAGAGACCACCCACACCTTGCTCGACCTCTTGCTGACATCCTCAAAGTGGAAGCACTCGATTGACCCACCGAGGAGGTCCAGCCAGCCATTCTCCCGGAAGCCGACGGAAACCGACACAATCTGAGGTAGGCAGCGTTTCTAACCTCTTAGGACCTCGAAACTTTGGAGTTTTGCAACCCAATTTTGTGAAGATCTAGGGGACTCATAGAGTGATCTGTGGTAAAAATTTAAGGTCAATTTGATGAAATTTTGACCACAAATGGGTCTTGTATTTGATGGACAGAAACTATCGGTTTAGGGACTTGAGGTAACCAGCGACTTCCAAAGGGTTTCCGGCGATGACTCGGCTCGAAATATTCGGTGAGCTTCCCAAACCCTTAGATTTACATGTTAGCAAGTAGGTTAGTGATTAAATTGTGGATTTGGAGTAGTTTTAGGGCTGGAAAACTTCGGTATGCACAGAACCGAAAATAGCCCGGTTCGGTTCTGTGCAAACCAGTTCTGTGGAGGCTATTATTGGTTGGTTTTGCATCTCAAATTCATCAATGGGACATGTTAGGATGTTGAGGATCATGTTAGTAAGGTTGGTGGTTCATGGATGGGTGAATTGGATAAGAGAAATTGACAATTGGTTGAAATTTCCTAGGTTGTGCGGTGGGTTTGTTCTTGGACCATTGAGATCGAATTGTTGAGGGCTTGAGGAGAGGATTTTTGTGGCATCAAGCTTGAGGCAAGAGAATCCTAAAACTATGATAGGAAGATTGGACTCAATTGGGTGAGTCGGGTGAGAATTTGATTGATTCTTGAGAGATTTCAATGTGATTGTTCATTGTGTGTCCAAGAACGATATAGAGGATTTGAATGTGTGTTCATGCCTATGCTTGAAATGACTACCATGTATGAATGTAAATTGATTGTCTTGCATGCCATAAGAGTATGATTTGTGCTTGAGTTGCACATGGCATTATGTATGTGCATTGAATTGAAACTATGGCATGATTGAGGCATGGCGACACCCTAAGGCGTATGAGGCGCAGGGTGGTGTGATATATACCCTGAGGCGCTGAGGAGCGAGGTTGAAGTGGTATGGCACCCTGATGCATATGAGACGCAGGGTTGAGAAGGCCATAGTCCTGATGCGTTGAAACGCGAGACAGAGTTATGATGTGTCGACACTAGCCTGGAGTAACATTGAAACGTAATATGTTTGCGCAGGTTGTCAATGAAGGTCTGATGCTTTTACACGGACCGAGCCTGATGCATTCTAAACGCGGGCATGAGAATGAGGCAGGCAAGATAAGGTGGATGCGGGGATGTAGTAGGGTGAGTTGCGCATGATCATCTGAATGTGTTGTGGTGCCATAACTGCCTGCTTGACATCTGCATGATTGTTGTTATTTGAATGCCATATATGTCTGTCTGCCTGATATGTTGATATTGGGGACTATCTGAGTGGACGGTCGGCCTAACTTGGGGTTAGGACTCACCTTACTGAGATGTGAATCTCACCCCGTTGGGGACCTTATTTTTACAGATCCTAGGCCTTGAAGATGTGGCTTATCCATTTTGGTGACCCCAAGAAAATGACGGTCTATTTTGAGGAGTTCCCTGATGGGCAGGGAACTATTTATGTCAGGAAGTGTACTGTGGTTTGGGTAGATGAGGGTAGTACTAGTTAGAAGGCTCACAAGTATGAGGCCTGGTTCAGGAAAGTCGAGGATGTGTCTACTGGGCCGCTGAACCCCAATGAGATGCCCTAGGGAGTGATCCCTAGTTGGTGTCACCTCACCCGAGACTTAGACCAGGCTGAGGGGTCGGTTGCCGGCTCGAGGAATGGACCGGAGAGGACCCGACCTTGGAGGACATGGAGGAAGAGGTCATAGTGGTCGAGGTGACTGAAGAGGATCTCGTGGAGCCGTCTGCTGAGGAGACCATGGAGGATACCATAGAGGTTCGCTTCGAGGCCTTTTCGGAGTACGAGCCCATGAAGGACGCAGAGGAGACCGAGGACTCCAGCAGCTCGTCTTAGGAGCTCCCAGGTTGCTAGTTGATCTTTTGACGACGATCCCGACCTTGTCCCTTGTTGTATGTTGATGATGGATCCTTTTGTGTACTTACCCCATCACCCCTTGTTTTAGCGTATTTAGTGGCCATGTGTCCGTGCGAACTTATGGATATTTATGTATGACAGTATTTGTGCTATCTAGGTCCCAATCTATTTTGTAAGGAGGAGTTTTATTGTCGTCGCTTCCATGTGCTATGTATATTATACGTCTCTTGACTTATGTGTGGATCTTGGGACCACGAGAGATATTTTGGTTTGCTTGCAGGGAGTCGCATGCTCACGCTCGAGGCACGGGGTGTGACATTTAACCTCTCTATAGGCTATAGAAAATGTGAGGAAGGAATGGTCATAGGAAGTCAAAGTTAATGAAGCAACCAATGGGAGGTTGTCAAGTGTCAATCAAAGAGAAGACCAAGCATTAAATGTGCATTATTTATCCATTCTATCAAATTGACCAAAAGTGTATGATTAGGGTGGAATAGACTCTCTCTCCTCAAATTTGGCCGGCCACCCTCTCCCTCTCTTCTTTTTCTCCATTTTTCCTCTGGGCCAATCCTCGCGGACAAGGAAAACTGGCTCACTGTTTTGGTCATAACTTTGTTGTCCGACTTCAGATTGAGGTGAAACCATTGCCATCTTAAAGCTTATCGTCTTTTCATTCTAATAAAGTATTATGAGCTTAATTTCACCCAGCCGTTTGTTCTGTAGGTCTGTTTGAGTGGGCAAAGGTTAAAATCTGATCCGGTTTTGGAGAGGTTCCGTTTTTGGGAGCTTTCGAATTTCGAATGGCTTCAAATTTTTGGTGAGCTCTTCTAAACGCATAGTATAAGAGTTTACCAAGTTGATATTGAGATTTTGTGAGAGTTAAAATAGATTTTGATGGAGTAAATGCATTGGATTTCTAAGGACAGAAACTGTCCACTTACTGTTCAGGTGGAAACGAACCTTTATAAGGCTCTTAGAAGTGTTGCCTTGCTATGGAATGCTTGGTAAGACCCCTGGAGACATTGTTTGATGTTAGCAAGTTTATTTTGTGAAGGATTGAGGCTTAAGGTTGAGATACGGCTTGAATGCGCGATTGAACTAAAAACCGGTTCTGTTTTGGGGGGTGTCCTGCTATGCCTATTCTGTTGGGGACTTATTAAGGGGTATTTGGACTTCAACTTGACTCATAAAACTTCATAGGACATGGTGCGAGGTGTCAATGGGGTGTATGTGAAGTGAATTGAGAATTGGAAGTGATTTAAGGGATATTTAGTGCCAATGTCTTATTCGCTGAAAGAAACATGTATGCGAAAGCGATGCCAACTCCAATTTACAAATAAAGCAACACCCAATGACTTAGGACACAAAGGCACGCCTTTATTAAAGGTCAAATATACTATTCTTTATTACAAATCTAAATCCTCTTTATATCTATGATTCGATTCTAAGGTCACAAAAGAGAAGTCTTCATTTTCCTCTATCGACCTCGTTTCTGTGTCAATCCATGGCAAACCCAGTTTTCTTCGTTAGGGACCTGAAAAATGTTGCCCACAACGGAGTGAGATTGACATCTCAGTAAGGTGGGTCCTAACCTAGGTTAGGCCGACCATCTACTCAGGCAGTCACATATCTAATAATTCAAGCTCGTAGCCATATCAATCAATTCAAATAAAGATAACCACACACAGGTGACAGGCATGCAAATATGGTATCATAATATACTCAGATGTTCATGAACGACTCATCCTGCCACCACACCACAACCATCCTTTCTTTCCCGCCTCACTCTCACGCCTGCGATTAGATTGCATCAGGCTCATCTCATGCCTGCATTTAGATCGCATTAGGCTTGGTCCACGTAAACGCATCCGACCGTCATTGGCAACCCGCATAAACGCATCAGGTTCCAATGAATCTCCAAGGCAATATCATCACTTCATGCCTCCGTCTCACGAATAGATCGCATCAGGACCATGGCCATCTCAACCCCGCGATTAGATCGCATCAGGGCGCCACACAACATTAACTCCATCCCGCAATTACATCGCATCAGGGTATCTACCTCCCGCCCCGCGTCTCATACGCCTCAGGGCCTCGCCATGTCATGTTCAAGCCATGCTTCTCAATTCAATTCACAGATAAAACAACAGGTGCAACTCATGCATAATTTGAATACTCATGGCATGCAGGACAATTAATGACATTCGACATTGCATGCAGGGTCTTACCGAGGGTTTGAAGTCGCGTTGTCTTCGAAAACCCGTCGAAAGTCGCCGATTCTCCCAAGGTTAGAATCCGACAGTTTCTGTTCCAAGTTCACAAGACCGATTCAAGATCAAAACTTCATCAAGTCAAACTCAACTTTTTACCACAGATTCATACCGAAGTCCTCTAGACCTCCATATAACTTGACCTCAAAACTCTAACATTTCAGCCTCCAAAAGGGTCAGAAACTGAACCTACCTCAGATTGAGCTCGATTCTGTCGGCTTTCGGGAAAACTATTGGTCGGAGCTCCTCGGTGGTCCAAATACCGTGCTTCCACTTCGAGGAGGTTGGCAACACATGGGGCTAAGCTTAGGTGTCGGTCGGTGTCTAGGAGGTGGCCAGAGGAGGTCGTCGACGGCGCCGAACAGAGACCTAAAAACTGGTCGGCAATGCAGAGAAGAAGAGGGAAGAAGAAGTGGCTGTCGTGAGTCATGAGGGAGGTAATGGCCGGTCAATTGAAGAGGAGAGAGAGTGAAAAAGCTTATATCTAAGGCTCATGGTCAATGGTTGAATGGTAGGTATGGAATAGTGGATTTGACCACTCTTTTGCCCATCTATTGACACATGTCCTAGTGTCAATCAAACTTGATCCAATGGCCAATATCTCTCCTAGTGTTCGGCAGCCTTGAGGGGTTTGAAATCCAAAATGGCCTTCTTCAAATGCATGGGCAAGGCTTTAAGCTTGAGGGGCAAAAGGGTAATTTTACCCCCGACGTTTAAAACGTCGTTTTTCTCACCCTACTAGTCTTCGATAGGGCGACGACCAATTTGAATATAGCGTTGGAATTCTTGATTCTCTATTTTCAATTTTCAAGACTCGTTTCTGACTAATGAGTCTGAAAATGACTGGAAAATCAAAATATCACAACTCTTCCCCCCTTACAGAAATTTCATCCTCGAAATTTACAACCTTCCAACCATCCAATCCCTAGGGGTATCGGTTCCTCATCGCATCCTCACTCTTCCAGATAATTCCTTTCACAACTTGACGATCTTGCCCGTCCTTTCCAGCCCAAAACTGTCTTTCCCTTGGGACTCGTCTCCTTCAGTCTTCAATCCAATTGGCTTCTCTTTCTTCTCTTTTGGTATTCGTAACATTTGTCCATACCATTCGGCATATCACTCCTTTCAAACTTCCTTTCATACCAACAGAGATTCAAGGGCTTTATTAATTTGCCCTCCATTAACCAAGTCGAGTTATGGCCCTCTCGATTCCTTAAACAATTGCATGATCATTTCCGTAGTAATCCGTTCTCAATTCCTTCTGAAAATTCCCTTGGATCAAGTGATCCTTCAACTTTCGTGGTCATGTCCTTCTCTTTTCTTGACATGTCTAGTGCTCGACCATATGGTAGATTAATTTCAACTTTCAACCCTTATCACCGATAGTATATATATGTATCTTGGTACATCTTTGTGCCATCCCCAAGAACACCGTAATTCTCCCTTCGAATTTTGATGAGGTCATCTCCTTAGGTTCCCCTCAATACTGGACTCGTACTTCTGTCCCTGGGGTCTCGAGGGTTCCATCCATCCTTAATACCCTTCAAGTATCGATGTTCAACCATGGCAACACCCTAATTCCCCTTTGGCCTTCAGGCTAGGTGTTTCCGGTGGTCGTCAATTAGTCATTGGACAAACTTCCAATTTAGAGGTTGAATCTCTTATTGCTCAAGAGGAGATCTGTCTCTCCATTGCCAATTATGCACCGCTCAATTCTCAATGATAAGCATCCGCTAAATAATTCACCCTTCCTTAGCGATAGGGGTATTATCGTAATAACACTTAGGCAATCCCTTCGCTCCACGTAACTTTCCATCAATCCTCTTTAGGCAGTCAATGCACTCAGCCCTTGTAGTTTCATAACTTCGAGATTTTTCTTCATACAAGCAACGCTCTCATACCCATGAGGAGTTTCCTACATTAGCGTTTCCTCTTGTTCGATTCCTCACTGGAAACTACAACTTTATTTTCTTGCGGTAGGTATAGACTCAAAATCTTATTCTACCTAGACATTGTTTCCCAAATTTCCCCGCGAGGATATTCGCAATCCCACTCCAATCATGCACTAGGCGTTCCCGCTCCTGTGTTCTTATTATCACAGCGTATTCGCACTGTCGGCCTTCGTTAGTCATGCTACGCCTCAAGTTTCTTCCCTGCATCACGTCATTATGGCTCTCTCGACCCCTTCTGATTCTAAATAGGAATGCCCTTATCAGCATAGTCGTCATCTTGACTCAAGTTCTTGAAATTTCTTTTCATGTTTATTCGCCCGTTTAGCGTTATATTTCGTCCTTCATGCATTTTACTAATGGAACAGCTCTTGTAGGGAATCTTCCCATAATTCGTCTATTGCCATTCGTCAATTCTAGGAACTTTCAATTTCTAGCAACCCACATCGACTCTAGTCGATTTATCACTCATTCCACTCCTCTAAGACTTACAGAGATTTCATTTCTCAAAGATTTCGCGACCGAGAAATCCTACCTTATCAGATCCATAGCCCGTGCTCTTTACATTCAGCATATATCAAGCATCTCCTTAGAGTCTATAGGACACTCTCAAAAGCTGTTCATGTTTCTCATGGCTCCTTACATGAGTTCAACCATTGTCTCTCAAGACGGAAACGACCGACTCAATCATTCCTTGGGCACTTAGTTCGGCGATTATCAACTTCCTTCCACCAGGTGTCGAATCTTCCTAACTATTTCTTGCACTTTTCACTTGAGAGGTCAGATTTTGGCTCTCTGTCGTCACGGGTCTCCTCTAGGACCGCACAACATTTTATTTATTCTTGTCACTCTTTTCTCGAGAAGCATTAGTGCTTTAGCCTCTAAGTTCCATAACTCACTAAGGCGGCCTTATCCCAATTTCATTCGTTCCACTGAACGTCAATATCATCCTGGAATTCAACATTGTCTACAAGACAGTCTCTCAGATTTCACTTCCGGAAATCATTCAAGTTCTGCGTCGACGGCGATACCTTTACTCTAGAACGTAGATGCCACCATACTCGACATCCTCCTTCCCATAATTCAGTTACCTCAAGTGACAATATTTGTTCGTCCTTGGTCTCTACCAGTTCGCTTATCAAATGCTCAATTCGATTACCTCAAATCACTTTGTAAGTATTCTTTAAGCGCTCTTTTCATCTACTAAATCATTCACTAGAATCACAACCAGTCAAGACTATCAAGTCCGTTCACTTTTCTTTTCATCAACGACCATTTCATGGTCCAATCGCCCTTTAAGAACAATTACCTATTATTTAGGGAACAGCAACTCATGATTTCATTTATCATGGCTCCAGCTCAACCAACCGATTCCAGGAAATCATTAATTCCAGGCAAACTAGCATGCCGATTCTTCCTCGACCCCCTCCATAACAAAAAAGACAGACTACTCATTTTCCACCATGTGTCTTACGCCCAGGTAATCAGTCATTTCCCGTAGGCACGTTCCGTATTCATAATGAACATCTCTCTGCTCGAGCAGGAGTTCTCTTATTCATAAGTCTTTCGATCATTCTCCTTTTTTGCTGAGTCCCATCAATTCCTCAAAATCAGTAATAACAACCAGCCATAAGATTTTCAAGTTCCAATCCACTCAGGGATTCACTTATCTTATTAAAGAGTCATTGACTACCTTTATCATATGCTTAAACAACCTTGAGAACTCTGTCTCACACTGGTCGATCATCATATGATCCTTGCAAAAGTATTAGGATCCAAATAACCTTGCTCTCAAGCAATCCCAGGATGATACTTTCCGTCGAACAACTCAACAGAGGTAGTCTAGGCAGATCTTATGCCTTCGAGGAAACTCTTCCTCTAGTGACCTTTCACCAATCATCAATAGCCTGTTAGGGCTAGTACTGCCAAGGTCACTTTCTTTCTTCAGTTTACCCAAAAACTTCAAGGTTTTCTTATCACGATCTTCAATCCAAAGGAGGCAATTTCAAATTTCATCCTTTCATCAAACTCAGTCAATCTCATTCTTATTCACAGCTTCACAAGCTTTTCAAAACTTTCATCGTTCTTCCTACACATTCGCTTTTCTCGTGAATGAAATAACTCAGAATCACCTTTCTCGTGACTTCTATCACTTAACTCGTCAGCACAAGCATTTATCACCACAGTAACTTAGAAAATCGTAGCAGCTCCTCCTCGAGCTTGCTTAACCAACAAATTTCCTCATTTCCATTTAAAGTTCCTACGACCCATTCAGCTCTAGGATCTCGTACGATTAACGGATCGAGCCATATTCTCTTTTGGTACTCATACTCCAATCGCCCATCTTTACTCAATTCTCATGATCCATATTAGTTCTTGGATCTTCCATACCATGTATACTCGAGCCCAATGCTCTTCTACGACCATACCTCGGTCGTTCAACCTTATTAGGTTTTCATGTCACTTGAACCACTACGATTCTTTTCAGGAATCAAAAACTTAAGTCATCTACTCAAGTCTATCAATCTCAGGCTGCTCATCTCAATATCTTTCACCATCAACCAACCCTCTAATGTTTGTTAGGCAATTCTCAATTAATTGGCAATTATTCGAGGATCCCAAATCATCCTTGATCAGCAATTATTTCTCAAGCCAACCTCAACGAGGCAACTTCTCAACTAACAACCATTACTAGGCTAGCCTCCACTAGGCAACCATCAAACAAGCACTCAAGACAGCATTTCACTGAGTCAAAAGCTCATACTTTAAGCCTAGAGACATCCATCACTCTAGCATAATCACAACAGACTATCTCATTTTCAACAAACATCATTCAATGGGTATAAACCACATACGTCGTCTAACCTCTCGGTTATACCTTGGCCAAGCCAATTACATGAGGCTAATTATAAAATTTGCCTAACAAGCCCATCACAAACATCACTTTTCTCTTTCCAAGGGCATCCACTGCCAAGCACGAAACTTCTAATTATGCCAATCACAGGCATCATTACACATGTCATGCCATTTTCGATCATTCTTGATGAGAATCAATCCCGTGTTATACATGGCTTAACCACAATTGGACTCAACCTGATACCTAGACTTCCCCTTTCAAGTTATAACTTGGGTCATCCCTACTCCTTGCCATCTTAGAAGTCTGTCAGGAGCCGCTCCTTGTCTGGACCTCTCTATCCCGGCGATCACTCCCCGCCCTCATCAAACCTGACCGTTGCAGGTTGTCCCAAGTCATACTTCTACGGAGAAAGCCTTGTTCCACATGTCCCTACCATGTTTCATTACAGTTTATAGGTATCCCATCAACTTGTCTTATACCAAGCGACAGTTTATTAAGACCAGCAGCGATAAGCTCATGCATGCACTCTCATCAACTTCATTTCATAACCACAAACACGTGCACAGCATGACTATCCTCACCACTTGTCATGTCAAAAATCACTTTCAGATCAATTCCTATCCATTTAAGAGTTCTAATTCCACCAATGACCGTCACATCTCACAGATCAATTACCTATATTCAACCATGCACCTCAAATGGAGTCGCCAACCAAATCAAATCCATAAGCATTCGATCACAACTGGCCTTTAATCATATATTCCTTATCCGCTCTCTTGTATGCATCTTACCTCATGTCATTCAAGACTGACAATAGTAATCGATAACTAAACCATCAAGATATCACGCAATTCAAGCCTGAATCCACTAACATCAATCGCCTCTTTAAAACTCACACTCCTCAAGTTGGGTCATTGACTAATTAAGATCACAATCATACACTTCAATGGACCATTCATTCATAATTTATTCTCCAGCAACCTCAAATCCAGACTTATGTCTCCTCAATTTCTATTCACTTACTTGTGAGCCTTATTAATAAATCACTCAAGATCATCCTTTAAATCGGCACTAGGACCATTAGAATACTATACAAATTCAAACTTATAGTCCTCAAGATTCAGCAATCCATGCTTATCCCTCAAAGTCTCACTACCTAATTGTCCTCAAGTTATCACTCCTTATCACTCCAAGTCTCAATCACATTGGATAGAGCTGGCCTTACTCTGATACCAATCAAACGAGTATGTCACGCCCCGAATCCGACGAGCACGCGAGCATCCTACCAAGCCGTTCCTTTATAAAAGCTCCAGGATCCAACGACCAATGTCTTATTCGCTAAAAGAAACATGTATGGGGAAGCGATGCCAACTCCAATTTACAAATAAAGCAACACCCAATGACTTAGGACACAAAGGCACGCCTTTATTAAAGGTCAAATATACTATTCTTTATTACAAATCTAAATCCTCTTTATATCTACGATTCGATTCTAAGATCACAAAAGAGAAGTCTTCATTTTCCTCTATCGACCTCGTTTTTGTGCCAATCCATGGCAAACTCGATTTTCTTCGTCAGGGACTTGAAAAATGTTGCCCACAACGAAGTGAGATTGACATCTCAGTAAGGTGGGTCCTAACCCTAGGTTAGGCCGACCGTCCACTCAGGCAGTCACATATCCAATAATTCAAACTCGTAGCCACATCAGTCAATTCAAATATAGATAACCACACACAGGTGATAGGCATGCAAATATGGTATCATAATATACTCAGATGTTCATGCACGACTCATCATGCCACCTCACCACAGCCATCCTCCCTTCCTGCCTCACTCTCATGCCCGCGATTAGATCGCATCAGGCTCATCTCATGCCTGCGATTAGATCGCATCAGACTCGGTCCGCATAAACGCATCAGACCGTCATTGGCAACCCGCGTAAATGCATTAGTTTTCAATAAATCTCCTGGCCAACATCATCACCTCATACCTCCGTCCCGTGAATAGATCACATTAGGATCGTGGTCATCTCAACCCCGCAATTAGATCGCATCAGGGCACAACACAACATCAACTCCACCCTCGATTACATCGCATCAGGGTATCCACCTCCCGCCCCGCGTCTCATACGCCTCAGGGCCTCGCCATGTCATGTTCAAGCCATGCTTCTCAATTCAATTCACAGATAAAATAATAGGTGCAACTCATGCATAATTTGAATACTCATGGCATGCAGGACAATCAATGACATTAGACATGGCATATGATTTAAACACAAGCATTAGCAAGCCTTCAAATCCTCCAAATCATTCTAGGACACATACAATAACCAATCACCTTGGAATTGCTCAAGGACTAACTGAATCATTTACCGACTCACCCAATTGAGTCCAATATTCCTAGCATAAGGTTAGGAATTCCCTTACCTTGAATTTGATAACACAATTTCTCTTATTGAGTCCTCAAAGGTTTGACTTCAAGGGTCCAAGACCGAACTAGCCGCGCGACTTAGGAATTTCCAATCAATTCGTCAATTTCCTTATCCAAATCCTCAATCCATGAACCATAAACCTCCATAGCATAATCCTCATCATCTTAACATGTCTTAATCACCAATTTGAGACTCAAAATCCAACGCCAACAGCCCCCACAGATTTGATTTTGCACAGAACTGAACCAGTCCTTTTTGGTTTTGTGTAAATCAAGCACAATCGGTCCTTAATCAACTCCTAATCCACCATTTAATCATTATCTTACCTCTTAACATGTCTATCTAAAGGTCCAAGGGTCTTACCGAGGGTTTGAGTCGCGTCGTCGCCGAAAACCCATCGAAAGTCGCTGGTTCTCCCAAGGTCAGAATCCGGCAGTTTCTGTTCCAAGTTCACAAGATCAATTGGAGGTCAAAACTTCATCAAATCAAACTCAAATTTTTACCACAAATTCATATAGATGTCCTCTAGACCTCCATAAAATTTGACCTCAAAAATCCAACATTTCGGCCTCCAAAAGGGTCATAAACGGAACCTACCTCATATTGAGCTCGATTCTGTCGGCTTCCGGGAAAACTCTTGGCCGAAGCTCCTCGGTCATCCAAATGTCGTGCTTCCACTTCGAGGAGGTCAACAAAACGTGGAGTTAAGCTCAGGTGGTCGGCCGGAGGAGGTTGACGACGGCGCCGAACAAAGACCCAGAAACTGGTCGACAACGCAGAGAAGAAGAGGGAAAAAGAAGTGGCTGTCATGAGTCATGGGGGAGGAAATGGCCGGTCAATTGGAGAGGAGAGAGAGTGAAAAAGCTTATATCTAAGGCTCATGGTTAATGGTTGAATGGTAGGTATGGAATAGTGGATTTGACCACTCTTTTGCCCATCCATTGACACATGTCCTAGCGTCAATCAAACTTGATCCAATGGCCAATATCTCTCCTAGTGTTTGGCAGCCTTGAGGGGTTTAACTTCAAATGCATGAGCAAGGCTTTAAGCTTGAGGGCCAAAAGCGTAATTTTTCCCCCGACGTTCAGAACGTCATTTTTTTTCGCCCCACTAATCTTCGATAGGTTGACGGCCAATCCGAATATAACGTTGGAATTCTTGATTCTCCATTTTCAATTTTCAAGACTCGTTTCTAATTAATGAGTCTGAAAATGACCGAAAAATTAGAATGTCGCAACCACTCTTTCCAGTATTGTCCTAGCATTCAAATAAAGGTTTAGGGAATACTAACTTTTGGTCAATAGCAAGAAATCCAAACCAATTGGTCATTCCCAACTCGGCAAGTTTACAGCCAACAAGGATCCAACGCCGTCCTAAGAAATTTTATCAATTTCGAATCAAAACTCATTCAAATCCCACTTCCATCAAACCAATTCCTCAATAGCCATTCAATTAGTAACTCAAGATGTCTTATCAATTAATTAATTACTCGAAAATACTCCCACGAATCCTCAATGCATTCGGTTCATGCATCAACATATATGGCGGAATGTAACTCGGCGTTTATGCACTAAATAGCCTTTAAATCACTTCTAACTCCCAATCCACTTCACATACTCCCATTAACACCTCACATAACGTACTATGGAGTCTTATGAGTCAATTTGAAGTCAAATTACCACTTAATTGGTCCTCATCAGATTCGGCCAGAGCAGGGCACTTCCAATGCAGAACCAATTTTTGGTTCAATCCACATTATTAAGTTGTATCTCAACCTTAGGCCTCAATTCTTCACAAGATAAACTTACTAGGACCTTAATATATGTGTTTAGGAACCTCACCGAAGATTTGGAAGCAAAAAAACACCTCAAAGCTTTTGAATAGCCCGGTTTCCTTCACGGTCCTCAAACGGGTAGATTATGCTCGATAAAAACCTTCAAAAATCAAATATGTACACCCATCAAAACTCAACTAAAATTACAACACAAGCTCATCCAACTTTAATACTATGATTTTGTAAGAGCTCACCGAAAATTTAAGCCATTTAGAGTCCGAAAGACCCCAAAAACTGTCCCTCTCCAAAATTGGGTTAGAATCTGACCTTCGTCCACTCAAATAGACCTACAGGACAAACGGCTAGGACAAATTGAGTTTATAATACCTTCTTAGAATGAAAAGACGATAAGATTTAATATGGCGGTGGTTGTACCTCAATCCGATGTCGAACGACAAAGTTATAACCGAAATAGTGAAGTTATTTTTGTCTGTCTGCGGATGAGCTTCTCGGCCAAGACACCAAAGGAAGAAGAAGACGAAAGGGAGGAAGTGGCTCGCCAAAATGAAGAGAGGGAGAGTCTATTACATACCAATAATCCATTTTGGTTAATTAAATAAGATGGGTAATTAATGGGCATTTAATGCTTGGCCTCTTCTTTAGTTGATACTTGGCAAACTTCCATTAGTTGCTTCATTGAGTTTGACTTCCTTTGACCACATTTTCCTCCAATTTTCGGCAACATATAGGGGTTTAGATTGACCAAAATAGCCTTCTAAACTTCTTAAGGCAAGGCCAAAGATTGAGGGGCAAAATGGTCATTTGGCAATTTTCGTCCAAAATTTCATTTTTCCAATATAAACCGCCCTCGATAAGGCGACGTCCATTTCAATTTCAATGTTTGAATTCATCATTGTCCAATACCAAAATCTCGAGGTCCAATTTCATGTCGAACTCTCGTCAATTGTAATTCCAATTTATCTCAAATTGACGGCGACTCTTGCAGGCGCTACGCGTATCGACCTTAGAATTTTTCTTAAGCCGTGTGACTTTGGTTGTCATGTAATTTTGAGGGTTTATCATTCGTTCCTTCGATCCTGTTCATCGAAATTCGATTTAGGAAATCCTCGCAGATTACACAATGGTTAAGTGGAATCACCCGCATCCCAACGTATAACGCTAGCAAGACATCTCATGATCGTTCCTAGATCGATCTCTGCTGGCCCAAGATATTCCCTCAACAATCCTTATAGTTAAAGTACCATTTCATATTCAAATTCCCCATGTCCACGTACCCAACTCTGCGTCAGTCCTTCCCTTTTGGTCAGTTAACTCAAGAGTGGCCAACTCCGAGCGAGTTACAACTGAAACACATCGATCGATATCCTTCCATTTAATAGCCTCGAGAGGGTCAGAATTCAGAATGTCACAATTCTTCCTCCCTAAAGAAATTTCGTTCACGAAATTTGCCACTTTCCAATTATCCAATCTCATGGGGTATCGACGCCTCATCGCATCATCATTGTCCAAAGTAATTCCTCCTATTACTTGACGTTCCCACTTATCTTTTCTGTCAAAAGTCATCTTCCTCCAAGACTTGCTTCCCTCAGTCCTCAACATGTACTTGATTTTCTCTATTCTCTTTCGACATTCACAATATATGTCGGTGATACACCTTCGAGCATTCGAATCTTCCTTTCAATCTGCCTATTAGTCTGAGGATAATACATGCATCACACTACAATCCTGCTTTTGAAATTTCCGATCGGAAGGCTCTTTCCAGAACGCCGCAGTAGATTCAAGATCGTTTTCTATCATGATCATTACCCAACCGTCATGAAATCGCTCCTTGAGTGCCTCTATCAATTGGCATAATCATCTAATTCAAACGTCTTATTGCACTGTCGAGAACGCACAAGTTCCATTAACTTACCCTCGATTGTCCAAATCGAACCCTAGCCTTCTCTACTTCTCAGGCAAACTCATGATTGAGTTCTTAATTGCTTTTCCTCGAATATATTCGAGATTCTCAAATGACCAATTAATCCACCAGCTTGGCAAAAATTATGCTTTCCCTTCATTAGTACGTTTTCTTGTCCATGGAGCTTCATGGTTTCCATCTTTAATTTCAAAATTTCCCCTCTAGACACTCAAAAGTGTGGGTTTTCTCTCAATTGTTCTTATTCGTAGTCCTTACGCTACTCCATCCATGTTGTTTCTCATTCAACTCCCATTGGGAAACTACTACCTTATTCTCTCGTGATAGATATTGACTTGAAGTCTTCTTCAGCCCACAATGTTTCTCGAACTTTGTCGCCAGGACATTCGCAATCCAACTCCAATCATGCTGTAAGCATTCCAACTCATATAGCCTTATCATTACGATATATACGCAATAAACTTGAGGAAGCGACAAATATCTCCACCTCAAAATACAAACCAGATGACTTAGGACAAAGAAGGTACATCTTTTTATTCTACCAAAGTCCAATACAAATTCAACACCAACAGCAGATACAACGTCTATGGTCAAATCAAAAGGTTAAAATCTATCTTCCAATGTCGTCTTCTAGTGCCAACTCATAACACATTCGGTTTATCGTCGCCTGGGACCTGAATATATTAATCCCACGATGGGGTGAGATATAAATCCCAGTAAGCTCACCTTAAACCTAAACCTAACCGTTAGTCCATTCAGACAACATTTCAAGCATAATAGGCAGGGATTCTTCTGGTAAAACCACACATGACAATCAAACATCAAGGTACCTCGATACAACTGGCATCCAAGGACAATCATATCATCATAACCAAGCTTCGTACTAGCACGATATTAAATCCATAAGCGATGGTGTATTCTCAATTTATCACAACTTCCAATTTTAATGGCTAAGCTCGTGTCAATAAACATCAGGCTAATCAAGATCTCGATTGGCAACCCGCGTTCTGACGCATCAAGTTCCAAAGGCCATTTCAATACTTGTGTCATACGTATCAAGACTATCTCGCATTCTGACGCATCATGATATCAATTATCTTTTCAATAGCTATGCCTATGTCAATACGCCTCAGGCTCGGCCCGTGTCAATACGCCTCAAACCATAAAATTCACAAACCCACGTTAAAACGCCTCAGGTTTCAAATATCATAACCATGCTCATGTCAACACATACTAAACTTATCCTGCGTCATCACGCATTAGGATATAAGCTGACCTCATGTTTTAACGCATCAAGGTATATAACTCTACTCGCAACCTCGCGTTCTGACGCATCAGGATGCCATAAGCCCTTAGGCTCACAAATCAAACTCCCCTCTTAAGGAACTTCATGATCGAGTACAATTTTTATCAAACAAGTAATGAATCATTATCATGCGAGACGTCAAGGCCAATCACCCATAAGGTGATATCAAATACACAGCTAGATAGTCAATTTAACGGTCTGTTCTCTTGCCAACTCATTCATACTTCTCAAACAGTCGTCATTCAAGGCCAAATATCACATAACCATACCAGCATCCATGTCAATCGAATGCACGTAACAACAACTTAGCCATGAGAGCTATAATTTCTCATAATCAGGAGCACACACGACTTGCACCTTAGTTATTTCAGTCGATTATGAACAATCAATGCAATAGACTCCCAAATTTATCAATATATCATCCAAACCCATCCAGTCGTGTCCTAACTTCCTAGCAAAGGTTTAGGAGTCACTTACTTTCTAATTTAATTAGCAAAAATCCCTTCAAAACTCCTTTAAGGATTCGATTCTCCTTGGTCTAAAACAGGGCAACCGCGCGACCTAAAGAAATTCATCCAATCGATCAATTTATCTCATCAAATTATCGTTCCACGGAGCATACACCTCGCCAACACCTCAATCAACGTTCTAATATGTCTTAACGACAAATTTAAAACATGGCGACACCTCCCACAACCCTCAAAGGGCTTGGTTCATCCAAACCAAATAGGGCAGAATTCGGTCCAGCCCTCTACTCCCATAATCAGTTCATAATTCAACTCTAAACCTTGATTTACCACAAAATCAACTTGCTAACATGTTGTATTACGTCTATAGGAGTATCAACGAGAGTTTTGAAGTGAATCGACCTCAAAAGTGCCGCAAACAGCTTTGGTTTCCCCCAAGTCCACCGGCGGTCAGAATCTATCCCTAAAATATTATAACAAAATAGCCAGGTTACCCCTCTAAAGTCAATCAAATTCACAATTTCAACTCAGTCAACACTAGTACCAAGGGTTATGAAGTGCTCACCAGACATTTGAAGCAAATCAAAGTCCCAAAGTGGCTTAACGAAGACTTTCTTCCACCTTGGTCAGAATCTGCCTAGTCTGAACCTTCATCCACTCAAATCGAGCTACGAAAATATCTACTAGGTCAAATTGAGCTTATAATATGTCTATATAAAGATAAGATAATAAGCTTTCATTTGGTGCTAGTTTTACTTCGATTCGATATCGGACGACAGAGTTATGGTCGGAACAGTGGGATGGGTCGGGTCTGGTTGCGAGCTATCCAGCGAGAAAAAAAGGAAAAATGAAAGAGAGAAGGGAGGGAGAGATGGTTTGGCTGAAGCAAGGGAAATGAGGGTCTTCCTCAATTATTTCTTGGTCAAGGTGAAGAATGGTAGGTTAAAAGCATGCATAAATGCTAACCAATCACATAATGCCACTTGTCTCCATCTCAATTATGCAACTTGTCTTCATCTAAACAATGTCTTGACTCTCATTGACTTCCATTGACCAAGACACCCTGTCACGCCTCGAACCTGTCAAGCACGCAAAATTCCACTAGGGCCTCTTGTCTCAATAGTACCCAGGATCCGTTGGCCAACAATTAAGAACTTCTAAATGATACAAACATACGGAAGCGATGAAACTTCTCCATTCAATTCAATCTTAAGATGACTCAGGACATAGGGTACGTCTTTTTATAAACGTCGACTACAAGTTCAGAGGATACTACTCTAACTTCAAGGTCACATGAAAACCCTAAAGTCACGAAAGTGTAAATTCATTTCCTATAATTACTTATTCAAACACCGATCATTGACAAGCTCAGATTTCCATCGCCTGAGACCTGAAAAAGTTAATCCCATGACAGGTTGTGATATGAATCTCAGCAAGTTCACCCCAAACCTAGACCAGGCCATTAGTCCTCCCAGAATATGCAATAAAACAATAGACAAGGATTCATTGATAAACAACACATGGCATTAAAACATCAAGGCACCACGAAACGTCTGTCATAACACAATCACGATTCAAGGACAATCATATCATCAAAATTTTCAATTCCAATGGCCAAGCCCACGTTAAAACGCATCAGGCTAATCACAAATTTAATCCCAATGGCCAAGCCCGCGACAATACGCATCAAGCTAATCACAAATTTAATCCCAATGGCCAAGCCCGCGTCAATATGCATCAGGCTAATCAAGATCTTGATTGGCAACCCGCGTTCTTACGCATCAGGTTCCAAAGGCCATTTCGATACTTGTGTCGACGCGTATCAAGACTATCCCGCGTTCTGACGCATCAGGATAGGATATCAATTCTCTTTTCAATAGCTATGTCGGCGTCAATGCGCCTCAGGCTCGGTCCGCGTCAATATGCCTCAGACCATCAAATTGACAAACCCGCGTTAAATGCATCAGGTTTTCAATGCCATTCCCGACCTGTCTCGACACATAATCAATCTCGTCTCGCGTCTCAACGCATCAAGACATTAGCCACCACAACCCCGCATCTCAACGCATCAGGGTACCAGCCATCACAACCTTGCGTCTCAACGCATCAGGGTGCCACAAGCTCTTAGGCTCACAAAGCAAACTCACCTCTTAAGGAACTTCATAATCGAGTACAATTTTTATCAGTTAAGTAATGAATCATGGTCATGCAAGACGTCAAGGTGATATGTCACATAGCCATACCAGCATCCGTGTCAATCGAATGCACACAACAATAATTTAGCCATGAGAGTTATAATTTCTCATCATCAGGAGTACACATGACTCACACCTCCATTATCTCAGTCGATCATGAACAATCAATGTAATAGACTCTTAAATTCATCAATATATCATCCAAATGCATCCAGTAGTGTCCTAACCTCCTAGCAAAGGTTTAGGAGTCACTTACATTTCAAATTAATCCGTAAAATTCCTCCAAGACTCCTCCAAAGATTCGGTTCCCTTGATCCCAAAACAGGACAGCCGTGCGACCTAGTCCAAAGTTCGTCAAACGATTAATTTTTCCATTCCAATCACCAATTCACGGAGCACACACCTCATTAACAATGCAATTAACATTCTTGTATGTCTTAATGACAAATTTAAAAAATGGCGACCCCTCCCACAGCCCTCAAAGGGCTCAGTTCATCCAAACCGCAATAGGGCAGAATTCAGTTCTACCCTCTACCTCCTTAATCGGTCCATAATTAAACTTTAAACCTTGATTTACCACAAAATCAACTTGATAACATGTACTACTACATTTATAGGAGTCTTACCAAAAGTTTTGGAGCAAGTCGAAGCCTCAAAGTGCCGCAAACGGCCTTGGTTCTACTCGGTCCATCGGCGATAGATTCTGCTCCACAAAAATCCTCACAAATCAACCATGGAAACCCATCTAAACTCAATCAAACTCACAATTTCAGCTCAGCCAACACAAGTACTATGGGTTAAGAAGTCCTCACCGAAAATTTGAAGCCGTTTGAAGTTCGGAATACCCCAAAATAGGTCTTTCCCCAAAACCGGGAAGAATCTGACCTCGTCTGACCTTTACCTACTCAAACGGACCTACGGGACAAACGGCTGGGCCAAATGGAGCTTATAATATTTCTCTAGAACCACAAGATAATAATATTTCAGATGAAAGTAGTTTTACCTCAATCCGATATCGAACGACAAAGATATGGCCGGAATAGTGAAGCGGTCGGGACAGGGCAGCGAGCTCGCGATGGGTCTTCTCGGCCAAGATGAAGAAAACGAAAAGGAAGAGAGGAAAGAGAGAGAAAGTGCCGACCAAAAATGAGAGGAAGAGAGAGAGAGTTTGGTCTTTAATCCCTCTTGGTCAACAAGCTTGAGTGGTAGGTTAAAAGTTGCTCACTAAATGCCCATCCACCATCCATTGACACTTGTTCATATGTCAATCAAGGGCTCATCCAACCTCATCTCATGCTCACAATTAGATCGCATCAGGCTCATCTCATCCCCGCGATTAGATCGTATCAGGCTCTTCTCATGCCCGCGATTAGATCGCATCAGGCTCAGCCCGCGTAAACGCGTCAGACCGTCATTGGCAACCCATGTAAACGCATCAGGTTCCAATGAATCTCCAGGCCAATATCATCGCTTCATACTTTCGTCCCCCGAATAGAACGCATCAGGACCGTGGCCATCTTAACCCCACAATTAGATCGCATCAGAGCGCCACACAACATCAACTCTACCCCGTGATTACATCGCATCAGGGTATCCATCTCCCGCCCCGCGTCTCATACGCCTCAGGGCCTCGCCATGTCATGTTCAAGTTATACTTTTCCATTCAATTCACAGATAAACAATAGGTGCAACTCATGCACAATTTGAATACTCATGGCATGCAAGACAATTAATGACATTCGAAATGGCATATGATTTAAACACAAGCATTAACAAGCCTTCAAATCCTGCAAATCGTTCTAGGACACATACAACAACCAACCACCTTGGAATTGCTCCTGGACTAATTGAATCATTTACCGAGTCTCCCAACTGAGTCCAATCTTCCTAGCATAAGATTAGAAATTCCCTTACCTTGAATTTGATAACACAATTTCTCTTCTTGAGTCCTCAAAGGTTCAGCTTCAAGGGTCCAAGACCGAACTCGTCGCGCAACCTAGGAATTTCCAATTAATTCGTCAATTTTCATATCCAATTCACCAATCTATGAACCATAAACCTCCATAGCATAATCCTCATCATCTTAACATGCTCTAATCATCAATTTGATTCTCTAAAAAAATGGCCATTAGCCTCTAAGGGTTCGACCTTGCACAGAATCGAATAGGTTCTTCTCGATTTTGTGTAAACCGAGCTTGTCCAGCCCTAAATCAACTCCCAATCCATCCTTTAAACACTATCCTACCTCTTAACATGTCTATCTAAGGGTCTATGAGGTTCACCGTGAGTTTGAGGTTGAAGGGTTGCCGGAATCCCATTGAAAGTCGCCGGATCTTCCAAGGTCAAAATCCGGCAGTTTCTGTTCCAAGTTCACAAGATCGATTCGAGTTCAAAACTTCATCAAATCATTCTCAACTTTTTATCACAGATTCATACAGATGTTTTCTAGACCTCCATAAAATTTGATCTCAAAAATCCAACATTTCGATCCCCAAAAGGGTTAGAAATTGGACCTACCTTAGATTGGTTCAGATTCTATAGGCTCTCGGGAAAACACTTGGCTGGAGCTCCTTGGTGGTCCAAATGTCATGCTTCCACTTCAAGGAGGTCGGCAAGACATAGAGCTAGGTTGATATAGTCAGCCGGTGTCCAGGCGGTGGCCGAAGGGTGGCATCGTGGGCAGCGAACAGAGACTCAGAAACTGGTCGGCAACACAGAGAAGAAGAGGAAGAAGAAGTGGCTGTCACGAGTCATGGGGGAGGTAATGGCCAGTCAATTGGAGAGGAGAGAGAGTGAAAAAGCTTATATACAACTCACAAGTCAATGGGTTGAATGGTTGGTATAGAATAGTGGACTTGACCACTCAATGCTTGATCTTGTGACACTTGTCCCACTTGTCATTCAACTTGATCCAATGGCCAATATTTGTCCACTTTTTTTCGGCATCTCTTGGGGGTATTTAATAACCAAATTTCCCTTCTTCAAATGCATGGACAAAGCTTTAAGCTGGAGGGGCAAAAGGGTAATTTTACCTCTAACATTCAGAACGTCGTTTTTCTCGCTCTAAAATTCGTCGATAGGGCGATGGCCAATTCGAATATAACGTTGGAATTCTTGATTATCTATTTTCAATTTTCATGACTTGTTTTTTATTAATGAGTCTGAAAATGACTGGGAAATCAGAATGTCGCATTCTACTCGGTCCATCGACGACAGATTCTGCTCTTCAAAAACCCTCACAAATCAATCATGGAAACTTGTCTAAACCCAATCAAACTCACAATTTCAGCTCAACCAACACAAGTACTCCGAGTTAAGAAGTCCTCACCGAAAATTTGAAACCGTTTGAAGTCCGGAAGAACCCAGAACAGGTCTTTCCCCAAAACCAGTCAGAATATGACCTCGTCTGAACTTTGCCTACTCAAATAGACCTATGGGATAAATAACTGGGCCAAATAGAACTTATAATATGTTCCTAGAACCACAAAACAATAAGCTTTCAGATGGAAGTGGTTTTACCTTAATCTGATATCGGACGACAAAGATATGGTCGGAACAGTGAAGTAGTCAGGATAGGGCAGCGATCTGGCAACGGGTCTTCTTGGCCAAGATGAAGAAAATGAAAAGGAAGAGAGGAAAGAGAGAGAAAGTGCCGACCAAAAATGAGAGGAAGAGAGAGAGAGTTTGGTCTTTATTCTCTCTTGGTCAATAAGCTTGAATGGTAGGTTAAAATTTGCTTACTAAATGCCCATCCACCATCCATTGACACTTGTCCATATGTCAATCAAGGCTCATCCAAGGGCTGTCATTTTCTTGATTTTCGGCAGCCTATAGGGTGTGGTCAATGACCAAAATGCCCTCATTCTATTATTAAGGCAAGGCTAAGGCTTGAGGGGCAAAATGGTAATTTTACCCTAGGCATCCGGAACGCCATTTTTCTGATTCCAATCTTTTTCAATGAGGCGGCGTTCAATCCAATTATAACGTTAGAATCTTTATTTTTCATTTTTCAATTTTAATATTTCATTCCATATCTCAAGCCTCGAGGGGCGGAAATTCGAAATGTCACACACCCTCTCATTTTCGACAGTCCTAGGGGAATCAAATGACCAAATTGTCCTTCTATAATTCTTAAGGTAAGGCCAAAGGTCGAAGGGCAAAATGGTCATTTTATACTTTTCGTCCGAACTCGATGAGGCGACGTCCATTTCAATTCAAATATTGAAATTCCTCAATGTCCAATACCCAAATCTCGAGGTCCAATTTCATGTCGATCTCTCGTCGACTGTAATTCTAGTTTATCTCAAACTGACCGGCGACTCTTACAGGCGCTACGCGTATCGACCTTGGGATTTTCTCAAGCCGTGGTGATTTTGATTGTCATGTAATTGCGAGGGTTTATCGCTAACTCCTACGATCCTGTTCATCGGAATCCGATTTAGGTAATTCTCGCAAATTACACATTGGTTAAGCGGAATCATCTGCGTCCCAACGTATAATGCTAGCAAGACATTCCATGATCGTTCCTAGATCGATCTCCGTTGGCCCAAAATATTTCCTCGACAATCCTTATAGTCAAAGTGCCACTTCTCATTCAAATTCCTCAGGTCCACGTACTTGACTCCGTGTTAGTCTTTCCCTTTTGGTTAGATAACACAAGAGTGACCAAGTTCGAGTAAGTTACAACTAAAATACATCGATCGATATCCTTCCATTCAATAGCCTCGAGAAGATCGAGATTCGAAATGTCATAGTGTCTATCTGGCTTGTCAGATAATCGGTCTTTGAATGCACAGTGACTAGCTTGTCGTTAACCACCATTCTAACCTTTTGTTGTAGACTAGACGGACAACTCCAGCCGTGTGGATCCATGGCCTTCCTAGTAACATTCCGAACGATGCTGGGATGTCCATAACTTGAAAGATGATCAAGAATTTCGTCAGGCCCACGATGACACCTAGCTCGACTTCTCTAACTACTTCACTCTTTGCTCCATGGAACGCTCGAATGGTGGACCTTGAAGCCTTAATCGAGTCTTCCTTCACTCTTAAACCTCTGGGTGTATTCATAAGGCATATGTTAAATGCTGACCCGTTGTCCACTAGTACGCATGACACCCATTTGTCGCGGCATGTCACGGAGATATACAACGCTTTGTTGTGGTCCCGGCCTTCTGCTATAAAATCTTCATCCGAGAAGGAAACTTGAATCTTCAAAAGGATAGTGCCTACGAAATCTTCTAATTGCATCTCGTTGATAGTCTCGGCTACGAGCGATTCATTAAGTACTTTCAAGAGGGCATCTTGATGTTTTTCAGAGGTTTTGAAAAGTTCCAGGAGTGAAATCTAGGCGGACATCTTTCTCAACTACTCTGCCACTTCAAATTCGCTAGTTCTGATAAAGGGCAAAACTTGCCTGGCGTCTTCCTCAGTTACCCCTTTCTTTTCTACAACGTCATCTTTATGGACTAGACACCTTCCAGAACTGGTGATAGCATCCATGTCGCTAGTACCGTAGTTCTAATACGCTGCTTTGGAATCATAAGGTTCTACTGCGGGGAGAGCGATGACAAGAGGATCTTCTTTAGTGATTTCGATTCTAGGGGAATTGCTAGCCTCCTTTACTGTTCCATCATCCTCTTTAGGTAGCTCATCAAATTCATCAAGGCTAATCACGAGTGGGTCGGCCCCTTCCAACACACAGATAGACCCATCCAAGTAAAGCTCCTCTGAGTTACATACACTCTTTGGACTAGAGGACACGTTTCAATGGATACGGATCAAGATTTGGAGGGTCGAAATTCTCCATCCCTCCTTTTTACAAATTGGACTATGCTGTCTGCTCTTATAATCTTTGATCCTAATGTTTATCTTGTTGCCGAGCCCATTCAATTTTTTCCAATTCGTCTACCAGGTAGGCGAAAGGGTGATATCTGTAGGCGCCTACGTATGTCACGGTTTCACGTGGCGTAGTCTTTATGAAGCATTCTACCAACTCCTCCTCGGACAAGGAAGGGTATACCTTCGCAGCAATATTTCTCCATCGAAATGTGTGGAACCGAAAGTTTTCATCTTTCTCCTTTTCCATGAAGACTAAGTCCTCGCGACTAAAGTGAAATAGCTGCTTTATGTCTAAGCATTCAAGGAACTGAGTTATGAAGTTGTCTAATGTGTTAGGTCAATGGTGCTCAGAAGTGAAGAACCAACCAAGAGCTGGTCCTTTCAAACTCAAACTAAAATTTTGGACAAGCGTCCCATCATCCTTGCCGAGCCCGAAGATTGTCCTTAAGTAAAATAAGACATGCGCTCTCGGACATCCCTCCCCGCTATACGTCCGACGAAAGGCGATATCACTAACAGGCCTTGATGAGGAAGCTTCGATCTGGAGAGAAAGAGAGTTCATTAGGGTTTTCAACTCTGCGAGGCCATTGGTTAAATCCTGGTAGTGTTTCGCCAAATCAATAAGTTTGCGGCCTTGTCTATCTAGTTCTCTTTGTTGTTCTATCAGCATAAAGATATCGTCTCTAGGTCCATTCGTCATCATTCTTCCGATTGGATCAGTCAGCATGTTTACGAGACCGGTCATTCATGCTTCTAGCTCAATTAGTCGCATGAGCATTCCTGGGTTAGTCTCTATTCCTCGGGCCTGTATGGGGATTACTTCAACAGTCGCCCTGGCTATTTCTAGCTCTTAGGGGTCATCCATGCCTCCCTAGTCATTGGAAATTACTTCCTCTGGATTAGTGAAAAAGTTTGGAAGGACGGAATATGACACCTTGAAACTGTAACCTTCGTTGTCTTGCCCCAGGTTATCAATAATTTCTCCTCTTCGGAGGGCTCCCTTGACAAATTTCCAATCACCTTGGCAAGCTTTCTGCAGGTGCTCCTCATATCCGTCTGACTCTTTTGCTTCTTCAGCACCCTTGACATTCAATAATATCCTATGGGAATGTCCCAAGTCTTCCCTCTCGTGGCTTTCAAGACAAATTGGTTTGAATTGAGGTTAATCCTTGCATAGTATCCCATGAAACGATCACTATTGGTCTTGGCGATAGCACCCATATCGATCAATTTGGATAAACAGGCCATTTTTTGTTCTTTCGTAACTTCGTCTGTCCCGAATATTGTGAGGCTATGACTAGTATAGCTTCCATCTTAGGCACATCAACCAAAAACTCCAAATCCCCTCCTAAGTCAACGTCAAACACCGCATTAATGGTGTGTTTTGGTAGGGGATTATGCTGTACATTTGGATCCATCCCATCAAATTTCAGGATATTATTATCGATGAGGGCTTGTACGTCATACTACAGGGCTCAGCAGTTATCTACATTGTGCCCCTTCTCGCCTATGTGGTACACCCATGTTTGGCTCTCGTCGAATCTTGAGAATCTGGGTAGCCATGCTCTTGGTGGCTTTTTAGCCTGTAATCCCGCCTCGAGAAGCTTTGGAAGTAATTTTGACATTAGAATTGGGAGGGGTGTGAACGACGGAGGTCCCCTCTTCCTAGGCTCCAGATTCTTCTGATTTGTCCAAGAAGCATTCCCTTGGGTTGGGATTGAGTCTTCGAACTTTCTTGGCCTTGGAGGGTTGGAGACGAAGGCTACTTCGGAACTTGGCCTTCGATCTTTCTTTACTGGAAATTGGCGCTTCGGGGCTGCTTAAGGTGTTCGCCTTTCCCTCATCGCCTACTCGTGTCTTTCCGCCACCTTAATCAAATGCGCGAAAGTTTGGAAAGTTTGGCACCCAGACATATTTAGCCAATCAAAGTAGTCGTAAGGCAATGCTTTAAAAAAGATGTCTACTAATTCCTCCTAAGGGATCAGGAGTTTGACTTGGGTGGCCAAGGCCCTCCATCTTTGAGTGTACAAGTGAACGCTCTCATTTCTACCTTCGACGGTCCAAAGTAGGTCCTCCCAAATCAGAGTGGTCATCACGTTAAACTTATACTGGCATAGGAATTCCCTTGCGAACTCGTCCCAGTCATTATACTTTTGAATGTCCAGCTCTACGTACCAAGATAGAGCAGCGCCGGCTAGGCTCTCCTGGAATGTATCGATAAGGAGTGGTATGTAGTTTGAGTATTTTCCTATCTTGTACAGATAGTACTTGAGATGGATTTTGGGACAGCTTGTCTCGGTATATTTCCTCAAGAAGTCTGGTTCTTTGTAGTCTGCTGAGACCTTGATCCTCGCAAAAGGTATGATCTTGTCGTATTTGTACAACTCGAATCCTTGACTGGTTAGACATTCCTCTATTTTGGCTATCCTTTTTACCTCCTCGTCGATTTTGGCGGGCCTCTCTTTTTGCTTATCCTCTAGATCGATTATCCCAGGCGAAGCCTTTGGTGTGACCTCAGCATTTGGAGTCTGAACGGGTGACTGTCAAATTTGTGTTAGCAGCCGCCCCGCCTACATCAAAATTAGTGGGTGTATGTGGATTTGCAGCTCGGTTGAGGTCCCTGGGCAAAACGAGTCTATCATTAGCCATGGCCCGTGCAGCCCTCATTTCGGCCATCATCTCAGTCATCATTTCAGTCATTCGATCCATTTGCATTTCCAAGTTTTCGAAGCGAGAGCCAACCTGTTCCTGCTCCATGTGAGCCTGTAAACGAGACTGAGCCCTAGTCCTCGTGATTGAGAGTTACATGTTTCGAAAAATTTGAATTAGTAATGGTGAAAGTGAGGGAAGAGTCAAATGGTATGAGGCCCCCTTAATACGTCATGGTATGGACGACGACCTGCTCGTGAATGTGCTTTCTCACGTGAGGTTCCCATCTTTCACCCAAGTAAACATATTATTAGGAACGTGGTAATCCATGATGATCATAGTGAGGATTTCGCAAAGATGTTTCATACGCATGAATAAAAAGCCTTCATTACAAATAAAAACCCTCGAGAGAGTTTAATTGAAAAATGACATGGAAATGTTGTGATATCCTAAACTCAACGGGGAATCCCTCTATTCAAACCCCGACGTCCGTTGTCTATTGTCATCCAAAACCAAGGGGATGGTCCGACATTCAATTGCAGAGTTCCTCGTCTTCAGGATGAATGGGTAATCCCGTGTCTTCCGGTACGTACGGCTCCACTCCGGGTACATAGGGGACTATGTACTCTAGGACGTAGGGCTCGACGGGGATCGGACGAATCCTCTTGAAAGATCGAATGTAGTCTTTGGAAGCCCGATGAAGATCCATCTCATCGCTCAACTTGTACGGTCATTCCACCTCCTCCGAGGGAATCTTCCAGTATTTGTTCTATGGCGTCAATCTTTGTCTAGAAATGCATCTTATTCTCCTTGGTAAGCGCCCCATGAGGGAGGTAAAAAACGTACTCATCGGGGTGCTTCAAGGGTGGAATCTTCTGCAGCATGTCGAACTGTCTGATGACACGGATTGGGTATTATGACACGGCTCCAATGAATCCTAGTAGAGGGATCAACCCTTCACCGACAGTGGCAATGCAGACCTTGAACATCTTGGGTCGCCTCAATCGCCATTGAACTTGCTTCGGCTATAGCTTCTTTAGGAGGATGTACAGTTGTTGAAAGAACAATCGGTAATGAGTGATTGACATTTGAGGAAGGATCTAATGGGGTGGACATCTTTACTAATCTCGTAGCAACCCGCTCGCAGATTGAGGCTTTTAAGATGAGAGGTAATCCACATGAAAATACGACTATTGAAGGCTTGCAAGATGGATTTTCGAGTGGATTTGGAATGGCTAAGAGCGGCTTTTAGTGGTTTAGAGATAGAAATGTCTCGGCAAGGATCATGTAGGAATAGTCCAATTGGTCACAGGCTGGTTGGACTACGTGGACAATTAGAGGATTGAATGTGACCCTGGAAGTAGGAAATCAAACGAACCCGAAAAAGGCCAAGATGAATGTCCTCCCAGCTCCATGACCAGTGTCGATAGGCAGGTTGGAGTAATTGTCGAATAGGAATGAAAAAGGAAACCTGCCAGAATGGGTCTTAAAGATTTTTTCCATTTCGAAAATCTTAAGACGAAGAAATTTGGATAGTAGCTTGGATGGGTTAAGGCCTAAAGGAGGTCGGACTAATAGGTACTTGAACTCAACTCCAATGACGGTCGTGTACTCTTCTAGTGTGGGCATCATTTCCAAGCCTTTAAAGTTAAAAGTCAGCATGGTCGAGTCCCAAAATCGCGTCACTGCCTGTATAAGCGAGGGTTGATATTTGACCTTGAGGAGATCTACAAGGTGCCTGTGACATTTTGATTTCCCAGTCATTTCAGACTCATTAATGAGAAGTATATATAGTGATGTATTTTAGTCATATCTTGCTTGAATTTGATCAATTTGAGTAGGCTGACCAAAAGAGAAAGGCTAATACGAAACACAATACGTGAACCTAGGGAACTCGAATAAGAAATGGCGCTTTGACCGTAAGAATTGTCGAGGGGACATTTAGGACCGCAAAGGGCCGATCTAAGAACAATTAAGGAATGCAATGCTAGCGTTATATGAATGGAGCATGGGTGATGCCGCTGAACCAACGTATAATTTGCAAAATTTTCCTAAATCAGACAGTGACGATCGAGACCATAAGCATAGTGATAGACCCTCATAATTCCATGACAACCAAAGTCGCCATGAATTGATGAGCACTAAATGTGATATGAATTACAAGATCGATATGCGTAACGTCTGTAAAAGCCGCCCGTCGGTTCGGGCTAGGCTGGAACCACGTCTGATAGAGAAAACGACCAGAAACAAGTCTTGAAAATTGAAAATGGAGAATCAAGAATTCCAACGTCATATTTGGATTAGACGTCGCCTTACAGAAGAATATTGGAATGACAAAAACGACAATCCGGACGTCGAGGGTAAAATTACCATTTTGCCCCTCAAGACCTACCGTCAATTATATAATTGGAAGAGGGCATTTTGATCTTTTATACATCCCAAGGCTGCCAAAAAGTTGGATGAATCTTGGCCATTGGATTTGCTTGAATGACACTTGAGACATGTGTAAATAGATTAGGCAAGGAGTGGTCACATTCACTTTTCCCCAACTACCATTCAACTAGTTGACCTCGAGACTTGTATATAGCTCTCCCTCTCTCTTCCATGACCGGTCATCACCCCCATTTGACCGAAACTCTCTTCTTCTTCTTCTTTGTCTTCATCCTGCTGTGAACTGCTATCGCCGACCGATTCTGTGCCGTCCGTTCGCTGCCACCTTCTAGCCGCCGAGCTGACCATCCACACCTTGCCCGACCTCTTGCCGACACCCTCAAAGTGGAAGCATGTCATTTGACCCATTGAAGAGCTCTGGCCAGCCATTCTCCCGAAAGTCGACGAAAATCGTCACGGCTGGAGGTAAACTACTGTTAGGACTCCGTAGGACCTCTTAACGTTTGAATCTTTTAGCCAAATTTTGTGCAGATCTAGGAGACTCATATACTGAGTTGTGGTAAAAATTTGGGCCGAATTTGATAGAGGTTTGATGATGAAATGGCGTCGCCTTTGATGGATAGAAACTACCGGTTGGAGGACTAAGGGAAGCCGGTCATATTCAAGGTGTTTCCGGCGACGACTCGGTCTCAAATCTTTGATGAGCTTCCTAAACCCTTAGATTACATGTTAGCAAATAGGTTAGTGAATAAATAGTAAAATTGAGGTAGTTTAAGGGCTGGATAATCTCGGTATACACAGAATCGAAAATAACCCAGTTCGGTTCTGTGCAAATCGATTTTGTGGAGGTTGTTATGGGTTGGATTTGAGTCACAAATTCATTATTGAGACATGCTAGAATGTTGAGGATCATGTCATTAAGGTTGGTGATTCATGGATGGGTGAATTGGGCAAGAGAAATTGACGATTGGTTGGAATTTCATAGGTTGCGCGATGGATTTGGTCTTGGACCACTTGGATCGAATTTGAGGAGGTGCTTGAGGAGAGAATTTGTGACATTAAGCTTGAGGTAAGGGAACCCTAAACCTACAACAGGAAGATTAGACTCAATTGGGTCGAGTGAGATTATAATTGATTTTGAGAGAATTCAACGAGATTATTCTTTGTGTGTCCTAGAATGATATAGAAGGCTCGAATGTGTGCAAATGCTTATGCCTGAATTGTCTACCATGTCTGAATGTCGATTTGACTGCCTTGCATGCCATGAGTATATGAATTGTGCTCGATTTGCACATAGCATTATGTGTGTGGATTAAATGGGAATCATGACATAAGTGCGACATGGTAAGACCTTGATGCGTATGAGACGCGGGGTGGTGTGAGGAATACCCTGAGGCGCGAGGTTTGAGTTGTATGGCACCCTGATGCGTATGAAACGCAGAGTTGAGAAGGCCATAATCCTGATGCGTTGAAACGCGAGATGGAGTTATGATGTGTCGACACTGGCCTGGAGTAACATTGAAACCTAATGTGTTTATGCGGGTTGCCAATGTCGGTCTGATGCGTTTACACGGACCGAGCCTGATGCGTTCTAAACGTGGGCATGAGAATGAGGCAGGTATGAAGGGTAGAAGTGATGGTGTGACGTGGCGGTGTGTGCATGATCTTAGTGATGTGTTGTGATGTCGTGACTGTCAGCCTGACATCTGCGTGATTTTGTTGATAAATGAATGTCTCATGTCTTTGTTTGCATAAAATGTTGATGTTTATGACAGCCTGAGTGGACGATCGGCCTAACTTAGGGTTAGGACCCACCTTATTGAGATGTGTATCTCACCCCATTGGGGACCCCCTTTTTACAGATCTTAGCTCCTGAAGATGTGGCCTATCCGATTTGAAGACTCCAAGGAGATGTCTGTCTATTTTGATGAGTTCCCTGATGGGCATGAGACTTTTATGTTAGAAAATGTATGGTAGTGTGGTTAGTCGAGGGTAACACTAGCTGGAAGCCTCATAGGTATGAGGATTGGTTCCGGAAGGTTGGGGATGTATCTATAGGGCCGCTGAAGCCCCACTGAGGTGCCTTAGGGAGTCGTCCCCAGTTGGTGTCATCCTACGTGGGATTTAGAGCAGGCTGAGGGGTCAGTTGCTGGTTCGAGGAATGATCCTGAGAGGACCCCGACTTTAGAGGATACCGAGAAGGTTATAGTGGTCGAGGCTACAGAGGATGACCTGGTGGAGTCGTCTGCTGAGGAAACCATGGAGGATACAGTAGAGGTTTGCTTGGAAACCTTCCCAGAGTACGTGCCCTCGAAGGAGGCAGAGGAAACAGATGACTCTAGCAGCTCATCTTAGGAGCTTACGGTTTACAAGTATGAGATTAAATTGTGACCCTGATGTCTGTATCTTTTGGTGATGATGATTAATCTTTTTGTATTTACCTTGTCTCCCTAGCGGATCAAGTTGTTATGCTATTGTATGCACTTTTAGGTATTTTGTATTGTGGTATTCTCGCTATCCAGGTCCCACTTTATATTTGTACGAAGAAGTTATTGCTTTGTCACTTCCACGTCTTTTGTTTATAACACGTCTCTTGTCTCTTGTGTGGATCCTGGGACATCGAAAGATTTTTTGTGCTTGTAAGGAGTCGAGGGCTCGTGCTCGGGGCGCAGGGCGTGACATCCCCGTTTGATTTGATATCAGAGCAAGATCAGCTCGATCCAAAGTTGATTGAGGACTGGAGTAATAAGGAGGATTAAGTTGGGACAAGGACGAGTAGCGAGACCTTAGGAGACTGGCTAGGATAAGACATGGGGAGCATAGCATGCGACTTGGCACTTATGGTTGGCATTTGACCTTGGCAGGTTCGTGGTAATGTATAACGATTAAGTTCCCTGCTTAGAGTGGAAAGTCATTTCTGGATTTTGGCCTGTTAAGTGAATGGTTATGGCCTGTTTTAGTGAACCGTTATAGTGAACGGAATTGAGGAATGGCCATGGGCTACTTGTTGAAATGTCTATGGAGTTTGTTGTGTGGAGGACTGTTGTGTTATAACTGTTTCTGTTAAGGCATAAATAGTATCTCTGGACTTGGATGAATGAGTGAGTACTAACTCATTGCTGAACTTGTGGTAGATCAGGCTCAGTAGAAGAGTATAAGGATGAGCAATCCATTTAGGAGATCTGGAAAGCCCAGAGGCGGAGCCTCTAGCTCGAGGCCGCCGGTAGCAGAAGATCCAAGAATGGATGGCGTGCTGAGGACGCTAGAGAGTATTGGCGACCTCACTGACAAGTAAACCCAGGATCGGGATGCTGCCATATCTGCCGTCAACGCCATAGCTGCCATAGCTGCCATAGCTGCCGTCAATGTCATAGCTGCCGTCAACGCCAACAACGGCAACAACGGGGGCAATGGAAACCTCGATGATCACAACCAGGGTAATGAGGCGTGAATACTCAGGAGGAGATTATCGTGGCTAGACAGATGGGTCAACTAGTGGAACAATTCATAAAGTTGAAGTCGACCTAGTTTGACGGGACTGGAGAACCCGAGCTAGCACCTAGGTGGATTGAGAAGTTGGAAAAAGCCTTTAGAGTGCTGAGGTGCACAGACGAAGAGAATGTACTGTTAGCGGTGTACCAGTTATAAGGGACTGCAAACGATTGGTGGGCTGCCACCAAGAATGGGGTTTTCCCCGAAAGAATAGCCATGACCTGGGATGCCTTTAAGACAGTGTTCAACGACCAATACTTCTCGGAGACAACCAAGGAAAGGAAACAGGTGGAATTCTTACAACTACGTCAGAACCAGCTGACGGTGGACCAGTATGAGACCAAGTTCTCCAGACTATCGAGGTACGCACCTCGATCTGTAGATGATCCCAAGGAAAAAGTACGGAGATTTCGAGACGGATTAAGGTCTGAGCTCTACAATCAAATGATAACCCTAAACCTGAAGACTTATAAGGAAATATATAAGCAGGCCAGATGATTCAAAGGGACTTGAAGGAAAGGAATGTCGTATATGGATCGCGGTTTACCCCATTCCAAGACAACCGCCGGATGGGCAAGAGACCGATGGCGGGCAATAGGCGTTTTGTACCTCCAGTGAGGAAAAACATTGTGAAGCCATCAAATCCTATGAACTAGAGTTGTCGTCTTTGTGGCAGAAGGCATGGAAATGAGCCATGCCCGGTAAGGACTGGAGCTTGCTTTAAGTGTGGTCAGATGGGCCACCAGATGAGGATTTGCCGGAATCAAGCTCCGACGAGTTGACCTCAAGGACAGACACCACAAGCTGGGCCGTCGATTGCCACTCCCCAAATCGAGTGGAGTCGACCCCCAGCCCAGGGAAGAGTTTATGCAATAACCCGTAGAGAGGCAGAGGAAGCACCAGGCGTGGTCACAGGTACGGTTTACTTGTGTGACCAAGCTGCATATGCATTGTTTGATCCTGGTGCCACGCATTCATTTGTGTCTTCTCAGTTGCTGATTTGGTGGGTATGAAGTTAAAACCGTTGAATATAATTATGCATGTTGCCACTCCTTTAAAGGATAATATATTGGTTTCATTGGGCTGTGCTGACTGTGAAATCGTAATTGGATGGAGTAAGGAGAGTATTGATCTAGCTGTATTGACCATGTACGATTTTGACGTGATCATAGGGATGGATTGGTTGGGTAAACAGGGGGCAGTGGTAGATTGTGCTAATAGGATAATTCGTTTCTACCCGGAAAGCCGCCCTAGCTTTGAATTCGTGGGAAGTCGAGGAGGGATCTCAATTCCCTTAGTCTCATCTCTTGAAGTCACAAAGTTGATGTCTGAAGGGTGTCAGGCGTACTTAGTTGCGGTGATGGACACGACTACCGAGGAGTCAAAACTAGAGAGTATTCCAGTAGTGCATGAGTTCCCTGATGTTTTTCTCCAAGAGTTGCCAGGATTACCACCAGAGCGAGAGATAGAATTTGTGATCAAGTTAGCTCCCGAAACGGAGCCAATCTCGAAGGCACCCTATAGGATGTCCATATCAAAACTGAAAGAGTTAAAGGTGCAGATGCAGGAACTACTGGATAAGGGATTTATCCGAATGAGTGCTTCACCGTGGGGAGCGCTGGTATTGTTCGTAAGGAAAAAGGATAGGTCCTTGCGTCTATGTATCGATTATAGGCAATTGAACCAGGTAACAGTGAAGAATAAGTACCAACTGTCGAGAATCGATGACATATTTGATCAGTTGTAAGGAGCGGCGATATTCTCTAAGATTGATCTGAGGATCGAGTATCACCAGTTGAGGATCAAGAAGGAAGACATACCTAAGACTGCTTTTAAGACAAGGTATGGTCATTATGAGTTCACAGTGATGCCTTTTGGATTGACCAATGCTCCTGTCGCATTCATGGACTTGATGCATCGAGTATTTAAGGAATTCCTAGATAGATTCGTCATAATCTTTATTGACGATATCTTGATTTACTCAAAGAGTGACGCAGAACATGAGGAGCACCTAAGGATTGTCTTGCAAACCTTGAGAGAACACTCGTTATAGGCTAAGTTGAGCAAATGCGAGTTCTGGCTGAATAAGGTAGCATTTCTTGGTCATGTGGTATCTGGAGAAGGAATCACAGTGGATCTTGCGAAGATCGAAACTATAACAAATTGGCCTAGGCCCACTACGGTCACAGAAGTCAGAAGTTTCTTGGGATTTACAGGGTATTACAGACGTTTTGTGGAGAAATTTTCATCCATAGCCATCCCATTGGCGAGGCTGACAAAGAAGGAAACAAGGTTTGAATGGATAGATCAGTGAGAGAAGAGTTTCCAAGAACTCAAACATCAATTGACGACTGCACCAGTATTAACGATTCCATCAAGACTAGGGGGCTATGAGATATACAGCGATGCCTCGCTAAAAGGACTGGGCTGTGTATTAATGCAGCATGGAAGAGTAGTGGCCTACGTATCTCGACAGTTGAGACCACATGAAATGAACTACCCAACTCATGATCTAGAGTTAGCAGCGATCATTTTTGCCCTAAAGATCTGGAGACATTATCTGTGTGGCAAGAAGTTTCAGATTTATACCGACCACCAGAGCTTAAAGTATCTGTTTTCCCAGAAAGAGCTGAATATGAGGCAGCATTGATGGATGGAGCTGCTCAAGAATTATGATTATGATATATTGTATCACCCTGGGAAGGCAAACAGAGTCGCAGATGCGCTGAGTCGGAAGTCGAGCATCGCTTGTCTGCTAATAAAAGTTTGGTCGATGATCGAGGATTTGAAAGATTCTGTTACGCCCTACGCCTTAAGCACGAGCACGTGACTCCCTACAAACAAAACAAATATCTCTCGTGGTCCCAAGATCCACAACTAAGTCAAGAGACATGATATACATATACCAAGCTTGCGGAAGCGATAATGAAATAACTCATCCGTACAAATAGTGAAATGGGACCTGGATAGCGAATATACCGTCATACATAAAACCCAACTAATCATACAAACGCATAGCTACTAACTCTGCTAACAAAAGAAACAGGGTCAAGGTCGCCATCAAAAGACCAACTGACAAATTGAGAGCTCCTAAGAAGAACTACTAGAGTCCCCGGTGTCCTCGGCATTCTCCGTCGGCTCATACTCTGAGAAGGTCTCTATGCCACCTCGATAGTATCCTCCATGGTCGCTTCGGCAGATGGCTCCGTAGATCCTCATCAGTTGCCTCCACAACAATGACCTCGTCCTCCGTGTCCTCCAAGGTCGGGGTCCTCTCCGGTCTAATCCTAGAACCGGCAACCGACCCCTCAGCCTGGTCTAAGTCCCAAATAGGGTGACACCAACTAGGGACGACTCCTTGGGGCACCTCATGGGGCTTCAGCGGCCCAGACGACACATCCCCGACTTTTCTAAATCAGGCCTCATACCGATGAGGCTTCCAACTTGTACTATCATTGTCTATCCAGACAACAGTACATTTCCTTACATAGATAGTTCCCTACCCGTCAGAGAACTCGTCAAAATAAGTGGACATCTCCTTTGGGTCTCCAAAACGAATAGACCACATCGTCAAGGCCTAGGATCTAAAAAAGAAAAGGTCCCCAATGGCGTGAGATTCACATCTCAGTAAGGTGGATCTTAACCCTAGGTTAGGCCAACCGTCCACTCAGGCAGTCACATACCCCAATAAACCAAACTCATAGACATACGAGACAAATGCAAGTATAGATAATAACACACGGATGGCAAGCACACAGTTATAGCATCATAACACACTCAGATGATATGCACACTCATTCTGCCACATCACCACATTCACCATTTTCCGCCTGCCTCATTCTCATGCCCGCGATTAGATCGCATCGGCTCAGTCCGCGTAAACGCATCAGACCGTCATTGACAACCCGCATAAACGTGTCAAGTTTCAATGATACTCCAGGCCAGTGTCCACGCCTCATATCTCCGTCCCGCGTTTCAAAGCATCAGGACCGTGGCCATCTCAACCCCGCGTCTCATACGCATCAGGATGCCACACAACTTCAACCCCGCACCTCAACGCCTCAGGGTACTCACTTCACCACCCCGCGTCTCATACGCATTAGGGTTTCGCCATGTCACCCTCATGCCATGATTCTCAACTCATTTCACATAAATAACAACGGCGCAATTCAGGCACAATTCATGTATTCATGGCATGCAAGACAATCAAAGTGACATTCAGACATGGCGGGTGATTCAAACACGAGCAATAGCACACATTAATTCCCTATAAATCTCAGGACGCAACAAGAATAATTATCCCGGAATCTCTCACCAAACAATCGAATTATTGCTCGACTCACCCAATTGAGTCCAATCTTCCTATCCTAAGTTTAGGATTCCCTTACCTAGAGTTTGATGCTACAAAATTTTCTTCTTGAGCCCTTAAAGATTCGGCCCTCAATGGTCCAAGACCAATCTCACCGCACAACCTAGGAAATTTCAACCAATTATTAATTTCCCTTGTCCAATTCAACCAACCATAAATCACAAACCTTTATTAACACGTCCTCATCATTCTAGCATGTCTAAATCACCAATTTGAGACCCAAAACCAATAGCCATCAGCCACCACAGATTCGGTCTTGCACAGAATCGAACCGGCTATTTTCGGTTCTGTGCAAACTGAGCATGTCCAATCCTAAATCTCCACCAAATCCATCATTTAATCACTAACCTACTTCTTAACATGTTTATCTAAGGGTCTAAGAGTCTCAACGAGAGTTTGAAGTTGTGTCGTCGCCGGAATCTTTTCGAAAGTCGCCAGATCCTCCAAGTCAGTAAACCGACAGTTTTTGTCCATGGTTCACAAGACCCATTTGGGGTCAAAACTTTATCAAATCAAGCTCAACTTTTTATCACAGATTGTTATACAAGTCTCCTAGATCTCGATAAAATTTGGTCGCAATATTCTAACATTTCGATGTCCTAAGGGGTCAGAAACTCGGCCTACCTCAGATTGGGTCAGTTTTCATCGGCTTCCGGAGAAATGCTTGGCCGGAGCTCCTCGGTGGTCCAATCGATGTGCTTCCACTTTGAGGAGGTCGGCAGGAGGTGGGGCTAAGAGTTTATGATTGGCTTACCGACTGGTGCTCATCGGGAAGTGGCATCGGCGGCAGCGAACAGGAGCCTAGAAGCTGGTCGGCGACGCAGAAAGAGAAGAGGAAGAAGATGAAGTGGTCATGAGTTGTGGGGGGTGCTATGGCCGGTCAAGGGGAGAGAGAGAAAAAGACTATATACAATCCTCAAGTCAAGGGGTTGAATGGTAGGTGGTGAATAGTAGACATAACCACTCTTTAGCCCATCTTTGGACACTTGTCCTAAGTGTCATTCCAACTTGATCCAATGGCCACAATTCATCCTCCTTTTTCGGCAGCCTTGGGGTGGTTTAAAAGACCAAAATGCCATTCTTTATTTGCATGGGCAAGACTTAAGCTTGACGGGTAAAATGGTAATTTTACCCCCCGACGTCCGGAACGTCATTTTTCTCGTTCTAATATTCTTCGATAAGGCGACGGCAAATCCAAACATCACGTTGGAATTCTTGATTCTTCATTTTCCATTTTCAAGACTCGTTTTTGATTGTTTTTCTCTATCGGACGTGGTCCCAGCCTATCCCGAACCGACGGACGGCTTTTGTAGACGTTACGCGTATCGACCCTGTGATTCATATCAGTTAGGGCTCGTTAATTCATGGTGACTTTGGTTATCATGTAATTGTGAGGGTCTATCACTAGTCCATTTGGTCTCGATCGTCATTGTCTGATTAAGGTAAGTTTTGCAAATCATACGTTGGTTAAGCGGCATCACCCACGCTTCAAGCGCATAACACTAGCAAATGCATTCCTTAATCGTTCTTAGATCAACCTTTTTATGGTATTAAATATCCCCTCGACAATCCTTATGGTCAAAGCGTCATTTCTTATCCGAGTTTCCTAGGTCTACGTACCTCGTCTCGCGTTAGCCTTTCCCTCTTGGTCAGCCTACTCGAATTGATCAGATTCGAGCAATATACGACTAAAACACATCTCTAGATTTACTTCTCATTAATGAGTCTGAAATTTACTAGAAATCAAAATGTCACAAATTTTGAGTTCAGACTAGAAGTCTGCCAGTTGTCCAATTTGATGGCTACCTTGAAGGTAGAACCTGAGGTCCAGAAAGGAATAAAGACCTTACAATTTACGGATCCAGAAATTCAGAAAATTCTAGAGATGGACGTGACAAAGAGAAAACCAGAGTTTCAGGTGTCGAAGGACGGAATCCTGAAGTTTCGAGGACGTCTATGCGTGCCAAAGGATGAAGAACTCAGGGAAAGGATCTTATCAGAGGCTCACAGGAGCAATTATAGCATCCACCCGGGAAGTACAAAGATGTATCAAAACCTGCATCAATACTACTGGTGGAACGGGATGAAAGTAGATGTAACGAAGTATGTGGCAAAGTGCTTGACATGCCAGCAAGTGAAAGCACAGCACTGTAAGCCTGGAGGATTATTACAGCCACTGGATATTCCGGAATGGAAATGGGAGCATATAACGATGGACTTTGTGATGGGACTCCCGAGGAGCCAGAGAGCTCACGACTCTATATGGGTAGTCGTGGACAAATCAACTAAATCCGCACATTTCATCCCGGTGCGAAAGGACTTCGCAATGGATAAATATGCCGAGTTGTACATGAGGCAATAATGAGGCTACATGGAATGCCTGTGACAATTACCTCAAATAGAGATCCCAAGTTCACAGCGAACTTTTGGAAAAGTCTTCAAGATGCTATGGAAACCCAACTGCAATTTAGCACGGTGTACCATCCACAAACGAACGGACTATTGGAGAGGACGATTCAGACGCTTGAGGACATGTTGTGAGCATGCGTCATAGATTTTAAAGGTGGATGGGAAGATCAGCTGCATTTGGTGGAGTTTGCGTATAATAATAGCTACCAGCAAAGTATCCAAATAGCACCATTTGAAGCACTTTATGGAAGGGCTTGCAAACCCTAATTTATTGGGATGACGTTGGAGAAAGGAGTATCACAGGCCTAGAATTGGTAGAACAATCGGTGGAAGCAGTGAAAATAATACGGGATAGGTTGAAGATGGCACGGAGTCGTCAGAAGAGTTATGCGGATAAGCGGCGTAAGCCTTTGGAGTTTCAAGTAGGTGATCATGTCTTCCTTAAGGTGTCGCCGATGAAGGGATTATCACGATTTGGAAAGAAGGGAAAACTAAACTCAAGGTACGTAGGTCCATTTGAAATACTGGAGCGAATTGGGACCTTGGTCTACAGGCTTGCCTTACCGCCTAATCTATCCCAAGTGCATAACGTTTTCCACTTGTCAATACTGTGGAAATACGAACCAGACCCGACACATGTGCTAGACTATGAGGTCATAGAAGTAGATGACCGGGTATCCTACGTGGAGAAGCCGATTAGGATTGAAGACCGGAAGGAGCAAACTCTAAGGAATAAGACGATTCCATTAGTCAAAGTTGTGTGGGAGCACCATGGAACCAAAGGCACCACGTGGGAAAGCGAAGAGACAATGAGGCGACAACACCCCTATTTGTTTGAGTAATTAAGTTTGATGTAAATTTTGGGGATGAAATTTTTGTAAGGGGGGAAGAGTTGTGACATTCTAATTTCCCGATCATTTTCAGACTCTATAATGAGAAGTATATCTAGCGATGTGTTTCGATCATATCTCGCTTAAATCTGATCAATTTGAGTAGGCTGACCAAAAGGGAAAGGCTAACGCGAGACAAGGTACGTGGACCTAGGGAACTTGAAATGGAAATGGCGCTTCAACCATAAGGATTGTCGATGGGACATTTAGGACCGCAAAGGGCCGATCTAAGAATGATTAAGGAATGCATTTGCTAGCGTTATACGAATGAAGCGCGGGTGATGACACTGAACCAACGTATAATTTGCAAAATTTACCTAAATCGGACAGTGACGATTGAGACCATAGGAACTAGTGATAGATCCTCACAATTACATGACAACCAAAGTCGCCATAAATTGACGAGCCCTAAATGTGATATGAATCACAAGGTCGATATGCGTAACGTCTGCAAAAGCCGTCCGTCGGTTCGGGATAGGCTAAAACCACGTCTAATAGAAAAAATGACCAGAAACGAGTCTTGAAAATTGAAAAGGGAGAATCAAGAATTCCAACATCATATTTGGATTAGCCGTCGCCTTACCGAAGAATATTGGAATGAGAAAAACGACGTTCCAGGCGTCGGGGGTAAAATTATCATTTTGTCCCTCAAGACCTAGCCTTAATTATATAATTAGGTGAGGATATTTTGGTCTTTTATACACCCCAAGGTTGCGGAAAAGTTGGATGAATCTTGGCCATTGCATTTGCTTGAATGACACTTGGGACATGTGTCAATAGATTAGGCAAGGAGTGGTCATATCCACTTTTCCCTAACTACCATTCAACTAGTTGACCTTGAGACTTGCATATAGCTCTCTCTCTCTCTTCCATGACCGATCATCACCCCCATTTGGCCGAAACTCTCTTCTTCTTCTTCTTTACCTTGTCATGAACTACTGTTGCCGACCGGTTCTGTGCCGCCCGTTCGCTGCCATCGACGACCCCCTTTGGCGACTTCTAGCGCCGAACCGACTATCCACACCTTGCCCGACCTCTTGCCAACACCCTCGAAGTGGAAGCGTGTCGTTTGACCTACCGAAGAGCTCCGGCCAACCATTCTCTCGAAAGTCGACGAAAACCATCGCAGCTGGAGGTAAGCTATTGTTAGGACTCCGTAGGACCTCTTAAGGTTTGAATCTTTCGACCAAATTTTGTACAGATCTAGGAGACTCATATACTGAGTTATCGTAAAAATTTAGGCCGAATTTGATGGAGGTTTGATGATGAAATGGCGACGCCTTTGATGGATAGAAACTGCCGGTTGGAGGACTAAGGGAAACCAGTGATATTCAAGGTGTTTCCGGCGACGACTCGGCCCCAAATCTTCGGTGAGCTTCCCAAACCCTTAAATTTACATGTTAGCAAGTAGGTTAGTGAATAAATAGTAAATTTGAGGTAGTTTAAGGGTAGGATAATCTCGATATACACTGAACCGAAAATAGCCCAGTTCGGTTCTGTGCAAGCCGGTTCTATGGAGGCTGTTATGGGTTGGATTTGAGTCTCAAATTCATTATTGAGACATGCTAGAATGTTGGGGATCATGTCATTAAGGTTGGTGATTCATGGATGGGTGAATTGGAAAAGAGAAATTGAAGATTGGTTGGAATTTCATAGGTTGCGCAGTAGACTTGGTCTTGGAGCACTTGGACCGAATTTGAGGAGGTGCTTGAGGAGAGAATTTGTGACATTAAGCTTGAGGTAAGGGAACCCTAAACCTACGATAGGAAGATTGGACTCAATTAGGTGAGTCGAGTGAGATTATAATTGATTTTGAGAGACTTCAACAAGATTATTCTTTGTGTGTCCTAGAATGATATAGAAGGCTTGAATGTGTGCAAATGCTTGTGCCTGAATTGTCTACCATGTCTGAATGTCGATTTGACTGCCATAAATGCCATGAGTATATGAATTGTGCTCGAGTTGCACATAGCATTATGTGTGTAGATTGAATGGGAATCATGGCATGAGTGTGACATGGTAAGACCCTAATGCGTATGAGACGCGGGGTGGTGTGAGGAATACCCTGAGGCGCTGAAGCGCAAGGTTGGAGTTATATAGCACCCTGATGCGTTTGAGACGCAGGGTTGAGAAGGCCATAGTCCTGATGCGTTGAAACGCGGGACGGAGTTGTGATGTGTCGACACTGGCCCAGAGTAACATTGAAACCTGATGCGTTTACGCGGATTTTCAATGACGGTCTGATGCGTTTACGCGGACCGAGCCTGATGCATTCTAAACGCGGGCATGAGAATGAGGCAAGTATGAAGGGAGGAAGTGATGGTGTCACATGGTGGTGTGTGCACGATCTTAGTGATGTGATGTGATGTCATGACTGCCTGCTTGACATTTGCGTGATTTTATTGATAAATGAATGTCTCATGTGTTCATTTGCATGAAATGTTGATGTTTATGACTGCCTGAGTGGACGGTCGGCCTAACCTAGGGTTTGGACCCACCTTACTGAGATGTGTAACTCACCCCGTTGGAGACCCCCTTTTTTACAGATCATAGGTCCTAAAGATGTAGCCTATCGAATTTGGAGACCCCAAGGAGATGTCTGTCTATTTTGATGGTTCCCTGATGGGCAGGAGACTATTTATGTTAGAAAATGTACAATAGTGTGGGTAGACGAGGGTAGCACTAGCTAGAAGTCTCATAGGCATGAGGCTTGTTTTCGGAAGGTTGGGAATGTATCTATAGGGCCACTGAAGCCCACTGAGATGCCCCAAGGAGTTGTCCCTCGTTGGTGTCATCCCACCCGAGATTTAGAGTAGGATGAGGGGTCGGTTGTTGGTTCAAGAAATGGACCTGAGAGGACCCCGAATTTAGAGGATACTGATGAGGTCATAGTGGTCGAGGCTACAGAGGATAACCCGATTGAGCCGTTTGCTGAGGAGACCATGAAGGATACAGTAGAGGTTTGCTCAGAAACCTTCTCAGAGTACGTGCCCACGGAGGAGGCAGAGGAGACAGATGACTCTAGCAGCTCGTCTTAGGAGCTTACGGTTTACGAGTCTGAGATTAGATGGTGACCCTGATAATGATGATGGATCTTTTTGTATTTACCCCATCTCCCTAGCCGATCAAGTTGCTATGCTATTGTATAAACTTTCAGGTATTTTGTATTGTGGTATTCTCGTTATCCAGGCCCCACTTTATATTTGTACGGAGAAGTTATTGTATTGTAGCTTCCGCGTGCTTTGTTTATAACACGTCTCTCGTCTTTTATGTGGATCCTGGGACATCGAGAGATATTTTGTGCTTACGAGGAGTCGAGTGCTTGTGCCTAGGGCACGGGGTGTGACATCCCCGTTTGATTTGGAATCAAAGCAAGGTCAGATCGATCCAAAGTTGATTGTGGACTAGAGTAAAAAGGACGATTAAGTTGGGACAAGGACGGGTAGCGAGACCTTAGGAGACTGGCTAGGATAAGGCATAGGATGCATAGCATGCAACTTGGCACTTATGGTTGGCATTTGACCTTAGCAGGGTTGTGGTAATGTATAAGGATTAAGTTCCCTGCTTAGAGTGGAAAGTCATTTCTGGATTTTGGCATGTTAAGTGAATGAGTATAGCCTGTTTTAGTGAACCGTTGGAGTGAACAAAATTGAGGAATGGCAATGGGCTACTTGTTGAAATGTCTCTAGAGTTTGTTGTGTGGAGGACTATTATGTTATAACTATTTCTGTTAAGGCATAAGTAGTAGCTCTAAACTTGGATGAATGAGAGAGTACTAACTCATTGCCGAACTTGTGGTGGATCAGGCTCAGTAGAAGAGTATAAGAATGAGCAATCCACCTAGGAGATCTGGAAGGCCCAAGGGCGGAATCTCTAGCTCGAGGCTGCCTGTAGCAGAAGATCCGAGGATGGATGGCGTGCTGAGGACGCTGGAGAGGATTGGCGACCTCATTGACTGGTAGGCCCAGGATCGAGATGCTGCCATAGCCCAGGTGCTAGAAGCCGCCATAGCTGCCGTCAACGCCATAGGTGCCGTCAACGCCAACAAGGGCAACAACGGGGGCAACAGAAACCCCGATGATTACAACCAGGGTAATGAGGCTGTGAATACTCAGGAGGAGATTGTCGTGGCTAGACAGATGGGTCAACTAGTGGAACCATTGATAAAGCTGAAGCCGACCCAGTTCAACGGGACTGGAGATCCCGAGCTAGCACCTAGGTGGATTGAGAAGTTGGAAAAGCCTTTGGAGTGCTGAGGTGTACAAACGAAGAAAAGGTACTGTTAGCAAGTAGGTTAGTGAATAAATAGTAAATTTGAGGTAGTTTAAGGGCTGGATAATCTCGGTATACACAAAATCGAAAATAGCCCTGTTCGGTTCTATGCAAACCGATTTTGTGGAGGTTGTTATGGGTTGGACTTGAGTCTCAAATTCATTATTCAGACATGCTAGAATGTTTAGGATCATGTCATTAAGGTTGGTGATTCATGGATGGGTGAATTGGGCAAGAGAAATTGATGATTGGTTGGAATTTCATAGGTTACGCGATGGACTTGGTCTTGGACCACTTGGATCTAATTTGAGGTGGTGCTTGAGGAGAGAATTTGTGACATTAAGCTTTAGGTAAGGGAACCCTAAACCTACGATAAGAAGATTGGACTCAATTGGGTGAGTCGAGTGAGATTATAATTGATTTTGAGAGACTTCAACGAGATTATTCTTTGTGTGTCCTAGAATGATATCGAAGGCTTAAATATGAGCAAATTTTTGTGCCTGAATTGTCTACCATATCTGAATGTCGATTTGACTGCCTTGCATGCCATGAGTATATGAATTGTGCTCGAGTTGCACATAGCATTATATGTGTGGATTGAATGGGAATCATGGCATGAGTGTGACATGGTAAGACCTCGATGCACATGAGACGCGGGGTGGTATGAAGAATACACTGAGGCGCTGAGGCGCGGGGTTGGAGTTATATGGCACTCAAATGCGTATGAGACGCGGGGTTGAGAAGGCCATAGTCCTGATGCGTCAAAACGCGGGACGGAGTTGTGATGTGTCGACACTGGCCTAGAGTAACATTGAAACCTAATGCGTTTACGCAAGTTGTCAATGACGGTCTGATGCATTTACGCGAACCAAGCTTGATGCGTTCTAAACGCGGGCATGAGAATGAGACAGGTATGAAGGGTGGAAGTGATGGTGTGACGTGGCGGTGTGTGCATGACTTTAGTGATGTGTTGTGATGCCATGATTGCCTGCTTGATATCTGCGTGATATTGTTGATAAATGAATGCCTCATGTGTTTAATTGCATGAAATTCTGATGTTTATGACTGCCTGAGTGGACGGTCAGCCTAACCTAGGGTTAGGACCCACCTTACTAAAATGTGTATCTCATCCCGTTGGGGACCCTCTTTTTACAGATCCTAGGTCCTGAAGATGTGGCATATCCGATTTAGAGTTCCTAAGGAGATGTCTGTCTATTTTGATGAGTTCCCTGATGGGCAGTAGGCTATTTATGTTAGAAAATATATATAGTAGTATAAGTAGACGAGTGTAGCACTAGTTGGAAGCCTCATAGGTATGAGGCTTAGTTTCGAAAGGTTGGGGATGTATCTATAGGGCCGTTAAAGCCCATTGAGGTGCCCTAGAGAGTCATCCCTTATTGGTGTCATCTCACCTGGGATTTAGAGCAGGCTAAGGAGTTAGCTGCTGGTTCGAGGAATGGACCTGAGAGGACCCCCACTTTAGAGGATACTGGGGCAATCATAGTGGTCGAGGCTACAGAGAATGACCTGGTGGAGCCGTCTGTTAAGGAGACCATGGAGGATACAGTAGAAGTTTGCTCAGAAACCTTCTCAGAGTACGTGCCCACGACGGAGGCAGAGGAGACAGATCACTCCAGCAGCTCGTCTTAGAAGCTTACGATTTACGAGTCTGAGATTAGATGGTGACCCTGATGTCTGTATCTTTTGGTGATGATGTTGAATCTTTTTGTATTTACCCCATCTCCCTAACGGATCAAGTTGCTATGCTATTGTAAAAACTTTCAGGTATTTTGTATTGTGGTATTCTCGCTATCTAGGTCTCACTTTTTATTTGTATAGAGAAGTTATTGCATTGTCGCTTCCGCGTGCTTTGTTTATAACACGTCTCTCGACTCTTGTGTGGATCTTGGGACATCGAGAGATATTTTGTGCTTGCAGGGAGTTGGGTGCTCGTGCTCGAGGCATAGGGCGTGACATCCCCATTTGATTTGGTATTAGAGCAAGGTCAGCTCGATCCAAAGTTGATTGAGGACTGGAGTAATAAGGAGGATTAATTTGGGCCAAGGACTTATAGCGAGACCTTAGGAGACTGGCTAGGATAAGGCATAGGGTGCATAGCATGCGACTTGGCACTTATGGTTGGCATTTGACCTTGCCAGGGTTGTGATAATGTATAAAGATTAAGTTCCCTACTTAGAGTGGAAAGTCATTTCTGAATTTTGGCCTGTTAAGTGAATGAGTATGGCCTGTTTTAGTGAACCGTTAGAGTGAACGGAACTGAGGAATGGCCGTGGGCTACTTATTGAAATGTCTCTGGAGTTTGTTGTGTGAAGGACTGTTGTGTTATAACTATTTCTATTAAGGTATAGATAGTAGCTCTGGACTTGGATGAATGAGAGAGTACTAACTCATTGCTGAACTTGTGGTGGATCAAGCTTAGTAGAAGAGTATAAGGAAGAGCAACCACCTAGGAGATCTGGAAGGCCCAGAGGCGGAGCATCTAGGTCGAGGCCGCCTGTAGCAAAATATTCAAGGATGGATGGCGTGCTGAGGGCGCTAGAGAAGATTGGCGACCTCATTGATAGGCAGACCAAGGATCGGGATGCTGACATAGCCCAGGCGCTAAGAGCCGCCATAGCTGCCGTCAACGCCAACAACGGCAACAGTGGGGGCAACAGAAACCCCGATGATTACAACTAGGGTAATGAGGCTGTGAATACTCAGGAGGAGATTGTCATGGCTAGACAGATGGGTCAACTAGTGGAACAATTGATAAACCTAAAGCCGACCCAATTCGAAGGAACTAGAGATCCCGAGCTAGCACCTAGGTGGATTGAGAAGTTGGAAAAAGCCTTTAGAGTGCTGAGGTGCACAGACGAAGAGAAGGTACTGTTAGCGGTGTACCAGTTAGAAGGGACTGTAAACTATTAGTGGGCTGCCACCAAGAATGGAGTTTTCCTCGAAGGAACGGCCATGTCCTGGGATGCCTTTAAGACAGCGTTCAACGACAAATACTTCTCGGAGACGGCGAAGGAAAGGAAACAGGTGGAATTCTTACAGCTGCGTCAGAACCAGCTGATGGTGGACCAATATGAGGCCGAGTTCTTCAGACTGTCAAGGTACGTACCTCGATCTGTAGAGGATCCTCAGGAGAAAGCATGGAGATTTAGGGACGAATTAAAGCCTACGCTCCGTAGTCAAATGATAGCCCTAAACCTGAGGACTTACAAGGAAATATATGAGCGGGGCCAGATGATTGAATGGGACTTAAAGGAAGGGAATGCCACATATGGATCGCGATTTACCCCATTCCGAGACAATCGCCAGATGGACAAGAGACTGATGGCAGGCAATAGGCGTTTTGTACCTCCAGTGAGGAAAAACATTGTGAAGCTGCCAAATCCTATGAACTGGAGCTGTCGTCTTTGTGGCAGAAGGCATGGAAATGGGCCATGCTTGGTAAGGATTGGAGCTTGCTTTAAGTGTGGTCAGATGGGCCACCAGATGAGGACTTTCCCGAATCAAGCTCCGACGAGTCGACCCCAAGGACAGAGACCATAAGCTGGACCGTCGATTGCCACTCCCCAGATCGAGCAGAGTCGACCCCTGGCTTAGGGAAGAGTTTATGCAGTAGCCTGCAAATAGGCGAAGGAAGAACCAAGCGTGGTCATAGGTACGGTTTACTTGTGTGACCAAGCTGCATATGCATTGTTTGATCCTAGTGCCACGCATTCATTTATGTCTCCTTAGTTTGCTGATTTGGTAGGTATGAAGTTAAAACCGTTGAATATAATTATGCATGTTGCCACGCATTCACTTATGTCTGCTCAGTCGCGGTGATGGACACGACCGACGAGGAGCCAAAACTAGAGAGTATTTTGGTAGTACGTGATTGCCACCAGAGCGAGAGATAGAATTTGTGATCGAGTTAGCTCCCGGAACGGAGCCGATCTCGAAGGCACCCTATAGGAAGTCCCTGTCAGAACTGAAAAAGTTAAAGGTGCAGATGTAGGAATTTTTGGATAAGGGATTTGTCCGACCGAGTGCTTCACCGTGGGGAGCGCCGATATTGTTCTTAAGGAAAAAGAATGGGTCCTTGCGTCTATGTATCGATTATAGGTAATTGAACTAGGTAACAGTGAAGAATAAGTACTCACTGCTGAGAATCGATGACCTATTTGATCAGTTGCAAGGAGCGGCGGTATTCTCTCAGATTGACCTGAGGATCGGGTATCACCAATTGAGGATCAAGAAGGAAGACATACTTAAGACTGCTTTTAGGACGAGGTATGGTCATTATGAGTTCACAATGATGTCTTTTGGATTGATCAATGCTCCAGCCGCATTCATGGACTTGATGCATCGAGTATTTAAGGAATTCCTAGATAGATTCATCATAACCTTTATTGACGATATCCTGATTTACTCAAGGAGTGACGCAGAACACGTGGAGCACCTAAGGATTGTCTTGCAGACCTTGAGGGAACACTTCGCTATACGCTAAGTTGAGCAAATGCGAGTTCTGGCTGAATAAGGTAGCATTTCTTGGTCATGTGGTATCTGGAGAAGGAATCACAGTAGATCCTGTGAAGATCGAAGCTGTAACAAATTGGCCTAGGCCCACTACGGTCATGGAAGTCAGAAGTTTCTTAGGATTGGCAGGGTATTACAGACATTTTGTGGAGAAATTTTCATCCATAGCCATTCCATTGACGAGGCTGACAAAGAAGGAAACAAGGTTTGAATGGACAGATAAGTGCGAAAAGAGTTTCCAAGAACTCAAACATCCGTTGACGACTGCACCAGTGTTGACGATTCCATCAGGACCAGGAGGCTATGAGATATACAGCGATGTCTCGCTAAAAGGACTGGGCTGTGTGTTAATGCAGCATGGAAGAGTAATGGCCTACGCATCTCGACAGCTGAGACCACATGAAATGAACTACCCAACTCATGATCTGGAGTTAGCAGCGATCTTTTTTGCCCTGAAGATCTGTAGACATTATCTTTGTGGCGAGAAGTTTCATATTTATACCAACCACCAGAGCTTAAAGTATATGTTTTCCCAGAAAGAGCTGAATATGAAGAAGCGTCGGTGGATAGAGCTGCTCAAGGATTATGATTGTGATATATTGTATCACCCTGGGAAGGCAAACAGAGTCGCAGATGCGCTGAGTCAGAAGTCGAGCATCGCCTGTCTGCTAGTAAAAGGTTGGTCGATGATCGAGGATTTGAGAGATTCTGAGTTCAGACTAGAAGTCTGCCGGTTGTCCAATTTGATGGCTACATTGAGAGTAGAACCTGAGGTCTAGGCCAATTTTGGAGCAACTTTGTGATAATGAAACCAACCAGCAAAAAGCATTATGGGAAGCCTTTCTACTGTTACATGAATCCGATTTTCATTTCATCCGAGAAAAGCCATCCTAGTATACATATAAAATTCCGTCGGATCCTTCATGAAACATAACCTAGAATTAGATCTTCATTAATGAAAAAAAAAAGTAAGGTATACCAAAAAAAAGGAATAAAGACATTACAGTTTACGGATCCAGAAATTCAGAAAATTCTGGAGATGGACGTGACAAAGAGAAAATCAGAGTTCCAGGTGTTGGAGGACGGAATCCTGAAGTTCCAAGGACATCTATGTGCGCCAAAGGATGAAGAACTCAAGGAAAGGATCTTATCAGACGCTCACGGGAGCAATTATAGCATCCACCCGGGAAGTACGAAGATGTATCAGAACCTACATCAATACTACTGGTGGAACGGGATGAAAGTAGATGTAGCGAAGTATGTGGCAAAGTGCTTGGCATGCCAACATGTGAAAGCGCAGCACTGTAAGCCGGGAGGATTATTATAGCTACTGGAGATTCCGGAATGGAAATGGGAACATATAACGATGGATTTTGTGATGGGACTCCCGAGGAGCCAAAGAGGTCACAACTCTATATGGGTAGTCGTAGACAGATTAACTAAATCCGCACATTTCATCCCGGTGCGAAAGGACTTCGCAATGGATAGATACGCCGAGTTGTAGATGAGGCAAATAGTAAGGCTACATAGAGTGCCTATGACAATTACCTTAGATAGAGATCTCAAGTTCACAGCGAACTTTTGGAAGAGTCTTCAAGATGCCATGGGAACCCGACTACAATTTAGCACAGCGTACCATCCACAAACGGACGGACAATCGGAGAGGACGATTCAGACACTTGAGGACATGTTGCGAGCGTGCGTCATAAATTTTAAAGGTGGATGGAAAGATCAGCTGCATTTAGTGGAGTTTGCGTATAATAATAGCTACCAGCGGAGCATCCAAATGGCACCATTTGAAGCACTTTATGGAAGGGCTTGCAGAACCCCAATTTATTAGGATGAGGTTGGAGAAAGAAGTATCACAGGCCTAGAATTGGTAGAGCAATCGGTGGAAGCAGTGAAAATAATACGGGATAGGTTGAAGACGGCACAAAGTCATTAGAAGAGTTAGGCGGATAAGCGGCGTAAGCCTTTGGAGTTTCAAGTAGGCAATCATGTCTTCCTTAAGGTATCACCGATAAAGGGATTTTCGCAATTTGGAAAGAAGGGAAAACTAAACCCAAGGTACATAGGTTCATTTGAAATACTGGAGCGAATTGGGACCTTAGCCTACAGGCTTGCCTTAACGCCTAATCTATCCTAAGTGCATAATGTTTTCCACATGTAAATGCTGCGGAAATATGAACCAGGCCCGACACATGTGCTGGACTGTGAGGTCATAGAAGTAGACGACCGGGTATCCTACGTGGAGAAGCCAATCAGGATTGAAGACCAGAAGGAGCAAACTATAAGGAGTAAGACGATTCCATTGATCAAAGTTGTATGGGAGCACCATGGAATCGAAGGCGCCACGTCGGAAAGCGAAGAGACGATGAGGGACAACACCCCCATTTATTTGAGTAATAAAGTTTGATGTAAATTTCGAGGATGAAATTTTTGTAAGGGGGGAAGAGTTGTGACATTCTGATTTCTTATCCATTTTCAGACTCATTAGCGATGTGTTTCTGTCATATCTCGCTCGAATCTGATCAATTTAAGTAGGCTGACCAAAAGGGAAAGGCTAACGCGAGACAAGGTACGTGGACCTAGGGAACTCGAATAGGAAATGGCGCTTTGACCATAAGGATTGTCGAGGGGATATTTAGGACCGCAAAGGGCCGATCTAAGAATGACTAAGGAATGCATTGCTAGCGTTATACGAATGGAGCGCGGGTGATGTCGCTGAACCAACGTATAATTTGTAAAATTTTCCTAAATTTGACAGTGACGATCGAGATCATAGGAACTAGTGATAGACCCTCATAATTATATGACAACCAAAGTCGCCATGAATTGACGAGCCCTAAATGTGATATGAATCACAGGGTCGATACGCGTAACGTCTACAAAAGTCGCCCGTCGATTTGGTCTTGGACCACTTGGATCGAATTTGAGGAGGTGCTTAAGGAGAGAATTTGTGACATTAAGCTTGTGGAAAGAGAACCCTAAACCTACAATAGGAAGATTGGACTCAATTGGTTGAGTCGAGTGAGATTATAATTGATTTTGAGAGACTTCAACGAGATTATTCTTTGTGTGTCCTAGAATGATATAGAAGGCTTGAATGTGTGCAAATGCTTGTGCCTGAATTGTCTACCATGTCTGAATGTCGATTTGACTACCTTGCATGCCCTGAGTTTCTGAATTGTGCTCGAGTTGCACATAACATTATGTGTATGGATTGAATGGGAATCATGGCTTAAGTGTGACATGGTAAGACTCTGATGCGTATGAGACGCGGGTGGTGTGAGGAATACCCTGAGGCACTGAGGCGCGGGGTTGGAATTATATGGCACCCTGATGCGTATGACACGCGGGGTTGAGAAGGCCATACTCCTGATGCGTTGAAACGCGGGACGGAGTTGTGATGTGTTGACACTGGCCTAGAGTAATATTGAAACCTGATGCTTTTACGCAGATTGTCAATGACGGTCTGATGCGTTAACGCGGACCAAGCCTAATGCGTTCTAATCACGGGCATGAGAATGAGGCAGTTATGAAGGGTGGAAGTGATGGTGTGACGTGGTGGTGTGTGCATGATCTTAGTGATGTGTTGTGATGCCATGACTGTCTGCCTGACATCTGTGTGATATTGTTGATAAATGAATGTTTCATGTGTTTGTTTGCATGAAATGCTAATGTTTATGACTGCTTGAGTGGACGGTCGGCCTAACCTAGGGTTAGGACCCACCTTACTGAGATGTGTATCTCATCCCTTTGGAGACCCCCTTTTTACAGATCCTAGGTCCTAAAGATGTAGCCTATCCGATTTGGAGACCCCAAGGAGATGTATGTCTATTTTGATGAGTTCTCTGATGGGCAGGGAACTATTTATGTTAGAAAATGTACAACAGTGTGGGTAGACGAGGGTAGCACTAGCTGGAAGCCTCATAGGTATGAAGCTTGGTTCCGGAAGGTTAGGGATGTTTCTATAGGGCCGTTGAAGCCCACTAAGATGCTCCAGGGAGTCGTCCCTAGTTGGAGTCGTCCCTCCCGGGATTTAGACCAGGCTAAGGAGTCAGTTGCTCATTCGAGGAATGGACTTGAGAGAACCCCGACTTTAGTGGATATTGAGGAGGTCATAGGGGTCGATGCTACAGAGGATGACCTGGTAGAGCCGTCTGCTGATGAGACCATGGAGGATACAATAGAGATTTGCTCGGAAACCTTCTCAGAGTACGTCCCCATGAAGGAGGCAGAGGAGACAAATGACTCCAACAGCTCGTCTTAGGAGCTTATGTTTTACGAGTCTAAGATTAGATGGTGACCGTGATGTTTGTATGTTTTGGTGATGATGATGTATCTTTTTGTATTTACCCCATCTCCCTAGCGGATCAAGTTGCTATGCTATTGTATGAACTTTCAGGTATTTTGTATTGTGGTATTCTCGCTATCCAGGTCCCACTTTATATTTGTACGGAGAAGTTATTGCGTTGTCGCTTCTATGTGCTTTGTTTATAACACGTCTCTCGACTCTTGCGTGGACCCTGGGACATCGAGAGATATTTTGTGCTTGCAGGGAGTCGCGTGCTCGTGCCCGGGGCGCGGGGCGTGACAGTGCCCCAGCTTCCGTCTAATGTAAATCTTGTTGATCTCATTCAGGTGGATCTACCAAAGCAGCAACTCCTTGTCTGACTAGGATGACCTGAATATCGTCTTTCCCCATCGAGTCAAAATATGAGGATATCACTCCAAATTAATGATCATGGATTACTCAGTCATCAGATTCGTTCAATTCATCATTTTCTCTTGAGGCGACTAGGGTTAAGTCCTATTAATTGATTAAGGAGAATATCGAATGAGGGTTCCAACACAAGCTCCATTAGAGGGTATAATGAGTTGGACGGAAATGACAATGCGATGCAGATGAAATGCTTATGCATGATGTGATCCGGTTCAATTTCATGTTTCATGTACCATGAAATGAGGATTGGATTCTCGTGCTTGTGCTAAATATGTCTAGTATGAGTTCTAATAAAAATTTCACCTGACTGAAACATGCAGCTGAACGGGGAAATCCGAATGGTTGAGGGAAATTCCAATGTCATGTTCCATTAAATGTAAATATCAAGAATTGCTTTAGAGCCGTGTCTACGGAACCAGAGAATTTGGGTTCGGGGACTTGGTTACATTGATGTCATTGTCAACGCTCTTTCGGTACCTATCGTGAATGATTTTCCTAACTAGGATTTCATGCAGGCGCGAATTTTGGGTTAGGTAAGTCTGACTTGGGGTTTCATGTAAATCGGGAAAGTAACCCAGTTAATCACATTCAATAAACTCCAATCAAGTGCAGAAATTAACCACGACAACCCACATCAATTCAAATCAATGGTTTCCTAGTATAGCCTTAAGGGCTTAGAGAATGTGTGATTAGAAGCCAAGGGAAAAATGGGAAAATTGGAGGGGAGATTTGCTCAAAGGGAAAAATTGTCATTTTTTTAAAAAGATTTGGGTGTCAAAATTTCCAAAATAGTCCATGACCAATTGATCGTGGCCATTTTCTATCATTCAGAATTTTTTAAAATTTTTTGATTTTTTCAATTTTTTGGAGACGATTCGCCGAAAGTACAAAATCGTCATTTTTGAAAATATCGGGGATCAAGACACTCGAAATAGGTCCTGACCAGTTGATTGTGGCCATTTCCTTTTTTTTGGGAATTTTTCTGGAATTTTTCTAAGTTTTTCCAATTTTTTTGAATTTTTAATGATTTTTCCATTTTTTATTGAATTTTCCAAATTTTTTTAATATTTTTTAAATTTTTAATTATTAAAAGTACTTTTCAAGCCGGGTCAAACCCAGCCCGCGCCTCTCGGGCCCTAGCTCGACCATATGGGTCGAAAGCCGGTCTAAAACAACGTAATTTTGGGTTTTTTAAAGATTCTTCTTTTTTAATTTTTTAAAATAATTTTCTAATTTTCCCCGAAAATAGCCTCATCGCACGCGCCAGGATATGCCATATGGCTTCCCCTAGTGCGTCTAATCTAGATTTAATAAAATCTAAAGAAAGGCCCGATCGAACCGCTCACAAAGTGACACTTGGCACATTCTTGACCATCTGATTCGAATTTTTTATTTTTCGAAAATAATTTTTTGTTCTGAAAAATCTTTTATTAATTAAAAAAATTCCAGATCTTGCCACGTGGCTAAGTTACGGCTGTCCGACCTAGGTTTTATTTTTTATGGAACTGGCCCCACTTCGCTGACGTGGCTGTCGCAAGCCACGTCAGTGTTAACTCGCTGAGCAGTCCTTCCCCCCCACCGGAGAAGACGACCGGTGCCTCGCCAGAATTGTTATTATTCTGGCGCCTCACCGGAATTGTTATTATTCCGGCAAGGTTGCCAGAGACTTCGTCGGAAAATGCCAAACCGAGCCCAAAACTTCACGCTTTTTGCTCATTTTTATACCATTCAACTCCTGGTGCTCCCCACGTCAATATGTAAACATTTTACAGCCAAAAAAACATCTCAAAAACTGGTGACCCGAGCCTCCACAAACCCGTTTTTCCGGCGAGCTTCGAAATTCATTTTTTTTTTACATTAAAACTTCGATCCAACTATTCATTAAACATTCGAAGGACACTGAAATACTTACCTGAGCCTTATCATGACTCGACGAAGGCTCGCTCAGCATCTATGAGCTCGAGGTTCGGGTCGTACTCCAAAGAGGTCGAGTTGCCATTTTCAGTACAAACCAATGGAAAACAATGATATAGGAGAACGCTTAGAGTTGGCTCAAGGGAGATTCAGAACCAAAAACACACCAAAGAGGTCAAGTAGCACACGGTTAAGAGCTGGAATTACAAGGCATTCTAAAAATTATGATTAGCATTGAACTGAGATCCGATGAGCAAGAACCGAAAGTAAATACCTCTCATAAATGACTAGGAATAAGCAAAGCGAGGTCAAAGTGCATTTGGTTTGGCTCCATTTGATAAAAATCAAATAGAGCCAAACTCAACAGGGCACGGTTGATGACAGAAAATAGAGGAGGAAAGGACAGTGGAAATACCAACCATTTTCGGTGTGACATTCTGAATTTCCATCATTTCGAGGCTATTGAATGAAGATTATATATCGATGTATTTCAGTTTTATTTCGCTTGGATCTAATCAATCCTGAGTAAACTGACCAAAAGGGAAAGGCTAACACATGGCAAGATACGTGGACCTAAGAAACTCGAAAAAGGAAATGGTGATTTGACCATAAGGATTGCTGAGGGAACATTTAGAATCAATAAAGGCTTATCTAGAAATGATTAAGGAATTCATTGCTAGCGTTATACGATTGGAGCGCGGGTGATGTCGTCTAACCAAAGTATAATTTACAAATTTTACTAAATCGAACTATGACGATCGAGACCGTCGAAACTAGCAATGAACCCTCACAATTAACTAACAACCAAGGCTGCCGTAACTTGAGCAGTCCTAAGTGTGATGAGAATCACAGAGTCGACACGCATAACGTCCGCAAAAGACGCCCGTTAGTTCGAGATAAACCGAAATTACGATTGACGGAAAATCAATCACAAAATGGAATCTCAAAATTGAAAAAATGTAAATGAAGAATTTGGACATTCGAATCGAATTTAATGTCGTCTCGTCAATGGTAATTTAAAGTTGGAAAACTGAAGTTTCGGACGGAAATTGTAAAATTACCATTTTTCCTCTCAAGCATTGCCCTTGCCTTAAGAACTATAGAAGGACAATTTGATCATTTGACTCCCCAAAGGCTGCCGAAAATGAGAAGATGAAATGGTCAAGGGAAGTAAAAGCAAGCTTGGATATTATTTGCATAAGGACAAGTGTCATTAAGGTGGATGATTAGCATTAATTTCTACTTTTAACTTATCATTCTTCAAGTTTGACAAAGCCAATAATTAGTGGAAGACACCCCCTCCAATTGCTTCAGCCTAAACTCATCTCTCCCTCCATTCACTCTTCTTCTTTTTCCCTTTTCTTCCTCCACCCGAAACTGCTCCAACCCGATCGGTTCTGCCTGCTACCTTTTGCTCGACGGCCACCTCCATCGACCCCCTGACCTCGTGTCGACCACCAAAACTGTCCTCACCATCTCCTCTACATATCCCTAGTGGTTGATCATCAATTGGAGGTTTCGTTTGTCCCGACTAGCCCTAAGACCGAAAGTGGATAGATTGTGAGCTAGTTCAGGTAAAGCCCTTGTTCTTCCTCTTAGAGACTTCAAATGGCTTCAAACTTGTTGTGGGATCTTCTTAACATGTTATACTTGAGTTGGATGACCTAGAATTGTAAGTTTAGTTGAGTTAGGATGGGTTTCTATGGTTGATTTGGAGAGGTTTTCTTGGAGAAAAATCTAACCGCCTGTGGCTTGAGGGAAATCAGATTTTTCCGAGCCTTCGGGATGTTGTTTCACTTCAAAATTCTTGATGAGGTCCCTAAACGTGTAGAATAAGATCTTGGCAAGTTGATTTTGTGATAAATTGGAACTTATGGACTAATTAGGGCGTTAGGGAGTAGAACCGAACCCGCCCTATTTTGGAATTATTGAACTGAAAATATTGAGGGTTTGAGGAGGTGTCGCCTTACTATAAAATTATCGTTATCGCATATTAGGATGTTAATTGATGTGTTGGCGAAGCATTTACTCTATGATTTGTGATTGGAAGAATTTTATTGATGGAATAATAAATTTTTCCCTAGGATCGTGCATGACCATTATTTGACCGTGAGTGGGCTGAGCTAGGTGACTCAATTGGACTGAAGGATTGCTAATTGATCGAAGGTAAGTGATTCTTCAACCTTTACTAGGGTGCTAGGACACTACTGGGCGATTTTGGCTGAGGAATTGGTTGTTTGGTGAATTTTATGATGAAAATAGCATAGTGTGATCTTGATTGATATGAGAATTAGCATGTTTGTTATGAAATTGATTATTGAACGGCAATTGCGATGGAAATGACTAGAACTAGCATGTTTGTTATGAAATTGAATCTTAAACGACAACTGTGATGGAAATGACTATTGAGCCCTTATGTGTTTGAAATGGCTATTGAGCCCTTGTGTCAAGAAATGGCTATTAAGCCCTTGTACGATGAAAATGGCTATTGAGCCCTCGTGTAAGAAAATGGCTAGTGGGCCCTTACGTGTTGAAAATGTCTAGTGAGCCCTTGTATTTTGAAGATGGCTAGTGAGTCCTCGCGCGTCAAAATTGGCTATTGAGCCCTTGAGGTGTACATTGCGGCTAGAAAGCCCTTGGCAATGAGGGTATGAGATGTCATTGAAATAATTTCAAACGTTATGAGCTCATTTTATTTTGTGCCAGTACGTGAAGCTTGCTCTCGTAACTTTGAGTATGCTTTATTGTGATTCTTGTTTGCGCTAATTGTATTAAGATGTTTAGTGTTTGAATGCCATGTGCAAGTTGCTTAGTTGAACTTTCTGCATATCGCTTCACTACATAGTCTGGGGGGACTGGCGGTCTAGTCTAGGTTTAGGATTCGCTTGTTGAAATGTAAATCTCACCCCGTAGTAGGACATACTTTTCAGACCCTAAGTCTTGAAGCATGTTTCCAATCCGCCTAGGCGATCCCAAGGAGATGGCCGCCTATTTTGATGAGTTTCTAGACGGTCAAGGGAAAGTTTACGTTAGAAAGCGCACCACTGTATGGGTCGATGAGAGAGGTGAAGGGTGAGAGCCGCGTCGTTTTGAAGCTTGGTTTAGTCGAGTCGGTGAGAGTATGACTGGTCCCTTGAAGCCTATAGAGGTGCCCAGAGGAGTGGTGCCTAGCTGGTGTCATCCCATCCGCGATGAGGTCAAAGTAGAGATTTCAGTTTTAGGATCGAGGAATATGCCAGAGAAGATCCCTACTGTCGAGGAGGATATTGAGGTGATAGAGGTCTCAGATTCCGAAGATGAGATGGAGGACGACACTGTGGAGGGGCGATCAGAGACTTTCTCCGAATATGTTCCAATTGAAGACGAAGTTGAAGGTGACAAAGAGACGAGCAGTTCCTCAAAGTAGTCTAGGTAGCCATGGGAAGCTTTGGGGATTGTAGTCTGTTGATGCTAGGCTTTTGATCAGGGCGATGGTGTGCCCTTTTGATTGTAGCCCTTAGTTCCTCCGATCGAGATGCGTATTTGCTTTATGTTCTCCCTGTCCGCTGGATCGCAAACTTGATGGTTATGTTATGTTATGTATATATACGCGCGTGCTTTCATTTTATTTCGAATCTCCCCATGTCATTGTATTATTAGGGTCGTTTATTCTTTTATTTTACTTCTGCATGCGTGTTTCATTTTACACTCTAGGCCGTATGGTAGTTCTTGAGATTACTATTCAAGTCTTGGCAAATGTCTGGCGCCCATGTGGAAGGGCGGGGCGTACATCCCCGTTCGAGTGGTATCAGAGCAAGGTCTGCTCGATCCAAGTTGATTGAAGATTGGAGTGATAAGGAGTATTGAATTTGGATTATGGGGTAGTGAGACCCTAAGGGGATTCGTTAGAGTTGAGCACGAGATGCATGGCATATGAATTGGCACATGTGATTGACATCTTGAATTGGCATGATTGTGATGATCTTATGATGACCAAGCTTCGTACTTAGCATTATGAATTGACTGTGGATGCCAGCATGTTGAGTGAATGATTGCCTCTAATTTTACTATGTTGCAGATGCGTTTGGACTTGAGGTATGATTACGAATCCTTGATTGATGTGCTCTTGGAAATGACTGGGTGAATGGTTACTTTGTTGTGATTGTTGTCTTATGGTGTAGTTTAGAATCACTGGACTTGGGTAGATAACCTAAGCCTCTAATTACGTGGTGGAATTATAGTGGTCCAAGTGTAGTAAGTGTGAGCAAGAATGAGCAACCAACCTAGGAGACTCGGAAGACCTGCAAGTAGAGCTTCTAGCTCGAAGCCACCTATGGCAAAGGATCCAAGAATTGATGGAGTATTGAGAGCACTGAAAAGGATTGACAATCTGATGGATAAGCAGACTCAAGGGATGCCACCATCTCTCAGGCTGTGGGAGCTACCATGGCTGCTGCTAATACGAATAATGGCAGCGATGGAGATAATAGGAATAATAACAACAACGGTTAGGGCGTTGAAGTTGGTAACGCCTGAGGTGAATGAAATGCGGCTAGCCAGATGGGCTAGCTTGTCGAGCAGTTTATAAAGTTAAAGCCAACTCAATTTGATGGCACTAGAGATCCTGAGCTAGCACCAAGATGGATTGAATAGCTCGAGAAAGCTTTTAGGGTACTAAGGTACACTGACGAAGAGAAAGTGTTGTTGGTCGTATACCAACTAGAAGGAATGCTAATGATTGGTGGAGTACCACCAAGACTGGAGTGTTTTCTGAAGGCATTGCTTTGACTTGGGCCGCCTTCACTACCGCTTTTAATGATAAGTATTTCTCATAAACGGCGCACGAAAGGAAACAAGTGGAGTTCCAGCAATTGCGCCAAAATCAGTTGGCCGTGGATCAGTACGAGCCTAAGTTTGCAAGATTGTCGAGGTATGTGCCGAGATCGATTGAGGATCAGCTAGAGAAGGCGCGGAGGTTTCGAGATGGACTGAGATCAAAAATTTGAAGCCAAATAATAATTATGAACCTGAGAACGTATAGAGAGATCTATGAGTGACGTGAAATGATCGAGAGAGACATGAAAAAAAGAGCTGCCGCTTCTAGATCACGGTTCGCTTTTTCGAGAGATAATCAGCAATTGGGTAAAAGGTCGATGGCGAGCAATAGGCGTTTTGTTCCTCCTGTTCGAAAAAATATTGGGAAGCCCTCGTACCAATCAAATTGGAGTTGTCGCCTTTGTAGCGGAAAACATGGAAGTGGGTCTTGTCCCAATAGGACGGGTACGTGTTTTAAGTGTGGTCAACCGAGCCACCAGATAAAGAATTGTTCGAGCCAAGCACTAGGGAACCAAGCCCAGGGACAAAAACCGCAGGCTGGACAACTGGTTGTGGCTCCGCCAAATGATCAAATCGATTGCCATCCTAAGGAAGAGTTTATGTTGTGGCACGTGGAGAGGCGGAGGCAGCATCTGGGGTGGTCGCAGGTATGATATATTTGTGCGATCAAACTGCTTATGCTCTATTTGATCCGGGAGCTTCTTTTATGTCTGCTCAGTATGCTGATTTGGTAGGTGAAGAGTTGAAATCGTTGAATGTGATATTGCATGTTATTACACTATTAAAGGATAATGTGCTAGTCTCGCTAGGTTGTGCGGATTGTAATATAGTTATCGATGGTAACAAGGAAAAGATAGATTTGGTTGTGCTGCCTTTATATGATTTTGATGTGATTATTGGAATGGACTGATTGGGGAGACAAAGAAATGTAGTTGATTGTGGTAATAGGGTAATTCGTTTTTACCTCGATGGTTGCCCTAGTTTTGAATTTGTGGGAAGTCAAGGGGGAACCTCGATTCCTTTAGTCTCGCCGCTTGAGGGGACGAAACTGTTGAGTGAAGGGTGTCAAGCTTATTTGGCTGCTGTGATTGACACAACGGTTGACGAACCGAAGTTGAAAAGTATAATAGTGGTGCGTGAATTTCCTGATGTCTTTCCTAAGGAATTGCCAGGATTATCACCTGAGATAGAAATTGAGTTCGTGATTGAGGTAGCTCTTGGAATGGAGCTAATCTCGAAGGCACCGTATATGATGTACTTGTCGGAATTGAAAAATTAAAGGTGCAAATGCAAGAGTTGCTTGATAAAGGGTTCATCAGGCCGAGCGTCTCACCATGGAGAGCGCCAGTATTGTTTGTGAGGAAACATGATGGATCCTTGCGTTTGTACATTGATTGTAGACAATTGAATCAAGTGACTATTAAGAATAAGTATCCATTGCTGAGGATAGATGATTTATTTGACCAGTTTCAAGGAGCCTCGGTGTTTTCCAAAATAGATTTGAGGACCGGTTATCATCAGCTGAGAATTAAGAAGGAAGACAATCTGAAGACTGCCTTTAGGATGAGGTTTCGGATTGACTAATGTCTTTGTTGCGTTCATGGACCTAATGTATCAAGTGTTTAAGGAGTTTCTGGATCGGTTTGTCATAGTCTTTATTGATGACATTTTGATTTACTCAAGAAGTGATGATAAGCATGAAGGACACTTGAGAATTGTCTTGCAGACTTTGAGGAAGCACTCGCTTTACACTAAGTTTAGGAAATGCAAGTTCTAACTGAATAAAGTGGCATTTCTTGGTCACGTGATATCTAGAGAAGGAATCTCCGAAGACCCTTCATAGATTGAAGCAGTGACTAATTGGCCAAGACCTACAACAGTTATCGAATTTCGAAGTTTTCTGGGACTGGCAAGTTATTACCAACGCTTTGTAGAATATTTTCATCTATAGCTACTCCGTTGACGAGGTTTGCTAAGAAGGATATGAAGTTTGAGCGGACGGATAAATGTGAAAGGAGTTTTCAGGAACTTAAGCACCGCTTGATGATTGCACCGGTGTTAACGATCCCTTCTGGACCTGGAGGCTATGAGATATATAGCGATGCTTCGCTAAAGGGATTAGGGTGTGTGTTAATGCAACATGGAAGAGTCGTCGCTTATGCCTCGCGACAATTGAGACCTCATGAGTTGAATTATCCGACTCGTGACTTGGAGTTAGCTGCAATTATTTTCGCCCTAAAGATTTGGAGGCATTATTTATGTGGCGAAAGGTTTCAGATTTATACCGATCATCAGAATTTGAAGTATTTGTTTTCGTAGAATGAATTAAATATAAGATAGTGTCGATAGATGGAGTTACTCAAGGATTATGACTACGATATTCTGTATCACCCGAAAAGGCAAATAGAGTCGTGAATGCGCTTAGCCGGTAATCCAGTATTGCGCTTTTGTTGGTTAAAGGATGGTCCTTGCTCGAGAGACTAAGAGATTCTGAGTTTAAGTTGGAAGTTTGCCAACTATCGAGCTTGGTGGCAACCTTGAGGATTGAGCTAGAAATCCAAGAACGAGTTAAGGCCATGTAGTCTCTAGATCTTGAGATTCAAAAGATCCTCGGGATGGATGTAACGAGAAGGAAACCTGAGCTCCAAGTATCAGAAGATGGAATTCTGAAATTCCGCGAACGTTTATGTGTGCCTGTTGACGAAGAACTTAAGTAAAGAATATTGTCTAAAGCTCATAAGAGCAATTACAGTATTCACCTAGGTAGCACGAAGATGTATCAGAATCTGCGTTAATATTTATGGTCGAACGAAATGAGGGTGGATGTGGCTAAGTATGTGGCAAAGTGTTTAACTTGTCAGCAAGTGAAGGCCTAGCATTGCAAGCCTGGAGAATAGTTACAATCGTTGGAAATCCCTAAGTGGAAATGGGAGCATGTAACAATGGATTTTGTAATTGGATTGCCGAGGAGTCAGAGAGGTCATGACTCAATTTGGGTAGTCGTGGATAGACTGACCAAGTCTGTACATTTCATACCCGTGCGAAAGGATTTCACGATGGATACATACGCCGAGTTATATATGCGTCAGATTGTCCGATTACATGAAGTTCCAGTCATGATTACGTCTGATAGGAATCCTAAGTTCACGATAAATTTCTGGAAGAGTCTTCAAGATGTCTTGGGAACTAAATTGCAGTTTAGTACGGCATACCATCCACATATAGATAGATAGTTAGAAAGAACAATTCAGACCCTCGAAGATATGTTCGACCTTGCGTTATAGATTTTAAAAGTGGATGAGAGGATCAATTGCATTTAGTGGAGTTCGCCTACAGTAACAGCTACCAGCAGAGTATCCGAATGGCACCTTTTGAAGCATTGTATGGTAGAGCCTGCAAAACTCCCATATGTTGGGACGAAGTTGGAGAAAGGAGCATAACGGGTCCCGAGTTGGTAGAACAATCAGTTGAAGCTGTAAAGGTTATTAGAAAAGGGCTAAGAACAGCATAGAGTCGTCAGAAAAGTTATGCCAATAAAAGACGTAAGCCTTTGAAGTTCCAAGTTGGTGACCACGTATTCCTCAAGGTATCGCCGATGCGAGGATTATCGCGATTTGAGAAAAAGGGAAAACTGAGTCTGAGGTACGTAAGTCCTTTTGAGATTCTGGAGCGGATTGGAACCTTAGCCTACCGACTCGCTCTGCCACTAAACTTGTCACAAGTACACAATGTATTTCATGTGTCGATGCTGAGAAAGTACGAGCAAGATTCGACTCATGTTTTGGACTATGAGGCTATCAAGGTAGACGACAAAATAACATATGTAGAAAAACCAGTCAGAATTGAGGATCGAAAAAAACAGGTCATAAGAAATAAGACGATTCTGTTAGTCAAGGTGATCTGGAAGCACCATGGAACTAAAGGTGCTACATGGGAAAGCAAAGAAGTTATGAAGCGACAGTACCCCCATTTGTTTGTTTAGTTGGGTTTATTGTAAATTTCGAGGACGAAATTTTTGTCAGGGGGAAGAGTTGTGACATTCTGAATTTTCACCACTTCGAGGCTATTGAATGAAGAATATCTATCGATGTATTTCAGTTTATTTCGCTCGGATCTGATCAATTCTGAGTAAATTGACCAAAAGGGAAAGGCTAACGCATGGCAAGATACATGGACCTAAGAAACTCGAAAAAGAAAATGGCACTTTGACCATAAGAATTGCTGAAGGAACATTTAGAATCAATAAAGGCCGATCTAAAAACGATTAAGGAATTCATTGCTAGCGTTATACGATTGGAGCGCGGGTAATGTCGTCTAACCAAAGTATAATTTGCAAATTTTGCTAAATCGAACTATGACAATCGAGACCTTCGAAACTAGCAATGAACCCTCACAATCACATGACAACCAAAGTTGCCGCAACTTGTGTGATCCTAAGTGTGATCAGAATCACAAAGTCTATACGCGTAACGTCTGCAAAAGCCGCTCGTTAGTTCGAGATAAACTGAAATTACGATTAACGGAAAATCAATCACGAGATGGAATCTCGAAATTGAAAAAATGGAAATGAAGAATTTCGACATTCGAATCGAATTTGATGTCGTCTCATTAATGGTAATTTAAAGTTGAAAAACTAAGGTTTCGGATGGCAAGTGTAAAATTAACATCTTGCCCCTCAAGCCATACTCTTGCCTTAAGACCTATAGAAAGACAACTTGGTCATTTGACGCCCTGCCGAAAATTAGAAGATAAATGGTCAAGGGAAGTCAAAGCAAGCTTGGATGTTATTTGGGTAAGGACAAGTGTCATCAAGATGGATGATTAGCATTAATTTCTACTTTTAACCTACCATTCTTCAATTTTGACCTAGCCAATAATTGATGGAAGACCCCCTCCATTTGCTTCAGCCGAATCTCAACTCTCTCTCCCTTCCCTCTTTTTTTTTCCTTTTCTTCCTCTACCCAAAACTGCTCCAACCGGACCGGTTCTGCCCACCGCCTTAGCCCTGCTCGACGGCCACCTCCGGCGACTCCCTGACCTTGTGCCGGCCACCAAAACCTTCCTCATCCTCTCCTCTACACATCCCCGATGGTTGATTGCCAATTGGAGGTTCCGTTAGTCCCGACCAGCACTAAGATCGAAAGTGGAAAAATTCTAAGCGAGTTGAGGTAAAGCCCTTGTTCTTCCTCTTAGAGACTTCAAATGGCTTCAAACTTACCGTGGGATTTTCTTAACATGTTATACTTTAATTGGCTGAGCTAGGATTATAAGTTTAGTTGAGTTAGGATGGGTTTCTATGGCTAATTTGAAGAGGTTTTCTTGGAGCAGAAGATTACCGCCTGAGAACCGAGAGAAAGCGACTGTTCCGAAGCCTTCGGGGTGTTGTTTCGCTTTGAAATTCTTGGTGAGGTCCCTAGACATATAGAATAAGGTCTTGACAAGTTGATTTTGTGATAAATTGGAACTTATGGACTGATTATGGCGTTAAGGAGCAGAACCAAACCTACCCTATTTTGGAATTGTTGAACCGAAAACTTTGAGGGTTCGAGGAGGTGTCGCCTTGCTATAAAATTATCTTTAAGGCATATTAGGATGTTAATTGATGTGTTGGTGAAGTATTTACTCGATGGATTTGTGATTGGAATTGTTTTATTGATGGAATCGTAAATTTTTTCATAGGATCATGCATAACCATTATTTGGGCGTGAGTGGGCTGATCTAGGTGACTCAATTGGATTGAAGGATTACTAATTGATCGAAGGTAAGTGATTCTTAAACCTTTACTAGGGTGCTAGGACACTACTAGACAATTTTGATTGAGGAATTGGTTGATTTGTGAATTTTATGATGAAAATGGCATGGTGTGATCTTGATTAATATGAGAACTAGCATGTTTGTGAGGAAATTGATTCTTGAACGGCAATTGTGATGGAAATGGCTATTGAACCCTTATGTGTTTGAAATGGCTATTGAGCCCTTGTACGATAAAAATGGCTATTGAGCCCTCGTACGATGAAAATGGCTACTGAGCCATCGTGGAAGAAAATGGCTAGTGAGCCCTTATGTGTTGAACATGGCTAGTGAGCCCTTGTATTTTGAAAATGGCTAGTGAGCCCTCGTGCGTCAAAATTGGTTATTGAGCCCTTGAGGTGTACATCGCGGCTAGAGAGCCCTTGGCGATGAGGGTATGAGATGTCATTGAAATAATTTCTGACGTTATGAGCTAATTTTATTTTGTACCAGTACGTGAAGCTTGGTCTCGTAACTTTGAGTATGTCTTATTGTGATTCTTGTTTGTGTCAATTGTATTAAGATGTTCATTGTTTGAATGCCATGTGCAAGTTGCTTAGTTGAACTTTCTGCATATCGCTTCACTGCATAGTCTGGGGGGACTGACGGTCTAGTCTAGGTCTAGGATTCACTTGCTGAAATGTAAATCTCACCCTATAGTGGAACGTGCTTTTCAGACCCCAAGCCTTGAAGCATGTTTCCAATCCGCCTAGGTGATTCCAAGGAGATGACCACCTATTTTGATGAGTTTTCGGATAATTAGAGGACAGTTTACGTTAGAAAATGCACTACCGTGTGGGTCGATGAGAGAGGTGAAGGGTGATAGCCGCATCGTTTTGAAGCCTGGTTTTGTCGAGTCTGTGAGAGTATGACTGGTCCCTTGAAGCCCACAGAGGTATCCATAAGAGTGGTGCCTAACTGGTTTCATCCCATCCACGACAAGGTCGAAGTAGAGATTTCAATTGTAGGATCGAGGAAAATACCAGAGAAGACCCCTACTATCGAGGAGAATATTGAGGTGATAAAGGTCTCAACTCGGAGGATGAGATGGAGGACGACACTGTGGAGGGGCGATCAGAGACTTTCTCCGACCATGTTCCAGGCGAAGACGCAGTTGAAGATGACGACGAGACGAGTAGTTCCTCAGAGTAGTCTAGGTAGCCGTGGGAAGCTTTAGGGATTGTAGTCTTTTGATGCTAGGCTTTTGATCAGGGCGATGGTGTACTCTTTTGATTGTAGCCCTTAGTTCCTTCGATCGAGATGCGTGTTTTCTTTATGTTCTCCATGTCCGCTAGATTGTAAACTTGATGGTTATGTCATGTTATGTACATATACGCGTGTGCTTTCATTTTATTTCGAATCTCCCCGTGTCATTGTATTGTCAGGGTTGTTTATTCTTTTATTTTACTTCCGCATGTGTATTTCATTTTACACTCTAGGCTGTATGTTGGTCCCTAGGATTACTATTCAGGTCTTGGAGGATGTCTCACGCCCGTGTGGAAGGGCGGGGCGTGACATTCGATGTCACCGGCGACTGCTAGGGTTCCAATGGTGGTACCTCGAATATCTGGAAGCTAGGTGGTACTTGCTAGAACGCCGGCCTCGCTCGAAAATCTCCCTCACAACGCACTTAATCTCGGTCCCTCTCTACTCTTTATTTTTGGAGCACCAAAGCCTGGTTAGGCCTTTTTTTTCTCTCGCACTCCACTTGCTCTCTCGTTCTCTTGCCTTTTTTTTTCTCTATGGATCTGTGTCTCTGAGAATGGTTGTTACCTCTAGGAGACTCCCTCAGCTCTTTCTCTCCCTCTAGGATACACTCTCTCTCTCTCTCTCTCTATCTCTCTCTCTCTCGACCATTTTTTGTCCAAGAAAGACCTCACGCCAGCTTGGTTAATACCATTCCTCATGCAGTAGATGACAAAGTGAAGGTTCTAGGACGTCCAAGAGGTGAGGTCACGTGATTGCCATCAAAAAGGGGAGAAGCATGCGTAAAATTTGGCTACTGGTGTTCTGGTGTGCAGACCTGAATTCACTAGGTCGGGTCGAACCCGACCCTGCAGACCCGATCATGCATTTTTGGTCCAATTAGGGTCCAATTCAACTATTTTATGAAATTGATGTTGAAATTAGGTTTCCTGGTATGTTTTACAGTCAAAATGGGCATTTTCAGAAATTTTTAGCTCGAAATTAAGTGAAAACCCTAAATTTGGTTTAGGATCTGAAAATAATTTTCTATTAATTGAAGGCCGAAAAAAATTGAATCAGTCGAAATTGAGGCTATCACACCCCGAACCCAGCGAGCGTGCGAACATCCCTGCAAATCAAACCATATATTCTATCGTGGTCCCAAGATCCACAAACAAGCCGAGAGATAATATATATACATTAAGCATGCGGAAGCGGTACTCAAATAAATCCCCGTACAAAATATAAGTTAAGTGGGACTTTGATAGCATAATAATTATCATACATCATAACATACTATTCGTACAAATACCGACTACTACAATCCACTAGGGCAAGGGGCGACGAGGTAAGTACATCAAAAAGGAAGGGGTGTGACCATCATCGACATCCAAAATAGCCATGGTCGAGGGTCGCCGTCACAAGATTGAGCCAATAAATTAGGACACCTAAAATGAGTTGCTGGAGTCCCCTGTATCCTCTGCGTCCTCTGTCGGCTCATACTCCGAAAAGGTCTCTGACTAAACCTCGATGGAATCCTCCATTGTCGCCTCATGTAACGGCTCTACAAGATCCTCCTCGGTAGCCTCCACGACAATGACCTCGTCCTCAGTGAACTCCAAGGTTGGGGTCTTCTCCGGTCCATTCCTAGACCCAACTACAGACCCCTCTAGCAGCTCCTGCTCCCCGGCAGTCTAGCACCAATCAGGTATAACTCCTTGGGTACCTGGTGGGGCTTCAGCAGCCCAACCATCACTTCTTCGACCTTCTTAAACCATGCCTCGAACCTATGAGGTTTCCAGTTTGGACTACCCTTGTCAACCCATACAACCGTACAATTTCTCACATAAATGTTCCCCTGACTATCCGGAAACTCGTCAAAATATGCCGCCATCTTCTTGGAATCCCCAAAACGAATAGGCCACATAGCTAAGGTCTAGAATCTGTAAAAATATGAGTCCCAAAGGGGTGAGATACACATCTCAGTAAAAGAGTCCTAACCCTAGGTCAGGCTGATCGTCCACTCAGGCATTCATCTATCCCAAAATTCCAAACTCATAATCATACAGGCACATACAAATAAAGATAGTGACACACAAATGATGGGCATGCAACTATGATATCATGTCATACTCAAATGATCATACACACCCCATCCTGCCATTTCACCATAACCACCTCTTCCTATTTGCCTCGATCTCCAGCCCGCGATTAGATCGCATCAGGTTCGATCCGCGTAAACGCATCAGACCATCATTGGCAACCCGCGTAAACGCATCAGGTTCCAATGAATCTCCAAGCCAATATCATCACCACATACCTTCGTCCCACAAATGATTCTCATCAGGACCGTGGCCATCTCAACACCGCGATTAGATCGCATCAGGCGCCACACAACATCAACTCCACCCCACGATTTCATTGCATCAGGGTATCCATCTCCCGTCCCGCATCTCCTACGCCTCAAGGCCTCGCCATGTCACGCTCATGCCATGATTTTCAATTCGTTTTTCATATCACATGTGCAATTCAGGCACAATTCAAAGAACTCATGGCATGCAAGGCAATCAAGTGACACATACACATGGCGAATGATTTAAACACAAACAATAACACACATAACCCTCTTATAACCACTTGGAAAATTCTCATAAATCGATCACTTCAATCCTCGACTCGCCTAATCGAGTCCAATCTTCCCGTCTTAAGTCTAGGATTCCCTTACCTTGCATTTGATAACACAATAATTCTCCTCTTGAGCCCTCACCAATTCGGTTCCAAGGGTCCAACGTCGAACTCACCACGCAACCTAGAATATTCAACCAATTCATCAATTTCTTTGTCCAATTCCTCAATCTATGAATTATAATCCTCCATAACACAACTCTCATCATCTTAACATGTTCTAATAATCAATTTGAGACTCAAAATCACTAGCCATCAGCCCTCAAAGGTTCGGCCATGCACAGAACCGAACCGGTTCTTCTCGGTTCTATGCAAACCGAACTGGTCCAGCCCTAAATTAACTCCAAATCCACCATTTAAACACTATCCTACCTCTTAACATATCTATCTAGGGGTTTATGAGGCTCACCGTGAGTTTGAGGTCGAATGGTCACCAAAATTCCGTCGAACGTCGCCGATTCCTCCAAAGTCAGTACCGGCAGTTTTCTATGCAAGGTTTACAAGAACGATTCGAGGTCAAAAATTCTTCAAATCACTCCCAAATTTTTACCACAGATTCATATAGATGTTCTCTAGACCTCCATAAAATTTGACCTCAAAAGTCCAACATTTCGGCCTCTAAAAGGGTTAGAAACCGGACCTACCTCAGATTAGATCAGATTCTATCGGCTCTTGGGAAAACTCTTGGTCGGAGCTCCTCGGTCGTCCAAATGGCTTGGTTCCAGTTCGAGGAGGTCGGCAAGATGTAGAACTAGGTTGGTATGGTCGGCTGGTAGTCAGGCGGTGGCCGGAAGTAGACGTCGGAATGGCCAAACGGCACTCCAGAATCCGATCGCTGGCGAGCAGCAGAGGAAAGAAGAAGAAGAATATTTTCGGTGAGCTTGAGGGAGTGTATGGCCGGTCATGGGTGAGTAGAGAGAGAGAAAAAATTGTTATATTCAAGGCTTGAGTCAAAGGGGTTGAATGATAGTTGCATAAAGTTAGACTTGACTAGTCTTTACCCCATCTATTGACACTTGTCCCTCATGTTAATCAAGCTTGATCCAATGGCCCATATTTATTCTAATTTTCGGTAGCCTTGGGGGGTTTAAAGTCCAAAATGCCCTTCTTCAAATGCATGGGCAAGGCTTTAAGCTTGAGGGGCAAAAGGGTAATTTTACCTTGAACATTCAGAACGTCGTTTTTCTTGCTCCAAAATTCTTCGATAGGGCAACGGCCAATCTGAATAACGTTGGAATTCTTGATTCTCCATTTCAAATTTTTCAAGACTCGTTTCTGATAGTTTCCTCTATCAGATGTGGTTTCAGCCTATCTCGAACCGACGGGTGGCTTTTGCAGACTTTACGCGTATCGACCATGTGATTCTTATCACATTTAGGGCTCGTCAATTCGTGGCAGCTTTGGTTGTCATGTAATTGTGAGGGTTTATCACTAGCTCCTATGGTCTCGATCTTCACTGTTCGATTCAGGAAAAATTTTGCAAACCATACGTTGGTTAAGCGGCATCACCCGCGCTCCAATCGTTATGACACTCGCAAGGCATTCCCTAATCGTTCTTGGATTGGCCTTTTGTGTCTCTAAATATCCCCTCGACAATCTTATGGTCAAAGCGTCATTTCTTATCCGAATTCCCTAGGTCCACGTACCATGTCTCTCGTTAGCCTTTTCCTTTTGGTCAGCCTACTAGAATTGATCGGGTTCGAGCGTGATATGACTGAAATACATCTCTAGATTCATTTCTCATTAATGAGTCTGAAATTAATTGGAAATCAGAATGTCACAACTCTTCCCGCCTTACAAAAATTTCGTCCCTGAAATTTACATTACACTTAATTACTCAAATAAATGGGGGTGTTGTCACTTCATCGTCTCTTCATTCTCCCACGTGGCACCTTCAGTTCCATGGTGCACCTTCAGTTCCATGGTATTCCCACACTACTTTAACCAGTGGAATCTTCTTATTCCTGAGGATTTGCTCCTTCCGGTCTTCGATCCTTATTGGCTTCTCCACGTAAGACACTCTGTCGTCTACTTTTATGGTTTCGTAGACCAGCACATGTGTCGGATCTGGTTCATACTTTTGCAGCATTGACACATGGAACACATTATACACTTGGGATAGATTAGGCGGCAAGGCAAGCCTGTAGACCAAGGTTCCAATCCGCTCCAGTATATCAAATGGGCCTACATATCTTGGGCTCAGCTTCCTCTTCTTTTCGAATCGCGATAGTCCTCTCATTGACGACACCTTAAGGAAGACGTGATCGCCCACTTGAAACTCTAAGGGCTTACGCCGCTTATCTGCATAGCTCTTTTGACGACGCTATGCCGTCCTCAGTCTATCCCGGATTATTTTCACTGTTTCCACCGATTGCTCTACCAATTCCGAGCCTGTGATACTCCTTTCTCCAACCTCATCCCAACAAATCGGGGTTCTGCAGGCTCATCCATAAAGTGCTTCGAATGGTGCCATCTAGATACTTTGCTGATAGCTATTATTATAAGCAAACTCTATCAGATGTAACTGCTCTTCCCATCCACCTTTAAAATCAATGACGCATGCTCGCAGCATATCCTCAAGCATCTGTATCGTCCTATCCGACTATCCGTCCGTTTGTAGATAGTAGGCCATACTAAACTGCAGTCGGGTTCCCATAGCTTCTTGTAGACTTTTCCAAAAGTTTGCCGTGAACTTAGGATCTCTATCCGAAGTGATCGTCATTGGCACTCCGTGCAACCTCACTATCTGCCTCATGTACAGCTTTGCATACCTATCCATAGCGAAGTCCTCTCGCATCGGGATGAAATGTGTGGACTTGGTTAGTTTGTCCATAACTACCTATATAGAGTCGTGACATCTTTGGCTCCTTGGAAGTCCCATCACAAAATCCATAGTTATATGCTCCCACTTCCATTCTGGTATCTCCAGTGGCTGTAATAGTCTTCTAGGCTTACAGTGCTGCGCTTTCACTAGCCAGCATGTCAAACACTTAGCCACATGCTTTGTTACGTCCATTTTCATCCCGTTCCACTAATAGTGTTGTCGCAGGTTCTGGTACATTTTCGTACTTCCAGGGTAGATACTATAATTGCTCCTGTGAGCTTCTGATAAAATTCTTTCCCTGAGTCCTTCATCTTTTGGCACGCACAATCGTCCTCGAAACTTTAGGATCCCGTCCTCTGACACCTGAAATTATGGTTTTCTCTTCGTCGCATCCGTCTCAAGGATCTTCTAATTCTCTGGATCCGTAGATTGCAAGGTCTTTATTCCTTATTGGACCTCAGGTTCCAGCCTCAATGTAGCCATTAAGCTGGACAACTGGCTAACCTCTAGTCTGAACTCAAAATCTCTTAAATTCTCAATCATCAACCAACCCTTTACTAACAGACAGGCGATGCTCGACTTCCGACTCAGCGCATTTGCTACTCTGTTTGCTTTCCTAAGGTGATACAGGATATCACAATCATAATTCTTCAGCGGCTCCATCCACCTACGCTGCCTCATATTCAGCTCTTTCTAGGAAAACAGATACTTTAAACTTTGGTGGTCGGTATAAATCTGAAACTTCTCGCCACAGAGGTAATGTCTCCAAATCTTCAGGGCGAATACAATTGCCGCTAACTCCAGGTCATGAATTGAGTAGTTCATCTCATGTGGCCTCAATTGTTTGGATGCGTAGGCTACTACTCTTCCATGCTGTATTAATACACAGCCTAATTCTTTCAACGAAGCGTTGCTGTATAACTCGTAACCTCCTGGTCCTGATGGAATCATCAGTACTGGCGCAATCGTCAATCTATGCTTAAGCTCTTAGAAACTCTTCTCACACTTGTCTGTCCATTCAAACTTTGTTTCCTTATTCGTTAATCGAGCCAATGGGATAGCTATGGACGAGAATTTCTCCACAAAACGTCTGTAGTATCCTGCCAGTCCCAAGAAACTTTTGACTTCAATGACCGTAGTAGGCCTAGGCCAATTAGTTACAGCCTCGATCTTCACAGGATCCACTGCGATTTCTTCACCAGACACCACATGACCAAGAAATGCTACCCTGTTCAGCCAAAACTCACACTTACTCAACTTTGCATAGAGCGAATGCTCCCTTAGAGTCTGCAGTACAATTCTTAGGTGTTCCTCATGTTCTATACCACTCATCGAATAAATCAAGATATCGTCAATAAAGACTATGATGAATCTGTCCAGGAATTTCTTAAATACTCGAGGCATCAGGTTCATAAAAGCAGCTGGGGCGTTAGTCAATCCGAACGGCATCACTATGAATTCATAATGATCATACCTCGTCCTAAAGGCAGTATTAGGTATGTCTTCCTTCTTAATCCTTAATTGGTGATACCCTGTCCTCAGGTCAATCTTCGAGAACACTGCCGCTCCTTGCAACTGGTCAAACAAATCATCAATCCTCGGCAATGGGTACTTGTTCTTCACTGTCACTTGGTTCAGCTGCCGATAGTCGATGCATAAACGCAAAGACCCATCCTTCTTCCTTACAAACAGCACCGGCGCTCCCCACGGTGAAGCACTTGGTCGAATAAATCCTTTGTCTAGCAGCTCTTGCATTTGCACTTTTAACTCCTTCAATTCTAACAGGGACATCCTATAAGGTGCTTTCGAGATCGGCTCCGTTCCAGGGGCTAATTCAATCACAAATTCCTCAATCTATGAATCATAATCCTCCATAACACAACTCTCATCATCTTAACATGTTCTAATCATCAATTTGAGACTTAAAATCACTAGCCATCAGCCCTCAAAGGTTCGGCCATGAATAGAATAGAACCGAACCGGTTCTTCTCAGTTCTGTGCAAACCGAGATTGTCTAGCCCTAAATCAACTCCAAATCCACCATTTAAACACTATCATACCTCTTAACATATCTATCTAAGGGTTTATGAGGCTCACCGTGAGTTTGAGGTCGAATGGTCACCGAAATTTAGTCGAACGTTGCCGGTTCCTCCAAAGTCAGTACCGACAGTTTTCTGTGCAAGATTTACAAGACCGATTCGAGGTCAAAACTTCTTCAAATCACTCCCAACTTTTTCCCACAAATTCATATAGATGTCCTCTAGACCTCCATTAAATTTGACCTCAAAAGTCCAACATTTCGGCCTCCAAAAGAGTTAGAAATCGGACCTACCTCAGATTGGATCAGATTCTATCGGCTCTTGGGAAAACTCTTGGTCAAAGCTCCTCGGTGGTCTAAATGGTTCGCTTCCAGTTCGAGGTGGTCAGCAAGACATAGAACTAGGTTGATATGGTCGACCGGTGGTTAGGCAGTGGCCGAAAGTGGGCTTCGGAACGGCCGAATGGCACTCCAGAATCTAGTCGCCGGCGAGCAGCAGAGGAAAGAAGAAGAAGAAGATTTTTGGTGAGCTTGAGGGAGTGTATGGCCAGTCATGGGTGAGGAGAGAGAGGGTAAAAATTGTTATATTCAAGGCCTGAGTCAAAGGGGTTGAATGATAGTTGCATAAAGTTGGACTTGACTAGTTTTTATCCCATCTATTGACATTTATCCCTCATGTCAATCAAGATTGATCCAATGGCCCAAATTCATTCTAATTTTCAGTAGCCTTGGGGGGGTTTAAAGTCCAAAATGCCCTTCTTCAAATGCATGGGCAAGGCTTTAAGCTTGAAGGACAAAAGGGTAATTTTACCCCCGACGTTCAAAACGTCATTTTTCTCTCTCCAAAATTCTTCGATAGGGCGACGGCCAATCCGAATAATGTTAGAATTCTTGATTCTCCATTTCAAATTTTTCAAGACTCGTTTCTGATGGTTTCTTCTATCAGACGTTGTTCCAGCCTATCTCGCACCGACGAGTAGCTTTTGCAGACTTTACGCGTATCGACCCTGTGATTCTCATCACATTTAGGGCTCGTCAATTCGTGGCGGCTTTGGTTGTCATGTAATTGTGAGGGTTTATCACTAGCTCCTATGATCTCGATCTTCATTGTCCGATTCAGGAAAAAATTTGCAAACCATAGGTTGGTTAAGCAGCATCACTAGCGCTCCAATGTATGACACTCGCAAGGCATTCCTTAATCGTTCTTGGATCGGCCTTTTGTGGCTCTAAATATCCCCTCGACAATCCTTATAGTCAAAACGTCATTTCTTATCCAAATTCCCTAGGTCCACGTACCATGTCTCGCGTTAGCCTTTCCCTTTTGGTCAGTCTACTCGAATTGGTCAGGTTCGAGCGAGATATGACTGAAATACTTCTATAGATTCATTTCTCATTAATGAGTCTGAAATTGACTGAAAATCAGAATGTCATAGAGGCCGCCATCGAATCCAGAATGATGAAAACCATAGGGGAGAGGCATTTGATTTTCATAGGTGTGGTCCGAAAGAATTTAGTTTCAAGATTAGAAACGTCAGGGACTAAATTGCAAGAAAAATTGTGCAATTAAGTCCTTTTCATCAAAATTAATCAAATTGGAGGGTGAACTGACTTAATTGCACCTAAAGACTCTAGATGCCAATGTCACGGCTAATTAAAAGTGGAAATTGAGAATTAAAAGACTCGAGAAGGAATTTTTATGCTCGATTCGGTTTTATGTTTGTGAAGGAGTTACCCAAGTCAAATTTTTTACATCTACAATAACCAACTTGAAGAGGGAATTAAAATAAAATTATTGACTATTTTTGTGTATTTTTTTACCATGAATGGTATTTTTCTCATTTTTTGGGTATTTTTATAATTAAATAAAATCAAAAAAATATTAATAATTATAAAAAAAATTATTCAAAATTGACTTCTAAGGCTAAGCCAAGGCTATCCGGAGTTGATTTTTAAATTTTTTAATTTTTTTGGATATTTTAATTAATTTTAAAAAACAAACAATTAAAAAATCAGGTGTCAACATTATACTCGCTTCATTGGTTAAAACATTTTTCTGTATATCAAATGCCGGAAGCACCTATTCTTGTGCAGCATTGTTTTCATGGCGAACTTTATGGATAAGTCGGTGTGTAGAAAAGTATATAATAGCCAAACCTAACAGTCCTTTACAGATTCATTATAAGGTAATCTGTTCTCGAGTTTATGTGAATGAAGGACCACCAATCGAAAAGATTGTTTTTTTAGTTCAAAGTTGTATACCATTGTGGCCCGACAGGATAGATAGGCCTTACCACATATGGCAATTGATTCGAGACGGTGAGGCTAAGAATATGGATGACACCAGGTAGTTCAAACCACACCCTCTTACAATATTTGTGTCCGGTACTCAAGAGTAGTTTTTCTTACTTGTAATCATCCCAGTTTAATCTATGTAAATAAAGAATGATGTATTTGGCTTGTATCATATATGAATGTGACATATGTAGTCAACTTACCGAATGATCTTACTAATTGCTATATGAATGTCTTATTCGGTTAGTGAAACCTATGAGGCCACAGCTTTTTGTTAGGCATGCCTGCCATCTGTTCGTTGATATGCACTTATAATCTGTATAGCCGTCCTGATCAATTACGATCAAGTCTTTCCCATGCGCCAACTATATACTATGTATAATAAGATATTAAAGAAGAGAGAGTCGAGTTGAGGTTAGCAAGCATTCCTAAAGTAGCAGAACTGGAACGCTACAGCTGAGATACTCAAGATGATCCTTAGATAATGATCAAAAGTCATTCTCACGATTTTTCTATAAACAGCATCAATGGAACAAAGATCAGGTGTATCGATGTTTATGTCGATATCGGGTCTTGGTTTTGTTCGGATGAACATGTGCGGATAATTCATTAGGAAGATTATAGTCGTTGGTATCTATCAGCTTTCTCATAACAGAGTCAGAACAGCAGATGTTTCAGAACAATGTCAAAAACAGCAGCTACAACGGCTTTATCGGCTCTCTAATGGCTAGTTGGACTTCTCAAGCTTCTCCAATAGGAAGATTGAAGTTGGCTATATATGGAAGACCTTCTAGGCCAAAATGTTATAAAGAGAGCACAATGTAAAATGCATATAATGTTGTGAGCCACTTTTCTCTCGTTGTTTCTTTGTTCTGTTGAAAGATTTTCTCTTGTGATTTTTTGTACTATAATCTTTTGAAAGATCAATGGTACAATAGTGAGAGTAGTATGTGATTCCTGATAATGTCATATGTCGAAAGGCGGTACTTGTTGTTTATAACTTATATTGAAAATTATTAGTGGATTCCAGTCTTGTTGTAGATGTTAGGGTGGGTTTGGTTCAGCTTTTTTAAGGAGCTTTAGGGAAATGCAAAACAGTTTATCCTAAAGGGTTTTAGGAAAATGTAAATACTATTTGGTGAACTCTACTTTGAGAAGTAACTTTGAGAGAAAACCTGTTTGGTAGAAACACATTTGAAATGTGTTTTTGAGTGATTAATTTAAGCTTTTTATTTTTTATTGATTTAAAATTGAAAAAAGAAGTCTGCAACTTTTTTAATTTACATATTACCAACAATGTTAAATATATTATTAACAAATTTATAAATAAAATTAATTTCTTTTTTATACTAAAAAGAATTCAAAAGGAAAAAAAAACGCATTGAAAAAACTTCGATACCCGACACGATCGCAATTTGACCCAACATCTTTCATACGTGATTATGATGGACATAAAAATGATAACATCCATCTCTTTCTAAAGTATGATTTTTTTGTGTGTGTGTGTGTATATATATACACATACATAAATTAGTTTAAAAGCAAAATACATTAGTCCACTTTAAAGCTATCTCGCCAACTCTAAAAAGGTTGTCTCTGAACACCCATGGAAAAGGAAAGGAAGAGGGGGGGCAAAGACCAAAACAGTGTCTGGTATTACGCTGGTGATTTCTTTTTCATCCACCCGAGAGCAGCAGCTTCATCAAGTGGTTGAAGATGATGATACTCCAAAAGGCCAAAAAGATTGTGCCCTGTACATGTTTTCAACCAAAGACGTCGCAAGAGAGAGCCATCAAGAGTATGACCAACCCCTGCTTCACTATATCCACCAGCTCTCGTTGGATTCCGTCTTCGTCGTCCTCATTATTGGCGGTGGGTGTGTTCTTGAAGCACTTCTTGTCCTCGCCCAGCAGTCCCCTGCTCTTCATCCTGTACTTGATCCCACACGCGTTGCACAATGACTGCCAAGGAAAAAATAGCATCGACCAAATCAGGAATCGAACGGTGAGGAACTACAGAAAGTGAGGAAGCATGAGTGGCATGAATGATGGTAACAGAGAGTGTGAAGCACAGATCTAGTTTATATTTTTTTAAAAGGGAAAAAATTGATTCTCACTAAATTTTTTAGGACAAAATAGGCAATTGAGTAATCTTCATTAATTGGGGCTGCAGCATTTCGAAATGCTGAAAACTCAATGTTGGTGAGGACCAGCATTGAGCTTTCAATATTTTTAATGCTAATTTTCTTCTCAAAGCCCCTTCAAAATAGTTGCTAACCACCCAACATTTTTGCCAATGGACTTTAGAGTTTCAAGGAGTTTTGAAAACGTTGAACCAAACCCACCTTTGGTCTTGAGAGTGTACGTAGACTTGGGGATAAAGTTGAAGCACTAAATATTGTGAATCTTCTAGTGCCTCTTTATCAGCACTACATGTTCGTAAACATCATCATTTATCAAACAGCAATATAACATGATTTCTACAATATGTCTTTGCTTATGTTTGACCAGATTTTTATTGTGTGCTCTTGTTTATCATAACCTTTACACACCTCAGCACAAAAGATTCCTACGTACTTCAAACTTATGCTGACTTGATCTCTATAAATACATGTTTGACCCGATGTTTGAAAATGAACTTGTTTTATTCCGCAAATGTTTTTCGTAGTTCTTCAAAAAAAAATCTATTCCCTCTCTAGGTTGTATTGTTAATCCCAACACTTGAGTCCTAAAACATGCAAAAAAAAAAATGCAGTCAGGTGCAATCAACTCATTTTGTTAACTTCGTCCAACTTGACTGACGAAAAATGATGATATGAATTTTTTATTATATTCTCTCTTATATGTGACGATGACGTGGCCAAACAAGATTACTTTGATCCAAATTTGAATTTTATAAAAAAAAATAAAATAAGTAACTAATAATATTTTATATCCAAAAAAAGAAGTTGGAAACTAGACGACAAGGCTTTAAGTCCCTCACCGCATCCGTCCCACCATCATTAAGAAGGGTCGGCGATAGAAGGGGAATGGTCGTCAGGGGTCGTCGGTCCCTAGCCAGTGGCCGGCAACCCTTGGCTAGCACTGGGTAAGGGCCACTACTAGCGAGGGGTCGATTGCCAACGGCAACCCTCAATCAGGAGTCTAGGCCAAGTTTCGATGACCCTCACGACCATTCCTCCACCATCGCCAACCCATTTAAGCGATGTTGGATAGACAGCAACGAGAATGCCCTCGCTGCTTGGATTTCAACTTTGATTTTTTTTTAGTATAGTTTATTTTTATTTCATTTAAATGAAATTTTGTATATATATAAATCGAACTAAAACGACGTCATTTTGGCCTTATTCTTTATATTTTGGTCATGACATCGCTGCAGGATTGAAAATATTTTTTTTAAAAAAAAGTAACATCAGCGTTTTCTGTCAGCCAAGTTGGACAAAATAAACGGAAGGACTTGACTGCATCAATTTGACATGTTTTAGGACTTGATTACCTTTTTTGGCAAGTTTTCGGACTTAATTGTACTTTCGTGACAAGTTTTAGGATTTGCAATGCATATTTCTCTTTATTTTACCATCCCAAATCCCTGAATTTCATCTCTAACCAAGAACACAAAAAAATTGTTAGCATTTTAAACATCGCCCGCCTCTACCAAGATCCCAGCATCACAATTTCATTTTCATAATGTTCATCAAGAAGTCAGTTGAATCATAAGATTCGGAAAAATGCCTATAATTAATTTTTTTCCCAGAAATACGCATTTTGAGTAGCAATCATGATTGAAGGCAAGGATAATTTCGAACACATGTTAACATAAAACGAGATATTACAGCATATTATTTTTTAATATGTCACTATCGTTAACGGAAAGCATATCTCATTGTATATATCGGAATAAGTATGTTGAAATTCCTAAAACTAGTCACAAAAGTGCAATTGAGTCCTAAAACTTTTTAAAAGTGTAATCAAGACTCTATTGAAAGTTTCAAAACTTGTCACACAATATGTTATTGAAAGTTTTAGAACTCTATTGCGCTTCTCACAAGTTTTAGAACTTGTTGTCCGTTTATCCCTTGTATTTTGTAGAACGTACTTTATGACGGTCCTTTTAATGATTGCAGCTATGACGACTGATACAATCATGGATTGATAAAATACGACGAGTTATGATTCAATTAAATCAATAGTGATGTATCGGATCGACAAACTCGGTGGTGAATTGTGACATACTGATTTTCCAGTCATTTTCAGACTCATTAATGAGAAGTGTATCTAGCGATGTGTTTCAGTCATATCTCGCTCGAATCTGATCAATTTGAGTAGACTGACCAAAAGAGAAAGGCTAACGCGAGACAAGGTACGTGGACCTAGGGAACTCGAATGAGAAATGGCGCTTTGACCATAAGAATTGTCGAGAGTACATTTAGAACCACAAAAGGCCGATCTAAGAACGATTAAGGAATGCATTGGTAGCGTTATACGATTGGAGCGCGGGTGATGCCGCCTAACCAACGTATAATTTACAAAATTTTCCTAAATCGAACGTTGACGATCGAGACCATAGAAACTAGTGATAGACCCTCACAATTACATGACAACCAAAGTTGCCATGAATTGACAAGCTCTAAATGTTATATGAATCACAGGATCGATATGCGTAACGTCTGTAAAAACAACCCGTCGGTTCGAAATAGGCTAGAACCACGTCTAATAGAGAAAATGATCAGAAACGAGTCTTGAAAATTGAAAATGGAGAATCAAGAATTTCAACGTCATGATTAGATTGGCCATCGCCTTATCGAAGAATATTGGAATGAGAAAAACAACGTTCCAAATGTCGGGGGTAAAATTATCATTTTGCCTCTCAAGCCTTAGCCTTACCAATATAATTGGACGAGGGCATTTTCGTCTTGAATACCCCCAAGGTTGCCGAAAATGAGAGAGGATCATGGCAATTGAATTGGATTGATTGACACATTAGACATGTGTCAATGGATTAGCCCTTGAGTGGATATTTCCACTTTTCCCCAACTACCATTCAACTCATTGACTTTTAAAAGTTGAATATAGCCTTTTCTCTCTCTCTTGGCTAGCCATCTTCTCCATTTTCACCGTGAGCCATCTTCTTCTTCTTCTTCTTCCCTTTGCCAAACTATTGCCACCCAACAGGTTTCTGTCCCTCCAGTTTGCTGCCATCCACGACCCTCCCCGGTGACTTCTAGCCACCGAGCCGACCATCCACACCTTGCTCGACCTCTTGCCGACATTCTCGAAGTGTAAGCAAGACATTTGACCCACCGAAGAGCTCCGGCTAGCCGATCTCCCGCGAGTCGACGGAATCGTCACAACCAAAGGTAAGCTACATTTTTGGCCTCTTAGGACCCCGAAACCTTGGATTTTTTCAACCAAATTTTGTGAAGATCTAGGAGACTCATAGAGTGATCTATAGTAAAAATTTGGGGTTTATTTGATGGAGTTTTGACCCCAAATGGATCTTGTGTTTGAAGGGCCAGAACTGCCTGCTTGAGAACTAAGGGAAACCGGTGATATTCAAGGAGTTTCCGGGGATGACTCGGCCTCAAATCTTTGGTGAGCTTCCCAAACCCTTAAATCTACATGTTAGCAAGTAGGTTAGTGAATAAATGGTGGATTTGAGGTAGTTTAAGGATTGGATAATTGCGATATACATAGAACCGAAAATAGCCCGGTTTGGTTCTGTGCATACCGATTTTGTGGGGGCTGTTGATGGTTGGATTTGAGTCTCAAATTCATCAATGAGACATGCTAGGATGTTGGGAGACATGTCATTAAGGTTTGTGGTCCATGGATTGGTGATTGGGCAAGAGAAATTGATGGTTGAATGAAATTTCAATAGGTTGCACGGCTGAATTGTTCTTGGGCTGCTTGGACCGAGTTCTTGAGGTGCTTGGGAGAAGGATTTTGTGACATTAAGCTTGAGGTAAGGGAACCCTAAACTTTTGATAGGAAGATTGGACTCAATTGGGGGAGTCGGGTGAATTTTTGGGTGATCCTTGAAGGGTTTTTAATGTGATTGTTCCTTGTGGTCTTAGGACGGTAAAGAGGATTTGAATGTGTGTCAATGTTTGTGTTTTGAAATGACTACCGTGTACGAATGTCAACTGATCATCATGCATGCCATAAGTGTATGATTTGTGCTTGAGTTGCACATTGCATTATGTGTGTGAATTGAATTGAAACTTTAGCATGGCTAAGACATGGTAGTACCCTGAGGCGTATGAGACGCGGGGTGGTGTGAGGAATACCCTGAGGCACTAAGGCGCGGGGTTGGAGTTGTATGGCATCCTGATGCGTATGAGACGTGTGACATTTTGATTTTCAGTTAATTTCAGACTCATTAAAGAGAAGTAAATCTAGAGATGTATTTCAGTCGTATATTGCTCGAATCTGATCAATTCGAGTAGGCTGACTAAAAGGGAAGAGCTAACGCGAGACAAGGTATGTCACGCCCCGAACCCGTCGAGCATGCGTACATCCCACCAAGCCGTTCCTTTATGAAGCTTCAGGATCCAGCGGCCAATAATTTACAACTCTTTACAAAATATGCATGCGAAAGCGATGCCAACTCCAATCATATAAATACAATAACATCCAATGACTTAGGACAGATACATCTAAATCTCATTAATCAACTCTTTCCATTAGTTCAATTCCTAATCTTTCAACCAGAAGAACAATCTTCAACATTACAAAGGCAATTACATTCTAAATGCAATTGGTCAACTAATTCTTCAAATGCCAATCCTTGGCAAGCTCACGCTTCCTTTGCCTGGAACTTGAAAAATGTAAGCCCCCACTAGGGTGAGATATAAATCTCAGTAAGGTGAGTCCTAACCCTAGGTTAGGCCGACCATTTACTCAGGCAATCATATACCCCGATATTTCAAACTCATAAACACATAAGCGCGTCAAGCACAATTCTATAAAACATCAACATGCAGATGACAAGCATGCAATGAAGACTTCATGTCACACTCGTGATCAAGCACACCCGTCCTGCCACTTCACCACAATCACCAATCCCCGCCTGCCTCAATCTCTAGTTTGCGATCTCGTCGCATCAAGCTCGGTCCGCGTAAACGCATCAAACCGTCATCGACAACCCGCGTAGACGCATCAGGTTCCGATGAATCTCCAAGCCAATGTCACCATCTCATAACTCTGTCTCGCGAATAGTTCGCATCAAGACCGTAGCTATCTCAACCCCACGATCTCGTCGCATCAGGGCGCCACACATCATCCACTCCACCCCGTGATCTCGTCGCATCGAGGTATACATCTCCTGCTCCGCGTCTCATACGCCTCAAGGCCACTCTGTCCCGCGAATAATTCGCATCAAGACCATGGCCATCTCAACCTCGCGATTTCATCGCATCAGGGTGCCACACAATATTATCTCCACCCCGCGATCTCGTCACATCAAGGTATCCACCTCCCGTCCCGCGTCTCATGTGCCTCAGGGCCTCGCTATGTTACGCTCATGCCATGATTTACAATTCATTTCACAAATAAAACAACAAGTGCATCTCATGCACAATTTTAAACTTCATGGCATGCAAAGCAATCATTAACATTCGACACGACATGGGATTTAAATACATCAATATCACACAAGGGCTTCCTATAATCACTCATGACTTATTAAGAACTCTCCCATTGGAGCATTCTCATAATTTAATCCAATTGAACCTCAACTCGCCCAATCGAGTCCGATCTTCCTAGCATAAGGTTAGGAATTTCCTTACCTTTGATTTGGCGACTCAAATATCCCCTTGCAATGGCCTCAAAGTCTCAGCCCTTTAGGGTTCGAGGTCGAATGCGGCGCGTGACCTAGAATTTCAACGAATTCCGTCAATTTCCATATCCAATTCCTCAATTCATTAATCCCATCATCCATAACATATCCCTCAACATCACACCATATTTTAATCACCAATTTGGAACTCAAAATCACCCATCTCAGCCTCTAATAGAATCGATTCGGCCCGGCACCGAACCGGTCCTACTTGGTTATGCTCAAGCCGGGGCCAACCGATTCTAAATCCACTCAATTCCAACCTTTAAATGTCATCCTACTCCTTAACATGTCTACCTAAGGATTTGGGAGGCTCACTATGAGTTTCGAGTCGATTGGTCGCCGGAAACTCATCCAAGGTCGTCGGATTGCCCAAGTCAGTTTACCGGCAGATTCTAGGCAAGGTTCACAAGGCCGGTTCATGGTTAAAATCTTATCAAATCAAGCTCTAATTTTTATCACAGAATTCTACACATCTCAGCTAGATCTCCATAAAATTTGAGCCCTAAATTCTAAAATTTCGACCATCAAAAGGGCTAAGAACCGGTCCTACCTCAGGTTTACTCTGATTCTATCGGCTCTCGGGAAAATCTCTACTCGGGACTCTTCGGTGCTCCAATCGACCTGATTCTTGTTCGAGGACGTCGGCAAGATGTAAGGCTTCGTCGGTGTGGTTGGCCGGGGGCTGAGTGATGGCCGAAAATGGCCGTCGGAATGGCCGAACAGTGGCGGTAATTCTGGTCGGCGACGGGCAGGTTGAAGAAAGAAGAAGAGAGAGTGGCGTGAGTCTTGCGATGCTATGGCTGGCCAAAAATGAGGTGAGGAGAGACAAAATGTGTTATATACAAGGCTTGGTCAAAGGGGCTTGAATGGTAGGTGGAAAAAGTTGGATATGACTTGTCTTTACTCCATCTATTGACACATGTCCACATGTCAATCATGCTTTGATCCAATGGCCCATAATCCTTCTTGATTTTTCGACAGCCTTGAGGAGTGAAATTCCAAATTGCCCTTCTTCAATTGCTTGGGCAAAGTTCTAAGCTTAAGGGGCAAAACGGTCATTTTACCCCGACGTTCAGAACGTCGTTTTTCTTGCTCTAGAATTTATCGATAGGGCGACAGCCAATCCAAATTACATGTAATTGTCATGTAATTGTGAGGGTCTATCGCTAGTTCCCTCAATAATCCTTATGGCCAAAGCGTCGTTTCCTATCCGAGTTCCCTAGGTCCACGTACCTCGTCTCGCGTTAGCCTTTCCCTTTTGGTCAGTCTACTCGAATTGATTAAATTCGAGCGGAATACAACGGAAATACATCTCTAGATATACACTTCTCATTAATGAGCCTGAAATTGACTGAAAATCAGAATGTCACAACTTTTCCCCCCTTAAAAAAATTTCGTCCTCGAAATTTGCAACCTTCCAACTCATCCAATCTTTTGGGGTATTGGCGCCTCATCGCACCCTTACTCTTCTGGATAATCCTTTCCATAGCTTGACGATCTTGCTCGTCCTTTCCAACCCAAACTATCCTTCCTCTGGGACTTGTCTCCTTCAGTCCTCAATCCAATAGGCTTTCCTCTATTCTCTTTTGATATTCATATCATTTGCCAGCAACTCTTCCTCGAGCGTTCACCTTATCTCTTTCATTTGTCCATAACCATTATTATCAAGCCCTCGCCAAAATGTACTCTTAATGCCCATACCTTTCGGTGTATTATTCATTTCAAGCTTCCTTTCACGCCAACAGAGATTCAAGGGCTTTATCAATTTGTCATTCATTAATCAAATCGAGTTATGGTCCTCTTAACTCCTTAAACATTCACATGATTATTTCCGTAGCAATCCATTCTTGACTCCATTCGAAAATTCCCTTGGATTAAAGTGATCCTTCAACTTTCATCGTCATGTCCTTCCCTTCCATCGACACGTCTAGTGCTCGACTATAAGATAAACAAATTTCAACTTTCAACCTTATCACCGATATATATATATATATATATATATATACATATATATATATACATATATATATGCATCTTGGCATATCCTTGTGTCATCCTCAGGGAACACTATAATTCTCCCTTTGAATTTCAATGAGGTCATTTCCTTAAGTTTCTCTTCAATGCTGGACTTGTACTTCAGTCCATGGACCTCAAGGGTTCCTTTCATCTCTATAATCCCTCCAGCATCAGTGTTTAATCAAGGTACACCTCAATCTCCTTCCGGCCCTCAGGCTAGATATTTTCAATAGCCATCACACTAGTCCATTAGCGAACTTCCCATATAGGAGTTGAATTTCTTATTTCTTGAGGGAAGATCTGTCCTTTCATCGCCAATTAAACCATGCTCAATTTTCAACTGTAGACATCCGCTAAATTATTCACCTTTCCTTATCTGTATGAATGTTGCTGTAAAAACGCTTGGTTGATCACTTCGTTCCACATGCGTCGCCTTCAATTCCTTTAAGCAATCCATACCCTCAATCTCTTTTAGTTCACATAACTTCAAGATCCTTCCTTGCACAAGCAACGCTCCTATATCCACTGGCAATTCTATACATCTGCGTTGCCTCTTATTTAACTCCCCTCGGGAACCTGCTACCTTACATTCTTGTGGTAGGTGTAGCCTTGCAATGTTCTTTCACTCTAACAACATTTCCCAACTTTATCACGAGAACATTCGCAAACCAATTCCAATCATACTCTGGGTATTCCAACTCCTATAACCTTATCATTACGATGTATATGCAATACTCACTTCCGATTGTCTTGCTATGCCTCAAGTTTCATCCTGCATCGTGTCATTACAACCTTCATAAGCTTTTCAATTTCCAATCGGAATCATCATAAATGGCGTAGTCATCAGCTTAACTCGAGTTCTCGAAAACTCTTTTCACGTTCATTCACCCATTCGTGTCGTGACTCGTCCTTAGTCCGTTTCACCAATGGAACAGCTCTTGTAGGGAATCTTCCCACGATCTGTCCGTAACAATTCACCAATCTCAGAAATTCTCAACTTCCTGCAATTCACATCGACCCTAGTCGATCCATCATTCGTCCTCATCCTCACAGGCTCCACAACTTGCGTTCTTCACATTTAACATGCAATAGACATTTTCTTAGAGCCCATATGACACTCTCCCAAAAACCGTTCATATTTCTCATGACTCCTTAATGAGTCCCATCATCGTCTCTCTAGATGGTAACCGCCGATCCAATTATCCTTTTGATACTCAGTCAAACTATCATCAGTTTCTTTCTACCAGGTGTCGAATCTTTCACATTATTCCTCACACTTTTCACTTGAGAGCTCAGACCTTGGCTTTCTGTTGTCATGGGTCTCCTCTAGGACCGCACTACATTTTGTTTATTCTTGTCATTCTTCTTCTCAAGAAGCATTAGTGTTAGCATCTGAGTTTCATACTCATTAGGGCGACCTTATCCAATTCTGTTTGTTTCACTGAACGTCGAAATCATCCTGGAATTCAACATCGTCTACGAGACTGTCTCTCGAATTTCACTTTCAGGAATCATTTAAGTTCTGCGTCCTCTTCCTCGGTACGGACGCTCATTCATCATACTAAAACAATTTAGAGCCTTTCTCCCTTTTACAATAGGGTCTCTCACCATGCAAGGGAAACTATACACTTCACTGGCATCCTCTCATTTCAAATTCACCTTGTCCTTCCCATTCCATAGGACATCAACCTTGGAGTCCCTTTACTCCAGGATTCAGATGTCACAATGCTTTCACGTTTTCTTTCCCATAACTCAATCACCTCAAGTGACAATAGCTGTTTGTCCTTGGGTATCATAAATTCCCATGTGGAATGGTCATTTCGATTACCTCGAATCACTTCGCAAGCATTCTCTAAGCGCTCTTTCTATTTACTGCACCATTCATTAGAATCACAACCAGTCAGGACTACCAAGTCCGTTCACTTTTCTTTTCATCAATGACCAATTCGTGGTCCAATCACCTTTTAAGAACAATGCCCTATTCTTTAGGGAATAGCTACTCATGATTTCATTCCTCATGGTTTCCATTCAATCAACCAATCCCAGGAAGTCATTAACTTCAGGTAATCTAGCATGCTGATTCTTCTTCAACATCATTCATAACATAAAAGACTTACTACTCACTTTTCACTATGTGTCTTACGCCCAGGTAATCAGCCATTTCCCGTAGGCACGTTCTATACTCATAATGGACATCTCTTTGCTCGTAATCCATAAACAGGAGTTCTCTTTATTCGTAAGCCTCCCAATCATTCTCCTCTTTAGTTGAGTCTTGTCACCATTCCTCAAAATCAAGAATAACAATCAGCCATATGGTTCTCAAGTTCCAATCCACTTAGGAACTTACTCATCTTGTTCAAGAGTCTTTGATCACTTTTACCATATGCTTACGCGACCTTGAGAACTCTGTCTCAACCGGTCGGTCATCTTATGATCACTGCAAAAGTATTAGGATCGAAACAACCCTCGCTCTCAAGCAATCCCAGGACGATGCTTCCCATCGAACAACTCAATAGAAGCAGGCTAGGTAGATCTCATGCCTCCGAGGAAATCCTTTCTCTAGTGACCTTTCATCAATCCACTATAGCCTCTTCGGGCTAATACTGCCAAGGTCACTTTCCTTCTTTAGTATACCCAAAATCTCTGAGGTTTTCTTATCAAGATCCTCAATCAAGAGGAGGCAATTTCAACTCCCATCCTCCCATCAAACTCAGTCAATCTCAACTGTATACATAGCTTCATAAGCTTTTCAAAACTCTTATGGTTTCCTATCCACGTTTCCACTTTGGAAATGAGTAGTCTCAAGGTTACCTTTCTCGCTTCTTTTCAAGGTTCTCGCGGCCCATCCAACTCTTGGGTCCCATGTGGTTCACAAACTCAAGTCGATTGTTCTGCTGGTTTTCACGTTCTGGTTACTCATCTTTACTCAATTCTCATGATCCATTTTAGTTCTTGGATCTTTTCGTATCTCACATACGCAAGCCAAGTGCTACTCTAGCGACCATACTTCGGTCCTTTAGTCTTATTGGGTTCTCATGTCACTTGAACCACTATGATTCCCTCTAGGAATCCAAGACTCAAGTCATCTACTCAAGTCCATCAATCTCAGGTTGCTCATCTCAATATCTTTCACCATCAACCAACCCTCTAATGGTTCTTAGGCAATTCTCAGTTAATTGCCAAATATTCAAGGGTCTAAAATCATCCCTGATCAGCAATCCTTCCTTAAGCCAGCCTCAACGAGGTAACTTCTCAACTGACGACCAATACTAGGCTAGCCTCAACTGGGCAACTATCAATCAAGCACTCAAGACAGCGACTCATTGAGTCAATAGCTCATACTCTAGGTCTAAAGGTATCCGCCACTCTAGCATAGTCATAACAGACTATCTCATCTCAACATGCCTCAGCTCAACAGGTATAAACCCTATAAATCGTCTAACCTCCCAATCATACCTTGGCCAAGCCAATCGCATGAGGCTAATCATCGAACATGCCTAACAGGCCCATCACAAGCATAACTTTTCTTTTTCAAACAGCATCCACTATCAAGCACAAAGCTTTTAACCATGCCACTCATAGGCCCCATTACACATGTCATGCCGCTTTCGATCACCTTGATGAGAATCAATCTCGTGCCGCACATCCCTTATCCATAATCGGGCTCAACCCAATACATAAGCTTCCCCTTTCAAGTTATGACTTGGGTCATTCCTACCTCTTGCCATCTTAGAAGCCTACCAAGAGCCGCTCCTTGTCCGAACCTCTCTGTCCCGGCGGTCACTCCCCGCCCTCATCAAACCTGGCCGTTGCAGGTTGTCCCAAGTTATACATCTACGGAGAAAGTCCCGTTCTACATGTCTCATACCATGTTTCATTATAGTTTATAGGTATCCCATTAACTTGTCCCATACCAAGTGACAATTTATTAAGTCTAACAGCGATAAGTCACTGTATGCACCCTCATCGACTTTCGTTTCAAGGTTGTAAACATAAGCACAGCATGACCGTCCTCATCACTTGTCCTATCAAGACTGCCTTCAGATCCATTCCTATCTATTCAAGAGTTCTAATTCCACCAATGACCGTCATATCTCACAGATTAATTACCTATATTCCATTATATATCTCAAGTCCAGTCAACATTCAAATCGAATCCCTATGCATCAGATCACAACTGATCTTCAATTTAGATACTCCTTGTATTTATCACAACTCATATCATCCAACGTTGTCAATAACAATCGATAACTAAAACCATCAAGATATCACGTAGTTTAAGCCTGAATCTACTAATGTCAGTCGTCTCTTTATAATTCGTACTTCTCGAGTTAGGGCCATTGATAAATCGAGATCACAATTTTACACCTCAATTGACCCTTCATTCATAAGCAATTCCTTATTATCCTCAAACACAATTACTACCTCAAAATCCATACTTATGACTCTCCAATCCCAGCTTGCCCCCACTTAAACTTTAATCACCACATAACTTAAGATCATCCATTAAAATCAACTCTAGCACCATTAAAGTGTACCCAAGTTCAAGCCTACAGTCCTTAAGATTCAATGATCCTTGCTTAGTCCTATAGGCCTCAATATCTAATTGTCCCCAAGTCATCACCCCTTATCACTCCAAACCCCAATCACATTGGATCGAGCTGACCTTGCTCTGATACCAAATCGAGCGGGAATATCACACCCCGAACCCGTCGAGCACGCGTACATCCCACCAAGCTGTTTCTTTATGAAGCTTCAAGATCTAACGGCCAATAAATTACAATTCTTTACAAAATATGCACTCGAAAGCGATGCCAACTCCAATCATATAAATACAACAACATCCGATGACTTAGGACAGATACATCTAAATCTCATTAATCAACTCTTTCCATTAGTTCAATTCCTAATCTTTCAACTAGAAGAACAATCCTCAACATTACAAAGACAATTCCATTCTAAATGCAATTGGTCAACTAATTCTTCAAATGTCAATCATTGGCAAGCTCGCGCTTCCTTTGCCTGGAACTTGAAAAATGTAAGCTCCCACTGGGGTGAGATATAAATCTCAGTAAGGTGGGTCCTAAGCCTAGGTTAGGCCGACCGCCCACTCAGGCAGTCATATACCCTGATATTTCAAACTCATAAACACATAGGCGTGTCAAGCACAATTCTATAAAACATCAACATGCAGATAACAGGCATGTAATGAAGACTTCATGTCACACCCGTCCTGCCACTTCACCACAATCACCAATCTTCGCCTGCCTCAATTGCTAGCCCGCGATCTCGATTCATCAGGCTCGGTCCGCATAAACGCATCAGATCGTCATCGACAACCCGCATAAACGTATCAGGTTTCGATGAATCTCCAGGCCAATGTCACCATCTCATAACTCCGTCTCGCAAATAGTTCACATCAGGACTGTGGCTATCTCAACCCCGTGATCTCGTCACATCAAGGCGCCACACATCATCCACTCCACCCCGCGATCTCATCGCATCAAGATATACATCTCCTGCCCCGCGTCTCAAACGCAGGCCTCAGGGTCTCTCCATCCCGGGAATAATTCACATCAAGATAGTGGCCATCTCAGCCCCGCGATTTCATCGCATCAGGGTGCCACACAATATTATCTCCACCCCGTGATCTCGTCGCATCAGGTATCCACCTCCCGCCCCCGTCTCATACCCCTTAGGGCCTCACCATGTCATGCTCATGCCATGATTTACAATTCATTTCACAGATAAAACAACAAATGCATCTCATGCTCAATTTAAAACTTCATGGCATGCATCATTGACATACGACACAGCATGGGATTTAAATACATCAATATCACACAAGGGCTTCCTATAATCACTCATGACTTATTAAGAACTCTCCCATTGGAACATTCCCAATATTTAATCCAATTGGACCTCGACTCGCCCAATCGAGTCCGATCTTCCTAGCATAAGGTTATGAATTCTCTTACCTTTGATTTGGCGACTCAAATCTCCCCTTACAATGGCCTCAAAGTCTCGGCCCCTTAGGGTTCGAGGTTGAACGTGGCGCGAAACCTAGAATTTCAACGAATTCCGTCAATTTCCATATCCATTTCCTCAATTCATTAACCCCAATCATCCATGACATATCCCTCAACATCACACCATATTTTAATCACCAATTTGGAACTCAAAATCGCCCATCTCAGCCTCCAACAGAATCGATTCGGCCCGACACTAAACCAGTCCTACTCGGTTATGCTCAAGCCGGGGCCAACCGGTTCTAAATCCACTCAATTACAACCTTTAAATGTCATCATACTCCTTAACCTGTCTACCTAAGGATTTGGAAGGCTCACCATGAGTTTCAAGTCGATTGGTCGCCGGAAACTTGTCCAAGATCGCCGGATCGCCCAAGTTAGTTTATCGGCGGATTCTAGGCAAGGTTCACAAGGCTGGTTCATGGTCAAAATCTTATCAAATCAAGCTTCAATTTTTACCACAGAATCCTACACATCTCAGCTAGATCTTCACAAAATTTGAGCCCATAAATTCTAAGATTTCAACCATCAAAAGGGCTAAGAACCAATCCTACCTTAGGTTTGCTTCGATTCTGTCGGCTCTTAGGAGAAGCTCTGCTCAGGACTCCTCGGTGCTCTAATCGACCTTATTCTTGTTCGAGGACGTCGACAAGACGTAAAGTTTCGTTGGTGTGGTCAGCCGGTGGCTGAATGATGGTCGAAAATGGCCTTCGGATCGGCCGAACAGTGGCGGTAATTCTGGTCGGCGACGGGCAGGTTTGAGGAAGAAGAAGAGAGAGTGGCATGAGTCTTGCGGTGCTATGGCCGGCCAAAAATAAGGTGAGGACAGAGAAAATGTGTTATATACAAGGTTTGTCAAAGGGGCTTGAATGGTAGGTGGAAAAAGTTGGATATGACTTGTCTTTACTCCATCTATTGACACATGTCCACTTGTCAATCATGCTTTGATCCAATGGCCCATAATCCTTCTTGATTTTTCAGCAGCCTTGAGGAGTTAAATGTCCAAATTGCCCTTTTTCAATTGCTTGGGCAAAGTTCTAAGCTTGAGGGGCAAAACGGTCATTTTACCCCCCAACGTTCAGAACGCCATTTTTCTCACTCCGGAATTCGTCGATAGAACAACGACCAATCCAAATAAAGTTGGAATTCTTGATTTTCCATTTCAAACTTTTCAGGACTCGTTTCTGATAGTTTTATCTATCAGACGTGATTCTAGTCTATCCCGAACCGACGGGCGGCTTTTGCAGATATTACACGTATCGACCCCGTGACTCATATCACATTTAGGGCTCGTCAATTCATGGTGGCTTTGGTTGTTATGTAATTGTGAGGGTCTATCGCTAGTTCCCTCGACAATTCTTATGGCCAAAGCGCAGTTTCCTATCCGAGTTCCCTAGGTCCATGTACCTCATCTCGCGTTAGCCTTTCGCTTTTGGTCAATCTACTCGAATTGATCAGATTCGAGCGGAATACGACTGAAATACATCTCTAGATAGACATTTCTCATTAATGATCCTGAAATTGATTGGAAATCAGAATGTCACAAGGTACGTGGACCTAAGAAACTCGAATAGAAAACGGCGCTTTGACCATAAAGATTGTTGAGGGAACATTTACACCGTAAAGGGCTGATCTAAGGACGATTAAGGGATGCATTGCTAGCATTATACGATTGGAGCGCGGGTGATGCCGCTTAACCAATGTATAATTTGTAAAATTTTCCTAAATCGGACAGTGACGATCTAGACCATAGGAACTAGTGATAGACTCTCATAATTACATGACAACCAAAGCTGCCACGAATTGACGAGTCCTAAATGTGATATGAATCACAGGGTCGATTCGCGTAACGTTTGCAAAAGCAGCCCATCGGTTCAAGATAGGCTGGAACCACGTTTGATAGAGAAAACAATCAGAAACGAGTCTTGAAAATTGAAAATGGAGAATCAAGAATTCCAACGTCATGTTTGGATTGACCATCGCCTTATCGAAGAATATTGGAACGAGAAAAACGACGTTTTGGGCGTCGGGGGTAAAATTACCATTTTGCCCCTCAAGCTTAAGCCTTGCCCATGCAAATAAAGAAGGGAATTTTGGTCTTCATACACTCCCCAAGGCTGCCAAAAAAATGAAGGAATTGTAGCCATTGGATTTGCTTGATTGACACTTAGGACAAGTGTCACTAGATCAAGCATTGAGTGGTCATGTCCACCGTTATCCACCTACCATTCAACCATTGACCTTGTGCCTTGTATATAGTATTTTTTTTCTCTCTCTCCTTTCCCCTTGACCGGTCAAACACCCCCACCATCACAGAAACATCATCTCTTTCTCTTGCTCTCTTTGTCCTTGCCGACCAGTTCTACCCTTGCCATTCGCCACCGTCGACGCCGCCTTCTAGCCACCGCCTGGACTCCGGCTGACCACTTGAGCCTAACCCCACCTCTTTCCGACCTCCTCAAAAATGAAGCACGTCAATTGAACCACCAAGGAGCTCCGACCATGCATTTCCCTAGAAGCCGACGAAAATTGACCCAATCTAAGGTAGGCCGAGTTTCTGATCCCTTAGGACATCGAAATGTTGGAATCTTGCGACCAAATTTTATGGAGATCTAAGGGACTTGTATAGCTATCTGTCGTAAAAAGTTGAGCTTGATTTGATGAATTTTTTACCCCAAATGGGTCTTGTGAACCTTGGGCAGAAACTGCCTATTTACTGACTTGGAGGATCCGGCGACTTTCGAAGAGATTCCGGCGATGACGCGACTTCAAAATTTCGGTGAGACTCTTAGACCCTTAGATAGACATGTTACGAATTAGGTTAGTGATTAAATAATGGATTTTGTGGAGATTTAAGACTGGTTATTCTCGATTTGCTCAGAACCGAAAATAGCCGGTTCAGTTCTGTGCAAGACCGAACTGTGGAGGCTGATGGATATGGGTTTTGAGTCTCAAATTGATAATTTAGACATGCTAGAATGATAAGGATGTGTTAACGAAGGTTTGTGATTCATGGATGGTTGAATCGAACAAGGAAAATTAACAATTGGTTGAAATTTCCTAGGTGGTGCGGTGAGATTGGTCTTGGACCATTGAGGGCCGAATCTTTGAGGGCTCAAGAAGAGAATTTTGTCGCATCAAACTCGAGGTAAGGGAATCCTAAACTTGAAATAGGAAGATTGGACTCAATTAGGTAAGTCGGACGTTAGTTTGATTGATTTGTGAGAGATTTCCAAGATGATTGTTCTTGGTACGCCCTAAGATAGTATAGGGGATTTATGTGTGCTGATGTTTGTGCTTGAATTATCCGCCATGCCTAAGTATTGCTTGGATTGCCTTGCATGCCATGGGTGTATGATTGTGATTGAGTTGCATATCGCATTATGAATGTGAAATGAATTGAGAATCATGGCATGAGTGAGGTATGGCGAGACCCTGAGGCGTATGAGACGCGGGGTGATGTGGTGGATACCTTGAGGCGCGGGGTTAGAGGTTGTGAGGCACCCTGATGCGATCTAATCGCGGGGTTGAGATGGCCATGGTCCTGATGCGTTTACATGGGACGGAGATATGAGGTGTCAACACTGGCCTGGAGTATCATTAAAACCTAATGCGTTTATGCGGGTTGTCAATGACAATTTGATGCGTTTACGCGGACCGAGCCTGATGCGATCTAATTGCGGGCATGAGAATGAGGCAAAAAGGGAAATAGTGGATGTGGTGATGTGGTAGGACGAGTGTGCATATCATCTGAGTGCGTTATGATGCTATAACTGTGTGCCTGTCATCCGTGTATTGTTATCTATGCTTGCATTTGCCTCGTATATTTATGAGTTTGACTTATTGAGGTATGTGACTGCTTGAATGGACGGTCGGCCTAACCTAGGGTTAGGACCTACCTTACTGAGATATGTATCTCACCCCGTTGGGGACCCCCCTCTTTTTACAGATCCTAGGCCTTAACGATGTGGCCTATTCGTTTTGGAGACCCGAAGGAGATGTCCACTTATTTTGACGAGTTCCCTGACGGGCGGGGAACTATCTATGTAAGGAAGTGTGCTATTGTCTGGGTGGACGAGAATAGTACGAGCTGGAAGCCTCATCGGTATGAGGCCTGGTTTAGGAAAGTCGAGGATGTGTCAACTGGGCCGCTGAAGCCCCATGAGGTGGTTGAGGGAGTTGTTTCTAGCTGGTGCCACCCTGCTCGAGACTTAAACTAGGCTGAGGGGTCTGTTGCCGGGTCAAGGAATGGCCCGGAAAGGACCCCGACCATAGAGAACCGGAGGGGGAGGTGATTGTGGTCGAAGTGACCGAGGAGGATCTCATAGAGCCATCTGCTGAGAAGATCGCTGAGGATACTATAGAGGTGCGCTCTGAGACCTTTTCGAAGTACGAGCCAACGGAGGATGTCGAGGACACCAAGGACTCCAGCAGTTCTTCTTAGGAGCTCCTAGTTTGTCAATTGGTCTTTTAATGGCGACCCTGACCTTGTTTCTTTTGGATGCTGATGATGTATCATTTTGCGTGCTTACCCCGTCACCCCCTTATTAGCGGATCTAGTAGTTATATTTCTATATGAATAGTTGGGCTTTATATATGACAGTATTTATGCTATTTAGGTCTTATTTCACTATTTGCATGGAGGAGTTATTTCGTTATCGCTTCCGCATGCTTGGTATATGTATATCATGTCTCTCGACTTAGTTGTGGATCTTTGGACCACGAGAGATATTTGTTTTGCTTGCAGGGAGTCGCGTGTTTGTGCTTGAAACGCGGGGCGTGACAAGACGCGGGGTTGAGAAGGCCATAGTCCTGATGCGATGAAACGCGAGACGGAGTTGTGATATGTCGACACTGACCTGGAGTAACATTGAAACCTGATGCGTTTACGCGGGTTGTCAATGACGATCTAATGCGTTTACGCGGACCGAGCCTGAGGTGTTCTAAACGCGGGCATAAGAATGGGGTGGTCTGAAGGGTGGAAGTGGTGATGTAACATGGCGATTTATGCATAACCATCTGGATGTGTTATGATGCCATGACTGCATGCCTGACATCTGTGTGTTGTATCAATAATTGAATGCCTCGCATGTTTATTTGCATGAAATGCTAGTGTTTATGACTGTCTGAGTGAACTGTCGGCCTAACCTAGGGTTAGGATCCACTTTACTGAGATGTAAATCTCACTGCGTTGTGGAACCCCTTTTTTTTACGAATCCTAGGTCCTAAGGACGTGGCCTATCAGATTTTGAGATCCTAAATAGATGTCTGTCTATTTTGATGAGTTCCTTAATGGGCAGGAAACCATTTATGTCAGAAAGTGTACAGTAGTATGGGTAGACGAGAGTAGGAGTAGCTGGAAGCCTCATAGATATGAAGCCTAGTTTCGGAAGGTTGGGGATGTTTCTACAGGGCCGCTAAAGTCCACTGAAGTGCTTAGGGAGTCATCCCTAGTTGGTGTCATCCCACCTAGGATTTAGAGCGGGCTGAGGGGTCAGTTGCCGGTTCGATGAACGGACCTGAAAGGACCCCGACCTTGGAGTATACTGATGAGGTCATAGTGGTCGAGTCTACAAAGAATGACCTGGTGGAGCCGTCCGCTGACGAAACCATGGAGTACACCGTAGAGGTTTGCTCAGAAACCTTCTCAGAGTACGTGCCCACGAAGGAGGCAGAGAAGACTAATGACTCCAGCAATTCGTCTTAGATGCTCCAAGTATTATAATCCGACTTTTGACGGCGATCCTGATGTCTGTTTCCTTTGAGGGGTAATGGACCTCCTTGTATTATAATCCGACTTTTGTACGTATGGTATATGTGATTTTAGCATTAAAAATATAAATATATAGTTTTTTTTTCTTTCTACTGAAACTAATGATAAGCTCGTGTTGTAAGATATGAATCGACAATCGTACCATATTGGCGGTGGCTATGATATGATGGGAGCCATAAAATCGCTTCAAAATCAAAAGTTTGATTTTCAGAGTAGTTTTTTTTCTTTTCAAGGAATTTTTGAAGAAAAATCAAGGGGTCGCAATTCTTAATAAAAGACCTGATTTTTATTACACGCCGTGAAATTTGGGAGATTTCGTACTAGATACGGAGAGTGTTGTGTTAGGGCAGCAATCCCATACTTCTCACTCAGAAAACCCCGCTTCGTGTTCCTTCCTTCCTTCCGTCTTGCCGGTTCAAAACTGGGCCAGGTCCTCCGTCACGATTCTTAACGTACACCAATCCCCATGGCTCTTCAAGATCCGTCTTTTCTCGCCCCGGTTCGCCATCAAGCATTGATCTTTCTCCCTCGCGCTCTTCTCCTCCATAACCTTCTCGCTATTGTCTCCTCCGATCGGCCGTGACAATTCCCTCTTCAGCTTATCGGTCCCATTACACCGATTCTGTCTTAAAATGGAGCATTTGACTTGGGTTGCGGTGCTTTGGATCTCGCTTGGCTTCTTGGCTTCTGGGTCTTCTTCGATCGACAGCTTTCACCAAGCGTAAGTAGCTTTCTGATAGTCGTGTGCTCGCTCTGGTTTGATCGGTCGGTTCTTGTTTAGGAGACGGAGCTGACGCTGATTTTTGGATGAGGGCGGCGATTCTCTGTTGTGATTCTGGGATATCTTGTAAAATGCTTGGAGCTGCATGCATGGGCTGAAAATTCTTTTCGGTAGATTTGCTTATGTTGTGTGATTTGGTGGGGCGGCTTGAGCTTGAATGAGCTTTGCTGAGTTCGTGGGTGATTGGTTTCATTTGATTTTGCATCTGTGACGTCCACATTGTGATTTGGGATGAGCTGCATTTGGCGGTTTGATTTTATGAGACCAAGAGCTGTCAGTTTGGCTTAGGATTAAATCAGTGACTAGAGAGAATTTTACTTTATCTTTGGACTTAGATTTTCCCACTGTGATAGGGCTGTTGATTTTATTGAATAGTTTAGAGAAGGTTGTGAATTGCTTTGTATGCTATTATCATAAGCTACAGATGAAAGAAGAACGCATGGCTGGCTAAAAGAAGAAAAGAAAGGGCCGAGGTTGGCCTGCAATTGATATAAAGGGTGCCACGAAAAAATTTGAACTGATCATAGCTTTCATTCTTGCTCTTTGGCGAGTGGAGGTACTTGCTTCAAATAAGATGATTTTTATGGTGGTTTTTGCATTTGAAACCACGCACTCTGTGACAAGGAGATGCGACTTGATCCTGACAAGAAAAAGACGAGTATGAGAGTGCTCTAAGCAAATTGATGAGATGGTTTAAGGACCTTTAGTTGATATCATGGTGCTGGAAATAAATCAAATAATGGACAGAAAGATGTATGAGATTGGCATTGCTCAATGGTAAAGGTTTAGTTATCATTGTGCAGCTAGTCAGGTTGTAAGTTATCATTACCTGTGAGGGCGTGGATGGTGCGCAACTGAGTTTTTGAAGATAAGGCATTGGAAGTTGTAGAGCTGGTTGTCTTTCATATTGTTTTGTTAAAGCCTCTTGTCGGCCTCTTCAGCTAAAATTACCCTTATATGCTATTGCAGAATTGCTGCAACAACCCTTCTCTCTCTTCAGATTTTTGTTTTTCGGTCGAACTCTTCCAGATTCATATGCTGTACTTTGAGTCATGGCCCTCTTATATCATCTGTTGGATCTGTGATTGCAGATTTCCTGTTGTGGAACCTGATCCTGGTCATACAAAACTGCATCTTGCAAGGGAAGGTTTGGAGATTATCAAGAGGATAAAGAACCCAATTGCTGCTGTTGCTGTAAGTCTCTGTGACACGCATTTATTATATTTTTTGCTATCAAAGCTCCATAGAGACCTGAATGCATAGTCAAGCCAGGCCTTTCTTTCGGTGAAACTAGCATGTTTACCTAAGTGATTCGTGGCTCTGCTTTACTTCGAGTATGTGAGCCGTTAAAATTGATTGCTTTCTGAACTATTGGATGATTTGACTACCTAATATCATAAGCAGCTTTCCCAGAATCCATGCACCGCATTTGCTTACTCTTGAGGAGATTTGAAAGCAGGAGGTTTTACAGAATTAATTTTTTGACTGGTGCTTCAATAGGTAAAACCAGTCAGCAAAATGTTAGTAATATTTTTTAACGGATTGAAGAAGTCTGCTGAATAGAAAAGACAAGGTTGATTGAGAGAAAGCAGAAAGGGCGATTAGTCACAATTGTTCATAATCTTGCAATAGAAACAAAGAAAAAGAAAGTTTGCAATGGAGGTTCGGCAACGAGTTGTCAATTTGGTAGATGCTCGTTTTTAGTATAAACAAAAGTTCTACTGAAAAGAGCGATTAGTCACAATTGTTCAATCATGGTGAAATGCTTTCTAAAGGAAAACACAGTGGAGGTTCGGCAATGAGTTGTCAATTTGGTAGATGCTCGTTCATGGTATAAACAAAAGTTCTACTGAAAAGAGATATCACAGTTAAGATATCATCAGGAAACAACATCCTATTTGGTATTTCGATGGTGTTGAAGCTTGTAGAGGTTCTCCTTTCCTTGGAAACCAGTTGTTCAGTCATAGATGAGACATTGGTTGTTGATACAAAGCAGAAGAATGCTTGGAGAATTTCTGAATGCCAATATAGATTAAAAGCAAGTGCAATCATGTTGGAAATCGTTTTTTTTTTTTTTTCAAAGGCTCAATGGATAGTTCCTTTATGTTGTAAGATTATGGAATTAACGTCTGCCTCTGGATGGACTTCTATCTTATGGCAGTGTTTCCCTATCTTTTCTCAATATGTGCAGATTGGTGATTAGAGGTGACTTTTGGTCCATCTGTATAGTTTTGTATGTCTCTAGCTTAATCTATGTGGTTACTAGTCTATGAAAACTGCCTATTCTAGATAAATATTTGACTGCTCCAACTTTCCCCATTCTGTCTCATTTGACGTTGTCTTTTCAGGTAATTGGTCCTTACCGTTCTGGAAAATCTTTTCTGCTTAATCAACTACTCTCCCTTTCATGTTATGAGGGTGAGATATCTACTTTTTTTGCTCATGGAACTTCTTTTAGTTAGATCCATTTGCACCTTCCTTGACATAAAAGTGTTAGTGTTGTGTTTTTTGCAGGATTTGGTGTTGGACACATGCGTGACACAAAAACTAAGGGTAATTGGGATTAATATTGTTTCCCTCTCATTCCAATTACCATTTGCTCACTTGTCAGTTTCATGTTACAGGAATATGGGTTTGGGGACTTCCTGTTGAACTTGATATTGATGGAGTGAAAACATCAGTCTTTTACCTTGACACGGAAGGATTTGAAAGTATTGGCAAGTCGAATGTATATGATGACAGGTAATTTCTGCACCACAATGAAAAACTGGTCTGGGGTTTTTCATTATTAGTAAACTCTGCAGTACATGTGTAATTCGATCTCTTCTTGTGTAGGATTTTTGCTCTGGCAACTGTTATGAGTTCTGTGCTTATTTATAACCTCCCTGAGACGGTTAGTCACTCTAACCTCTTTATCCATTTACTGTCATCAGCTATGAAATCATTTAGGAACTTTTTTCTTGTGGACAAGAATTTGAAGACTGATTATGCTTTTTAACTAATTGCCATTTATGGTATTGAGATAGAGTGATAGACTGTCAAATTTTTCGCATCAAGGCAAAAGTTTAATCTTAACGTGCTTTTACTTGGAAGTTTCTCTGGTATGCAGAAAATGGAAGAATGTTGTTACTTCTAGTGTCATGATTCTTAGGATTGTTTTACATCGTGAGAGATGCCTTTTCAAGCTACGACTCTCTGAAATTTATTTATTTGATGGAAAAGTCTGGCGGTCTTGCTTTTCCTGAATAACCAAAAATGATACATCTGGGAAGTTTTATTTTCTGCTTCAAAATGTTCTTTTCCCCTTTTAGATACGTGAAGCTGATATATCTCGGCTTTCATTTGCTGTTGAGCTTGCGGAAGAGTTTTATGGGAGGTATGGAGCTTTATTTTGCTGTCAATATTTTTTCTCTGGCTACATCTTTGTATGAGGTATCATAGCTTATCTTTCTACTGTTACTGACTTGTTTATTGATGGATTTGCCAAAATAACATCACCGAAAGAGTTAAGGTAACTCATACACCACACTATTTTGTTGCTAGTTTTTTCAGACAAATTTATAACTTCTCGTGGTTGGGTTGCCTTCTAGGGTCAAGATGTTGCTTTTGAGCCTGCAAAGTTATTGTGGCTTATCCAACGTGATTTCTTGCGTAAGTTAAAGTGTCCAGTTCTTCTATTAAGTTTTTCTGATGTAGTAAGTGAGAGTCCCTCATGTGCACTTCTACCGTGATTGACATTGTTGTTGTCCTGCAGAAGGGAAAACTGTACAAGAAATGGTGGACGACGCTCTTAGACGAGTTCCTAATACTGATGGTTAGTGTCATTACCAACCCGTAAAAGAAAATGTCGGATTTCTTTCTTTACTTTTTGTAATGACAAATATTTAGTGACATCACATCTTTAATTGCAGGAGACAAGAATATTGATCAAGTAATTCTCTCTGCTAGATTGCTTTTCACCCCCCATCAATTTGCTCCAAGATTTTGTGGCTGGAATGAATCTTTGAATCATTTTATCAATATTTTAGGTTAATCAGATTCGGGACTCACTGGCTACTATGGGTGATAACAGCACAGCCTTCAGCTTGCCTCAAGTATGTTTGCCTTTTGTTTGTCTCTAATCTCTTCTTCTTTTTTTCTTATATCCGAGCTGAAGCTCTCATTGTTTGAGTTGTCAGCATATGGTGACAATGGAAAGAGGCCCTTTTTTTTTTTTTTTGGGGGGGGGGGAGGGGGGGGGGGAGGAAGAGCCCTTTTACATAGTAGCATTATGTTGTTATGCATAAGGAACGGGTGCTTGTCTGACTTCAATTCAATATCTATGATCCAAGATCATCTTTCTACCTTACATAAAACTTCAATTTCTGTGAGTGCACGGGGGAATAAAGGATATTTCTATTACCATTTATAGGGTTTCCTCTGCATAGGTTGGTTCTTTATCTTTGTAAGGTATGATATGCAGTGAATTGTCGTGAGCATTATACCGTGTTATTTTTATGGTATAAGTTGTCTTTGCTAAAACGAGCGTTTAAACAGCCACATCTACAACGGACAAAGCTGTGTGACATGAAAGACAGTGAGCTTGATCCCACATATGTTAAAAGAAGGGAGCAATTGAAACAGCTTGTTGCGAGTGTCATACGTCCAAAGATTGTGCAAGGGAAAACACTGAATGGAAAGGAGTTTGTTGCTTTCTTAGAGCAGGTAACTTCTCATGATTGCCTGATTTGATTGTAGCATCACTTTTTTTATTAAATCAGATGCTTGATAAGTTGTTAGTCCTTTATCTGGAGTATTGATGCGTGGCTTTCATTAGCATACTTGATTGAATAATTCCCGTATCTTTGGATATCCAGAAAGTTTATTTTGAAGTGAACTGTTCATATTCCACAAGAGCTATTGAAATGGAGTCGTTTCACGACCAACTTGAAATTTTTGCAAATATTTATTTTAACTGTCCGTGTTTTTGTGGAAAAAGGAGTTTACCATTCATTACTTGAACCTTGTTGTAATGCCATGTTGATGTTAATCTCCAAGGAAAGCCTATTTCGTCTAAAATAAGATAATCAAGCAATAGATTTCCTAACATGCTAGCTAAAATTAAAAGAATCCTTATCCCCTTGCATTCAATTGCAATGATTTGCAATAGAGGATGGTCTCCTTCTGATCGAGGAGGGACAGAAAATAGCTGATACTTTGCATCATTGGCATGTAGATTTTATTATTGCCAAGGCATTTAAAGTTGAGATATTCATATTTTTTTTTCTTTAATTATTTGCTCTTTTATCTTTTGGTTTCAGATACTTGAAGCATTAAATAAAGGGGAAATTCCATCAACAGGCTCTCTGGTGGAGGTTTTCAATAGGAAAATCCTTGAGCAGTGTTTAAAGCTATATAGTGATATGATGGAAAAAGTGGTTTTACCTCTCTCTGAGCAATCTTTGCAAGAGGCCCATGAAAGGTCTAGGGTTCTATCTATGAAAGCTTTTGATGATCAACATTTTGGCCGCCATCATGCTAAGAAGTCAGCAATTCAACTAGAAGAAGAAATAGACAAGGTAGGTTTGGCTTCTAATGTTTTTGGGTTTGTGTGTATTAAGAACTTTGCAATCTAATCATGTGGAGTTAGCAGACGCTCTCTCTTCTCCAGTGATATACTGAGTATACATCTCGACTATCATGCTTAAGTGGGAATATTTTATTTTATTTCTGGTTATATCTGTACTTTTTACAGATTAAGGCAAGAAACTCAATTTGTTTCCAGGTTTACAAAAATATCATATTGGCTAATGAGTATCGGTCCTCAAAGCTTTGTGAGTCACTTTATACAAGATGCGAGGACAAGATGGATCAGCTTCAGGTTCTCAGACTTCCTTCCATGGCAAAGTTCAATGCCGGTTTCCTTCAATGCAACCAAAGTTTTGAACATGAATGCGTTGGACCTTCCAAAATGAATTATGAGCAACGCATGATGAAGGTCAACTAAATATTCTTCTTTATTTCTTTAGCAATTGTTTTTTCTTCTTTATCATGAATTACGTCTAAACGTAGCTTTTTCCTGTGTGGTGGCTATCTATTTGAATGCAGATGTTAGGAAAGTCACGGACTCTATTTATTAAGGAATACAACCACAGACTCTTCAATTGGCTGGTCGCTTTTTCTCTGGTGATGGTAGTGGTTGGCCGGTTTATTATCAAATTCATTTTGATTGAAATAGCAGCATGGGTAATGTTTATCTTCTTGGAGACGTACACCAGAATGTTTTGGTCAGCAGAGACCCTTTATTACAACCCAGTCTGGCATTTTATTGTGGCTACCTGGGAAACTCTTGTTTACAACCCCATTTTAGATTTGGACAGGTAACTGATCTTTTTTCCTATTTTGTTTATTCAATCTCTTTTTCATTGGTTACCTTTTGTTCTCTGTTATATTTTGGATGGGTTTTTTTTTGTTCTTCTCATGAGTACATCGAATCTGAAGCATATATCTTGTGTTAAGCGGTCTTGACTTCCTTCTGAGTTTCATCCTTTTTGGTACTAGGTGTGGTACCTGTTCTACAAAATCATCATGCACAATTCTTGTATTACTTATGCTTTTGCATTTCAGTAGGCATGGATTTCTTTTCTTTGTCAAACATATTATCTCTTCATGTCTCTCTGTTTTGATGTGGTATGTCGAAAATGTGCTGCCGTAGTTCTTTTATTGTTCTATCTGCATTAGAAAGGTCTGGATAGCTCAAAGAACCTGTTGTGAAGACTTTATAAAGATTCAAGGAAATAAGGGCAGGGAAAACATTGTAAGCCTGCACAGTGATTTTGCAATATGCTCGTAACATCAGATTCTTTTCCTTCCTACAGATGGGCGATTCCCATTATCCTATTGGTTGCGATATTTATACTTTATTGCCGGTGTTATGGGAGAAGGAAGCATGGGTCACGTTCAATCTTACCTCTGTATAGCAATCAAAAAGGCGGCTCAACCCATTCAAGGACAGATTAGATAAACAACAAGAAAGTCTCTCTTCCTTACTTTGTATTCCCAGAGAGGAACTTTCAGCGAGCTTCTCCATTTTAACATTGAAAGCCCGCTTTCGTTGTTCTTTTTAAAGATCCCATGACAACTACCTTTGGACCTCTCACACAGCAAAGAATTACTGAACGGAGAATCGTAACAAGGCTGCCAAAAAAGAAAAGAAGGGAACGGCAAGATCTGAGCAGCTGCCATAGCAATTGTAAGTGTAGCATACTGAGTGAAAAATGATTTCAGATTACTAATTGATTAATTGAATTCTCTCTGTGTCGGTCTGCTTTGTTGTTTAGATAGAAATTTGTCCCACAAAAATGATGTTCACTTAGAGCCAACATTTTGTGCCCTGATTTCTCCATCATATGCTGTAGAGAAACAAAAAGAAAGGCTTATCGCGTTGCATGGTGGTCCTAGTCTTTATTTACATAATAATTGTCGCCATCATGCTTTCAAGAGATATCTTAGGTGTCCGCTGCGCTCCTTTCACCCTACAACGCAAAGTCTTGATGCCGGTTATTGACTAGTCACTTCTTGAACAAAACAGGGGAAAGGAATTAATAAGCAAATTTAGATAGAGATTGGAATTGGCGAGGCATTTGTTATATTAGGCGTAGGGATGATCTTTTTTAAGATGGAATGAGAGCTGCTATTGGAACTTCCATCTTTCCTATGAGGTGCTTTGACAGTTTAACTTGCTCTATAACACGACTTCTTGTGTCAATTCTACTTAATGACGGCGTGTTGTGGTGCTTTGTACTTGTTTTGATAAAAGAGACGCCTAGGGGTGTCGATTGGTTGGATCGGGTTTCCTTGTTAACCGAACCCGAACCATTCACACTAGAATTCGACAGATGCCGATCTATAGTACGCATTATCTGCAGTGACGACTTGAACGTGGAAGAATCCTGCAGGCTTGTTTGTTCATCTGATTGTTTTTCTTGAACATGAGTACGGGTACAGCCATGTATTTTCTTCAATGCATATTCTCTAGTGACGTACCACAATAAGGAGTTCGAGCTGGAGTCGTTCCTCCCAAAATTTGTCGATTTCGCACCCATTCTATTTGCTGCTTCGCCGACTTGGCGTATCCATCAGGTGATGGAGTACTTCCATCGTTTCTTGTCATTATGATTCTTCCACTTTCGTCCCGCATCATCTGCGTCGACTAAAAGGTCGACAAACTAGGTTAATGGCCCCGACTTGCTACGTTATGACCAGAGGTGAAAACCTTTATAAGATATGGCTTTGAACATTTTGTTGTTTTGTACATTTTTCACTTCGATTGGATTTTCCCTTCGATCTGGAGGCTTTGGAACTACTGCGTATAGCGTTATCGGTTCGCTGATGGCATGAGGGATTTTGCGAGGCCGATAGGATATGAGAAGGAAAGCGTTAACAGCGTTGGTTTCCCCATTGATGCATCACACTGAGAGTTCAAAACTTAAATGAGAAAATCTTGTGCCTGTTAGATTCGTATCGAAATTGGATCATTCGAAATAGACTTCTCGATTTGCCTCCGTAAGCAGAATTGACCCCCGGCTTCTGAATGCTTCTTTTTTTTTTCTTCTTTTAAAGGAACACAACCGAATGAAGGACATAGTTTAGAGGGTGGGCTCGTTGACTATGCGATGCTAGCGCTCTCGGCCATCGGTACCGCCTACATATACTTAGGTGTAGCATTTCAATTGTTTATTCTACCATATTCAAATTTCACAAGAACAAAACTTCATGGAAAAGCATCAAAAAAATCCTAAGCCACTTACCAAAAAAAAAAATCATAAACCTATTGTATGTGTGCCAATTAAGTCCTAAAACTTTTGGATTGAGGTGAATTCAGTTCTAATGCTTTTTACATTTGTACAAATTGAGCCAATTTGATCAATTTTGATCGAAAATCGCTAACGTGGACGTCGTTTGTTCTAAGTGAAACGGTCAGCATTGAGGTAGATATTATTTCAATATTTTAAATATTTTATATAACGTTTTAAAAAATCATTAATATTAGTAAATATTATTTAAAATAATTCAAAAAATATTTACAAAAAATATTTGCACCAATACCAACCGTGCCACATAGGACTATTAAAGTCCACGTTAGTGATTTTGAGATTAAATTGAGTAGACTGTGTAAATTTGTACAAATACAAAAAATCTTAGGATTTAATTGCCACCAACCCAAAATGTTTAGAACTCAATCGTCACCAATAAAAGGTTTATGACTCAATTAGCATCAATATAAAAAATTTAGGACTGCATTGACGCCAATACAATATATTTAAGACTTTTTGGACACCTTCCTTACAAAGTTCCTTGAATTGTTCCATCGGTGAATATGGATGTGGATCATTGCGATTCAACAATGCGAAACTTAGCTTTTACCTCTAGAATTTGCCTAAAATCAGGGAACAAAACTTTCTTCAGGAACAGCTGTCTCGAGAGCTCTACCAAACAATCTTAAGAGGGACCATGGAAATTAAAACCCCAGACCAGACACAAACCAGAACGAAAAACTGCACGCGAAGAGCGATTGTGTTACCTCCTTATTTCGTTGTGGTAAGTGGGCCAGCCTTCACCAACCAAACCGAGTGATTGCACTTTAGAGAAATGAAAAGGCGGGCAAAAAAATTGACCTGTTCCTCCGATACCCCCAATATCCTTTTCGCAATTACAGCACTCCACGAAGATTCCGCGAGAACAAAAGGATTCGCGTTCACTTCCATCAAATGCTCCTCCTTTACCCTTCTATTTTACAACGCATAGGCTACATAACATAGTTGACACCAGCTGATCCAACACCCTAAAGATGCATTGACAATCCAGTTCCATGCAGAAGTACAAGTAGAGATAGAGACATTCCGACAAATTCTATTGACTAACAATGGAGTGATACCAGGAAGGGCGTCGTCTACTTCTGTTTAATGTTAGTGTTCGCCAGTGGAGGAGGAATGCCTGAGCTCCAACCAGGAACAGTCCCGGAGGCGCCAGGAACACCCGGCATTGATCTGTTTGCATCGGCTGGAATGTTTGCAATCACTGGAACTGGGTTGTTCCTGGGGAAGCCACTGCTGTCAAATCTTGGGTGATGCGGGTTGATAGAGGTTATATTAGGAGCTGCGTGATGAAAGAAGTGGTCAGCATTGGGCTGCATTGGTGCAGCAGCAGTTGTGAATGAATCCATTGGGCTGCTCACAAACGGGATGTCTGAGTTAGGCAAGTTTGACATAGCCACGACAAGGGGATTGATTCCAGTAACCCGCTTGACTGTTTCTTCAGCCATTTTCACCTGGAAAGAGAAAGATCGTCGAGCAGACGAAAGTCTTTCAAAAGCAGAATAATTAACCCTATTCATAAATTTCAAGACATTTCAGAAGGTGTGTAGTGTTTTGAAGATTTATCATGCCGGTCCATTATTATAGTGGGAATGGGGAAATGGCTAGGGCTTCGGTCCAATTGACTAAACCTGGTACAACCGTTTCAGCCAGCAATAGAGTTAGTTCACTTTAAAAGAAGGGTTTTGTAAACATGTGCCCCAGAGACACTTGTTAATCAAGCAAACTCTGCAGTTTCCAATGCTTTGATTGCCTTGTGTCTGCGTAATCACTACTTTGGATAGTGAATTATTCCTCATTCAATATGCTTAACAAATACCTCCAAGTTCCATTTATAGGTGCAAGGAATTGAAGCCCTTTAACTGGTGGAGAGGATTCACAGTTTTATTTTTCATGCAGCGTGCGGCACCGAAACTTGGGTCCTCATGCTCAGAATATGAGCAATGCAAACCACAATTATCAAGGCAACTTGGTCCTTAATTTTGATCATGCAACTACTGTTTATATTTGCTCATGCAATTAATGTATATTACATAGTATTCGAACTGTAAATTCCAATTACACAAAACAATTGAATCATGATTTGTAGCTTCGAACTCCATTCCAATTTTGAGAAAATAAAAGATATCAAGGCTACACTAGACACGAGAGCGCACAATACAAGTAGTGTCTTAATTATGGAAGATATAGCCACAACAAAGAGGAGGTTTTAGAGTCTTGAAACATGGGAGATACAGGAAGCCAACTCCCATGAACATCTACAGATATCATAATAAACAGTTTTAGTAGTGTCAATAAACACATCATCGCATGTTGATGCCTATGTCTCAAGGTCTTGGTTTAGAATATGGTAAAGGAAAGACAGAAACAACAGAGAAGGTAGACCAGACCCCACTCACGTAGTTAGGAGATCGAGGCAGTGCAAAACGTATTGACATTACCCAATCTTAAAAGTCAAGTCGAATCATGAAACTGCAATACTTTTACGCCTGATTCTGTAACCTAATCTTTCCCCGCTCTATCCAAGGCAAACACCATGCTCGAACTATTTTTAAGGCCAAAACAATCTCTCTCTGTACCTTCCTTTCAAAAAGCCTTAATAAGCATTACACTTGCTATATATCCACTCCATTACATTAAGATGGTGCCAGCGAGTTAACACACTTCTAGGAAACTTATGTTCCAGCACTACTTATCAAGAAATTGTCCCTCCATATGGAAAAGTACCTCTTGAGAAAATCTATCCTTGAAATAACTCTTATTGAATTAAAAGAATAATATATGGGACTGGACACGGACACCACCGAGGTTCTTCAGAATTTCACATTATTTTGGCCTAATACCTAATTTGCTAAGTTCGATTAGATTATACCCAATTTTTAGGTTACCAGCACCTTTGAATCTTTTTTATCAGTTAATTTTGGCCCCCAAGACGGTATAACTGGATCCATCCCTGATAGACATCATTCCTTACTCTTCTTTCTATGAAAGCAAACATTCTCAAAATCAACCCCTCGATCAATTCACACTAGAAGTTACAGCACCCATCAACAAGAGGTAATCCATAGCTATACTTACTGAACAATTTTATCCTCAAATGTGGCCAATGAATACTCTTCCTGACATTTGAAAGATCAGACCATGTATTTTTCGGATAGAAGCCAGATCTTGTCATTGCTAAAACTCAAAACTGAAACTTCATTGCTAAAATGACGCAATGCATAAGAAAATCTAATGCCATGAATGGATTAAAGTACATGGACTCACCTAAGCAGCTTATTTGGATAAGAGGAAATGAGAAACTAATGGTCAATCATGTTAGTTACGACTATGTCTGAAGAAAAAGGCCAAAACCATGACAAGCTAATATCATTCCACAATAAAGCACATGAGTAACACATGGAATAGCCACACATATATGACATAAAGGTTGTGAAGGGGGCGAAAGAGATTTTCAATTAAGAAATGAAAACATGGTTACATTGAAGAAAGAACATTTGAGTTCTCAACCAAAGCGCCTTGCGTGAATTGCCAAAGAATGTTTTCCACATGTAAACATCATTTTCAAAAAGAAACCAAACCTTTGCCCGTAATGTCTCAATGTCAGCTTTCAAAATTCTGTTGTCAACTGATGCTACATCATACTTTTGGTTCATGTCAGTGAGACGCTTCAGTAGCGCAGTGTGCTCAACCTTCAGCTGGCCCACCTAGACCATCATTACCAGAAGTGCAGTTGGAAAATCACTACTCATAAGACCTTTTCAACTCAGAGTTCGAGTAAAACATATACCTGGTTTTCAAGTTCACTCATGTGCTCCTGTTTTCTTCTTCTGGATCGTCTAGCTGACTCTCGATTTGACTGCATCCTGAGCCAACATTCATATATCATAAGTGGTGTCTTCATCGTAGCACTAGAATTTTATATGTTGACTTCCCTGATGTGAAAGTACTATATGATTTCACACACCAGCCCTTTCTGAAATAAAATGACACAATAAGAACAACGCAGTCATAATCAACCCCAGGCCAAGAACCCCACATCACAGGAGAATTTCAGACAATAAACTGAAGTGCAAATTACTGAAAAAAAAAAGAGAATATTTGTTTCACTCCAATTCTACAATTCCCTTTGAGATAGGAATATATCTGAAATAGATAGATGGTACAGAAACCTGCTTTGGACCTGGGGGAAAGGCGTTGCATACATAACTGTGGAATGTAAACACTCTCAGGGTCATATCACCACATTACAGATCAAAGGGATTTGAGGTTGAACTTGGAAAAGCTCCAATAATAAAGTGGGATGGCAACTTCAAAGATGAGAAGCCAAGCTTCTAGTTATGTAGAGTTTTGCTCAAAGTTCTGTATCCAGTTGAAACAGTTTTGATTTTTACAGAGCAGATTGATTATAGGGAATGAACAGATTCATAAGTTGCCAAGATATTTTGCACGAGGATATCAAAGGATGTGATGCACCATTGTGTAAAAGCTGGCAAAATGTTGCTACCTTCTAGCACGTCTGACCTCAACAGGATCTTTGTTTTCAGTGGTTCCTGTGTCGCCTTCAAGTTCATCATCATCTGAATCATCCCTCGATGACTCACTTGTTGTTTGCTTAACTTGCACACCTGAATCTCTTTGTATGGAGGCTAAGGCTGGAATGCCATGTGATCCATTATCTGCACCTTGTGGTATTGGCACACCACGACCAGAACCTCAAAGCGATAGACAAGTGAGATGTTTTACAGGAATCCGACCAAAATCATCTAAGTAACAAGTCCTCTGACAGCGGAAGTGGACGTGAATTAACAATTATAGGTAATGGTTTGAAGAACAAAAAAGATCTGGTTGACTCAGTAAGTGCATATAAATTTAGGCAGTATTAATCTGGTAACAGGAAAATCAAATTTATTGGGAACCATTGCAATATGCTGTTATGGGCAAATGAATTATTTGCAAAGTAATCGTATAAACAGAAATAAAAGCTAGCAACACTCAAATAGAAACAGAGGCATCATCTCTTGGAAAGACGTCAAATGGTTAAACTAAGCAGGACCGTCACACAGTAAGTAAAATTTTCAGTCACCAAAATTTGAATGGAATAACATAAGCAAAGAAAAATTGAACTCTTTTTTCAGCAGATCTAACACAACCAAGATAGCAGAAAAACTTTAACCCAAGACAAGCACCATAGTACATGTATCTGCTAGACTACTACAAACGCAATTGTCGACCGCACCATCTGAGATAGCTAGAAATAAGATGCTCCACCAGCCATACTGCAAGTTTGGAGCAACCAATGCATCTGATTGCATGCTCATAACTAAGAGAACTACACAAGATCCAAATGCAAGATGCATATCCTGTGTGTCGCTACCATTCATTTAGTAATCCATGCCTACCACTGGTCAACAGAGGACATAGTGCAGCTTTTGCTTGACTGTCACAGATACTTTAGAGGTAAATCATCAAGCAAACCACAGTTATTAATCTGGAACCAATGCTTCTCTTAATTTGTCAGATGTAGTATGCCTCATTCATCTGCAGCTTTTGCTGGCACATTACATGCTAAACTGTCAAATTACATTTCGTAGGTATATCCTTCAAATCATGCATTCTATTTGAACGTACGTGATATTTTCACCTCATACGGCTCCTCCCCAGTAACTGATTCCAGAAATTTATGGAGTTCAAATCTTGGATGATTCCATCACGCATGATGGAGTTGCAATGAATGATAATCCCTTTAAGGGTTGTAATTCACAAGGGATTTACTTGTCTATGTATCCTTACATTATCAACCCATTTGATGTTAAAAAAGATCTTCATAAGTGGTTGTTAATGGAGTTGAAGTTACCAAATTGCAATGAAGATTTTAACACACCTCCAGACAGAACAACGTGAGAAATATAATAAACATGTCATGAGAGCCAAATTTGCAAGAAAAAGGATGATATTTTACTTTTTCTAGAAGATAGAAGGGCAATCTTATGCACCTTACTTTAAGTTGTTGAACAAATAAACTAATGAACAATTAAGCAAACAAAATTTGCACAGAGTGATCAAAATAACACAAGCACACAGCCCAGATAGAAAATAATTAAAAGAAACAAGCTATACCATCAGCTTGGATGTCCAACTCCGTAGACATTGAAGCCGGCAACGGGATCTCGGGAAAACAACTAGGTTCTCCTGGCTTTGTAGTTGGCTCCTGTAACCACACAAAATAGGGTTTTTCAATCATAAAGATGTAACTACAAGGACAGCAGTTAAAACAAAAGGTTCAGACAAATGGATCAGAATCCTCTTTCCATTTCTTACGATTAATAATACCATGCTGAGCTCTAGACCTTGAAACAATCTTGCGCATATATTCAGATACACGCATAATTCACTACGAAGTCAAACCATGATCGTCCATATCCTATGTACAAGCACTGTGTACACACACGTACATAAGTCGATCGATGGACTAATATTAATAGACAACAACGGGAGAAAACACACCACAAATATCAAATACACAAACGCATGCACGTATTATTACACATAAGAAGAGACAGAGGAAGGGTCGATACACGGAAGCGAGCCACGGCAGCACAAGCAATCTCGAGCTGATTCTTGAGGAAAGCGTGGCTGTCATCAGGATTGACCGGCACCTTCGGCGGCTGCTGATTCAATTGCGCGAGCTGGCCGTTCGGCTTCTTGATCTCGACAAGGTCATCGAGATCACCTCCCTCCACCAGTCGCTTCGGGTTCGGCGGCGCGATCGAAGAAGAAGAAGGAGAGATCGAGCCGGAGCACGTAACCTCGGCCAGAAGCCTCTCCAACGCCCACTCCGATTGACTCCGTCCCATCGCCCCCGATGCAGGATCGGCCGCCGATGGCGGCGGCGGCGGCCAGTAGGAGTCGCCAATTTCGTCGACGGGGAACACGGAATTCATCTTCGACACGATGATTGACCCCTCTCTCTCTCACTGTGTGCAAATAATTTGTTTATGATTTTCCTACGGTGGCTTTTTTTTTTTTTTTTGGGCTTCTCTTGGGTTTTTAAGGTGGGGGCCACTTGAATGAGGATTGGAAAAAGCTCGGGTGCTTCGCGAACCAGTCTTGAGACCAGTAGAAAATAGACGCGTGTAAAAGTAGTACGGAAACTCTGGGGATGTGTTCGGAGGGAATTGGGTCTGAGGTGGTCAGCAGAGCTCTGATTGGACGACAGAAAGTCTTCTTTTAAAAAAAAGAAAAAGTGGGGTCCAATGTAAAGGCTAATCGAGGCTCCTTTTCCCCCCCGGTTCCACGTTATTTCCAAGACATCGCCATCGCTCGTCAAAAGAAAAGGCAAAAAAAAAAAAAAAAGGAAGCATAATAATAATTCAAAAGGATCATGAAAAAGGTTGAACTTATAAATAGCGATATTGAATAAAAATCGCAAGAAATGCAATTACAATAGCATTTCCTAGACTAATTAAATCAGTATCTGATTAATGAAATGCATCCGTTCAATAAAACATGAATAAACTATAAGTACATCGATACTGTCGTTGCGGCATCCCGCAATAGAGTCATGCTTATTATCTTTGATAACTCATTGGATAAATATGGATTTTGATGGTACCGAACAGGCCAATGAGGTTAATAAGTCACTAGCGTCTACTCCTCCAAGGAAAATGCACGAAAAGTTTAATCGAGAACTCATGGTACTGAAAGGGGGTATGGGGGATTTTAGTCACCTAGAATTCGGGAAGGTTCTAAGAACCAAGGGTACTCTAGGCTAGCAATCTCTGGTTTATATAATTCGAGGTGCCACAATTGACACGAGCGTTGTTTTTATGAATGGTGAATTTTGACATTGCTAGGGACGTAGAGATACCTACTCCTAGACATTATGATTAAGTTCTTGTTTTTGGGAGTGGAATTAATCAAGAAATTGCCCATGTGTAGTGCCGAAAATCGGTGGGTGGACAATGGACCAATACCATCGTCGCGGCGACACAACTCTTGGAGGAGTATGTCGTGAAGCGAGAATAATAAGACCGCCGACATTTGGATGGTCCGAAGGGTGACGTTCGAGGGAAAAATTACTAAATTTTATAGTTGTGTCAATTTAGTCCATCATGCCAAATTTAGACGCCCGACATTAACTTGAACTACCATCCCATAACATATTATTTTAATATTTTTTATTTTCCCTCTTCATCTTCTTCCTTTGGCTTGTCGTCTTCTTCCATTGGTTCGCAATTGGTCTCAAGCGAAGCTCGCTCAGCTGGCCACTTACGAGGGTGAGCCTCACCATGGCAAGGTGAGATAGGCCTAGACCTCGCCAGATTTGAGCCGGTGAAGTCGAGTGTCGCCCAACCCTTTGCGAGATGGATTTCACGTTCACTGTCAGGACATTGATAGTTTTCCAAGCTACTTGTGGTGGACATTGTAGTGGAAAATTAAGTTGCAGATTTCCAAAGCCGCTTGCTACAAGGGGAAAGATTTAATGGTCAAGGTAATAATGATCCCCTGACATACAAGTAAGGGATCCAGGTCCAGATGAAAAGAGGAAAGAAATTAAAAAATGAAAATAAGAAAAAGAAAATAAACAATAAATAAATAATATTTTTAAAAATATGGAAAAGTAGAAGGACCATGCCTTTGGATTATGGACGTTATTTTCGGGATGTGATGGGTTATTCTTGCCCCCACGTCACTTACGAAGGGCGACCGGTATTTAAGGGGGTCTAGAATCAATCATGTGATCCATGTTCTGAGAAACAGAACCAACTAGTTTGGACAACCCCGTTTCTGACTCGGGAATAAACACTTTTTCTCTTTTCGGCAACAAAGCAAAACCTTTTTTTATAAAAACATAAAAATTGCAACAACAGAAAAAGGTGACCTTGGCTCAAATTTTTGTGATAAGTGCGAATTTTTTATTATTATTATTGATATGAAAGCTACAAAACCTCTTGAACCGGGATGAACACCGGCATTTTCGGCCTTTGAACGAGAAAACGAATTGCCAGTTATAGGTTGTGGGAATCGGCTTTGAATCAAATTAACTAGGCTGGTTTCCTCCGGTTCTTAAGGTTAAATATAACTTGATTCTTACCTTATATCCTTGACTTACCCAATGCATACTTTTTTTTTAAAACCAATTAAGGGGACCAACGTAGAGGCCCGGTATGTTACATGAATGTTCATGAAATTATTGTGCTTATGGATGTAGCGAGGGGTAACCGATTTCCAGATGGGCCGGTTCTCGGCCAAGAAAATTCACCATGGCATTTTCAAAAACAAAAAAACGCAACTGGGATCTTATTTTTACCGAAATCTAATCAAACGGAATAGTTGAAATGCATCAACGACATTGGATGAATGTTTTTTTTAAAACGAATGTTTCGTTTTATTACCTAGCTTATTCAGGCGCAAACCATTTAACCATCCAAGGGGACGCGTGTGATGACGTGATCACTTACAACCGATTTTTTTTAATGAGTAAAATGGGATTTGGAAAGTCTAAAAAGCTTTTTTCTGAAAATGTTAATGATATTCTGACCAAAAAAAAAAAGAAAATGATTGAAAATAGAAGCAAGTACGGGCCCCCGGGTCCTGCCCGGCAGCAATTTGACTGCGAGACGTCGCACCGATAGAAATTTGGTTGTTTTTTTTTTTCATTCAAACTTTTGTCTTTTTTTTTCTTTTCCTCTCCTTTGATCTGTATCATCTTTTGTCCGACATTGGATTCACGTGGTTCTCGCGCCGTTAGAAAGCTTGTGAGCTCCAGTTTTCTAACATGCGCTCGGATGGGACTTCAAGGTACTAACGAATCGTATTTTCGACAGGCCCGTTCGGCAACGTTTCTGTTTTAAAAAAAGTAATTCTTATTAGAATCTTTTTTTTTGTTATATTTCTTAGATGAGTTTTAGACAATCAAAACGCGTTTGGTAATTGTGTAAAATTTCTATTCTCAAAATAAAAACGTGATTAGTAACTACATAAAATTTATATTTTAGAGAAATCAAATAATTACATAAACACATTTGATGATTTTCCTCGGACTTCACAAGTGCGAACATCTTGCATCATGACATCTTTTTATGCTTCAGATTTGATCCTTGGAAGGATAATACGCTAAATTGTTGTTTTCACATGCTTTATTGAGGCTTTGAATATGTCAAGGATGGAAGAGGTGACTCTGATTATATTTTGTTGCTCAAAATGAATAAAATTCATCTCTGCCACATAGGTGACTAAGTTTTACTTTTGCATACCATGTGGATGGTCAATGATGTAGCATGGTATTCTGACAATAAATCAAGCAAGGCTTAGGAAAAATTGAAAGGCAAAGTCACCCAAAAAAAGATTGGCCGATTTTTTTTTGGTCGGAAGATTAACCAGTTGAATGTACTCATTTCCTAATTTTGAGAATTGTTGTTGGAATTTTCGAGATTTTTTGGAACGATTTGCCCATGAAGGGCAAAATCATCATTTGGAAAAAATCAAAAGTTAAAATCATCAAAAATAGGATTGGCTAGTTGAAATGACTCATCTCCTAATTTTTGAATTTTTTTGATTTTTTTTAGTTTTTATGAATTTTTCATTTTTTAATCATTTTTTGATTTTTTGATTTTTATTAATTTCTAAATTTTTATTAAAAAATATTATCTGGACTTGATCGTGTTGACTCGGCCCATGTCTCACGGGTCTCCGACAAAAGTGAAAAAAGACTATCTTACCTTTTTTATTCTCAAAAGTGCTCTCTTTCTAGAAACAACTTTTTTTTTTGTTTCTTATTTATGGCCCAAAATTGTTTTCAAAATGCTTTGGAAACAGAAACGCTTATGGTAAAAAAATTGTTCGCAAAATGTTATAGGAACACTTTTGAGAAACAAGAATACTTTTAAAGCAGAAACAAGAAAAAGGAAAACTTGTTTCTATGTTCTTATAACACTTTTTAGAAATAAATTTGGAACATTTTCTAGAAATAATTGGGAACAATTTTGTTTTTGAACAGACTCTATTCTCTTTTGTTCTTGCACGGTGTTAACACTTGATTTTTAATTATTTTATTTTATAAAATTAATTAAAAATATCAAAATAATTCATAAAATTACAAAATCAACCTTGAAAACTTTGGTATATCCTTAGGAATCGATTTTGAATAAAAATATTTTTCATAATATTTGACATTTTTTTAAATTTATTTTAATTATAAAAATAGCCAAAAATAGGAAAAATATCATTTATTGTCAGAAAAATATGAAAAAATAGTCCATATTTTTATTTTTATTTCCTTTTCATTTTGGCTTCTTAAAATTTTAAAAATTCAGTTTGGGACCACAAATGTCTATTCATTGAACATAATCATAAATTGACAAAAAAATTATTTTAAATCATTTTGGCCAAAATATTTTACATTTAGAGTCATAACATGAGACTCTGATATCCTGCATCTTATTTCAGTGCTTATGTTTGGTAAAATTACACAATTGGACTAAAAGGACCTAAATACACAAATCCCTGAAATACAATTAATATTTTTCTAGGTGTCATTGTTTAAAGGTAATCATATTTTTAACTACTTAGAAATGTATACATATGACTCATAATTGTAATATTTTTCTATCTGTAGAAGACATATTTAATATTCTCGTTTCCAATTCCAATTCGTCTCATCTTTCAGTTTTTTTTTTTTTTTGTAGTTGATCTCATCCATATTGTAATTTGATAAATTGTGCATAAATTACTTATACATATATTGATTTAATTTTATTTATTAAATTGAACATATGAGATTTAATTTGATTTAGTAAGTTAAAAAGATAAAGATATCTTAATTTTAATATATATATATATATAATTCCATTAATTAAATGAAAAAATTAAAAATATTTTTTTTAGAATGAGTTTTTTTTTTGTTCTGGGAACAAAAACTTTATGCAGTTACCAAATGCATTTCTGTTCATTTTTTGTTTCAAAAATAATTTTTTTTGCAATTACCAAATATATTTCTGTTGTGGTTTCTTGAGGAGAAAAAAGTACTTTCAAAGTATGTAGAGACAATCAAGGATATGTATGACCTTGTCACTACTTGTGTGAAGGGTTGTAATGGCACATCAAGTTATTTTTCAATCACAAAAGGCTTACACCGAGGTGCTACTTTGAGTCCTTATCTTTTTGCCCTGGTTATGGATGAGCTAACAAAAAATATCCAATATGAGATGCCATGGTGTATGCTATTTGAAGAAAATATTGTGTTTATTGATGAAATGAGGACTGGGTTAGCACTAAATTAAAATTATAGAGAAGCACGTCGAAGACTAAAAAATTTACATTAGGTCGAAGTAAGATCGAATACTTGAAGTGTGAGGAGATCAAGAAGCCGTCAACATGCTCGGATAAGAGGTACATAAGAAAGATGCTTTTAGATATCTGAGATCAATATTATGTAAGCCATAGATTCAGAGCAGGCTGGATGAAATGGCACAATGCATCAGGATTTTTGTATAATCGCAAAATTCTTTTTAGGTTAAAAGAAAAATTTTATAAAACAACAATAAGACCTGTAATGCTATACGGAGCTGAATGTTGGCCAGCATAGAGATAACATGAGCATAAAATGAGAGTACCGAAAATGATAATGTTAATGTGGATGTGTGGTCATACAAGGATGGATAAAATAAGGAATAAAGATATTCGACGAAAAATTGAAATAGAACCTGTGGCAAAAAGGATGAAAGAACATAGATTGAGATGGTTTTGAGCATATTCTTCAAAGGCTCCTAGATGCTGAAGTAAGAACAGAAATTTGCTATCGATAGCATAACACGAAAAAAGGAAGAGGTTGACCGAAACTTACTTGGGAGAAAATAGTAAAATAAGATTTAATATAGTGAAAAGTAGATTTGCGTACGATTTGTCTTAGGATGGAGTGGATAAATGCTATTAATATTGTAGATGGGCAAAATTTTCACGTTTCTGACTATCCTTTTTAGTCCTTTCTGTATATATATTATCCTTGTTTATTTATTTTTATATATTTATCTATTTTTCTCTATCGGTATTGCTTTTATTTCGTGAATCATTGGGATTCATCGACTGTCGATCCCAACTAGTTTTGGATAAATGTGTTGTTGACGTTAATGTACCAAATACATTTATGATCCCAACAATTATTGTCAGGAACAGAAACAGAAAAAGAATGTTTATGTTCTAGAAGTTCTTTCAGGAATAGAAACGTTACTATATGGAGCCTTACATTACCAAACATATTTCTGATTCTTTTTTGTTCCGGGGAAATAGAAACAAAGGAATAAAAATGTTACCAAATAGGCCCTTAGGTGACCGAACTTCGATCGATCGTAAAAAAACTTGTCAAAGCCTCGGGAGCATTAATGATGGACATGGCCAACTCGTTTTTAGATGTTTTAAGTTAATTTTTTGATAAAATAATAAAAAAAAGTTCTAAACATATTGTAATTGCGTCAATTTAATTATAAACTTTTTTTATCAATTAAGTCCTAAACCTTTTTCAATTTGGATAAATTTAACTCATCCAGCCAATTTTGGTAGAAATTGTTGATATGGATGGAAGATTTTTGACAAATTTTAAATATTTTTCAATTTTTTTTCTTTTTTTTCCTTCCCTTCTTCATCCTTTCTTTAGCTAGTCGCCAGCTCTTGGTGACCAGCCAAAGGCGAGGGCCATCAAGGCTCGCCCTCGCAGAATTTTGCTGGAGGTAGGCAATGACTGCAATCATTGGCCTGGTAATGGCAAGCCTTACCTAGCCTCCTGGCGAGGCCGACTTGGCTCGGCCACTAGTAAGGCACGAGCTTATCGTCGCTAGGGGTGAGGCCGACCTTGTTGGTCTTTACCTCTGGTTGGTCACTCAGGTCCTGTGACCAGCAAAAGAGAGAAATAGAATTATTATTAAGAAATTTCAATGTTAGCATTGATCACGCTGCGTAGAGCGGTCGTCATCCTTATCGGCGATTTCCTATCAAAATTAGTCAGATTGAGTTTAGTGGGACAGATGCAATATGTTTAGGATTAATTAACAAGAAAAAAGTTTAAAATTGAATTAATACAATTACAATATATTTATGACATTTTTGGTAATTTTGCCCCTTTTTTTCACTAAAAATATTTTTTAGGAAAATATTTTCCCCAATTTCCAATGTTTAGGGGGCGAAAAATGAATGGTCAACAGAAAATATCTTTTGGTCAATAGAATTTTTTTTTCTAAAATTCAGGAAAATGATTTTCATTTTTGCGAAATGGAAATCATTTTCCAATCCTTCTTTCTTTCGTCCTCATCTCCTTAGAGCCCCTCCTTCCCCGTTTTCTCGTACAACTTCTCCATCTCAACCCTCATTTCTGGAGCTACTCCTCCATCTCGTCCCTCCTCCTCCACCTCCTTTCCCATCTTTCTCATGAGGCCTCAACCTCACAGTTGCAGGAGAGAGACGAAGCGGCTATCTATCAGAAGTGCTTTCGGAGTGATGATTCAATTTTTGGAGGGCTTCGAGGAAGAGATAGAGGCATAGATGATCTTTGATTTAGGACTAGCACTGGCGACAAATTCGGTTGGTCCTGAACAATTCACACGAAGCCAAATTCGGCAAGGCCATGCCATATTTGGTTTGATTTCAATGGGGAGCTCGACCCTCGCCACCAGATTTGGTTTGATTTCGGACTGCTCACTTGAGTCTTGCGACCTCGCCAATAGCTTGCTTGAGGTTTGCGGCCAAATTCCATCCCGCTTTTCGACTTGTGGACTTATTGAGCAATCTTGATTTCCTCCACCATCAGCCCTTTGTTCTACTACTGCTCCACGCAGAAGAGGAAATGAGTTGTTTGCTACTGCTTTACGTAGAAGAAGAAAGGAGGAAGAAAATAAAAAAAAGAGAAAAAAGATAAAATAAAGTAATTAAAAATCAATTTTTCCTTAAAATATAAAAAAACAAAAATATTAAAAATAGTATATTATGGAAATTGATTTCTTATCAAACGGCGGAAAACATTTTCTGATTCATTTTTAAGTTTCAACCAAACACTGAAAAATATTCTCATTTCTGGAGAAATGACTTTCTGGAAAATATTTTTCAAAAAAGTTATATTTTTCGTGAAACAAACGAAGTCTAAATGTCCTCTCGAAATTTACTCAAACTTATGAAAATTATAAAAAAGCCCACTTTATGGTTTTCATATTCATCTCATTCCTGATTCGTACTTTTATGATCCCAAGAAAATTTAACTCAAACTTTAACTCACAATTCCTCGTTTTAATGTCCAATTGACCTAATTTTTGTTGCTAGAAGCTATAAGTTTAATTCTACGAAATTGACTTCTGATGCGAGTGCATCGAGCTTTGTAGATAGATTCGGAAGCTCAATTCTGAACTCGTTGATTAATCTGGCTTAATCCTTGTTCCTACATGAAAAGGCTGATTTGGTCATTGTTGACACTTGATTTTAAATCAGTATTTTTCAGTTTATTTTTGAAAAATTTAAAAAATTAAAAAATCAATTTTGTTAGCCTTGGTCAAGCTTAAGGAACCATTTTTTTTATCAAAAATAATTTTCATATTTTTCACATTTTTAGTATTTTTTGAAATTTAAAAATGCATGAAAAATCAAGAAAAATAGCGTTCGAGGTCAGAAAAATATAGAAAAATAGTCAATATTTTTATTTTAGTTCTATTTTTATTTTGACCTCACAAAAATTCAAAATTCATGTTCAATTTTAGGTGTTCTTTTATTTCACATAGAGTTGAACTTGGTAAAAAAAAAAAGTCATTTGAGTCTTTTAATTTATAAATTTTTGCATCTTTAGAGTCTTGACATTTAATTTGATTGCCTAGCATTACAATTAGGTCCAATTATTCATTGAAATTGCATGATTGCACGAATTGGGCAAAATTGCATACTTTTATTGCAATTTAGTCCCCAGATTTGGAAAAAATGAAATTACTTTTAACCTAGGGACTGTCATGCAAATGTAAGACCTCTTTCTTATTTTTTGACCATTTTGAATCAATTGATGGGGGTGATTTGATTTGATTTGGCTATTAGGGCTTTCAATTTGATAATTTGGGTAATTAGATTTTATATCAAAATTGGAATTTTTAATCAATTCATGATGATATTTTGGGAAACATGGCATTTCTAGATAGAATTCATCATCCTAATTTCAATTTTGTAAGTTAATTTGACAAATTACAAAGAATTGCAGGTCAATTTCAAGGAAATGAGTCAATCGGGTATGCCAGATCGAACCGGATCCGACCCACCAACCCAAATGAATAGTATCATCTTACCCAAATTAGCTCCTACGCAATTTGAAGTTCTAGGCCGAATTTTGTAGATCAAATTGAAGAACAATTCGACAATGATCGGAGCTTCTATTGAGTGGGTATTGAAGCCCTCGTTGGTTCGAACCAATCAAGATGAATCCCAAAACTAATGGTCGCAACGACGAGATGGATTTGTGTGTTGGTCAAGCTTGGTCAAATGCAGATCAAATTTCGAACAAATTTGCACCAAATGGGACACGTCGGAGGAGCTAACGGAGCTGGATAAAATACCCAACGTCCACGTCGCCGTTTGAACCAAATGGCACGTATGATCACATGCCATTTCAAGTCGGTGAGTGTCCATCGATTGGGCAGAAAATAAAAAACTGGATATAGCCTTCGAAGGCTTTCTAGAACAAGGAAGGAGGCTCATTCTGTTCGAAAGGGGTAATAGAATAGAGAGAGAGAGAGAGAGAGAAGTGAGAGAGAGAGAGCTTACTCTCGAACCGTCATTGTCGGGAGCTTGAGCTCAGACTGTGAGTGGTTCGTGAGATCGATCCAGGCCAAACCGAGCCGCGATTCAGCTTGGAGAAGCTTACTGAAGCTTCGGACAGACGATCGCACTAGTGGCATCAATGGCGACACTCGTCTTTGGCCTTAATTCTTCTAGTTAGTTAAGGCGTTTTGTTCCTAGAACTACACTATGCATATCTTGTTTGCTTGATTGCATTGAAATCAAGTCAAACCTCACATTCGAATCCCGTTGCCATCGCCGATTCAGTTGAAGATCGTCTAGGTTATCCTAGACCTAGCTAGGTCAATCTGACCTATAGGTAAGTCTCGTGAACTTGCGACGAAGCTATTCTGTGGTTGAATTGAATTGTTTTGATCTGTGTGGCGACCTCTGTCCGCCATTGATATACATTGTTAAATCTTCGAATAGCATAATTATGTCGATGATATTGGTTGATTCCTAGATATGTTGCAGAGGAAGTCTAGACGAGTCGATTGGTGGTGGTCGGAGGTCGATCGATCGAGGTTTCGCCGTTAGATCTCACCGAGAAACTCTCGGCCGTCCGTTTAGTGGTGGCCGAGAGGTTGAAGACGATGCTGACGTGTTAGGGTCAGTGGATCGAAAGTCTAAGCTGGCATTAGGTGATTGGTCCAAGTGAATGTCGAGCCAGCATCGTCGTTAAAGTCTTTAGATCTGACGACCTAGGTTTGGCCACGTGTTGGTCTAGTGGCCGTCGGATCAATTTTGAATATTATGTTAATAAAACTATTTTTTGAAAATAAAAAAAATAAATGGTTCGATCGGATGGCTGAGGATTAGTAGAATCATTCAATCACAGCCTTAGATTTAGATAATCAAATCGAATGGCTCCATTTAATCGACTTTCGATCTGAGCCGTAGGTTTCCATCAATAGATTCAGTGACTGTGGAGTAGCCACGTGATTCAATATTAACCGTAGGATTAGCTCGATAATAAGAAAATTAAAAAATAGCAAATGGTGTCGTTTTGGAACTTCGGTTCGCATGGATCAGGCCGACCCAGTCTGAACAATTCTTTTTATTAATAAAAAATAAAAATATTTTCAACATAAAAAATTAGAAAAATTCTAAAAAATTCTAAAAAAATGTCAAAAAATCCTAGAAATACCAAAAAAATATAGAAAAAAAATTATAGAAAATTCTTAGACACTCCATAAATTTCCACAAATTGAGGAATGACCATAGACAACTGGTCAATCTTATTTTTAGGATTCCTCATCCGTTCTTCCGAAAATTGACGATGATGTCCTTTAGGGGTAAATCGTCTCAACTTTTTATCTGAGATAGGTCAAAATGCCTAGATTAGGATTGTAGACAGTTAGATGGCCAATCCTTCTACTTGGGTTGTCATGCCCTGCGCCATCTCAGGCAAGCGTGCAACTCTTGATTCGAGACTCTCAAGGCCCAGGACATACTTCTCTCGGTACATGTGATGTAAAATGAGCATGCAGAAATGACACGAACATACAACTCCGTACAAGTCCAAACAAGGAATCTGGGATAACAGAAATCTACTATACATATTAAAACCATGAGTTTATACAAAGTTTCAAGATCAAACTAAATCTCCAGATGGTCAAGGAAGATCAGGGACTATCCAAAAGATGACGACTAATCTAGTCCTCCAAAAGACAACAGATCTTCAATATCATTCATCAAAAGATGACCTCTAAAGACAAGAACCCACTAAGACGAACCACTGGCTCCGTCCACGTCCTCGTCCTCGTCCTCGCCTGGATCATATTTAGAGAAGGTCTCAGAGCGTACATCCATAGAGTCATACTCCATGGCATCCTCCAGCTCGTCCTCAGAAGTAGAAACTTCTATCACTTCGATGGTTTCCTCCACAGTAGGGGTCTTCTCTAGCACGTTCCTTGAACTTATCATAGAAATCTCCACCTCTACCTTATCTCGAATAGATGACACCAGTTAGGTACGACTCCTCGGGGCCTCTCTGTGGGCTTCAAAGGACCTGTAGTTTCCTCTCCGACTTTACGAAACCAAGCCTTAAACCTATGGGGTTTCCAATCTTTACCTCCCTCATCGACCTAAACAATAGTACACTTTCTAATGTATACAATACCCTAACCATCAGGAAAATCATTAAAATAAGGGGTAATCTCCTTGGGATCGCCTAGGTGGGTCGGCAACATACTTCAGGGCTTGGGGTCTGAAAAGGTAAGATCCCACACGGGGTGAGAATTATATCTCAGTAAACTAAGTCCCAAATCTAAGTTAAGCTGATAGTACACCCAAACACCAATGAAGACAATGAGCAAGGCATGTTAATAATCAGCATAGGCAAGCGTTCGTCATAATGCAACATAGAAGGACATATAGTAAACAATCATCAAGGCACACCATCTGGACATCATATAACTCACCACTCAAACATGCAAAAAGGTTCAAGATCAAGCTCAATGTGCTAATACCACGACTCATTTTATCATTATTGCCTACATCAAAACGCCTCAGGCTTGGTCCGCGTCATAACGCCTCAGACCATGACGATCCACAAACTTGCGTTGTACACCTCAGGTTTTCAATGCCATTCAAGGTTTGTGTTGACACATGTATAAACTCATCCCGCGTCCCGATGCTTCAAGATATCATTCATTTCAACCCTGCGTTCCAACGCATCAGGGTGTCAAAAGTCCTCAAGCATACCAGTTTCTCTACCCCATTAAACTTCATGATCGAGTACAAACTTATTCACCAAATTATGAATATATGACATGCGAGCCAGCAAGATTCAACACCCACAAGATGGCAGCGGATACAAGCATACACATTAAGTGAGCACACAAAACTTGCACTTAATCACAATGATCGATAATGAACAATCACACAATAATCCCACGAGAATTCATCCAATTTAATCTCAATTCATCTAGTAGCGTCCTATCTTCCTAATTAAGGCTTAGGAATTACTTACCTTTCGATTAATCAATGGAAATCCCTCCAAAAGCTCCTTTAAGAATTCGACTTTTGGGGTCCAAAACAGGGCAACCACGTACCTAGAGAAATTCATTAGATTTATCAATTTTTCTCTTTCAAATAGCTAATTTACGGGGCATACACCTCAATAACATCTCAATTAACATCCTAATATGTTTCAACGATGAACTTAAGTAAGGCGACACCCCAAAGAGCCCCCAAAGTGCTGACCCATTCAATAAGGATAAAGCCGGATCAATCAATGAGTTCAGAATTGAGCTTGAGAATCGATTGACAAAGCTCGATGCACCCGCATCAACTTTGAATTAGAAAAATCACGGACTTCTCTAAAGTCATCTTGATCGACCATCCAAATCAAAGGCACGATTTTTTGCGATCTGATGACTGATTGAAGCAAATCTCGAGTATCATCTCAAAGATCTCGACGAATTGTTTTGCATAATGTGATCGAATTCTTTACTCGAGTCAAAATTGATCAAATTGAAAATAGCCTTTACAGGTAAAAATGAGATGTCTATAATGGGGACCATGACTCCTTTAACGTAAATAGTTATGTCCGTTTCTTTAGAGGAGACCGTAAGTTCTTGAAATGAATTTCATGTTAATTATGAAATATTCATAGTAATTACATAGTTGAGCCCCCAATTTCCTTCTTTTAAATGGATTCCGGCTGAGCCCGAACCGAACCAATAAATACTATGTGGCCAATGTTTTGGGCCGAGTTAAGTTAGGCCGGTCCGACCCGTTTTTATGTCCAAAGCCGATAAGCTAGGACGATCCGACCCGTTTTAAAGAAAAAAAGATAACAGAACAGGAGCTGCCGGGAGGGGCGAATTCCGTAATAAAACCCAAAAACCGACCCTTTTGCGTAAAGGGACCTCTTTTTAACGGAGCATAAAGCCACTTCCATTTCCACGGCCCTCCTTTCTTCTTCCTCGCGTCCCTCTGCGTTCAGCGAGCGAACGAATTCCCCCGAGTAACCTCTGTAAACCCTTGCTTCATCTCTCGGTGGCAGAACGTAGATGCTCCCCTCACTCGCCCATGGCGAACAATCCGAACGAAGCTCCTGCCGATGAGTTCCTGGAGCACCTGCTCGGCCTTCCGAACTTCGCCGCCGCGGCGGAGGCCGGCCTGGCTCCGGGCGACGGGAGCGGCCTTTCCGTGACCGCAGCTCCTCCAATGATGCTCCATCTCGGCTCCGGCGACGGCTCCGGCCACGGCTCCGGCCACATGTCCTCCCTCGGCGGCGGAGGGGGAGCGGCCGCCGGCGGGGGATACCACGGGACGGTGTTCCCGCTGGGATTGAGCTTGGAGCAGGGGAAGGGAGGGTTCCTGAAGCCGGAGGAAGCGTCCGGGAGTGGCAAGCGGTTCCATGAGGAGGTCGTCGATGGCAGAGCTTCGACTGTTAAAAACGTAAGTTGTTATCAAAATTAGACTCTCCGTGCTAATTGTTTTCTCCTCGTTAAGCTCTGTTGGGCAGAATAGAGGTTGAAGAGATGCACAAGAATGATATTTCTCGCTGCTTTCATTTTTTCGAAGCCATATGGAAAGGAATGGTTGAAGGCTTGAAGCCTCTGTGGGTTGAGTATTGTTCTTATTTGGCCAAGCTGGTGATTTTGCTGTTGTAGAATACGTTGATTTATGACGACAGACATCTCGGCAGTTTTTTAGTCTATGCATGCTTGTTTGTTTATGATTTATTTGCAGAAATCAGAGTTTGTCTTCTTGTTTAGGTATGGGGAGTTCAAGAGAGTTGATATAGACTTACACGATTCTGATCATCTCTAGTCCAGCTAAATAGCCACACAAACTCGTTGCCGTATAATTTCGTAGCAATCGTGTCCCCTTTTTCTGATGGAGTTTAAAGCTGGAGAACTAATTATTCTTTCTTGTTTGCGTTCTACTTTGTCCAAACAGTTATACTACCTGTTTCCCACCTACCTAAATGTTTCGCCAATGGCTTCTTCTAATGTTAATCATTAGCTGACTAATCGCCATGCTTGATCTTCTGCTTAATTCAATTCAGCAGCTTTTGCACTTAAAGCTTTATGGTTCTCACGGCTTCCTATTATGTACCAACTTTCCGTGGGGAAAATGGTTGTAAAAGTTACACTTAGGCAGAGCATTCATAATTCCATACTTAGGTGTAGATAGTGCTTTTGGATCTTTCTTCTCTCCACATACTTATATTTGATGATTTCATAGTTCAACTGTACTCTTTCCTTCCTACCTGCATGACAACTGCTCATCAGACTGCAAGGCAGAGAGCAGCTGCTAGTAGACGGAGATCTGGGAAGATGGGTGCACATGGTAAATTCTTACCAGTCAAGAGTGGAGTAGAAAAGCTAGACGAACCTTTAACTTGTCTTAATAGCATGAAGTGTCCTGGATCTTTTGATCGTTTTTATTGAATTTCAATCCGATAAGAAGGAATTGTCTAGCAAAAGTGACAGGGCTCCTCCGATTGCAAGTAGAAGCTGTGAGGGATAAGGTGACAACATTGTGAAATGATAGACCATAGTAGGCTAAGACCAAGATCAAACTGAGTGAGCAGAATGCGGAGAATGATGACTCCGGTGTCTTTAAAGATGTTTCTTTCTGTGCTGTTTTTCAGTGATTTTCTCCTTGGCTCATGTATATGTGGGTAACAATATGAAATCATTAAGAGAGGAGTGAAATTTTAAGATGGATAAATGACCTGAGACCTTGATTAGTGTTACAAGTAAAGGGAGCTGGTTGAAAGCATTATCATCTACGTCCAATTGATCGTGTTGCATTCTGCATTTTCTTATCATGTGCTAAATTGTAGAAGAACAGACTATTGCATGGTCGGAACATTGTGCAATGTAAGCATGTGTTTATCTAATTCTACACCTATGTTGTATCTCTATATTCAATATTTGATCCGAAAGAAATGTTTCCTCACTGTTAAATCTTTCTTAGCAAATATTTGTCACTGATTTGATAGTCGTTGCTTTAGTATAGTTCTATTACCTTGCTTCCCCCAAGATTTCTTGTCTTCTCTCTGTGGTTTTTGTTTTGTTTTGTTTTTTATCTTTTGGGTTCTGATCTCTCTCTCTCTCTCTCTCTTTCTCACTGGTGCATTGTGAAGTGCTAATACAAGGTAGTTCCTTCTCGTACAACTTTTTGTCACTGTTTCCTGACAAGTTCCTTCTTTGTCAGGTATTTCATGGACAACCAATGTCCAACCCTGTTCCTGCAGCACCACATCCACCAGCGATGCGCCCGAGAGTAAGGGCTAGACGAGGACAAGCTACAGATCCCCACAGCATTGCTGAACGAGTAATTACTATATACACTCACAATATAAGATTGAGCCATCTGAGCATGAACTTACTGAAAAATGCATTATGACCTAATTAAACTCTGTTACAGCTCAGAGACTTTTTTCTCGTACAAATGGAGGGTTTGGGTTGTCAAAATTTACATTTATTCAGAATAGTTCTGTCCTCTGGGATATTTTACAAAGCGAACCATTCTCTCCTAACTTGAGTTCATCCAACCACAGTCTATCATGCATGCTTGTCGATTATGGATATAAGGTCCATAGGGACTTATGCGTATATGCATTTATACAGCTAATGGGATTCTAATTATGAATCTGTGAGGTTGTCAGGAACAACAGGACAGTTCCATAAATGTTGATCTTTAAGTTAATGAACCTTGCTTCTGTAAGTTTAGCCTTGGAAAGAGATGCGTCCATTCACTCTGCTTAGAATTTTGCACGCTCACTTTATTGTGGGAACTGCGGCAACATTGGTTTTTTATTCTTCTGCAGTTGCGGAGAGAGAGAATAGCAGAAAGGATTAGACAATTGCAAGATCTGGTTCCAAGTGTTAACAAGGTTGGTATCTCTGTTCTTAGATTAGTAAGGATCTAAATATTGGGATCCATGCTCATTCTTCAGTATTCTTTCCACCTCCCGGTCTGTTTATTGTTTTCGTTTGGTCTCTGTGCTTGGAGAAAGGATAGAGGTGTTGTCCTGTAATGAAGACATCAACATCAACAACACCACCTTACCAAAAAAAAAAAAAAATACCAACACCTTTATCCCAAACTAGTTGTGGTCGGCAGTCGATGAACCCCAAATAATCATAAAAATAAAAGCAGAATCAAAGGAGGGAAAAGAGATAAATGTGTAAAAATAAATAAGTATGTATATATCTATCTATCTATACACTACCCCTCCGCAATACTAATAGCCTCCCTCCATTCCGTCCTACGACAAACCGTATGCCAATCTATTTCTCACTCCATTAAATCTTGTTTTACTGCTTTCCCCCAAGTAAGTTTTGACCGACCTGTTGCTTTTTTCGTGTTATGCTCTCGATAGCAAACTTCTGTTCGTACTGGTGCATCTAAGGATCTTCGGATAATATGCCAAAACCATCTCAATCTATGCTCTATCATCTTTTACGCCACCGGTTCTACTCCAATTTTTCGTCAAATCTCTTCATTCCTTATCTTATCAATCCTTGTATGACCACACATCCACCTTATCATCCTCATTTCTGCTACTCTCATTTTATGCTCATGTTTCTTTTGTTCTGGCCAACATTCAGCTCCATATAACATGGCAGGTCTGACTGCTGTTCTATAAAATTTTCCTTTTAGCCTAAGAGAAATTTTGCGATCACACAAAAATCCCGATGTACTGCGACATTTCATCCAATCTGTTCTAATTCTATGGCTTACATCCTCATCAATTTCTCCCTCCTTTTGCAATATTGATCCTATATATCTAAATATATCTTTTTTGGGTACTTCCTGTCCGAGCATATTTACGGCTTCTTGATTCCCTCTTTCTGCCGTGTCAAACTCACACTTCAAGTATTCCGTCTTACTTCGTCTTAGCGTAAATCCTTTAGACTCCAACGTGCTTCTCCATACTTCTAACTTAGCGTTAACCCCAGTCCTGGTCTCATCAATAAGCACGATATTGTCTGCAGATAGCTTACATCACGGCACCTCATCTTGAATATCTTTTGTTAGCTCATCCATATAACCAGGGCAAAAAGGTAAGGGCTCAAAGCAGAACCTTGGTGTAGGCCTACTGTGATTGGAAAATAACTTGATGTACCATCACACGCCTTCACACATGTAGTAGCATTGTTATACATGTCCTTAATTGCCTCGACATACTTTGAAGGTACTTTTTTCTTCTTAAGAATCCATGACAAAATCTTTCTTGGAACCCTATCATATGCCTTCTCGAGATCAATAAATACCATATGGAGGTATTTCTTTCTTTCGCGATATCTTTTCATCAATTGTTGTATTAAGAAAATAGCCTCCATGGTAGATCTTCCTGGCATAAATCCAAATTGATTGACAGAAACCTTGGTCTCTATTCTCAAACGATGCTCAATAACTCTCTCCCACAGTTTCATTGTATGGCTCATAAGCTTGATGCCTCTATAATTAGAACAATTCTGGATATCCCCCTTGTTCTTGTATATAGGCACAAGTATACTCTTCCTCCATTCATCAGGCATCTTATTAGTATGGAGGTCATGAAACATCTTATTAGTATGGAGGATTTTGTTAAAAAGACTAGTTAACCAACTTATCGCTACATCCTCTAAGCATCTCTACACTTCAATAGGAATACCACCGGGTCCCAAGGCTTTACTAGTCTTCATCTTTTTTAATGCCTTCCTAACTTCCCATGCTTTAACTATATGCACAAACCTTCTATTTGAATCATCAGAAGCATCTTCCAAATCCACCTCACTTCTATCGCTCTCCCCATTAAAAAATTTGTTAAAATAACTCATCCACCTGTCCTTGACGTCTTCATCTCTTATCAAGATTGTTTGATTTTCATCCTTGATACATCTAACCTGTGTCAAGTTTTTACTTTTCTTGTCTCTTGATTTTGCAAGTCTATAGATACCTTTTTCTCCTTCTTTGCTCCCAAATTTGTTGTACATTTCGGTGAAAATCTTGCCTCTGGCCTCTCGTACAGCTTTCTTGGCACTTTTTCTCACCAATCTAAACTTTTGTAAATTATCTTCATTGGGACATTTATGTAGGCATCTGAAACTACTTCTTTTGCTTAATTGCCTCCTGCACTTCTTTATTCCACCACCAGGTTTCTTTTGTTTGATGTCCATTCCTTCTACTTTTCCCTAACACCTCTTTTGTCACTGTCTGGATGCAGTTAGACATATCTTTCCACATCATATTTACTTTGCCCTCCAGTCGCCATGGTACTTCCTGTAGCATTCTTTCCTTGAATTCTGTTTGTTTCTCCTCATGTAAATTCAACCATCTTACTCTGGGGTGCTGCGCACTTTTCTTCATCTTCTGTACTTTGTTATACCGAACTTCTAAGACCACCAACTTATGTTGTGTAACTATACATTCACCAGGGTATACCTTACAATTTACATACGAAGCTCTATCCTCTCTCCTAGCAAGAAAGAAATTAATTTGACTACACCGCTGCGAAAAGTGATCAGATGTGATTCTCTTTTCCTAAAAAAAAGTGTTTGCCAACATCAAATCATAAGCTAATGCCACACTCAAGATGTTTTCGCCAGCCTCATTTCTAGTCCCATATCCAAAACCTCCAGGAACTCTATCAAAACCTCCACTACTCTGACTGACATGTCCATTTAGATCTCCTCCTATGAATACCTTCTTCTCATGTGGTATCCGCTTTAAAATCTCTTCCAGATTTTCCCAAAATTTGCTCTTCTCGGACGCTTGCAGTCCAATTTGAGGGGCATACACACTAAGGATATTCAAAATCAAATCCCCCACTACTAGCTTAACTAAAAAAATCATATCTTCTATTCTTTTAACATCAACCACTCTATCCTTGAAATTTTTATCAATCACAATCCCAACTCCATTTATACTCTTTGTTGTGCCTGTATGCTATAACTTGAATCCGGTGCCATCCACTTTCGTAGCCTTCTCTCCTTTTCATTTAGCCTCTTGCAGGCAAGCAATATTCACATTTTTTCTAGCAAAAATATCTATCAATTTCCTCAATTTACCCGTTAAGGTTCCTTCATTTCAACTTCCCAATCTAATCTACCCATGGGCTTTTCTTGCCTCCCACACTCGCCTACGAAAGTGTGAGGACTCTTGCTCATTTATCACCACATTCGGGCACCGTTGTGGCGCATCACTTTGGGAATGATGGCCCAATGCTAGCTTCCTTACCTCTTGCACCCATCGATCTTGATGCAAAGATCCTTGCTCATTTTTTGCTACACTCGGGCGCCGATGCATCGCTTCTCTAAGAATGGTACGCTCCAACGAAATATCAATAGGGTTAACCTCATAGAGGTAGCTCTTTTTTTATAACCGGCTCGCTACGCCTGACGTAACCCTCCTCCTTTACCTGGCTTGGGACAGGCTATGTAGACTACATAGGCGAAGTTTGTCTTGTAATGAAGACAAAAATATAAAAATACAAAAATACGGGTTCCCTGGGTTATCAAAAAAAAAAAATACAAAAAAAAGAGAGGGAATTCTTACATTGAGGTTATGATGCCAAATCAGTTTAAGAGATTTTCTTAAGGAAAAAAAAAAAAGAAGCCATTGCTGGCTTGAAAAAGGGATAAAGAGATATCAAGTGGATTTTGTTCTTTGAGTTGTAAACAGCAAGTGGATCAAACCCAATGCTAATTGTCACTTGTGGATAGCTCAAAAGGTTTTTGCTCTTAATTTAGTGTAATAGCTAAAGAGATCGGAACATTACGGAATGGGTTGTCATTTACGATGCGTTTTCATATCTTCTTGTTTCGGCAAGCTTCACCTAGTGTCATATACTTCTTGAATTTGATTAATTCAAAGTTAACTCTATATCTTCCTTTTTCTTTTGGTCTCTCTTTGCATTATCCAAGACAGGAAAGTTCTTTATGCTGTTCAGAAATAAGTAATCTCACCAATTTCACTACATATTTCTCGCTGATTGTTGCATCTTTTTCAGCCTGGACCGTATACGGTAATTTTTAATCAATTGCTTTGACCATGCAGACAGATAGGGCTGCCATGCTTGATGAAATTGTGGACTATGTGAAGTTCCTAAGGCTCCAAGTTAAGGTATCCTAGGCACGATCTTTCATTTAATGATTCCTGTACTTATAATGGGATTTCGTGGGTATTTTCTCTTTTGTACTTTGAGCTTCACATGTTGAAACTTGAAACACCGATTTTGTTGTCTAATTTTTGTTAATTTTTTGTTTTATAGTAATATCTCTCTGAAGATCACTTTCAATTTTGGCTAATCGCGCACTTAAATTGTGTTTTCTCATGTGGCAATGCTTTTTGTGTTGAGTGGTCGACTTTTACTTCGTTAAAGATTAATGGAATTGGAATCAATTAAGCATGTTTTCTTTTTAACGCGAAATTCCTTTTTTTGGTTGCTTAAGATTTTTCCGAACTGGTATTTCAAAGATATGGTGCATAACATTTCTTTTAATATGGACATGTATTTGTACAGCTTTTGCTGTGTCATGTCAGCCACTTGGTGGCCTGATTTATGAGTTGTCAATGGCTAATGGATGATGCAGAATTAGTTCAAAAGCCTGAGTATTTTTAATTTAATTACCTATTCAGGTTTTGAGTATGAGTAGACTGGGGGGAGCTGGTGCAGTGGCACCACTTGTGACCGACATCCCACTATCGTCAGTCGAGGTGACAAATTAGAAACTAACAACATTGTCATGATTGTCTTTTTATTTCATGATGAGCTTCTGAGGCATTCTACTCACCTTTGTTCGCAATTTAGGAAGAAGGCGGTGAAGGCGGAAGAAACCAACCAGCCTGGGAAAAGTGGTCGAACGATGGCACGGAGCGGCAGGTCGCTAAGCTCATGGAGGAGAATGTAGGGGCCGCGATGCAGTTCCTTCAGTCCAAGGCCCTCTGCATTATGCCAATCTCTCTAGCCACTGCGATATACCAAACGCAACCCCCCGACACCTCCTCCCTCGTCAAGTCCGAAAGCAATCCTCCGTCCTAGACCGCCACAGCACGGGCACCTCCCTTTTTTCCTGGAACCTCCCTTTTTTCCCGGTCCCACGTGCGACTCAACTAAATGCTCCTTGGTCCCTGCTTTAGTTTGTCCCGGTGTGTTTCGACACCTTCAAAAACCTAGTTGATGGCCCTTCCTCGAATTGCAATCAAAGTCGGATGCCATATCCGTTGCTTTTTCTGCCCTTCTCTTTAAGCTTTTTGCCAGGACAGGGTTCAATGTCAATGCCTAATAAAATACTAGCTGGCCCTTCATGTCTTGCCAAGTTCAACTAAAGGAGATATATTCAAACCCTCACTTGATAATGCGCGCTCTCTCTCTCTCTCTCGACCAAATTGGTGGGCTTTAGTGGAGAATGATGTAAGCAACTTTAAAGTGGGTGGGGACTCTTGTTTTTCTTGGTAGTGGGTCGTGGGGCCTTGTAAAAGGGATTGGTTGTGTAAAGTACCATTTGTATAATGTAATGCTTATTGAGTTTGTAGAGGGGGGGAATGGATTGCTTGGGTAAAAAATAAGGAGAAACGGATAGAAAGGTTGGTTCTTTCACAAGTGTTCATAGTCCAAATGAGTTTTGATACTGCTATTGCCCTGCTTTTTGGTAGCTTGATGAGGGGCGCGTGGGTGGGATTTGTTTTCCGGAAAAGTGAATTTTGACTTGTCTTTTCTCCAAGGAAAGATTTCTTCTGGGTCATTATTGGGCAGGTGAAATCTTGATAAAAGAAGACAGAGACCGGGGTTGTTGAGATTTTCTGGGGTTTTAAATTTGATGGATGGTTCGATTCATTCTACGGTGCAGCATTCGCATTCGAATTCGACCATAATTGAGCATGACTCGCTTGCTGTGGATTTGACCATTGTTGGTCGACCCCCAACTGAGATTGAACTATTCAAGCATGCGATTTGAAATAGAAGAAATTACTGGAGATTAACGATCGTCGGTAACGATGAATTACATAGGTGTGTTCTGTCATTTTTATTAATTTCTCTGGTAATATCTTTTTCATGCATTTGACCACCATGATGATTGGTCTAGTGATGATAAATGAGTCGCCCATTTCACGAGATCAGTATTCCAGTTCATATCTGAGTGATCTTTGGAAGGCTCTCTATAATAGAAACTCAACATCCCATAGAGAGGATGTAAGATCTTTGTCGTAATGCTCGAAGAAGGCCGCTAGCAATGGTCGTCTCTCTCCATCTTTTTACTTCTCCAGAAAAAAAAAAAACATTGCGCGAACACAATGATAGCCACAGCATTAACCGAATTACATATTTCTTGGATTTTTCTGTTCTTTCATTTTTATCCGTGGGTTCAAGCAATTATTTTTTAAAAAATATCTTTCAAATCACTCATTTTTCACGAAATAAATCGAGCCTTAACGTGAAACATCACTCCACAATCGAAAAGGAATTACCACGATGGAGTGCCCTCTAACCCTTCATTATAATCGCTACCATTAAGTCATTGAAGGATCCGCGAACTGAAGCCACAGTCGTTGAACCGAGCATTATTATTTCTGTCTCCGAAATGTATCTAAATCTATCGAATGCCGTTTAATGTGCTCACGCATTCTTCACGGTTTGAATAACCAGAAGTTTCAATGTGCACTAATTCTTTTTTCTTGACCAAAATAAGATTTGCCAAATTTTCTTCACTTCATTATTCTTGCATCACTTTCCATTTCTTAGCATCACTTTCCATTTCTTAGCGTCACTTTGCAGGTAGTAGAGTTTATTTTGGTGGGGACAAATCAAATTTCAGGGAAATTACCAAAACAAATTCTAAACCTATTGCAATTATGTTAATTTAGTCATAATTTTTTTTAGCTAATTTAATCTTAAAACTATTGCAATTGTGCCAATTTAGTCCATCCGACGAATTTTAGTTGACCGACGACCTAATATTTTAATAATTTTTTAATTTTCATTTGTTTTTCTTTTCTTTCCTTTTTCTTTCTTTTCCCTTTCCCCTTCCCCTTCCTTGTTCTAACTCTAGTCAGTCCTCGGACCTCGTTAGCCGGCCAGAGGACGACCGGTGAGGCGCTCGTCGGCCTTGCCATAGTTGCGTGAGGTCGAGCCTCGCCTAGCCACGGCGAGACTCGACCTTACTAGCCCAGTCCTAGCAAGTTCAGCCTTGCCAGTCGTCCTCTAGTTGGTCGCCGAGCTAGAGGTAGTACACAGAAGGAGAAAGGGAAAGGGAAGAAAAGGAAAAAAAAATTCAAAAAATTATTAAAATATTAGATTGTCGGCTAGCCAAAATGCACTTGATGAACTGAATTGACATAATTATAAAATGTTTAGGCCTGATTGGTATAATTGCAATAGATTTAGAACTTTTGATAATTTAGCAATTTATCCATCTATTTTGCCTTTCCTTTTTCCTGAAACTTTTTCGATAGTTTCATTCCTTGAATATCATTCTTTTTAAGATGTAACGAAGAAGAACATGGGAAAATACCCAAAAAGTTCTAAATCTATTGTTATTGTGCCAATTCATTCCTAAATCCTTTTTTCTTTTGTTGATTAAGTACCAAATCTTTTGCAATTATGTAAATTAATTCCATTTGACCGATCAACGCTGACGTGGTAATTTTTAACAATAAATTTTCAAAATTTTAATTATTTTTTGATAACTCTTTTTTTTTTACTTTTATGTTTTCTAGGGTTGGGTAGGCAGCTCTACCGGCCAATGGCCCCTTGGGCAAGGGCTCCGACCCTCGCTTGGGCGACGATCACGGGAAGGGTCAAGAGCCCTCATCTAGGGGGTCGACGACCTTGTGGCCTCAGTGCTGACCCAAACCCTAAAAAAAAGATAAATGAAAAAAAAAGACGAGAAAAAAAGTCATTAAAAATAAAAAAAATCAATAAATTCAAAATTATAAATTGCCAAGATAACATCGACAACATCATATTAGCATCGGCCAGTCAAATGGACTAAATTGACATAATTACAAAAGATTTAGGACTTAATTGGTAAAAGAAAAAAGATTTAATTCTGAATTGGCACAATAGCAATAGGTTTAAGACTTTTTTGGTGATTTTTCCGAAAAATAGACAAACCCGAATCAGCAGAGTCATACCTTCTTCGGGATGACACCTTGCCGACACTTCTCATCATGATCCTCGACGGAAGATGGAGCATGTCCCGAGTTCTATCGCCTTTCCAAGTTTCAGAGATCGTTCTGCAGAGTGCTGGTGCTGTAGTTGATAGCATTTAGCAGCAAAACCAGAAGACTATGCACTGAGGACAACTCTTGTTCAAGAGAAATCACTAGGCATATTTGCACCATAGAATTCAACCCTTTTCATCTTTATTAACTGAGGTCACTTGTAGAGCAGTTCCTGAGTAAGGTCTAAAACCAGAAATTTGTGCGCGAAATGGTTTCGCCATTCATAATGAGAGTTAAGAATCAAGCTAAAGAATTTAGAATTAGCAATTGACAGCTTATAAGTCATAGTGTTTCCTATTGAGTAAGCTCAGTAGTCATTTCTTAGATACCATTATCAGTTTCAATACTTTGCCTGTCATCGTCCCCTCCAACCGTGCGCCAACATGTCTCTTCACGGCATGCAACCAGCTACTCTCCTTGTGATTCCCTTTCGCATGAACATCACTCACAGATTTCCCTTTCGGTGGCCATGAAATTGAGTCCGGAATCATAGTTATCCGACTGCTGTGCTACCTCGCCTTCTCTAAGCAAAGGATCAGCTGGAGCCACGGTAGCACTGGTTGAGCATGCACATTTGGCAGATCCTGTAGATTTGGCTGTCGATCTCGTGCCTCTTTCGTCATTTTTATCTTTTTGTGACGAAGATGGTGACAGGGAATACACACAAGCTCCTACCATATGGCCCTTGATGGCCTCATACAGCTTCACCGCAACAAGATAGTTCGTTCCTTTGGAGCTGTCTAGAAGAAAAAATTGCATTTTCCATCCTGCAAAGGACAAGCGGGCTCCAATGTGCACAACTTTCTGCCTGGTCCAGATATTCATTGTCATTTACAGCCAAAAACACCGGTCTCCTGCTCGGCAACTTTAGAGATCCCTCTGGGACATCTAAATCAGATTTGCTCAAGACAATATCCTTGTAATTCGAAACCTCTTTTCTGGCCCATGATGATCTATCGGCGGACCTAGTTTGATGCAGTACTCAGTCCCAAGTGTCTAAAGAGAAGAAGGGTCGCATGAAGATCACATCTGTCCGGATGAGAAGGGAGGAAGGATCAACCATAAGTACATGCCCCCGGTAATTAAGGCTAGATCGAGGTTATGATGCAAAGAGTGGACATAGTATAAAATGATAGTCCAGAGCCAGACACGAGGCATGCATACTCAGTGTGAAAACTGAACAATCAACTCAATCCTTTCTTGTTTCCCTTTCATATTTATTCAGTCGAAATGATTCTTGGCAAAGCATTATCCATTCGTCCCTTGCTTTCCTTGGTACAAGACCTGAACCGCAAATGCTCTAAAATTGTTCGAACATAATGCGTAGTTGCTTGAATAAATTAAGAGGAAGTCGTAAGAGGAGGATTTTGAAGCAGAAAACCAACGGTTCAGCCTTCTCTCTCCTTGTTGAATATTTAAACAAAAAAGATATGCCATTTTGAAACACCGTCTTCCTTGTGTTATGCATGGCCGAGAAGATGAAATTGAAAATCTTCTTCTAACGGGTGAGATTAAGAAATATCGTAAAAGCACTATTTACCAGGATCGGTTTAATAATTGATATACAATCTATCAGTGAAACATGAAAAATGTAATATATTTAAGTACTGCGACGTGACGAGAGCTAATTGATAATAGAATCTATTGGTGAAATAGGAAAGGTAAAAAACTTTGTAAACTGTTCTTTATTAAACTCAACCAAGTGTGCCATTTTGACGGTCACAACCCAATTGAATTTACTTGAAATTGGGATATAACTTTATATTTCACATTTACCGTATGTATGTAATTTCATAAATGAGCAATTTTCTTCAAAATTACACGCCGCTAATTTACATTGATACTATCAATAATACATGTCAAACCATAAATATGAATTGACAAATCATGCTCCATATATCCATATATCTGTATGAGGTACTTACATATGAGCTTGCACCTGTATTTCACTAAACCATATAGAAATACCTGAAAATACCCCACAAAATACACGTGCCACTTTGGCGGTCATAACCCAATTGAATTTACCTGAAATTGAGATATAACTTTATATTTCACATTTACCGTATGCATGTAATTTCATAAAGGGGCAATGTTCCTCAAAATTACACGCCGCTAATTTACATTAATACTATCAACAATACATGTCAAACCATAAACATGAATTGATAAATCATGCTCCACATATCTGTATGTGGTACTTACATATGAGCTTGCACCTGTATTTTACAAAACCATATAGAAATACCTGACAATACCCCAAAAATATCCCACAAAATACACGTATTTGGGGTATTTTCCAACCATAGATGCATCAAAAATATAAAATAAATATACCACCTTGTAGAGCACAAGCACACGAGCACGTCGGCATCTGGAACTTCCCCATCGGATGCCGCACGCTCTGATACCACATGTAGGCTGCGTATTTCATCCGTATGCAGCGACCCAAGATACACACGTACAGATACACGAATCCCTAATTCATAGAGTTAAAGAATTAACGTACTTTGTTTCGGATTCATCGTTCTTGATGCGGAATTGCGAGAATCTGATACTCAAGAGCTTATTTCGGATTCATCGTTATTGATGCAGAATTGCGAGAATCTGATACTCAAGAGCTTCTCCTCTATGACCTTCTTTATCACTGGCTTCAATGAGACGGCCCCTCACTATTGCATCAGAAGATTCTAGATGTGAGGTTATGTGGACATTAGCGTTTAGAGGAGTGACTTAAACTCTATTTATGGAAAATGAAATATATACTCTCATTAAATATAAAGTTTATCTCGGCCCATACCATCCAGTCATATATCTGACTAGAATTAGGAAACTATATATATCTTAACTTTATTAGACCAATCAATGTCTACAATAATAAGTAATAAAGCCCATAATAAATATTAAATATATATTCTAACAAGATATGTTGTGCATGTTTAACAAGCATGTTGTTTCCTCACTCGTGCAAATATGTTGGAAATACACTAACAAGCTAAATCAACATATCTTCATCATTGTAGCACTTTCCAAACAACGTCTATCGATTATTTATGCAATCAATGAGAGACGACTTAACGTTGCCAAAGCACTACAAAAAACCCAAGGCCTATATCATCACATGCACATCAAACTAACATGACTCGAGAAATAATGCTCGCAAAATATACTTTTTATATTATATTTAATTGATCATAACTTGAAAAGGGAATATTCTAGGGCGCTAAATCAACATATCTTCGTACTTTACCATTTTCGAAAGAGCATCTCTCAATTATCTGCGCAACAAAAGAGAAAAGACAAGGAATTTCGGTACCTTTCAAAAGGATCCATAAGGAGTAAAATAAAGCCACAACCATGCAAGTCATTGTTCTCAGGCTTCCCATTGTAGCCAAAGCCATAGGACAAGATCTTGGATACCTCTTTCTTCGAAGTTGGGTACCATGCGTACTTCATGTTAGCAGTGTTGTCGTCGCCTTTCATCTGTACAGCCTGTGAGTAAACTTGAAACATTAACTGAGACAAAGCCTACAGTTTATCAAAGAAATCATACTCTACACCTTAAGCATGAAACTTTTAATGATTTCAATCAGCAACCAATACCTTTTCATTTGCCTAAATATTTGTCTCAGTTCATGTGTTGAAATCTTCCTTGCCTGGAAAATGATGATAATGTGTTATGCTAATGTCGCGACCCCTTCCTCTATCAAAGGTGAGCATCAAGGGTTAATGGGCCGTCACATCTTAGTCGAACACGGGCCTCTCCCAATATCCGTTACTCAAGTCGCATTGGAGATATATGTGGTCGACCTTCAGTGCGGTCTAGTGGCATATGATGCATGCACATTCCAAGGAGTCGCTACCAATCGTTTCATGGAATGTACGATTGAAAATCCTATCGAATAGTTGGGAGCTTCTACTTGATTCTGTGAGAACCAGAGAAGTGGGATCAGAGAGTTAGTTACGCCAACTATCAAAGTTGATGCCCTTTTGGTATTTAAGTTGATTGAATTATCTAACCCTAAGATTTCATGTAGATGAGTGTGATATGAGCCCTAAAACTAGGAGTTCATGCAGATAGGAGTAGCTATGCAGATAGGAGTAGCTATCCTAACACTCACAATCAGTAAAAGGAGGTGCATCGCAAATCTAGGTTCCAATACATGCGGATAAATCACACGAATATAACATGACATCCCTTGTAAGGCCCCTACTGGTCTAGAGAAGTGTCAATCATGGCTTAGGAGTGATTTAGACTAAGGGTGTGCATGGTTCGGGCCGGTTCAGTTCTGGCATGGAATTGGGGACCGAACTAGTAGTCCCGATCCCCATATTTTCGAGACCACGGACCGGACCAAGATCAGATCGGACCGAGACCGACGATACGGTCTGGTTCTGGTCTTGGTCTTGGCCTAGTAGGACTTAGTAGGACCACTAATTATATCCTCCTGCAGCATTTTGAGCTTGATGTATTGTTAATGGAAGCAAAATTTTCTTATTTTTGAAATAATTTTTCAAGAATAATAAGGGATGATGGAGGTTGAAGTATCTTATCCAACAAACTGAGATTTTTATTTTCAAGTATTTTTATTTTTTTTTTAATTGTATATATATATATATATATATATAAATAATTATATATTATAGATGGTCCGGTTCGGGCCGGGCCAATCCGGTCTCAACACATGGAACTGGGGATCAGACTGCTCGGTCACCGGTCCCACTTATTGGGATCGGGGACCGGACCGCCCACCTTAAGGACCGGACCAACCAGGTCGGTCTGAGCCAGTCCTGGTCCGGCCTAGTTTGCACACCCCTAATTTAGACATGATACACCAATGAGGGACAAAATCGTAATTTTGAAGAAAGTTGGGACAATTTGCCCAAAAAAGGAAAAATTATCATTTCAGAAGAAATCTGGAATCAAAAGGGGTCGAAATTAGGATTGATCATCAAACTAACCCATTTCCTATTTTTCGACAATTTAATTTTTTTTTTGGATTTTTAGAAGGCGATTTACCCTATGAGGGGTAAAACCGTCATTTTCTAAAAAAGAGGGAATGAAACACAAAAATTCCAAACAAAAAGTTTGGCCACTCACTTAACCCATTGCCTAATTATGAGTAATTTCCACAAGTCATCAGAATGAGAAAAACGATCTACCCTTTGAGGGGTAAAATCGTCATTTCGAAAAATGGTCGAGACTCGAAAATCCTAATAGAAGGATTCATCACCTAACTGGCCCTATCCTAATCTAGGCATTTTCAGGTGATCTAGAATATAAGCAAGGATAATTACTCCCTAAAGGGTATAATCGTTGAATCAGGTAGAGTTGATAAGAAATTCTGAAATGGGAATGACCAGTTGTCTATGGTCGTTCCTCAATTTTCAGACATTTCTGGAGTTTTGAGGAAATTTTTACAATTGTTTCTAATTTTTTTATTTTCTAGGATTTTCTATTTTTTTTTAGAAGTATTTATAATTTTTCATTTTTTTTTGAAAATTTTCTTCTTCTTTTTTATTCATTAAAAAAGGAGAGAGAGAGAGAGTCGGGGTAGGTCTATGAACTCGGCCTAGCTTGCGCGAGCCTTCTTAGCTCGCGTGGGCCACACGGACTCGAGACACGCGCAATTGCCACGTTCAAAATGACGCCGTTCGACATTTTATATTTTTATTTTTCAAAATTTCAATTCTTATTAAATTGATTTTCGAAAAAATCTATTTTTGATCCGACGGTCACCAGGCCAACATGGCTCAACTTAGACCGTCGGATGTCCTAACATAAATATCCCCTGATGATGACCTTGCTGACGTGGCATGCAACGTGTCTTGCCACGTGGTATGTCATCTTCAACGTTGATTGTGGTCAATGCTGCTGGAGAAGACGATCGGCACCGGTGCTAAATCGTCGGAACCTCGTCGGAGGACCATAACTCCACCTACAGACCTTCGATCTCCATGAATAGCATTCGATTCGCTGTGACTCCTTTCACAACATATACAAGTCTCACAACAGCAGAACCACATCTCATACACATGCTATCTCCGACCGAAGCTAAGCTCCGACGACCATTCGCCCTAGCCGTTTCTAACGTAACTTAGCTAAACAAATCGATCAGGAAGCATTACAGAGGGTTGATAAGATTTACTTGGCCAACGTGGGCTTTTGGTTTGGTCTATAGCAAGCAACTGAGCTCGTGATAGGTTAAGGAGATGTGAAGGTTGACGATGAAATCACATGCGATCAAAAAAGAAAATGCTTAGTGATGCGAGATAGACAGATTGTAACAAATATTGCAGCAAATGAACGACTCTAGCTCATGTTGCCATTAGAGGCCGAGCTCGAGCTCGAAGAGGAGTCTCACCGCTTTTCGGAGTTTCAAGCGGCGCTGTCGATCGTGATCACTTCCTATGCACTCCAGCGAACTCTTGGTGATAATCCTTCCTTCAGTTTAGCCTTAAAAAGGCCTGACTAGCGCCGCGAGGATTCGAGCTCTAGCTCTTGACAATGGAGGTTGGAGCTATATATATATCTATCTATTTATCTCTCCCTCTATTCTGTTGATCTCGTTCAACAGAATGAGCTTTTTATTCTTCAAAAACACGCGATTTTTTTATATGTTTCTCCTTTTCGAAAATTTGACTGAGCTAAAGATATAAGGCGGTGACCATTTGCACGTGATGTCACGTGCAAAATGGTCACTACACACCGGTGAACGTCTGGGCCGAATTGTGTCACGCCTCGAATCCCGTGAGCGTGAGAACATCCCACCAGGCCGTTCATCTTCAATAGTCTCTCAGGATCCTTCGGCCCATAACTCAATAAATCCGTCTTTTATGCGGAAGCGAGAAACAACTCCATACAATTAAAATAAGATGATTTCAGGGTGAAAGATGGTACTTCTCTCATTACTCGCCAACTGACGGCAAAGTCAAAACTGACAATACAAAACTATCAATGTCTTAAGGCTACAAAGGTTACATCCAAATAAAACTTAATATCTAAGTCCTCTAAGAAACGTCTTCCAGTGTCACTTCATGGCACTCACATGATTCCATCACTTGGGATTTGAAAATTGTAATTTCATGACGGGGTGAGATATAAATCTTAGCAAGCTCATCCTAAACCTAAACTAAGCCATCAGTCATCCTAGACAACACTTAAACTAGCTCACAATAGCACATCAAGCAGAAAGGCACAAGGCACATAATGTATCACCATGAGTCACAATAATTAACATCGCAAGTCTTAATATAACTGGCATGAGTCACAGTCATAGTCAAACACATCATACACAACGAGACCAAACTGCACGTACCAACGTATAAATAAACACATAATTCTAGAGGTCATTTTAATGACACTTCGTTCACTCATCGCCATGGGCTCCCGGGCCATGATGTATTTCATAGGGGCACTTTGGCCATTTAGTATCACTAGGGCATCATAGCCAATTCAATCTCTGGGACATCATAGCCAATTCGATCGCCAGGGCATGATAGCCAATTCGATCTCTAGGGCACATAGCCAATTCGATCGCTGGGGCAACGTAGTCATTTCAATTCACAAGGTTCAATAGCCAAGTCATATTACAAGGGACATTGCTGTAGCCAACATACATAGAGCAAAACTTAATCCCGCAAATCATGGCAATTAATTAGTTTATTAGTTCCCTTGCCATTTCAAGCATTAATTTAGCTCATTCACCACTCAATACCTAAATGCCATATGGCTACTCAAAATCACATGCCAATCGAATACACACCTCAATAATTCAACCATAAAAATTACAATCTCACATCATACAAACGCACATGGCTTAATCCACCAACTCATCAATTCTTCAACCAAACTCATCCAGTAGTGTCTTAATGTCATAATAAAAGTTTAAGGGTCACTTACCTTCAATCGAGCTAGCAATTTCAACTCAAACAACCATACTAGGTCGGCAAGCCCACTGCCGAACCCACGTTGCACCGAAGATTTCGAAGCAAAATGACACTCTAAGGCCCTTCGATCAGCTCGGTTCCTCTTGGTGCTCGACGGTCATAGTTTTGTTGAAAATTTGGAGGCAAATGAAGCTGTGAAGCCCCAAAAATGGACCCTCTCCACAATTGGGTCAGAATCTGACCAACCTGACCTTTACCCACTCAAACAGATCTACTGAACAAACAACTCAATTTGATGTTGGATGACAAATATATGGCTGGAACAGTGAAGCAGTCGGGATAGGGTAGCGAGCTAGTGACGGGTCTTCTCGGCCAAAAAGGAGAAGAAGATGAAGATGATGGGGGAAGAGGGTTTTGGCCAACCACAATGATAGAGAAGAGAGAGAAGAGTCTTTCATATTATCACTTGGTCAAAGTTTTACTAGTAGGTAGAATATGGATCAAATTAATGCCAATCACCCATCACTTGACACTTGTCTTGACTCAAATAATATCTTAGCTTTCCTTTGACTTTCATTGACCACATCACCTTCTCATTTTCGGCAGCTAGGAGGAAGACCAAATGACCATTATGTCCTTCATTAGTTCCTAAGGCAAGGGTAAGAGTCGAGGGGCAAAATGATCATTTTACATTTTTCATCTGAAATTTTATTTTTTCAATATAAATCATCCTCGATGAGGTGATGCCCAATTTCTTTCAAATGTTACTAACTTCATTGTCTTATATACAATTTTGAGACCCCAATCCATGTCATTAGGGTTAAAATTCGGAATGTCACAAATTGGTCATCAATTCTGATCATCCGGTGATTCCAATTTCTCTAGAATTCCATCTGCATTTGTCTCGAAACGACCGATGGACTTTTGACCTTCGTTGGCGTGGCTTCGATGGACTCAAGTCGTCGGACTGATCCCGATCGACGGAGGGCTCATTGGGGATTAAAATCCCTCAATCAATTTCATCAATTATGGTCGATTGCATGGCCAGTTTCTCGATCAAAGTTTGCCTGCAAAACTGTTAATTGGCGTGGGAATTTACAGTTTAATTAAACCTAGTTTGCGGGCTGGATCCGGTTCTACGGACCCAATCGATTTTGATTCCAAAATTGCCCTAATTCTGTGGGAAATCAATACAATTAAAACTCGAAATTTAATTTACGGGGATCGAATTTAATTGAAAAATTGATTTTCCCCAAAATTCTATCATGAATTGATCAAAAACCTCAATTTTGACCAAAGATCCGATTTGAAATTTATTCAATTTCAAGACCTAATTAGTCAAATTAGATCAATTAGGTAGTGACTTCAATTTTCCATGGAAGACTTTGATTTAAAAGTAATTTCAATTTTACCAATTTCAACGACTAAATTGCAATAAAATGTGCAATTTTACCCAATTCATGCAATTGAGCAATTTAATATAATTGGGATAAATTGCAATGCATGGCATTTGGATTGAATGTCAAGACTCAAAATTTCAAAGTTGCAAATTAAAAGATTCAAAACATATTTTTTTGACAAATTCAATCCTATGTGTTCCAAAGAAACACACAAGATTAAACTTGAATTTTAATTTTTGATGAGGTCAAAATGACAAGAGAATTAAAATAAAAATATGAAATACTTTTTCATATTTTTGCGACCCCAAATGCTATTTTTCTTATTTTTCATTTATTTTCATACTTTTTGAAAATACTGAAAAATGTGAAAAATAATAAAAATTATTTTTTGTTCAAAAATGGTTTCTTAGTCTTGGCCAAGGTCACCAAGTTAATTTTGTAATTTTTCAACTTTTTTTGGATTTTATTTATGAATTTTTCCTAATATAAAGGAAAAAGACTTAATAAAAAATCAGGTGTCAACAGCTGCCCTTCTTAGAGAGGAATCTCGCGAGAGGTTTAACTCAAATGCAGGTGACACCTGAGTCCAGATCGACTCAACTAGAGAAAAGAAAAGTGAATTCGAACTTTCAATCTTTCTCGCCCCATCAATGTATGCTCTGCTCATTCTGTTCAAGATAATATGAGAGAGTTAGAGAGTAGAGATACTTACCTACTCTCACCTGGCCGATGCTCGTGTGACATTCGCAGTATCTGATGGGTTCAAGTAGACACCTAAGGATTCGTCAGTACAGTGTTCGAGAAAGACTAAGCTCCAGCTCGTATGGTAGGCCAAACCAAAATGACAGTCCTATCTGACAGGAATCTAAGAATGATGCACCCAGTCTTTGGGGTTTGTCGAAGACTTTGATCCGTATGGTGGATCAGACCATGAATATGCTTCCTATCTATCGAAACCTAAGGATGATGCACCTATTATTTAGGGTTTGACTAAGACTTTGATTCGTATGGTAGATCAAACCATGAATAGGCTTCCTATCTATCAGGAACCTAAGGATGACGCACCCGTTCTTTAGGGTTTGTCTAAGAATTTGATCTATATGGTGGATCATACCTTGAATAGGCTTCCTATCTGTCAGGAACCTAAGGATGACGTACTCGGTCTTTAGGGTTTGTCTAAGACTTTGATCCGTATGGTGATACCATGAATAGGCTTCCTATCTGTCAAGAACCTAAAGATGATGCACCATTTCTGTAAGGTTTGTCTATGACTCGCCTTCTATGATGCGTACCTAAGGGAATGACTTGTTCTACCAGTGAGAACTTGTCAGAAAGGCTCACCTACTGAAAGATTTACCTAAGGGAATGGTTCTTCTTACGTTTTGAAGACTTGCCATGAGTTTGATCCGTTAGTGGATCATTTCGAAAAAAAAGGTTCAACAACTGAAAGGTTTACTTAAGGAAATGGTTTGTCTTACGTTTGAGGAACCAACAGAGATTTATAGAGGGGGTACACCTAGTTCTCAGGTTTTCCAAAGGGACTATCTTGGGATTAAGGATTTACCTAGAATCTCACAGAAAGCTAAATCTGAAATTTGTCTTTTCGACATGTGATGTGTCATTCCGGGATCTGATGGATCCCATCTATCACGCAGAAAGCTCAAACCTGCAAAAGTTTTTGTTGAATGGCATTTTTCTGGGATTTAAGGGTTACCTAAAATCTCTCATAAAGTTGGATTTGAAAATCATCGTTTCGACATGTGAGGTGCCATTATGGGATATGAGGACTCCATGTATTCTGCAGAAAGCTCAAACCTGCAAAAACTTTAGTTAAATGACATTTTTTGGGATTTAGGGGTTAATTGAAATTCTACAGAAAGCTGGATCTGGAAATTGTCGTTTCGACATGTGAGGTGCCATTCTGGGATATGAAGATTTCAAGTATCATACAAAAAGCTCAAACCTATAAAAACTTTCTCCACCAAGAAAATATTAGTAATTTTAAGGTGATGACAATCGTTAGACTGAAAAAGCTTTATAACTTGAGATGCAGTCATGAAAAATGCATTATGATGTTGGAGGTTATCCAAAACATCTTGCAACATGCAAAGGTGATAAAAAAATCTCTTGTAAGGAAAATTTGGATTAAACAATTTGAAAACCCTAAAAGAGTTTGTTTAAAATGTCTTATTGAAGTAGTTTCATCGAAGAGGGCTTCTCACAGATTCTTCGTCATTAATCTTTTATAAAGAAAACACTCGAATTTCCTACTAACCTGTACTTAGGTTTTAGCGTCATTTGCAGCGCATACATTTTGATCAATCGGGAGGTCTTCCATGGGATCGTAATGTTGGACTTGGACACGGTTTTCAAAGGGGACTCACTTTTTGAGTCAAGGCTTTTGAATGAAGTTTTTATGACCTGTCCCGGGTGGACAAATCAAGAACCTTGCTAAATAAGAAATAAATAATCTTGTTCGTACTTCTTCGAGCTAAATTATACATTAATCAAGGTGTCTTAGTCGGAAAAGACTATCAAGGGTTGTAACATTGGTAGGATTGGGATCAAAAAGGCTTATTTTTGGCCTAGAATTGCGAAGGGTTTTGACGTTGGTGATCATTGTCGATTTGTCACCTATCCTAGTCCTAATTGGTGATTCTTCGAAGAACATCTTTAGTATGCATTTTGGAAGTGTATCCTCAATTCTAGGAGAACAAATCAAATCTTTGAAGAATACTGTTTGTCTTCTTGTCTTCGTGAGTTGGCTCTGCTCTAACTAAGAAGTAGCCTTTTGCTAAATAACTCCTGGGGATTTTTTGTCACTCCAAACTTTGTTGGGGACCAAGATACCCAGTAATCTCTTGATATTTGCAAAATCAACCTTGTCATTTTCAAGCATTTGACGGGCTTCAGTCTTGCCCTTAACAAGTGCCTTGCTTTTTCCTTATGTATATGGATTTGGCTTTTTCTCCATTTTCAATCCCGCCTTTTCCTTTCTTTTTTGGAATTAGGATTTTTGACGACCATGTAAGATACTTATCTTGAATCTTATCATGTCTAAACATTTGGTTAGAAATTCTCTTGTGATTCCTATTCCTTGAACTCTTTTATCCATGGGTGTTTGTTACTTCCTCCTTGGGGTATGCAATGATCACCAAGGGGGTTCATGAAATGGACATGCTGGCTCAACTTGGCTATGTAAGGGTAATAGTGTATATGATAGAGAAACGAATATCTCTTCGTTATTCCATGGCGCCTGAATGAATTAATATACATCAACACACGAAGATTGATGTTAGTCCGAGCAAGAAGATTTCTAAAAATTTACCTTTCAATGCTACTGGACTTGCCTTTGTATGACTCCAATGTGGGGCGTTCTTGACAGGGTTAAAGAATAAAGACCACCGCTCTACGAGGTTGTTAATGATTACATGTAATGTTTGGGGTAGAGAACAAACGCCTCCGTTGTCTCAATCCATGTAATCGATGCGAATGACCCTTACATCCGTGGGTCTAGGTTTTCCTATCCTTACACTCCTCTCTTCTCTCAAGTGTGTATAGGACATGTTTGGATTAGGCTTGCCTTTTATATGAAGAAAGATCTTTTTTAGACGGTTTAAACAACTCTTGTTTGGAAAAATCGTCTTGTTTTTCTTCATTTTTTTTTTATCTTACTAGGGATTTAAGACGTATCATGCATGTTTCATTCATGTTTGAATAACCCCTAATTCTAACATGTATGCAATGAGTATTATCAATGAGGAGTTTATCCTTTAAAATCTGGTTCCCCCTTAGTTTACCCATATTCATATTCATCTCTGACTTCAAAAAATGATGAGGAATTCTCCAACAACCTTATGTTGTTGTTTTCTTCGTCTTCACCTGTTGTTCCTATATAAAAAGATTAGAAACCTTGATGAGTGAAGAGTATTTTAACGAGTGATTAGAAACTCTGACCATGACAGATAGCCTCAAGACGCTTTTCATCAATCAGGTTCAACTGTTAATACTTGTGTTTGATCAATTCTATTTCAGAAAGCTCGGTTTCTGACAATACCCTTAAGGATGGAATCTCCATTTTCATGAGTAGGATGACTTCCATGCCATATACTATGGAATAAGGAGTTACTCCAGTTGAAGTCCAAATCGATTCGGTACGCCATTAAAGTAAACGGTAGCCTTTCATATCAATCATTGTAATTTTTTACTGTTTTTGTCAAGATCTTCTTGATGTTTTTTGTGACATTTTGATTTTCCTATCATTTTCAGACTGAGTAATGAGAATTGTATCTAGCGATGTATTTCAGTCGTATCTCGCTCAAATCTGATCAATCTCGAGTTGACTGACCAAAAGGGAAAGGCTAACGCGAGACAATGTATGTAGACTAAGGGAACTCGAATTGGAAATGACGCTTTGACCATAAAGATTATTGAGGGGACATTTAAAGCCATAAAAGGCCGATCTAAGAACGATTAAGGAATGCATTACTAGCGTTATATGATTGGAGTGCGAGTGATGCTGCTTAACCAATGTATAATTTGCAAAAGTTTTCTAAATCGAACAGTGACGATCGAGGCCATCGAAACTAGTGATAGACCCTCACGATTACATGACAACCAAAGTCGCCATGAATTGACTAGCCCTAAATGTGATACGAATCACAGGGTCGATACGTGTAACGTTTGCAAAAACTGCCCGTCAGTTCGGGATAGATTGGAACCACGTCTGATAGAGAAAACGATCAGAAATGAGTCTTGAAAATTGAAAATGGAGAATCAAAAATTCCAACGTCAAATTTGGATTGGCCATCGCCTTATCGAAGGGTATTGGAATGAGAAAAACTACATTCCGGACGTCGAGGGTAAAATTACCATTTTGCCTCTCAAGCCTTAGCTTTGCCTAAATAATTGGACAAGGGCATTTTAGTTATTGAAGCCCTTTATAGCTGCAAAAAATTTGAAGAAATGAGAGCCATTGGATGAGCAAATGATTGACACATGGACAAGTGTCAAAGGATTAAGCCGTGAGGTGATGGAAACATTTTTTACCTACCATTCTTCATGTTGACCATTTGGTATGTAGAAGAAGATCAATTTCTCTTTCTCCTCTCTCATTTTGGCTGGCCATCTCTTTCTCTCTTGCCATTTTCTCTCAAAACTCTCTCTCTCTCTCTCTCTCTCTCTCTCGCTCGCTCACTCGGCTTACCCGCTCAGTTCCGTTCATGGCCACTGTTTTGGCCATAACTTCTTTGTCTGTCATCGGATTAAGGCGTGCCATCTACCATTGAAAAGCTTATCGTCTTGCCGTTCTAAAAAGGTATTATAGGTCTAAATCCACTCAGCCATTTATTCCTTAGAGCCGTTTGAAGGAGCAAAGGTCAGGCTGGTAAGTTTTGAATCCAAGAGCTCCCAGCTGTTCTGTCCGACCGCCCCACTATTTTGGTCATATCTTCTTCTTACGATACCGGATCGAGATAAAACCACCTCCAAATGAAAGATTATTGTCTTATCTTTCTATAGACATATTATAAGCTCAATTTGACCTTGTATATCTTCCTGTCGCTCGATTTGAGTGGATAAAGGTCAGGCGAGGTCAGATTCTGACCGGTTTTGGGGAAATACTTGTTCCGGGGTCTTCTAGACTTCAAATTGCTCCACATTTTCTGTGAGGTCTTCTACACTTATAGTATTAAGGTTGGATGAGCTGTGGTAAAAATTTGGGATGAATTTGATGGAGTTTTGACCCTAAATGGGTCTTATGATTGTTGGATAGAAACTGCCGATTTAAGGACTTGAGGAAACCGGCGACTTCCAAAGGGTTTCCGGCGACGACTCGGCTCCAAATCTTCAATGAGCCTCTTAGACCCTTAGATATACATGTTAGCAAGTAGGTTAGTGATTAAATGGTGGATTTGGAGTAGTTTTAGGGTTGGAAAACCTCGGTATGCAGCGAATCGAAAATAGCCCGGTTCGGTTCTGTGGAGACTGTTATGGGTTGGTTTTGAGTCTCGAATTCATCAATGGGACATGCTAGAATGTTGAGGATCATGTTATTATGGTTGGTGATTCATGAATGGGTGAATTGAGCGAGAGAAATTGGCGATTGGTTGAAATTTCATAGGTTGCGCGACTGCTTTGGTCTTGGACCACTTGGACCGAATTTGAGGAGGCGCTTGAGGAGAGAATTTGTGACATTAAGCTTGAGATAAGGGAATCCTAAACCTAAGATAGGAAGATTGGACTCGATTGGGCGAGTCGGGTAAATTGATGGGCGATTCTTGAGGGGTTTCAATGTGATTATCTATTGTATATCCTAGGAGGGTGTAGATGACCCAAATGTTTGATCATGCTTGTGCATTGAGTGATTTGTCGCATTTGACTGTTGAATTTGATTGTCTTGCATGCCATAAGTGTATGATTGGTGCATGAGATTGCACATGGTCTTGTGTGTGTGAATTGATTCGAATTAATGGCATGTTTGAGGCATGATAAGACCCTGAGGCTTATGAGACGCGGGGTGGTGAATGAATACCTTGAGAAGCTGAGGTACAGGGTTGGAGTGTATGGCAGCCTGATGCGTATGAGACGCGGGGTTGAGAAGGCCATAGTCCTAATGTGTTGAAACGCGAGACGGAGTTGTGATGTGTCGACACTGGCTTGGAGTAACATTGAAACCTGATGCGTTTACATGGGTTGTCATTGACGATGTGATGTGTTTACGTGGACCGAGCCTGATGTGTTCTAAACGCTGACATGAGAATGAGGCAGGTGTGAAAGGTAGAAGTGGTGGTGTGACATGGTGGTGTATGCATGATCTTAGAGATGTGTTGTGATGCCATGTCTGCCAGTCTGACATCTGCATGACTGTTGATAATTGAATGCCTCATGTGTTTGTTTGCATGAAACGCTGATGTTTATGACTGCCTGAGTGGACGGTCGGCGTAACCTAGGGTTAGGACCTACCGTACTAAGATTTATATCTCACCTCGTTGTGGGCAATATTTTTAGGTCCCCGACGAAGAAAATCGAGTTTGTCATGGATTGGCATTTGACGAAGTGATTGGAGAAAAATAAAGACTTTCCTTTTTGTGACCTCAGGGTTGAAAAATGATACTCTTGGAGATTTAGATTTGTAACCTCTAAAGTATGATTGATCTTTATAAAAGGGGTATCCTTGTGTCCTTAGTCATCATGCGTTGCTGTATTTGTAATGGAGTTGGCATCACTTTTGCATGCGTGCTTCTTATAGAGTTGTCAATTATTGGTCGTTGGATCCTAGAGCTCATTAAAGGTAACGGTGAAGGTGGGATGCTTGCGTGCCCGCCGGGCTCGAGGCGTGACATCCCCATATGAGTGGTATCAGAGCGAGGTCAGCTCGGTCCAGTCTGATTGAGACTTGGAGTGATAAAGAGCGATGACTTGAGGACAATTAGGTAGTGAAACCTTGAGGGATAAGCATGGATTGCTGAATCTTGAGGACTATATGCTTGAACTTGTGTATTATTCTAATGGTCCTAGTGCCGATTTAAGGGATGATTTTGAGTGATATTATGAATAAGGCTCATAAGGAAGTGAATAGAAATTGAGGAGTCATAAGCTTGGATTTGAGGTTGCTAGAGAATAACTTATGAATGAAGGGTCGATTGAGTTATATGATTATGATTGTGATTTGTCAATGACCCAACTTAGGGAGTATGAGTTATAAAGAGACAGTTGGTATTGGTGGATTCAGGCTTGAATTATGTGATATCTTGATGGTTTAGTTATCAATTGCTATTGTTAGGCTTGGATGAAATGAGGTGAGGTGTATACAAGGTATATTGGATTAAATGCCAGTTGTGATTGAATGCTTATGGATTTGATTTAGTTAGTGACTCCACTTGAGGTATATGGTTGAATATAGGCAATTGATCGGTGGAATTAGAACTCTTCAATGGATATGAATTGATCTGAAAATGATTTTGATATGACAAGTGGCGAGGACAATCAGGACGCGTATGTGTTTGTGGCATTAAAATGAAAGTCGAGGAAGGTGTGCGCATGAGCTTATCATTATTGGACTTAATAAACTGTCACTTGGCATGAGACAAGTTGATAGGATACCTATAAACCGTCATGAAGCATGGTATGGGGCGTGTAGAGTGGGGCTTTCTCCGTAGATGTATGACTTGGGACAATCTGCAATGGCCAGGTCTGATGAGGGTAGGGAGTGATCGCCGAGACAGAGAGGTCCGAACAAGGAGCGGCTCCTAGCAGGCTTCTAAGATGGCAAGAGGCAGGAATGACCCCAGTTATAATTTGAAAGGGGAAGTGTAGGTATCGGGTTGAGTCCAATTATGGTTAAGAGATGTATGGCACAAGATTGATCCTCGAAGAAGATATTCAAAAGTGGCATGACAAGTGAAATGATGCATGTGATTGACATAAATAAAAGCTTTGTGCTTGGTGGTGGATGCCGTTTGAAAGGAAAAGTGACGTTTATGATTGGCCTGTTGGGCATGTTTTGTAATTGGCATCGTGTGATTGTCTTGGCCAAGTTCTAATTGAGAGATTAGACGGCATAGGGGGTTTGTATCCTTTGAACTGATGTCTTTTGGAATTGAGATAACATGTCGAGTTTGTAATGAAGTGGCAGATGCCTTATGCTTTGAGTTTGGGCGATTGACTTATAGAAGTAACACCTTGAATATTTGCTAGATATTGTCCTAGTTGAGTTTTGGCCTAGTTGAGGCTTGCCTAGTGATGACTGTTAATTGAGAAGTTGCCTCATGGAGGCTGGTTTGATATGTGGCTGTTGCTCAAGGACGATTTGGAATCCTTAGATAATTGGCAATTAGTTGAGAGTTGCATAGGGACCACATGATGGTTGCTTGATGTGATGAATGATGAGATGAGCAGCCTGAGATTGCTAGACTTGAATATATGACTTGAGTTTTTGATTTATGGAGGGAATAATAGCGGTTCAAGTGACTTGAGAACCTAATAAGGTTGAACGACCAAGGTATGGTCGTAGAAGAGCATTGGGCTCGAATATACATGGTATGGAAGATCCCAGAACTGATATGGATAATGAGAATTGAGTAAAGATGGACGATTGGAGTATGAGTACCAAAAGAGAATATGGCTCGATCTGTTAATCGTACAAGACCCAAGAGCTGAATGGGTCGTGAGAACTTTAAATGGAAATGAGAAAATTTGTTGATTAAGCAAGCTCGAGGAAGAGCTGCCATGATTGTCTAAGTCACTATGGTGACAGATACTAGTATTGATGAGTTAAAATGATGGAAGTCACGAGAAATGTGACTCTGAGTTAATCTTTTCTAAATTGAATGTGTAGAAAAGACCTCGAAAGTTTGGAAAAACTTGTGAAACTATGTATAAGGTTGAGATTGATTGAGTCAGGTAGAGGGATGAGATTTGAAATTGTCTCCCTCTAGATTGGGGATCTTGGTAAGGAAATCTTAGAGGTTTTGGGTATACTAAGGAAAGAAAGTGACTCCGGCAGTTGTAGTCTTAAGAGGCTGTTGATAATTGGTGGAAGGTCACTAGAGGAAGGATTCCCTCGAAGGCATGATATATGCCTAGACTACCCCTGTTGAGTTATTCAACGGAAAGTATCCTTCTGAGATTGCTCGAAGGTAAAGGTTGTAGGGATCTTGATAATTTTATAAGGATCAGAGGATGATTGACCAATTTGAGATAGAGTTCGCAAGGTCGCCTAAATATGTGAAGAGTGGTCAAGGACCCTTGAATAAAATAAGTAAATTCTTGAATGGATTGGAACTTGAAAACCTTATGGCTGGTTGTTATTCTTGATTTTGAGGAACGGTAATGGGACTTAGTAAAAGAGGAGAATGATCGAAAGACTTATGAATAAGAGACCTCCTACTCATGGATTACGAGCAAAGAGACGTTCATTATGAATATAGAACGTGCCTCCGAGAAATGGTTGATTACCTGGGCGTAAGACACAGGGTGAAAAATGGGTAGTCCATCTTTTCTGTTGTGGAAGGAGTCGAGGAAAAATCGGCATGCTAGTTTACCTGGAATTAATGATTTCCTGGGATCGGTTGATTGAATCGGAACCATGAGAAATGAAATCATTAGTTGCTGTTCCCTAAAGAATAGGGCATTGTTCTTAAAGGGCGATTGGACCATGAATTGGTCGTTGATGAAAATGAAAGTGAACGGATTTGATAGTCTCGACTGGTTGTGATTTTGGTGAATGATTTAGTAAACGAAAAGAGTGCTTAGAGAATACTTGCAAAGTGAGTTGAGGTAATCGAATTGAGAATTCGATAAGTGAACTGGTGGAGACCAGGGACGAACAGATATTGTCACTTGAGGTGACTGAATTATGGAAAGAAGAATGTCGAGTATGGTGGCATCTACGTTCTAGAGTAAACACCGCCGTTGGCACAGATTCCAAGATCGACGTCCTTTGGATTAGGAAGGACATGGTGGATTTGAAATAAGAGAATGCCACTGAAGTGTATAGCTTCCCTCACATGGTAAGAGACCCTAGTGTGGAAGAAGGAGAAAATCCTAATTGTCTTGATATTAAGATGGAGCGTTTAGACTGGGAAAGAAGACGCAGAACTTGAATGATTCCTAAAAGTGAAATCTTTGAGACTGTCTTGTAGACAATGTTGAATTCCAAGATGATGTTGACGTTCAGTGGAACGAACGAAATTAGGATAAGGTTGCATTAGCGAGTTATGGAACTCAGAAGCTAAAACACTAATGTTTCTCGAGAAAAGAGTGATAAGAATAAATAAAATGTTGTGCGGTCCTAAGGTAGACCCGTGATAACAGAGAGCCAAGGTCTGAGCTCTCAAGTGAAAAGTGCGAGGAATAGTAGGAAGATTCGACACTTGGTAGAAAGAAGTTGATAATAGTCGAATTAAGTGCCCAATGAATGATTGAGTTGGTTGTTATCATCTTGAGAGACGAGGATTGGACTCATTTAAGGAGTCATAAGAAACATGAATAGCTTTTGAGAGTGTCCTACGGATTCTAAGGAGATGCTTGTTATATGCTGAATGTGAAGAGCATGGGCTATGGATCTGATAAGGTAAGATTTCTCGTTCGTGAAATATCTGAGAAATGAAATCTCTGTAGAGCCTTGGAGGAGTGGAATGAGTGATAAATCGACTAGAGCCGATGTGGGTTGCTAGAAGTTGAAAGTTCCTGGAATTGACGAATTGTAATAGACGAACCGTGGAAAGATTCCCCACAAGAGCTGTTCCATTGGTAAAATGGATTAAGGAAAAGATATAACACGAATGGGTGAATGAACGTGAAAAGAGTTTTCGAGGACTCGAGTTAAACTGATGACTATGCTGTTTATGACAATTCCAGTTGGAAATTGAAACGCATATGAGGGTCGCAATGACGCGACAAGAATGAAACTTGAGGCATAGCAACGCAACCTGAGGCCGTAGGAGTTGGAATGCTTAAAGCATGATTGGAGTGGGTTGCGAGTGTCCTCGCGATAAAGTTGGGGAATGTTGTTCAAGTGAAAGAATGTTTCAAGGCTATAACTACCACAAGAGTATAAGGTAGCAGTTTTCCGAAGGGAATTGAATAAGAGGTAATGCTGATGCGTGAAACTGCTTGTGAATATGGGAATGTAACATGTTTAAAGAAAGATCTCGATGTTATGTGAACTAAAAGAGGTTGAGAGTAGGGACTGCCTAAAGGGAATTAAAGGCGAAGCATGTGGAACGAAGAGATCATCCAAGTGTTGTTATAGCGATATTCGTATCGCTAAGGAAGGGTGAATTGTTTAGCGGATGCTTACAATTGAGAATTGAGCATTGTTTAATTAGCGATGGAGGGACGGATCTTCTCTTGAGAAATAAGAGATTCAACCTCTAAACTGGAAGTTGTCAAATGACTAATTAATGGCCACCGGAAACACCTAACCTAAAGGCCAGAAGAGAATTGAGGTGTTGCCATGATCGAACATCGATACTTGAGGGGTTATAGGAATAGATGGAACCCTTAAGACCCCAGGGACGGAAGTGCGAGTCCAGTATTGAGGGGAAACTTAAGGAGACGGCCTCATCAAAATTCGAGGGGAGTATTATGGTGTTCTTGGGGATGGCACAAAGATGTGCCAAGATACATATATATACCATCGGTGATATGGGTTGAAAGTTGAAATTTATCTATCATATAGTCGAGCACTAGACGTGTCAATAAAAGGGAAGGACATGATCACGAAAGTTGAAGGATCACTTTGATCCAAGGGAATTTTCGGATGGAATCGAGAATGGATTACTACGGAAGTAATCATGTAATTGTTTAAGGAGTCGAGAGGGCCATAACTCGATTTGGTTAATGGAGGGCAAATTGATAAAGCCCTTGAATCTCCGTTGGTATGAAAGAAAGTTTGAAGGGAGCGATATGCCGAATGGTATGGACATTAAGGAGTGCATTCTGGCGAGGGCTTAGTAATAATGGTTATGGACAAATGAAAGAGATAATGTGAACGCTCAAGGATGAACTGCTGACAAATGTTACGAATACCAAAAGAGAATGGAGAGAAGCAAATTGGATTGAGGACTAAAGGAGACAAGTTCTAGGGAAAAATGATTTGGGACTAGAAAGGACGAGTAAGATCGTCAAGCCATGAAAGGAATTATCCGAAAGAGTAAGGATGTGATGAGGCGCCGATACCCCAAATGATTGGATGGTTAGAAGGTTGCAAATTTCGAGGATGAAATTTCTTTAAGGGGGAAGAGTTGTGACATTCTGATTTTCCTGTCATTTTCGGACTCAGTAATGAGAATTGTATCTAGTGATGTATTTCAGTCGTTTCTCGCTCGAATCTGATCAATCTCGAGTTGACTGACCAAAAGGGAAGGGCTAACGCGAGACAATGTACGTGGACCAAGGGAACTCGAATAGGAAATGACGCTTTGACCATAAGGATTGTCGAGGGGATATTTAAAGCCATAAAAGGCCGATCTAAAAACGATTAAGAAATGCATTGCTAGCGTTATACGATTGGAGCGCGGGTGATGCCCCTTAACCAATGTATAATTTGCAAAAGTTTCCTAAACAGAACAGTGATGATCGAGGCCATCGGAACTAGTGATAGACCCTCAAAATTACATGACAACCAAAATCGCTATGAATTGACGAGCCCTAAATGTGATACGAATCACAGGGTCGATACGTGTAACGTTTGCAAAAGCCGCCTGTCAGTTTGGGATAGACTAGAACCACGTCTGATAGAGAAAACGATCAGAAACGAGTCTTGAAAATTGAAAATGGAGAATCAAGAATTCCAACTTCAGATTTGGATTGGCCATCGCCTTATCGAAGGGCATTGGAATGAGATAAACGACGTTCTGGACGTTGGGGTAAAATTACCATTTTGCCTCTCAAGCCATAGCTTTGCCTAAATAATTACACAAGGGCATTTTGGTCATTGAAGCCCTTTATAGCTGCCGAAAATTTGAAGAATGAGAGCCATTGGATGAGCAAATGATTGACACATGGACAAGTGTCAAAGGATTAAGCCATGAGGTGATGGAAACACTTTTTACCTACCATTCTTCATGTTGACCATTTGGTATGTAGAAGAAGATCAATTTCTCTCTCTCTTCTCTCATTTTGGCCGGCCATCTCTTTCTCTCTTTCCATTTTCTCTCAAAACTCTCTCTCTCTCTCTCGCTCGCTCACTCGGCTTACCCGCTTAATTCCGATCATGGCCACTGTTTTTGCCATAACTTCTTCGTCCGTCATCAGATTAAGACGTACCACCTACCATTGAAAAGCTTATTGTCTTGCCGTTTTAATAAAGTATTATGGGTCTAAATCAACTCATCCTTTTGTCCCATAGAGCTGTTTGAAGGAGCAAAGGTCAGGCTGGTTAGTTTTGAATCCGAGAACACCTAGACGATCAGTCCGACCGCCCCACTACTCCGGACATATCTTATTCTTTCGATATCGGATCGAGGTAAAACAATCTCCAAATAAAAGCTTATTGTCTTATCTTTTCATAGACATATTATAAGCTCAATTTGACCCTGTAGATCTTCCCGTAGCTCGATTAGAGTGGACAAAGGTCAGACGAGGTTAGATTTTGACCGGTTTTGGGGAAAGACCTGTTCCAGGGTCTTTCGGACTTCAAATTGCTCCAAATTTTCGGTGAGGTCTTCTACACTTATAGTATTAAGGTTGGATAAGCTGTGGTAAAAAGTTGGGATGAATTTGATGGAGTTTTGACCCCAAATTAGTCTTGTGATTGTTGGACAGAAACTGCCGGTTTAAGGACTTGAGGAAACCGGCGACTTCCAAAGGGTTTTCGGCTATGACTCGGCCCAAATCTTTGGTGAGCCTTTTAGACCCTTAGATATACATGTTAGCAAGTAGGTTAGTGATTAAATGGTGGATTTAGAGTAGTTTTAAGGCTGAAAAATCTCGGTATGCACAGAACCGAAAATAGCCCGGTTCGGTTCTGTATAAACCGGTTCTGTGGAGGCTGTTATGGGTTGGTTTTAAGTCTCAAATTCATCAATGAGACATGCGAGAATGTTAAGGATCATGTTATTAAGGTTGGTGGTTCATGAATGAGTGAATTGAGTTAGAGAAATTGACGATTAGTTGGAATTTCATAGGTTGCGCGACGGGTTTGGTCTAGAACCACTTGGACCGAATTTGAGGAGGTGCTTGAAGAGAGAATTTGTGACATTAAGCTTGAGGTAAGAGAATTCTAAACCTAAGATAGGAAGATTGGACTCGATTGGGCGAGTCGGGTAAATTTTTGGGTGATTCTTAATGGGTTTTAATGTGATTTTCTATTGTACATTCTAAAAGGGTGTAGATGACCCAAATGTTTGATCATGCTTGTGCATTGAGTGATTTGTCGCATTTGAGTGTTGAATTTGATTGTCTTGCATGCCAGAAGTGTATGATTGGTGTATGAGATTGCACATGGTCTTGTGTGTGTGAATTGATTTGAATTAATGACATGTTTGAGGCATGATAAGACCTTGAGGCGTATGAGACGCGGGGTGGTGGAATGAATACCCTGAGGCGCTGAGACACGGGGTTGGAGTGTTTGGCACCTTGATGCGTATGAGACGCGGGGTTGAGAAGGCCATGGTCCTGATGCGTGGAAACGTGGGATGGAGTTGTGATGTGTCGACACTGGCTTGGAGTAACATTGAAAGTTGATGCGTTTACGCGGGTTGTCAATGACGGTGTGATGCGTTTATGCGGACCGAGCTTGATGCGTTTTAAACGCTGGCATGAGAATGAGGCAGGTGTGAAAGGTGAAAGTGGTGGTGTGACGTGGTGGTGTGTGCATGATCTTAGAGATGTGTTGTGATGCCATGTCTGCCTATCTGACATCTGCATGACTATTGATAATTGAATGCCTCATGTGTTTGTTTGCATGAAACGCTGATGTTTATGACTGCTTGAATGGACGGTCGGCTTAACCTAATGTTATGACCTACTTTACTGAGATTTATATCTCACCCCATTGTGGGCAACATTTTCAAGTCCCCAACGAAGAAAATCGAGTTTGCCATGGATTGGCATTTGACGAAGTCATTGGAGGAAAATAAAGACTTCCCTTTTTGTGACTTTAGGGTTGAAAAATGATACATTTGGGGATTTAGATTTGTAACCTCTGAAGTATGATTGACCTTTATAAAAGGGGTACCCTTATGTCCTTAGTCATCATGTGTTGTTGTATTTGTAATGGAGTTGGCATCGCTTTCGCATGCATGCTTCAAATAAAGTTGTCAGTTATTGGCCGTTGGATCCTAGAGCTCATTAAAGGTAACGGTGAAGGTGGGATGCTTGCGTGCCCGCCGGGCTCGGGGCGTGACATTTTTATTTGCTGCTTTGATTGCCCCATTCATCTGTGGGCAGTAAGGGGACAAATTAAGATGTCGAATTCCGAAATGATCCAGCATATTTTCGACCATCTTGTTATTAAAATTGGACCCATTATCCGTGATCATCTTTTGAGGAGTATCATATCGAAAAATTATATCCTGTTTGAAGAATCTGACCACATTCCTTGAGGTAACATTTGCATAGAAATTGGCCTCTATCCATTTTGTAAAATAATCAATCGCTACCGGAATGAAGCGATGATCATTTGACGCAGTTGGGTTAATTGGCCCAATCATGTCTATTCCCCACATAGAAAAGGGCCAATCTTTGGACATCTGGTGAAACTCATTTGGAGGTGTGTTGATCTTATCACGATACACATACATTGATAACACGATCTCACAAGTTGGCTACAATCTGATTCGATGGTCACCCAATAATAACCAAGTTGCATGATTTTCTTTGCGAGAAGATGACCATTTATGTGTGGCCCACATATACATTCATGGATCTCTTTCATGAGTGTGTTTGCCTCTTTAGCATCTACACATCTCAATAAAACTGATTCGAATGACATCTTGTATAGGTTCTAATCGCTGAGGACAAGACTTGGTAGCCGTCTTGGTTATGTATTTTCTATCTCCGGCCTGACATCCTTTGGGAAACTCTCCTTTTAGGATGTACTTTTTGATTTCATGATACCATGTTCTCCATCATATTCTTCTTCGATCATCATACAGTAAGTTGGTTTCTTGATTATACCAATTCTTAATGGTTCCATCTCCAGTCCACCCGCTACTTGTAACATTGATGCTAACGTAGCCAATGCGTCTTCAAATTGATTATGCGTTCTTGGTAAATATTCAAATGACACCTCTTCAAATTCAAGGATCAACTCCTCCAAATACTCATGATAGGGAATGAGTTTTGCATCCTTTATCTTCCATAGAATTGATTCTTGTGTCTGAAGGATTATAAGCATGGAATCTCCATAGACTTGCATCTTAGGCACCTTCATGGAGATGGCCAACTGTAGGCCTAGAATACATGCTTCGTATTCTGAAATGTTGTTAGTATAGGGAAATGTCAGTTTCGTGGTAACTGGATAATGTTGGCCTTCCGAAGATATCATATTGCCTCAGTGCCAGTTCTTGACAGATTGATTACGTCGTCAAAATCTCTTTGTCTTCTAATAAAGTTAGGATCCGATCTTGTATTTCCATCTCTTCTGAAGATGTTCTGTTTTGGGAACTCTATGCTAGCATATCAGCTATCGTTCGTCCTTTTATAGATTTTTTTAAGGGAATTCCTGATGTCGAATTCAGAAAACATCACTTGCCATTTGGTTAACTTTCCAATTAAAGCATGTTTATCCAAGAAGTACTTGATTGGATCATTTTCAGTTACCAATTGAATATGATGATGCATGGTATATTACCCCAACCTTTGAAGTAACCACACTATTGCTATGCAAGCTCTCTCAACTGGAGCTTAATTCATCTCAGATGTGGTAACTTATTCCGCATATAGTATATTGCTCTTTCTTTGTCACCTTTAGGATTTGTTTGAGCGAGTGAAGCTCCTAAAGACTCTTGATGAACAGTCAGATATAGAGTCAAAGGAAAACCTGGGATTGGCGGCACAAACACCGGCGGAGTGATCAAATACTCCTTAATCTTTTGAAAAGCTTGGTTACATTTTTTATCCCAGACTACTTTAGAACATTTCTTTAACAGTTTGAAAATCAGTTTAGCCACGTCGGACAGCTGGCTAAAAAATTTGGCAATGTAATTTAATCTCCCTAGGAGACTCCTTACTTTTTTAACCATCAAAGAAGTTGTTATGTTATGAATAGCTCGAATCTTAGAATGGTCAATTTCAATACCCCTACTGTTGACCATAAATCCGAGAAACTTTCTAGATTTTACCCCAAATATACATTTATTAGGGTTCAGTCTCAACTTATATTTTCTCAAATGTTCAAATAGCTTTCTCGGCACCTGAACATGATATTGTCCTCTTTTGGACTTGGCAATCATATCATCGACATATACTTCGATTTGCTTGTGGATCATGTCGTGGAACAAGGTCACCATAGTTATCTGATATGTGACCCCTGTATTCTTTAATTAAAAAGCATAATCTTATAACAAAAATTCCCCCACGGGGTGGTGAATGATGTTTTAGCCTCATCTTCTTTCTTTATTAGGATTTGATTATATCTAGAGAATCCATTTATGTATGAGAACAATTCATATCCCACCGTACTATACACCAGTACGTCAATGTGGGAAAGTGGAAAATCATCTTTTGGACTTACCATGTTTAAGTCCCATAATCCACACAGACTTGGACTCTTCCGACCTTCTTCATGACTGGGACTGTGTTTGCGATCTAGTTAGAGTATGGGATAGCTTCAATAAACCCATCTTGATAAGTTTCATCACTTCTTCCTTGATCTTGTCTGATAACTCAGCTTTCATTCGTCTGTTGCCCTGTTTTATCGGCTTAAAACTGGGATCAGTAGGTAATGCATGTTCCATAATATTGGGATTCAAACTCAGGATATCCGCATATGACCATGCAAAGATATCTTGATACTCCTTGAGTAATTCTGTAATCTTGGATGCTTCTATTCGGGATAAGTGTCCTCCGATTTTCACTTACTTAAAATTTTCAGAATCTGCTAGATTAATGATCGTTGCTTCTTTTATAATGGGAGGTACTGATTTCTCAAAGGCATTCCAATTTCTTCGGATGATAGCATAGCCTTCATCATCATCTTCTTTGATCACAGGAATAATCACCTTGGTGATCCGAGTCACATAGCAATAACCTAGTATGCATGTTTGAGATGATATACTTGAAATATCATGAGAATGGTCAGTTTATATCTCATATAAAAATGCAATGCATGAGTATGAAAAATCTTTTCAAAAGAAGTTTCGAAGTGAGCAAAGTCATGTATAGAAATAGTTTTCATATCCTTAGACATCCTTATTTCTCAAAATTTTTTTAGAAATCAGGAAACATATGACAAATCAGGTCTCAAGCTTCACATAAGGAAGACAAGTATCATCGTTGGGCTGATTTATGATTCCATATGTCCTTAATAAAACTCAAGGTGTTTTATTAAATGCGAAATGGATCGCATTACAACATGTGCTGTTTGGACCAACTGTTGGAGATGCAAAGGCGTTTTCCTATATTTACTTTAAAAAAACATAAATAAAATGCGAAAATCAACAATGCAAGAAATTAAATGCAGTATTGAAAACAAGAAAGATGTTTCTTTACTCAGAAGCAGTGGTATTATCATCAAGCCACTATATAATGACGTTGACAGAATCATCTTCGAGAAAGGCACAGGTCAGATTTGGATCTGCTATTGGAAATCCCCCTTCTTCTACTAACCATTTAGAGTTTCTGCAGAAATACTCATTTAGTGGACTTTCGAACATCTTCGACATGCCTTCCCTGGTAAAGAACCGATGGAGAAGTCCCTTTGGTTTCTATGGCGTCCCTGGCATTTGTGACTCTTACCTCGGCCTCGGCCTTGCTTTCTTGAAGTAGAGTTATTAACATGATTAGCATAATACCCTAAGCCCATCTTGTGTTCATTGGACTTCAGCTATAATGAAATACAAATCCTTTGGCCATATTGGCCTAAGCCTTCTCCAGGAGAAATCCATATGTCAGCAGCATCTTGGCTGGTAGAAGTTTAAATTCAGATATAAAAAGTACTCTTAATTTAGTCCTGGTCGGCATATGGACTACAACCACTAACTCCAAGGAATTGTAACTTGCTTCCTGCTTAACCTCTGGCATATAATGGATGACACTATTTTGATAGGCCAGGAGATCGGCTTCTCCATGAATGGTAATCACTTTCCCATCCACCACAAATTGTACCTTTTGATCCAAGCTTGAGGGTACAACTTTCCGAAGGCGCTTGGTAAATCCATCACTTGAAATCCATAGAAAACTTGGTAGGGCCAATGAAGACGTCGAGCTCAATCTTGCCAACCACAGATTTTCTCATCCGATCAAAGGCTCTAACATTTGCCTCGAAAGACCGAATAATCTCCTCCTAAATGCCTAAACTTCTTAGCATGGCTAAGGGGCAGATGTTAAAAGCAGATCCACTGTCGATTAACACGTGGGCTACTTGTTTCTCATGACAATGCGCGGTGACATATAGGGTTTTGTTGTGTGTCCATCCTTCCAGAGGGAAATCTTCATCAGAGAAGCTCAACTGATCCTTTATGAGGATCTCCCCAACAAAATCCTTCAATTGTACTTCGTTGATAGTTTCAGGGACATAGACCTTATTCAACACCTTTAGTAAGACTTCCTTGTGCTTCTCGGAGTTAATAAAAAAATCCAACAAGGATATCTAAGCTTACATCTTTCTTAATTGCTCTATTGCCTCAAACTCATTAGTTTTGATGATGGATACTAGCTTTTCTGTATCCTCTTTCCAGACTTTTTTTTTTTTTTTTCAGATTCACCCTCTCTTGAGGCATAAAATCATCCACATCATGGTGTCTATCTCATCTATTCCATAACTCCAATGAACTGCTTTGAGGTTATATTTCTCAACATGTGGGACTTTGGTGGTTACATACGTCATGTTTGTTGCCTAAGATTTGGATTCATCATTTTTTTCGCATTTCGATAAATGAATCAAGACATGTTTAACTGGGCAATTATCTTCTTTGCTCCAGTTGTCAAGTTTATTCGTTTGATCATGACGGGTGTTGAAGTTCCGATCATTCCCACAGTATCGTCAAAATCTTCTGATTCATCTTCATATTCAAGATAGTGATAACACGGTTCCGGTGCGAGTACCAATGTGGAATTTGGCTCAAAAGGGATATATCCACCCTAATGGTTGAGGATTCAACATCAGTATTTTGGAGCTCATTAAGACGTAGCTCTCGCTTAATCTCTACCCCTCTTTTTACTATTTGAGAGAATGAAAGATAAGTCTTGGACTCTTCTTCTTTCATTTCGGCTGTTTACACAGACTTGGCTATGCTGTACATAGCTTCAATATAGGATTCAAGCGACACATGATTCAGTTGATAGACCAACTAATGGTGTGACTTCAGTTGTGATCAAGGAATCCGGCAGCCCTCTTATTTCTTTGACTAATTCAGTCAAATTTTACGACAGAAGTTTCAAACTAGCCGTTCTATGATCTTGGCCTTGGACTTTAATCTGCAATTCTTCATCGAGTGTATCATCCGTCACTCGAGAGTGACCATATGCTATTAACTATTGTGAGACGTTAGTTAGTTCTTGTGAAAAATCGTTCATCTATTCTTCTATACATGAAAATTGTTCCAATACCATTTGGTTGAATGAAGGTTCAGAATCTTCTGGAAGAAGTTCGACTATTTCATTGTAACTTCCGTCTCAATAGGATCACCTATGCCGCCCCATCCGTTGGGTACAATATCCTCCATTTTCTGGAAGAAACTAGGAGGAGCAGAATACTTCACTTTAAAGTTGTGTCCTCCAGAATCCTCACTCAGGTTATCTATGACTTCGCCTCTTTGTAAGGCCCCAGTTATAAATCTGTGATCAGCCATACGTCTCTTTACAGTCTCTAGCTCATCTTTATCAGGCTCTTCCTCTTGCTTTGTTATTAATTCCACATCGCCTATCAAACTCTCATGAGGAACACTTCGTGTATTACTCTGCTTGGTCTCAACCACAAATTGATTTCAATCTAAATTTACAGGGGCAGAAGTTGCCTCAAATAGCTCATCAGTAGTGTCTGCAATTATTCCCAGGCTCATGAACTTGGCGATACACAACATTTTTCTTCCAATCGACAAATCCCCTTCTTTTGGATATGACAATGCGACAACCAAAATATTAGTCAATTTGGTGACATTCAATTTCAAGTCTAGGCGATTTTTTTCTTCGCCATCGAAAATCATTCCAACTGCTTTATTGTCAGGAAGCGGGTTCTCTTGTACATTGGGAGCCACATCATCAAATTTCAGGATTTATTATCAATAAGGGCTTGCATCTTCAGCTTCAAGATGTAATAATTGTCTACATCGTGTCCTCTTTCGCCCATATGCTAAGTGCAAGTTTAGCTTTCATTGAAACCGGGGTATCCCATCGGATTTGCTCTAGGAGTTCCTTTGCAACCAAATGCTCTTCTAGTAGCATTGGAAATAACTTAGACAACGGCCTTGGAAGTTGTGAAAACTGCTTGAGAGGCGGTTTCTTCTTAGTCTAATTGGAGTTACCAAACTGTTTGGGCTTTGGCGGGTTCAGCATGAAAGTTACGTCGACTCTAGCCTCTCCCTCCTTCCTTGAAGGATACTATCTTCTTATTGGAGCATTTGGAGCATTCCTCTCTCTCATAGCCCACTCTGACATCTCTGCTACTTTTATCAAGTGAGCAAAAGTTTGACACCCATAGGTGTTTAGTCTATCAAAATATTCATATGGAAGCGCCTTCAAGAACAAGTAAACCAACTCGTCTTCAGGAATGTGTGGTTTGACCTAAGTTGCCAAAGCTCGCCATCTTTGGGCATAGGTTCGAATCCCTTCGTTCTTTCCTTTCATGGTCCGCAGTAAATCTTCCCTCGTTGGAGTAGTCGCGGCATTGAACTTATACTGTCGGAGAACATCTTCAGCAAGATTTTTCCGTCCATCATATTCATCATTGTGTCTACCTCGATAAACCAAGCTAAGCAGCGCCAGCCAAGCTTTCTTAGAATGTGTTCATTAGTAACAGAATGTAATCCGAATAATGCGCCATCTTGCGCAGGTAGTACTTGAGGTGAGCACGAGGACAGCCTGTCCCATTGTACTTCCTTACAAAGTTTAGCTATTTGTAATCCGGGGGAGTCTCTACCTTCGCAAAGGGAGATATTTTGTAACCGGGCTAATTCGTAACCCTGGCTGCTTGGACATTCATCAATTTTGGCCAATCTCTTAGCTTGAGCTTCAGTTTTTATCGCAGGTTTTCCTTGTTCGTCATTCTCGAGGTTGATGACGACAGATAGTGTCCTTGGCCGAGAGTTCACATTCAACACTTGATTATCTTCTGGCACATGACGGGCATCTTCAGTTTTCCCTTTATCAACAACATTCGATGCCGGCGGTTGATCGACACCAATCTAGAGCCACTGCTTGTTTGGCTTGAGGCTTCTAGCATTGCTTTTATTTCAGCCATCATAATAGCCATAATAGTCACCTAGGTCTCCAACATACCCACTCATGGAGTTAACTCTTATTGCTCTATTCGGGTTTTGAGCCATGTTCGAAAACGGTGTTTAGGTAAATCCGTGATTAGAGAACACCAATTTAAAAAAGCAATGATAATGTAAGTATCCTGTTAGGAAAGACAACTAAAGTATTGAATCCTTTTAATTGCGTATTTTTTTTGCTGATTAATGAGAAAAAGAGATACTGTACGAGCTTTAGCCTCATATAGGTTGTTCTTTCAATCATTCTTCAAGAGAATACATGTAATTAAAAGAAGCACATCCCACAACAATAGTTTTTATGCATAGTTAAACATGCTCTTATATGCATACATGTAAGAATTAATCTTTATTACAAATAAGTGTTCAAATTTCAAAACACTATAATGTTCATATATCCTAAACTTGATAGAGCAGTCTCATCCAAGTCTAGGGTGATAGTTTTTATGCATAGTTAAACATGCTCTTATATGCATACATGTACGAATTAATGTTTATTACAAATAAGTGTTAAATTTCAAAACACTATAATATTCATATATCCTAAACTTGATAGAGCAATCTTATCCAAGTTTAGGGCGCTTGGGGTCGAAGTTGCCCTCAATGTCCCCATAGAAGTTGGGTTCCTCAGTTTGGGACTTCCCATTTCCATCGTATGGCGACAATCCCATATTTTCAGGTACGTAGGGCTCCACTTTGGGTACGCATGGCATCATGTACTATAGAATGCAGGTCCACGAAGCTACGTCTGGCTATCTCAAAATGTCGAATGTAATCAATAGAAGCCTTGAGGATCTTTATCTCTACAGTCATGTTATCTGGCCACTTTATGTCCTTAATCTGGGATCTCTTCAAAGAGTCTATGATGCATTCCACCTTTACCTCAAACTGTTTGTTCTTTTTTCCTTTGAGGATTTCTTTTGGCATATCGAATGAGAAAATGCCCGGTTGTAGTGGTGAGAGGATCTCATGTAGTGCCCCGAATTGTCGGATAACCCTTCTTGGGTAATATGCTGTAGCCCCGGTAAATCCAAGTAACGAGACTGGATCTCCGTTATTACATGTAAGCCCGACTCTGTAAAGTGTTGACAATCTAAGCCGCCATTAGAGTTGTTCCGACTTTAGGGTTCTAAGAAATTCTTTCCACTCCTTACTATTAAACTTTGAGATTCGTGTCTCGGCTTGAACAAAAGTTCTAAAGGGATGGATAGCTGAGCTAATCTCAGTGAAACTCATGTGAATATGGAACTGCTTGACATGAGAAGCAAACCATGAGTATAGGAGATCACTAGAGGCTCTAAAGATTGCTTTATTTTTTACCCGAAAATGGTTCAAGGACAGGAATGTTTCAACAAGAATAAGGCTCGAATAAGGGTCAAAGGTAACGAATGAAATGGGGAATAGCATAAAGCTAAAGAATGCCAAAATAAAGGCTTTACCTGATTTGGATCCTTTGCTAGCAGGGAAGTTAGGAAACCTATCAAAAAGAAAGGAAAGGGAGACCTACCCAGAGTTGCTCTTGGCAACTACGGTTATCTCAGTGAGGCTTGTATCAAGAAACTCAGCAATTTGGCTAAAGGGTTTAAATCCTATCGGAGGTTGAACTAAGAGATGAGTGAACTTGACTCTAATGGTGGCACTATACTCTTTCAATGTATGAGTGATCTCTAATCCTTTCATGCAGAATGTAGCAAGGCTGGATTCCAATAAAGTGCTATGGTTTGTATGAAAGCAGGTGGGCATTCAATCTTGAGCATATTGAGCAGATAACCTGGTCGCGATCTGGCATACGTCTGATTAGCCTTGCCCCTGCTGTCCCACCAACCTAGGAGCTCAGCTTGAGAAACTTTGAACACTTGGATATCGTCCTTTCCCATCAAGTCTAGAATATAGAAGTGATTTTGCAAAATCAATCGCCATAGATTACTCTAAGATGTGAGAATGCAAATGTCATGAAATATGTATGAACCGATTCAATTACATATTTCAATTAATGAAATGGAAATTAGACTCTATTTTGGGTCTAAAGGATCTAATTCGAGGTCTAATTTAAATTTCAAAAAGCAAAGTATTCAATCGATCAGGGTCATCCCAATGATTGAAGGAAATAACAACGACATGTTCCAGACGACAAACATCAAATTGAACAATGGAAAGGAAATGTAATGAAATAGAATTCTACTGCATGAGGATCTATTAAGAGAGAGATGAACTGAGAAGTGGAAATCTCAAAGAGAGATATCTAACACCTTTATTCTCAAACAAGAAAGCCATAAAAAACCAATGGAATGTGAGATCTAGACTACCAACTCTCAGTATTCCCAAGGTCTAATTCTCTACGAAAGAGTAGTCAACTGGAGGCTTCTCCTTAATGGCATCCTTATCTCGCTTCTCTTTAGGATATGGCTCGGTGATAAGGATTTCCTTCCTAGTTGACTATCCTTCAGAGTCTATTTTCTTGAAGGGTTCTTCGTATAGACCTCTTCCGGGAAGGTAGTCTTCAGTAGGTTGTTTGAGATGGCTCAGCTCCTCTGGCCATTCTCTCGTCTAGGGTATGATTACTTCAGAGGATCTCTCCATTTTCTTGGGCTTGGTCTTTTTAAGGATTATGCGTCTCGGCTTCCTCTTGATAGCAGGAAGCTTCCCTTTCTCTCAAAGAGCTAGCATTGGTCTATTTTCTTTAGCTTAACGCTCAGATTTTTGGCGGACGTATGCTTCTCTAGCCAGGCGGTTGCGATATTGCCTTTTCATCTCCATGTAATCCTTAAACATTTCATCGGATTGTCACTTGAATATGAGGTTGTCGACATAATAGCGAGTTTGACAATCTTCATCATATCCCATCTTGCGCCTAGTCAATTCTCGATCGTGTATAAATCTTGTGAAATGCAACCTTTTGTTCAACCCTGATAAGTTACCATCCTCAAACATTCGAAAGTCACTAACTCTGATGAACACTTAGGAAAAAACGACATCCTATCCCTATCATCGTCATTTCAATCAGTCACTTGGATGATTTCAGAATGTATGTCATGTACGTAAATGCAAACAATATGCAATACATGAGCAGGCTATAACAAGAAGGCATAAAGAAATACATCAAAGAGAAAATGCCTTACCAACTCAAAATAAGGGGAACGTTTGACTTTCCCCTGTAATTATGAGTGGTTTTAGGTGTACCAACCATCCATTGACACGCGCATGAGATAAGTCAGGATATACTCTAAAAATCGAAAAATCAGGTGAGGAACCTATGGCTCAGGCTCCCACGATCCAAATAAGGCAAATTCCTTCCCAAGAATACCAACTCAAGAGGGCTAGAGATCACCAATTTGCATTGTGAGTGGGAATGGATACAAAAGTCTCAAGTGCTATCAAATGCGATATCCTTTAGCATCATTTCCCTTTATAAAATAACTTAAAATGTAGTTGCAGTCGGGATTTGATAGCCAGTGTGTGAGATGGGTCATGATAATCATAATGCAATGTCATACACATTAGTTTATATCAAACACCACTTCAATATGTGCATAAAAATAAGTATACAATCCAAACTCCAACTTGCAGGAAAGATGTCAGCAAACACTCCATCCCTTTTTTTTCCAATCCGTAAAAAAATTTAACATGATGATTAGTGTACATACCTCACCTTCGAGAGCATCTGCAAAAAATGGGGCCAGATAAACCAATCAACCTTTTAATCGGCACAAGTTCTCTAAAATCTCTGATAAGAAATTCCAGTTTGGAATAAGTCCCTAGTGGAGTCGCCAGTTTGTCATGCCCCTTTTCTCTATCAAAGGTGGAGTATCAAGGGTTAATAAGCTGTCCCATCTGGTCAGACGCGGGTCTCTCACAAAACCCGTTACCCAAGTGCAACGAGGTATATGTGGTCTACTTTCAGTGCGGTCTCGTGACATATGATGCATGCACATGTTAAGGAGTTGCCACCAATTGTTTGGTGAAAGGTGCTATTGGAAACCCTATAGAATAGTTTGGAGTTTCTATTTGATTCTACGAGAACCAGAGAAGTGAGATCGGGACTTAATTACTCCAACTATCAAAGTTGACGCCCTTTCGGTACCTAAATTGATTGAATTATTTAACATCTAGATTTTATGTAGATAAGTGGGGTACAAACCCTAAATCTAGGAGTTCATGCAGATAGGAGTGACTATCCTAAACCTCATAATCAGTAAAAGGAGGTGCGCAAATCAAGGATCCAAGACATGTGGATAAATTACATGAATACAACACGATATCCGTATTGACCTAGAGAAGTGTCAATCACGGCTCAGGAGTGATTTACACATGATTCACCCATGAGGGGCAAAATTGCAATTCTGAAACAATTTGAGATAATAGGATTGATCAAAAGGGGTCGAAAATAGGATTGATCATCAAATTAACCCATTTCCTATTTTCCGACAATTTTTAGAATTTTTTAGATTTTTAGAAGGCAATTTACTTTTTTGGGGGTAAAATCGTCATGTTCTTTAAAGAGAAAATGAAATGCAAAAATACCAGACTGAATGTTTAGCCACCCTGACCCATCGACTAATTCTAAGCAATTTTCACAAGTCATCAGAATGAGAAAGACGATCTACCTTTTGAGGGGTAGAATCGTCTTTTCAGAAAAAGGTTGAGACTCGAAAACCCTAACAGAAGAATTCCCCACCTAACTGGTCCTAGCCTAATCTAGGTATTTTCAAGTGATATCGAATGTAAGCAGGGACAATTACCCCCTAAATGGTATAATTGTCGAATCAGGGTAGAAATGATATGAAATTCCGAAAATGGGAATGACTAGTTGTCTGTGGTTGTTCCTTAATTTTTGGATATTTCTAGAGTGCCTAGGATTTTTTTACAATTTTTTCTATTTTTTTTTATTTTCTTGGATTTTCTAGAATTTTTTGTATTTTTTATTTTGAAAATATTTTTCTTATTTTTTATTTATTAAGAGAGAGAGAGAGAGTCAGCCAGGTTATGAACCTGGCCGAGCTCGTGCTCAGCCTTCTCGACTTGCACGGGCCACAAGAGCTCGAGACACGCGGCTTGGTCTGCACTATGCAGACCAACATGGTTTCAAGAAAAACAGAGGAGACATGCCTATCTACAGCTGGCCTGATCTACGCAATAGACACGTTCAAAACGACGTCGTTCGATATTTTATTTTTTGAAAATTCAATTTTTATTAAACTGATATTCGAAAAAATCTATTTTTGATTCAATGGTTACTAGGCCAACACGTGGCTCAACCTAGACCGTCGGATGCCCTAATAGAAATATCTCCCGATAATGGCCTTACTGACGTGGCATGCCACGTGCCTTGCCATGTGGCACCACATCAGCTTTAGAGTTGACTGTGGTGAACGCTGCCGGAGAAAATGATCGGCACCAGCGCTAAGTCGCGAGCCTCTTCGAAGGGTCATAACTCTACCTACAGACCTCCGATCTCCATGAAACCAACGACATTTGATTTGCCATGACTCCTTTCACAACATATACTAGTTTGACAATGGTAGCACCACATTTCATACACATGCTATCTTCGATTGAAGCTAAGCTCCGGCGACCACTCGCCCTAGCCGTTTCTAACATTGCTTAGCTAAACAAATCAATCAGGAAGCATCAGAGAGGGTCGATAAGACTTATCTAGCCATCGTGGGCCTTCTGTTTAGTTTATAGCAAGCAATCGAGCTCCCAACAAGTTAGGGAGAGGTGGAGGTCGACTTGACGATTTCGACGATGAAATCACATGCGGTCAAAAAAGAAAATGCTCAATGATGCGAGACAAATAGATTGTAACAAATGTCGCAGCTAATGAATGACTCTAACTTAAGTTGCCATTAGAGGCCGAGTTCGAGCTCAAAGAGGAGTCTCACCGTTTTTTGGAGTTTCAAGCAGTGCCATCGATCGCGATCGCTTCCTATGCACTCCAGCGAACTCCCGGTGAAAATCCTTTGTTTCAGTTTAGCCTAAAATTGGCCTGACCAGCGCTGCGAGGATTCGAGCTGTAGTGCTCGATAATGGAGGTCGGAGAGCTCTCTCTATCTCTCTCTATTCTGCTGATCTCCTTTGAACAAAATGAGTTTCTTTTTCTTCAAAAAGCATGTGTATTTTTTTTTTTTATATATTCTCCTTTTTCGAAAATTTGGCCAAGGGGAAGATATGAGGCAGTGACCATTCACATACGTGCGAAAAGGTCATCGGACATCGGTGAATGTTCGGGATGAATCGGTCATCAATTATGGTCATCCGATGACTCCAATTTTGCTCGAATTCCATCTGCATTTGGTTCTGCATTTGACTCGAAAAAGGCTGATGGGCATTTGATCTTTGTCAGCGCGGCTCCGGTGGATTCAAGTCGTCAAACCGGTCCCGATCGACAGAGGGCTCCTTGGGGATTAAAACCCCTTGATCAATTTCATCAATTATGGACGATTGAATGGCCAACTTCTCGATCAAAGTTCACCCGCAAAATTGTAAATTGGCTCGGGAATTTGTAGCTTAATTAAACCGGATTTGCGGGCCGGATTTGGTTCGACCCGCGGAACCGACCAATTTTAATTCCAAAATTACCTTAATTATGTGGGAAATCAATGCAATTAAAACACAAAATTTAATTTAGAGAGATCAAATTTATCTGGAAAATTGATTTTTTCCAAAATTCTAATTTGAATTGATCAAAAACCCCAATTTTAACCAAAGATCCAATTTGAAATTTCTTTAATTTCAAGCCCTAATTGATCCAATCGGACGAAATCAGCCCCATAAATTGATTTACAAGGGTGAAAACCATTGGTTAGTGGCTTCAATTTGCGATGGAAGACCTTGATTATTTCAATTTTACCAAATTCAATGACTAAATTGCAATAAAATATGCAATTTTATCCAATTCATGCAATTGAGCAATTTAATCGAACAATTGAGCTAAATTGCAATGCAAGACAATTAGATTGAATGTCAAGACTCTTAAAATGCCAAAGTCGCAAATTAAAAGACTAAAAACATATTTTTTCGACAAATTCAACCCTATGTGTTACAAAAACACACACAAGACAAAACTTAAATTTTGACTTTTGATGAGGCCAAAATGCAAGAGAATTAAAAGAAAAATATAGAACACTTTTCATATTTTTCCAACCTCAAATGCTATTTTTTTTAAATACTAAAAAATGCGAAAAATAAAGAAAATTATTTTTTGTTCAAAAATAGTTGCTCAGGCTTGGTTAAGGTCACCAAAGTTGATTTTTTAATTTTTCAATTTTATTTGGATTTTTTAATGAAATTTTCTTAATATAAAGGAAAAAGACATGATCAAAAATCATGTGTCAATAACTAATTTCAAAATTAAAGGTATGTATAAATGTTGGGTGGCCTCGGGCATCTCTCAACCCAAAAGTTAGCTCAAAAGTTGGGGCTTTCCCTCACACTTATAAATCAACCGCTAGCCCCTTCCACAACCGATGTGAGACAACTCCAATAATTGATGAAAAATGAACAACACCTCAGCATAAACCAAGCCAATATAGAATCAAATACTAGCTCTCGATACTACTCCGATTTAATCTAACATCAATCAGTGAATATATCCAGCAAAAATAACCTCGCAAAATGTAAATATGATAACAGAATGATAAAGAGACAATACTCCAAGATTTATGTGGAAAACTTGAAATGGGAAAAATTACGGACGACTCAAAACTTTTACTAATCACAAAGAATAGTAGGATACACCAAGTGTTTCTCTCTAGTCACACATTAGAGGCTCAACATCAATATCACATGAGCTTTCCTCATCACAAAGGTGGAATAATAAAAATGGGGCAAGAAAACCCTAACCGCAATAAGAAAATTTACAGACGAATCTCGATGAATGAAACCACCCAACTCGTAGTCTCAGTCTCACGAACAACATACTGAAATTTGAGCCAAATCTGTCAATGTTTGTTATCGAATCGAGACCACAAGCCGCAACCCCTTTCTTCTTCTTTCCTTGCGTTTTCTGTTGGTGCTCCCCTATTTTTTCACTCTTGGCCACTCATGCACGAAGACACAAAAATAAAAAAGGCAGCCCATTTTTTTTCTTTTCACTTTTTTCCCTCTTTTTCTATTTTTCTATTTCTTCTAAACAAATAAGTAAGAAAAAACAAATAGCTGGGCCCCACAAAGAGGTGGACCCATCCAACAAATCTCCCCCTCTTTCTCATGTGGGAAGTTCCATCATGCCTGCGTTGCTTCTCCAAGAATCAAGTTTTATCATGGGCAAGACTTTGGTCGTCATGTTGGATCCGTTGTCATCGGTACATATTTTTTCAAGAAGAAATGACTTCTCTTGTAAGTTCTTTCAAACCTAATGATACTCCACATCGATATGCTTCGATCTTGAATGCAACACTGGATTCTTGCTGAGTTAGATAACACTCATGATATCACAATACAGAACAAACTTTTCTTGCTTCAAACCCAACTCCTGTAAGAATTTTTGCTTCCACAAGAGTTCCTTGCCTCTTTCGATGATTGCTATATATTCCGCTTCAGTAGTAGACAAATCAATGTATTTTTGTAGTATTGATTTCCACGAAACTGCTCCCCCTGCAAAGGTCATCATATAACCCGATGTAGACTTTCTGGAATCACTGTCATCGGCATAATCAGAATCTGAATAGCCACTTAACTTAGGCTTCCACTTCCACAACACAAGCAGAATCTGTAATTGCCTCTAAGATACCGAAAAATCCATTTCACGGTACTCCAATGCATTTGAGAGAAACCTACTCACAACCTCTATTGCATGAGCAAAATCTGGTCTCGTACAAACCATGGCATACATCAAACTACTTACGGCAGATGCATAAGGAACTTTCATCCTCTCTTCCTTCTCTTTCTTACTCGCAGGACGCTCGTTACTACTCAACTTGAAATGACCAGCAAGTGGTATACTTATTGACTTACATGTGCTTATGTTGAATCTTTCTTGCACATTTTCAATATACTTCTCCTAATATAACTAAAGTTTTCTATTATTCCTACCACAAGTGATCTTCATGCCAAGGATTTTCTTAGCCGACCCTAGATCCTTCATTGCAAAGGCTTTACTCAACTCATTTTTCAAGCTCTTGATTTTGTTAGCATCATGCCCAACTATCAACATGTCATCCACATAGAGCGGGAGAATAATAAAATCATTGTATAAGAATCTTTTCATAAAGACACAAGAATCAAAGATGGTCTTACCATATCCATGGGTTTCCATGAATAAATCAAACTTTAAGTACCACTGTCTTGGCACTTGCTTGAGACCTATAAGCTTTTTCTCAACCTACATACAAGATACTCATTGGCTTTAACTTTAAAACCCTCCGGTTGCTCCATGTATATTTCTTCTTCTAGGTCTCCATGAATAAAACCCGTCTTTACATCAAGTCGTTCAATTTCTAAATTCAAACTGGCAGCCAACCCAAGAACAACTCTAATAGATGATATTTTCACATCTGGTGAAAAAATCTCTTCAAAGTCGATTCCCTTCTTTTGACAAAATCCCTTCACCACAAGCCTAGCCTTGTATCGTGGCTTCAAACTACTTTCTTTCGTCTTTAACTTAGACACCCATTAATTAGTGAGTGTTTTCTTGCCCTTAGGCAACTTTGCCAACTCAAATGTGTGGTTTTCATACAAAGATTTGAGCTCATCTTGCATAGCTTCGTGCCACTTATTCTTTTGATCATGTGACATAGCCTCTTCATAAGTTTCAGGCTCTCCTGCATCAGTGAGTAACACATACTTATGAGCTTGATATCTTTGTGAAGGTCTACGTTCTCTTTCCGATCTTCCAACTTGGTGTTGAACTGCTTATTTTGGCTCAACTGGCTCAATTGGTTGCTCTTGCTCAACTGATTGTTCTGTCTTAATTATTTCATCTGTTTCAGCTCAAGAATCAACATTATGTGAGGATTCATCTTTTTCATGATTTCCATGCACTTTTTCCCCGTGATTTTCACCTAATGCGGTCGGAGGATTTGGGCTAAAACTAGTAGTGTGTTGACTGCATTCTTTGGCTTCTCTGGCTTGTCTATATCTTGATGGTTTGATGATTAAAGAACACCACATCTCGGCTTCTAATGACTTTATTTATATCTAAATCCGATAACCTGTAGCCAAATTTTTCATGTCCATAACCCAAGAAGACACACTGTTTAGACCCGTAATCAAACTTTGTACCTCTCATCTCTTGAAACATGTACAAATTCTCGGCAATCAAATACCCTTAGATAACTGTAGGAGACATCTTTCCCACTCTAAACTCTTTGCGGAACATCCCCTTTAAGAGGAATTGTTGGATAAAGATTTATCAAGTCAACTGCCATTCTCGTCGCTTCGCCCCAGAATGGCTTAGGCAATTTTGCATGCGATAGCATACATCGAATCCAATTATTAATTGTCCGATTCATTCTCTCTGCTACTCCATTCTACTGTGGTGTTTTCGAAGCAGTCTTCTCATGCTTGATACCATAATCCCTGCAATATTGCTCAAATGGTCCTCTATATTTACCATCGTTGTCAGCTCGAACACATTTCAGCTTTTCCCTGTTTTCCTTTCAACATTGATATGAAATTGTTTGAAGGCCGCAAGCACTTGATCTTTTGATTTCATAGCAAAAGCCCATACTTTTCTAGAGCAAATCATCGATAAATGTCACAAAATGCAATGCACTACCAAATGTTCTAGCACCTATGCAACAAACATCATTGTGAACTAATCAAGTACAATAGATTTTGTGTGTGGAGACGAACTATGAAATGAGAATCGATGTTGCTTACCCATGAGGCATCCAGTACACTTCATCAGATTTTTCTCCTTCAATGGTAGACAATTCTTCCTAGCAAGAGTTTCAAACCCTTTCTCGCTAAGATGACCAAGTCTCTTATGTCATAGATCAATTGAGGAATCCTCTACTGCATTTACCTCTTGTCGCATCAAATTTGCTTGCATATTATAGAGAGTACATGTCTTCTTGCCTTTAACCACTATCATAGAGCCTTTAGTCAATTTCCATTTGCCATCACAGAAGGGATTGCAATAACCATCGTCGTCTAAGGCACTTGTGGAGATCAAGTGAATTCGAATATCTGGAACATGTCTCGCATTTTCATAAGCAAAGTACATCCCATATCGGTCTCCAAATAAACATCTCCCATGTCGATAACCTTAGAGACATCGATGTTTTCCATTCTAACACAACTGAAATCACCATTGCGATAGGATGTAAAGAAGCCACGTCATGACGTGACATGATAAGAAGTTGCAGAATCGACAACCCAGCTAGAGTCTTGGCATGTGAGATTTACATAACTGTCATCACAAATGAACACAATATCACTGTCGGTTGCAATTGCTGTTGTTGGCTGATTGTCTTCTTTCTTTCTATCTACATTTCTATCATGGGATTTATTTCTCTCCGGTTGCCAACATTCGTTGGCATAATGTCTCATCTTGCCATAATTGTAACACTTCACCGTCCTCTTCGGCCTTGACTTCGATCTTCCTCTTGACTTGATATTGTCATTACTTTGAAACTTTCTTGGCTGACTTCTCCCTACATGTTCTATGACAAGTGCCTTCGATTTGGAAGTATAATTCAAACATTTTCTCCTTGTTTCTTCATTAAACAAGCTTTCTTTAATCATGTTCATAGCAAGCACACCATAAAAAGCCGAATTGTTTAGCGCCACAACCAAGGTATCCCAACTATCGGGAAGAGTGTCAAGCAATAAACATGATTGTAATTCATCACCAAGGTCAATCTCAATATTTGTCAGTTGATTTACCACATCTTGAAATTCACTCAAATGCTCCGTCATGCTACTCCCTTCCTTGTATCTCAAATTCACAAGTCGTTTAACTAGAAGAGCCTTATTTTGTAGAGTTCTCCTCTCATAGAGATCTTGCAATTTCTTCCACAAAGTATCTACCTTCGTTTCTTGAGCAATATGATGAAACACACTATCATCAATCCACTGTCGGATAAACCCAACCATCTTTTGATTCATTCGCTCCTACTCTTTATCTTCCTTATGTCTTTTATCTTCATCACCTTCGATAAGTTCACATAAATCTTTGCAATAGAACACGTCTTCTATCCGAGGCTTCCATATACAATAATTCGAGGCATTTAACTTAAACATAGTGCCACTTGTATCCTCCATCTAATACTAGAATCACAACTCTAGCTTTGATACCGGTATTGGATGGTCTTCGGCCTCTCTAAACTCAAAAGTTAGCTCAAAGGTTGTGTCACGCCCCGAACCCAACGAGCGCACGAACATCTCACAAAGCCATTCATCTTTAATCGTATCCCAGGGTCCTTTGGCCCATAACTCAATAAATCCATCAACCACCGGAAGCGAAAACAACTCTATGTAATTAAAACTAAGATGACTTCGGGGTGAAAGATGGTACTTCTCACAATACTTGCCAACTGGCGGCAAAGTCAAGTAGACAATACAAAACTATCAATCTCTTAAGACTACCGAGGTTACATCCGAATAAAACTTAATATCTAATTATTCCAAGAGATGTCTTCCAATGTCACATCATAGCACTCACGTGATTTCATCACTTGGGACCTGAAAAATGGCAATCCCATGACGGGATGAGATATAAATCTTAGCAAGCTCACCCTAAACCTAGACTAGGCCATCAATCGTCCCAGAGCATACAATGAAGGAAAAATGCAGAAGCTCATCAAGGCATTAGCACATGGCCTTCATAAATCAAGCATTTCAACAAGTCAAGCATGTACAAGAGTCGTAGTCAACATACTCAACCTCATGGGTTCAAGTTTCGAGCACATAGCATATAAATAAGCACACATAAATTTAAAAGTCATCACAATGACACCACAATCATTCATCGCCTGGGCTCTCAAGCCGCGACGTACTTCTCTAGGGCACTCTGACCAATGAATATCATCGGGGCTCATAGCCAATTGATATCACTGGGGCTCATAGCCTATTCGATATTACTGGGGTTCATAGCCAATTTGATCTCATAGGTACAATAGCCATATAAATCACGTAAGCGTTACAGCCAATTAAATCACATAGGCATTATAGCCAATTAAATCATCAAGGACTCAATAGCCAAATATATCACCAAGGGCTCAATAGCCAATATATTATCAAGGCATATCATAATTCAATTGTCATACTTTGCCATTCAAGTAATGGAATCTATCACTTAATCAAGCAATTTATCAATCAAAGATGTCCAATAGTATCCTAACATCCTAGTAGAGGTTTAAGGGCCAGTTACCTTTAATCGAGCTAGCAATTTCAACCTAAATGACCATCTTCGGCCGGGAAGCCCACGGCCGAACAGGGTACCCACGGCGCGCCTAGGAAAAACCACATCGAAACTGAATCATTTCTCACTTCTATTACGCCAATACTTCAATAACATATCAATTAACTTTCTAAAGTGCCTTAATGACAAGTTAATAGCAAGGCGACACCTTCCCTAAGCCTCAAAGTGCTCGGTTCATTTAGTCTCTACACATGGTAAAATCGGTCCTCACTGAATCACGCCTAACATCCCTTAATTCAATTCTAAACTTCAATTCATCACAAAATCAACTTGTAATAATCTTAATCGACACGTTAAGGGAGCTCACCAAAAATTTGGAAGTAAAACAACACCACAAAGGCTTCCAATCGGTCCGATTCTCTTCGATGCGCAGGCGGCCATATTCTGCCTCAAGGAAATCGCCCTTAATCAGCTATGAAAACTCATCAAAACCCAAATACAATTGCAACTACAGCTCAATCAACTTTAATACTATGAGTGTAGAAGACCTCACCGAAAATGTGGAGCCATTTGAAGTCCAAAAGCCCACAAAATAGGTCTTGTGACATTCTGATTTTCCTGTCATTTCCAGACTCGGTAATGAGAATTGTATCTAGTGATGTATTTCAGTCGTATCTCGCTCGAATCTGATCAATCTTGAGCTGACTGACCAAAAGGGAAGGGCTAACGAGAGACAAGGTACGTGGACCAAGGAAACTCGAATTGAAAATGACGCTTTGACCATAAGGATTGTCAGTGGGACATTTAGAGCCATAAAAGGCCGATCTAAGAACGATTAAGGAATGCATTACTAGCGTTATACGATTGGAGCGCGATTGATGCCGCTTAACCAATGCATAATTTGCAAAAGTTTCCTAAATCGAATAGTGACGATCGAGGCCATCAAACTATTGATAGGCCCTCAAGATTACATGACAACCAAAGTTGCCATGAATTGACGAGCCCTAAATGTGATATGAATTATAAGGTCGATATGCGTAACGTCTGTAAAAGCCGCCCGTCAATTCGGGATAGACTGGAACCACGTCTGATAGACAAAACGATTAAAAACAAGTCTTGAAAATTGACAATGGAGAATCAAGAATTCTAACGTCAGATTTGGATTGGTCATCGCCTTATCGAAGAGTATTAGAATGAGAAAAACGACGTTCCAGACGTCTGGAGTAAAATTACCATTTTGCCTCTCAAGACCTAGTCTTACTTATATAATTGGACAAGGACATTTTGGTCTTCTAATCACCCCCAAGGCTGCCGAAAAAGAGAAAGGATTATGGCCATTGGATGAAACTTGAATGACACTTAGGACAAGTGTTAATAGATTAGCTAAAGAGTGGTCATGTCCACTTTTACACAACTACCATTCAACCCTTTGACCTAGAGATTTGCATATAGCTCTCTCTCTCTCTCTGTCACCCCTCACTTGGCCGACCATCAACTCCCCCAAACCGAGAGTCTTCTTCTTCTTCTTCTCTTACTCTCCAGCTCGCTGTCCTATTCCGACCTACTCACTATTCCGGCCATAACTTTTTCGTTCGATGGTCAATTGAGGTAAAACCATCGACAATAGAAAGCTTATCGTCTTGCCATTCTAACAAAGTATTATGGGTCCAAATCCACCCAGCCATTTGTCCCGTAAAGCCATTTGAAGGAGCAAAGATTATGCTGGTCAGTTTTGAATCAGAGAGCTCCCAGCCGACCAGTCCGACTGCCCCACTATTCTAGTCATATCTTCTTCGTCCGATACCGGATCGTGGTAAAACCACCGCCAGATAAACGATTATTGTCTTATCTTTCCATAGACATATTATAAGCTCAATTTGACTCTATATATCTTCTCGTAGCTCGATTTCAGTGGACAAAGGTCAGGAGAGATCAAATTCTGACCGGTTTTGGGGAAAGACCTGTTTCGGGGTCTTCCGGACTTCGAATTGCTCCAAATTTTCGGTGAGGTCTTCTACACTTATATTATTAAGGTTGGATGAGCTGTGGTAAAAAGTTGGGATGAATTTGATGGAGTTTTGACCCCAAATGGGTCTTGTGATTGTTGGATATAAACTGCTGGTTTAAGGACTTGAGGAAACTGACGACTTCCAAAGGGTTTCCGACGACGACTCGGCCCCAAATTTTCGGTGAGCCTCTTAGACCATTAGATATACATCTTAGCAAGTAGGTTAGTGATTAAATGATAGATTTGGAGTAGTTTTAGGGCTGGAAAATCTCGGTATGCATAGAACCGAAAATAGCCCTGTTCGGTTCTGTGCAAATCGGTTATGTGGAGGCTGTTATGGGTTGACTTTGAGTCTCAAATTCATCAATGAGACATGCTAGAATGTTGAGGATCATGTTATTATGATTGGTGGTTCATGAATGGGCGAATTGAGCAAGAGAAATTGACGATTGGTTTGAATTTCATAGGTTGCGCAGCGGGTTTGGTCTTTGACCACTTGGACCGAATTTGAGAAGGTGCTTGAGAAGAGAATTTATGACATTAAGCTTGAGGTAAGGGAATCCTAAACCTATGATAGGAAGATTGGACTTGATTGGGCGAGTCGGGTAAATTTTTGGGTGATTCTTGAAGGGTTTCAATGTGATTGTCTATTGTACATCTTAGGAGGGTGTAGATGACCCAAATGTTTGATCATGCTTGTGCAATGAGTGATTTGTCGCATTTGAGTGTTGAATTTGATTGTCTTACATGCCATAAGTTTTTGATTGGTGCGTGAGATTGCACATGATCTTGTATGTGTGAATTGATTCAAATTAATGGCATGTTTGAGGCATGATAAGACCCTGAGGCGTATGAGACGCGGGGTGGTGGAATGAATACCTTGAGGTGGTGAGACACGAGGTTGGAGTGTATGGCAGCTTGATGCGTATGAGACGCGGAGTTGAGAAGGCCATAGTCCTGACGTGTTGAAACGCGGGACGGATTTATGATGTGTCGACACTGACCTGGAGTAACATTGAAACTTGATGCGTTTATGCGGGTTATCAATGGCGGTCTTATGCCTTTACACTGACCGAGTCTGATGCGTTCTAAACGCGGGTATGAGAATGAGGTACGTGTGAAAGGTGAAAGTGATGGTGTGACATGGCGATGTGTGCATGATCTTAGAGATGTGTTGTGATGCCATGTCTGCCTGTCTGACATTTGCATAACTGTTGATAATTGAATGCCTCATGTGTTTGTTTGCATGAAACGCTGATATTTATGAGTGCATGAGTGGACGGTTGGCCTAACCTAGAGTAAGGACCCACCTTATGAAGATTTATATCTCACCCCATTATGGGCAATATTTTCAGGTCCCCGACGAAGAAAATCGAGTTTTCCATGTATTGGCATTTGATGAAGTCATTGGAGGAAAGTAAAAACTTCCCTTTTGTGACCTTAGGGTGGAAGAATGATACTCTTAGGGATTTAAATTTGTAACATCTGAAGTTTGATTGACCTTTATAAAAGGGGTACCCGTGGGTCCTTAGTCATTATGTGTTGCTGCATTTGTAATGGAGTTGGCATCGCTTTCGCATGCATCCTTCATATAGAGTTGTAAGTTATTGGTCGTTGGATCCTGGAGCTCATTAAAGGTAACGGTGAAGGTGAGATGCTCGCGTGCCCGCTGGCCTCGGGGCGTGATATCCTCGTTTGAGTGGTATCAGAGCGGGGTCAGCTCGATCCAATCTGATTGAGACTTGGAGTGATAAGGAACGATGACTTGAGGACAATTAGGTAGTGAGACCTTGAGGGATAAGCATGGATTGCTGAATCTTGAGAACTATCGACTTGAACTTGTGTAGTATTCTAATGGTCCTAGTGCCGATTTAAGGGATGATCTTGAGTGATATTATGAATAAGGCTCACAAGGAAATGAATAGAAATTGAAGAGTCATAAGCTTGGATTTGGGGTTGCTAGAGAATAACTTATGAATGAAGGGTCAATTGAAGTGTATGATTGTGATTTTGATTTGTCAATGACCCAACTTGAGGAGTACGAGTTATAAAGAGGTAACTCATGTTAGTGAATTCAAGTTTGAATTGCGTAATATCTTGATGGTTTAGTTATCGATTGCTATAGACAGTCTTAGATGATATGAGATGAATGCAAGGGAGCAGATAGGGAATATATGGATTAAAGGTCAGACGTGATCGAATGCTTATGGATTTGATTTAGTTAGCGACTCCACTTGAGGTACATGATCTGTGAGATGTGATTGTCATTGGTGGAATTAGAACTCTTCAATGGATAGGAATTGATATGAAGGTGATTTTGATATGACAAGTGGTGAGGACAGTCATGTTGTGCTTGTGTTTGTGGCTTTGAAACAAAAGTTGATGAGGGTGCATGCATGAACTTATTGCTGTTGGACTTAATAAACTGTCGCTTGGTATGAGACAAGTTGATGGGATACCTATAAAAAATAATGAAACATGGTATAGGACATGTAGAACGGGGCTTTCTTCGTAGATGTATAACTTGGGACAACCTGCAACGGCCAGGTCTGATGAGGGAGGGGAGTGATCGCCGGGACAGAGAGGTTCGGACAAGAAATGGCTCCTGGCAGGCTTTTAAGATGGCAAGAGGCAGGAATGACCCAAGTCATAACTTGAAAGGGAAAGACTAAGTATCAGGTCGAGTCCAATTGTGGTTAAGAGATGTATGGCACAAGATTGATCCTCGAAGAAGATATTCAAAAGTGGCATGACATGTGAAATAATGCATGTGATTGGCATAAATAAAAGCTTTATGCTTGGCGGTGGATGTCGTTTGAAAGGAAAATTGATGTTTATGATTGGCTTGTTGGGCATGTTTTGTAATTGGCATCGTGTGATTGCCTTGGCCAAGGTCTAATTGAGAGATTAGACGGCATAGGGGGTTTGTATCATTTGAACTGATGTCTTCTGGGATTGAGATAACATGTCGAGTTTGTAATGAAGTGGCAGATGCCTTATGCTTTGAGTTTGGGCGATTGACTTAGAGAAGTAACACCTTGAATATTTACTGGATATTGGCCTAGTTGAGTTTTAGCCTAGTTGAGGCTTGCCTAGTGATGACTGTTAATTGAGAAGTTGCCTCATGGAGGCTGATTTGATATGTGGCTGCTGCTTAAAGACGATTTGGAATCTTTAGATAATTGGCAATTAGTTGAGAGTTGCATAGGGACCACAAGATGGTTGCTTGATGGTGATGAATGATGAGAAGAGCAGCCTGAGACTGCTAGACTTGAATATATAACTTGAGTTTTTGATTCCTGGAGGGAATCATAGTGGTTCAAGTGACATGAGAACCTAATAAGGTTGAACGACTAAGGTATGATCGTAGAAGAGTATTGGGCTCGAGTATACATGGTATGGAAGATCCGAGAACTGATATGGATCATGAGAATTGAGTAAAGATGGGCAATTAGAGTATGAGTACCAAAAGAGAATATGGCTCGATCTGTTAATCGTACAAAACCCAAGAGCTGAATGGGTCGTGAGAACTTTAAATGGGAATGAGAAAATTTGTTGATTAAGCAAGCTCGAGGAGGAGCTGCCATGATTGTCTAAGTCACTATGGTGACAGATGCTAGTACTGACGAATTAAAATGATGGAAGTCACGAGAAAGGGACTCTGAGTTAATGTTTTCTAAATTGAATGCGTGGGAAAGACCCCGAGAGTTTGGAAAAGCTTGTGAAACTATGTATAAGGTTGAGATTGATTGAGTCAGGTAGAGGGATGAGATTTGAAATTGTCTCCCTCTGGATTGGGGATCTTGGTAACGAAACCTTAGAGGTTTTGGGCACACTAAGGAAAAAAAGTGACCCCGGCAGTTGTAGTCTTAAGAGGTTGTTGATAATTGGTGGAAGGTCACCAGAGGAATGATTTCCTTGAAGGCATGATATATGCCTAGACTACCCCTATTGAGTTATTCAACGGAAAGTATCCTTCTAAGATTGCTCGAAGTCAAAGGTTGTAGGGATCCTGATAGTTTTGTAAGGATTAGAGGATGATTGATCAATGTGAGACAGAGTTCGCAAGGTCGCCTAAATATGTCAAGTGTGGTCAAGGACACTTGAATAAAATAAGTAAATCCTTGAATGGATTGGAACTTGAAAACCTTATGGCTGTTTGTTATTCCTGATTTTGAGGAATGGTAATGGGACTCAGCAAAAGAGGAGAATCATAGAAAGACTTATGAATAAGAGACCTCCTACTCATGGATTACGAGCAAAGAGACGTTCATTATGAATATGGAACATGCCTACGGGAAATGGTTGATTACTTGGGCGTAAGACACAGGATGGAAAATGGGTAGTCCGTCTTTTTTGTTATGGAAGGAGTCGAGGAACAATTGGCATGCTAATTTGCCTGGAATTAATGATTTTCTGGGATCGGTTGATTGAATTGGAACCATGAGAAATGAAATCATGAGTTGCTGTTCCCTAAAGAATAGGGCATTATTCTTAAAGGGCGATTGGACCATGAATTGGTCGTTGATGAAAAGGAAAGTGAACGGACTTGATAGTCCCGACTGGTTGTGATTCTAGTTAATGATTTAGTAAACGAAAAGAGCGCTTAGAGAATACTTGCAAAGTGAGTTGAGGTAATCGAATTGAGCATTCAATAAGTGAACTGGTGGAGACCAAGGACGAACAGATATTGTCACTTGAGGTGACTGAATTATGGGAAGAAGAATGTCGAGTATGGTGGCATCTATGTTCTGGAGTAAAACACCGTCGTTGGCGCAGATTCCAAGATCGACTTTCTATGGAATAGGAAGGACATGGTGGATTTGAAATAAGAGAATGCCACTGAAGTGTATAGCTTCCCTCAAGAAGGAGAAAATCCTAACTATCTTGATATTAATATGGAGCGTCTAGACTGGGAAAGAAGACATAGAATTTGAATGATTCTTGGAAGTGAAATCTGAGAGACTGTCTTATAGATAATGTTGAATTCCAGGATGATATTGACGTTCAGTGGAACGAATAGAATTGGGATAACGTCGCATTAGCGAGTTATGGAACTCAGAGGCTAAAACGCTAATGCTTCTCGAGAAAAGAGTGACAAAAATAAATAAAATGTTGTGTGGTCCTAGAGGAGACCCGTGACAATAGAGAACGAAAGTCTGAGCTCTCAAGTGAAAAGTACGAGGAATAGTTGGAAGATTTGACACTTGGTAGAAAGAAGTTGATAATAGTCGAATTAAGTGCCCAAGGAATGATTGAGTTGGTTGTTACCGTCTTGAGAGACAACGATTGCACTCATTTAAGGAGTCATAAGAAACATGAACAGCTTTTGAGAGTGTTCTATAGACTCTAAGGAGATGCTTGTTATATGCTGAATGTGAAGAGCACGGGCTATGGATCTGATAAGGTAAGATTTCTCGGTCGTGAAATCTCTGAGAAATAAAATCTTTGTAGAGCCTTGGAGGAGTGGAATGAGTGATAAATCGACTAGAGTCGATGTGGGTTGCTAGAAGTTGAAAGTTCCTGGAATTGACGAATTGTAATAGACGGACCGTGAAAAGATTCCCCACAAGAGCTATTCCATTGGTAAAATGGATTAAGGATGAGATGTAACACGAATGGGTGAATGAACGTGAAAAGAGTTTTCGAGGACTCGAGTTAAGCTGATGACTACGCTGTTTATGACTATTCCAGTTGGAAATTGAAACGCATATGAGGGTCGTAATGACGCGACAAGAATGAAACTTGAGGCGTAGCAAGGCAACCGGAAGTGGGCATTGCATATACATCGTGATGATAAGGCCATAGGAGTTGGAATGCTTAGAGCATGATTGGAGTGGGTTGCGAGTGTCCTCGTGATAAAGTTGGGGACTGTTGTTTGAGTGAAAGAATGTTTCAAGGCTATACCTACCACAAGAGTATAAGATAGCAGTTTCCCAAGGGGAATTGAATAAGAGGTAATGCTGATGCGTGAAATTGCTTGTTGATATGAGAACGTAACATGTTTAAAGAAAGATCTTGAAGTTATGTGAAATAAAAGAGGTTGAGAGTAGGGACTGCCTAAAGGGAATTGAAGGCGAATCATGTGGAACGAAGAGATCACCCAAGTGTTGTTATAACAATATTCGTATCGCTAAGGAAGGGTGGATTGTTTAGCGGATACTTACAATTGAGAATTGAGCATTGTTTAATTGGCGATGGAGGGACAAATCTTCCCTTGAGAAATAAGAGATTCAACCTCTAAACTGGAAGTTGTCAAATGACTAATTGATGGCCATCGGAAACAACTAGCCTGCCAGAAGAGAATTGAGGTGTTGCCATGATCAAACATCGACACTTGAGGGGTTATAGGAATAGATGGAACCCTTGAGACCCTAGGGATGGAAGTACTAGTCCAGTATTGAGGGGAAACTTAAGGAGATGACCTCATCAAAATTCGAGGGGAGGATTATGGTGTTCTTGGGGATGGCACAAAGATGTGCCAAGAAACATACATATACTATCGGTGATATGGGTTGAAAGTTGAAATTTATCTATTATATAGTCGAACACTAGACATGTCAATAAAAGAGAAGGACATGACCACTAAAGTTGAAGGACCACTTTGATCCAAGGGAATTTTCGGATGGAATCGAGAATGGATTACTACGGAAGTAATCATGTAATTGTTTAAGGAGTTGAGAGGGCCATAATTTGATTTGGTTAATGCAGGGCAAACTGATAAAGCTCTTGAATCTCCGTTGGTATGAAAGGAAGTTTGAAGGGGGGGATATGCTGAATGGTATGGACATTAAGGAGTGCATTCTGGCGGGGGCTTAGTAATAATGGTTATGGGCAAATGAAAGAGATAATGTGAACGCTCGAGGATAAATTGCTGACAAATGTTACGAATGCCAAAAGAGAATGGAGAGAAGCAAATTGGATTGAGATTGAAGGAGACAAGTCTTAGGGGAAAATGGTTTTAGGCTGGAAAGGACGAGTAAGATCGTCAAGCTGTGAAAGGAATTATCCGGAAGAGTAAAGATGTGATGGGGCGCCGATACCCTAAAGGATTGGATGGTTGGAAGGTTGCAAATTTCGAGGACGAAATTTCTTTAAGGGGGAAGAGTTGCGACATTCTAATTTTCTTGTCATTTCCGTACTCAGTAATGAGAATTGTATCTAGCGATGTATTTCAGTCGTATCTCGCTCGAATCTTATCAATCTCGAGTTGATTGACCAAAAGGGAAGGGCTAACGCAATACAAGGTACGTGGACCAAGGGAACTCGAATAGGAAATGGCGCTTTGACCATAAGAATTGTCGAGGGGACATTTAGAGCCATAAAAGGCCGGTCTAAGAACGATTAAGGAATGCATTGCTAGCATTACACGATTGGAGCGCGAGTGATGCCGCTTAACCAATGTATAATTTGTAAAAGTTTCCTAAATCGAACAGTGACGAACGAGGCCATCGAAACTAGTGATAGACCCTCACAATTACATGACAACCATTGTCGCCATGAACTAACAAGCCCTAAATATGATACGAATCATAGGGACGCGTAACGTCTGCAAAAGCCGCCCGTCAGTTTGGGATAGACTGGAACCACGCTTGATAGACAAAACGATCAGAAACGAGTCTTAAAAATTAAAAATGGAGAATCAAGAATTCCAGCGTCAGATTTGGATTGGCCATCGCCTTATCGAAGAGTATTGGAATGAGAAAAACGACGTTTCGGACGTCGGGAGTAAAATTACCATTTTGCCCCTCAAGACCTAGCCTTACTTATATAATTGGACAAGGGCATTTTGGTCTTTTAATCACCCCCAAGGCTGCCGAAAAAGAGAAAGGATTATGGTAATTGGATGCAACTTGAATGACACTTAGGACAAGTGTCAATAGATTAGCTAAAGAGTGGTCATGTCCATTTTTTCACAACTACCATTCAACCCTTTAACCTTGAGACTTGCATATAGCTCTCTCTCTCTCTCTCTCTCTCACCCCCTCATTTGGCCGACCATCAACTCCCCCAAACCGAGAGTCTTCTTCTTGTTATTCCCTTACTTGCCAGCTCGCTGCCCTGTTCCGACCGTCTCACTATTTCGGCCATAACTTTTTCGTCCGATAGTCGATTGAGGTAAAATCACTAGCAATAGAAAGCTCATCGTCTTTCCGTTCTAATAAGGTAATATGGGTCCAAATCCAACTTTTGTCCCTTAGAGCCGTTTGAAGGAGCAAAGGTCAAGCTGGTCAGTTTTGAATCAGAGAGCTCTCAGTCGACTAGTCCAACCGCCCTGCTATTCTAGCCATATCTTCTTCGTCCGATACCGGAGCGAGGTAAAATACCACCAAATGAAAGATTATTGTCTTATCTTTCCACAGACATATTATAAGCACAATTTTACTCTGTAGATCTTTCCGTAACTCGATTTGAGTGGACAAAGGTCAAGCGAGGTCAGATTCTGATCGGTTTTGGGGAAAGACCTGTTTCGGGATCTTTTGGACTTCAAATTGCTCCAAATTTTCAGTGAGGTCTCCTACACTTATAATATTAAGGTTGGATGAGCTGTGGTAAAAAGTTGAGATGAATTTGATGAAGTTTTGACCCCAAATGGGTCTTATGATTGTTGGACAGAAACTGCCGATTTAAGGACTTGAGGAAACCGACGACTTCCAAAGGGTTTCCGACGACGACTCGGCCCCAAATTTTCGGTGAGCCTCTTAGATCCTTAGATATACATCTTAGCAAGTAGGTTAGTGATTAAATGATAGATTTGGAGTAGTTTTAGGGCTGGAAAATCTCGGTATGCACAGAACCGAAAATAGCCCGGTTCAGTTCTGTGCAAACCGGTTTTGTGGAGGCTGTTATGGGTTGGTTTTGAGTCTCAAATTCATCAATGAGACATGCTAGAATGTTGAGGATCATGTTATTAAGGTTGATGGTTCATGTTTGGGTGAATTGAGCAAGAGAAATTGACGATTGGCTGGAATTTCATAGGTTGCGTGGTGGGTTTGGTCTTGAACCACTTGGACCGAATTTGAGGAGGTGCTTGAGAAGAGAATTTGTGACATTAAGCTTGAGGTAAGAGAATCCTGAACCTAAGATAGGAAGATTGGACTCTATTGGGCGAGTCGGGTAAATTTTTGGGTGATTCTTGATGGGTTTCAATGTGATTGTCTATTGTACATTCTAGGAGGGTGTAGATGACCCAAATGTTTGATCATGCTTGTGCATTGAGTGATTTGTCGCATTTAAGTGTTGAATTTGATTGTCTTGCATGTCATAAGTGTATGATTGGTGCATGAGATTGCACATGATCTTGTGTGTGTGAATTGATTCGAATTAATGGCATGTTTGAGGCATGATAAGACCCTGAGGCGTATGAGACTCGGGGTGGTGGAATGAATACCCTGAGGCGCTGAGGCGTGGGGTTGGAGTGTATGGCACCCTAATGCGTATGAGATGCGGGGTTGAGAAGGCTATAGTCCTGATGCGTTGAAAAGCGGGACGGAGTTATGATGTGTCGACACTAGCCTGGAGTAACATTGAAACCTAATACGTTTACGCGGGTTGTCAATGACGGTCTAATGCGTTTACACGGACCGAGCCTGATGCGTTCTAAACGCGGGCATGAGAATGAGGTAGGTATGAAAGGTGGAAGTGGTGATGTGACATGGCGGTGTGTGGATGATCTTAGAGATGTGTTGTGATGCCATGTCTGCCTGTTTGACATCTGCTTGACTGTTGATAATTGAATGCCTCATGTGTTTATTTGCATGAAACGCTGATGTTTATGACTACCTGAGTGGACGGTCGGCCTAACCTAATGTTAAGACCTACCTTACTGAGATTTATATGTCACCCCGTTGTGGGCAACGTTTTCAGGTCCCCGACGAAGAAAACTGAGTTTTCCGTGGATTGGCATTTGACGAAGTCATTGGAGGGAAATAAAGACTTTCCTTTTGTGGCCTTAGGGTTGAAAAATGATACTCTTGGGGATTTAGATTTGTAACATCTGAAGTATGATTGACCTTTGTAAAAGGAGTACCCGTGTATCCTTAGTCATGATGTGTTGCTGTATTTGTAATGGAGTTGGCATCGCTTTCGCATGCATGCTTCATATAGAGTTGTAAGTTATCGGTCGTTGAATCTTGGAGCTCATTAAAGGTAACGGTGAAGGTGGGATGCTCGCGTGCCCGCCGGGTTCGGGGCGAGACATTTCTGTTCCCTAAACTGATTAGAATATGATCGTCTTGACCTTTGCCCACTCAAACAGACCTACGGGACAAACGGCTAGGCAAAATTGAGCTCATAATACCTTGTCAGAACAGCAAGATGATAAGCTTTCAGATGCCGGTGTTTTACCTCAATTCGATATCGGACGAAAAAGTTATGGACGATGGAAAAGAGGTGGATGGGATTGGTTGGGCTGGAACATCTCGGCCGAAAGAACCAAAGTAAGAAGGAGAAGAAAATTGAAGGAATATAGAGGGAGAGAGAGTGCACGGCTGAAGATGGTGTAAAATGAGGCTTTCCACAAATAATTGAGGTGTTAATTTGACAAGATTGATTTTATGGACATTAAATGTATGGGCTCTCCTATGGTGACACTTGGCAAAGCCTCAATAATGCACTCAAATGGCTTTGACTTCTTTTGACCTTATCTTCATAATTTTCGGTAGCCATATAGAGGGGTCTAAATGACCAATTCATCCTTTTATTTTTCTCAAGACAAGGGCAAATGGTCGAGGGTAAAATGGTAATTTTGCACTCTTCGTCCGAAACTTCATTTTTTCCAATTCTAAATTACCATTGGCGGGACGATGTTAAATCCTTTTCCAATGTCGAAATTTTTCATTTTCATTTGCCAATTTCGAGCTCCCATTTCGTGATCAATCTTCTATCGATCGTATCTTCATTTTATCTCGAACTAACATGCGGCTTTTACAGACGTTACGTGTATCGAGTCTGTGATTCTCATCACCCTTAGGACAACTCGAGTTGCGACAGTTTTGGTTGTCATATAATTACGAGGGTTCATCGCTAGTTCTGACGGTCTCGATTGTCATAGCTCAATTTAAGAAAATTTTGCAAATTATATATTGGTTAAACGACATCACTCGCGCTCTAATCGTATAACGCTAGCAATGGATTCCTTAATCTTTATTTGATCGGTCTTTATTGATTCTATCTTCTAGCCTCGCTCATATATTTCCTTATATGTCCTTAGATTCAGAGCGATTATTTGACTACGGAGCTCGAGTCTCAAACCGTCCCTAAACCTCCTTGCTTTCTCTTGAGGGTCCTTCACAGATCATGGTGCGTACCTCGATAGCCTCGAGAACTCGGCCTCATATTGATCTATCGTTAACTGGTTCTAGCGCAACTGCAGGAATTCCACCTGCTTTCTTTCCCTGGTCGTCTCAGAGAAGTACTTGTCATTGAACGCCATCTTAAAGGTATCCCAGTTTAAGGCAGTCCTTTCAGGGAAAACTCCTTTCTTGGTGGCAGCCCACCAGTCATTCGCCGTACCTTCCAACTGGTACACTGCTAGTAGCACCTTCTCCTCGTCTGTGCATCTCAGCATCCCAAAAGCTTTCTCTAACTTCTCAATCCATCTAGGTGCTAGCTCAGGATCTCTAATTCAATCGAACTGAGTCGGTTTCAACTTTATAAACTGCTCCACTAGCTGGCTCATCTGTCTGGCCACGATAATCTCTTCTTAGGCATTCACGGCTTCCTTGCCTTGGCCTTATTCATTTTGGCTTCCATTGGCACCATTATTGCCGTTGTTGACGTTGACAACGGCTATGGCAGCTCCTATTGCCTAGGCTATTGCAGCGTCCCGATCGTGGGTCTGCCTATCAATTAAGTCTCCAATTCTCTCCAGTGCCCTCAGCGCGCCATCCATTCTTGGATCTTCTGCTACGGGCGTCCTCGAGCTAGAGGCTCCGCCTCTTGACCTTCCTGATCTTCTGGACGGGTTGCTCATCTTTATCACTTTCTATTGAACCCGATCCACCACAAGTTCAGCTAGGAGTTAGTAATTTACTCAATCATTCAAATCCAGAGCTACTAACTATCGTTTAACAGAAATAGTTACACTGCAACAGTCCTTTCATATAATAACTTCCACAGACACTCCAACAAATAACTCATGGCCATTCCTCAGTTCCATTCAATCCAACGATCACTAAAACAAGCCGTATTCATTCACTTATCTGGCCACACTCTTTCAGCTATCAAGCTAAAATCCAGAAATGACCTTCGACTCTAAGTAGGGAAGTTAATCCTCCTACATTACCACGACCCTTCCACAGTCCAATGCCAACCTTAAGTATCAGGCCACAAACCATACACCTCATGCCTTATCTTAACCAGCCTCTTAAGGTCTTACCATACGTCTTTGTCCCAACTTAATCCTTCTTATTACTTGAGTGCTCAACCAACTTTGGTTCGAGCTGACCTTGCTCTGATACCAAGCGAACAGGAATGTCAGGCCCCAAACCTGTCGAGCACGCGGACATCCCTGCAAGCAAACAACACATCTCTCATGGTCCCAAGATCCACAAACAAGTCGAGAGATAATATATATATATATATATATACATAACAAACATGCGAAAGCGGTACTCAAATAAATCCTCGTACAAAAATATAAGTTAAGTAGGACCTGGATAGCATAACAACTGCCATACATATTAACATATTGTTCTTGCAAGTATCGAACTACTAGAATTCGCTAAGCAAGGGGCGACGGGGTAAGCACATAAAAAAAATGACCATCATTAACACACAAAATAGCCATGGTCGGGGATCGTCATCACAAGATCGAGCCAATAAACTGGGACACCTAAGATGTGCTGCTGGAGTCCCCTGTATCCTTTGCATCCTCTATCGACACATACTTTGAGAATGTCTCTGACGGAACCTCAGTGGTATCCTCCATGGTCTCCTCATGGGATGGCTTCGCGAGATCCTCCTCGGTCGCCTCCAGAACAATGACCTCGTCCTCCTCCACAGTAAAACCCAGCATCGGGGTCCTCTTCAGCTCATTCCTAGAATCGACTACTGATCCCTCTGCCTGATCCTGGTGGCACCAATCAGGGATCACTCCCTGGGGCATCTCATGGGGTTTCAGCGGCCCAATCTGCTCTTCCCCAATTTTTCTACACCACGCCTCGTACCTATGAGGTTTGTAATCTGTGCTACCCTCGTCTACCCACACCATGGTACACTTCCTCATGTAAATAGTCCCCTGACCGTTAGGGAACTCATCAAAATATGCAGTCATCTCCTTAGGGTCTCCAAAACGAATAGGCTACATGGTCAAGGCCTAGAATCTGTAAAAGAAGGGTCCCCAAAAGGGGTGAGATACACATCTCAGTAAAAGAGTCCTAACCCTAAGTTAGGTCTACCGTCCACTCAGGCAGTCATCTACCCCAACTTTCCAAACTCATAATCAAGGTACATACAAATAAAGATAGTGACACATAGATGATGGGCATGCAACTATGACACCATGTCACACTCAGATGATCATGCACAACTCATCCTGCTATTTCACCACAGCCACCTCTTCCTGCCTGGCTTAACCAACTTGCCCGCGATTAGATCGCATCAGGCTCGGTCCGCTTAAACGCATCAGACCGTCATTGACAACCTACATAAACGCGTCAGGTTCCAATGAATCTCCAGGCCAATATCAACACTTCATACCTTCGTCCTGCAATTAGATCGCATCAAGACCGTGGCCATTTCAACCCCTCGATTAGATCGCATCATGGCGCCACACAATCTCAATTCGATCCCGCGATTAGATTGCATCAGGGTATCCACCTCCGGCCCGCGTCTCATACTCCTCAGGGCCTCGCCATGTCATGCTCATGCCATGGTTTTCAATTCATTTTCCACACATGACGACATGTGCAATTCAGGCACAATTCAAAAACTCATGGCATGCAAGGCAATCAAGTGACACACACACAAGATGGATAATTCAAGCACAAGGAATGGCACATATAAACCCCCTATACAATCTTAGGACATTCCAAGAACAATCCTCTTGAAAACTCTCACAAATCATTCAATTTATCGCTTGACTCGCCCAATCGAGTCCAATCTTCCTATCCTAAGTTGAGGATTCCCTTACCTTGTGTTTGATAACACAAATTTCTTCTTGTAAGTTCCTCAAAGTCTCAGCCAAACAATCCAAAGGTTTAATTCACCGCGCAACCTAGAATATCCAACCAATTCATCAATTTCCTTGTCCCATTACTCAATCCATAAATCATAATCGTCCATAACACAACTCTCATCATCTTAACATGTCTTAAACACCAATTTGGGACCTAAAATCACTAGCCATCAGCCCTCAAAGGTTTGGCCTTGCATAGAGCGGAACCAGTTCTTCTCGGTTCCGTGCAAACCGAACTTGTCCAGCCCTAAATCAACTCTCAATCTGTCATTTAATCATTATCCTACCTTTTAACATGTCTATACAAGGGTTCATCAGGCTCACCGTGAGTTTGGAGTCGAATCGTCGCTGGAATCCTGTTGAAAGTCGCTGGATCTCCAAGGTAAGTTTTTTGGCAATTTAATATCCAAGTTTGCAAGACCCGTTTGAGGTCAAAACTTCATCAAATCAAGCTCAACTATTTACCATAGATAGATATACATGTCTCCTAGATCTTTACAAAATTTGACCTCAAGATTCAAATATTTCGGCCTCCAAAAGGGTTAGAAATAGAATCTACCTCAGATTCGATCAGATTCTGTCGATTTCTGGGAAAACACTTGGTCGGAGCTCCTTGGTGGTCCAAATGCCGTGCTTCCACTTTGAGGAGGTCGACAAGACGTAGAGCTAGGTTGGTATGGCCGGCTGGTGGTTAGGTGGTGGCCGGAAGGTGGCGTCGTGGGCAGCGAACTGGGAGTCCAGAATTGGTTGCTGGCGAGCAGAAGAAAAGGAGAAGAAGAAGAGTGCTCGGCCGAATGAGAGGCGAGAGAGAGTGTGTAAAAGACTATATACAAGGCTTGAGTCAATGGTTGAATGGTAGATATGAAATAGTGGACTTGACTACCCAAGGCTTGATCTTGTGACACTTGTCCCACTTGTCATTCAACTTTATCTAATGGCCACCATTCATCCTCTTTTTCGGCAGCTCTTGGGGGTGTATAAAGTCCAAAATGCCCTTCTTCAAATGCATGGGCAAGGCTTTAAACTTGAGGGGCAAAAGGATAATTTTACCCCCGATGTTCGCAATGTTGTTTTTCTCGCTCCAAAATTCTTTGATAGGGCGACGGCCAATTTGAATATAACGTTGGAATTCTTGATTCTCTATTTTCAATTTTCAAGACTCATTTTTTATGGTTTCCTTTATCAGACGTGGTTCCAGCCTATCCAGAACCGACGGGCGGTTGTTGCAGACATTACGCTTATCGACCCTGTGATTCATATCGCGTTTAGGGCTTCTCAATTCGTGGCGGCTTTGGTTGTCATGTAATTGCGAGGGTCTATCACTAGTTCCCATGGTTTCGATCTTCACTGTCCGATTTAGGAAAAAATTTGCAAATCATACGTTGGTTAAGCGGCATCACCCGCGTTCCAATCATATGACACTCGCAAGGCATTCCCTAATCGTTCTTGGATTGGCCTTTTGTGGCTCTAAATATCCCCTCGACAATCCTTATAGTCAAAGCGTCATTTCTTATCCGAATTTCCCTAGGTCCACGTACCATGTCTCACGTTAGCCTTTCCCTTTTGGTCAATCTAGTCGAATTGATTAGATTCGAGCGAGATATGACTGAAATACATATCTAGATTCATTTCTCATTAATGAGTCTGAAATTGACTGAAAATCAGAATGTCACACTATCACGCCCCAAACCCGGCGAGCAGACAAACATCCGACCAGGCCGTTGATCTTTAATTATTCTCCTAGGGTCCCTCGGCCATAACTCAACAAATGCCTTGTTAACCGGAAGCGAGAAATAACTCCATACAATTGAAATAAGAGATGACTCAAGACAAAAATGGCATACACTTCTTGGAAATATCAAATTCAGTTGCAAGTCTAACTCCAACAATATACAGTTCCTAAGGTTTCATTCATATTCATTTTGATTTCCTTCAATGACTTCCTCAAATGCCAACCCATGGCAAGTTATGTCTTCTTTCGCCTGAGATCCGAAAAGCTAATCCCCAACGGGGTGAGATATATATATATCTCAGTAAGTGAAACTTAAACCTAAACCTGATCACCAGTCCCCACAGACCAACTCAACAATGCCAGATACAGGCATTCATCAATGCAATGGCACAAGGCCTTCATAAATCAGATATATTAACAAGCCAGGCATGGATAAGAGTCACAACCAGACATAGACAACCTCATGGGTTCAAGGTTTAAACACGTGGCATACAAACAAGCACACAACTTTCAGAATTACCACAATCATTTGTCGCCTGGTTTTCAGGCCGCAATGTACTTCTCGAGGCACTCTGGCCAATTAATATCACCGGGGCTACAAGCCAACCGATATCGTCAAGGCTCATAGCCAATTAGTACCACAGGGGCTACAAGTCAATCCGTACCTCTAGGGCTCACAACCAATTGCTATTACAGGGACCACAGTCACTCGATACCACTAGGGCTACGAGCCAATCGATATCACTAGGGCACTCTAGCCAATTGATATGACCGGGGCAACAAGCCAATCAATATCACTAGGGCACCAAGCCAATGCTATCTCTAGGGCTCCAAGCCAATTGATCGCTAGGGCATTATAGTTCATTCATATAACATCGGTACTATAGTTGTTTATATAGCATAGGCATTATAGCCATCTATATAGCATAAATATTATAATCAATTCAACAAGATATGCACTATTGCCGATTACAGGGGCTTCATAGCCAATTCATATGAATCTAGGGCTCAATAGCCGAACTATATCACCAAGCCCAATAGCCACTTATATCATAAGGCTCTCTGGCCGCGATGTGTACCTCAAGGGCTCAATAGCATTTTCTTTTCACTAGGCACTATAGCCATTTCTTATTACTGGGGCTCTCTGGCCATTTTAAATCTCAATTACTAATCATAATATAATCATCACACGATTGATGAAGCAATTTAAGCCACATGCTTCACCAATCATTCAATTCATCTAGATATCTTGTAGTGTCCTAGTGTTCAAGTAAAAATTTAAGGAACACTTACCCTTTATCAAGCTAGCAATTTTGAAGCCAAATGATCCTTCTAGCAAACTCATGGCCAAGTGATGATTCTAGAGAAATTCCTTCAAATTCATATCATAACCTACTCATTCTTCAATTCCACCGTACCAATACCTCAATAATTAATCAAATAACAACTTAGGATGTCTTAACAACCATTTAAAGACATGACGACACTCTAATGAACCCTCAAAATGTTCGGTCCAATCAATCTTTCAACAAAACAGAACCGGTTCCTTTTATTCCGCTCAAATCAGCAAATAATTCCATCCTAGGTTCCAATTTATCACAAAATAAACTTGTTAACATCTTATTTTACATGTCTAGGAACCTCATCGAGAGTTTTAGAGAAAGAAAATGCCTTTTAGGTCTTCCAATCAGCTCGTTTCCTCTAGGCGTGCAAACAGCCAGAATCTGCTCCATATAAATCAAGAGGTTTCATCCATTAAAACCCATCTCAACTGCCATAAAATCTCAATCTCAGCTTGCTAAACTCTTATACTATAAGTTTATAGTGACTCACTGAAAATTTGGAGGCATTTGATGTCTTGAAACCCCAAAAAAACGAACCCTCTCCAAAACCAGGTCAGATTCTGACTTTTGCCCACTCAAATAGACCTACGGGAAAAATGGCTGGGCCAAATTAAGCACATAATACCTTGTTGGAACGGCAAGATGATACGCTTTCAGATGGCAGTGTTTTACCTCAATCTGATATTGGTCGACAAAATTATGGCTAGAATAGTGAAGCAGTGTTTGTCTGTCCGCGAGAGGGCTTCTCGATCGAGAGAGACCAAAGGAAGAACAAGAATAAAGTTGAAGGAAAATAGAGGGAGAAGGGGTGCACGGCTATGGATGGAGCAGAATGAAGCTTTCTCCTAAATAATTGATGTATTAATTTGACAAGATTGGTTAGGGAACTATTTAATGCTTGGCCTCTCCTTGGTTGACACTTGACAAGCTTCTATATGACCTTGGCCCATCATTGACTTCCTTTGACTATCCACAGAAATTTTCGGTAGCCATATAGAGTGGGTTAAATGATCAAAATGACCTCCATTAGTTTTTAAGGCAAGGCCAAAGGTTAACGGGGAAAATGGTCATTTTACACTTTCCGTACGAAATTTTATTTTTTCAATATAAATCACCCTCGATGAGGCAACGTCCATTTCAATTCAAATGTTAAAATTTCTAAATGTCCAATACCCAAATCTTGAGATCCAATTTCATGTCGAGTCCTCGTCGATGGTAAATTCTAGTTTATCTCGGACTGACGGACGACTCTTACAAGTGCTACGCGTATCGACCTTGAGATTGTTCTCAAGCCGTAGCGGCTTTAGTTGTTATGTAATTGCGAGGGTTTATCACTAGCTCCTGCGGTCCTGATCATCAGAATCTGATTTAGGAAATTATCGCAAATTACACATTGATTAAGCGAAATCACCCGCGTTCCAACATATAATGCTAGCAAGACATTCCATGATCGTTCTTAGATCGATCTCTACTGGCCCAAAATATTTTCTCGACAATCCTTATGGTCAAAATGTCATTTCTCTTTCAAATTTCCCTAAGTCCACGTACCAGACTCTGCGTTAGTCTTTCCCTTTTGGTCGATAACTCAAGAGTGGTCAACTCCGAGCAGGTTATAACTGGAATACACCGATCGATATACTTCCATTCAATGGCCTCGAGAGGGTTGAAATTCGGAACGTCACAACTCTTCCCCCTTAAAGAAGCGAAATTTATAATTGCTTGACTATCCAATCTCACTAGGTATAGGCGCCTCGTCGCATTCTCATTTTTCAAAATAACTCTGTTCCTTGCCAAACCATTGCAATAATACGCTTTTTAGCACTCATGCCATTTGATGTATCACCCCCTTCAAATGTTCTCTCGTACCATCAGTGATTCAAGGGCTTTATCAACTTGCCATTTATTATCCAAATCGAGGTATAGTCTTCTCGATTCCACTCGAAAATCTCTAATGATCATAGCGATTCATCAACTTTCGTGGCCACGTCTCTTTCTCTTGTCGGCATGTCTGATGCTCGACCACACATTAGACTAATTCAACCTTCGATCCACTTCATCGATAGTGTTAAGGCAATCTTGGCACACCTTTGTGTCATCCCGAGGAATACCTTAATTCTTCATGTTCTATTCATTCCCATAACCCCTTAGATATCAAGGTCTGATCATGGCAATATCTCAATTCCTTTCTGACCTTCAGGCTTGATATTTCAAGCAGCTGATACAAGCCATGCGGCGAACTTGCAATTTAGAATTTGAATCTCTTATTTCTCAAAGAAAGATCTATCCCTCTATCACCGATTACACAATGCTCAATTTTCAATTCAAAACATCTGCTAAATAATTCACCCTTCCTTAGCAATATGGGTATCGCAATATCAACACATGGGTAATCTCTTTATTCCACGTGACTTTTCATCAATTCCCTTTTAGGCAGTCAACGTTTTCACCCTGTGACATTCTGATTTACGGTCAATTTCAGGCTCATTAATGAGAAGTGTATGTCTAGAGATGTATTTCAGTTGTATTCCGCTCAAATCTGATCAATTCGAGTAGACTGATCAAAAGGGAAATGCTAACGTGAGACGAGGTACGTGGACCTAGGGAACTCGGATAGGAAATGATGCTTTGGCCATAAGGATTATCGAGAGAACTAGCGATAGACCCTCAAAATTCCATGACAACCAAAGCCCCCTTGAATTGATGAGACCTAAACGTGATATGAATCACGGGGTCAATATGCGTAATGTCTGCAAAAGCCGCCCGTCGATTCGGGATAGGCTGGAATCACATCTGACAGAGAAAACCATCAAAAATGAGTCCTGAAAATTGAAAATGAAGAATCAAGAATTCCAACCTTGCAATTGGATTGGTCGTTGCCCTATCGGAGATTATTGGATTGAGAAAAACGATGTTCTGAACGTCGGGGTGAAATGATCCTTTTGCCCCTCAAGCTTAGAACTTTGCCTTTGCAATTGAAGAAGGGCATTTTGGACATTAAGTCCCTCCAAGAGCTGCCGAAAAAGAAGATTTGAGGGGAGCCATTGGATCCTCTTGGGAAGAAAACATGCCAAGTGTCAAAAGATTAGGAAGCATGGTCATATCACACTTTATGCTCACCTAACAGTCAAACCCTTTGACCCAAGCTAGTATATAAGCTCCCTCTCTCTCCCCTCAATCATTTTGGTTGGCCACACCTCACAAAGCCATCGAAAATTCACTTCTTCTTCTTCCTCTAATCTGCCCGTCGCCAACCAGAATTACTGCTGTTGTTCGGCCATTCCGGCCGCCATTTTCGGCCACCATTCGGCCACCAACCAACTACAATGATGAAGCTTTACGTCTTGTCGACGTCCTCGAACAAGAATCGGGTTGATTAGAGCACCGAGGAGTCCCGAGCAGAGATTCTCCCAAGAGCCAACATATTAGGACTCAATCTGAGGTAGGTTCTGTTCTTAACCCTTTTGATGGTCAAAATCTTGAAATTTTGGGTTCAAATTTCATGGAGACATAGTAGACATATGTAGGATTCTTTGGTAAAAATTGAGGCTCCATTTGATAAGGATTTGACCATGAACCGATCTTGTACATTTTGGATAGAATTTGCCCGATAAGCTGACTTGGGCGATCCGACGACCTTGGACGAGTTTCTGGTAACCAATCGACTTGAAACTCGTGGTGAGCCTCCCAAATCCTTAGGTAGACATGTTAAGAGGTAGGATAGTGTATAGTTGATGGATTTGGAGTAGATTAGGACCGATTGGATTCGGCATGCACAGAACTGAGTGGAACAGATTCGGTGCCGGGCCCAAACCAATTTTGTTGAGGGCTGATTATGGATGATTTGAGCTTCAAATTGTTGATTATGATGTGATGAGGTGTTGAGGGTTATGTTATGGATGATTAGGATTGATTGATTGAGGAATTGAGTACGGAAATTGATGGAGTTGATTGAAATTCTAGGTTGCGCGACAAGTCCGGGTGTGGACATTGGTTAGCCGAAACCTAAGGGATTCAAGAAGAAGAAATTGGTGTTGTCTAGTCAAAGGTAAGGGAATTCCTAACCTTATGCTAGGAAGATTGGACTCAATTGGATGAGTCGAAGGTTGAATTGAATGAATTATGAGAATTTGTTCAAGTGGGTAGCTTGGTTGTATCCTAAGATGTTATAGGATGGTTGTGTATAACATTATCTATACCTGAGTCGTTTGCCATGTCTGGATATCATTTGATTTGCTTTGCACGCCAAGAGTGTCAATTGTGCTCGAGTTGCACCCATGTTTGTATGTGAAATGAATTAAGGTAATATGGCATGGGCATGGCATGGCAAGGCCCTAAGGTGTGTAAGACGCGGGGCAGGTGTTGATACCCTGATGCGACAAGATCGCGGCGTGAAGTTTGTTGTGTGGCACCCTAATGCGACGAGATCGTGGGGTTGAGATAGCCATGATCTTGATGCGAATTATTCACGGGACGGAGAGGCCCTGACGCGTACCAGACGCAAGGCAGGAGATGTATACCTTGATGCGACGAGATCGCGGGGTAGAGTTGATGATGAGTGGTGCCCTGATGCGACGAGATCGCGGGGTTGAGATAGCCACGGTCTTGATGCGAACTATTCGCGGGACGAAGGTATGAGAATACTCTGATGCGACAAGAACGCGGGGTGGAGTTGATGTTGCGTGGTGTCCTGATGCGATGAGATCGCGGGGTTGAGATAGTTACTGTCCTGACACGAACTATTCGTGGGACGAAATTTATGAGATGATGATGTTGCTTGGAGATTCATCGGAATCGGATGCGTTTACGCAGGTTGCCGATGACGGTCCGATGTGTTTACGCGGACCGAACCTGATGCGATTAACGTGGGCAGGAAATTGAGGCGGGCAGGAGGAGATGGTTATGGTGAGATGGCATGTTGTTGTTTTATTGATTTGTACTAGATATGTCTACGAGTTTATGAATTTGAACTATTGAATATATGACTGCCTGAGTTGACGGTCGGCCTAACCTAGGGTTAGGACTCACTTTACTGAGATTTATATCTCACATTTTCAAGTTCCAGGGGGAGGTTGCGCGAGCTTGCCAAGGATCGGCATTGAAGAGATAGTTGATCAATTGCATTTAGAATGGATTTGCCTTTTCTTGATATTGAGTTTGTACTTCTGATTGGTGGATATGAATTGAACCCATGATAAATTGATTATTGAAATTTTGTTGTATCTATCCTAAGTCATCGGGTGTTGAGTTACTTGCAAGATGAAGTTGGCTTTGCTTTCGCATGCGCATTCCTTTCAGTGCTTGGAATGTTGGCCATTGGATCCTAGAGCTTTCAGAAAAGTATGGCTTGGTGGGATGTTCGCGCGCTCGCCGGGTTCAGGGTGTGACATCCCCCCTTGTTTGGTATCAGAGCAAGTTTAGCTCGATCCAATGTAACTGAGACTTGGAGTGATAAGGAGCGATGACTTGGGGACAATTAGATATCTAGGTCTATAGGACTGAGCAAGGATCATTGAATCTTGAGAGTTGTGGGTTTGAACTTGTGTACACTTAAATGGTCCTAGAGTTGACTATAATGGATGACCTTGAGCTATGTGGTGATTAAGGTTTAAGTGGAAGCAAGCTGGGATTAAGAGTCATAAGCATGGATTTTGAGGTAGTAATTATGCTTAAGGATGGTAGAAAATTGCTCATGAATGAGTCATGAGCCAGGATTTGAGGTTGCTAGAGAATGAATTATGAATGAAGGATCAATTGAAGTATATGATTGTTATCTTGGTTTATCAATGACCCCAACTCGAGAAGTACGAGTTATAAAGAGATAGCTAGTATTGGTGGATTCAAGCTTGAACTACGTGATATTTTGATGGTTTTAGTTATCGATTGTTATTGACAACATTGGATGATATGAATTGTGATAAATACAAGGATTGTCTGAATTGAAGATCAGTTGTGATCGGATGGATAGGGATTTGATGTGAATGTCGACTGGACTTGAGATATATAAAGGAATATAGACAAGTGATGTGTAAGGTATGACGGTCATTGGTGGAATTAGAACTCTTTAATGGATAGGAATTGATCTTAAGGCGGTTTTGACAGGACAAGTGATGAGGACGATCATACTGTGCTTGAGTTTGTGTTTATGAAAGGCAAGTTGATGAGGGTGCATGCAGTGACTTATCGCTATTGGACCAAATAAGCCGTTGCTTGGTATGGGACAAGTTGATGTGATACCTATAAACTATAATGAAACATGGTATGAGACATGTGAAATTGGGCTTTCTCTATAGATGTATGACTTGGGACAACCTGCAACGGCCAAGTCTGATGAGGGCGAGGAGTGATCGCCGGGACAGAGAGGTCCGGACAAGGAGCGGCTCTTGAAAGGGGAAGTCTAGGTATCAGGTTGAGTCCAATTGTGGATAAGGGATGTGCGGCATGAAAGTGACATGACATGTGTAATGATGCCTGTGATTGGCATGGTTAAAAGCTTCGTGCTTGACAGTGGATGCCTTTTGAAAAAGAAAAATGATGGTTGTGATGGGCCTGTTAGGCATGTTTAATGATTAGCCCTATGTGATTGGCTTGGCCAAGGTATGATTGGGAGATTAGATGACGTAAGGGGTTTATACTCGTTGAACCGAGGCATGTTGAGATGAGATGGTCTGTTGTGACTATGCTAGAGTGGCGGATGCCTTTAAGCCTAGAGTATGAGCTTTTGACCTAGTGAATCGCTGTCCTGAGTGCTTGTTTGATAGTTGCCCAATTGAGGCTAGCCTAGTAGTGGCCATCAGTTGAGCAATTGCCTCGTTAAGGCTGGCTTGATGAATGATCACAGGTCAGGGATGATTTGAAACCCTTGAATATTTGGCAATTAATTGAGAATTGCCCAAGAACCATTAGAGGGTTGGTTGATGGTGAAAGATATTGAGATGAGTAGCCTAAGATTGATGGACTTGAGTAGATGACTTGAGTCTTGGATTCCTAGAGGGAATCATAGTGGTTCAAGTGACATGAGAACCCAATAAGACTGAAGGACCAAAGTATGGTCGATAGAGTAGCATTTGGCTTGCGTATGTGGAATACGAAAAGATCTAAGGACCAAAATGGATCATGAGAATTGAGTAAAGATGAGTAATTGACTTGAGTTTGTGAACTACGTGGGACCCAAGAGTTGAGTGGGTCGCGAGAACCTTGAATAGAAATGAGAAATTTCTATAGGTAGGGGAGCTCAAAAGAGGCTACCATTGTCACCCAAGTCGCTGAGACAACTAGTACTGAGGAGTTAAGTGATGGAAGTCACGAAGAAAGTGACTCTGAGTAAGTCTTTTCGAAATTGGAAGTGTGAATAGGACCACGAGAGCTTGAAAAAGCTTGTAAGATTATGTACAAGGCTGAAATTGATTGAGTCAGGTAGAGGGATGAGATTCGAAATTGTCTCCCTCTAGATTGAGGGTTTTGCGAGAAAACCTTAGAGATTTTGGGTGCATTAAAGAAAAAAAGTGACCCTGGCAGTACAAGCCTTAAGAGGCTATTGAGGATGGGTGAAAGGTCACTAGAGGAAGGATTTCCTCGGAGGCATGAGATCTGCCTAGCCAACTTCTGTTGAGTTGTTTGATGGGAAGTATCATCCTGGGATTACTTGAGAGCAAGGGTTGTTTGGATCCTGATACTTTTGCAAGGATCATAAGATGATTGACCGGTGTGAAAAAGAGTTCTCAAGGTCGTGTAAGCATAAGGTAAAAGTGGTCAAAGACCCTTGAACAAGATGAGAAGTCCCTGAGTGGATTGAACTTGAGAACCATATGGTTGATTGTTATTTCTGATTTTGAGGAATGGTGACAGGACTTAGCTAAAGAGGAGAATGATTGAAAGACCTATGACTAAGAGAACTCCTACTCATGGAGTACGAGCAAAGAGATGTTCATTATGAGAATAGAGCGTGCCTACAAGAAATAGCTGATTACCTGAGCGTAAGACACATAGTGAAAAGCGAGTAGTAAGTCTTTTCTGTTGTGAATGAGGTCGAAGAAGAATCGGCATGCTAGATGGCATGTAATTAATGATTTCCCAGGATCGGTTGATTAAATTGGAACCATGAGGAAGTAAATCATAAGTTGCTATTCCCTAAAGGATAGGGTATTGATCTTAAAGGGCGATTAGACCATGGATTGATCATTGGCAAAAGGAAAAGTGAACGGACTTGATAGTCCTAACTGGTTGTGAATCTAGAGAATGATTTAGTAAGCGAAAAGAGCGCTTAGAGGATACCCACAAAGTGATTTGAGGTAATCGAATTGACCATTCGACAAGTGAACTGGTGAAGACCCAATGACGACCTGTTATTGTCACTGGAGGTAACTGATTTATGGGAAAGAGAATGTGAAAGCATGGTGGCATTTGAGTCCTGGAATAAAGGTATTGCCGTTGGCGCAAACTCCAAGATCGACGTCCTATGGAATGGGAAGGACACGGTGAATTTGAAGTGAGAAAATGCCACGGAGTTGTGTAGTTTTTTCCTTAGGGTAAGAGACCCTGTTGTAAGAGGAAGAAAAGCTCTAAATTGTCTTAGTATGATGAATGAACGTCTATATCGAGAAAGAGGACGCAAAACTTGAATGACTCCTGGAAGTGAAATTCGAGAGACAGTCTTGTAGACAATGTTGAATTCCAGGATGATGTTGACGTTTAGTGGAACGAACGGAATTAGGATAAGGTTGCCCTAGTGAGTATGGAACTCAAAGGCTAAAGCACTAATGCTTCTCGAGAGAAGAGTGACAAGAATAAATAAAATGTCGTACGGTCCTAGAGGAGACCGTGATGACAGAGAGCCGAGGTCTGAACTCTCAAGTGAGAAGTGCAAGAAATAGTTTGGAAGATTCGACATCTGGCGGAAGGAAGTTGATAATCGCTGAACTAAGTGCCCAAGGAATGGTTGAATTGGTCATTACCATCTTAAGAGGCGATGATTGAACTCATGTAAGGAGCCATGAGAAACATGAACGGATTTTAGGAGAGTGTCATATGGGCTCTAAGAAAATATCTATAGCATGTTAAATGTGAAGAGCGCAAGTTGTGGAGCCTGTGAGGATGAGGACGAATGATGGATTGACTAGGGTCGATGTGAGTTGCGAAAAGTGCAAGCTTCTTGGGATTGATGAATGGCAATAGACGGACCGTTGAAAGATTCCCTACAAGAGCTGTTCCATCGGTGAAATGGACTAAGGATGAGTCGTGACACGAATGGGTGAATGAACGTAAAAAGAGTTTTCGAGGACTTGAGTTAAGTTGATGACTATGCCATGTATGACGATTTCGGTTGGAAAATGGAAGCGCTTATGAAGATCATAATGACACGATGCAGAATGGAACATGAGGCATAATAAGGCGATTTGAATTGGATGCTGCTTGTACGTCGTGACAATAATGCCATATGAATTGGCATACTTAGCGCATGATTGGAATTGGTTTGCAAATATCCTCGTGATAGAGTTGGGAAATGTTGTTTGAGTGAAAGAACGTTGCAAGGCTACAAGAGTATAAGATAGCAGGTTCCCGAGGAGGGGTTAAATAAGAGGCGACGCAGATGTATAGAATTACCTATGGATATAGGAGTGTTGTTTGTGCAAGGAAGGACCTTGAAGTTATGTGAACTAAAAGAGATTGAGGGTATGGATTGCTTAAAGGAATTGAAGGCGAGGCATGTGGAACGAAGAGATCACCCAAGTGATGTTATAGCGATATTCATATCGCTAAGGAAGGGTGGATTGTTTGATGGATGCTTACCGTTGAGAATTAAACATGGTTTAATTGGCAATGGAGGGACAGATCTTCCCTCAAGAAATAAGAGATTCAACTCCTAAAATTGGAAGTTTGCTAATGGACTAAGGTGATGGCTACTGGAAACACCTAGCCTGATGGCCAGAAGAAAATTGAGGTGTTACCATGATTAAACACCGACACTGGACGGATTATAGAAATGGATGGAACCCTGAAGACTATGGAGGGAAGTATGAGTTCGGTATTGAAGGGAAACAAAAGGAGATGACCTTATTGAAATTCGAGGGGAGAATTATGGTATTTCCTAGGATGGCACAAAGATGTGCCAAGATATATACATATACTACTGAAGATAAGGATCGAAGAGGGAAATTAATCTATTATATGGCCGAGCATTAGACATGTTAGTAAAAGAGGAGAACATGACCATGAAAGTTGAAGGATCACTTTGATCCAAGGAAATTTTCGGATGGAGTCGAGAATAGATTGCTATGGAAATAACCACGTAAATGTTTAAGGAGTTAAGGGGGCCATAACTCGATTTGATTAATGGAGGGCAAATTGATAAAACCTTGGAATCTCTATTGGCGTGAAAGGAAGCTTGAAAGGAGTAATACGCCGAAGGGTATGGATATTAAGAGTGCATTCTAGCAAGGGCTTGATAAAATGAATATGGACAAATGAAAGAGATAAGGTGAACGCTCGAGAAATAGCTGTCGGCAAATGATATGAATACCAAAAGAGAATGGACAGAAGCAAATCAGATTGAGGACTGAAGGAGACAAGTCCCAGAGGAAGGACAGTTGGGTTAGAAAGGACGAGCAAGATCGTCAAGCTATGGAAAGGATTATCCGGAAGAGTGAAGATGCGACGAGGCACCAATACCCTAAAGGATTGGATGAGTAGAAGGTTGCGAATTTCGAGGACGAAATTTCCTTAAGGGGGGAAGAGTTGTGACATTCTGATTTACGGTCAATTTCAGGCTCATTAATGAGAAGTGTATATCTAGAGATGTATTTCAGTCGTATTCTGCTCGAATCTGATCAATTCGAGTAGACTGACCAAAAGGGAAAGGCTAATGGGAGACGAGGTACGTGGACCTAGGGAACTCGGATAGGAAATGACGCTTTGGCTATAAGGATTGTCGAGGAAACTAGCGATAGACCCTCATAATTGCATGACAACCAAAGCCGCCCTGAATTGACGAGCCCTAAACGTGATATGAATAACGGGATTGATACGCGTAATGTCTGCAAAAGTCACCCGTCGGTTCGGGATGGGCCGGAACCACATCTGACAGAGCAAACCATCAGAAATGAGTCCTGAAAATTGAAAATGGAAAATCAAGAATTCCAATCTTGCAATTTGGATTGGCCGTCGCCCTATCGGAGATTATTGGATTGAGAAAAACGACGTTCTGAACGTCGAGGTGAAATGACCCTTTTGCCCCTCAAGAATAAAACTTTGCCTTTGCAATTGAAGAAGGACATTTTGGAAATTAAGTTCCTCCTAGAGCTGCCGAAAAAGAAGATTTGAGGAGAGCCATTGGATCCTCTTGGGAAGACAACATGCCAAGTGTCAAGAGATTAGGAAGTATGGTCATATCACACTTTATGCTCACCTAACAATCAAACCCTTTGACCCAAGCTTATAAATAAGCTCTTTTCTCTCTCCTCAATCATTTTGGCTGGCCACACCCCACAAAGCCACCGAAAATCCACTTCTTCTTCTTCCTCCAATCTACTCGTCGCCAACCAAAATTACCGCCGTTGTTCGGCCGTTCCGACAGCCATTTTCAGCCACCATTCGGCCACCGACCAACTACACTGACGAAGCTTTACATCTTGCCGACATCCTCGAACAAGAATCGGGTTGATTGGAGCACCGAGGAGTCCCGAGCAGAGATTCTCCCGAGAGCCGACATATTTGGACTCAATCTGAGGTAGGTTCTGTTCTTAACCCTTTTGATGGTCGAAATCTTGAAATTTTGGGTTCAAATTTCATGGAGACTTAGTAGACATGTGTAGGATTCTTTGGTAAAAATTGAGGCTCCATTTGATAAGGATTTGACCATGAACCGATCTTGTACATTTTGGATAGAATCTGCCCGGTAAGTTGACTTGGGCAATCTGTCGACCTTGGACGAGTTTCTGGCGACCAATCGACTCAAAGCTCGTGGTGAGCCTCCCAAATCCTTAGGTAGACATGTTAAGAGGTATGATAGAGTATAATTGATGGATTTGGAGTAGATTAGGACCGATTGAACCCGGCATGCACAGAACCGAGTGGAACAGATTCGATGCCGGGCCCAAACGGATTTTGTTGAGGGCTGATTGTAGATGATTTGAGCTGCAAATTGATGATTATGATGTGATGAGGTGTTGAGGGTTATGTTATGGATGATTGAGATTAATTGATTGAGGAATTGAGTACGGAAATTGACGGAATTGATTGACATTCTAGGTTGCGCGACAAGTCCGGGTGTGGACATTGGTTGGCCGAAACCTAGGGGATTCAAGAAGAAGAAATTGGTGTTGTCTAGTCAAAGGTAAGGGAATTCCTAACCTTATGCTAGGAAGATTGGACTCAATTGGGTGAGTCGAAGATTGAATCGAATGAATGAGAATTTGTTCAAGTGGGTAGCTTGGTTGTATCCTAAGATGTTATAGGATGGTTGTGTATAACATTATCTATGCCTGAGTCGTTTGCCATGTCTGGATATCATTTTATTTGCTTTATATGCCATGAGTGTCAATTGTGCTTGAGTTGCACCCGTGTTTGCATGTGAAATAAAGTAAGGTAATATGGCATGGGCATGGCATGGTAAGGCCCTGAGGCTTGTGAGACGCAGGGCGGGAGTTGATACCCTGATGCGACAAGATTGCGGGGTGAAGTTATTGTTGTGTGGCGCCCTGATGTGACGAGATCGCGGAGTTGAGATAGACATGGTCTTGATGTGAATTATTCGCGGGACGGAGGTATGAGAATACCCTGATGCGACAAGATCGCGGGGTGGAGTTGATGTTGTGTGGCGCCCTAATGCGACGAGATCGCGGGGTTAAGATAGCCACGATTTTGATACGAACTATTCGCGGGACGGAATTTATTAGAAGATGATGTTGCTTGGAGATTCATCGGAACCGGATGCGTTTATGCGAGTTGCCGATAACGGTCCGATGCATTTACGCGGACCGAGCCTAATGTGATTATCTTAGGATGGAAATTGAGGTAAACAGGAGGAGATGGTTGTGGTGAGATGGCAGGTTATTGTTTTATTGATTTTTAACTGATATGTCTATGAGTTTATGAGTTTGAACTATTGAATATATGATTGCCTAAGTGGATGGTCAGGCTAACCTAGGGTTAGGACTCACCTTACTGAGATTTATATCTCACCCTAGTGGGAGCTTCATTTTTCAAGTTTCAGGTGGAGGTACCGCGAGCTTGCCAAGGATCGGCTTTGAAGAGATAGTTGACTAATTGCATTTAGAATGGATTTGCCTTTTCTTGATATTGGGTTTGTACTTCTGATTGGTGGAATATGAATTGAACCCGTGATAAATTGATTACTGAAATTTTGTTGTATCTATCATAAGTTATCGGGTGTTGAGTTATTTGCAAGATGGAGTTGGCTTCGTTTCCGCATGCACATTCCTTTCAATGCTTGGAGTGTTGGCGGTTGGATCCTGGAGCTTTCAAAAAAGTATGGCTTGATGGGATATTCGCGCGCTCACTGGGTTCGGGGCGTGACAACCCTCTTATGGTTCACATAACTTCGGGATCTTTCTTTATACAAGCAACGCTTTCATATCCACAAGCAATTTCATACATCAGTGTTGCTTCTTGTTTAATTCCCCCGGGAAGCTACTACCCTATTCTCTCGTGGTAGATATTGACTTGAAGTCTTCTTCTACCTACAATGTTTCCCGAACTTTTTCGCAAGGACAAATGCAAACCAGCCCCAATCATACCTTAGGCGTTCCAACTTAGGTGGTCTTACTATCACGGCGCATTCGCACAGCCAGCTTCAATTTGCCTTGCTACATCTCAAATTTTCTTTCGATGACACGTTGTTATGATTCTATCGATACTTTTGACTTCAAACAGGATCGCCATTATTAGCGTAGTTATCGGTTTGACTCAAGTCCTCGAAAACTCTTTTCACGTTCATTCATTCTTTCGTGTTACATCTCGTCCTTAATCTATTTCATCAATAGAACAGCTCTTCTGGGAAATCTTCCCACGGCGTCTATAGCAGACCATTATAATCCGTCAGATTTAGGAGGTCTCATGCCTTAGTAGTTCGCGTCGGCATTAGTCAGTCTATCGCCATCTCCTACTTTCGGGGATCCACAAGGATTCTACTCCCCAGAACTACTTGGTCAAGGAATTTCACCTTATCGAGCCTACAGCTCATGCTATTCAAACTTAGCATACGACGAGCGTTCTCTTAGGGTCTATAGGATGCTTTCAAAGATTTATCATATCCCTCACGACTCCTTAAACAAGTCTGATCATTGTCTCTCAAGACGGTAACAACCCATGCAATTATTCCTTGGATATTCAATCCAACTATTATCATTTTCTTTTTATCATGTGTTGAATATTTCAAGTTGTTTTTCCTACTTTTCACTTGAGAGCTCAAATCTCGGCCCTCTGCTCTCATGAGTCCTCACTTGGACTACACAACATTGTGTTCATTTTTGTCACTCTTTTCTCAGGAAGTATTAGTGTCTTGACCTCTTGGTTTCACAACCGGCTAATGCGACCTTATCTCAATTTCATCTATTCAATTGAACATCGACATCATCTTAAAATTCAACGTTGTCTACAGGACAATCTCTCGAACTTAACTCCCCAGAAATCATCCCAATTTTATGTCCTCTTTCTCAGTCCAGACGCTCAATCTTAATACCAAGACAATTAGAATTTCTTCTTTTTTCTACGCTAGGGTCACTTATCTTGTGAAGGAAACTATACACTTTAGTGGCATTTTTTCACTTTAAATCCACCTTGTCCTTCCTATTCCATAGGACGTCGGTCTTGGAATTTGCGCTAACAACGATGTTTTACTCCAAGATTCCCAAATGTTACCAGACTTGACATTCTTCTTTTAGTGACTCAGTCACCGCAAGTGACGAGATTCGTTTATCTTTGGTCTCACCAATTCACATATCGAATACTCAATTCGACTACCCCGAGTCACTTTGTAATTACACTCCAAGCACTCTTTTCTCTCACTCAACCATTCATTAAAATCGCAAGTTGCTAGGACCATCGAGTCCATTCATCCTTCTTTCCATTACGATTATTTTATGATCCAATCGTCCTTCAAGAGCGACGCCCTAACCTTTAGGGGTGATAACACACAATACCACTTTTAGTGGTCTAGATTCATCCTCAATCAATCTCATAGAATCATCGATGTTCGCAAGTCGCTAGGACCGTCGAGTCTATTCATCCTTCTTTTCATCACGATCATCTTATGGTCCAATCGTCCTTTAAGAACGACGCCCTAACCTTTAGGGGTGATAACACACAATACCACTTCTAGTGGTCTAGATTCATTCTCAATCAATCTCATAGAATCATCAATGTCAGACAACTGACATATCTCTTTCCTCAATTTTCCCCACAACGAACGGAACGACACGTCAGTCTCTCATTAAGAGACTTGCACCAAGGTAACAACCATCCCTTACCAGCGCACTCTATGGAGATCTCGATATTCATAATCCATGAATGGAAATCCTCTTGGTTATTCCTTTTTTGATCATCCACTTCCTTCCTTATGATCTATTATAGTTCCTCCGAATCAAGAATACCAACTAGCCATAAGGCTCTCAAGTTCCAATCCATTCAGGGATTTACTTATCTTATTCAAGGATCTTTGACCACTATTAATGTACTTAGGCGACCTTGAGAATTCTGTCTCACATTGGTCGTTCATCCTCTGATCCTTGCAAAATTATCATGAGCAGAACAACCTTTGCCATTAGGCAATCCCAGGAGGATACTTTCCGTCGAACAACTCAATAGAGGTAGTCTAAGCAGATCTCATGCCTTCGAGAAAATTGTTCCTCTAGTGACCTTTCACCAATTATCAACACCTCTTAAGGCCAGTAATTGCCAAGGTTACTTTCTTTCTTCGGTATACCTAAAACCTCTAAGGTTTTCTCACAAAATCCTCTATTTAAAGTAAGGCAGTTTCAAATTCTATCCTCCACCAACTCAATCAATCTCATCATTATACATAGCTTTACAAGCGTTTCAAAACTATTGTGGTTCTTCCGACACATTCACGTTAGAATGAAGTAACTCAAAGTCACATTTCTTGTGACTTCCATCACTTAACTCATCAGCACTAGCATTGGTCGACTCAGCGACTTAAGTAACAATGGCAGCTTCTTCTCGAGTTTGCCTACCCAATAAATTTTCTCATTTCCATTTAAAGTTCTCAGGACCCACTCAACTCTTAGGTCTCACGTGATTAACAAAATCGAGCCATATTCTCTACCAGGACTCGTGCTCTAGTCGTTCATCTTTACTCAATTCTCTTGATCTTTCTCAGTTCTTGGATCTTCCATACCATGTACACTTAAGCCCAATGCTCTTCTACAACCATACTTTGATCATTCAACGTTATTAGGTTCTCATGTCACTTGAACCACTATGATTCCCTCCGGGAATCAAAGACTTAAGTCATCTACTCAAGTCTAGTAGTCTCAAGCTGCTCTTCCCATCATCTATCACCAGCAAACAACCCTCTAATGGTTCTTAGGCAATTCTCAACTAAACGCCAATTATTCAAGGATCCCAAATCATCCTTGATCAGCAACCATTCATCAAGCTAGCCTCAACGAGGCAACTTTTCAATTAATAGCCAAAATGTCAGGTAAGCCTCAACTAGGCCAACATCAAGCAACCGCTCAAGGCATCACTTCCGTGAGTCAAACATTCATACTATAAGCATAAGGCGTCTGCTACTCTGTCATAATTACAGCAGACTATCTCATTCTCAATAGGCATCAATTCAACTGGGTATAAACTCCCCACACGTCTTCCAATCTCTCAATTAGACCCTGACCAAAGTAATCATATGATGCCAACTACAAAACATGTCCAACAGGCCAATCATGAACATGAATTTTCATTTCAAACAGCATCCACTGCCAAACACGAAGCTTTGAATCATGCCAATCATAGGCGTCATTTCACATGCCATGCCACTTTTGAACATTCACTTCGAGAATCAATCTGTGCCATACATTTTTTAACCACAATTGGACTCAACCTGATACCTAGACTTTCTCTTTCAATTTATGACTTGAGTTACTCCTGCCTCTTGCAATCCTAGAAGCCTGCCAGGAGCCACTCCTTGTCCAGACCTCTTTGTCCCGATGATCACTCCCTGCCTTCATCAGACCTAGTCATTGCAAGTTGTCCCAAGTCATACATCTACAGAGGAAGCCCCGTTCCACACGTCCTATAACATGCTTCATGACGGTTTATAGGTATCCCATCAACTTGTCCCATACCAAGCGACAATTTATTAAGTTCAATAGTGATAAGCCCATGCATGCACCGTCATCAATTTTCATTTCATAGCCACAAACACATGCATAGCATGTTTGTTCTCACCACTTGTTATACCACAATCATTTCCACATCAAGTCTCAATTATAGAAAATCTCTGGTCCCATCAATGACCGTCACATCTTATAAATTAATTACCTATGTTCAACCATATACCTCCAGTCTAGTTGCTCAAGTCAAATCCATCTGCATTCATTTACAACTGACCTTTAATCCAAATATTCCTTATCTGGTCCCTTGTATGCATCTCATCTCATATTATCCAAGTTTGTCAATAGTAATCGATAACTAAACCATCAGGATACAACATATTGCAAGCCTGAATCCACTAATTATGGTCGTCTCTTTATAACCTCTATTTACAATTGAAACCTATTAATCATTCATTTCATTTCGACTTATTATCCAATCCACTGTCGATCTTTGAACTATAACACCAATAACCATAGAGATCACCAATTAACATCGGTACTAGAACCATTAGAACACAACACAAGTTCAAGCCTATATTCCTCAAGGTTCAGCAATCAATGCCCAATCCTAAAAGGTCTCACTATCTAGCCATCCTCAAGCCATCACTCCTTATCACCCTAAATCTCAATCACATTTGATGGAGCTGACCTTGCTTTGATACCACTTAAACGAGGATGTCACACCCCGAACCCGGTGAGCACGTGAACATCCCACCAGGCCGTTGATCTTCAATTATTCTCCCAAGGTCCCTCAGCCATAACTCAACAAATCACTTATTAACCGAAAGTGAGAAATAACTCTATACAATTAAAATAAGAGATGACTCAGGACAATAAAGATATACACTTCTCTGAAATATCAAATTCAGTTGCAAGTCTAACTCGAACAATAAACAGTTCCTAAGATCTCATTCATATTCATTATGATTTCCTCCAACGACTTTCTCAAATGCCAACCCATGGCAAGTTCGGGCTTCCTTCACCTGGGACCCGGAAAAGTTAATCCCCAACGGGGTGAGATATATATATATATATATATATATCAATAAGTGAAACCTAAACCTAAACCTGATCACCAGTCCCCCCAGACCAACTCAACAATACCAGATGCAAGCATTCATCAATGCAATGGCACAAGACCTTCATAAATCAGACATATTAATATGCTAGACATGGATAAGAGTCACAACCAAACATAGACAATCTCATGGGTTCAAGCTTTAAACACGTGGCATACAAACAAGCACACAACTTTCAGAATTATCACAATCATTTGTCGCCTGGCTCTCAGGTCAAAATGTACTTCTCTAGGCACTCTAGCCAATTGATATCACCGGGGTTACAAGCCAATCGATATCATCAGGGTTCATAGCCAATTGGTACCGCTGGGACTACAAGTCAATCGGTACCTCTAGGGCTCACAACCAATTGATATATAGGGGCTCACAGACACTCGATACCACCGAGGCTACAAGTCAATCGGTACCTCTAGGGTTCACAACCAATTGATATATAGGGGCTCACAGCCACTCGATACCACTGGGGCTACAAACCAATCGAGTGGTTGTATCACTAGGGCACTCTAGCCAATTGATAACACTAGGGCTACAAGTCAATCGATATCACTGGGGCACCAAGCTAATGCGATCTCTAGGACTCCAAGCCAATTGATCGCTAGGGTATTATAGTCCATTCATATAACATTGGCACTATAGTTGTTTATATAGCATAGGCATTATAGCCATCTATATAGCATAAATATTATAATCAATTCAACAACATATGCACTATTGCCGATTACAAGGGCTTCATAGCCAATTCATATGAATCCAGGGCTCAATAGCCGAACTATATCACCAAGCCTAATAACCACTTATATCACAAGGCTCTCTGGCCGCGATGTGTACCTCAAGGGCTCAATAGCAATTTCTTTTCACAGGGCACTATAGCAATTTCTTATCACTAAGGCTCTTTGGCAATTTTAAATCTCAATTACCAATAATAATATAATCATCACACGATTGCATCAAGCAATTTAAGCCACAGGCTTCACTAATTAATCAATTCATCCAACCAATTTATTCAGTAATGTCTTAGTGTTCAAGTAAAAGTTTAAGGAACACTTACCCTTGATCAAGCTACAATTTTCAAGCCAAATGATCCTTCTAGCTCAGTAAACTCACGACCAAGTGATGATCCTAGAGAAATTTCATGAAATTCATATCATAACCCACTCATTCTTCGATTCCACCATACCAATACCTCAATAATTAATTAAATAATAACTTAGGATGTCTTAAAAACCATTTATCCCAGTCCTGCTAGCCCAAGCTAGTAGTCAGATGAGTATGCCCGGTATGTCTTTCCAAAAGGAAGAAATCAGAACCAAGTCAAGATCCGATTAGCAGCATTGAAAGACATGAAGACACTCCAATGAACACTCAAAATGTTCAGTCCAATCAATCCTTCAACAAAATAGAACCAATTCCGTTTAGTTTGCTCAAATTAGCCAATAATTCCATCCTAGGTTCTAATTTCTCACGAAATAAACTTGCTAACATCTTATTTGACATGTCTAAGAACCTCATCGAGAGTTTCAGAGTAAGAAAACCTCTTTTAGGTCTTCTAATCGGCTCGTTTTTTCTAGACGTGCAAACGGCCGGAATTTGCTCCATATAAATCAAGAGGTTTCATCCATTAAAATCCACCTCAACTCCCACAAAATCTCAATCTCAGCTTGTTAAACTCTTATACTATGAGTTTAGAGTGACTCACCGAAAATTTGAAGGCATTTGAAGTCATGAAGCCCCCAAAAACGGACCCTCTCCAAAATCGAGTCAAATTCTGACCTTTGACCACTCAAACAAACCTACAAGATAAATGACTGAGCCAAATTAAGCTCATAATAAACTTTTGGAACGACAATACGATAAACTTTCAGATGGCGGTGGTTTTACCTCAATCCAATGCCAGATGACAACGTTATGGCCGAAAAAGTGAAGCAATGTTTGTTTGTCCACGAGAAGACTTCTCGACCGAGAGAGACCATTGGAAGAAGAAAAAGAAAACTGAAGGAAAATAGAGAGAGAGGGGAAGGATGGAGTAGAATGAAGTTTTTCCCCAAATAATTAATGTATTAATTTGACAAGATTGGTTGATGAATTAATTAATGCTTGGCCTCTCCTTGGTTGACACTTGGCAAGCTTCTAGAAGACCTTGGTCCACCATTGACTTCCTTTGACTCTATCCACATATATTTTTACTGACCATATAGAGAGGGTTAAATGACCAAAATTACTTCCATTAGTTCTTAAGGCAATGCCAAATGTTGAGGAGCAAAATGGTTATTTTACACTTTCCGTCTGAAATTCCATTTTTCCAATATAAATCACCCTCGTTGAGGCGACGTCCATTTCAATTCAAATGTTGAAATTCCTGAATGTCAAATACCCAAATCTCAAGGTCCAATTTCATGTCGAGTCCTCGTCGATTGTAAATTCCACTTAATCAATGTGTAGGCACTACGCGTATCGACCTTGGGATTTTTATCAAGCCGTGGCGACTTTGGTAGTCATGTTATTGCGAGGGTTTATTGCTAGCTCCTGCGGTCCTGATCATCGAAATCCGATTTAGGAAATTCTCACAAATTACACATTGATTAAGTGGAATTACCTGCGTCCCATCATATAACGCTAGCAAGACATTCCATGATCGTTCCTAGATCGATCTCTATTGGCCCAAAATATTTTCTCGACAATCCTTATGGTCAAATTGTCATTTTTCTTTCAAATTCCCTAGGTCCACGTACCCGACTCCACGTCAGTCTTTCCCTTTTGGTCAGATAACTCAAGAGTAACCAACTCTGAGCAGGTTATAACTGGAATACACCAATCGGTATCCTTCCATTCAATGGCCTCGAGAAGGTCGAAATTTAGAATGTCACAGATGTGATCCTTAGATCCCTTCGACTATCGCTTAGTATTTTGTTTTATGTCTCTAACCCTGGTCTGTTACTAAACTGGATGTTTATGCTATATGAAGTTTATAGTTGTTCCATTTTCACGTTATGTATTTTGTATGGAGTTTTTGTAGCTTCTACTTGCGCATTAGTATTCATTCTTGCATCAGTAGCCGATCGGATCCTAGGTATTTTTTTACTTGAATATGTCGTTGCAGGATGTGGCGCATTCGTAAGGATTAAAGGGGCGTGACATCCACGTTTGTTTGGTATTAGAGCAAGGTCAGTTTGATCCAAGTAGAATGAGTATTGGAGTGATAAGGAGAGATGAATTTGGGACGACTGGGTAGCGAGTACTTTGGAGGTTTGCTAGAGTTAGGCGTGCAACGCATGCCATATGAAGTGGGGCATGTTGTCATGCCCCGCGCCTCAGACACGAGCACGCGACTTTCTACAAGCAAAACAAATATCTCTCGTGGTCCCAAAGATCCACAACTAAGTCGAGAGACATGATATACATATACCAAGCATGCAGAAGCGATAATGAAATAATTCTCCTCTACAAAATATAAGTGGGACCTGGATAGCGCAAATACTGTCATACATAAAACCAGACTGCTCATACAGAAATATATCTACTAAATCCGCTAACAAAAGAGCGACGGGGTAAGTACACAAAATGAACCATCAACAGCATCCAAGAGAAACAGGGTTAGGGTCGCCATCAAAAGATCAACAGACAAACTAGGAGCTCCTAAGAGGAGCTATTGGAGTCCTCGGTGTCCTCAGCGTCCTCTGTGGGCTCGTACTCCGAAAAAGTCTCAGAGCGAACCTCTATAGTATCCTCAGTGGTCTCCTTGGCAGATGGCTCCATGAGATCCTCCTCGGTCGCCTCGACCACAATGACCTCCTCCTTTGTGTTCTCTATGGTCAGGGTCCTCTCCGATCCATTCCTTGCCCCGGCAACCGACCCCTCAGCCTGGTCTAAGTCTCGGGTAGGGTGGCACCAACTAGGGACAACTCCCTAGGGCACCCCATGGGGCTTTAGCGGCCTGGTAGATACATCCCCGACCTTCCTAAACTAGGTCTCATACCGATGAGGCTTCCAGCTCGTACTACCCTCGTCTACCTAAACCGCAGTACACTTCCTTACATAAATAGTTCCCTGCCCGTCAAGGAACTCGTCAAAATAGATGGACATCTCCTTCGGGTCTCCAAAACGAATAGGCCACATCGTCAAGGCCTAGGATATGTAAAAAGAGGGTCCCCAAAGGGATGAGATACACATCTCAGTAAAAGAGTTCTAACCCTAGGTTAGGCCGACCGTCCACTCAGGCAGTCACATACCTCAATAAACCAAACTCACAGACATACAAGGTAAATACAAGTATTGATAATAACACACGGGTGGCAGGCATGCAGTTACAACATCATAACACACTCAGATGATATGCACACTCATTCTGCCACATCACCACATCCACCATTTCCCGCCTGCCTCATTCTCATGCTCGCGATTAGATCGTATCAGGCTCAATCTGCGTAAATGCATCAGATCGTCATTGACAACCTGCATAAACGCATCAGGTTTCATTGATACTCCGGGCCAGTGTCGACACCTCATATCTCCTTCCCGCGTAAACGCATCAGGACAGTGGCCATCTCAACCCCGCGATTAGATTGCATCAGGGTGCCACACAACTTCAACCCCGCGCCTCGGCGCCTCAGGGTACTCTTTCCACCACCTTGCGTCTCATACGCATCAGGGTCCCGCCATTTCAGACTCATCCCATGCTTTTCAATTCATTTCACTTACATAACAACAAGTGCAATTGAAGCACAATTTATATGCTCATGGCATGCAAAACAATCAAAGTGACACTCAGACATGGCAGATAATTCAAGCACAAGCATTAGCACGCATTAATCCCCTATAACAACTTAGGATGTACCAAGAACATTCATCTTGGAATCTCTCACCAATCAATCAATTTATCGCTTGACTCATCTAATCTTCCTATCCTAAGTTTAGGATTCCCTTACCTTTAGTTTGATGCCACAAAATTCTCTTCTTGAGCCCTCAAAGATTTGGCCCTCAATGGTCCAAGACCAATCTCATCGCACAACTTAGGAAATTCCAACTAATTGTCAATTTCCATATCCAATTCACTTATCCATGAATCACAAACCTCCATAACACAATTCTCATCATCTTAGCATGTCTAAATCACCAATTTGGGACTCAAAATCATTAGCCAATAGCCTCCATAGTTTCAGCCTTGCACAGAACCGAACCGACTATTTTATGTTCTGTGCAAACCGAGCATAACCAGTTCTAAATCTCCACCAAATCTATCATTTAATCACTAACCTACTTCTTAACATGTCTATCTAAGGGTCTAAGAGTCTCATCGAGAGCTTGAAGTCGCGTCGTCGCCGGAATCTCTTCGAAAGTCGTCAGATCCTCCAAGTTAATAAACCGACAGTTTCTGTCCAAGGTTCACAAGACCCATTTGGGGTCAAAACTTCATAAAATCAAGCTTAACTTTTTACCACAGATAGATATACAATTTCCCTAGATCTCCATAAAATTTGGTCACAAGATTCCAACATTTCAACGTCCTAAGGGGTCAGAAACTCGGCCTACCTCAGATTGGGTTACTTTTCGTCGGCTTCAGGGGAAATGCTTGGCCGGAGCTCCTCGGTGGTCCAATCAACATTCTTCCACTTCATAGAGGTCGACAAGGGATTAAACTAAGAGGATGTGGTCAGCTGGAGTCCAGGTGGTGACCGGAGGGTGGCGTCGACGACGGCAAATGGCAAGGTCAGGGGCGGTCAACGGCGACAGAAAGAGCAAGAGGAAGAAGAAGAAGTTGGCGTGAGCTTAGGGGGTGTTATGGCCGGTCAAGGTGAGAGGAGAGAGAGAAAAAAAGACTATATGCAATCCTCAAGTCAATGGTTAAATGGTAGGTAGTGAATAGTGGACATGACCACTCTTTAGCCCATCTTTTGACATATGTCCAAAGTGTCGTTCATGCTTGATCCAATGGCCACAATTCCTTTACTTTTTGGCAGCCTTGGGGAGTGTATGAAGACCAAAATGCCCTTCCTTATTTGCATAGGTACGGCTTAAGCTTAAGGGGCAAAATGGTAATTTTACCCCCGATGTCCGAAACGTTGTTTTTCTTGTTCCAATATTCTTCAATAGGACGACGACCAATCCGAATATAACGTTGGAATTCTTGATTCTTCATTTTCAATTTTCAAGACTCGTTTCTAATTATTTTCTCTATCAAACGTGGTTCCAGCCTATCCCGATCCGACGGGCGGCTTTCGCAGACGTTACGCATATCGACCCTGTGATTCATATCACATTTTGGGCTCGTCAATTCGTGGTGGCTTTGGTTGTCATGTAATTGCGAGGGTCTATCACTAGTTCCTATGGCTTTGATTGTCACTGTCCGATTAAGGTAAATTTTGCAAATCATACGTTGGTTAAGTGGCATCACCCGCCCTCCAATCGCATAACACTAGCAAATGCATTCCTTAATCGTTCTTAGATCGGCCTTTTGTGGTTCTAAATATCATCTCGGCAATCCTTATGGTCAAAGCACCATTTTCAATCCGAGCTTCCTAGGTCCACATATCTTGTCTCGCGTTAGCCTTTCCCCTTTGGTCAGCCTACTCGAATTGATCAGTTTCATGCAAGATATGACTGAAATACATCTCTAGATTTACTTTTCATTAATGAGTCTGAAATTGACTAGAAATCAGAATATCACAACTCTTCCCCCGTTACAAAAATTTCGTCCCCGAAATTTACATCAAACTTAATTACTCAAATAAATGGGGGTGTTGTTGCCTCATCGTCTCTTCGTTTTCCCATGTGGCACCTTCCGTTTCATGGTGCTCTCACACTACTTTGACCAATGGAATCTTCTTATTCTTGAAGGTTTTCTCCTTCCAGTCCTCAATCCTTATCGGCCTCTCCACGTAAGACACCCGATCGTCCACTTCTATAGTCTCGTAGTCTAACACATGTGTCGGATCTGATTCATACTTTCGCAGCATCGACACGTGGAAAACATTATGCACCTGGCATAGATTAGGCAGCAAGGCAAGCCTGTAGGCTAAGGTTCCAGTCCACTCCAGTATCTCGAATGGGCCTACATACCTTCGGCTCAACTTCCCCTTCTTTTCAAATCACGATAGTCCTCTCATCGGTGACACATTGAAGAAGACGTGATCGCCTACTTGGAACTCCAAGGGCTTGCGCCGCTTATCTGCGTAACTTTTTTGACGACTCTGTACCATTCTCAGTCTATCCCGGACTATTTTCACTGCTTCCGCCGATTGCTCTACCTGTTCTGGGCCTGTGATACTCCTTTCTCCAACCTCATCCCAGCAAATCGGGGTTCTGTAGGCCTTACCATAGAGTGCTTCGAATGGTGCCATCTGGATACTCTGCCGGTAGCTATTATTATAAGCAAACTCTACCAAATGTAGCTAATCTTCCCATCCACCTTCAAAATCAATGACACATGCTCGCGGCATGTTCTCAAGCGTCTGTATCGTCCTTTCCGACTATCCGTCCGTCTGTGGGTGATACGCTATGCTAAACTGTAGTCGGGTTCCCATGACATCTTGCAAGCTTTTCCAAAAGTTTACCATGAATTTGGGATCTCTATCAGAGGTACTCGTCACAGGCACTCCGTGCAGCCTCACTATTCGTCTCATGTACAACTCTGCATACTTATCCATAACGAAGTTCTTTTGCACCGGGATGAAATGTACGGACTTGGTCAATCTGTCCATGACTACCCATATAGAGTTGTGACCTCTCTGGCTCCTCGGGAGTCCCATTACAAAATCCATTGTTACATGCTCCCACTTCCACTCAGGAATTTCCAATGGCTGTAACAGTTCTCCAGGCTTACAGTGCTGCGCTTTCACTTGCTGGCACCTCAAACACTTAGCCACATACTTTGCTACGTCCACCTTCATTCCGTTCCACCAATAATGTTGTCGCAAGTTCTGATACTCCCAGGGTGGATACTATAATTGCTCCTATGAGCCTTTGACAAGATCCTTTCCTTGAGTTTTTCATCCTTTGGTACACACAATCGTCCTCGGAACTTCAAAATTCTGTCCTCTAACACCTGAAACTCGGGCTTTCTCTTAGTCACGTCCATCTTCAAAATTTTCTGAATTTCTAGGTCCGTAGATTGTAGGGTCTTTATTCCTTCTTGGACCTCAGGTTCCACTCTCAATGTAGCCATTAAGCTAGACAACTGGCAGACTTCTAGTTTGAACTCAGAGTCTCTTAAATCTTCAATCATCGACCAACTTTTCACTAGCAGACATGTGATGTTCGACTTCCGACTAAGTGCATCTGCAACTCTGTTTGCTTTCCCAGGGTGATATAGTATATCACAATCATAGTCCTTGAGCAGCTTCATCCACCTACGTTGCCTCATATTTAACTCTTTATGGGAAAACAGATACTTTAAGCTCTAGTGGTCGGTGTAAATCTGAAACTTTTCCCCACATAAGTAATGTCCCCAAATTTTCAGAGCAAATACAATCGCCGCTAACTCCAAGTCATGAGTTGGGTAGTTCATTTCATGTGGTCTCAACTATCTGGATGCGTAGGCCACTACTCTCCCATGCTGCATCAATACACAGCCCAATCCTTTCAGCGAGACATCGCTGTATATCTCGTAATCTCCTAGTCCTGATGGAATTATCAGCACTGGTGCGGTTGTCAATCTATGTTTGAGTTCCTGGAAACTCTTCTCACGCTTGGTTATGGATGAGAACTTCACCACAAAATGCCTGTAGTATCCCCGCCAGTCCCAAGAAACTTCTGACTTCAGTGACCGTAGTAGGTCTAAGACAATTTGTTACAACCTCGACCTTTGCATGATCTACTACAATCCCTTCTCCAGATACCACATGACTAAGAAATGCTACTTTGTTCAGCCAGAACTCGCATTTACTCAACTTCGCGTATAGCGAATGCTCCCTCAAAGTCTGCAGGACAATCCTCAGGTGCTCTTCATACTTTGCATCAATCCTCGAGTAAATCAAGATGTCGTCAATAAAGACTATGACGAATCTGTCCAGGAATTTCTTAAATACTCGATGCATCAAGTCCATAAAAGCAGCTGGAGCATTGGTCAAACCAAACGGCATCACCGTAAACTCATAATGACCATACCTCATCCTAAAGGCAGTTTTAGGTATGCATTCTTTCTTGATCCTCAACTGGTGATACCCTGTTCTTAGGTCAATCTTCGAAAATACCGCCACTCCTTGCAATTGATCAAACAGATCGTCAATTCTCGGAAGTGGGTATTTGTTCTTCATTGTCACCTGGTTCAGCTGCCGATAGTCGATGCATAGACGCAAGGACCCATCCTTCTTCCTTACGAATAGTACCGGTGCTCCCCATGGTGAAGTACTCAGTCAGATAAATCCCTTGTCCAACAATTCCTCCATCTGCACCTTTAACTCTTTTAGTTCTAACAGGGACATCCTGTAAGGTGCCTTCGAGATCGATTCCATTCCAGGGGTTAACTCGATTACAAATTTTATTTCCCGTTCCGGTGGCAATCCCGGTAACTCTTGGGGAAATACATCAGGAAATTCACGCACTATCGAGATACTCTCTAACTTTGGCTCTGCCGTAGTCGTGTCCATTACTGCCACTAAGTATGCCTGACACCCTTCAGACATCAACTTTGTCACTCTAGAGATGAGACTAAGGGAATCAAGATTCCTCCTCGACTTCCCACCAATTCAAAGCTATGGCGGCCTCTCGGATAAAACCGTATCATCCTACTACGACAATCCACTACTGCCCCTTGCTTACCCAACCAATCCATTTCTATGATTACGTCAAAATCGTACATGGGCAATACAGCTAGGTAAATACTCTCCTTACTCCCTCCAATCACGATTTCACAGCATGTACAACCTAGTGAAACCAATATATTATCTTTTAACGGAGTGGCAACAAGCAAAATTATATTCAACGGTTTCAATTTCATACCCACCAAATCAGCAAACTGTGCAGACACAAATGAATACGTGGCACCAGGGTCAAACAATGCGTAAGCAGCTTGGTTGCATAAGTAAATCATACCTGTGACCACACCGGGTGCTTCCTCCGCCTCTCCACGGGCTACTGCATACACCCTTCCCTGTTCCGGTGGTCGATTCTACTCGATCTGGGGAGTGGCGGTCGATGGTCCAGCCTGCGGTCGCTACCTTTGAGGTTGATTTGTCGAAGCTTGGTTTGGGCACGTCATCATTTGGTGGCCCAGTTGACCACACTTAAAGCAAGCCCCGGTCCTTACCGGGCTTGGCCCATTTCCATGCCTCTTGCCACAAAGACGGCAACTCTAGTTAGTGGGATTTGGCGGCTTCACAATATTTTTCCTTACTGGAGCCACAAAACGCCTGTTGCCTACCATAAGTCTCTTGCCCATTTGGTGGTTATCTCTGAATGGTGTAAACCGCGATCCAGTTGCGGTGTTCCTCTCCTTCAAGTCCCTTTCTATCATCTGGCCCTGCTCATAGATCTCCTTATAAGTCCTCAGATTTCGGGCAATCATCTGACTACGGAGCTCAAGCCTCAATCCGTCCCTAAATCTCCTTATTTTCTCCTGAGGATCCTCTACAGATCAAGGTATGTACCGCGACAGCCTCGAGAACTCGGCCTCATACTGATCTATCGTCAGCTGGTTTTGGCGTAATTGTAGGAATTCCACCTGCTTTCTTCCCTGGCCATCTTCGAGAAATACTTGTCATTGAACGCCATCTTAAATGCATCCTAGTTCATGGTCGTTCCTTCAGGGAAAACTGTATTTTTGGTGGCAGCCCACTAATCATTTGCAGTACCCTCCAGCTGGTACACTGCTAGCAGTACCTTCTCTTCGTCCGTGCACCTCAGCACACCAAAAGCTTTCTCTAACTTCTCAAACTATCAAGGTGCTAGCTCGGGATCTCTAGTCCCATCAAACTGTGTCGGCTTCAGCTTTATGAACAGCTTCACTAGTTGGCCCATCTGTCTGGCCACGATGATTTCCTCTTGGGCATTCATAGCTTCATTGCCCTGGTCATGTTTATTCTAGTTTCCATTGTCACCGTTATTACCGTTGTTGGCGTTGAGGCAGCTATGGCAGCTCTTACTGCCTGGGCGATGGCAGCGTCCCGATCCTGGGTTTGCCCATCAATCAAGTCACCAATCCTCTCTAGCGCCCTCAATACGTCATCCATTCTTGGGTCCTCAACTACAGGCGGCCTCGAGCTAGAAGCTCTACCTTTGGATCTTCCAGATCTTATAGACGGGTTACTCATCCTTATCCCTTTCTACTGAACTTGATCCACCACAAATTTGGCAAGGAGTTAGTAACTCACTCATTCATCCAAATCCAAAGTTACTAACTAATCCTTAACAGAAACAGTTACACTACAACGGTCCTTTCACACAATAACTTCCACAGGCATTTCAACAAGTAACTCATGACCATTCCTCAATTTCGTTCACTCCAACAGTTCACTAAAACAACCTTGTTCAAACACTTATCAGGCCAAAATCCAAAAATGACCTTCAACACTAAGCTGAGAACTTAATCCTCACGCATTACCATAATACTGCCAAGGACAAACATCAACCATAAGTGCCAAGTCACATGCTATGCACCCTATACCTTATCTTAACCAGTCTCCTAAGGTCTCACTATCCATCTAAGTCCTAACTTAATCCTCCTTATTACTCCAGTCCTCAACCAACTTTGGTTTGAGCTGACCTTGCTCTGATACCAAGCAGACAGCGATGTCACGCCCCGCACCTCAAGCACGAGCATGTGACTCCCTACAAGAAAAATAAATATCTCTCGTGGTCTTAAGATCCACAACTAAGTCGAGAGACATGATATACATATACCACGCATGCGGAAGCGATAATGAAATAAGTTGCCCGTACAAAATATAAGTGGGACCTGGATAGCGCAAATACTGTCATATATAAAATCAAACTATTCATATAGAAATATATCTACTAAATCCGCTAACAAGAGGGCGACGGGGTAAGTACACAAAATGATCCATCACCAGCATCCTAGAGAAACAAGGTTAGGGTCGCCATCAAAAGATCAACTAACAAACTGGGAGCTCCTAAGACGAGCTGCTGGAGTCCTCGGTGTCCTTTAAGGGCTCGTACTCCGAAAAGGTCTCAAAGCGAACTTCTATAGTATCCTCAGCAGTCTCCTCGGCAGATGGCTCCATGAGATCCTCCTCGGTCGCCTCGACCACAATGACCTCCTCGGTCGCCTTGGGCACGAGCACGTGACTCCCTGCAAGCAAACCATATAATCTCTCGTTGTACCAAAATCCACAAACAAGTCGAGAGATAATATATATATATATATATACACAACATGCATGCGGAAGCGGTACTCAAATAAATCCCCATACAAAAATATAAGTTAAGTGGGACCTGGATAGCATAAGTGCTGTTATACATAATGACCATCGGTTCATATAGATAAGGAACTACTAGGATCCGCTAGCAAACTGGGCAACGGGGTAGTACACAAAAGAGAGTTCCTCACAATAGCCCAAAGAAACAGGATCAGGTCGCCTCTATAAGCATCAAACCAACGAATTGGAATCCCAAGATGAACTGCTAGAATCATCAGTGTCCTCGACATCCTCCGTTGGCTCATACTCGGAGAAGGTCTCTGATGGAACCTCAATGGTATCCTCCATAGTCTCCTCGTAGGATGGCTCCGCGAGATCCTCCTCGGTCGCCTCTAGGATAATGACCTCATCCTCCTCCATGGTAAAATCCAACGTCAGGGTCCTCTCCAGCCCGTTCCTAGAACCTACTACCGATCCCTCGGCCTGCTCCTGGTCCCTACCGGGATGGCACCAATCAGGAATCACTCCCTGGGGCATCTCATGGGGCTTCAGCGGCCCAATCTGCTCGTCCCCAACTTTCCTAAACCACGCCTCATACCTATGAGGCTTCCAATCTATGCTACCCTCATCAACCCATACCACGGTACACTTCTTCACGTAAATGGTCCCCTGACCGTCAGGGAACTCATCAAAATATGCAGTCATCTCCTTACGGTCGCCAAAGCAAATAGGCTACATGGTCAAGGCCTAGAATCTGTAAAAGAAGGGTCCCCAAAAGGGGTGAGATACACATCTCAGTAAAAGAGTCCTAACCCTAGGTCAGGCCGATCGTCCACTCAGGCAGTCACTTATCCCAAAAATTCCAAACTCATAATCATACAGGTACATACAAATAAAGATAGTGACACACAGTTGATGGGCATGCAACTATGACACCATGTCACACTCAGATGATCATCCACAAGTCATCTTGCCATTTCACCACAACCACCTCTTCCGGCCTGCCTCATTCTCCAGCCTGCAATTAGATCGCATCAGGCTCGATTCAAATAAACGTATCAGACCGTCATTGGTAATCTGCGTTAACGCATCAGGTTCCAATGAATCTCCAGGCTAATATCAACACTTCATATCCTCATCCTGAGATTAGATCGCATCAGGACAGGACCGTGGCTATCTCAACCCTGTGATTAGATCGCATCAGGGCGCTACACAATCTCAATTCGACCCCGCGATTAGATCATCAGGGTATCCACCTCAGCCCCGCATCTCATACGCCTTAGGACGTCGCCATGTCATGCTCATGCTTTGATTTTCAATTCGTTTTCCATACATGACGACAGGTGCAATTCAGGCACAATTCAAAGACTCATGGCATGCAAGGCAATCAAGTGACACACACACATGGCGGGTAATTCAAGCAATGGCACACATAAACCCCCTATACAATCTTAGGACATTATAAGAACAATCCTCTTGAAAACTCTCGCAAATCATTCAATTTATCGCTTGAGTTGCCCAATCGCGTCCAATCTTCCTATCCTAAATTTAGGATTCCCTTACCTTGCATTTGATAACACAAATTTCTTCTTGCAAGTGCCTCAAAGTCTCAGCCAAACAATCTAAAGGTTCAATTCACCGTGCAACCTAGAATATCCAACCAATTCATCAATTTCCTTGTCCCATTCCTCAATCCATAAACCATAATCCTCCATAGCACAACTCTCATCATCTTAACATGTCTTAAACACTAATTTGGGACTCAAAATCGCTAGCCATCTGCCCTCAAAGGTTTTGTCTTGCACAGAACCGAACCGGTTCTTCTCGATTCTGTGCAAACCGAACTTGTCCAACCCTAAATTAACTCTCAATCCGTCATTTAATCATTATCCTACCTCTTAACATGTCTATCTAAGGGTTTGTGAGGCTCACCGTGAGTTTGGAGTCGAATCGTCACCTGAAACCCGTCGAAAGTCGCCGGTTCTCCCAAGGTCAGAATCCGGCAGTTTTCCGTCCAAGTTTACAAGATCCATTTGAGGTCAAAACTTTATCAAAGCAAGCCCCACTTTTTACCACAGATTGATATACATTTCTTTTAGATCTCCAAAAAATTTGACCTTAAGATTCTAACATTTCGGCCTCCAAAAGGGTCAGAAACATAACCTACCTTAGATTGGGTCAGATTCTGTCGGTTTCCGGGAAAACGCTTGGCCGAAGCTCCTCGGTGGTCCAAATGTCGTGCTTCCACTTTAAGGAGGTTGACAAGACGGCAGCTCTTGACACTTATCTCCAGAGCTGGTCGTCGTGGGCAGCAAACGGCAGCTCCAGAGCTGGTCGTCGGCGAGCAGAGTGAAGAGGGAGAAGAAGAGGAGGTTTCGGTGGTTCTTGGGGTTCTATGGCCGAATGAGAGGAAAGAGAGAGAGTGGAAATGACTATATACAAGGCTCGAGTCAATGGTTGAATGGTAGGTATGAAATAGTGGACTTGACTACTCTTTAAGCCATCTCTTGACACTTATCTCACTTGTCATTGCAACTTGATCCAATGGCCCATATTCCTTCAGGTTTTCGATGACCTTGGGGCGGATTTAATGACCAAATTGCCCTCCTTCAAATGCCTAGAGAAGGCTTTAAGCTCGAGGGGTGAAAGGGTAATTTTACCCCCGACGTTTAGGACGTCGTTTTTCTCGCTCCAAAATTCTTCGATAGGGCAATGGCCAATCCGAATAACGTTGGAATTCTAGATTCTCCATTTCAAATTTTTCAAGACTCATTTCTAATGGTTTTCTCTATCAGACGTGATTCCAGCCTTCCCCGATCCAACGAGCAGCTTTTGTAGACATTACGCATATCGAACCCGTGATTCACATCACGTTTAGGGCTCGTCAATTCGTGGCGACTTTGGTTGTCATGTAATTGTGAGGGTCTATCACTAGTCCCTATGATCTCGATCGTCATTGTTCGATTTAGGAAAATTTTACAAATCTTACATTGGTTAAGCGGCATCACCCGCGCTCTAATCGTATGACACTCGCAAGGCATTCCCTGATCGTTCTTGGATAGGCCTTTTGTAGCTCTAAATATCCTCTCGACAATTCTTATGGTCAAAACGTCATTTCCTATCCGAATTCCCCTAGGTCCACGTACCATGTCTCGCGTTAGCCTTTTCCTTTTGGTCAGTTTACTCTAATTGATTAGATTTGAGTGAGATATGACTAAAATACATCTCTAGATTCATTTCTCATTAATGAGTTTGAAATTGGCTGGAAATCAGAAGGTCACATCTATGGTCGAGGTCCTCTCCGGTCCATTCCTTAACCCGACAACCGACCCCTCAGCCTGGTCTACGTCTCGGGTAGGGTGGCACCAACTAGGGACGACTCCCTGGGGCACCTCATGGGGCTTCAGCGGCCCAGTAGACACATTCCCGACCTTCCTAAACCAAGCCTCATACCGATGAGGCGTCCAACTCATATTACCCTCGTCTACCCAAATGACAGTTGTCACGCCCCGAACTCAGCGAGCACGCGAACATCCCTATCCATGCCGTTCATTTAAGAATATTTCAGGATCCAACGGCCAATTTCTTATAACTCCTTTGAAGAATGCATGCAGAAGCGATGCCATCCCCCGTCATACAAATACAACAACATACAGATGACTTAGGACAAAAACAACAAAATCTCATTAATTCATTCTCGAGGATTCAATTCTATAATCCACCAATCAGGAGTATAATTCTAATACCGCATAAAGAAAACAACTTCATCCAAGGTACAATTGGTCCACTTTCTCTTTAAATGCCAATCCTTGGCAAGCTCGCGCTTCCTTCGCCTGGAACCTGATAAATGTAAGCACCCACTAGGGTGTGATATAAATCTCAGTAAGGTGGGCCCTAACCCTAGGTTAGGCCGACTGTCCACTCAGGCAGTCACGTCACTCAACATATCCCAACTTATGAACACACGCAGGCATAACAATCGCAATTCAATAAACAACAACATACATAAAACAGGCATGCATTTATGATCTCTTACCACACTCATGTGTACATGTATACTCGGCCTGCCTTTTCGCCACATCCATCAACTCTTGCCTGCCTTATTCTCTAGCCCGCAATTAGATCGCATCAGGTTCGGCCTGCGTAAACGCATCGGATCGCCATCGGTGACCCGCGTAAACGCATCAGGTCCCAGTTCAATTCCAAGCAAGGTTTATAAGCTCATACTCTGTCCCGCAATTAGATCGCATCAAGACTGTGGCTATCCCAGCCCCGCGACTTCGTCGCATTAGGGCGACATCTTATCGTTTTTCACCCCGCGACCTTGTCCCATCAGGGTCTCAACCTTCCGCCCCGCGTCTCACACGCCTCAGGACCATGCCATGCTATGCTCATGCCATACTACTTTACATTTCACATACAAACGTGGGTGCGACACAAGCACAATTGACACTCATGGCATGCAAAGGAAATCAAATAAAATCCAGACATGGCAAATGACTCAGGCTAAGATAATGTGATACACAACCATCCTATGATATCTTAGGATGCAACCAAGCTACCCACTTGAACAAATTCTCATAATTTGTTCCTATCAGCCCTCGACTTACCCAATCGAGTCCAAGTCTTAACAAAGGGTTAGGAATTTCCTTACCTTTGATTTGGCGACACAAATTACTCCTCTTGAGCCCCAAGGTTTCGGCCCTCAATGTCCATAACCGGACTTGTCGCGCAACCTAACATATTCCAAGACGATCCAAGGGCCATGCTTCCTCCTTGAGCTTCGACAGCCTAGAGGGGTTAAAAGTCCAATTTGCCCTTCTCCAATTGCAAGGGCAAAGTCTTTTGCTTGAGGGGCAAAATGGTCATTTTACCATCAACATTCAGAACGTCATTTTTCTCACTCCGGAAATCTTTGATAGGGCAACGACCAATCCGAATAACGTTGGAATTCTTGATTTTCCATTTTAAATCTTTCAAGGCTCATTTCTGATAATTTTCTCTATCAAATGTGGTTCCAGCCTATCCCGAACCGACGGACGGCTTTCGCAGACATTACACGTATCGACTCCGTGATTTATATCACGTTTAGGGCTGGTCAATTTGTGGCGGCTTTGATTGTCATGTAATTGTGAGGGTCTATCACTAGCTCCTAAGGTCTCGATCTTCACCGTTCGATTTAGGAAAATTTTGCAAATCATACGTTAGTTAAGCGGCATCACCCGCACTCCAATCGTATGACACTCGCAAGGCATTCCTTAATCATTCTTGGATCGGCCTTTTTGTGGCTCTAAATATCCCCTCGACAATCCTTATGGTCAAAGCGTCATTTCCTATCCGAGTTCCCCAAGTCCACGTACCTCGTCTTGCGTTAGCCTTTCCCTTCTGATCGGCCTATTCGAATTGATCAGGTTCGAGCAGAATACGACTGAAATACATCTCCAAATACACACTTCTCATCACTAAGCCTGAAATCGACTGGAAATCAGAATGTCACAAGTCTTCCCCCTTTAAAGAAATTTCGTCCTCGAAATTTGCAATCTTTCCAATCCATCCTATCCATCCAATCCTTTGGGGGTGTAGGCATCTCATTGCATCCTTACTCTTCCGGATGACCCTTTCCATAGCTTGACGATCTCGTACGTCCTTTCCAACTCAAAATTATCCTTTTCTAGGACTTGTCCCCTTTTTGCCTTCAATTTGATTTTCTTTCCTCCATTCTCTTTTGGCATTCACATCATTGGCTAGCAGCTCTTCCTCGAGCATTTACTCTAACTCTTTCATTTATCCATAACCATCCTTACCAAGTCCTCGCTAGTATGCACTCTTTTGTCCACACCAATTGGCGTATCACTCCTTTCGAACCTTCTCTTACGCCAACAGAGATCTCAATGCATTATCAATTTGCCCTCCATTAACCAAACCGGGTTATGGTCCCCTCGATTCCTTAAACAATTACATGATTACTTCCGTAGTAATTCGTTCTTGATTCCATCCGACAATTCTCTTGGATCAAAGCGATCCTTCAATTTTCATCGACACCTCTAGTGCTCAATTGCAAGATGGACAAACTTCAACTTTCAATATCATGCCTATTTCTTGTCAGCATGCCCAATGCTTGACTCATATTAGACTAATCCCACTTTCAGTCCATTCATTGATAGCATTGACGTGAGTCCGGCACACCTTTGTGCTATCCCAAAAGGACTCCATAATTCTCAATGCTCAACTCTCAATAGTAATCGTCTGTTAAACCATTCATCCTTACTTAGCGATTTGAACATCGCTATAACAACACTTGGGTGATCTCTTCGTTCTACATGCCTCGCCTTTGATTCCCTTTAAGCAGTCCATGCCCTCATTCTCTTATAATTCCCATAAGTTCAAGATCCTTCCTTGCACAAGCAACGCTCCTATATCTGCAAGTAGTTTCATCTTTCGGCGTTGCCTCTTAATCAATTCCCCTTGGGAAACTACTACCTCATACTCTCGTGGCAGGGGTAGCCTTGCAACGTTCTTCCACTCAAACAACATCTCCCAACTTTATCTCGAGGCTGCTCACAACTACTCTATTCATGCTCTAAGCATGCCAACTCATGTAGCTTTACCACCATGGCGTACATGCAATACCCCTTTCAAATTGTCTTGTTACTCCTCAACTTTTCTTTCCACATCATATCGTCAAGACTCTATCAACTCTTTTGAATCCGGACAGGAATGCCACTACCAGCGACGGCATCCATTCGGCTCTAGTTCTCAAAAGTTTAATTCACGTCTATTCCTCCCTTCACATTACATCTTACATTTAACCCATTTCATCAGCTTAAGTCGAGTCCTCGAAAACTATTTTCGCGTTCGTTCGCCCATTTGGGTCACGACTCGTCCTTAGTCCATTTCACTAATGGAATAATTCTTGTGGACAATCTTTCAACGGTCCGTCTATTGGCGCTCATCAATCCCAATAGCTTGCACTTTTCGCAACTCACATCGACCCTTGTCGATTTATCACTTATTCCAATTCTCAAAGGATTCATCACTCATTCCGATGCATGAATCTTACTTCATCAGGTTCACACTTGCGCTATTCACTTTTAACATCCAATAGACATTTCCTAGAGTCCATACGACACTCTCAAAGACTGTTCGTGTTTCTCATGGCTCCTTACATGAGCTCAACCATCGCCTCTTAAGACGATAACGATTAATTCAACCTTCTTTGAGCACTTAGTTTGACTATTATCACTTCTTTCCACTAAGCGTTGAACCTTTCCAACTATCCCTCGCACCTTTCTCTTGAGCCCAAATGTTGGCTCTTTGTAGTCACAGGTCTCCTCTAGGACCGCACGACATTTCGTTTATCCTTGCCACTCTTTTCCTCGAGAAGCATTAGTGTTGGCCTCTGAGTTTCATGCTCGCTAAGGCGACCTTATTGAATTCAGTTTGTTCCACTGAACGTCGACATCATCTTGGAATTCAACATTGTCTTCAAGACTGTCTCTCGGATTCACTTCCAAGAATCATTCAAGTCCTGCGTCTTCTTTCCCGATTCAGACGCTCAATCATCATACTAAGATAATTTAGAGCTTTTCTTCCTTTTGCAATAGAGTCTCTTACCCTAAGAAAGAACTACACAACGATGTGGCATTTCCTCGCTTCTGATTCGCCTTGTTTTTTCCATTCTATAGGACGACAATCTTAGAGTCTGTGCTAACGGCGATACCTTTACTCCAGAGCTCAAGTGCCACCATGATTTCACATTCTCTTTTCCATAACTCAGTCACCTCCAGTGACAATATCTGTCCGTCCTTGGGTCTTCACCCGTTCACTTGTCAAATCATCAATTTGATTAACTCAAATCACTTTACAAGTGTTCTTCAAGCGTTCCTTTCGCTTACTAATCCATTCATTGGAATTACAACCGGTCAGGACTATCGAGTCCGTTCACTTTTCCTTTCGTCAATGACCAATTCATGGTTCAATTACCCTTTAAGTACCATGCTCCATTCTTTAGAGAATAGCAGCTTATGATTTCATCTCTCATGATCCCACTTCGATCAACCGATCCCAGGAAATCTTTAACTTCAACAGTCCAGCATGCCAATTCTTCTTCGACCACATTCACAACATAAAAGACTTACTACTCACTTTCCACCCTGTGGCTTACTCCCAGGTAATTAACCATTTCCCATAGGCACGCTTTATATTCGTAATGAATATCTCTTTGCTCGTAATCCATGAGCATGAGTTCTCTTATTCATAAGTCTTTTGATCATTCTCTTCCTTAGCTGAGTCCCATCACCATTCCTCGAAATCAAGAATAATAACCAGCCGTAAGGTTTTCAAGTTTCAATCCACTCAGGGACTTACTCATCTAGCTCAAGGGTTTTTAACCACCCTTACCATATGTCTAAGCGACTTTGAGAACTTTGTCTCATACTAGCCGATCGTCCTTCGATCCTTACAAAGTATTAGGATCCAAGCAACCTTTGCTCTCAAGTAATCCCGAGATGATACTTTCCATCGGTCAACTCAACAGAGGTAGTCTAAGCAGATCTCATGCCTCCGAGGAAATCCTTCCTCTAGTGACATTTCACCAATCCTTAATAGCCTCGTAGGGCTAGTACTGTCAGGGTCACTTTCCTTCTTTAGGGCACCCAAACCTTTGAGGTTTTCTCACAAAATCCTCAATCCAGAGGAAGACAATTTCGAACCTCATCCCTCGGTTTGGCTCAATCAATTTCGACCATATACATAATCTTACAGGCTTTTCCAAGCTCTCGTGATCCTACCCACACATTCAATCTCGAAAAGACTTACTCAGAGTCCTTTTCTCGTGACTTTCATCACTTAACTCCTCAACACAAGCATTCATCACCACAGTGATTTAGAGAATCATGGCAGCTCCTCTCCGAGCTTGCTTAATCAACAATTTTCCATTTCCATTTAAAGTTCTCATGACCCATTCAGCTCTTGGGTCTCGTACGATTAACCGATCGAGCCATATTCTCTTTTAGTACTCGTACTCAAATCGCCTATAGTTACTCAATTTCATAATCCATCTTGGTTCTTGAATCTTTTCGTATCTCACATACGCAAACCAAGTGCTACTCTAGCGACCATACCTTGGTCCTTCAGTCTCATCAGGTTCTCGTGTCCCTTGAACCACTATGATTCCCTTTAGGAATCCAAGACTCAAGTCGTTTACTCAAGTCTATCGATCTCAGACTACTCGTCTCAACATTTTTCACCATCCATCGGTGGTTTCCAAACAACTCTCTAAGGGCACACGAGAAACTCTCAACTGATTGCCAAATATTCAAGGATCTCAAATCATCCTTGATCTGTAATCCTTCCTCAAACCAGCCTCAACGAGGCAATCTCCTCAACTGACGACCTTCACTAGGCTAGCCTCAACTAGGCAACTGTCAATCAATCACTCCAGATAGTGATTCATTAGGTAAAAAAAAAACTCATACTCTGGGCCTAAACGCATCTGCCTCTCTAACACAATCACAACAAACTATTTCATTCTCGACATGCCTCAGCTCAATGGGCATAAATCCCATAGGTCATCTAACCTCTTAGTTATACCTTGGCCAAGCCAATCACGTGAAGCTAATCATCAAACATGCCTAACAGGCTCATCACAACCATCACTTCTTTTTTTCTAAGGGCATCCACTATCAAGCACGAAGCCTTTCAACCATGCCACTTACAAGCATCACCACACATGTCATGCCTCTTCCAATCATCCTCGATGAGAATCAATCCTGTGCCATACATCCCTTATCCACAATTGGACTCAACTTGATACCTAAGCTTTCCTTTTTAAGTTATGACTTAGATCATTCCTACCTCTGCCATCTTAGAAGCCTGCCAGGAGCCGCTCCTTGTCCGGACCTCTCCGTCCCGGTGATCACTCCCCGCCCTCATCAGGCCTGGCCGATGCAGGTTGTCCCAAGCATACATCTACGGGGAAAGCCCCGTTCCACATATCCCATATCATGTTTCATCACAGTTTGTAGGTATCCCATCAACTCGTCCCATACCAAGCGACAATTTATCAAGTCCAACAGCGATAAGTCATTGCATGCACCCTCATCGAATTTCATTTCGAAGTCACAAACTCAAGCACATCATGACTGTCCTCACCACTTGTCATAACAAAAGTGCCTTCAGATCAATTCCTATCCATTCAAGAGTTCTAATTCCACCAATGACCATCACATCTTGCAGATCAATCGCCTATATTCCATTTTCTATTTCAAGTCTAGTCAACATTCAAATCAACTCCTCATGCATCCAATCACAATTGATTTTCGATTTAGGTATTCCTCGTATTCATCTCAACTTATATCTCCCAACGTTGCCAATAACAATCAATAACTAAAACCATCAAAATCTCATGCAATTTAAGCCTAAATTCACTAATATAAGTCGTCTCTTTATAATTCGTACTCCGCAAGTTAGGTCATCAACAAATCGAGATCGCAACCATACACCTCAATTGATCCTTCATTCATAAGCAACTTCCCTATTATCCTCAAGCATAATTGCTACCTCAAAGTCCATGTTCATGACTCTCCAATGACAGCTCACTTCCACTTGGACTTTAATCACCATCTAACTCAATATCATCCATTAAAGTCAACTCTAGGACCATTCAAGTGCACACAAATTCAAGCCTACATCCTCGAGACTCACAATCCAAGACTAGTCCTATAGACCTCAATATCTAATTATCTTCAAGTCATCGCTCCTTATCACTCTAAATCTCAATTACCTCAGATCGAGTTGACCTGGCTCTGAAAACAAATCGAACAGGGATGTCATGCCCCGAACTCGGCAAGCACGCGAACATCCCTGTCCATGCCATTCATTTAAGAATACTTTAGGATCCAACGGCCAATTCCTTATAACTCCTTTAAAGAATGCATGCAGAAGCGATGCCAACCCCCGGTCATATAAATACAACAACATACAGATGACTTAGGACATAAACAACAAAATCTCATTAATTCATTCTCGAGGATTCAATTCTATAATCCACCAATCAGGAGTATAATTCTAATACCGCATAGGGAAAACAACTTCATCCAAGCTACAATTGGTCCATTTTCTCTTCAAATGCCAATCCTTGACAAGCTCACGCTTCCTTCGCCTAGAACCTGCAAAATGTAAGTCCCCACTGGGGTGAGATATAAATTTCAGTAAGGTGGGTCCTAACCCTAGGTTAGGCCGACCGTCCACTCAGGCTGTCACGTCACTCAACCAATCCCAACTTATGAACACATGCGGGCATAACAATCGCAATTCAATAAACAACAACATATAGAAGACAGGCATGCATTTATGATCTCATGCCACACTCATGTGCACATGTATACTCAGATTGCCTTTTCGCCACATCCATCAACTCTTGCCTGCCTCATTCTCTAGCCCGCGATTAGATCGCATCAGGCTTGGCCCGCGTAAACGCATCAGACCGCCATCGGGGACTCGCGTAAACGCACCAGGTCCCGGTTCAATTTTAGGCAAGGTTTATGAGCTCATACTCTGTCCCGCGATTAGATCGCATCAAGACTGTGGCTATCTCAGCCCTATGACTTCATTGCATCAGGCGCCATCTAATCGTTCTTCACCCCGCGACCTTGTCACATCAGGGTCTCAACCTTTCGCCTCGCGTCTCACACGCTTCAGGGCCATGCTATGCTCATGCCATACTACTTTACTTCATTTCACATATAAACATGGGTGCGACTCAAGCACAATTGACACTCATGGCATGCAAAGCAAATCAAACGAAATCCAGACATGGCAAACGATTCAGGCTTAGATAATGTGATACACAACCATCCTATGACATCTTAGGATGCAACCAAGCTACCCACTTGAACAAATTCTCATAATTTGTTATTATCGGCTCTCGACTTACCCAATCGAGTCCAATCGTCTTAATAAAGGGTTAGGAATTTCCTTACCTTTGATTTGGCAATACAAATTACTCCTCTTGAGCTCTAAGGTTTTGACCCTCAATGTCCACAAATGGACTTGTCGCGCTACCTAACATATTCAACCAATGTCATCAATTTCCATACTCAATTCCTCAATCCATCAATCCCAAATGCCCATAACACAACCCTCAAGTTCTCATCACATCATAAACACCAATTTGGAACTCAATATTACCAACCTCAGCCTCCAAGAATTCGGTTTTGCCCGGCCTTGCACAGAACCGAACCGGTTCTTCTTGGTGTTGTGCAAACCGAACACAATCGGCTCTAAACCAACTCTATTGCCATCGTTTACTTATCATCCTATCTCTTAACATGTCTATTTAAGGATCCAAGAGGCTCACCGAAGATTTGAGCTTGATTGGTTGTCGGAACCCCTTTGAAGTCGCCGGATCCTTCCTTGATCAGTAATCAGCAGATTTTGGGCAAGATATACATGGGTGGTTCATGGTCAAAAACTTATCAAATAAATCTTTAATTTTTATTACAGATTACTACACATTTTTACTGAGTCTCCACCAAATTTGAGCTTTAAACTCCAAGTATTCAACATTCAAATGAACTGAGAAACAAACCTACCTCAGGTTGGTTCCAATTATGTCGGCCTGTGGGGGAATGCTTGCCTCGAATTCCACAGAGCTCCAAATGACTTGATTCAAGTTGGAGGACGTTAGCAAGAGGTGGATCTATACTGTGGTGGTCGGCCAGTAGCAGTACGTGGCCGAAAGTGGCCCTCGTGGGCACCGAAAAGAGACTCCAGAACTGATCGCTAGTTCCTCCAAGTCAGTTTCTGGGTGAAATGTACAAGGTCGGTTCGTGATCAAAAACTCATCAAATTGAGCCCAATTTTTTACCACAGATTTTTACACATCTAAGCTTGATCTTAACAAAATTGAGCTAGATTCCAACATTTCAACCACCAAAGGGACTGAGAACCAAACCTACCTCAGATTGGAGTAGTTCCATCGACTCTCGGGAGAATCCTTGCTCTGGTCTCCTCGGTACTCCAAATGCTCCAATTCTTATTGGAAAATGTCGGCAAGATATAGAGCTTTGTTTGGGTGGCTAGCTGGTATCAAGGGGTGGCTGGAAGTGGCCGTGGTGTCCAGCGAAGTGGAGCCCAGATTTTGGTCGCCGGTGAGCAGAAACTGGATGAAGAAAAAGATGAAGATGACATGAGTTTCTTGGGGTGGTTTGGCCAAATGGGCTGTGGAGAGAGAGAAGAGAGAGAGATTTTGTGTTATATCCAATGGCTTTGGTCAAGGCTTTGAATGGTAGGTATGTAAAGTGGACATGACTATTCTTTAAGTCATCCATTGACACATGTCCCATTTGCTTGTCCAAGATGATCCAAGGGCTATGCTTCCTCCTCGAGTATCGACAGCCTAGAGGGGTTAAAAATCCAATTTGTCCTTGTCTAATTGCAAAGGCAAAGTCTTATGCTTGAGGGGCAAAATGGTCATTTTACCCTCGACGTTCAGAACGTCGTTTTTCTCACTCCGGAAATCTTCGAATGAATCTCCAGGCCAATACCAACACTTCATATCTTCGTCCCGCGATTAAATCACATCAGGACCGTGGCCATCTCAACCCCGCGATTAGATCGCATCAAGGCGCCACACAATCTCAATTCGACCCCGCAATTAGATCGCATCAGGGTATCCACCTCCGCCCCGCATCTCATACGCCTCAGGGCCTCGCCATGTTATGCTCATGCCATGATTTTCAATTCATTTTCCATACATGACAACATGTGCAATTCAGGCGCAATTCAAAGACTCGCGGTATGCAAGGCAATCAAGTGATACACACACATGGCGGATAATTCAAGCACAAGCAATGGCACGCATAAACCCCCTATACAATCTTAGGACGTTCCAAGAACAATCCTCTCGAAAACTCTCACAAATCATTCAATTTATCGCTTGACTCGCCCAATCGAGTTCAATCTTCTTATCCTAAGTTTAGTATTCCCTTACCTTGCGTTTGATAACACAATTTTTTTCTTCCAAGTGCCTTAAAGTCTTAGCCAAACAATCCAAAGGTTCAATTCTACGGGCAACCTAGAATATCCAACCAATTCATCAATTTCCTTGTCCCATTCCTTAATCCATAAACCATAATCCTCCATAACACAACTCTCATCATCTTAACATATCATAAACACCAATATGGGACTCAAAATCACTAGCCATCAGCCCTCAAAGGTTCGGTCTTGCACAGAACCAAATCGATTCTTCTCGATTCTGTGCAAACCAAACTTGTCCAGCCCTAAATGAACTCTCAATCCATCATTTAATCATTATTCTACCTCTTAACATGTCTAACTAAGGGTTTATGAGGCTCACCTTGAGTTTAGAGTTGAATCGTTGCCGAAAACCTGTCGAAAGTTGCCGGTTCTCCTAAGGTCAAAATTCGACAGTTTTCTGTCCAAGTTTACAAGATCCATTTGAGGTCAAAAATTTATCAAATCAAGCCCAACTTTTTACCATAGATTGATATATATGTCTTCTAGATCTCTACAAAATTTGACCTCAAGATTCCAATATTTCGGCCTCCAAAAGGGTCAGAAACAGAACCTACCTCAGATTGGGTCAAATTCTGTCAGCTTCCAGGAAAAAGCTTGGCCAGAGCTCCTCGGTGGTCCAAATGTCATGCTTCCACTTCGAGGAGGTCGGCAAGACGTAGAGCTAGATTGGTATGGTCGGTCAGTGGTCAGGCGGTGGCCCGAGGGCGGCGTCATGGGCGGCGAACGACAGCTCTAGAACTGGTCGCCAGCGAACAGAATGAAGAGGGAGAAGAAGAGGTGATTTCGGATGTTCTTCGGGCTCTATGGCTGAATGAGAGGAGAGAGAGAGTGGAAAAGACTATATATGTGACATTCTGATTTCCAGTCAATTTCGGGCCCATTAATCAGAAGTGTATATCTAGAGATGTATTTCAGTTGCATTCCACTGGAATCTGATCAATTCGAGTAGACTGACCAAAAGGGAAAGGCTAACGCGAGACGAGATATGTGGACTTAGGGAACTTGGATAGGAAACGACGCTTTGGCCATAAAGATTGTCGAGAGAACTAGTGATAGACCCTCACATTTACATGACAACCAAAGCCGCCCAGAATTGATGAGCCCTAAATGTAATATCAATCACGTGGTCGATACGCGTAATGACTGCAAAAGTCGCCCATCAGTTCGAGATAGGCTGGAACCACGTCTGATAGAGAAAACTATCAGAAACGAGTCTTGAAAGATTGAAAATGGAAAATCAAGAATTTCAACGTTATTTGGATTGGTCGTCGCCCCATCGAAGGATTCTAAAATGAGAAAAATAACGTTCTGAACATCGAGGGTAAAATGACCGTTTTGCACCTCAAGCCTAGAACCTTACCTATACAATTGAAGAAGGGCAATTTGGACATTTAACCCCTCAAGGCTGCAGAAAATACAAGGGGAAATGTGGACCATTGGATCATCTTGGAAAAGCAAGAAGTCAAGTGTCACAATATTATGAAGCATGGCCATATCACCTTTTGGCCACCTACCATTCTTCCCTTTTGAATCAAAGATTGAATATAAGCTCTCTCTCTCTCTCTCTCTCTCTCCTCAATCATTTTTGGCCGGCCATAACCCTTAGACCATCGAAAATTCTCTCTTCTTCTTCCCTTCAACCTGCCGACCGCCGACCAGAACCGAACCTCCTGTTCATCGGCCACCCTCCGGCCACCATTCGGCCTCCGGCCGAAGCTCTACGTCTTGCCGACGTCCTTAAACAAGAATCAAGTCGTTTGGAGCACTAAGGAGCCCTGAGCAAGAGATTTCCCAAGAGCCGATAGAATCTGAGCAAACCTGTAGTAGGTTCGGTTCTTAGCCCTTTTGATGGTCGAAATCTTGGAATTTTGGACTCAAATTTTGTGGAGACTTAGTAGACATGTGTAGGATTCTATGGTAAAAGTTGAGACTCCATTTGATAAGGATTTGAACATGAACCAGCCGTGTATATTTTTCCCAGAAACTGCCGGTATTCTGACAATGGGTGATCCGACGACCTTGGACAAATTTTCGATGGCCATTTGACTCGAAACTCACTGTAAGCCTCCCAAATCCTTAGGTAGACATGTTAAGGAGTAATATAACATTTAAATGTTAGAATTGAAGTAGATTTAGGATCGATTGGCCCCGGTTTGCTCAGAATCGAGTGGGACCGATTTGGTGCCGGGCCAATCCGAATCTGTTGAGGGCTGTGGATGGTGATTTGGAGATGCAAATTGACATTTAAGATGTGATGAGATGATGATGAGTATGTTATGGATGATTGAGATTGATGGATTAAGGAATCGGATGTGGAAATTGAAGAAATTGGTTGGATTTTGTTAAGATGCGCGACAAGTCCGGTTGTGGACATTGAGGGCCAAAACTTTGGGGCTCAAATGGAGTAAATTTTGTTGTCAAGCTCAAAGGTAAAGGAAATATTAACCTTATGCTAGGAAGATTGGACTCGATTGGGTGAGTTGAGGCTTGTTTGGTTTGAATTGTGAGAAATTTTCAAATGAGATAGCTTTTAAAATGTCCTAAGATGTTCTAGAATGAATGGGTGTGACTTTGTTCATGCCTAAATTGGTTTCCATGTCTATATATTATTTGACTTACCTTGCATGCCAAGAGATATACGAAATGGATTTGAATCTACACTTGCCGTTGGGTGTGTAATTGAAATGAAAGCCAAGGCATAAGTTAGGATTGTGGCATGAGTACGATATGGCGAGGCCCTGAGGTATGTGAGACGCAGGGCGTGAAATGACACCTTGATGCGACGAGATCGCGGGGTGAAATTGATATTGTGTGGCGCCCTGATGCGATGAAATCATGGGGCTGAGATGGCCACGGTCCTGATGCGAATTATTCGCGGGACGGAGAGGCCTTGAGGCGTATGAGACGCAGGGCAGGAGATGTATACCCTGATGCGACGAGATCGCGAGGTGGAGTTGATGATGTGAGGCACCCTGATGCGACAAGATTGCGGGGTTGAGATGGCCACGGTTCTCATGCGAACTATCGCGAGACAGAGTTATGAGATCAGGATATTGGCCTGGAGATTTATCGGAAACTGATGTGTTTACGCGGGTTGCCGATGGCAGTTTGATGCGTTTACGTGGACCGAGCCTGATGTGATTTAATCGCGGGCTGAAAATTGAGGCAAGCGTACATTGTGTATGTTGTGATGTGGCAAGACTGGTGTACATGATCATTTGAGTGTAACTTGAGGTCATCGTTACGCGCCTATGATCTGCATGTTGTTGTTTTATTGATTGGGCTTGATATGCCTATATGATTATGAGTTTGAAATATCCGGATAGATGACTGCTTGAGTGAACGGTCGGCCTAACCTAGGGTTAGGACCCACCTTACTGATATTTATATCTCACCCCAGTGGGAGCTTACTTTTTTCAGGTTCTAGGTGGAGAAAGTACGAGCAACCAAGGATTGGCATATGGAAGGGATAGTCGATCAATGGTGTTAAAAGAGTTACAAGTTATGAATGTACATTATGTGATATTGGGATTGTCCTTTTGAATTGGTGGATTGGGAATTGAACCTTTATTGAGTTGGTTAATGTGAATTTGTTGTATCTGTCCTCAGTCTTCAGGAGTTGATTTTATTTATGATTGGAGTTGGCATCGCTTTTGCGTGCATATTTTGAAAGAGTTGTAAGTTATTGGCCGTTGGATCCTGGAACCTAAATAAGTAGCGGCTCAGTGGGATGCTCGCATGCTCGTCAGGTTCGGGGCGTGACATCCCCGTTCGATTTGGTATCAGAGCAAGGTTAGCTCGATCTAATATGATTGACGTTTGGAGTGATAAGTAGTGATGACTTGGGGACAATTAGATAGTGAGGTCTATAGAACTAAGCAAGGATCATTGAATATTGAGGATGGTAGGTTCAAACTTGGGTACACTTTAATGGTCCTAGAGTTGACTTTAATGGATGACCTTGAGCTATGTGGTGATTAAGGTTTAGGTGGAAGCCAGCTGCGATTAAAGAGTCATAAGCATGGATTTTGAGGTAGTAATTGCGCTTGAGGATAATAGGGAATTGCTTATGAATGAAGGGTCAATTGAGGTGTATGATTGTGATCTTGATTTATCAATGACCCCAACTCGAGGAGTACGAGTTATAAAGAAACGGCTAGTATTAGTGGATTCAGGCTTGAACTACATGATATCTTGATGGTTTTAGTTATCGATTGTTATTGACAACGTTGGATGATATGAGTTGAGATAAATACAAGGAGTATCTGAATTGAAGATCAGTTGTGATCGGATGCATAGGGATTTGATTTGAATGTTGACTGGATGTGAGATATATAATGAAATATAGGCAATTGACCTGAAGGTAGCTTTGACAGGACAAGTGATGAGGACGGTCACGCGGTGTTTGAGTTGTGGTTATGCAATGCAAGTTGATGAGGGTGCATGCATGAACTTATCACTGTTGGACTTAATAAACCATTGCTTGGTATGAGACAAGTTGATAGGATACCTATAAACTGTAATGAAATATGGTATGGGACATGTGAAACGGGGCTTTCTCCGTAGATGTATGACTTGGGACAACCTGCAGAGGGCAGGTCTGATGAGGGCGGAGAGTGATCGCTAGGTTTGAGAGGTCCGGACAAGGAGCGACTCCTGGCAAGCTTCTAAGATGGCAAGAGGCAGGAATGACCCAAGTCATAACTTGAAAGGGGAAGCTTAGGTATCAGGTTGAGTCCGATTGTGGATAAGGGATGTGTGGCACGAGATCGATTCTCATCAAGGATGATTGAAAGTGGCATGACATGTGTAATGATGCCTGTGATTGGCATGATTAGAAGTTTCATGCTTGACAGTGTATGCCTTTTGAAAAAGAAAAGTGATGGTTGTGATGGGCCTGTTAGGCATGTTTGATGATTAGTCTCATGTGATTGGCTTGGCCAAGGTATAACTGGGAGGTTAGATGACGTAAGGGGTTTATACTCGCTGAACCGAGGCATGTTGAGATGAGATAGTCTATTGTGACTATGCTAGAGTGGCGAATGCCTTTAGACCTAGAGTATGAGCTATTGACTCAATGGGTTGCTGTCTTGAGTGCTTGTTTGACAGTTGCCTAGTCGAGGCTAGCCTTGCAGTGATCATCAATTGAGAAGTTGTCTCGTTGAGGCTGGCTTGAGGAATGATTACTGACTAAGGACGATTTGGGATCCTCGAATAATTGGCGATTAATTGAGAACTGCCCAAGAACCATTAGAAGGTTGGTTGATGGTGAAAGATATTGAGATGAGCAGCCTGAGATTGATGGACTTGAGTAGATGACTTGAGTCTTGGACTCCTGAAGAGAATCATAGTGATTCAAGTGACATGAGAACCTGATAAGACTGAAGGACCAAGGTATGGCCGCTAGAGCAGCACTTGGCTTGCCTATGTGAGATACGAAAAGATCTAAGGATTAAGATGGATCATGAGAATGAGTAAAGATGAGTAATCAGAATGCGAAAACCAGCAGAGCAATTGACTCGAGTTTGTGAACCACATGGGACTCAAGAGTTGAGTGGGTCGCGAGAACCTTGAATAGAAATGAGAAATTTCTATTAGTAGGCGAGCTCAAAAGGAGCTGCCATCGTTACCCAAGTTGCTGAGACAACTAGTACTGAAGAGTTAAGTGATGGAAGTCACGAAGAAGGTGACTCTAAGTAAGACTTTTCGAAATTGGATGTGTGGATGAGACCACGAGAGCTTGGAAAAGCTTGTAAGATTATGTATGAGGTTGAAATTGATTGAATCAGGTAGAGGGATGAGATTCGAACTTGTCTCCCTCTAGATTGAGGATTTTGTGAGAAAACCTCAGAGATTTTGGGTGCACTAAAGAAGGAAAGTGACCCTGGCAATACTAGCCCTAAGAGACTATTGAGAATTGGTGAAAAGTCACTAGAGGAAGGATTTCCTCGGAGGCATGAGATCTGCCCAGCCAACTTTTGTTGAGTTGTTCGATGGAAATTATCATCTTGGGGTTGCTTGAGAGCAAGGATTGTTTGGATCCTGATACTGTTGCAAGGATCATGAGATGATCGATCGGTGTGAGATAGAGTTCTCAAGGTCGCGTAAGCATATGGTAAAAGTGGTCAAAGACCCTTGAACAAGATGAGAAGTCCTTGAGTGGATTGGAACTTGAGAACCATATGGCTAATTGTTATTTCGATTTTGAGAAATAGTGTCAAGACTCAGCTAAAGAGGAGAATGATTGAAAGATCTATAAATAAGAAAACTCCTGCTCATGGAATACGAGCAAAAAGATATTCATTATGAATATGGAGCATGCCTACAGGAAATAGCTGATTACCTGAGCGTAAGACACATAGTGGAAAGTGAATAGTAAGTCTTTTCTGTATGAATGAGGTCGAAGAAGAATCGGCATGCTAGATGGCCTGAAGTTAATGATTTCCTGGGGATGGTTGAGGGAATTGCAACCATGAGAAAGGGAATCATAAACTGTTGTTCCCTAAAGGATAGGGCATTGTTCTTATGGGGCAATTGGACCATGTAGTGGTCGTTGGTGAAAAGAAAGTGGACGGACTTGATAGTCCTGACTGATTGTGATTCTAATGAATGATTTAGTAAGCAAAAAGAGCGCTTAGAGAATGATTGCAAAGTGATTTGAGGTAATCGAAGCGACCATTCGACATGGGAATGTATGAGACCCAAGGATGAATAGATATTGTCACTTGAGGTGACTGAGTTGTGGGAAGTACGAGGTGAATTTGAAGTGAGAAAATGCCACGGAGTTGTGTAGTTTCTTCCTTAGGGTAAGAGACCCTGTTGTAAGAGGAAGAAAAGCTCTAAATTGCCTTAGTATGATGAATGAACGTTTGTACCGAGAAAGAGGACGTAAAATTCGAATGACTCCTGGAGGTGAAATCTGAGAGATCGTTTTGTAGAAAATGTTGAATTCCAGGATGATGGTGATGTTTAGTGGAACGAACAGAATTGGGATAAGGTCGCCTTAGTGAGCATGGAACTCAGAGGCTAAAATGATACTGCTTCTCGAGAGAAGAGTGACAAGAATAAATAAAATATCGTACGGTCCTAGAGGAGACCCGTGACGACAAAGAGCCGAGGTCTGAGCTCTCAAGTGAGAAGTGCGAGAAATAGTTTGGAAGATTTGACATCTGGCGGGAGGAAGTTGATAATCGCCGAACTAAGTGCCCAAGGAATGGTTGAGTTGGTCGTCACCGTCTTAAGAGGCGATGGTTGAATTCATGTAAGGAGCCATGAGAAACATGAACGGTTTTTGGGAGAGTGTCACATGGGCTCTAAGAAAATGTCTATTGCATGCTAAATGTGAAGAGCGCAAGTTGTAGGCCTAATGAGGAAAGATTCCTCTGTTGTGAGATTTAGGGGGAAATGAAATTCATGTGAAGCTTGTGAGGATGGGGACGAATGATGGATCGACTAGGGTTGATGTGAATTGCGGAAAGTACAAGCTTCTTGGGATTGGTGAATGGTAATAGACGGATCGTGGGAAAATTCCCCACAAGAGATGTTCCATTGGTGAAATGGACTAAGGACGAGTCGTGACACGAATGATTGAATGAACGTGAAAAGAGTTTTTGAAGACTCGAGTTAAGCTGATGACTACGTCATGTATGACGATTCCAATTGGAAATCGAAAAGCTTATGAAGGTCATAGTGGTACAACGCAGAATGAAACTCGAGGCATAACAAGATGATGTGAAATAGATATGGTTTGTACGTCGTAACGATAATGCCATATGAATTGGCATGCTTAGAGCATGATTGGAGTTGGTTGTGAATATTCTCGCAACAAAGTTTGGGAAATCTTGCTTGGGTGGAAGAAGATTTCAAGTTTATATCTACTCCAAAAGATATCAAGTAGTAGTTTTCTGAGAGAAATTAAACAAGAGGCAACGCAGATGTGTAGAATTGCTTGTGAATATGAGAGCGTTGCTTGGATAAGGAAAAGACCTTGAATTATGTGAACTGTAATAGATTGAGAACATGGACTGTCTAAAGGGAATTAAAGGCGAGGCATGTGGAACGAAGAGATCACCCAAGTGTTATTATAGCGATATTCATATCGCTAAGGAAGGGTGGATTGTTTAGCGGATGTTTATAGTTGAGAATTGAGCCTTGTATAATCGGTGATGGAGGGACAGATCTTCCCTCAAGAAACAAGAGATTCAACTCCTAAAATTGGAAGTTCGCTAATGGACAAAGGTGATGGCTACTGGAAACACCTAGCCTGATGGCCAGAAGGAAATTGAGGTGTTACCATGATTAAACACCGATACTGGACGAATTATAGAAATGGATGGAACCCGTGAGGACTATGGACGGAAGTACGAGTTCGGTATCGAAGGGAAACAAAAGAAGATGACCTCATTGAAATTCAAAGGGAGAATTATGGTGTTTCCTGGGGATGGCACAAAGATGTGCTAAGATGCATATATATATATATATATATATATATATATATATATATCGGTGATAAGATTGAAAGTTGAAGTTTGCCTGTCTTGTAGTCAAGCACTAGAGTGTCGATAAAAATGAAGGACATAACGACGAAAGCTAAAGGACCACTTTGATCCAAGAAAAATTTCAAATGGAGTCGAGAATGGATTTCTACAGAAGTAACTATGTGAATGTTTAAGGAGTCGAGAGGGCCATAACTCGATTTGATTAATGAGGGCAAACTGCTAAAGCCTTGAATCTCCGTTGGCGTGAAAGGAAGCTTGAAAAGAGTAATACGCCGAAGGGTATGGACATTAAGAGTGAATTCTGGCAAGAGCTTGATAAAATGAATATGGACAAATGAAAGAGATAAGGTGAATGCTCGAGGAAGAGCTGCGGGCAAATGATGACTCCCAAAAGAGAATGGAGAGAAGCCCATTGGATTGAGGACTGAAGGAGACAAGTTCTAGAGGAAAGATAGTTTTGGGTTGGAAAGGACGAGCAAGATCGTCAAGTCATGGAAAGAATTATCCAGAAGAGTGAAGATGCGACGATACGCCAATACCCCAAAGGATTGGATTGGTAGAAGGTTGCGAATTTCGAGGACGAAATTTCCTTAAGGGGGAAGAGTTGTGACATTCTGATTTTCAATCAATTTCAGGCTCATTAATGAGAAGTGTATATCTAGAGATGTATTTCAATCGAATTTCGCTTGAATCTGATCAATTCGGGTAGACTGATCAAAATGGAAAGACTAACGCGAGACGAGGTACGTGGATCCAGGGAACTCGGATAGAAAACAGCGCTTTGGCCATAAGGATTGTCGAGGGAACTAGCGATAGACCCTCACAATTACATGACAACCAAAGCCGCCCCGAATTGATGAGCCCTAAACGTGATATGAATCACGGGGTCGATATGTGTAACGTCTACAAAAGTCATCCGTCGGTTCGGGATAGGCTGGAACCACGTCTGATAGAGAAAACTATCAGAAACGAGTCTTGAAAGAATGAAAATGGAAAATCAATAATTTCAACGTTATTTGGATTGGCCGTCGCCCCATCGAAGGATTCTAAAACGAGAAAAACAACGTTTTGAACGTCGATGGTAAAATGACCGTTTTACCCCTCAAGCCTAGAACCTTACCTATACAATTGAAGAAGGGCAATTTGGACATTTAACTCAAGGCTGCCGAAAATACAAGGGGGAATGTGGACCATTGGATCATCTTGAAAAAGCAAGAAGCCAAGTGTCACAAGATTATGAAGCATGGTCATATCACCTTTTGGCCACCTACCATTCTTCCCCTTTGACTCAAAGATTGAATATAAGCTCTCTCTCTATCTCCTCAATCATTTTTGGCCTGCCATACCCCTTAGACCACCGAAAATTCTCTCTTTTTCTTCCCTTTAACTTGCCGACCGCCGACCAGAACCGAACCTCCTGTTCGCCGGCCACAACGCCACCCTCTGGCCACCATTCGACCCCCGGCCGAACACACCGATGAAGCTCTACGTCTTGCCAACATCCTAGAATAATAATCAAGTCGATTGGAGTCCCGAGAAGCCCCGGGCATGAGATTTCCCGAGAGCTGACAGAATCGGAGCAAACCTGAGGTAGGTCCGGTTCTTAGCCCTTTTGATGGTCGAAATCTTGGGATTTTGGGCTCAAATTTCATGGAGACTTAGTAGACATGTGTAAGATTCTGTGGTAAAAATTTGGGCTTCATTTGATAAGGATTTGACCATGAACCGACCTTGTACATTTTTCCCTGAAACTGTCGGTATTCTGACAATGGGTGATCCGGCGACCTTGGACGAATTTCCGGTGACCATTTGACTCAAAACTCACGGTAAGCCTCCCAAATCCTTAGGTAGACATGTTAAGGAGTAGGATAACATTTAAATGTTGGAATTGGAGTAGATTTAGGACTGGTTGGCCCTAGTTTGCTTAGAATCGAGTGGGACCGGTACGGTGCCGGGCCAAACCGAATATGTTGAGGGCTGTAGATGGTGATTGGGAGATGCAAATTGACATTTAAGATGTGATGAGATGATGACGAGTATGTTATGGATGATTGGGATTGATGGCTTGAGGAATCGGATGTGGAAATTGACGGAATTGGTTGGATTTTGTTAGGTTACGCGACAAGTCCGGTTTTAGACATTGAGGGCCGAAACTTTGGGGCTTAAAAGGCGCAAATTGTGTTGTCAAGCTCAAAGGTAAGGGAATTCCTAACCTTATGCTAGGACAATTGGACTCGATTGGGTGAGTCGAGGCTTGATTGGTTTGATTTGTGAGAAATTTTCAAATAGGATAGCTTTTAAAATGTCCTAAGATGTTCTAGGATGAATGGGTGTAACTTTGTTCGTGCCTGAATTGGTCGCCATGTCTATATATTATTTGACTTACCTTCCATACCACGGGATATAAGAAATGCATTTGCATCTGCACTTGCCGTTGGGTGTATAATTGAATTGAAAACCAAGGCATAAGTTAGGATTATGGCATGAGTACGATATGACGAGGCCTTGAGACGTGTGAGACGCGTGGCGGGAAATGACACCCTGATGCGACGAGATCGCGGGGTGGAGTTGATATTGTGTGGCGCCCTGATGCGATGAAATCGTGGGATTGAGATGACCACGGTCCTGATGCGAATTATTCGCGAGACGGAAAGGCCCTGAGACATATGAGACGCGGGGCAGGAGATGTATACCCTGATGCGACGAGATCGCGAGGTTGAGATAGTTACGTGCTGATGCGAACTATTTGCGGGACGGAGTTATGAGATGAGGATATTGGCCTGGAGATTTATCGAAACCTGATGCGTTTACGCTGGTTGCCGATGACGGTCTAATGCGTTTACACGGATCGAGCCTGATGCGATTTAATCACGGGCTAGAGATTGAGACAGACGGAGATTGTGTGTGTTGTGAAGTGGAAGGACTGGTGTACATGATCATTTGAGTGTGACTTGAGGTCATTGTTACGCGCCTATCATCTGCATGTTGTTGTTTTATTGGTTGGGTTTGATATGCCTGTATGATTATGAGTTTGAAATATCGAGATAGATGACTGCCTGAGTGAACGGTCGGCCTAACTTAGGGTTAGGACCCACCTTACTGAGATTTATATCTCACTCCAGTGGGGGCTTACATTTTTCAGGTTCCAGGGGGAGAAAGCACGAGCTTCCAAGGATTGGCATATGGAAGGGATAGTCGATCAACGGTGTTAAGATAGTTACAAGTTATGAATGTACATTATGTGATATCGAGATTGTACTTCTGAATTGGTGGATTGGGAATCGAACCTTTATTGAGTTGGTCAATGTGAATCTGTTGTCTTTGTCCTCAGTCATCGGGAGTTGATTTTATTTATGATTGGAGTTGGCGTCGCTTTCGCGTGCATATTTTGCAAGAGTTGTAAGTTATTGGCCGTTGGATCATGGAGCCTAAATAAGTAACGGCTCAGTGGAATGCTCGTGTACTCGTCGAGTTCGGGGTGTGACAATACACAAGGCTTGAGTCAATGGTTGAATGGTAAGTATGTAATAGTGGACTTGACTACTCTTTAAGCCATCTCTTGACACTTGTCCCACTTGTCATTCCAACTTGATCCAATGGCCCATATTCCTTCAAATTTTCGGTGGCCTTGGGGTGGATTTAATGACCAAATTGCCCTCCTTCAAATGCATGGACAATGCTTTAAGCTTGAGGGGCAAAAGGGTAATTTTACCCCCGATGTTCAAAACGTTGTTTTTCTCGCTCCAAAATTCTTCGATAGAGCGACGGCCAATTCGAATAACATTGAAATTCTTGATTCTCCATTTCAAATTTTTCAAGACTCATTTCTGATGGTTTTCTCTATCAGACGTGGTTCCAGCCTATCCCGATCCGACGAGCGACTTTTGCAGACATTACGCATATCGATCCCATATTCATATCATGTTTAGGGCTCGTCAATTTGTGATGACTTTGGTTGTCATGTAATTGTGAAGGTTTATCACTACTCCCTATGGTCTTGATCATCACTATTCGATTTAGGAAAATTTTGCAAATCATGCATTAGTTAAGCGACATCACCCGCACTCCAATCGTTTGACACTCGCAAGACATTCCATAATCGTTCTTGGATCGGCCTTTCGTGGCTCTAAATATCCCCTCAACAATCCTTATGGTCAAAGCACCATTTCTTATCCGAATTCCCCTAGGTCCATGTACAATGTCTCGCGTTAGCCTTTCCCTTTTGGTTAGTCTACTCTAATTGATCAAATTCGAGCGAGATATGACTGAAATACATCTCTAGATTCATTTCTTATTAATGAGTCTGAAATTGATTAGAAATCAAAATGTCACAACTCTTTCCCCTTACAAAAATTTCGTCTCCGAAATTTACATTACACTTAATTACTCAAATAAATGGGGGTGTTATCGCCTCATCGTCTCTTCGTTCTCCCATGTGGCACCTTTAGTTCCATGGTGCTCCCACACTACTTTGACCAGTGGAATCTTCTTATTCCTGAGGATCTACTCCTTCCGGTCCTCAATCCTTATTGGCCTCTCCACGTAAGACACTCTGTCGTCGACTTCTATGGCTTCGTAGTCCAACACATGTGTCAGATTTGGTTCATACTTTCACAACATCGACACATGGTACACATTATGCACCTGGGATAGATTAGGCAGCAGGGCAAGCCTGCAGGCCAAGGTTTCAATTCGCTCTAGTATCTCAAATGGGCCTACATACCTTGGGCTCAGCTTCTCCTTCTTTCCAAATCGCGATAGTCCTCTCATCGGCGACACCTTGAGGAAGACGTGATCGCCCACTGGAAATTTCAAGGGCTTGCGCCGCCTATCTGCGTAGCTCTTCTAACGACTCTATACCATCCTCAGTTTATCCCGGATTACTTTCACTGCTTCCACCCATTGCTCTACCAATTTCGGGCCTGTGATACTCCTTTCTCCAACCTCATCCCAGCAATTTCAGGCCTGTGATACTCTACTGGTAGCTATTATTATAAGCAATCTCTACCAAATGCAACTGGTCTTCCCGTCCACCTTTAAAATCAATGACGCATGCTCGCAGCATATCCTCAAGCATCTGTATCGTCCTTTTCAACTGTCAGTCCGTCTGTGGATGGTAGGCTGTACTAAACTGCAATCGAGTTCCCATGGCTTCTTGCAGACTTTTCCAAAAATTTGCTGTGAACTTAGGATCTCTATCCGAAGTGATCGTCACGGCACTCCGTGCAACCTCACTATCTGTCTCATGTATAGCTCTGCATACCTGTCCATAGCGAAGTCCTTTTGCATCGGAATGAGATGTGCGAACTTGGTCAATCTGTCCACGACTACCCATATAGAATCGTGACCTCACTGGCTCCTTAGGAGTCCCATCACAAAATCCATAATCTCATGCTCCCACTTCCACTCCGAAATTTTCAATGGCTGTAATAGTCCTCCAGGCTTACAATGTTGCACTTTCACTTGTAGGTATATCAAACACTTAGCCACATACCTTGCTACCTCCACCTTCATCCCGTTCCACCAATAGTGCCGTCGCAAGTTCTGATACATTTTCGTACTTCCAGGGTGGATGCTATAATTGCTTATGTGAGCCTCTGATAAAATCCTTTCCCTGAGTCTTACATCTTTTGGCACGCACAATCGTCCTCGAAACTTTAGAATTCCGTCCTCAGACACCTGAAACTCGGGTTTTCTCTTTGTCACATCCATCTCAAGAATTTTCTAAATCTCTAGGTCCATAGATTGGAGGGCCTTTATTCCTTCCTGGACCTCAGGTTCCACCCTCAATGTAGCTATCAAACTGGATAACTGATCGACTTCTAATATGAACTTTGAGTCTTTAAAATCCTTAATCATCGACCAACCTTTCACCAGCAGACATGCGATACTTGACTTCCAACTCAGCGCATCTGCTACTCTATTTGCTTTCCCAAGGTGATATAGTATATCACAATCATAATCTTTGAGTAGGTCCATCCACCAACGCTGTCTCATATTCAGCTCTTTCTGGGAAAACAAATACTTTAAACTTTAGTGGTCGGTATAAATCTGAAACTTCTCTGCATAGAGGTAATGTCTCCAAATCTTCAGAGCAAATATAATCGTTGCTAACTCCGGGTCATGAGTTGGGTAGTTCATCTCATGTGGCCTCAACTGTCTGGAAGCGTAGGCTACTACTCTTTTGTGCCGCATCAACACATAGCCCAGTCCTTTCAGCGAAGCATCGCTATAAATCTCGTAACTTCCTAGTCTTGATGGAATTGTCAGCACTGGCGCGGTTGTCAATCTATGTTTGAGTTCTTGGAAACTCCTCTCACACTTGTCAATCCATTCAAACCTTGTTTCATTTTTCGTCAACCGCGTCAATGGGATGGCTATGGATGAAAATTTCTCCACAAAATGCCTATAGTATCCTGCCAATCCCAAAAAACTTCTGACTTCAGTGACCGTAGTAGGTCTAGGCCAATTTGTCACAGCTTCGATCTTTGCAGGATCCACTGCGATTCCTTCACCAGACACCACATAACTAAGAAATGCTACTCTGTTTAGCCAGACCTCACATTTACTCAACTTTGCGTAAAGCAAATGCTCTCTCAAAATCTGCAGGACCATCCTTAGGTGCTTCTCATGTTATGCACTATTCCTCGAGTAAATCAAGATATCATCAATAAAGGCTATGACGAATCTATCAAGGAATTCCTTAAATACTCGATGCATCAGGTCCATGAATGCAGCTGAAGTGTTGGTCAAACCAAACAGCATCACCGTAAACTCATAATGACCAGACCTCGTCCTAAAGATAGTCTTGGGTATGTCTTCCTTCTTGATCCTCAATTGGTGATACCCAATTCTCAAGTCAATCTTCGAAAACACCGCCGCTCTTTGCAACTAATCAAATAGATCATCAATCCTCGGCAGTGGGTACTTGTTCTTCACTGTCACTTGGTTCAGCTGCCGATAGTCAATGTATAAAAGCAAAGACCCATCCTTCTTCCTTACGAACAGCATTGGTGCTCCCCACGGCGAAGCACTAGGTCAGATGAATCTCTTGTCCAGCAACTCTTGCATCTGCACCTTCAACTCCTTTAGTTCTGACAAGGACATCCTGTAAGGTGCTTTCGAGATCGGTTCTATCCCGGGGGCTAACTCGATTACAAATTCTATTTTCCGTTTCAGTGGCAATCCTGACAACTCTTGGGGAAACACATAAGGAAACTCATGTACTACCTGAATATTCTCTAACTTCGGCTCCTCGGTAGTCACGTCCATTAATGCCACTAAGTATGCCTAACACCCTTCAGACATCAACTTAGTCACCTCCGGAGATGAGACTAAGGGAATCGAGATTCCTCCCCAACTTTCCACTAATTCAAAGCTAGGACGGCCTCTCGAATAAAATCAAATCATCCTACTACCACAATCCACTACTTCCCCCTACTTACCCAACCAATCCATTCCTATATTACATCAAAATCGTACATGGGTAATACAGCTAAGTCAATACTCTCTTTACTCCCCCCAATCACAATTTCACAACCAGCACAGCCCAATGAAACCAATATATTATCCTTTAATAGTGTGGCAACATGCAAAATTATGTTGAACGGTTTCAATTTCATTCCCACTAATTCAACAAACTGTGTAGACACGAATGAATGCGTGGCACCAGGGTCACACAATGCATATGCAGCTTGGTTGCACAAGTAAACCGTACCTGGGACCACGCCTGGCACTTCCTCTGCCTCTCTACGAGCTACTGCATACACCCTTCCCTATGCCGGTGGTCAATTCTGCTCAATTTAGAGAGTAGTAGTCGATGGCCCAACCTACGGTCTCTACCCTTGAGGTTGATTTGTCTGAGCTTGACTCGGGCACGTCCTCATCTACTGGTCCAGCTGATCACACTTAAAACAAGCCCCAGTCCTCATTGGGCATGGCCCATTTCCATGCCTTTTGCCACAAAGACGGCGGCTCAAGTTTGTGGGGTTTGGCGGCTTCACAATACTTTTTCGCGCGAGAGGCACAAAACGTCTATTGTTCGCCATCGGTCTTTTGCCCATCTGGTGATTATCTCTAAAGGATGTAAACCGCGATCCAGTTGTGGTGTTTCTCTCTTTCAAGTCCCGTTCTATCATCTAGCCTCGCTTATATATTTCCTTATATGTCCTCAGATTCAAAGCGATCATTTGACTATGGAGCTCAGGCCTCAAATCGTCCCTAAACCTCCTTGCTTTCTCCTGAGGGTCCTCCACAGATCGAGGTGCGTACCTCAACAGCCTTGAAAATTCAGCCTCATACTGATCTATCGTCAATTGGTTCTGGCACAACTATAGGAATTCCACCTGCTTCCTTTCCCTGGTCGTCTCAGATAAATATTTATCATTGAAGGTCGTCTTAAAGACTTCCCAATTCATGACCGTTCCTTCAGGGAAGACGCCATTCTTGGTGGCAACCCACCAATCATTCGTTGTACCCTCCAACTGGTATATTACTAGCAGCACCTTCTCTTCGTCCGTGCACCTCAGCACTCCAAAAGCTTTCTCTAGCTTTTCAATCCACTTAGGCCCTAGCTCAGGATCTCCAGTCCCATCGAATTGAGTCGGCTTCAATTTTATGAACTGATCTACTAGTTAGCCCATTTTTCTAGCCACGACGATTTCTTCTTAGGTGTTTACAGCTTCATTACTCTTGTTCGATTCACCCTGACTTCCATTTCCACCGTTGTTGCCATTGTTGGCATTGATGGCTGCTATGGTAGCTCCTGCAGCCTGGGCGATAGCAGCATCCCGATCCTGAGCCTGCCTATCAATCATGTCACCAATTCTTTCTAGCGTCCTCAACACGCCATCCATTCTTGGATCTTCGGCGATAGGCGGCCTCAAACTAGAAGCTCCGCCTCTGATTCTTCCAGACCTTCTAGATGGGTTGCTCATCTTTATCACTTTCTATTGAACCTAGTCCACCACAAGTTTAGCGAGGAGTTAGTAACTTACTCAATCATTCAAGTCTAGAGCTACTAACTACCCTTTAACAGAAACAGTTACACTACAACAGTCTTTTCATCTAATAAATTCCATAGACACTCCAACAAATAACTCATGGCCATTCCTCAGTTCTATTCAATCCAACGGTCACTAAAACAGGCCGTACTCATTTCCTTATCCGGCCACACTCATTCAACTATCAGGCCAAAATCCAGAAATGACCTTCAACTCTAAGCAAGGAACTTAATCTTATTGCATTACCACGACCCTTCCAGAGTCCAATGCCAACCTTAAGTACTAGGCCACAAATCATACACCCCATGCTTTATCTTAACCAGCCTCTTAAGATCTTGCTATCCGTCCTTGTCCAACTTAATCCTCCTTATTACTCAGTCCTCAACTAACTTTGGATTGAGCTGACCTTGCTCTGATACCAAGAGAGACGAGATGTCACACTCCGCGCCCTGGGCATGAGCACGCGACTCCCTGCAAGTAAACCACATAATCTCTCGTGGTCCTAAGATCCACAAACAAGTCGAGAGATAATATATAATATATATATATATATACACACAACACGCATGCGGAAGCGGTACTCAAATAAATCCCCGTACAAAAATATAAGTTAAGTGGGACCTGGATAGCATAAGTGTTGTTATACATAATGACCATCGGTTCATACAGATAAGGAACTATTAGGATCCGCTAACAAACTGGGTAACGGGGTAGTACACAAAAGAGAGTTCCTCACAACATCTAAAAGAAACAGGATCGGGTCGCCTCCAAAAGCATCAAATCAACGAACTGGAATCCTAAGATGAACTGCTGGAATCCTCGGTGTCCTCGACATCCTCCGTCGGCTCATACTCAGAGAAGGTCTCTGATGGAACCTCAATGGTATCCTCTATGGTCTCCTCGTGGGATGGCTCCGCGAGATCCTCCTCGGTCGCCTCCAGTACAATGACCTCATCCTCCTCCACGGTAAAATCCAGCGTTGGGGTCCTCTCTGGCCCATTCCTAGAACCTGCTACCGATCCCTCGACCTGCTCCTGGTCCCTACCGGGGTGGCACCAATCAAGGATCACTCCCTGGGGCACCCCATGGGGCTTCAGCGGCCCAATCTGCTCATCCTCAACTTTTCTAAACTACGCCCCATACCTATGTAGCTTCCAATCTGTGCTACCCTCGTCTAGCCACAACACGGTACACTTCCTCACGTAAATGGTCCCCTGACCGTCAAGGAACTCATCAAAATATGCTGTCATCTCTTTAGGGTCTCCAAAGCAAATAGGCCACATGGTCAAGGCCTAGATCTGTAAAAGGAGGGTCCTCGAAAGGGGTGAGATACACATCTCAGTAAAAGAGTCCTAACCCTAGGTCGAGCCGATTGTCCACTCAGGCAGTCATCTATCCCAAAAATTCCAAACTCATAATCATACAAGCACATACAAATAAAGATAGTGACACACAGATGATAGGCATGCAACTATGACACCATGTCACACTCAGATGATCACGCACAACTCATCTTGCCATTTGACCACAACCACCTCTTCTTGCCTGCCTCATTCTCCAGCTCGCGATTAGATCACACAGGCTCGATTCTCGTAAACGTATCAGACCGTCATTGGTAACCCACGTAAACGCATCAGGTTCCAATGAATCTCCAGGCCAATACCAACACTTCATATCTTCGTCCCGCGATTAAATCACATCAGGACCGTGGCCATCTCAACCCCGCGATTAGATCGCATCAAGGCGCCACACAATCTCAATTCGACCCCGCAATTAGATCGCATCAGGGTATCCACCTCCGCCCCGCATCTCATACGCCTCAGGGCCTCGCCATGTCATGCTCCTGCTATGATTTTCAATTCATTTTCCAAACATGACAACATGTGCAATTTAGACACAATTCAAAGACTCACGGTATGCAAGGCAATCAAGTAACACACACACATGGCGGATAATTCAAGCCCAAGCAATGGCACACATAAACCCCCTATACAATCTTAGGACATTCCAAGAACAATCCTCTTGAAATCTTTCACAAATCATTCAATTTATCTCTTGACTCGCCCAATCGAGTCCAATCTTCCTATCCTAAATTTAGGATTCCCTTACCTTGCATTTGATAACACAAATTTCTTCTTGCAAGTGCCTCAAAGTCTCAGCCAAACAATCCAAAGGTTCAATTCACCGCTCAACCTAGAATATCTAACCAATTCATCAATTTCCTTGTCCCATTCCTCAATTCATAAACCATAATCCTCCATAACACAACTCTCATCCTCTTAACATGTCTTAAACACCAATTTGGGACTCAAAATACTAGCCATCAGCCCTCAAAGGTTCGGTCTTGCAAAAAACCGAACTGATTCTTCCCGATTCTGTACAAACCGAACTTGTCCAGCCCTAAATTAACTCCCAATCTATCCTTTAATCATTATCCTACCTCTTAACATGTCTATCTAAGGATTTATGAGACTCACCGAAAGTTTGGAGTCGAATCGTCGTCGAAAACCAGTCGAAAGTCGCCGGTTCTCCCAAGGTCAGAATTCGTCATTTTTCTGTCCATGTTTACAAGACCCATTTGAGGTCAAAACTTCAACAAATCAAGCCCAAATTTTTACCACAGATTGATATACATGTCTTCTAGATCTCCACAAAATTTGACCTCAAGATTTTAACATTCAGCCTCTAAAAGGGTCAGAAACATAACCAAACTCAAATTGGGTCAGATTATGTCGGCTTTCGGGAAAACGCTTGGTCGGAGCTCCTTAGTGTTCCAAATGCCATGCTTTCACTTCGAGGAGGTCGGCAAGATGTAGAACTAGGTTGGTATGGTCAGCTGGTGGTTAGACGGTGGCCGGAGGGCGGCGTCGTGGGCAGCGAACGGCAGCTCCAGAGCTAGTCGCCGACGAGCAGAATGAAGAAGGCGAAGAAGAGGAGGTTTCGATGGTTCTTGGGGTTCTATGGCAGAATGAGAGGAGAGAGAGAGAGTGAAAAAGACTATATACAAGGCTCGAGTCAATGGTTGAATGGTAGGTATGAAATGGTGGACTTGACTACTCTTTAAGCCATCTCTTGACACTTGTCTCACTTATCATTCCAACTTGATCCACTGGCCCATATTCCTTCAAATTTTCGATGGCCTTGGAGAGGATTTAATGACCAAATTGCCCTCCTTCAAATGCATAGATAAGGCTTTAAGCTCAAGAGGCAAAAGGGTAATTTTACCTCCGACGTTCAGAACGTCGTTTTTCTCACTCCAAAATTCTTCGATAGAGTGATGGCCAGTCTGAATAACATTGGAATTATTAATTCTCCATTTCAAATTTTTCAAGACTAATTTCTGATGGTTTTCTCTATCAGACGTGGTTCCAGCATATCTCGATCCGACGAGCGGTTTTTGCAGTTATTACGCGTATCGACCCCGTGATTCATAACACGTTTAGGGCTCGTCAATTCGTGGCGACTTTGGTTGTCATATGATTGTGATGGTCTATCACTAGTCCCTATGGTCTCGATCGTCATTGTTTGATTTAGGAAAATTTTACAAATCATACATTGGTTAAGCGACATCACCCGCGCTCCAATCGTATGACACTCGCAAGGCATTCTCTAATCGTTCTTGGATCGGCCTTTTGTGGCTCTAAATATCCCCTTGACAAATCTTATGGTCAAAGCCCCATTTCTTATCTGAATTCCCCTAGGTCCACGTACCATGTCTCGCGTTAGCCTTTCCCTTTTGGTCAGTCCACTCAAATTGATCAGATTTGAGCGAGATATGACTGAAATATATCTCTAAATTCATTTCTCATTAATGAGTTTAAAATTAACTAGAAATCAGAAATTCACATCTATGGTCGGGGTCCTCTCCGGTCCATTCCTTAACCCAGCAACCGACCCCTCAGCCTAGTCTAAGTCTCGGGTAGGGTGGCACCAACTAGAGACAACTCCCTAGAGCACCTCATGGGGCTTCAGCGGCTCGGTAAACACATCCCCGACCTTCCTAAACTAGTCCTCATACAGATGAGGCTTCCAGCCCGTATTTCCCTCGTCTACCCAAACGATAGTACACTTCCTTACATAAATAGTTTCCTGTCCGTCAGGGAACTCGTCAAAATTGGTGGACAGCTCCTTCGGGTCTCCAAAACGAATAGGCCACATCGTCAAGGCCTAGGATCTGTAAAAAGGCGGTCCCCAAAGGGGTGAGATACACATCTCAGTAAAAGAGTCCTAACCCTAGGTTAGGCCGACCGTCCACTCAGTTAGTCACATACCCCAATAAACCAAACTCATAGACATACGAAGCAAATGCAAGTATAGATAATAACACACGGGTGGCAGACACGCAGTTATAGCATCATAACACACTCAGATGATATGCACACTCATTCTGCCACATCACCATATCCACCATTTCCCACCTACCTCTTTCTCATGCCCGCGATTAGATCGCATTAGGCTCGGTCCGCGTAAACGCATCAGACTGTCATTGATAACCTATGTAAATGCATTAGGTTTCAATGATACTACGGGCCAATGTCGACACCTCATATCTTCATCCCACGTAAACACATCAGGACCGTGGTCATCTCAACCCCGCGATTAGATCGCATCTGGGTGCTACACAACTTCAAACCCGCGCATCGGCGCCTCAGGGTACTCATTCCACCACCCCGCGTCTCATATGCATCAAGGCCCCGCCATGTCCCACTCATGCCATGCTTTTCAATTCTTTTCACTTGCATAACAACTGCAATTCAAGCACAATTCATTTGCTAATGGCATGCAAAACAATCAAAGTGACACTCAGACATGGTAGATAATTCAAGCACAAGTATTAGCACGCATTAATCTCCTATGACAACTTAGGATGCACCAAGAACATTTATCTTGGAATCTCTCACCAATCAATCAATTTATCGCTCGACTCACCCAATTGAGTCTAATCTTCCTATCCTAAGTTTAGGATTCCTTTACCTTGAGTTTGATGCCACAAAATTCTCTTCTTGAGCCCTCAAATATTCGGCCGTCAATGGTCCAAAACCAATCTCACCTCACAACCTAGGAAATTCCAACCAATTGTCAATTTCCATGTCCAATTCACCCATCCATGAATCATAAACCTCCATAACACAATCTTCATCATCTTAGCATGTCTAAATCACCAATTTGGGACTCAAAATCATCATCCACTAGCCCCCACAGGTTCGACCTTGTACAGAACCGAACCGACTATTTTCGGTTCTGTGCAAACCAAGCATAACCAATCCTAAATCTCCACCAAATCCATCATTTAATCACTAACCTGCTTATTAACATGTCTATCTAAGGGTCTAAGAGTCTCGCCGAGAGTTTGAAATCGCGTCGTCGCCGAAATCTCTTTGAAAGTCGCTAGATCCTCCAAGTCAGTAAACCAGTAGTTTCTATCAAAGGTTCACAAGACCCATTTGGGGTCAGAACTTCATCAAATCAAACTCAACTCTTTACCACGAATATATATACAATTCTCCTAGATCTCCATAAAATTTGGTCGTAAGATTTCGACATTTCGATGTCCTAAGGGGTCAGAAACTCGGCCTACCTCAGATTGGGTCATTTTTCGTCGGCTTCCAGGGAAATGCCTGGCCGGGAAGCCTGGCCGGAGCTCCTCAGTGGTGCAATCGACATGCTTTTACTTTGAGGAGGTTGGCAAGAGGTTAAGCTAAGAAAATGTGGTCTGCCAGAGTCTAGGTGGTGGCCGGAGGGCGGCGTCGACGATAGCGAACGGCATGGTCAGGGGCGGCCAGCGACGGTAGAAATAGCAAGAGGAAGAAGGAGAAGTTGGCGTGAGCTTAGGAGGTGTTATGGCCAGTCAAGGTGAGAGGAGAGAGAGAGAGAGAGAAAGACTATAAACAATCCTCAAGTCAATGGTTGAATTGTGACATTCTGATTTCCAATTAACTTCAAACTCTGTAATGAGAAGTTTATGTATATCAAGCAATGTATTCCAATTGTATTCCGCTCAAATCTGATCAATTTGAGTAGACTGACCAAACGGGAAAGGCTAACACGAGATGAAGTACGTGGACCTAGGCGACTCGGATAGAAAATGGCGCTTTAACCATAAGGATTGTTGAGGGGATATTTAAGACCACCAAAAGGGCTGATCTAAGAACAATTAAGGATTCCCATGCGAGAGTCGTACGATTGGAGCGCAGGTGATGCCGTTTAACCAGCGTATGATTTGCAAAATTATCCAAAATCGGACAGTGACGATTGAGACCATAGGGACTAGTGATAAACCCTCGCAATTACATGACAATCAAGACTGTCATGAATTGACAAACCCTAAATGGGATGAGAATCACGAGGTCGATATGCGTATAGTCTGCAAAAGCCGCCCGTCGGTTCAGGATAGGCTGAGATCACGTCTGATAGAATAAACGATCAGAAACGAGTCCTGAAAAGTTTGAAATGGAAAATCAAGAATTCCAACATCATTTGGATTGGTCGTTACCCTATCGAATAATCCTGGAACGAGAAAAATGACGTTCGGGACGTCGGGGGTAAAATGACCATTTTGCCCTCAAGCTTAGAATTTTGTTTCTATAATTGAAGGAAGGACAAAATGGACATTTCCCCCCCAAGCTGCCGAAAACACAAGGATAAAAAAGGAGCCATTAGATCTCCTTGGTAAGAACAATTGCCAAGTGTCAAGCATCCAAGGATGGTAAATCATCTCACATTAAATATCACCTACCCATCAACTCAATTGACCAAAATTTTTGGGATAACAAAAGCTCTCTCTCTCTCTCACTCTCCATTCGTCCAAAACCACCAAGCACCACCCTTCTCTTCTTCTTCTTCTTCTTCATTCCTGCTCATCGCCCGACCAGGCCGGAACCCGCCGTTCGGCCTACACGATCGCCACCTCCGACCACCAGCTGCTGTCGGCCGACTACCCAGACCTAGCTCCACATTTTGCCGATGTCCTCCAACTGGAATTAGGCCATTTGGAGCACTGTGGAATTCAGAGCAAGCATTCTCCCACAGATTCTACTTCAGTTTGAGGTGGGTTCGGTTCTGGACCCTTTTAACAGCCGAAAACTTGGAATCTAGAGCTCAAATTTGGTGTAGATCAAGTAGACACATAGATGATTCTGTGGTAAAAATTTGAGCTTGATTTAATAATTTTTTGACCATGAACCGATCTTGTATATTTCGCCCAGAAACTGCCGGTATTCTGGTCTTGGACGATCCGGTGAGTTCCGACGACTTTTCGGCAACCACGTGGCTTGACCTCTCGGTGAGCACTCCAAACCCTTAGGTAGACATTATAAGAGGTAGGATGGTGTAGAATTGATGGATTTGAGTTAGATTAGGACTGGTTGGACCCGGCATGAACAGAATCGAATGGAACCGATTCAATGCAGGGCCAAACTGATTATGTGGGTGGCTATGCTAGATTTGTGTTGTAATTTGGTGTGTATGATGTGAAGAGATAATGAGGAGTATGTTATGGGTGATTTGGATGGATGAATTAAGGAATTGACCTTGAAATTTGACAAAACGATTGATTATCCTAGGTTGCGCGACAAATCGGCTTTGGACTTGGGTTGGCCGAATCCTAGGAGGCTCAAAGAGGAAAATTTGTCTTGCTAAGTGAATGTAAGAAATTTCCTAAACCAAGGCTAGGGGGATTGGACTCGATTGGGTAAGTCGAGGGCCGATCGGAATGGTTTATGAGAAAATTCTCACATGTAATGGCTTGATGTGTCCTTAGATGTTATAAAATGTTTGTATGATATAGCCTATGCTTGAGTTGTTTGTGTATTTGGGTGCCATTTGGATTGATTTGCATGCCACGGGAATTATGAAACGTCTTAGCATGCGCATTAGCCATTGATTGTGAAATTTGAAATTAAAATCAAGTTAGTTGATATGATGTGGCATGAGACATGATTGTGGCATGGCATGACAAGACCCTAAGGCGTGTGAGACGCGGGGCAGAAGGTTGTGACCCTGATGCAACAAGGACGCGGGGTGAAGTGAGATTGGATGGCGCCCTGATGCGACGAGGTCGTGGGGTTGTGATAGCTACAGTCCTGATGCGATTTAATCGCGGGACAGAATATGAGCTCATAAACCCTGTCTGGAGATGAGACGGGACCTAATACGTTTACGCGGGTCACTGATCACGGTCTGATGCGTTTACGCAGGCCAAGCCTGAGGCGACTAGTTCGCGGGCTGGAGAATGAGGCAGGCAAGGGTTGATAGATGTGGTGAAGTGATAGGCCGAGCATATACGTGCATGTGTGTGTGACATGAGAATATAAGTGCATGCATGTCTTATGTGTATTGTTGTTTATCGAATTATGATGGTTATACCTGCGTGTGATCATGAGTTGAGATCTGTTGAGTGACGCGACTGCCTGAGTGGACAGTCAACCTGACCTAAGTTAGGTTTTTCTTACTGAGATGTGTATCTCACCCCTTTTAGGGAAACCTTACTTTACAGATCCTAGGCAGTAGCGATGTGGCCTATCAGATTTGGGGACCCGCAAGAGATGACGCCTTTTTACGATGAATTCCCTGATAGGCAGGGGAATATCTATGTAAGGAAATGTACAGTAGTTTGGGTAGACGAGGGGAAGCCAGACAGGAAGCCACATAGGTTTAAGGCATGGTTTAGACGAGATAGAGATAGGAAGGTTGGGCCTCTAAAGCACCGTGAGGTTCCGGAGGGTGTCATACCTCCCTGGTGTCAAACGATCTCGAACCAGGAGTTTCTCGAGGGATCGGTGGTTGGGTCGAGGAACGGCCCGGAGCAGACGCCGACAGCAGAGTACTCTGTGCCATCGCCGGAGGACGAGGTCATCGTGGTGGAGTTGTCTGATGGGGATGTAGCCGAGCCGGGCAAGGAGGCAACCATGGATGGAGACCGAGCCGAGCCGTCGCAGGAGGCGACTAGGGAGGACTCTGTGGAGGTTCCGTCGGAGACTTTCTCTAAGTATGAGTCGTCGGAGGGGACTGAGGACACTGGAGATTCCAGCGATTCTTCCTAGGTGACTCCAGATGATGATCTGACCTTTTGACTGGCGACCTGACCCCATCCCTGACGGATTTTTGTGGATACCTTTTTGGCATGCTTACCCCATCGCCTTGATGTATAGCGATTTGCAGTAGTTGTTGACCAGTGGTTGACGATGTATGACTTTATGATGCTATCTTGGTCCTGCTTAATATTTGTGTGTGTATATATATTGTACAGGGATTTGATGGAAACCGCTTCCATATGCTTGATGTAGTATTATATCTCTCCACCTTTCTTCTTATATATATAGGTGGATCCTTGGGACCGCCAAGAGATTGTTGTTGTTTGCTTGCAGGGATGTTTGCTTGCTCGTGCGATGAGGCGCAGGGCGTGACATGGATGGTAGGTGGTGAATAGTAGACATGACCACTCTTTAGTCCATCCTTTGACATATGTCCTAAGTGTCATTCAAGCTTGATCCAATGGCCACAATTCCTCCACTTTGTCGGCAGTCTTGGGGAGTGTATGAAGACCAAAATCCCCTTCCTTATTTGCATGGGCAAGGCTTAAGCTTGAGGGGCAAAATGGTAATTTTATCCCCGACGTCCGGAACATCATTTTTCTCGTTCCAATATTCTTCGATAGAGCGATGGCCAATCCGAATATAACGTTGGAATTCTTGATTCTCCATTTTCAATTTTCAAGACTCGTTTCTAATTGTTTTCTCTATCAAACGTGATTCCAGCCTATCCCGAACCGACGAACATCTTTTGTAGACATTATGCGTATTGACCCTGTGATTCATATCACATTTAGGGCTCATCAATTCATGGCGGCTTTGGTTATCATGTAATTGCGAGGGTCTATCACTAGTTCCTATGGTCTCGATCGTCACTATCTAATTAAAGTAAATTTTGCAAATCATACATTGGTTAAGCGGCATCACCCGCGCTCCAATCGCATAACACTAGCAAATGCATTCCTTAATTGTTCTTAAATCGGCCTTTTGTGATTCTAAATATCCCCTCGACAATCCTTATGGTCAAAGCGCCATTTTCTATCCGAGTTTCCTAGGTCCACGTACCTTATCTCGCGATAGCCTTTCCCTTTTGGTCAGCCTACTCGAATTGATCAGATTCGAGTGAGATACGACAGAAATATATCTCTAGATTTACTTCTCAATAATGAGTCTGAAATTGATTGAAAATTAGAATGTCACACATGTGATTGACATCTTGATTTGGTATTACTGCGAACGATTATAAGACCATAAATTTTTGTACTCGGCACTAAACATTGATTGTTGAATGCCGGGATAGTGAATGAATGGTTGATTTTGTTTATACTAAGTTGTAGATGCATCTGGACTTGAGGTATGATTACGAACCTCTGATGGATGTGCTCTTGAATGTTACTGGATGATTGGTTGTTTTGATTGTGATAATTGCCTTGTTGTGTAGCGTAGAATCACTAGACTTGTATAAATGACTTAGTTCTCTAATTCCTTGGTGGAATTATAGTGGTTCAGGTGTTGTAAGATTTAGCAACAATGAGTAACAGAGGTAGAGGATCAAGAGGAGCTTCCAGTTCAAGACCACAGATGGTGGAAGACCTAGAATGGATGGGGTCCTAAGAGAGATAGAAAGAATTGGAGACTTGATGGACCAGCAGGTCCAAGATAGAGATGTCGTTGTTGCTCAAGCAGTAGAGGCTGTTGTGACCGCTGCTAATTTGTCCAATAGAAATAATGGGAATAATGGCCAAGGTAATGAAGTTGGTAATGCCCAAGGAGATGGAAATTCGAATCGACAGATGGGCCAGTTAGTAGAGCAATTCATAAAGTTAAAACCAACTCAGTTTGATGGCATTAGAGACCCAAAGTTGGCACCCAGATGGATTGAGAAACTGGAGAAGGCTTTTGGTGTATTGAGGTGTACGGACGAAAAGAAGGTGCTCCTGGCGGTGTAGCAATTGGAGGGTACCGCTCATGATTGGTGGAACGCCACTAAGGATGGAGTATTTCCAGAAGACATTGCCCTTACTTGGGCCACTTTTACTGCGCCCTTCAATGACAAGTATTTCTCGAAGATCGCTCGAGAGAGGAAGTTGGTAGAATTCCAACATTTGCATCAGAATCAACTGACTGTGGACCAGTATGAGGCAGAGTTCGCCAGATTATCGAGATAAGCGTCAAGGTTGGTTGAGGATCCACAGGAGAAAGTGCGAAGATTCCAAGGCGAAGATTTCGAGATGCATTGAGGCCAGAACTTTGAAGTCAAATGGTGGCCACGAATTTGAGAAACTACAAGGAGATTTACAAGCAAAGTCAGATGATTGAGAAGGACATGAAAGAAAGAGCTCCCACATCTGGATAGCGGTTTATTTCGTCTAGAGATAGTCGCCAACTCGGCAAGAGGCCAATGTCAAGCAGCAGATGCTTTGTCCCTCCAGTTAGAAAGAATATTGTGAAGCCACCGCACCAGTCGAATTGGAACTGCCGCCTATGTTGTAGGATGCCTGGAAATGGGCCTTGCCTGACTAGAACGAGCGCATGTTTCAAGTGTGCCAGCTGGGCCATCAGATAAGAAATTACTCGAATCAAACCCCGGGATCTCGACCTCAAGAACAACGATAGCAGGGAGGACCGTCGGCTGTGGCTCCACAGAATGATTTGAATCGACCGCCAGCCCAAGGAAGGGTTTACGTTGTGGCACGAAGAGAGGCAGAGGAAGCGCCTGGCTTGGTCACAGGCATGGTTCATTTGTATGATCATGCCGCCTATGCTTTATTTGATCCTGGAGCTTCGTATTCTTTTGTGCCTGCTCAGTTCGCTGATTTGGTTGGTATGGAATTGGAACCATTGAATGAGATATTGATGTTACCACTCTGTTAATGGATAAAGTGCTAGTTTCACTAGGTTGTGTGAATTGTAAGATTGTCATTGGTGGTAGTGAGGAACGAGTAGAATTGGTTGTGCTGCCCATGTATGATTTTGGCATGAATATCGAGATGGATAGGCTAGGCAAGCAAAGGGCTACGGTTGATTGTAGTAGCAGGGTAATTTGCTTCTATTCGGACGATCACCCTAGATTTGAGTTTTTTGGAAAGTCGAGGAGGAATCTCGATCCCTCTAGTTTCGCCGCTAGAGTTGACAAAGTTGTTAGATGAAGGATGTTAGGTTTATCTAGCTGTGGTAGTCGATACGACGATAAAGGAACCAAAGTTGGAAAATATATCCGCGACATGTGAATTTCCTGATGTTTTTCCCAAGAAATTACCAGGATTACCACTTGAGAGGGAAATTGAGTTTGCGATTGAGTTAGCTCCTGGGACAGAGCCAATTTCGAAGGCAGAATGTCCTTGTCAGAATTGAGAGAGTTAAAGGTTCAGATGCAAGAATTACTAGACAAAAGATTCATTCAATCGAGCACATCGCTGTGGGGAGTGCTAGTGTTGTTTGTAAGGAAGAAGGATGGGTCTCTGCGTTTATGTATTGACTACAGGCAACTGAACCAATTGACTATTAAGAATAAGTATTTGTTGCCTAGAATTGGCGACCTGTTTGATCAGCTGCGGGGAGCCTCGGTATTTTCCAAAATTGATCTAAGAACAAGCTATCGTCAGTTGAGGATTAGAAAGGAAGACATACCGAAAATGGTTTTTAGGACTAGATATGGACACTGCGAGTTTACAGTTATGCCTTTTGGTTAATTAACGCCCTAGATACATTTATGGATTTGATGCATCAAGTGTTTAAGGAATATTTAGACCGGTTCGTCATTGCCTTTATTGATGACATTTTGATTTACTTGAGGAGAAACGAGGAACATGAAAGGCACTTAAGGATCGTCTTACAAACTTTGAGGGAACACTCGCTCTACGAGAAGTTTAGCAAATGCGAGTTTTGGTTGAATAAAATAGCGTTCCTTGGCCATGTAGTATCTGGAGAAGGAATCTCCGTGAATCCCTCGAAGATAGAAGAGTGATGAATTGGCCTAGACCTGCGACGGTCACCGAAGTTCGGAGTTTTATAGACGCTTCGTGGAAAAGTTCTCGTCTATAGCTACTCCATTAACGAGGTTAACTAAGAAAGATACGCGGTTTGAGTGGACAGATAAATACGAAAGGAGCTTTCAAGAGCTTAAACATCGATTGACGACCGCACCAATATTGACGATCCCTTCTGGATCTGAAGGCTATGAGATATATAGCGATGCTTCACTAAAGTGATTAGATTGTGTGTTAATGCAACATGGAAGAGTCGTAGCATATGTTTCACAACAGCTAAGACCCCACAAGATGAATTATCCGGCTCATGATTTGGAGTTGACCGCAATTGTCTTTCCTTAAAGATTTGGAGGCACTATTTGTGTGACGAGAGGTTTCAAATTTATATAGATCACCATAGCCTAAAATATTTATTTTCTTAAAAAGAATTGAATATGAGACAACATCAACGGATGGAATTACTGAAGGATTATGACTGCAACATTATGTACCATCTTAGGAAAGCGAATAGGGTCGCGGATGCACCTAGTTGGAAATCCAGCATTGTACGTCTGTTGGTTAAGGGATGGTCCTTGCTTGAAGGACTATGAGACTCCGAGTTTAAGTTGGAAGTTTGCCAACTATCGAGTCTGGTGGCAATTCTGAAAATTGAACCTGAAATCCAAGAAATGATAAAGGCTTTGCAGTCTATGGATCCAGGAATTTAGAAGATCCTTGAGATGGATGCAGCGAAAAGGAAACTTGAATTTCAAGTGTTGGAGGATGGCCTTTTGAAATTTCGTGGATGTTTGTGCATGCCAAATGATGAAGAGCTTAAGGAAAAGATTTTGTCTGAAGCTCATATGAACAATTATTGCATCCACCCAGGTAGCATAAAAATGTATCAGAATATGTTTTAGCACTACTGGTGGAACAAAATAAAAATAAATGTGGCTAAGTATGTGGCGAAGTGTTTAACTTGTCAGCAAGTAAAAGCATAGCATTTGCAAGCCTGGTGGATTGTTACAACCTTTAAAAATCCCTGAATGGAAATGGAAGCTTGTGACTATGAACTTTGTTATGTGTCTACCAAGGAGTCAGAGAGATCATGACTAAATTTGGGTAGTCGTGGATAGATTGACCAAGTCTGCTGATTTTATATCTGTGTAAAAGGATTTCGCAATGGATAGGTACGTCGAGCTGTACATGCGTCACATAGGGCGACTTCATGGAGTGCTTGTAACCATTACATAGGACAAAGACCCTAAGTTTAAAGCGAGTTTCTGGAAAAGCCTTCAAGAGGCCATGGGAACTAGGTTATAGTTCAATATTGTGTATCACCCTCAGACTGACAGACAGTCGAAAAGAACGATTCAAACGCTCAAAGATATGTTAAGAGCCTATGTGATAGACTTCAAAGGGAGTTGGGAAGATCAAGTGCACTTAGTGGAGTTCGCTTATAACAACAGTTATCAGCAAAGTATTAAAATGGCACCATTCGAGGCATTATATGGTAGAGCCTGCAGAACTCCTGGGATGAGATTGGAGAAAGGAGCATAACTGGCTCGAAGTTAGTAGAATAGTCAGCCAAGGCAGCGAAAGTCATTAGAGAAAGTATGAGAACGGCACAGAGTTGTCAGAAAAGTTATGCTGACAAGCGGCGCAAGCCCTTGGAGTTTCAAGTTGGAGAGCATGTTTTTTGTAAGGTGTCGCCGATGCGAAGATTGTCTCAGTTCGGAAAGAAAGGAAAATTGAGTCCGAGGTACGTAGGCCCTTTTGAAATTCTAGAGCGGATTGGAACATTGACGTACAGGCTTGTCTCACTGCCAAGTTTATCGCAAGTATATAATGTCTTTCATGTATTTATACTGAGGAAATATGAGCCAGACCTGACTCATGTGTTGAATCATGAAGCCATAGAAGTGGATGAAAGAGTATCTTATGTGGAAAAGCCAGCCAGGATTGTGGACAAGAAAGAACAAGTCCTGAGAAACAAGACGATACCTTTAGTAAAGGAGATTTGGGAGCATTATGGCAGTAAAGGAGCCACTTGGGAAAGTGAGGAAGCGATGAAGCGTCAACAACCCTATCTGTTTGAGTAGCTGGGATTATGGCAAATTTCGAGGACAAAATTTTTGCAAGGGAGGAAGAGTTGTGACATTCTGAATTTCCTACCATTTCAAGACTTATGAATGAGAACATATCCATCGATGTATTTTAGTAGTATCTCGCTCAGGCTTGATCAAACTTGAGTTAACTGACCAAAAGGGAAAGGCCAATGTAAGACTAGGTACATGGACCTACGAGTTTGAATGAGAAGTGATGCTTTGACCATAAGAATTGCCGAGGGAATATTTAGAATCAATGAAGGTCGATCTCAAAATGATTATGGAATCCACAGCTAGTGTTGTCATGCCCCGCGCCCCGGGCACGAGCACGCGACTCCCTGCAAACAAATCGGATATCTCTCGTGGTCCCAAGATCCACACATAAGTCGAGAGACGTATAATATACAAAGCACGCGGAAGCAATAATGAAATAACTCCTCCGTACAAAATATGAAGTGGGCCCTAGATAGCGCAAATACTTTCATACATGATATCCAACTATTCATACAGATACAGAGCTACTAAATCCTCGGACATGGAACGAGGTAAGTACACAAAAGAGGCCCGTCCTCAACCATCCAAAGAAGACAGGGTCAGGGTCGCCCCCAGAAGATCAAACTAACAAACTGGGAGCTCCTAGGACAAGCTGCTGGAGTCCTCGGTCTCCTCTGCGTCCTTCGTGGGCTCGTACTCATAGAAGGTCTCCGAACGAACCTCGATGGTGTCCTCCATAGTCTCCTCAGCAGACGGCTCCGCGAGATCCTCCTCAGTCGCCTCGACCACTATAACCTCCCCCTCCGTGTCCTCTAAGGTCGGGGTCCTCTCCGATCCATTTCTTGAACCGGCAACTGACCCCTCAGCCTAGTCTAAGTCTCAGGCGGGATGGTACCAATAAGGGATTACTCCTTGGGGCACCTCATTGGATTTCAGCGGCCCGGTAGATACATCCCCGACCTTTCGAAACCAGGCCTCATACCTATGAGGCTTCCAACTAGTACTACCCTCATCTATCCAAACCACAGTGCACTTCCTTACATAAATAGTTCCCTGGCCATCAGGGAACTCATCAAAATAAATGGTCATCTCCTTGGGGTCTCCAAAACGTATAGGCCACATCTTCAAGGCCTAGGATCTGTAAAAAGGGGGTCCTCAATGGGGAGAGATTCACATCTCAATAAAAGAGTCCTAACCCTAGGTTAGGCCAACCGTCCACTCACACAATCATAAAAACCAGCATTTCATACAAATAACATGCGAGGTAATCAGTTATCGAGGCAGCACACAGATGTCAAGCATGCAGTCATGGCATCATAACACATTCAGATAATCATGCACACCTCGCCATGCCACATCACCACTTCCACCCTTCACGCCTGCCTCATTCTCATGCCAGCATTTAGAATGTATCAGGCTTGGTCCGCGTAAACGCATCAGGCCGTCATTGACAACTGCGTAAACGCATCAGGTTTCAATGTACTCTAGGCTAGTGTCAACCCATCACATCCCGTCCCGCGTTTCAATGCATCAGGACCATGGTCTTCTCAACCCCGAGTCTCGTACACATCAGGGCGCCACACAACTCTGACCCTGCACTTCAGCACCTCAAGGTACTCATCCCACCACCCCGCGTCTCATAGCATCGGGGTCTCACCATGTCACACTCATGCCATGATTTTCAATTCATTTCACATACATAACAACAATAGGTGCAACTCAAGCACAATTCATATACTCATGGCATGCAAGACAATCAATGTGACACTCAGACATGGTAGATAATTCAAGCACAAGCATTGGCACACATTAATCCGCTATACCAGTTTAGGACGTACCAAGAACAATCATCTTGGAATCTCTCACAAATCATTCAAATTATCGCCCGACTCATCCAATTGAGTCTAATCTTCCTATCCTAAATTTAGGATTGCCTTACCTCAAGTTTGATGCCACAAAAATCCTCTTCTGAAGCCCTCAACAATTGGGTCTCAATGGTCCACGAACAAACCCACCGTGCAACCTAGGAAAATCCAACCAATTGTCAATTTCTCTTATCCATTTCACCCATCCATGAATCACAAACCTCCATAACACAATCCTCATCATCCTAGCATGTCTTAATCGCCAATTTGGGACTCAAAATCAACAATCATCAGCCCCCCACAGAATCGGTTTGCACAGGACCGAACCGGGCTATGTTCGATTATGTGTAAACCAAGCATATCCAGCCCTTAATCTACTCCAAATTCACCATTTAATCACTAACCTACTTGCTAACATGTCTATCTAAGGGTTTATGAGGCTCACCGAAGATTTGAAGCCGAGTCGTCATCGGAAATCCCTTGAAAGTCGTCGGTTCCTTCAAGACTACAAACCAGCAGTTTCTGTCCAACATTCACAAGACCCATTTGGGGTCAAACCTCCATCAAATTAAGCTCACATTTTTACCACAGATCACTAAATGAGTCCCCTAGATCTCCACAAAATTTGGTCGCAAGACTCCAATATTTCGAGGTCCTTAAGGGTCAGAAACTCTGCCTACCTCAAATTGTGTCGATTTCTGTTGGCTTCCAGGAAAATGGCTGGCTGGAGCTCCTCGGTGGTTCAATCAACGCGCTTCTACTTCAAAGAGGTCGGCAAGAGGCTAAGCTAGGCATGGGTGGTCAGCTTGCCGGTCAAAGGTAGCCGGAGAGGCTTGTCGGCGGTAGCGAACCGAGAGTACAAAAGCTGTTGTCGGTGGTGGTAGAGAAGAGGAAGAAGAAGAAGATAGCTCTCGGTGATGGTGGGGGAGTGTATGGAGGTCAAATGAGAGGAGAGAAAGAGAAAAAGAGTTATATTCAAGGTTCAAGGTCAAAGGTTGAATGGTAGTTGGGTAATAGTGGACAAAACCACTCTTTTGCTAATCCATTGACACATGTCCTAAGTGTCAATCCACCTTAATCCAATGGCCATGCTCTCTTCCAAGTTTCGACAGCTTCGGGTGGAAAAATAAAAGATCAAAATGCCCTTCTTCAATTGCATAAGCAAGGCTAAAGCTTGAGGGGCAAAATGGTAATTTTACCCCCGACGTCCGTAACGTCTTTTTTCTCAATCCAATCATCTTCGACATGGCGACGATCAATCCAAACATGACATTGGAATTATTGATTCTCCATTTTTAATTTTTAAGTCTCGTTTCTGATTGTTTTCTCTATCAGACGTGGTTCCAGCCTATCCCGAACCGACGGGCGACTTTTGCAGACTTTACACGTATCGACCCTATGATTCATATCACATTTAGGGCTCATCAATTCGTGGCGACTTTGGTTTTCATGTAATTGTGAGGGTCTATCACTAGTTCCTATAGTTTCGATCGTCACTGTCCGATTTAGGAAAAGTTTGCAAATTATACATTGGTTAAGCGGCACCACCCGCGCTCCAATCGTATAATGCTAGCAAGGCATTCCTTAATTATTCTTAGATCGGCCTTTTGTGATTCTAAATGTCCCATCGACAATCCTTATGATCAAAGCGCCATTTCCTATTTGAATTCCCTAGGTCCACGTACCTCGTCTCGCGTTAGCCTTTCCCTTTTGGTCAGCTTACTCAAATTGATCAGTTTCAAGCGAGATATGACTGAAATACATCACTAGATATAGTTTTCATTAATGAGTCTGAAATTGACTGAAAATTAGAATGTCACAAGTGTCATGCGATTAGAACGCGGGTGATTCCTCTTAACCAACATACGATTTGCAAACATTTCCTAATTTGAAATTTGACGACCTAAACCATCGAAACTAGTGATATGCCCTCGCAATTACATGATAACCAAAGTCGCCGTAACTTGAAAAGTCCTAAGTGTGATGAGAATCACTGAGTCGATACGCGTGACGTCTGCAAAAGCCGTCCGTCAATTTGAGATAAACTAAAATTTTGTTTAACAAAAAATAGACCATGAAATGGAATCTCGAAATTGGAAAATAGACAATGAGGAATTCCAACATTTGATAGGAATTGGACGTCGCCTCATCGACGGCAAAATTATATTGGAAAAGTGAAATTTTGGACGGAAAGTGTGAAATTATCATTTTACCCCTCGAAGGTTAACCTTGCCTTAAGAATGGGATAAAGGCGTTTTAGTCATTTGGTATACCCTCTTGCCTGCCGAAAATTCAAGGGTATAAGAGTCAATTTAGCCACAAGATATTCATTTGCTAATGGACAAGTGTCATCCCTAGTTTAATCCCCTCCTCTTAGCATTAATTAAGCACTGTTTCACCAACCATTCTACTCTTTGACCGAGTGAATTTAGTGGAAGACTCTCTTCTCTCTCCTCATTTTTGCTTCAACCGAACCCCTCCACTCTCTCTCTCTATTCCTTCTTTTTTTCTTCTTCTTCTTCCTTGCCGAGAAGCCCTTGCCCGACCAGTTTCTACTCCGACGTTCGCCCTCCTCGAGCTCCACCTCCAACCACCACCGAGCCGATCACCGACCACCACAACTCTCTTCAGCCTCTCCCCCACACGTTCCCGATCGCCTTTTAGTTACTAGCCACTCTGATCCGTCTGTCTAGCCCCAGGAACGTCGAGTGGTCAAAATCAGACCCAATTTTAGGAAGAGCTCAAGTTCGCCGGCCTTAGAAGCTCTATAGGCTTCAAACCTTCAATAAGACCTCCTCAATGCATAGTATAAGGGTTTAGCAAGTTGATATTGAGGATTGATTGGAGTTAGGATGGATTTTAATGTCTGAAATGTGTTGATTTTCAAAGGACAGTTTCGGGTCCCCTGCTGTCATCATGGAACCGAGTCGTTGGGAGATTCATTGAGGTGTCTCCTTGCCTCAAAACTTTCATTGAGACCCCTAGGGACATAAATCGATGAGTTAATGAGGTGGTTGCATGATATAATCAAGTTTAGAAGGAATTTGATGGTTGTTTGTGGGTTACCCCTAGGACCGGTTGTTGCCCTATTTTGGCCAAGTGGGAACCGAACCTTATGGCTATTCCTGGTGAAAATCGTGAGCTTAATTGAGTTGTTAAGTTACCCCTAAACCCTCATTAGGAAGTTAGAATACTAATGGACGGGTATACGTTTCGAATTGGTGAAATTATGGATCGTTATGCATGAATTAACCAAGGCTAAACATGTGACATTCTGATTTTTTCTGTCATTTCGAGACTTATTAATGAGAACATATCTAACGATGTCTTTCAGTCATATCTTGCTTGGATCTGATCAATCTCGACTTAACTGTCCAAAAGGAAAAGGTTAACGCGAGACAAGATACGTGGACCTAGGGAACTCAAATAGGAAATTGCACTTTCACCACAAGAATTGTCGATGGAACATTTAGAGCCATAAAAAGCCGATCTAAGAACGATTAATAAATGCATTGCTAGCGTTATACAATTGGAGCACGGGTGATGCCGCTTAACTAATGTATAATTTGTAAAATTTTCCTAAATCGAACGATGACGATCGAGACCGTCGGAACTAGCAATAAACCCTCACAATTACATGATAACCAAAGTCGCCATGAATTGACAAGCCCTAATTGTGATATGAATCATAGAGTCGATACGCGTAACGTCTGCAAAAGCCGTCCGTCAGTTCGGGATAGGCTGGAATCACATCTGATAGAGGAATGATTCAGAGACGAGTCTCGAAATTAAAAAATGGAGAATCAAGAATTCCAAACATTATAATTAAATTGGTCGTCGCCTCATCGAAGAAAATTGGAATAAAAAAAATGACATTTCAGGCGTTAAGCGTAAAATTACCATTTTGCCCCTCAAGCCTTAGCCTTGCCTTGCCTAAATAAATGAACAAGGGCATTTTGGTCATGATAACCCACTATAGCTGCCGAAAATTTGAGAAATCGACAGCCATTGGATGAAATATTGATTGACATATGGACAAGTGTCAATGGATGGTGAATGAACATTTATTAAATCACTTTTAACCTACCATTCCACCAAGTTGACCAACCCATTTGTGCATACACACCCTTACCCTTCATTCTGCCAAAAACCCCTCTCTCGATAGTCTTCTTCTTCTTCGTCTTCTTCTTCTTCTTCTTCTTCTTCTTCTTCTCCAGCCAAGAGTTGCTCCTCACTCAACCAGACCCAACCGCCCTCTTCGCTTGTTCCGACCGCCCGTTCCGGCTACCACCTGAGCTCGAGCCGATCACCAGTACCTTCCTCATCCTCTTGCTGACAACTTCCAACTTGAATCACGACATTTGACCCACCGAGGAGTTCCATCCGGCCATCTTCTCAAGAGTCGACGGAAACCGTCGCAGCTGGAGGTAAGCTGCCGTTTAGACTCCGTAGGACCTTGAAATGTTGGAATCTTTTGGTCAAATTTTGTGGACATCAAGAGGACATGTAAACTGAGTTGTGATAAAAATTTTGGATAAATTTGATGGATTTTTAACCCCAAATGGGTTTTGTGTTTAGAGGAAAAAAAATTGACCTGTTGAGGACTTGGACGAACCGGTGTTGTTCGTGAACTTTTCGACGTAGTCTTGAGCTCAAATTTTCGATGAGGCTTCCTAACTCCTAGAACTACGTGTTAGCAAGTAGATTAGTGGATAAATTGAGGATTAAGATTGGTTTATGGACTGATTAGTTGAGATATGCACAGAACTGAAGATGCCCTGTTTCGGTTCTGTGCATACCGAATCTTGTGGAGGCTGTTGGTGATGGAGTTGAGTTCAAATTTCATCGTTGAGACATACTAGGATGTCAATGAATGTGTCGTTAATGTTTATGCTCCATGGGTTGGTGATTGAGCAAGAGAATTGACAAATTGATTGGATTTTCCTATGATTACACGGCTGCCCTGTTTTAGAACCCTTGGAGCCGATTACTTGAAGTACTTGGAAGAAGATTTTGGTTGAATTAAACTTGAGGTAAGGGGTTTCTAAATCTTGGCTAGGAGGATTGGACTCAATTTGGTGAATTGGATGTGAATTATATTAGTTCTTGGGAGTTATGGTGTGATTGTTCATTGTGCGACCTTGAGATGTATAGATGGCGTAAATGCTCGTTGAATGAATGTGTCATGAATTGATTACCACATTTGAATGTTGAATCTAATTGTGTCGCATGCTATTGTGTTGCTCGTCGCATGAGTTTGCCCTTGACCATGAGGTTCTGAATTAAATTGAGTTTTTGGCATGTCTAAGAAACTTGTGATACCCTAAGGCGTTTACGCGAGGTTGTGTTGAGTTATACCCTGATGCGTTGAGACGCGGGATCGAAATGGCCAAGATCCTGATGCGTTGAAACGCGGGACGAAATTTGAGATGTGTCGACACAGGCCTGAAATCAAATTGAAAACCTGATGCGTTTACACGGGTTTGTCAATGAGATGGTCTGAGACGTACTTACGTGGACCAAGCCTGAGGTGTTCTAAACGCGGGCATGAATCAAATGGAGGCATGGAAGGGTGGAAGATGCGACTTGATTAGGTTGTGTGTTCATAATTGGAATGATGAGATATGATGCCATGGTTGTGTGCTTGACATTCGTCTGTGCCTTATGTATTTTAATGACTGTTGAATGCCTCATGTGATTGCTTGTGCATTTTTGTTCATGATTGTATTCACCTGAGTGTACGGTCAGCCTGACCTAGGGTTAGGACCTGCCTTATTGAGATGTAAATCTATCCTCGTTGCGAGATCACATTTCCAAATTCCAGACCGTGAGCATGCTGCCAATCAGACTAGGTGTCACGCCCCGTACCCCGAGCACGAGCACGCGACTCCATGCAAGCAAACCACATAATCTCTCGAGGTCCCAAGATCTACAATCTAAACCGAGAGATATAACAAATATATCAAGCAAGCAGAAACGTGATAAAGCAACTCCTCCGTACAAATATAAGTTCACTGAGACCTAGATAGCATAGAAATTGTCGTACATAATAACCAACTGTCCAAACAAGTAGAGAACTACTAAAATTCGATAAGCAAGGGGGTGACGGGGTGAACATACAAAATGGACCATCATAAAAATCTGACAGGAACAGGGTCGGGGTCATCACCAAAAGATCAAGCCACAAACTAGAATCTCCTATGAAGAGCTGCTAGAGTCATCGATATCCTCGGCATCTTCCGTCGGCTCATACTCTGAGAACGTCTCGGAGTGAACCTCAATAGTATCCTCCATGGTCTCCTCATGCGACAACTCAGTGAGATCCTCCTCGATGGCTTTTAGCACAATAACCTCATCCTCGGTGAATCCCAGCATCGGAATCGTCTCCGGCCCGTTCCTAGAACCAACTACCGATCCCTTTGCCTGATCCTAGACCCTACCGGGGTGGCACCAATCAGGGATCACTCTCTGGGGCACCTCATAGGGCTTCAGCGGCCCAGTAGATTTGTCCCCAACTTTTCTAAACCACGCTTCATACCATCTATGAAGACTATGACAAATCTATCCAGAAATTCCTTAAATACTCTATGCATCAAGTCCATGAATGCAGCTGGAGCGTTGATCAATCCAAACGGCATCACCGTAAACTCATAATAACTATACCTCGTCCTAAAGGCCGTCTTAGGTATATCTTCCTTTTTTATCCTCAACTGGTGATACCCTGTTCTCAGGTCAATCTTCGAAAATATCACCGCTCCTTACAACTGATCAAATAGATCGTCAATTCTCGGTAGTGGGTATTTGTTCTTCACTGTCACTTGGTTCAGCTACCGATAGTCAATGCATAAACGCAAAGACCCATCATTCTTCCTTACGAATAGCATCGGTGCTCCCCACGGTGAAGCACTTGGTCGGATAAATCCCTTTTCTAGCAGTTCTTGCATCTGCACCTTTAACTCCTTCAATTCTAACAAGGACATCCTGTAAGGAGCTTTCGAGATCGGTTCCGTCCCAAGGGTTAACTCGATTACAAATTCTATTTTTCGTTCCGGTGGTAATCCTGGCAACTCTTGGGGAAACACATCATGAAATCCACGAACTACCGGGATATTCTCTAACTTTAGCTCTTCGGTAGTCATGTCTATTACTGCCACTAAGTATGCCTGACACCCTTCAGACATCAGCCTGGTCACTTCCAGAGATGAGGCTAAGGGAATCGAGATTTCTCCTCGACTTCCCACCAATTCAAAGCTAGGACGGCCTCTTGGATAAAATCGGATTATCCTACTACCACAATTCACTACTGCCCCCTACTTACCTAGCCAATCCATCCCTATGATTACGTCAAAATCGTACATGGGCAATATAGCTAGGTCAATACTCTCCTTACTCCCTCCAATCACAATTTCACAACCAGCACAGCCCAATGAAACTAATATATTATCCTTTAATGGAGTGGCAACATGCAGATTCATATTCGATGGTTCTAACTTCATACCTACCAATTCAGCAAACTGACACGAATGAATGTGTGGCACCAGGATCAAACAATGCGTATGCAGTTTGGTTACACAAGTAAACCGTACCTGTGACCACACCTGGTGCTTCCTCTGCCTCTCTACGGGCTACTGCATACACCTTCCCTCTGTCGGTGGTTGATTCTGCTCAATCTGGGAAGTAGTCGTCAATGGCCCAGCCTGCGATCTCTGTCCTTGAGGTCGATTTGTCGGAGCTTGACTCGGGCATGTCCTCATTTGGTAGCCCAGCTGACCACACTTAAAACAAGCTCCTATCCTTTCTGGGCATGGCCCATTCCCATGTGTCCTGCCACAAAGGCGGTAGCTCCAGTTTATGGGATTTAGCGGCTTCACGATATTTTTCCTTACGGGGGGCACAAAACGCCTATTGCCAGCCATCGGTCTCTTGCCCATCTGGCGGTTATCTCTGAATGATGTGAACTGCGATCCAGTTGCGATGTTTCTCTCCTTCAAGTCCCGTTCTATCATCTGGCCCCGTTCTTAGATCTCTTTATAGGTCCTCAGATTTAGAGCGATCATCTGACTACGGAGCTTGGGCCTCAGACCATCCCTAAATCTTATCGCTTTCTCTTGAGGGTCTTCTACAGATCGAGGTGCATACCTCGACAACCACAAGAATTCGGCCTCGTACCGATCTATCGTCAACTGGTTCTAAAGTAACTGCTGGTTTCCTTGGCCGTCTCAGAGAAGTACTTGTCGTTGAATGCCATCTTAAAAGCATCCCAATTTAGGGTTGTTCCTTCACGGAAGACTCCATCCTTGGTGGCAGCCCACCAATCATTCGCCGTACCTTCCAACTGGTACACTACTAGCAACACTTCTCCTCGTCGGTGCACCTCAGCACCCTAAAAGATTTCTCTAATTTCTCAATCCATCTAGGTGCTAGCTCAGGATCTCTAGTTCCATCGAATTGAGTCGGCTTCAACTTTATAAACTGCTCCACTAGCTAGCCCATCTGTATGGCCACGACAATTTCTTCCTGGGCATTCATAGCTTCATTGCCCTGGCCACGACAATTTCTTCTTGGGCATTCACAACTTCTTGAGCCCCCACAATTCACAGCTTCACCGCGCAACCTAATAAAATCCAACCAATCTGTCAATTCCCATGCCCAACTTCTCAATCCATGAACCACAATCCTCCATAACATAATTCTCATCACCTTAGCATGTTCTAATCACCAATTTGAGGTTCAAAACCAACCATCATCAGCCCCCACAGACTTGGTTTGCACATAACCAAACCGGGCTATGTTCGGTTCTGTGTAAACCGAGTATATCCAGTTTCAATTCTCCATCAAATCCACCATTTAGGCACAATCCTACCTCTTAACACATCTATCTAAGGGTCTAAGGGTCTCACCGTGAGGTTGAAGTCACGTGGTCGCCAGAATCCTGTCGAAAGTCGCCAGTTCCTCAAGGTCAATAAATCGGCAGATTTTGTCCTACATTCACAAGATCCATTTAGAGTCAAAACTTCATCAAATCAAACCCAACTTTTTACCACAGATTGATATACATGTTTTCTAGACCTCCACAAAATTTGACCTCAAAATTCCAACATTTCGGTACCCTAAGGGGTCTGAAACTTTCCCTACCTCAGATTGGATCAAATTCCGTCGGCTTTCGAGAAAAAGCTTGGCCGTAGCTCCTCGGTAGTCCAAACGACGTGCTTCTAGTTCAAGGAGGTCAGCAAGACGTGGGATTAGAGGGTGTGGTCAGCCGGTGTCTAGGCGGTGGCCAGAAGATGGCGTCGGAATCGCCGAATAGGAGCGGCAGAAGCTATTGTCGTTGAGCAGAACATGAGGAAGAAGAAGAAGTGTTCAGTGGTTGAGTGGTGTTATGGCCAGCCAAAGTGAAGTGAGGAGAGAGAGAAAAAGCTTATATCTAAGGCTCATGGTCAATGGTTGAATGGTAGGTAGTGTATAGTGGATTTGACCACTCTTTTGCCCATCCATTGACACATGTCCTCAATGTCAATCAAACTTGATCCAATGGCTAAAATTCATTAACCTTTTTCGGCAGCCTTGGGGGAGGGATAAAGACCAAAATGCCCTTCCTTATTTGCATGAGCAAGAATTAAGCTTGATGGGCAAAATGATAATATTACCCCCGACATCCAGAACGTCATTTTTCTCGTTCCAATAATCTTCGATAGGGCGACGGTCAATCCGAATATAACGTTGGAATTCTTGATTCTCTATTTTCAATTTTCAAGACTCGTTTCTAATGGCTTTCTCTATCGAACGTGGTTCCAGCCTATCCCGAACCGACAGGCTGCTTTTGCAGACGTTACGCGTATCGACCCCGTGATTCATATCACGTTTAGGGCTCGTCAATTCGTGGCGGCTTTGGTTGTCATGTAATTGTGAGAGTCTATCACTAGTCCCTATAGGCTCGATCGTCATTGTCTGATTAAGGAAAATTTTACAAATCATACGTTTGTTAAACGGCATCACCCGTGCCCCAATCGTATGACACTCACAAGGCATTCCTTAGTCATTCTTAGATCGGCCTCTTTGTGGTTCTAAATATCCCCTCGATAGTCCTTATGGTCAAAGCGTCATTTCCTATCCGAGTTTCCCAAGTCCACGTACCTCATCTCGTGTTAGCCTTTCCCTTTTGGTCAGCCTACTCGAATTGATTAGATTCGAGCGGGATACGACTGAAATACATCTCTAGATTTACTTCTCATTAATGAGTCTGAAATTGATTGGAAATCAGAATGTCACACTAGGTGACCCAAAGGAGATATCTGCGTATTTTGAGGAGTTCCCGAACAGACGGGGGATTGTGTAAGTCAGGAAGTGTACGGTAGTTTGGATCGATGAGGGTGGAAAGAGCTAAAAGCCTCATAGGTTCAAGGCTTGATTTCGGATGGTAGGGGAAGTTACTACTGGGCCATTGAATCGCACCGAGGTACCCCGCGTGGTAATCCTTGATTGGTGTCATCCAATTCGAGATTCTGTGGAGGTCAAGGGGTCAGCAGCCGGTTCGAGGAACATTCCTGAGAGGATCCCGACCCTAGAGGGCACCGACGAGGTTATTGAGATGGAAGCCTCCGAGGACGACCTGGTGGAGCGATCAACAGACAAGACGGTGGAGGTTACGATAGAGGTATGCTCGGAGACCTTCTCGGAGTACGAGCCTACCGAGGATGCCGAGGAGACTGATGACTCCAGCAGCTCGACCTAGGGATTTCCTGGTTTTACTTAGTAGTCCCTTGGTGATGTATATATAAATGCTCTCTTTACCTAGGTCCCATTTATTATTGTACGGAGAAGTTTGTATGTTATTGCTTCCGCATGCTATCGATCTTTCGCATCTCTCAATGTATGTGAATCCTGGGACGCTCGAGAGTTTACGCTTGCAGGGGGTCACGCGCTCGTGCCTGGGGTGCGGGGCGTGACATCCCACCTTGCTTGGTATCAGAACAAGGTCAGCTCAATCCAAGTTGATGGAGGATTAGAGTGATAAAGAGGATTAAATTGGGACAGGATGGATAGCGAGACCTTAGGAAACTTGTTAGAATAAGACACATGATGCATGACATATGACTTGGCGCATGTGATTAACATTGGTCTTGACAAGATTATGGCGGATTATGAGGATTAATTTCCATTTTTAGCACTGAAAGTCATTGTTGGATTTTGGTCTATTGAGTAAATGAGCATGGCTAGTTTTAGTGAACTGTTGAAGTAGACGGAATGGAGTGATGGCCATGGACTGTTTAGTGAAGTGCCTCTGGAATTTGTTGTGTGGAAGGTCATTATATTGTGACCGTTTCTATTAAGACATAGTTTGGTAGCTCTGACTTAGTTGGATGAATGAGTTACTAACTCCTTGATGGAATTGTGGTGGTCCAGACTTAGTGAAAGTATACAAGAATGAGTAATCCGCCTAGAAGACCTGGAAAACCCAAGAGCGGAGCCTCTAGTTCGAGGCCACCTGTGGCGAAAAACCCGAGAATGGAAGGAGTGCTGAGAGCACTAGAAAGGATTGGCAACCTCATCGATAGCAGACCCAAGATAGGGATGCTGCCATAGCTCAAGCGGTGGGAGCCGCTATAGCTGCCATCAACACCAATAACGGCAATAATTGAGGCAATGGAAACAACGACGATCATGGCTAAGGCAATGAGACAGTGAATGCCTAGGAAGAGATTGTTGTGGCTAGGCAGATGGGTAACTGGTTGAGAAATTTATCAAGTTGAAACCAACCCAGTTTGATAGGACTGGAGACCCCGAACCAGCACCGAGATGGATCGAGAAACTGGAAAAGGCCTTTGGAGTACTGAGGTGCACAGATGAGGAGAAGGTACTATTAGCAGTGTACCAACTGAAAGGGACCGCTAATGACTAGTGGGCTGCCACCAAGAATGGAATCTTTCCAGAAAGAACAGTCTTGACCTAGAATGCCTTTACTACAGCATTCAATGACAAGTACTTCTCGGAGACAGCCCGAGAAAGGAAGCAAGTGGAGTTCTTACAATTGCATCAGAATCATCTGACCGTAGACCAGTTTGAAGCTGAGCTCTCCAGATTGTCAAGGTACGCGCCTTGATTAGTAGAGGACCCCCTGGAGAAGGCGCGGAGAATTCAGGATGGATTGAGGCCTGAACTTCGCAGCTAGATGATAGCTCTAAACTTGAGAACCTTTAAGGAAATCTATGAATGGGCACAGAGGAATGCTGCATCTGGATCGTGGTTTAGTTCATTCAGAGACAATCGCCAGATTGGTAAAAGATCGGTAACTGGCAATAGACGTTTCATCCTTCCGATAAGAAAGAACATTGTGAAGCCGCCGAACCCAACAAACTGGAGTTGCCGCCTCTATGGTAGAAGACATGGTAATGGACCCTGCCCGGCAAGGACTGGAGGGTGCTTCAAGTGTGATCAGATGGGCCATCAGATGAGAACTTGCTCGAACCAAGCCTTAGCGAATAGACCTTAAGGGCAACGACCACTAGCAGGACGTCAACTGCCACTCTCCAAATTGATCAGAACCGACCCCTAGCTCAAGGAAGAGTCTATGTCGTGGCACGCAGGGAAGCAAAAGAAGCGCCAGGCATGGTCACAGGTACGGTTTATTTGTGTGACCAAGCTGCTTATGCTTTGTTGATCCTAGCGTATCACACTCATTTATGTCTGCTCGGTTTGCTAATTTGGTTGATATGGAATTATAACAGTTGAGTGTGATTCTGCATGTTGCCACCCCGATGAAAGATAATGTGCTAGTTTCGTTAGGCTGTGTTGACTGTGAAATCGTAATTGACGGTATTAAAGAGAGTTTCGACTTGGCCGTGTTTTCCATGTATGACTTCGATGTGATCATAGGAATGGACTGGTTGGGTAAGCAAAGGGCGGTAGTTGATTGTGGTAGTAGGATAATCCGTTTCTATCCGGAAGGTCGCCCTTGTTTTGAATTTGTGAGAAGTCGGGAAGGAACCTCGATTCCTTTAATCTCATCACTTGAACCGACAAAGCTTATGGCTGAAGGATGTCAGGCGTACTTTTATGGACACGACTGCCGAGGAGCCTAAATTAGAAAAATATTTCGATAGTGTGTGAGTTTCCCGACATTTTTTCCCAAGAGTTACCAAGGTCGCCGTCAGAGCACGAAATTGAATTTGAGATTGAGTTAGCTCCCAGGACGGAGCCGATCTCGAAGGCACCCTATAGAATGTCTTTATTAGAACTGAAGGAGTTAAAAGTACAAACGCAGGAATTACTAGATAAAGGATTTATTCGGCCGAGTGCTTCACCGTAGGGAGTGCCGGTATTGTTTGTGAGGAAAAAGAATGGGTCCTTGCACTTATGCATTGACTACAGGCAATTGAATCAAGTGACTTTAAAGAATAAGTACCCACTGCCGAGAATTGATGACTTATTTGATCAGTTGCAAGGAGCTACAATATTCTCTAAAATTGACCTGAGGATCGGGTATCATCAGTTGAGAATTAAGAAGGAAGACATATCTAAGACCGCTTTTAGGACAAGGTATGGTCATTACGAATTCACCGTGATGCCTTTTGGACTGTCCAATACTCCAGCTGCATTTATGAACTAGATGCATTGGGCGTTCAAGGAATTCTTGGATAGATTTGTCATAGTCTTTATTGATGATATCCTGATTTACTCAAGGAGTAACGAAGAACACGAAGAACATCTAAGGATTGTTTTGCAGAACCTAAGAGAACTCTCGCTTTATGCTAAGTTTAGCAAATGCGAGTTCTGGCTGAATAAAGTGGCATTTCTTGGCCATGTGGTATCTGGAGAAGGAATTGTGGTAGATCCTGCGAAGATCAAAGCTGTAATGAACTGACCTAGGCCTACTACGGTTACGGAAGTCCAAAGTTTCTTAGGATTAGCAGGATATTAGAGACGTTTTGTGGAGAAGTTTTCATCCATAGCCATTCCACTGGTGAGATTGACTAAGAAAGAAACGAAGTTCAAATGGACAGATACGTGTGAAAGGAGTTTCAAAGAGCTCAAGCATCGGTTAACAATCGCATCGGTATTGACGATTCCATCAGGACCTGGAGATTACGAGATATATAGCGATGCTTCGCTAAAGGGACTAGGCTGTGTGCTAATGCAACATGGAAGAGTAGTTGCCTACGCGTCCCGACAGCAAAGACCGCATGAGACGAACTACCCGACCGATGATTTGAAATTGGCAGCAATCATCTTTGCTCTGAAAATCTGGAGGCATTATTTGGGTGGTGAGAAATTTCAGATTTATATGGATCACCAGAGCCTAAAGTATCTATTTTCGCATAAGGAACTGAATATGAGGCAGCGAGTGACATTCTGATTTCCTAGTCATTTTCAGACTCATTAATGAGAAGTGTATCTAGCGATGTGTTTCAGTCATATTTCGCTCAAATCTGATCAATTTGAGTGGACTGACCAAAAGGGAAAGGCTAACGCGACAAAAGGTACGTGGACTTAGGGAACTCAAATAGAAAATGGCGCTTTGACCAAAAGGATTGTCGACGGGACATTAAGAACCACAAAAGGCCGATCTAAGAACGATTAAGGAATGTATTGCTAGCGTTATACAATTGGAGCGCGGGTGATACCGCCTAACCAACGTATAATTTGTAAAATTTTCATAAATCGGACAGTGACGACGAGACCATAGGAACTAGTGATAGGCCCTCACAATTACATGACAACCAAAGTCGCCATGAATTGACGAGCCCTAAATGTCATATGAATCATAGGGTCGATACGTGTAACGTCTGCAAAAGCTGCCCGTTGGTTCGGGATAGGCTGAAACCACATTTGATAGAGAAAACGATCAGAAACGAGTCTTAAAAATTGAAAATGGAGAATCAAGAATTGCAACGTCATGTTTGGATTAGCCGTCGCCATGTCGAAGATTATTGGATTGAGAAAAACAGCGTTCTAAACGTAGAGGGTGAAATTAACATTTTGCCCCTCAAAGCTTTAGCCTTGCTTATGCAATTGAAGGAGGCATTTTGGTCTTCTATACACCCCCAAGAACCACCGAAAATTTGAAGAGATTATGGCCATTGGATCACCTTGATTGACACTTAGGACAAGTGTCACTAGATTAGCTAAAGAGTGGTCATGTCCACTTTTACACAACTACCATTCAACCCTTTGACTTTGAGGTTGAATATAGCCCTCTCTCTCTCTCCTTGGCTGGCCACTTCCCGTCCATTTCCACTGATACTTCATCTTCTTCTTCCTCTCTTCTCTACCGATCGCCCGACCAGTTTCTGTGCTGCCACTCGCCGCCACCGACGACCACTCCCGGCGACCTTCAGTCGGCGAGCCGACCATTCACACCTAGCCCAACCTCTTGCCGAATCCTCGAAGTGGAAGCGCGTCGATTGACCCACCGAAGAGCTCCGGCCAGCCATTATCCCGGAAGCCGACAGAAACAACACAATCTAAGGTAGGCAGCATTTCTGACCTCTTAGGACCTCGAAACGTTGGAGTCTTGCCACCAAATTTCATGGACATCTAGGGGGCTTATGTAGTGGTATGTGGTAAAAATTTTAGGTTTATTTGACGAAGTTTTGACTCCAAATAGGTCTTGTGATTGTTGGACAGAAACTGTCGGTTTGCAGTCTTGAAGGAATCGACGACTTTCGAAGGAATTCCAGCGACAACACGGCCCCAAATCTTCGATGAGCCTCTTAGACCCTTAGAAATACATGTTAGCAAGTAGGTTAGTGAATAAATGGTGAATTTGGAGTAGGTTAAGGGTTGGATATGCTCGGTTTACACAGAACCAACATAGCCCGGTTCGGTTCTGCGCGAACCGGTTCTGTAGAGGCTGTTGGTTGTTGGTTTTGAGTCTCAAATTCATCAATGAGACATGTTAATATGTTGAGGCATGTGTTAGTAAGGTTGGTGGTTCATGGATGGGTGAATTGGACAAGAGAAATTAACAATTGGTTGGGATTACATAGGTTACGCGGTGGGTTTGTTCTTGGACCATTGGGACCGAATTGTGAGGGCTTGAGGAGAGGATTTTTGTGGCATCAAGCTTGAGGTAAGGGAATCATAAAATTATGATAGGAAGATTGGACTCAATTGGGCAAGTCAGGTCAAATTGAAATTGATTCTTGAGAGACTTAATGTGATTGATCTTTGTATGTGCTAAGAGAGTATAGATGACTCGAATGTTTCATCATGCTTGTGCCTTGAGTAATTTTGTCACATTTGAATGTGCATTTGAATCGTCTTGCATGCCATGAATGCATTGTTTATGCATGAGTTGCACTTGGCCTTGTGTGGATGATTGTGATTGTGGTATGGCAGAAGCGAGGCGAAACCCTGATGCATATGAGACGCGGGGTGGTATGAGGAATGCCCTGAGGCGCTGAGGCGTGGGGTTGGAGTTGTATGGGACACCATTCGTATGCGTCGCGGGGTTGAGAAGGCCATAATCCTGATGCGTTGAAACGCGAGACGGGGTTGTGGTGTTAACGCTGGTCAGGAGTAACATTGAAACCTGATGCGTTTACTCGGGTTGTCAATGACGGTCTGATGCGTTTATGAGGACCGGGCATGATGCGTTCTAAACGCGGGCATGAGAATGAGGCAGGCAGGAAAAGGTGGATGTGGTGATGTAACAGGACGAGTTGTGCATGATCATATGAATGTGTTATGACGCCATAATTGCATGCCTGCCATCTGTGTGATGTTATCTATATTTGCATTGCCTTATATGTCCATGAGTATGAATTGTTGGGGTTTGTGACTGCCTGAGTGGACGATCGGCCTAACCTAGGGTTAGGACCCCTTTACTGAGATGTAAATCTCACCCTATTGGGGACCCTTATTTATACAGATCCTAGGGCTTGACGATGTGGCCTATCCGTTTTGGAGACCCCAAGGAGATGACCGTTTATTTTGATGAATTCCCTGATGGCTAGAGAACTATTTATGTAAGGAAGTGTATTGTGATTTGGGTAGACGAGGGTAGTAATAATTGGACGCCTCAAAGGTATGAGGCCTGGTTCAGGAAGGTTAGGGATGTGTCTACTAGGCCACTGAAGCCCAATGAGTTGCCCCAGGAAGGAATCCCTAGTTGGTGCCACCCCGCCCGAGACTTAGACCAGGCTAAGGGGTCTGTTACCGGTTCAAGGAATGGACCGGAGAGGACCTCGACCTTGGAGAACACGGAGGAAGAGGTCATAGTGGTCGAGGCGACTGAGGAGGATCTCGTGGAGCCGTCTGCTGAGGAGACCATGGAGGATACCATAGAGGTTCGCTTTGAGACCTTTTCATAGTACGAGCCCACGGAGGACGCATAAGAGATTGGGGACTCCAGCAGCTCGTCTTAGGAGCTCCTAGCCTGCCAGTTTGATCTTTTGACGGCGGTCCTGATCCTGTTTATCGTTGGATGTTATTGATGGATCTTTTTGTGTACGTATCCCGTCGCCCCCTTGTTTTAGAGGATATGGTGGCCATGTGTCTGTACGAACTTATGGATATTATGTATGACAGTATTTGCGCTATCCAGATCCCATTATACTATTTGTATGGAGGAGTTTTATTGTCATTCCTTCCGCGTGCTTTGTATATTATACGTCTCTCGACTTATGTGTGGATCTTGGGACCACGAGAGACATTTGTTTGCTTGCAGGGAGTCGTGTGCTCGTGCCTGAGGCACGGGGCGTGACATCCCCATTTACTTGGTATCAGAGCAAGGTCCGCTCGATCCGAAATTGATTGAGGACTGGAGTAATAAGGAGGATTAAGTTGGGACAAGAACGGATAGCGAGACCTTAGGAGACTGGTTAGGATAAGACATGGGATGCATAGCATGTGAGTTGGCACTTATGGTTGGCATTTGGCCTTGGCAGGGTTGTGGAAATGCATAAGGATTAAGTTCCCCACTTAGTGTTGAAAGTCGTTTCTAGATTTTGGCATGTTAAGTGAATGAGTATGGCTTGTTGTAGTGAACCGTTCGGGTGAACGGAACTGAGGAATGGCCATGCGCTACTTGTTGAAATGTCACTGGAATTCATTGTATGGAGAACTGTTGTGTTATCGTTGTTTCTTTTGAAGCATAGTTGGTAGCTCTGGACTTGGATAAATGAGTGAGTACTAACTCCTTAATGAACTTGTGGTGGACCAGGCTCAATAGAAGAATATAAGGATGAGCAATCCATTTAGGAGATATGGAAGACCCAAAGGCAGAGCCTCTAGCTCGAGGCGCTTGTAGCAGAAGACCCGAGGATGGATGGCGTATTGAGGATGCTAGAGAGGATTGGCGACCTCATTGACAGGCAAACCCAAGATCGGGATACTACCATAGCCCAAGCGGTAGGAGCCGCCATAACTGTCGTTATTGCCAACAACGACAATAATGGGGGCAATGGAAATCAGGGTGATCATGACCAGGGTAACGAGACCGTAAATACCCAAGAGGAGATTGTCGTGGCTAGACAGATGGGCCAGCTGATAGAGCAGTTCATAAAATTGAAGCCGATGCAGTTCGACGGGACTGAAGACCCCGAGCTAGCACCCAGGTAGATTGAGAAGCTGGAGAAAGCTTTTGGAGTGCTGAGGTGCACAGATGAGGAGAAAGTGTTGTTGGCAGTATACCAGTTGGAGGCTATTATAAACGATTGGTGGGCTACCACCAAGAATGAAGTTTTCCCAAAAGGAACAGCCATGACCTGGGATGCCTTCAAGACAGCGTTCAACGACAAGTATTTCTCGGAGATGGCCAGAGAAAGGAAGCGGGTAGAACTTCTACAGCTACGTTAGAACCAGCTGACGGTGGATCAGCACGAGGCCGAGTTCTCCAGAATGTCGAGGTACACATCTCGATCTGTAGAAGATCCCCAAGAGAAAGCACGGAGATTTCGAGACGGACTGAAACCTGAGCTCCGTAGTCAGATGATTGCCCTAAATCTGAAGACTTATAAGGAGATCTATGAGCAGGGCCAGATGATTGAAAGGGACTTAAAGAAGAGGAATACCTCTACTGGATCGTGATTTACCCCATTTAGAGACAACCGCCAGATGGGCAAGAGACCAATGGCGGGCAATAGGCGCTTTGTGCCTCTAGTAAGGAAAAATATCGTGAAGCAGCAGAATCCCACGAACTGAAGTTGCCGCCTTTGTGGCAAGAGGCATGGAAATGGGCCATGCTCGATAAGGACTGAAGCTTGTTTTAAGTGTGGTCAGATGGGCCACTAGATGAGGACGTGCCCGAATCAAGCTCCGGCGAGTCGACCTCAAGGACAGAGACTACAGGCTGGACCATCGACTGCCACTCCCCAGATCGAGCAGAGTCGACCCTCAACTCAGGGCAGGGTATATGCAGTAGCCCGCAGGGAGGCGGAGGAAGTGCTAGGCATGGTCACAGGTACGGTTTATTTGTGTGACCAAGCTGCATATGTATTGTTTGATCCCGATGCCACGCATTCATTTGTGTCTGCTCAGTTTACTGATTTGGTGGGTATGAAGTTAAAACCATTGAGTATAATTCTGCATGTTGCTACTCCATTAAAGGATAATATATTGGTTTCCTTGGGTTGTGCTGATTGTGAAATCGTGATTGGGGGGAGTAAAGAGAGTATTGATCTAGCTATGCTACCTATGTACGATTTTGATGTGATCATAGGGATGGATTGGTTGGGTAAGCAGGGGGTAGTGGTAGATTGTGGTAGTACGACAATTCGTTTCTACCTGGAAGACCGCCCTAGCTTTGAATTGGTGGGAAATCGATGAGGAACCTCGATCCCCTTAGTCTCATCTCTAGAAGTGACCAAGCTGATGTCAGAAGGGTGTCAGGCGTACTTAGTGGCAATAATGGACACGACTGCCGAAGAGCCAAAGTTAGAGAATATCCTGGTAGTGCGTGAATTTCCTGACGTGTTTCCCCAAGAGTTGTCAGGATTGCCATCAGAGCGAGATATAGAATTCGTGATTGAATTAGCTCCTAGAACGGAGGTGATTTCGAAGGCACCTTATAAGATGTCCCTGTCAGAACTGAAAGAGTTAAAGGTGTAGATGCAGGAACTGCTGGATAAAGGATTTATTCGACCGAGTGCTTCACCGTAGGGAGCGCCGATATTATTCATAAGAAAGAAGGATGAGTCTTTACATTTATGAATCGACTATAGACAGTTGAACCAGGTAACAGTAAAGAATAAATGCCCACTGTCGAGAATCGATTACCTATTTGATCAGTTGCAAGGAGCGGCGGTATTCTCAAAGATTGACCTGAGGACCGTGTATTTCCAGTTGAGGATCAAGAAAGAATACATACCTAAGACTTCTTTTAGGACAAGGTATGGTCAATATGAGTTCACAGTGATGCCTTTTGGATTGACCAATGCTCCAGCCGCATTCATGGATTTGATGCATCGAGTGTTTAAGGAATTCTTGGATCGATTCGCCATAGTTTTTATTGACGACATCCTGATTACTCGAGGAGTGATGCAGAACACGAGGAACACCTGAGGATTGTCTTGCAGACCTTGAGAGAACACTCGCTATATGCTAAATTGAGCAAATGAGAGTTCTGGCTGAATAAGGTAGCGTTTCTTGGTCATGTGGTGTCGGGAGAAGGAATCGCAGTGGATCCTGCAAAGATCGAAGCTGTAACAAATTGGCCTAGGCCTACTACGGTCACGAAAGTCAAAAGTTTCTTAGGATTAGTAGGGTATTACAGACGTTTTGTGGAGAAGTTTTCATCCATAGCCATCCCATTGACGAGGTTGACAAAGAAAGAAACAAGGTTTGAATGGACAGACAAGTGTGAAAGGAGTTTCCAAGAGCTCAAGCATCGGTTGACAACCGCACCGGTGTTGATAATTCCATCAGGATCGGGAGGCTATGAGATATACAGCGATGCCTCGCTCAAAGGATTGGGCTGTGTGTTAATGCAGCATGGAAAAGTAGTGGCCTACTCGTCTCGACAACTGAGACCACATGAAATGAACTACCCAACGTACGATCTGGAGTTAGCAGCGATCATTTTTGCTCTGAAGATCTGGAGACATTATCTCTGTGGCAAGAAGTTTCAGATTTATACCGACCACCAGAGCTTAAAGTATCTATTTTCTCATAGGGAGCTGAATATGAGGCAGCTTCGGTGGATGGTGCTGCTCAAGGATTATGATTGTGATATACTGTATCACCCTGGGAAGGCAAACAGAGTCGTAGATACACTTAGCCGGAAGTCGAGCATCGCCAGTCTACTAGTAAAAGGTTGGTCGATGATCGAGGATTTGAGAGATTCGGAGTTCAGACTAGAAGTCTACTAGTTGTCCAATCTGATAGCGACATTGAGGGTAGAACCTGAGATCCAGGAAGGAACAAAGACCTTGCAGTCTACGGACCCAAAGATTCAAAAAAATCATGGAGATGGACGTGACGAAGAGAAAACCAGAGTTTCAGGTGTCAGAGGACGGAATTTTGAAGTTCCGAGGGCGACTGTGTGTACCAAATGATGAATGACTTAAGGAAAGGATTTTGTCAGAGGTTCACAGGAGCAATTATAGTATCCACCTGGAGAGTACGAAGATGTTCCAGAACCTGCGTCAACATTACTTGTGGAACGGAATGAAGGTGGATGTGGCGAAATATGTTATAAAGTGCTTAACATGCCAGCAAGTGAAAGCGCAGCACTGTAAGCCTGGAGAACTATTACAGCCACTGGAGATTCCTGAATGGAAGTGGGAGCATATAACTATGGATTTTGTGATGGGACTCCCCAGGAGCCAGCGAGGTCACAACTCTATATGGGTAGTCATGGATAGACTGACTAAGTCCGCACACTTCATCCCAGTGCGAAAGGATTTCGTAATGGATAGATACGCCGAGTTGTATATGAGGCAGATAGTGAGGTTACATGGAGTGTCTGTAAAGATTACCTCAGATAGAGATCCCAAGTTCACGGCGAACTATTGGAAGAACCTTCAAGAAGTCATGGGAACCCAACTGCAGTTTAGTACGGCTTACCATCCACAGACGGACGGACAGTCGGAAAGGACGATCCAGACGCTTGAGGACATGTTGTGGGCGTACATCATAGATTTTAAAGGTGGATGGGAAGATTAGCTACATTTGGTAGGATTTGCTTATAATAATAGCTACCAGCTGAGCATCCAAATGGCACCATTCGAAGCACTCTATGGAAGGGCCTGCAGAACCCTGATTTGCTGGGATGAGGTTAGAGAAAGAAGTATCATAGGCCTAGAGTTGGCAGAGCAATCGGTGGAAGCAGTGAAATTAATTTGGGATAGATAAAGGACGACACAGAGTCATCAGAAGAGCTATTCGAACAAGCGGCGTAAGCCTTTGGAATTCCAAGTGGGCGATCATGTTTTCCTTAAAGTGTCACCGATGAGAGGATTATTGTGATTTGGGAAGAAGGGAAAACTGAGCCCAAAATATGTAGGTCCATTTGAGATACTAGAGTGAATTGGAACCTTGGCCTATAGGCTTGCCTTGCTGCCTAACCTATCCCTGGTGCATAATGTCTTCCACGTGTCGATGTTGCGGAAATATGAACCAGACCCGACACATGTGCTAGACTACGAAGCCATAGAAGTAGACGACCGGGTACCCTATGTAGAGAAGCCGATTAGGATTGAAGACCGAAAGGTACAAACTCTAAGGAATAAGACGATTCCACTAGTCAAAATTGTATGGGAGCACCATGGAACCGAAGGCGCCACGTGGGAAAATGAGAAGACAATGAGGCGACAATACCCCCATTTATTTGAGTAATTAAGTTTGATGTAAATTTCAGAGACGAAATTTTTGTAAGGGGGGAAGAGTTGTGGCATTTTGATTTCCCAGTCATTTTCAGACTCATTAATGAGAAGTGTATCTAGCGATGTGTTTCAGTCATATTTCACTCGAATCTGATCAATTTGAGTGGACTAACCAAAAGGGAAAGGCTAACGCGAGACAAGGTACGTGGACCTAGGGAATTCGAATAGTAAATGGCACTTTGACCATAAGGATTGTCGAGGGGACATTTAGAACCACAAAAGGCCGATCTAAGAATGATTAAGGAATGCATTGCTAGCGTTATACGATTGGAGCGCAGGTGATGCCGCCTAACCAACTATAATTTGTAAAATTTTCCTAAATCGAACAGTGACGATCGAGACCATAGAAACTAGTGATAGACCCTCACAATTACATGACAATCAAAGTCGCCATGAATTGACGAGCCCTAAATATGATATGAATCACAGGGTCGATACGCGTAACGTCTGCAAAAGCCGTCCATCAGTTCGGGATAGGTTGGAACCACGTCTGATAGAGAAAACGATCAGAAACGAGTCTTGAAAATTGAAAATGGAGAATCAAGAATTCCAACGTCATATTTGGATTGGCCGTTGCCATGTCGAAGATTAATGGATCGAGAAAAATGGTGTTCCGGACGTCGAGGGTGAAATTATCATTTTGCCCCTCAAAGCTTTAGCCTTACTTATGCAATTAAAGGAGGGCATTTTGGTCTTCTATACACCCCCAAGAGCCACCGAATATTTAAAGAGATTATGGCCATTGGATCACCTTGATTTACACTTAGGACAAGTGTCACTAGATTAGCTAAGGAGTGGTCATGTCCACTTTTACACAACTACCATTCAATCCTTTGACATTGAGGTTGAATATAGCCCTCTCTCTCTCTCCTTGGTCGGCCACTTCCCCTCCAATTCCACCGAGACTTCATCTTCTTTTTCCTCTCTTCTCTGCCAATCGCACGACCAATTTCTATGCCGCCATTCACCGCCATAGACAACCACTCCCGGCGACCTTCAGCTGGCGAGCTGACCATCCACACCTAGCCCAACCTCTTGCCGACATCCTCGAAGTGAAAGCGCCTCGATTGACCCACCGAAGAGCTTCGGCTAGCCATTCTCCCCGAAACCGACACAATCTGAGGTAGGCAGCGTTTCTGACCTTTTAGGACATCGAAACGTTGGAGTCTTGCGACCAAATTTCATGGACATCTAGAGGACTCATATAGTGGTCTGTGGTAAAAAGTTGAGATTTATTTGATGAAATTTTGACCCCAAATGGGTCTTGTGATTGTTGGACAGAAACTGTTGTTTTGCAGTCTTGAAGGAACCGGCGACTTTTGAAGGAATTCCGGCTACGACACGGCCCCAAATCTTCGGTGAGCCTTTTAGACCCTTAGATATACATGTTAGCAAGTAGGTTAGTGAATAAATGATGAATTTAGAGTAGGTTAAGGGCTGGATATGCTCAGTTTACATAGAACCGAACATAGCCTGGTTCAGTTCTGTGCAAACCGGCTCTGTGGAGGCTGTTGGTTGTTGATTTTGAGTCTCAAATTCATCAATGAGACATGTTAAGATGTGGAGGCATGTGTTAGTAAGGTTGGTGGTTCATGGATGGGTGAATTAAACAAGAGAAATTGACAATTGGTTGGAATTACATAGGTTGCGTAGTGGGTTTGTTCTTGGACCATTGAGACCAAATTGTGAGGACTTGAGGAGAGGATTTTTGTGGCATCAAGCTTGAGGTAAGGGAATCCTAAAACTATGATAGGAAGATTGGACTCAATTGGGCGAGTCAGGTGAAATTGAAATTGATTCTTGAGACACTTAATGTGATTGATCTTTATATGCGCTAAGAGAGTATAGATGACTCAAATGTTTGATCATGCTTGTGCCTTGAGTAATTTGTCACATTTGAATGTGCATTTGAATCGTCTTGCATGCCATTGATGCATTGTTTATGAATGAGTTGCACTTGGCCTTGTGTGCATGATTATGATTGTGGCATGGCGGAGGTGAGGCGAAACCCTGATGCGTATGAGACGCGGGGTTGGAGTTGCAAGGTACCTTGATGCGTATGAGACGCGGGGTTGAGAAGGCCATAATCTTGATGCGTTGAAACGCGGGACGGAGTTGTGATGTGTTAACACTAGCCAGGAGTAAGATTGAAACCCGATGCGTTTATACGGGGTTGTCAATGACGGTCTGATGTGTTTACACGGACCGAGCCTGATGCGTTCTAAACGCGGGCATGAGAATAAGGTAGGCAGGAAAAGGTGGATGTGGAGATGCGGCAGGACGAGTTGTGCATGATCATCTGAATGTGGTATGACGTCATAACCGCATGCCTGCCATCTGTGTGATATTATCTGTATTTGCACTGCCTTATATGAGTTTGAATTGTTGTGGTTTGTGACTGCCTGAGTGGACAGTCGGCCTAACCTAAGGTTTGGACCCCTTTACTGAGATGTAAATCTCACCCCGTTGGGGACCCTTGTTTTTACATACCCTAGGTCTTGGCAATGTGGCCTATCCGTTTTGGAGACCCCACGGAGATGACCGTTTATTTTGATGAGTTCCCTGATGGCCGAGGATCTATTTTTTTTTAAGATAGTGTACAGTGGTTTGGGTAGATGAGGGTAGTAATAGTTGGAAGCCTCACAGGTATAAGGCCTGATTCAGGAAGATTGGGGATGTGTTTACTAGGCCGCTGAAGCCCAATGAGGTGCCCTAGGAAGTAATCTCCAGTTGGTACCACCCTGCCCAAGACTTAGACCAGGGTGAGGGGTCTGTTGCCGGTTCAAGAAATTGACCGGAGAGGACCCCAATCTTGGAGAACACGGAGGAAGGGGTCATAGTGGTCGAGGAGACTGAGGAGGATCTCGTGGAGCCGTCTGCTGAGAAGACCATGGAGGATACCATAGAGGTTCGCTCTGAGACCTTTTCGGAGTACGAGCCCACGGAGGACGTAGAGGAGACCGGGGACTCCAGCAGCTCGTCTTAGGAGCTCCCAGCTTGCCAGTTTGATCTTTTGACGGCGGTCTTGATCCTGTTTATCGTTGGATGTTATTGATGGATCATTTAGTGTACTTACCCCATCGCCCCCTTGTTTTAAAGGATTTGGTGGCCATGTGTCTGTACGAACTTATGGATATTATTATGTATGATAGTATTTGCGCTATCCATGTCTCATTATACTATTTGTACAGAGGAGCTTTATTTTCATCACTTCCGCGTGCTTTGTATATTATACATCTCTCGACTTATGTGTGGATCTTGGAACCACGAGAGACATTTGGTTTGCTTGCAGGGAGTCGTGTACTTGTGCCTGAGGCGCGGGGCATGACACAGCGTCGATGGATGGAACTGTTTAAGGATTATGATTACAACATATTATATCACCCTAGAAAGGCAAACAGAGTCGCGGATGCGCTCAGTCGGAAATTGAGTATTGCCTGTCTACTGGTAAAAGGGTGATCGTTATATGAGAACTTGAGGGATTCTGAGTTAAGATCGGAAGTCGGTCAACTATCCAGTTTAGTAGCCACATGAGGATAGAACACGAGATCCAATAAAAGATAAAAACCTTACAGTATACGGACCTAGAAATTTAGAAAATCCTGGAGATGAGTGCTACGAAGAGGAGACTAGAGTTTCAAGTGTTAGAGAATGGAATCTTGAAATTTCGAGGGTGTCTATGCGTATCAAAAGATGACGAGCTTAGGGAAAGGATTTTATCAGAGGCTCACAGAAGCAATTATAGTATCCACCCGGGTAGCACGAAAATGTATCAAAACTTGCGTCAACATTATTGGTGGAACGGGATGAAAGCGAATGTAGCGAAGTATGTGGCAAAGCACTTGACGTGCCATCAGGTAAAGGCACAACACTGTAAACCCGATGGATTGTTACAGCCGTTAGAGATTCCTGAATGAAAATGGAAACGCATGACTATGGACTTTGTCATGGGACTACCGAGGAGCCAAAGAGGCCAGGATTTGATTTGGGTAGTCGTGGACCGATTGACCAAGTCTACACACTTCATTCCTGTTCGAAAGAATTTCGCGGTGGATAGATATGCCGAACTGTATGTGCGGTAGATAGTAAGGCTACATGGAGTACCCGTGACGATTACATCGGACAGAGATCCCAAATTCACGACGAACTTCTAGAAGAGTCTCCAAGATGCCATGGGAACTCGACTACAATTTAGTACAGCATACCAGCCACAAACGGACGGACAATCGGAAAGAACGATTCAGACGCTCGAAGATATGTTACGAACGTGTGTGATAGACTTCAAAGGTGAATGGGAGGATCAGCTGCATTTGGTAAAGTTCACATATAACAACATTACAGGCCCAGAGTTGGTAGAGCAATCAGTAGAGGCGATGAAAGTAATTCGGGATAGGCTAAAGATGACACAGAGTCGTCAAAAGAGTTATGCGGATAAACGACGTAAGCCTTTGGAGTTTCAAGTAGGCGATCATGTTTTCCCTAAGGTGTCGCCAATGAGGGGATTATCTCGATTTGGAAAGAAATGAAAACTGAGTCCAAGATACGTAGGTCCATTTGAAATTTTGGAACGGATTGAGACATTAGCCTACAGGCTTGCCTTACCGCCTAAATTATCTCAGGTGCACAGCGTCTTCCATGTGTCAATGCTACGGAAGTACAAGCCGGACTCGACGCATGTACTAGATTACGAGGTTTTTGAAGTGGATGACAGAGTATCCTACGTAGAAAAGCCAGTCAGGATCGAAGATCGAAAGGAGCAAATTCTAAGGAATAAGACGATTCCATTGGTCAAAATTATTTGGGAGCACCATGGAACCAAAGCCGATACGTGGGAAAGCGAGAAAACGATGAGGCATCAATACCCCCATTTGTTTGAGTAACTGGTTTATTATAAATTTTGAAGACGAAATTTTTGTAAGGGGGAAGAGTTGTGACATTCTGATTTTTCCTGTCATTTCGAGACTTATTAATGAGAACATATCTAATGATGTCTTTCAGTCGTATCTCGCTCGGATCTGATCAATCTCGAGTTAACTAACCAAAAGGGAAAGGCTAACGCGAGACAAGGTACGTGGACCTAGGGAACTCAAATAGGAAATGACACTTTGACCATAAGGATTATCGAGGGGACATTTAGAGCCATAAAAGGCTGATTTAAGAGCAATTAAGGAATGCATTGCTAGTATTATGCGATTGGAAAGCGGGTGATGCCGCTTAATAAATGTATAATTTGCAAAATTTTCCTAAATCAAACGATGACGATCGAGACCGTCGGAACTAGCAATAAACCCTCACAATTACATGACAACCAAAGTTGTCATGAATTGACCAGCCATAAGTGTGATATGAATCATAGAGTCGATATGCGTAACTTCTGTAAAAGACGCCCGTCAGTTCGGGATAGGCTGGAATTACATCTGTTAGTGGAATGATTTAGAGACAAGTCTCGAAATTAGAAAATGGAGAATCAAGAATTCCAACATTATAATTGGATTGGCCATCGTCTCATCGAAGAAAATTAGAATCAGAAAAACGATGTTCCGGACGTCGAGGGTAAAATTATCATTTTGCCCCTCAAGCCTTAGCCTTGCCTTAATGAATGAACAAGGGAATTTTGGTCATTGATACCCCCACTATAGCTGCCGAAAATTTGAGAAATTGGCAGCCATTGGAAGAAATATTGATTGACATATGGACAAATGTCAATGGATGGTGAATGAGCATTTATTAAACCACTTTTAACCTACCATTCCACCAAGTTGATCAAGCCATTTGTGCATACACACCCTTACCCCTTCATTCTGTCGAAACCCCCTCTCTCCATAGTCTTCTTCTTCTTCTTCTTCTTCTTCTTATTCTCCGGCCGAGAGCTACACATCCCCCGACTAGACCTGACCGCAGGCTTCGCTCATTCCGACCGCCCCTTCCGGCCACCACCTGAGCTCGAGCCGACCACCAGCACCTTCCTCATCCTCTTGCCGACAACCTCCAACTTGAATCACGATATTTGATCCATCGAGGAGTTCCGACCGGCCATTTTCTCAAGAGTCGACGAAAACTGTCGCAGCTGAAGGTAAGCTGCCATTTAGACTCCGTAGGACCTTGAAACGTTTAAATCTTTCGGTCACCAAGCCAACACGTAGCACAACCTAGACCGTTCGATCATCTAACAGATTCAAACTGAACTCCAACGGCTCAGCTGACGTGGCTGCCACATGGCATGCCATGTCAGCACTATTGGCTGATTGACCGCCACATCATCATCTTCCCTCAAGCATTCTTCTTCTGTAACGGACGATCGAGAGACTCCGGGGATGATCTAACGGTGAAATCTCGACGAAATCGAGCAGGACCAACGCTAATTGACTAGTCTCAAAGTTTCGCATCACATATCTCACAATCATACAGTATCATTCTCGGAAAATAAGCTAATCAAGCTTTACACAGTTCAACCACGGCTATTCTAATCAAGCAACAAAGAGTATATTGGACTAATTCCTTCATATGATCACTTCTAAATGAGTGCAGAAGACTTACCTACAAGTCAGATTGACCTGGTAAGGTCTAGGATAACCTAGACAAGCTTCGACTGAATCGGGAATGGTGACGAGGTTCGAATGCGAGGTTTGACTCGATTTCAATGCAATCAAAATGTGGAGCCATGCTTAGTGACATCTTAGAGATGTTTCGCACACATCAATCGCAAGAATTAAAATCGAAACGAAGATCTGCCATTAAAGGTCAGAAATGAAGCTTGAAGGTTGACATACCGTTTTTTGAGATCATAGGTGATGCGATATAGTGCCATTGACTCTGTAGAGCTCCAGCAAACTCCTCCAAGTGGAATTACGACTCGATTTGGCCTGAATCGCCGTCACTGATCTCCCACAAGCTGAACTCAAGCTCTCGACGACAGGGGTCGAAAAGCGAGTTCTCTCTCTTGTTTTCTCTCTCTCGATTTTGTTGTTCTCCAGAAACATAATGAACCACCCCTCAACCGAAAGTCCCCCCAAAGGCTATATACTACTCTTAAAATTTAGCGTCGAACAATGACGTGTATACCGGCTTCAATTGCACGTGAGGCCACGTGCTTTTGAGCCTAAACGGCGTCAGAGAAGATGGGCATTCTATCCAGCTCCGTTTGGTTCTCAGACAGGTTTAATCTCCCGCAAATTTGTCACAGATTTGAGGTGTGGTTGCTTTTGTTGACTTTTTACAGCCTCGAAGCTTGACCGGCCGATTACTCCTTCCTTCGGCGACGTCGAACGATGATGCCGGCGTCAATCGATAGGTAAAGGTGAGGGTAACAATACGCCTACCAATGCTCGCACAATAACTTGCGAATCGGCCTTCAATTTGATGATCAAAATCAACCTGTGGACTGTTCACTCGCACAGCAGCTCGAGAGAGAAGATGATACTGTAGCAGATCGGTTCGACCGGTCGATCGGTCTGACTAGTCAAAATCGGTTCTAATTTGATTTTCCAAAATTAACCTTAATTTGCGGGAAATTTTTGCAAATTGAACCTCAAAATCGAAATTAGGACATGAATATTTTCTAAAAATGTGATTTTGCCTAAAAGTTCGTGTCAATTTCTATAAAAGCCCCAAATTTTTCCTTAATTTCAATTCAAAAATTTATGAAATTGAAGGCTCAAATGATCAAATTGGATCAAACCACCTATGCCAATCGACTTAGAATGATGAAACAAATTAGGAAGTGGCTTCAATTGGCAAAGGTAGCCCTTGAATTGAAAGTAATTTCAATTATGCCCAAATTCAAGGACTAAATTGCTCTAAAGTATGCAATTTTGCCCAATTCATGCAATTGAACAATTTGTGCAAATAATTGGACTAAATTGCAATGAAGGACAATTAGATTGAATGTCAAGACCCTAAAAATGTCAAAATTGCAAATTAAAAGACTCAATTGACATTTTTTACCAAATTCAATCATAAGTGTAACAAAGAAACAAATAAAATTGAACTTGAATTTACACTTTTTATGTGGTCAAAATACAAGGGAATTAAAATAAAAATATTGACTATTTTTTCATATTTTTGTGACCTCAAATGCTATTTTTCTTGAATTTTTATCTATTTTCCAATTTTTCAAAAATATTAAAAAATACAAAAAATAAAGAAAATTATTTTTGTTCAAAAATGATTCCTTAGGCTTGGCCAAGGCTATCAAAGTTGATTTACAATTGTTCAACTTTTTATGAATTTTTGTGAATTTTACAAACATAAACTGAAATAGACTAGTTAAAAATCAGGTGTCGGCATCTACCCCTCTTTGAGAGGAATCTCATGAGAGGTTTCACTCAAAGACAGGTGACACCTGAATCTAGACCAACTCAACTGTGGAAAAGAAAAACAAATCATAACATTCAATCTTTCTCGTCCTATTGGTAAACTGTCACGCCTCACGCCTACTGGCACGAGCGCGCGACTCCCTGCAAGCAACAACTCTCCCGAACGTCCCAAAATTCACATATATTGAGAGATGCGTAAGATCAATAGCATGCGAAAATGATAATATATAAACTCTTCCGTAAAATATTAGAGGGGACCAAGGTAACGAGAACGCCAATAAATAAACATAATCTCCCAACTGTTCACACAAGGCATTTGCAGAGTAAAGCTGCTGGTTAGTAGGAGTGATTGGGTCAGTACAAAAGAGGGTCATCATCATCTCCAAACGAAAACGGGACATCAAAACCATCATCAAAATACATCAGCCCAAACAAACGGAAAATCCCTAAGTCAAGCTACTGGAGTCGTCAGTCTTCTCAACGTCCTCGGTAGACTCGTACTCCGAGAAGGCCTTCAAGCGTACCCCTACAGTGTATTCCATGATCGTGTCTACTGACTGCTCCACCAAGTCACCCTCGGAGGCTTCGACCTCTATAACCTCGTCGGTGTCCTCCAAGGTCAAGGTCCTCTCAGGGATGTTTCTCGAGCGGCTACTGACCTCTCAACCTCCATGAAATCCCGAGCAGGATGACATCAGCTAGGGACATGGGGTACCTCAGTGGGCTTTAGCGATCCCATAGTCACTTTCCCTACTTTCCTAAATCAAGTCACGAACTTGTGAGGTTTCCAGCTCTTTGCACCCTCGTCAACCCAGATTACCGTGCACTTTCTAACGTACACAGTTCCCTATCCATCCGGGAACTCCTCAAAATAAGCAAATATTTCCTTCAGGTCTCCAAATCTAATAGGCCACATTTTCACGGCCTAGAATCTGAAAATGGAGTCCCACAACGGGGTGAGATTTACATCTCAGTAAGACAGGTCCTAACCCTAGGTTAGGCTGACCGTACACTCAAGCGAACGCAATCGCAAACAAATTTGCACAAGTAATCACATAAGTCATTCAACTGTCATTTAATAACATACGGATGTCAAGCATGCAATCATGACATCATATTACATCATTAGAAATCAAGCACATATTATTAAGCCAGATTACACCTTTCTATGCCTCCATTTGATTCAAGCCCGCATTTAGAATGCCTCAAGCTCGGTCCGCATAAATACGCCTCAGACCGTCTTATTGACAAACCCGCGTAAACGTATCAGGATTTCAATCTCGTTCCAGGCCTGTGTCGACACATCTCAAACTCCATCCCGCGTCTCAACACATCAGGACATTGGCCATTTCAACTCCGCGTCTCATACGCCTTAGGGTGCCATTCAACTTGAACCCCGCACCTCAGTGCCTCAGGGTATCCATCCACAAACCCCACATCTCAACGCCTCAGGGTGCCACAATTCTCCAGACATGCCAAATGCTCATTTCAATTCAGAACTCATAACCAAATGCAAACTAATGTGACGAGCAACACATCTATGGCATGCGGGATGATTAAATTCATCACTCAAATGCGACAATCAAATCATGGCACAAGAATTGTCAAGTATTCAAGTCGTCTATATCTCTCAACGACACACGCTAGACAATCACACTTTAAACTTTCAAGAACCAATCTAATTTCACACTCAATTCACCCAATCGAGTCCAATCCTCCTAGCCAAGGTTTAGAAACTTCTTACCTTGTGCTAAAACCAACACAATTATTCTTCCAAGCACTTCAATGGTTCGATCCTAATGGTCCAAGAACAAGTCGATCGTGCAACCCAAGGAAATTCATCCACTTCGTCAATTTTCTCGCCCAATTCGTCAATTCACTAAACATACACCTCATTGACATATTGATTAACATCCTCATACTTATCAACGATGAATTTGGAGCTCAATTCAACTCCCAACAACCTCCCACATATTCTGTATGCATAGAACAGAAACATGGCATTTTCGGTTCTGTGCATATCTCAACCAATCAGCTCTTAAACTAACTTAAATCCTCAATTTATCCACTAATCTACTTGCTAACATGTAGTTCTAAGACTTGGAAAGCCTCACCGAAATTTTGGAGTCAAGGCGACACCGAAGAGTCCTCGAACGGCGTCGGTTCCTCCAAGTCCTCAACCGATCAGTTTTTGTCCTTCAAACACAAGATCCATTGGGGGTCAAAAATCCATCAAATTCATCCAAACTTTTTACCACAGCTCATTCTACGAGTCCTCTAGATGTCCACAAAATTTAGCATAAATATTCAAAGGTTTCGGGGTCCTACGGAGTCTAAATAGCAGTTTACCTCTAGCTGCGACGATTTCTGTGACATTCTGATTTTCAATCAACTTCAAACTCTATAATAAGAAGTTCATGTATATCAAGCGATGAATTTCAGTCGTATTCCGCTCAAATCTGATCAATTTGAGTAGGCTGACTAAAGGGGAAAGGCTAAAAGCGAAGCGAGATACGTGGACCTAGGTGACTCGGATAGGAAATGATGCTTCGATCATAAGGATTGTCGAGGGGATATTTAGAACCACCAAAAGGTCGATCTAAGAACGATCAAGGATTACCGTGCGAGTGTTGTACGACTGGAGCGCGGGTGACGCCGCTTAACCAGCGTACGATTTGCAAAATTATCCTAAATCGAACTGTGACGATCGAGACCTTAGGGACTAGCGATAAAACCTCGCAATTACATGACAACCAAAGCTGCCATGAATTGACAAGCCCTAAATGTGATGAGAATCACGGGGTCGATACGCGTATAGTCTGCAAAATCCGTCCATCAGTTCGGGATAGGCCGAAATCACGTTTGATAGAAGAAACGATCAAAATTGAGTCCTGAAAAAGTTTGAAATGGAAAATCAAGAATTCCAACGTCAATTGGATTGGCCATCGCCCTATGAAGAAGTCAGAAATGAGCAAAACGATATTCCGAACGTCGGAGGTAAAATGACCATAATGCCCTTCAAGCTTAGGACTTTGTCTTTATAATTGAATGAAGGGAAAAATGGACATTCTCCCCCCCCCCAAGCTGCCGAAAGTTCAAGGGCAAGTGATGGCCATTGGATTCCCTTGAGAAGAACAATGGACAAGGGTCAAGCATCCAAGGGTGGGAGATCAAGTCATCAATTAATGCCCACCTACCAATCACTTCAATTAATCAATTTTTGGGGATAACCAACTCTCTCTTTCATCTCCCCCTCACTCTTCATTCGGCCATTTTTGCTCCCCTAAAGAACCGACCAAGCTTGCTCTTCTTCTTCCTCAGTTTCTGTTGCTCGCCGACTACCCCGAAGCCCGCCGTTCGGACCGTACGATCGCCGCCTCCAGCCATCCCCTGCTATCGGTCAACCACCCAAATTTAGATGCACGTCTTGCCAATGTTTTCCAACTTAAATCAGGTCATTTGGACCTCTGTGGAATTTAGGGCAAGCATTCTGCCACAGGTTGACAGATTCTGCTCCAATTTGAGGTAGGTTCGGTTCTGAACCCTTTTGACAACCGAAAACTTGGAATCTTTGGCTCAAATTTGGTGGAGATCAATTAGATATATAGATAGTTCCGTGGTAAAAATTGGAGATTTATTTGATAATTTTTTTACCATGAACAACCCTTGTACATTATACCCAGAATCTGTCGGTATTTTGGATCTTGGACAACCGGCGAACTTCCGACGACTTTCCTGCATCCACGTGACTTGAACCTCACGCTGAGCACTCCAAACCCTTAGGTAGACATTATAAGAGGTAGAAGGGTGTATAATCGATGGATTTGAGGTAGATGAGGATCGGTTGGACCAGGCATGAACAGAACCAAATGAAACCGGTTCAATGCCAGGACAAACCAAATATGTGGAGGGCTGAATAGGCTGGATTTGTGTTGTAATTTGGTGTGTATGATGTGTTATGATGATAAGGAGTATGTTATGAATGATTTGGACAGATGAATTAAGGAATTGGACTTGGAATTTGACAAATAGGTTGATTGTCCTAGGCTGCACGACGAATTGGCCTTGGACTTGAGTTGGCCGAATCTTAGGAGGTGCAAGAAGGAGTGAATTGCGTTGCTAAGCTAAGGTAAAAAATTCTCTAAATCAAAGCTAGGGGGATTGGACTCGATTTGGTAAGTCGAGGGCCGATCGGAAATGGTATATAGGAAAATCCTCAATGGTAATAGCTTGATGTGTTCTTAGACGCTATCAAATGATTACAGGACATGGCCTATGCTTGAGTTGTTTGTAAGTTTAGGTGTCATTTGAATTGATTCGCATGCCATGGATTTAGGAATTGTATTAGAATGCGCATTAGCTATTGAAATGTAAAATTTGAATTGAAAGATCAAGTTGTTTAATATGATGTGGCATGAATTATGATTGCGGCATTACATGGCAAGGCCTTAAGGCGTATGAGATGCGAGGCAGAAGGTTGAGACTCTGATGCGATAAGGTCGCGGGGTGAATTGTGATTAGGTGGCGCCCTGATGCGACGAAGTTGCGGGGTTGAGATAGACACAGTCCTGATGCGATCTATTCGCGGGACAGAGTATGAGCTCATAAACCCTGCTTGAAATTGAACCGGGGCCTGATGCGTTTACGCAGGCCGAGCCTGATGCGATCTAATCGCAGGCTAGAGAATGAGGCAGGCAGAGGTTGATTGATGTGGTGAAGTGACAGGCCGAGCATATACGTGCAGTTATGTGTGACATGAGAATATAAATGAATGCATGTCCTCTGTGCATTGTTGTTTATTGAATTATGAATATTATACCTGCGTGTGACCATGAGTTGGATAGATTGAGTAGCTTGGCTGCCTGAGTAGACAATCAACCTGACCTAGGTTAGGTTTTTTTTTCTTACTGAGATTGTATCTCACCCCTTTTGGGGAAACCTTACTTTACAGATCCTAGGCAGTAGTGATGTGGCCTATCAGATTCGGGGACCCGTAGGAGATGACAGCTTTTTACGATGAGTTCCCCGACAGGCAGGCGAATATTTATGTGAGGAAATGTATAGTAGTATGAGTAGACGAGAGGAAGCTGGACTAGAAGCCTCACAGGTTTGAGGCATGGTTTAGATGGGACGGGGACAAAAAGGTCGAGCCTTTGAAGCCCCATGAGGTTCCAGAGAGGGTCATATCTCCCTGGTGTTAGACGATCGCAGACTAGGAGTTTCCTGAGGGATTGGTGGCCTGGTCGAGGAACGACTCGGAGCGGACGCCGACAGCTGAGTATTCCGTGCCACCGCTAGAGGACAAGGTCATCGTGGTGGAGCTGTCCGAGGGAGACCTATCCGAGCCGGACCACGAGGCGACCATGGAGGGAGACCTAGCTGAGCAGTCGCATGTGGCGACTATGGAAGACTCTATGGAGGTTCCATCGAAAACTTTCTCCTAGTACGAGCCATTAGAGGGGAGCGATGACACCGAAGATTCCAGCAGTTCTTCCTAGACGACTCCGGATGGTGACATGACATTTTAACTGGCGACCTAACCCCCTTCCCTGGTGGATTTTATGGATACCATTTTGGCATGCTTACCCGTCGCCCTGATGTTTAGCGGAGTAGTACTCATTGGCTGTTGGTGTTGATGTATGACTTTTTATGATGATATCCAGTTCTGCTTAATCTTGGTGTATATGTATATATATATATATATATGTATGTTGTACAGGGAGTCGTTGGCTTCTGTGTGCTTAATGTAAACTATTTTATCTCTCGCCCTTTCTTTATATATAGGTGGATCCTTGGGACTGCCAAGAAATTGTTGTTGTTTTACTTACAAGGATGATTGCGTGCTCGCGTTGAGGCGCGGGGCGTGACAGTTTCCGTCGACTTTCGGGAGAATGGCTGGCCGAAGCTCCTTAGTGGGTCAAATGACTTGATTCCACTTGCAGGTTGTTGGCAAGAGGATGAGGAAGAAGCTGATGGTCGACACGATGGCTAGAAGTCACCAGGAGGGGCGGTCGACGGCGGCGATCCGACGGGCAGTGGCTGGTCGAGTTGGAGCTTTCTTGGCCGAATTAAAAAGAAGGAAGAAGAAGAAGAAAATGGCAGAATGGAGGGGTTTCAGCTGAGGGAGTGAGAGAGGGTGAGGTGTATACAAATTTGAGAGTCAATAGAGTTGAATGGTTGGTTAAAGGTGTCCCCATCAACATCAATGCATAATCCTTTAACACTTGTCCATATATCAATCAATGTTTCATCAAATGGTTGTCAGTTTCTTCAATTTTCAACAGCTATAGTGGGGTATCAATGACCAAAATGCACTTCCTTAATTATAAAGGCAAGGCTAAGGCTGGAGGGGCAAAATGATAATTTTACCCTTGAAATCCGGAATGTCGTTTTTCTGATTCTAATTTTCTTTGATAAGGCGACGGCCAGTCCAATAATAATGTTTGAATTCTTGATTCTCCATTTTCTAATTTCAAGACTCGTTTCTAAATCCTTTCTCTATCCAATGTGATTCCAGCCTATCCCGAACTGAATGGGGTTTTTACAGACGTTACGCGTATCGACTCTGTGATTTATATCACACTTAGGGCTTGTCAATTCATGGCGACTTTGGTTGTCATGTAATTGCGAGGGTCTATTACTAGTTTTGACTGTCTCAATCGTCACTGTTCGATTTAGGAAAATTTTGCAAATTATACATTGGTTAAGCGGCATCACCCGCGCTCCAATCGTATAACGCTAGTAATGCATTCCTTAATCGTTCTTAGATCAACCTTTCATGGCTCTAAATATCCCCTCGACAATCCTTATGGTCAAAGTGTCATTTCCTATTTGAGTTCCCTAGGTCTACGTACCTTATCTCACGTTAGATTTTCCCTTTTGGTCAATTAACTCGAGATTGATCAGATCCGAGCGAGAAACGACTGAAAGACATCGTTGGATACATTCTCATTAATAAGTCTCAAAATGACAGAAAAATCAGAATGTCGCATAAACGCTTTGCTTATTCTGTCATTGCAGATGTAAGAGAGAGAGATGAAGTAGAGATACTCACCTATTACTCACCCGCCTGATGCTCGTGTGGCATGCGTGGTGTATGGCGGATTCAATTGGACACCTAGGGATTCTTCTCTTGAATATCCTAGGGCAGTTATGTTCTAGCCCATATGGTATGTCAAACTAAAATAGGATTCCTATCCGATAGGAACCTAGGGGTGACGCACCCATTCTTTAGGGTTTGTCACAGGTTTCGATCAGTATGGAGGATCAGGCCTTGAATAGGACTCCTTTCTATCAGGAACCCATGGATGACGCGCCAATTTTTTTTTAGGGTTTGTCTGAAACTAGGCTTCCTATCTACCAGGAACCTAAAAATGGCGCACCTATTCTTTATGGTTTGTCAAATACTAGGCTTTCTATCCACCAAGAACCTAAAGGTGACGCACCTATTCTTTAGAGTTTGTCGAATAGTAGGCTTCCCATCCACTAGGGACCTAAAGGTGACGCACCCGCTCTTTAGGGTTTATCGGATACTAGGCTTCCCATCCACCAGGGACCTAAAGGTGACGTACCCGTTCTTTAGGGTTTGTTGGAGACTAGGCTGATCCTACACCTTAATGAATCAACGAGGGTCTATACAAATGAGGTATACAAATAAGCTATTTTGGGGTTTATGGATTACTTAGAACCTTACAGAAAGCTGATTCTAAAGATTGTCTTCTTGACGTGTAATGTGTCATTTTAGGATTTGGAGACTCCAAGTATCTTGCAGAAAGCTCAAACTTGCAAAAACTTTTGTTATTAGGATTGTTCAGAGATTTAGGGGTTACCTGAAATCTCGCAGAAAGCTAAATTTGAAAATTGTCTTTTTGACGTGGGAGGTGACATTCTGAGATTTGGGGACTCCAGATATTCTACAGAAAGCTCAAACCTACAATCTCACATAAAAGACGACTCTGACGCTCTTTTTTGTTGAGCAAGGTATTCTTCATAGAAGTTTAAACCTGAGAGTTCATTCCTCATCAAAAGATATCAGTTATCTCGAGGCAATGACAATTATACTGTAGGTAAAGTTTTACTTTGACCTATGCGTTATGCAAAATGACCTATGATGTTGGAGGTTATCCAAGACATCTCGAGGCATGCAAAAGATGATCGGAAATCCTTGTAAGGAAAATCCTGGATCAAGCAATTTGAAATTTCCAACAAAGATCATTTTTAAACATTCTATTGGAATGCCTTCGTTAAAGAGGATTTCTCACCGAAGAGAGCACTCGAACTTCCTAATAACCTACACCTGGGTTTTCGGGGCTATTCCCAGCACATACACTCCAATCAATCGGGAGGTCTTTACGGAACCATAATGTTGGGCTTGGACACAGTTTCCAAGGGGGACTCATTCTCTGAGTCAAGCTTTTTGAATGAAAGTTTTATTCATCTACTCCGGGTTTACAAGTCAAGAACCCTGCAAAATGATAAATGAATAATCTTGCTCGTACCTCTTCGAGCTAAGGTACACATTAACCTAGGCGTCTTAGTCAGAAAAGACTGCAATGGGTTGTACTGTCGGTAGGATTTGGGACTGAAAAAGGCTTATTTTTTGCCCAGAATCATGATGGGTTTAACATCAGTGAACATTGCCGGTCAATCTTCTATTTTGTCTCTAGCCGACGATTCCTTGAAGAACATCTTTTGTCTTCTTGAGAATAGGTTTACTCTTTGAAAGACCTTCTGTATCTTTTGGCAATTGGCTACAATTCCATTTGGAGGGTAGCCTTTCACTGCATAGTTCTTGGGGATTCTTCTCTATTTCAGAAGTTGTTGGGGGTAGAAGCATCTAGTAATCTCTTGGAGTCCCAAAATCAGTCTTATGACTTTTCAGCCTTTCAATGAATGTCAGCCCTGTTCTTGTCGGGCTTTTTGGTTTCTTTTTAAAACATAGAGATTCGGCTTTTTTCTCTTTTTCGATCCCGCCTTTTCCTTTTCTTTTTCTAGAAACTAGGATTTTTATGATCATGTGAGGTATGTGACTTAAGTCTCATCTCGTCTGAACATTTTGCTTTGAAAGTTTCATGTAGCTCCTATTTCTTGAACTTCTCTGTCTGCGGTGTCTTTACCACCTTTGTCTTGGTGCTGTGCAATGATCACTAATGAGGGTACATGAAACGAATATGTAGGCTCAAATTGGCTATGCAATGGGTATAAGTGTATAAGATAGAGAAATGAACATCTCTTTGTCATCCTATGGCGCCTTGATTAACGCATATCAACACACGAAGATTGATGTTAGTCCGAACAAAAAGATTTCTAACCATTTACCTTTCCAAGCTGCTAGACTGCTTCTATATGATCCCAATATGGGGTGATTCTTGACAGGGTTAAGAAGGAAAACCACCGCTCAAAGGGTTTATCAATTATCACCTGCAGTGTTTATGGAGAAGAATAAATGCCTCTGTCATCCTAATTCATGTAATCGATGCGAATAGCCCTTACATCCCTAAGTTAAGGCTTATCTATCCTTACACTCCTCTCATCTTTCTGGTGTGTATAGGACGTGTTTAGATTAGGCTTGCCTTTTATTTGAAAAAACATTCCTGCTAGATAGCCTAAATAACTATATATTGGAAACATCATTCTGTTTTTCTCCAGACATTTCACCCTACAGGGAATTAAAGATGCACCATGCGTGCTTCAGCCATGTTTGGATAACCTCTAACCCTAACGGTGTGCAACAAATGTTAGAAATTTTTCTTTTGAGAGCATGGTTCATTCCTAAGTTTGACCACATGCATGTTCATCTTCGATTTTTTCTTTCTTACAAGAAAGTGAGAAATTTTACGGTATTTCTTCATTGCTACTTTCCACCTTCGTTGGATATCCCTATATGAAGAGAACAAAAATCTCAGTGAGTGGAAGATATTTTAATACTTGATGGAACAGATACATATCACCTGGTTCTACGTGTCCGCGACTATTCTGTTCTTGGTTCTATTTGTACGAGTTTGATTCTGAGTTCATTCCTCGAAATCCTGCAAAACATAACACATGCCGTGTATGCATGGATGCATGATATGTCCATGCAATGACTACTAAAGCAATTTGAATCATTTCGGAGAAAGTCAAATGATTATCATCTGATTTCATTTCAAGGATAATACTTCTTCACAGCATCTGAGTTTACAGGATATCCCAATTCTTCTCCTTTAGAATTTACAAGAATTAATGCTCCTCCCATGAGGACTTTCTTGACAACGCAAGGGGCTTCATAGTTCGGGATAAACTTGCCTCTCGGATGAGCAGCGTTTGCAAAGTCTTCCTTATCACCAAGTCATTTACCTTGAAACTTCTAGGTTTGACCTTCCTATTAAATGACTTAGCCACCCTCTTCTGGTAGCTCTGGCCATGATAGATCGCTCTAAGACGCTTCTCGTCTATTAGGTTTAGCTGTTCAAATCTATGTTTGATCCACTCTGCCTTAGAGAGTTTAACTTCTGACAATATTCTCAGAGACGAAACTTCAATCTCTATAGGCAGGGCAGCCTCCATCCCATATACCAGTGCATAAGGAGTTGCCCCGGTAGAAGTCCTGATCAAAGTCCAATATGCCATTAAGGCAAATGGTAGCCTCTCATGCCAATCCCTACAATTTTCGGCAATCTTGGCCAAGATCTTCTTGATGTTCTTGTTTGCTACTTCTACTGCTCCATTCATTTGTGGGCGGTAAGGGGAAGAATTAAGATGTCGAACGCCAAAGTAATCCAGTAGATTATCGACAATCTTGTTATTTAAGTTAGACCCATTGTTTGTGATGATCGCCCAAGGTGTACCTTATCGAGAAATTATATCTTTCTTGATAAACCTTGCCACACTCATTGCAGTGACATTTGTGTAAGAACTGGCCTCTATCCATTTTATGAAGTAATCAATTGCGACTAGAATGAAGCAATGACCATTTGAAGCTGCTGGATTGATAGGCCCTATCATGTCTATTCCCCACATAGAGAAAGGCCAAACTTCAAACATCTGATGAAGTTCGTTTAGGGGTGCATTAATCTTATCTCCATATATTTGACATTGGTGGCATGACCTAACATGTTGATTACAGCCTGATTCGATGGTCATCTAATAATAACCAAGCCTCATGATCTTCCTTGCGAGGAGATGGCCATTCGTGTGTAGTCCGCATACACCTTCATGGATTTTCCTCATGAGAGTGTTTGCTTCTTTAACATCTATGCACCTTAACAAAGTAGAGTCAAATGACCTTTTGTACAAGGTTTGTCCACTGAGGAAGAATTTTCTAGCCATCTTGGTTATATATCTTCTATCCCTTGCTTGACATCTATCAAGAAATTCTATATTCAAGAGGTAATTCTTGATATCGTGGTACCATGGCTCTCCGTCGAATTCTTCTTCGACCAGCATACAATAAGCTGATTTTTTTATCACACCAATTCTTAGTGGCTCTATTTCCAATCCATCAGTTATTTGCAGCATGGAGGCCAGTGTGGCCAGCGCGTCTACAAACTGGTTCTGTGTTCTTGGCATGTATTCAAATGACACTTCTTCGAATTTAAGCGTCAACTCTTCTAGGTATTCATGATAAGGGATGAGCTTTGCGTCCTTTGTTTTCCACTCCCCTTATGTCTGAAAGATGATGAGCATAGAATCTCCATAAACCTGCAACTTAGATACCTCCATGGAGATGGCCAACTGTAGGCCCAAGGTGCATGCCACGTATTCTGAAATATTATTAGTGCCAGGAAAATTTAGTTTTGCAGCAATAGGATAATGTTGACCATCAGGGATATCAGCACTGCCCATGTGCCAGCTCCCGATAGATTAATGGCACCATCGAAATACATGACCCATTTGTCTTCTGTTAGGTTCAAAACTTGATCTTCTATCTTCGTCTATTCAGAAGATGTGCGATTTTGGGCATTCTCTGCCAACATGTCAGCTATGGCTCTTCCCTTCACAGACTTTATGGAGAGCTTTTGATGTCAAATTCAGATAACTTTACTTGTCATTTTGCCAACTTCCCTATCAAAGCGGATTTCTCCATGAGATATTTGATAGGGTCATTTTCTGTCACCAGATGGATGTGGTGGTGGTAGGGTATATTGCCTCAATCTGCGAAGTACCGACACTACTGCTACACAAGCCCTCTCAACAGACACATAATTTGCTTCTGATGAAGTAGATTTCTTACTCAGGTAGTAGATAGCTCTTTCTTTACCGTCCACAGGGCTTGTTTAAGCAAATAAGGCTCCCAAAGACTCTTGATGTATGGTCAAGTACAAGGTCAAGGGGTGACCTAGGATGGGTGGCACAAGTATTGGTGGAGTGGCTAGATAAGCTTTGATCTTCTGGAATGCCTGACTGCATTCTGCATCACAGGTCACTTTTACGCCCTTCTTCAGCAATTTGAAAATTGGTTTCCCTGATTTCGCCCCAAATACACATTTATTAGGGTTGAACCTCAATTTGTATTTTCGAAGTCGCTCAAATAGCTTCCATAGCACTTGAATGTGATCTTGTCCTTTCTTGGATTTGGCGATCATGTCATCGACATGTGCTTCGATCTCCTTATGGATCATGCCATGGAATAGGGTGACCATCACCTTCTGATAAGTTGCCCCAGCATTTTTTAGTCCAAAGGGCATCACTTTATAACAAAAATTTCCCTAAGGGGTGATTAATGCAGTTTTCGGCTTGTCCTCTTATTTCACGAGAATCTGATTATATCCAGAGAATCCGTCCATGAATGAGAATAATTTGTACCCTGTTGTACTATCTGCCGTCACATCGATGTGGGGAAGCGGGAAATCACTTTTTAGGCTGGCTTTATTCAAGTCCCGATAATTCACACAGATCCGGACTTTGCCATCTTTCTTCATGACAGGGACTATGTTTGCAATCCAATCTGAGTAAGGTATAGCTTCAATAAAGCTCACTCTAAGAAATTTCATCACTTCTGCTTTAATTATGTCTTCCAATTCGGCTTTCATTCGTCGATTGCCTTGTTTTACAAGTTTAACACTGGGATTTGTGGGTGATGCATGCTCCACAATTCTTGGATCCAAACCCGGCATATCGACGTATGACCACGCAAAGATATCTTGATACTCTTTAAGTAATTCTGTAAATCTGAGCTTTTTAGCTCGGGATAGATGTCCACCAATCTTGACCTCTTTGACATTTGCAGCATCGCCCAAGTTAATGATTATAGGCTCTTCTGAAGGGGGAGGTGTTGAATTTTCGAAGGCACTCCAATCTCTACAGATAGCTACGTAATCCTCATCTGCGTCGTCCTCAATATCACAGGAGTAATCATCTTGGTGGTCCGATTCGCCCAGTAACCTAGTATGCATGTTTGAAATGATATGCCTGAAATGTCATGAAATGGTTAGCCTCTATTTCATATGAAAATGCAATGCATGAGTGTGAAAAATCTTTTCAAAAGAGATTTCAAAATAAGTGCAAGCATAAATGGAACTAGTCCTCATATCCTCAGACATCCTTGTTCCTCGAAAATCTTTTGAAAGTCAAGAATCATATGGGAAATCAGGCCTCAAGCTTCCCATATGGAAGGTTAGTATCATCATTGGGCTAATTTGAAGTCCCATATGTCCTCAATAAAATTCATGTGTTTTATTGAATGTAAAAATGGACCGCATTACTAGCTAGTTATTTGGACCAACGGTCAGAGATCTAAAGGCGTTTTCCTACACTTACTTCAAGCAACCAAAATGAAAAGTGCGAAGAAATACAAGAATTTAAATGCAGTATTAAAAGTAAGGGAGAAGTCTCTTTACTCAGAAGTAGTGGTTTCATCATCAAGCTACTTCATGATGACGTTCACAGAGTCATTTCCCAAAAAAGGGTTTGCTAGATCTGGTTCCACTGACGGAGTGATCTCTTCTTCTGACAGCCATTTAGAGCCTTTGTTGAAATACTCGTTTAAAGGACTGTTGAACATCTTAGATTTGTATTTCCAGGCTGAAAAACCAATGAATGAATCATTTCCGTCTCGTTCGCGTCCATGATGTCCACGGTTCTTGCCTCGGCCTCGGCCTGCAATCTTAGAGGTGAAATCACCAATAAGAATGTTATGATATCCCAAACCTACCTTATCCTCGTTGGATTTTAACTGTAGAGGAGTGTTGATCCCTTGACCATGTTTGCCAAGACCTTTTTCTTGGTTGAACCCATATGCTAGCAACATCTTAGCTGGTAAAAGGTTAGCTTCAGAGACGAAAGGAACCTGCAGTTTCGCCCCCACATGAGTGTAGATTACTACCACTAGCTCCAAGGAATGATAGCAAGCTTTTTTCTTAACTTCAGGTTTAATGTAGAAGATAGCGCTATTCTAATATACAAGGAGGTCAACTTCCCCATAGACGGTGACTACATTTCCATCAATCATGAATCGCACTTTCTAATGTAGACTTGAAGGTACGACTCCAGTGAAGTGAATTCAGGGTCTCCCTAAAAGGAATCCAAACGTGCTCGGCAATTCTATCACCAGAAAGTTTATAGAGAATTTAGTTGGGCCTATAGGCACATCCAGCTCGATCTCGCCTACCACCATCTTTCTTATTCCATCAAAAGCTCTAACAGCTACTTTGGAACTTTGAATCATTTTCTCTTTAATGCCCAAATTCCTTAACGTAGCTAATGGGCAGATGTTAAAAGCTAATCCGTTGTCAATTAGCACGTGTGCCACTCCCTTCCCATTACAATGTGCAGTGATGTATAAGGTCTTGTTGTGCCCTCTTCCCTCCATGGGGATATTTGCATCTGAGAAGCATAATTGATCTTTAAGAAGGATTGACCCCACAAATCTCCCAACTGCACGTCGTTGATGGTTTCGGGGACATGCACTTCATTTAACATTTTTAGCAGCGCATCCTTATGTTTTTTTGAATTAATGAACAAATCCAACAGAGATATCTGGGCTGGCATTTTCCTTAATTGTTCTATCACCTCAAATTCACTGGTCTTAACGATGGATATGAGTCTTTTTGCATCTTCTTTTGATACCTTCTTCTTCTTAGATTCGCCTTCCCTTGGGGCGTAAAATAGTCCGGACCTCATCACGGCATCTATTTCACCTATTCCATAGTCCCAATGAACTGCCTTAGAGTCGTAAATCTCAACTAGCGGGACTTGTATGGTTATTGTCGTTAGGTGAGATATCTCTGATTCAAATTCGTTGTCAGATTCATCTCTTGGTAAGTGAATTACCACCGATTTCACCAAACAATCCTCTTCTTGGCCCAAGATGTCAAGCTCATTCAATTTAATCACCACAATCGTAGCAGTTTCAATCATTGCCACTGTGTCGCTCCAGTCTTCAGGGAAATCTTCGTATCCCGTCTGGTGGTAACTGTCGGCATCACTTGACTCAGCTAAAATTGCAAACTTCAAGTGTCTTGTTACTCTTTCAAATAGTTCGGTCATGCATCGTCACTGGGCTATTATTTTCTCTACCCTAACATATTATTCTGTGTGAAGCTCGTTATTTATTGTTTGAGGATGACTATGCGTTGTCAACCAAAGTGACACATCCTCCATCTCTCTCGAGAGATCATTCGCTTGCCCTTCTATGCGTAGGAAATGTTCTGATATCACTTGGTTGAGTGATGATTCAGGTTCTTCCGTAAAAAGCTCTATCACTGCCTCCTGGATTTCGAGTTGAACAGGATCATCCGTACCTTCCCACCCATCGGGTATGATATCCTACATTCTCTAAAAAAGACTGGGAGGAGCAGAGTACTTCACTTTGAAGTTATATCCACCAAAATCCTCGCCCCGATTGTCTATAACTTCACCTTTCTCTAGTTCTTCAGTAGCAAATCTGCGATCAGCTTGGCTTCAATTAACGGCTTGTAGTTCGTCTTCGTCAAGCTCTTCTTCTAGCTCAGTAATCAGCTCAACATCGCCTACCAGACTTTCATGTGGGATATTCCACATATTTCCTTGCTAGGTTTCAACCACAAATTGGTTCAATTCTAAGTTTACCAAGGCTCTAACTCCTTCAAATTGTTCATCAGCAATGCTTGACATTATCCCTAGGCTCATCATCTTGGCAATGCATAGCTTCTTTCATTCAGACGACACTTCTCCTTCTTTGGGTATGATGATGCGATTGCAAGAATGTTGGTTAATCTAGGTGCATTCACCTTCAGCTCCAGATGGTTCCTTTCCTCGTCATCAACTATTGCACAAACCGCTTGGTTGTCAGGGAGTGGATTTTCTTGCACATTTGGAGTCACATCGTCGAATTTCGAAATTTGATTGTCAATGAGAGCTTGAACATTTAACTTAAGGATGTAGCAATTATCTACATTGTGTCCCCTTTCACCCATATGATAGGTGCAAGTCTGGTTTTCATCAAAATCAGGATACTTTGTCGGATTTGCTCTAGGAGGTTTCTTTGCCACCAAGTGTTGTTCTAATAACATCGGGAGCAACTTAGATAAGGACTTGGGAAGTTGAGAGAATCACTTCAGAAGCTGTCTCTTTCTGGGCTCTTGTCCTTTAGACACTGACCATGACGATCCCCCTCTTGCCTGATTAGAATTAGCAAACACTTTAGGTTTATTGGAATCCAGCACGAAAGCTATATCAACTCTAGCCTCTCTTTCTTTCCTCGTAGGATATTGCTTCCTTGTCGAAGTTTCATGTGACCTTTCCCTCAAAGCCTATTCCAATCTTTTAACCACCTTTATCAAGTGTGTAAAAGTTTGGCATCCTGAGGTGTTCAATCTATCGAAGTACTCATAAGGAAGTGCCTTCAGGAACAGGTCAATCAAGTCATCCTCTGGAATCGGCGGTTTCACTTAAGTTGCCCAGGCACGCCATCTCTAGGTGTATGTTCTAATTGTTTCGCTTTTCCCTTTCACCGTTCGCAACAGATCTTCCCTTGTAGGGGCCGTAGCTGTGTTAAAACTTATACTGCTCGAGGAAATCTTCAGCAAGATCCTCCCATCCGTCGTAATCATCCAGGTCTAACTCAATAAACCAAGCTAAAGCAGCGCTAGCTAGACTTTCTTGGAATGTATTCATTAGAAGTGGAATATAATCAAAATAATGTGCCATCTTGCGCAGATAATATTTGAGATGAGCACGTGGACAGCCTGTCCTGTTGTATTTTCTTACAAAGTTCAGCTCTTTGTAATCCGGAGGAGTCTCCACTTTAGAAAACGGTGATATATTATCGAAGCGAGCTAACTCATAGCCCTAACTATTCAAGCACTCTCCAATCTTGGCTATTCTCTTAGCCTCGGCTTTAGTTTTCCTAGCTTGCTTTCCTTTCTCCTCCTTTTCAAGGTTGATGCAACAGGAGGCATGTTCGATCGTGACGGGACATTTGGCGCATGAATGTCCTCTACGGCATATTGGACACATTCAGTCGCCTCTTTATCAGCTATATCGGGTATTGAAGATTGGCCTGAGTCGTTCAGGTTAGGCATCGTTGTTTGTCTGGCTTGGGAGGCTTCCAGCATAGCCTTATTTTCAACCATCATGGTAGTCATGGTAGTCATCTGGCTTTCTAACACGCCCACTCATAGAGTCAGTTCTTGTTGTTCCATCCTCGTCTTAAGTCGAGTACGGAAATGATGTCTTGGTAATTCCGTGATTAGAGAATACATGTTTATTTGAAAATTACAAGTAAGCATCTCTTTAGAACAAATAAGGAAAGTACATGATTCCTTCAATTGCATGTTCTCTATTGATGGATGAGTAAAAGGACTACCTTGCGAGCCTTAGTCCCGCATGAGTAATTCTTTCAATCATTTGTCAAGAGAATTCATGAAATTAAAGAAAGCGTAATCTTTGGCGATAGTTTTGATACATCGATAAAACATGTTTATGCTCATACACATGTGTTAAAAGTAACATTTAATACAAATGAGTATCTTAATGTCAAGAAAACATTATAATGTTCACAAGTTTTATACTTTACAAAATAGTCTATCCAAGTCAAGGGCATTTAGGGCCTAAGGCACCCTCATCGTCCCAGCAAAGATCAAATCCCTCGTTCTGGGAATCCTCGTCTCCTGAATATGATGGCGATCCCATGTCCTCATGTATATATGGCTCCACTCCAGGCACGTACGACACATTGTATTCAGGTAGATAAAGTTTGATGAAGCTGCGTCTGGTCACCTCAAAGCATTGGATGTATTCAACAGAAGCTCTGTGCGTATCCATCTCAGGAGTCATATCATCTGACCATTCTAAGTCTTCCATTTGGGAGTATTTCAAAGCGCGTATGATGGACTCTACCTTAGGTTCGAATTGGTTTTTCCTCTCTCCTGTAAGGATCTCTTTCGGCACATCAAACGAGCAAATATCTGGTCGTGGCGATGAAGGAACCTCTTGCAATACCACATACTGCCATATAACCATCCTTGGATAATATGCTGTAGCGCCTGTGAATCCTAATAAAAGAACTGGATCTTCGTTATTGCGTGCGAGCCTGACTTTACCTAAAGTTTGTAATCTAAGCCGCCATCGGAGTTGTTCTGGCTTTAAAGCTCTAAGAAATTCCTTCCATTCTTTGAAGTTAAATTTAGGAATGCGTGTATAGGTTTTGACGAAAGTTTTAAGAGGATGAGCATCAGAGCTAATCTTATTGAAACACATGTGGATATGAAATTGTTTTACATGGAATGTGAACCACAAGTACATGAGACCACTAGAGGCTCTAAAAATCCCTTTTTTATTTTTCCCAAAACGGTTGAGAGAGATAAAGGTTTCAGTAAGGATAAGGTTCGAGTAATCTCCCCATAACTGACTTGCTTGACTACTACTGCCATGATAGGGTCAAAAGTTACGAACGAGATCGGAAATATGATAAAGCTAAAGAATGCCAAAACAAATGCTCTACCAGACTTGATTCCTTTGCTGGCAGGGAGGTTGGGAAATCTTTCTAGAAGAAAGGATAAGGAAATTTGCCCAGAATTACTTTTAGCGTCTGCTTTGATTTCGTTGAGATTTATATCTAAGAATTCAGCTAGTTGACTCAAAGGCTCAAACCCTATAGGAGGTTGGACTAACAAGTGAGTGAACTCAATTCCAATGGCGATGCTATATTCTTCAAGGGTAGGGGTAGCTTCCAATCCTTTCATGCAGAACGTCACGGTGGTTGGATCCCAATAGAGTACCATGGCTTGGATAAAGGTAAGTGGACATTCAATTTTCAATAGGTCCAACAAATATCCTAGCCGCAATCTAGCGTACTTCTGGCTGGCTTCGCCCATGCTATCCCATCAGGCTGTGAGCTTAGCTCGAGGGACTTTGAACACTTGAATATCATTCTTTCCCATCAAGTCTAAAATATAAAAATGATTTTGAGAAATCAATCGCCAAAGATTACCTTAAACATGTGATTACGCTAATATCATGAAATATGCATAGGCTGATTTAATTACATATTACAGTTAATGAAATAGAAATTAGAAATTCTTTCAGGCATGAAGAACCTGACTCAAAGTCTAATTTGAATTTCAAAGAAGTGAATTATACAATTAGTCAGAATCATCATAGTGACTAAAGAAAATAACAATGTTACATTCCATTGGTCAATACATCAACTGTGAACATAACAGATGAAATTCCTCATTACAAAAAGGATATACTACGATAGAAAGGGGTCTTAAGAGGAGGTGAGACACCAATCGAATTTATTCTAAAACAAGAAAGTTATGAAAGGCCCTTGGAGTGTAGGATCTAAACTATCTCTCCCCAAGACCTAATTTTCTGTGGGATGATGGTCGATCAAGGTTTCCTTCTTGGTGGCATCTTTGTCTTGCCCCTCTTTAAGATATGGCTCGGCAATCAGGACTTCTCCCCTAGTTGAGCGTTCCTCATGATGCGAAGGATAGTCTTCAGCAGGTTGGTTGAGATGTTTTAGCTCTTCTAGCCATTCTCTGGTCCATGATATGATGACTTTAGGGGTTTTGTTGGGTTTTTCATTTTTTGAGTATGATACGCCTTGAATTTGTCTTGGTTGCAGGGCATCTTTTCTTTCCTCAAAGAGAGATCACCGGTTGGTTCTCCTTGGCTTGACGCTTAGCTTTTCGGCGGGCATAAGCTTCTCTAGTTAAACTGTTGCGATACTGTCTTTTCACCTCTAGATAGTACTTGAACATCTTGTCCACCTATCGCTTAAACCTAAGGTTCTCAACATAATAACTGGTCTGGCAATCTTCAGAATATCCTAGCTTACATCTAGTCAACTCCCAGCCGTGTACAAACCTAGTAAAATGTAACCTTATGTTCGGTCCGGGACGAGTGACTTTCCTTAAACACTCGAAGGCCTCTAATTCCGTTGAACTTCTAGGGAATAGTGACATCCTATCTCATATCAAAGATTCTAGTTTGGAATAATTTCCCAGTGAAGTGCCAGTCTATTGCAACCCGATCGTTCGCAGTGGGCTAATGGGCCATCTCGTCTTGTTGGACGCGGGCCTCTTCCAAGGCCCGTTACCCAAGTCACAACGGCGGTATATGTGACATTTTGAATTTCCTGTCATTTTGAGGCTGTTGAATGTAAATGTACCTTTCGATGTATTTCAGTTTTGTCTCGCTCAGATCTGATCAATCTTGATTAAACTGACCAAAATAGAAAGGCTAACGCAAAATAAGGTATGTGGACTTAGGAAACTTGAAAAAGGAAATGACGCTTTGACCATAAAGATTGTCGAGAGAACATTTAGAGCCAATAAGGCCGATTAGATAATGATTAAAGAATACAATGCTAGCGTTATACGATTGAATCGCGAGTGAAGCCACTTAACCAATGTATAATTTGCAAATTTTCCTAAATCAAACTATGACAATCGAAGCCGTCGGAGCTATGAACCCTCGCAATTACATGACAACCAAAATTGTCATAACTTGAGTTATCCTCAGTGTGATGAGAATCATAGAGTAGATACGCATAACGTTTGCAAAAATCGCTTGTTAATTCGAAACAAACTAGAATTACAATCGACGGACGAATGATCATGAGATGGAAGCTTAAAATTGGTAATTGGAAATAGAGAATTTCAATTCTGGATAGGAATTTGATGGCGTCTCGTTAAATGGTAATTTCAAATTGAAAAAGTGAAGTTTAGACTGAAAGTACAAAATTACCATTTTGCCCCTTGACCATTTACCCTTGCCTTAAGAAATCATGAAGGACAAAATAGACTTTCGACCTACCCTTATGCTGCCAAAAATCACATGTCCATTGGGTCAAAGAGTGAGTCAAAGCCTTGGTTTGTATTATTAGAGCTTGCCACTTGTCAACCATTGAGACCCTCATGCATTAATGACCTCACCAACCCATGTCTAATCAATTTTAGCTCAATAATTTATGTGAGACAAGTAAATTGAAGACCTCATTTGCTGTGTATACCACTTCTCACGTTCATTGCCTTTTCCTCTCCATTTTGCTTCAATCAAAAATAGCCCAGAAAAATTGATTCTGTCCCTTCTGTTCGGTGCAGCAGAGCGGCCCTTTCCGATGGCCATTTGAGGTGCTTCGACTTCCAGAGGTAAGGTTTATGTTTCCTTAACAAGATTAAATTATAATTTCTTCATTTGGATAAGGAGTTTTATCGGTGTGAGTCCAAGACTAAAACTGGACGAAATCTGCGCAAGCTAGGATAACGCCACCGTATACCCTTTTAGAAATTTCGAATGACCACAATTTTTTTAGGAGAGCTTCATAACACTTAGTATTATGTTCAGATGGTCTGTGGCTGCAAACAGATGGTGTTAACTTTGGTTTTCATGGCTGAACACTAACTGTAAAATCTAGATAGATTCTGACCAAGAGGAGATCGGGCTATTCCGACGCCTTTGGGGTGTCAACCGACTCCAAATCACTTGGTGAGCCTTCTAATCATGCAAATGAAGGTCTTGGAATGTTATTTGTGCAAAGATTTAGGCTTGAGATTGAAGTATGACTCGATTGAGCGGTTAGAACCCCAAATTGGTTCTGTTTTGAGGGTGTATACATGTTGGCCGGTTCTGTTTAAAGGTTGAATGAGGAATATTTAGACTTCAATTGACTTATAATGACTTGTATGAGATGACAAGAGGTGTTAGTGGGAAGTGTGAGAAGTGGATTGAGGTTTAAAGGTGATTTATGGCAAGTTTGGTGCACGAAACTCTATATTGAGTATTGCCATGTATATGGCTGAGTAAACCGAACATATTAAGGGTTCGGAGTAAGCATTGTCATGTGTCACATTGTTGTAAAAAAATATCTTGAACTGTCAATGACGTGGCTAGGGAAAGATTGAGTTGATGGAAGTGAATATTTCATAGTTTCTGACTTAAGATTGGTTCTTGTTAGGTTGACGAAGCATTCGTGGGGATTTTCCTTCTTGGTGATATATTGTGATATTTAATCAAGTAAGTGTTTCTTAACCCTTTCTCTGAATGCCAGAACACAGCTGGATGAATATTTGAATTATATGATTGACTGGTGAATGTTTATGAATTGAATCGCATGAGTGTCTTGATGGCATGGTGAAATTATTGAGAAAGGTGTGGAGGATACCATTTGTTCTGATGACCCCAGTGGTATTGGAGGGTGGTGAAATTAAATAAAAATGTGAATGCCATTTGGTCTAATGACCCCGGCGGCATAGAGTGGCTATAAGCCTGGAGTGTGCGATTGGTCTGATGACCCCAGCGATGTCAGGTGGCAGGAGTTGCCAGTGGAGTATGTAGGTGGTTGAGATAGTGGTAGTTGTGGTGAATGCTGTGTATATGTTTGCGTATTGATTTTCCATGTCTGGTTAAGGATTTTGTTGCCATGTGACGCCTTTTGCCTTTGCATTGCATGTTGTATTGCATTTTGGGTGGCACTTGTGTGTGATCTGGTAGGACTAGCATTGAGAAATAGGGCTAGGTTTTACTTTATGAGATGTCGATCTCATTCCTTAGTAGGACAAACTTTTTAGACCCAAAACCTTAGTCATGCTACCAATTCGTCTGGGCAATTCAAAGAAGATGATCGCCGATTTTGATGAGTTTCCGTACCGGAAGGGTGTTACGTACATCAGAAAGCGCACGACAGTCTGGGTAGACGAAGGGAAGCCGGAACTGCAACCCTATCGCTTTGAAGCCTGGTTTCGTCAGGTGGGAGACAGCAGCTTGATGGGACCCCTGCTACCAGAGGATGTTCCGTGGGAGGTGATTCCTACTTGGTGCCATCTGTCCCGACCTAGCATAGAAGTAGACAACTCATCATCCGTGGGAGGTTCAAGAAACATACTTGAAGTGCTGGAATCTCCATTGTCCTCTGCTGAGTACATGAGCTATGTAGATATTTCTGCTAATGCAATCGTGGCCACTGATGAAGAAGAAGAGGAAGTGGAAGAGGAAGAGGAAGAAGAGGAAGCCAAGGAAGACATCGAAGAGCCTTCGGAGGATGTTCCATCCGAGACTTTTTTGAATTACAACCCAGATGCTAAGGGGGACGATAGAAGAGATGATTCAAGCTGTTCTGATGACAAGTGTAACATTCTGATTTATGGTCAATTTCAAGCTCATTAATGAGAAGGGTATATCTAGAGATGTATTTCAATCGTATTCCGCTCGAATCTGATCAATTCGAGTAGACTGATCAAAAGGAAAAGGCTAACGCGAGACGAGATACGTGGATCCAGGGAACTCGGATAGGAAATAGCGCTTTGGCCATAAGGATTGTCGAGGGAACTAGTGATAGACCCTCACAATTACATGACAACCAAAGCTGCCACGAATTGATGAGCCCTAAACGTGATATGAATCATGGGGTCGATACGCGTAATGTCTGCAAAAGCCACCCGTCGATTCGGGATAGGACGGAACCACGTCTGGCAGAGAAAATCATCAAAAATGAGCCTTGAAAATTGAAAATGGAGAATCAAGAATTCCAACATTATAATTGGATTGGCCGTCGCCCTATCGGAGATAATTGGATTGAGAAAAACGACGTTCCGGACGTCGGGGGGTAAAATAACCTTTTTGCCCCTCAAGCTTAGAACATTGCCCTTGTAATTGAAGAAGGGAATTATGGACATTAAGCCCCTCAAGGTTGCCGAAAATCAAGAAGGATTATGGGCCATTGGATCTTGCATGATTGACTTGAGGGACAAGTGTCAATTGATGCTTTAAAAAGTAGTCAAGTCAACTATGCCAAACCTACCATTCAACCTATGACCAAGCCTTGGTATATAGCTAATTTTCTCTCTCCTCACCTCGCTCATTCTGCCATATACTCCTCTCAAGCCACCAAATGCATCTTCTTCTTCCTTCTTGCATCCGCCGTCGCCGACCAGTTCTGAGGATGTTGTTTGGTCGTTCTGGCGGCCGCTTCCGGCCACCACCTGGACGCCAACCGACCATACCAACCTAGATCTATATCTTGCCGACCTCTTCGAAGTGGAAGCATGCCATTTGGAGCATAGAGGAGCTCTGGCCAAGCGTTTTCCCCGGAGTCGATGGAAACTGACTCAACCTGAGGTAGGTCCCTTTTTTACTCTTTTGATGGCCGAATTCTTGTATTTTTTAGGCCAAATTTGGTGGAGATCAAGTAGACAAGTGTATGGATCTGTGATAAAAATTGGGGTTGAATTTGATAAGGATTTGACCATGAATCGATCTTATACATTTTGGACAGAATCTGTCAGTAAACTGACTTGGACGGTCCGGCGAGTTTCAACGGGAATCCGGTGGCCAATTGACTTCGATCCTTCGATAAGCCTCTTAAACCCCTAGATAGACATGTTAAGAGGTAGGGTTATGATTGAATGATGGATTTAGGAGTAGATTGAAGATCGGTAGTGTTCGGTTTACATGGAAACGAGGAGGACCAGTTCGATTCCGGGCAAACCGAATCTGTTGAAGGCTGGTATTGGTGACTTTGAGTTCCAAATTGGTATTTAAGATATGATGAGATGTTGAGGGATATGTTATGGCTGATTGGGGTTAATGAATTGAGGAATTGGGTATGAAAATTGACGAAATTGGTTGAAATTCTAGGTTGCGTGGTAGATTGACCCTTGGATTGATTTGGCCGAAACTTTGAGGACCCAAGAGGAGGAAATTGTGATATCAAAATCAAGGTAAGGAAATTCTAACCTTATGCTAGGAAGACCGGACTCGATTGGGTGAGTCGAGGCTTAATTGGATCAATCTATGAGAGTATTCCAAAATGATAGTCTTTGAAATGTCCTGAGTGGATAGAGGAAGTCATGTGTGATATTGTTTGCATTTAAATCCCATGCCATGTCATCTGTCGATAATTGTATTGCGTGCCATGAAGTTTCAAATTGTGCATGAGATGCACTTGTTGTTTTACCTGTGAAATGAATAGTAAATTATGGCATGAGCATGACATGGCGAGGCCCTGAGGCGTATGAGACGCGGGGCGGGAGGTGGACACCCTGATGCGACGAGATCGCAGGGTGGAGTTAACATTGAGTGGCGCTCTGATGCGATGAAATCACGGGGTTGAGAAGGCCACGGTCCTGATGCGAATTATTCGGGGGAAGGAGAGACCTTAAGAGGTATGAGACGTGGGGTAGAAGATGAATACTCTGATGCGACGAGATCGCGGGGTGGATTTGATATTGTGTAGCGCCATGATGCGATGGAATCACGGGGTTGAGATAGCCACGGTCCTGATGCGAACTATTCGCGGGACGGAGAGGTCTTGAGGCGTATGAGACGCGGAGCAGGAGATGTATACCCTGATGCGACAAGATCGCGGGGTGGAGTTGATATTGAACATGAGATAATGAGATTTGCCTGCAGATTCATCGGGACTTGATGCATTTACGCGGGTCACCGATGACGATATGATGCGTTTACTCGGACCAAGCCTGATGCGATTTAATCGCGGGCTGGAGATTGAGGCAGGCGGAGATTGGTGAACGTGGTGAAGTGGCAGGCTGAGTGTGCATGAGCATCTGAGAGTGACATGAGGTCATAAATACATGCCTGTCATCTGTATGTTGATGTTTTACAGAATTGTGCTTGACACGCCTATGTGTTTATGAGTTGGAAAGTATAGAAGGGTATGACTGCCCAAGTAGACGGTCGGCCTAAGTTAGGGTTAGGACCCACTTTACTGAGATTTATATCTCACCCTAGTGGGGGCTTACATTTTTCAGGTTCCAGGCGAAGGAAGCACGAGCTTGCCAAAGATTGGCATTTGAAGAGATAGTTGACTAATTGTATTTAGAATGGATTTGCCTTTTGTGATATTGGGATTGTACTTCTGGTTAAAAGATTAGGAATTGAACTAATACAAGGAATTGGTTAATGAGATTTTGATGTATCTGTCCTAAGTCATCGGATGTCGTTGTATTTATATGATTGGAGTTGGCATCGCTTCCGCATGCGTGTTCCTTTTAGTGCTTAGAACATTGGCCGTTGCATCTTGGAGTTTTCAGAAAAGTACGGCTTGGTGGGATGTTCGTGTGCTCGCCGGGTTCGGGGCATGACAACAAGTCTGTATGAAGGGGGATAGGTGACTAGGGAACAATTTTGGTGTTAGGCTTTAAGAAAGGTTTAGTAGTAACCTTTGAACCTTAAGCCTTAGTTCCTTTTCTACCTAGGGTGTGCAGCTTACATTTTTGTCTTTTCCCTTCCACTGTTTGTAATGAATGTTTCTGCTATGTATAAATGGTGTGATCTCGAATTCTCACAAAACTCCCATGTTCTTTTTATTTCCTAGTGTACGGGGATGCTCGCTTTCGTTTGTGCATTTCATATCATACTAGGTCGTGTGAAGTTCTTGGGTAATTATTTGGCCTGAGGTGGATGTAATGAGCTCCAGGGGACGCAGGGCGTTACATCCTCGTTTGAAGTGATATCGGAGTAGGTTACCAAGAGTACAGTCGATTGAGGATTGGAGTAATAAAAAGTAAAGGAATTGAGATGATTGGGGTAGTGAGACCCTAGGGGGAGTCGTTAGAGAGTCAAGCATGAATACATAGCATATGAATGGCGCATGTGAATGACATCTTCACATGGCATGGTTGCTATGGACCTATAAGGGGTCGAGCTCTGCACTTAGCATGTTGTTGTGGATGTGAATTGAATGAGTGAGTTATACCTCTGATTGTACCAAGTTGCAGATGAGTCTGGACTTAAGGTATGGATTTGTATCCCTAGTTGATGTGCTTATGAAAATGCCTGAGTGATTGGCTGTTGTTTTATGATTGCTACTTTGTTGAGTAGCGTAGATGTAATGAGATATAAGTAGGTGAATTAGATCTCTAATTCCATGGTGGAATTATGGTGACTCAAGTGAGTCAAGTTGAGCAAGTATGAGTAATAGACCAGGAAGGCCAAGAAGCATAGCTTCGAGCTCCAAAGCTCCAGTAGCCGAGGACCCGAGAATGGAAGGAGTCCTGAGAGCTTTAGAACAGATTGGTGAGCTTATGGGAAAAGAAGCTCAAGATAGAGCGGCAGCAACTCTTAGGCAAGTGGAAGATAGAGCTGAGATCATAACTCAGGCTGCTGAAGCTGCAGTAGCAATTGTGAATATGGCAAATGGAAACAATGCCCAGGGTGCTGAAGTTGGGAATGCTCAAGGGGATGTCAATGCCAATAGACCAATGGGTCAGTTGGTCGAGCAGTTTATTAAACTGAAATTGACTCAGTTTGATGGTACTGCAGATCCTGAGTTGGCTCCAAGGTGGATTGAGAAACTCGAGAAAGCTTTCGAAGTGTTAAGATGCACAGATGAAGAGAAAGTGTTGCTAGCTGTGTATCAGCTAGAGAGAATAGTGCATGATTGGTGGAGTGCCTCGACGAGAGGAGTATTTCTTGAAGGTACAGCTTTTACTTGGGCTGCCTTCACTACTGCTTTCAATGACAAATATTTTTCTAAGACGGCACGTGAGCGAAAACGACTGGAATTTCAGCGATTGCAGCAGAATCAACTGACTGTGGATAGTATAAAACAGAGTTTGAAAGATTGTCAAGGTACGAATCAAGGTCAGTGGAAGATCCACTTGAGAAAGCGCAAAGAATTCGAGATGGTTTGAGACCAGAAATCCGTAGTAGAATTATAACTGTGAACTTGAGAACGTATCGGGAGATTTATGGGAGGAGCCAAATGATTGAAAGAGATATCAGGGAAAGAGACGTTGCTTCTGGATCATGATTTACTCCTTTGAGAGATAATCGACAGTTGGAAAAAAGGCCGATGGTGAACAATCGACGATTTATTCCTCCGATTCGCAGAAATATCGAAAAGCCGACGAACCAGTTCAACAGGTATTGTCGTATCTGTGGAAGGAGACATGGAAATAGTCCTTGTCCTACTAGGATGGGGGCATGATTTAAGTGTGGTCAGACGGACCACCAGATAAAGAATTGTCATAATCGAGCCCCGGGACCCATAGCACAAGGACAGTGACCACAAGTAAAAACACCGGCTGTGATTCCACAGAATGAGTAGAATTGACCACCAGCCCAAAGGAGAGTGTACGTTGTGGCACGTAGAGAGGCGGAGGAAACGCCTGGCGTGGTCACAGGTAAGATTTATTTATGTGATCAAGTTGTCTATGCCTTGTTTGATCCTGGTGCTCGCATTTCTTTATATCTGCTCAATTTACTGATCTAGTGAGAGTAGAGTTGAAACAATTGAATGTGCTATTGCATGTTGCTACACCATTAAAAGACGGTATGCTAATTTCGCTAAGCTGTGTGGATTGTACAATAGTGATTGGTGGTATCGAAGAAAGGATTGATTTGGTTGTGTTGCCTATGTATGATTTTGATGTGATTATCGGTATGGATTGGTTGATAAAGCAAAGAGCTGTAGTGGATTGTGGTAATAGGGTAATTTGATTTTACCTGGAAGGTCGCCCTAGTTTTGAATTTGCAGGAAGTAAAGGAGGAACTTCGATTCCTTTGGTGTCGTCGCTTGAGGCGACAAAGTTGTTGAACGAAGGGTGTCAAGCTTATTCGGATGTTGCGGTCAACACAACGGCTGAGGAACCAAAGCTGGATAGTATAACCATGGCACGTGAGTTTCCTGATATCTTTCCTAAGGAATTGCCAGGATTACCACCTGAGAGAGAGAGATTGAGTTTGTGATGGAGTTGGCACCTGGAACGGAGCCAATCTTAAAGGCATCATATAGGATGTCCTTGTCTGAGCTGAAAGAATTAAAAGTACTGATGCAGGAACTATTGGATAAGGGATTTATTAGACCGAGCGCGTCGCCATGAGGAGCGCCGGTGTTATTTGTAAGAAAGAAGGATGGATCCTTACGATTGTGTATAGATCACAGGTAGTTGAATCAAGTGACCATCAAGAACAAGTATCCTTTGCCGAGGATAGATGATTTGTTTGATCAGTTGCAAGAAGCGTCTGTGTTTTCTAAAATAGACTGGAGGACTGGTTATCACCGGCTGAGGATTAAGAAAGAGGATATACCAAAAACTGCCTTCAGAACAAGATATGGGCATTACGAGTTTACAGTTATGCCTTTTGGTTTGACTAACGCTCTTGCTGCATTTGTGGATCTGATGCATCGAGTGTTTAAAGAGTACTTGGATCGGTTCATCATTGTTTTTATAGACGACATCTTGATTTATCCGAAGAGTAATGAGGAACATGAAGAACACTTGAGGGTAGTTCTGCAGAGCCTGAGAGGGCATTCGCTTTACGCCAAGTTTAGTAAATGCGAATTTTGATTGAGTAAAGCAACTTTCCTTGGTCATGTGATTTCTGGAGAATGAATTTTGGTAGATCCTTCAAAGATTGAGGCAGTGATGAAATGGCCTAGACCTACGACAGTTACCAAGATTAGAAGTTTTCTGGGATTAGCAGGTTATTATAGGTGATTGGTCGAGAAGTTTTCGTCTATAGCTACTCCATTGACGAGGTTAACAAAGAAGGCTGTGAAGTTTGAATGGACTGATGATTTACTTCACGGGCGAGGTCTCTGGTTCAAGTCCAAGATGGCCCGGCTGCGCCAAGGAAAAGAATAGAAGCGGAAGCAGATGATTCTTCATCTCCTTCTCACGTTCCGTGAATAGCCGGGCGAACTGCTAGTTTTCGAATACGAGATATCCACCCTAGTCACTATGGACGCCTGCAATCCGAACTGAGGACGGGTTTTTGGAGGCTCATTACTTCAATTCAATTGGTAGCACAGCCGAGACAGCGACGGGTTCTCTGCCCCTGCGGGGAACAGGTTCAAAATCACGATCAATTCCCTTTTCAAATCCTGCTGGAGATCTCAGATGGGTCGATATCAATGGTGACTCATTATTTCGATGAATCATTTCTTCGGACAGGAGAAGATTATGTAAACACTTACTCGAAATCTCAAACTCAACGGTGGCAACTAAACACGAGGGTTGCGCTCGTTCAAAAAAATCCTTTATTTCATTTTTAATAAAATGAGATGTTCCGTGATATTGAAGGATATATCTTAACTTATACAAGTTACGAATTTGCGTTTGATATAATTGGTAAAATACATATGCCTTGGAATGAAAGACAATTCCGAATTCGCTTTGTCTACTTAAGCACCGATTGACCACCGCACCAGTATCGATTATTCCTTTTGGACCTGGAGGTTATGAGATATATAGCGATACTTCGCTAAAAGGATTAGGGTGCGTACTGATGCAACACGGAAAAGTGGTTGCTTGTGCCTCACGACAATTGAGACCTCATGAGATGAATTATCCGACGCATGATTTGGAGTTAGCTACCATCATCTTTGCTTTAAAGATCTGGAGACACTACTTATGTGGTGAAAGATTTCAGATTTATACAGATCACCAAAGCTTGAAGTATTTGTTCTCTTAGAAAGAATTGAATATGAGACAGCGTCGATGGATGGAATTACTCAAGGACTATGATTGCGAAATTTTGTATCATCCTGGAAAGGCGAATAGAGTCGCGGATACACTTAGCTGAAAATCGAGTATTGCCCTTTTATTGGTTAAAGGATGGTACTTGTTAGCGGGATTAAGGAATTATGAGTTTAAACTGGAAATTTGTCTACTGTCAAGTTTGGTGGCAATCTTGAGGAATGAGCCTGAGATTTAGGAAAGAGTAAAGGCCTTGCAGTCTATGGATCCAGAGATTCAAAAGATTCTTGGAATGGATGTGACAAAAAGGAAACCTGAGTTTCAAGTGTCAAAAGATGGAATTTTGAAATTTTGAGGACGTTTATGTGTACCTGGTGATGAGGAACTCAAGGAAAGGATTTTGTCAGAAGTTCACAGGAGCAATTACAGCATTCATGCAGGTAGCACCAAGATGTATCAGAATCTACGGCAACACTACTGGTGGAACGGAATGAAGGTGGATGTAGCTAAGCATGTGGCGAAGTGTTTAACCTGTCAGCAGGTGAAAGCTCAACATTGCAAACCTGGAGGATTGCTACAACCTCTAGAAATTCCTGAGTAGAAATGGGAACATGTGACGATGGATTTTGTGATGGGATTATCGAGGAGTCAGAAAGGTCATGACTCAATTTGAGTAATCGTGGATAGATTAACCAAATCGGCACATTTTATACCTGTGCGAAAGGATTTTGCAATGGATAAGTACACAGAGTTGCACATGCGTCAGATTGTGCGATTGCATGAAGTCACAGTTACGATCACGTCAAATCGAGATCCCAAGTTTACAGCAAACTTTTGGAAGAGTCTACAAGAGGCTTTAGGAACGAGATTGCAATTCAGTACGGCGTATCATCCACAAACGGACGGACAATTAGAAAGAACAATTCAAACGTTCGAGGACATGTTGTGAGCCTGTGTCATAGACTTCAAAGGTAGATGGGAGGACCAACTACATTTGGTGGAGTTTGCGTATAATAACAGTTACCAGCAAAGCATTGGTATAGCACCATTCGAAGCACTATATGGTCGAGCTTGCAGAATGCCTATATGCTGGGATGAAGTTAGAGAAAGGAGTATAACAGGCCCAGAATTAGTGGAATAGTCTAATGAGGCGATTAAAGTCATTAGAGAAAGGCTGAGAACGGCACAAAGTCAACAGAAGAACTATGCTGATAAAATATGCAAACCATTAGAATTTCAAGTTGACGATCATGTTTTCCTGAAGGTATCACCAATGCATGGATTATCTCGAATTGGGAAAAAGGGAAAATTGAGTCCGAGGTACGTAGATCCTTTTGAAATTTTGGAACGAATTGAAACTTTGGCCTACAGATTTCCCTTACCACCAAACTTATCGCAAGTGCACAATGCATTTCATGTGTCAATGTTGAAGAAGTATGAGCCAGATCCGACTCATGTTTGATTATCCATGTCTGGTTAAGGATTTTGTTGCCATGTGACGCCTTTTGCCTTTGCATTACATGTTGTATTGCATTTTGGGTGGTACTTGTGTGTGATTTGGTGGGATTGGCATTGAAACATAGGGCTAGGTTTCACTTTCTGAGATGTCGATCTCACCCCTTAGTCGGATAAACTTTTCAGACCCAAAACTTTAGTCATGCTGTCAATTCGTCTGGGCAATCCGAAGGAGATGATCGCCAATTTTGATGAGTTTCCATTCCGAAAGGTTATTACGTACATTAGGAAGCGCACGACAGTCTGAGTAGACGAAAGGAAGTCGGAACTGCAACCCCATCACTTTGAAGCCTGGTTTCGTCAGGTGGGAGACAGCAACTTGATGGGACCCTTGCTACTAGAGGATGTTCCGTGAGAGGTGATTCCTACCTGGTGCCATTCGTCCCGACCTAGCATAGAACTGGACAACCCAGCATCTATGGGAGGTTCAAGAAACATACCTGAAGTGTTGGAGTCTCCATTGTCCTCTGCTGAGTACATGAGCTATGTAGAGATTTCTGCTAACGCTATCAAGGCCACTGACGAAGAAGAAGAAGCAGAAGAAGAAGAAAAAGTGGACGCCAAGGAAGACACCGAAGAGCCTTCAGAGGATGTTCCATCCGAGACTTTTTCATGTTACGACCTAGATGCTGAGGGGGACAATGGAAGAGATGATTCAAGTTGTTCTGATGACAAGTCTGTATAAAGGGGGTTAGGTGACCAGGGAACAATTTTGGTGTTAGGCTTTAGGAAAGGTTTAGTAGTAGCCTTTGAACCCTAAACCTTAGTTCCTTTTCTACCTAGGGTGTACGGCTTTACATTTTTGTATTTTTCCTTCTACTGTGTGTAATGAATGTTTTTGTTATGTATAAATGGTGTGATTTCGAATTCTTCCAAAACTCCCCTGTTATTTTTATTTTCTTGTGTACGGAGATACTCGCTTTCGTTTGTGCATTTCATATCATACTAGGCCATGTGAAGTTCTTGGGTAATTGTTTGGCCTGAGGTGGATATAATGAGCTCTAGGGGACGCAGGGCGTTACAGTATATGTGGTCGACCTTCGGTGTGGTCTGGTGACATGTGATACGTGTACTGCCAAGGAGTCGCCACCAATCGTTTTGTGGATGGTACGATTGGAAACCCTATCGAATAGCTAAGAGCAATCTATTCAATTCTGCGAAAACCAGAGAAATGGAATCGAAGACTTTGTTACGCCAACTGTTAAAGTTTACGCCCTTTCGGCACCTAAATTGAATGATTTATCTAACCTAAGATTTCATGCAGATGAATGAGGCGCGAACCCTAAAACTGAGAGTTCATTCAGAGAGGATTGACTATCCTAACAAACATAGTCGATACAATGAGTGCGCAAATCAAGGATCCAAAACATGCAGATAAATCACATGAAAACAATATGGCATCCCTAGTACGGCCCTACTGCCCTAGAGAAATATTAATCAAGACTCATGAGTGTTTTTGACATGATTTGCCCTTAAAGGGCAAAATCTTAATTTTGAAGAACTTCAGGACAATTTGCTCAAGAAGGGCAAATTTGTTATTTCTGATGACATATAGAGTAAAAAAAAATGGTGGAAATAGGATTGGTTATCAAACCAATCCATTTCATATTTTTCGGGGATTTTTCAAATTTTTATGGAATTTTTGGAGCGATTTACCATTTGAGGGGTAAAATCGTCATTTCAAAAAGTGATGAGAAGTGAAGATCCCAAACAGAAGGATTGGTTGACCTCCAGACCTAAATCCTAATTTTGAACAATTTTCACGACTCGATCGGAATAAGAAAGACGATTTACCCTTACAAGGGTAGAATCGTCATTTCAGAAAAAGGAACGAGATTCGAAAACCCCAAGCATAAGAATTGATTGCCTAACTGACCCTAATTTCTATCTTGATATTCTCGACCTATCTCAAATATAAGGTGAAAGCGATTTACCCCTAAAGGGTAATATCGTCAATTCTCAAGAGAACGGATAAAAAATCCCAAAAATAATATTGATCAGTTGTCTGTGGTCATTCCTCAATTTTTGGAAACTTTTTGGAATGTCAAGGAATTTTCCACAATTTTCGTACATTTTTCGGGTTATCTAGGATTTTCTAACATTTTTTAGAATTTTCAAGGATTTTTTTAATTTTTTTATTATTTGAAAATCATTTTTAAGATTTTATAATTAAAAAATAATAATTCAGACCAGGTCGACCCAACCCACTCGGGTCGGATACAAAGCCCAAACCCAAACCCGCGCAACCTATGCACCGAAACGACGCCATATCGCTTTTTTTATTTTTTGATTATTCGGATTTAATTCGACGGTTCCGATTGAACCACGTGGCTACTTCACGATCACTAGATCAGCTGACTGAAACCTACAGCCAAGATCAAAAGTCAATTATCTCTCAACCGTCAGATTTGATTACTTAGATCTACAGTCAAGATCGAACGACTCGGCCAATCCTCGACCGTTCGATTGGATTTATTATTTTTTTGAAAATTCAATTTTTATTAACGGTTATAAAACTAATCGAACGGTCACCAAGTCAACTCGTGGTACAACCTAGACCGTTCGATCATCTAACATATTCAAATTGAACTCTAACGGCTCAGCTAACGTGGCTGCCACGTGGCATACCATGTCAGCACTATTGACCGATTGACCGCCACGTCATCGTCTTCTTCCTCGAGCATTCTTCTTCTGCAACGGACGGCGGAGAGACTCTGGGGATGATCTAACGGTGAAATCTCAACGAAATCGAGCAGGACCAATGCCAATTGACTAGTCTCAAAGTTTCGCATCACATATCTCACAATCATACAGTATCATTCTTAGAAAATAAGCTAACAAACTTTACACAGTTCAACCACGGCTATTCTAATCAAGCAACATAGAGTATATTGCACTAATTCCTTCACATCATCACTTCTAAATGAGTTCAGAAGATTTACCTACAAGTCAGATTGACCTAGTAAGGTCTAGGATAACTTAGACAAGCTTCGACTAAATCGGGAATGGCGACAAGGTTCGAATGCGAGGTTTGACTCGATTTCAATGCAATCAAAATGCAAAGCCATGCTTAGTGACGTCTTAGAGATGTTTTGCACACATCAATCGCAAGAATTGAAATCGAAACGAAGATATGTCATTAAAAGTCAGAAATGAAGCTTGAAGGTTGACTTACCGCTTTTCAAGACTACAGGTGATGCAAGCTAGTGCGATCGACTGTGTAGAGCTCCAGCAAACTCCTCCAAGTGGAGTTGCGGCTCGGTTTGGCTTGAATCGCCGTCACCGATCACCCACAGGCCGAACTCAAGCTCTCGACGATAGGGGTCGAAGAGCGAGTTCTCTCTCTTGTTCTCTCTCTCTCTCGATTCTATTGTTCTCCAGAAACAGAATGAACCACCCCTTAACCGAAAGTCCCCCCAAAGGCTATATACTACTCTTAAAATTTGGCGCCGAACAATGAAGTATACACCGGCTTCAATTGTACGAGAGGCCACGTGCTTTTGAGCCTAAACGGCATCGGAGACAATGGGCATTCCGTCTAACTCTGTTTGGTTTTCCGACAGATTTAATCTCGCGCGAATTTGTCACGAATTTGGACTGTGTTTGCTTTTGTTGACTTTTTGCAGCTCCGAAGCTTGACCGTCCGATTACTCCTTCCTCCGGCGACATCGAATAGTGATGTTGATGTCAATCAACAGGTAAGGGTGAGGGTAACAATACGCCTACCAATGCCCGCACAATTACTTGCAAATCGGCCTTCAATTCGATGATCAAAATCAACCTATGAACTGTTCACTTGCACTGCAGCTCAGGAAGATGATGATACTGTAGCAGACCGATTCGACTGGTCTGACCGGGCGGTCTGACCGGTCAAAATCGATTCTGACTTGACTTTCCAAAATTAACCTTAATTTGTGGAGAATTTTTACAAATTGAACCTCAAAATCGAACTTAAGACATTGTCACGCTCCGAACTCGACAAGCACGCGAACATCCCATCAAGCCGTACTTCTCTGAAAACTCTAGGATCCAACGGCCAATGTTCTAAGCACCGAAAGGAACACGCATGCGGAAGCGATGCCAACTCCAATCATATAAATACAACATCACCTGATAACTTAGGACACAAGGTTACATCGAATTATAATAACCAATTAGTCAAAGAACAATTCCTAATTCACAAACCAGGAATACAATCCCTGATATCACAAAAGACAAATCCATTCTAAATACATTTAGTCAACTAATTCTTCAAATGTCAATCCTTGGCAAGCTCGCGCTTCTTTCATCTGGGACCTGAAAAATTAAGCCCCCACTGGGGTGAGATATAAATCTCAATAAAGTAGGTCCTAACCCTAAGTTAGGCCGACCGTCCACTCAAGCAGTCATCTATATCAAAATTTACCAAACTCATAGACACACGGGCATATCAAGCATAGACAAACAAACGCCACAACATGCAGATGACATGCATGCATTTATGACCTCATGTCACTCTCAGATGCTCATGCACGCTCAGCCTGCCACTTCACCACGTCTACCTATCTCTGTCTGCCTCAATCTCCAGCCGCGATTAAATCGCATCAGGCTTGATCCACGTAAATGCATCAGACCGTCATCGGTAACCCGCGTAAACACATCAGGTCCCGATAAATCTCCAGGCCAATATCATCATCCCATAACTCCGTCCCACGAATGGTTCGCATCAGGACCGTGACCAACTCAACCCCGCGATTTCATCGCATCAGGGCACCACACAATATCAACTCCACCCCGCGATCTCGTCGCATCAGGGTATACATCTCCTGCCCCGTGTCTCATACGCCTCAGGACCTCTCCGTCTCGCAAATAATTCACATCAAGACCGTGGCCATCTTAACCCCGCGATTTCATCGCATCAGGGCGCCACTCAATATTAACTCCACCCCGCGATCTCGTCGCATCAGGGTGTTCACCTCCCGCCCCGCGTCTCATACGCCTCAGGGCCTCGCCATGTCATGCTCATGCCATGATTTACAATTCATTTCACAGATAAAACAACAAGTGCATCTCATCCACAATTTGAAACTTCATGGCATGCAAGACAGTCATTGACATACGACATGACATGGGATTTAAATGTAATCAATATCACACAAGGGCTTTCAATAATCACTCAGGACTTACTAAGAACTCCCCCATTGGAATATTCCCACAAGTCAATCCAATTGAATCTCGACTCGCCCAATCGAGTCCGATCTTCCCAACATAAGGTTAGTAATCCCCTTACCTTGATTTCGATATCACAATTTTCTCCTCTTGGATCCTCAAAGTTTCGGCCAAATCAATCCAAGGGCCCATTCACCGCGCAACCTAGCATATTCAACCAATCCATCAATTTTTCATATCAAATTCCTCAATCCATTAACCTCAATCCTCCATAACATAATCCTCTACATCTTAACATGTCTTAAACATCAATTTGAGACTCGTCACCATCTGTTCTTGCACCCACCAAAATCGATTTTGCACAGAACTGAACCGGTTCATTTCGATTCTATGCAAACCGTGCACTCCCAGCCCTAAATCTTCATCAAATCCTTCATCTACTCACTATCCTATCTCTTAACATGTCTATTTAAGGTTTTATTGGTCTCATCGAAGATTTGAAGTCAATTGGTCGCCGGAAACTCGCTGAACGTCGCCGATTCCTCCGAAGTCAGAATTCAGCAGATTCTATCCATGATTTACAAGACCATTTCAAGGTCAATACTTCTTCAAATCACTCTCAACTTTTTACCACATATTCATACACATGTCTACTAGATATTCATAAAATTTGACCTCAAAAATCCAACAATTCGGCATCCAAAAGGGTTAGAAACCGGACCTACCTCTGGCTGGAGCGGATTTTGTCGGCTCTCGGGAAAACACTTGGCCGAAGCTTCTCAGTGGTCCAAATGCCTCGCTTTCACTTCAAGGACGTCGGCAAGACATAGGGCTACGTTGGTATGATCGGTCGGAGTCTAGGTGGTGGCCAAAAATAGTCGCCGACGGCGCTGAACAGAGAGGTCAGTGGCGGTCGGCAGCAAGCAGAAACAAGAAGGAAGGAGGAGAGGAATCTCAGTGGTTCTTGAGGGGTGTGGCCGGCCAAATGGAGTGGAGAGAGAGAGAGAGAAAGGTTATATACAAATCCTTGGTCAATGGTTGAATGGTAGGTTTGAAAAAGTTGGACATGACCACACCTTGTCCATCTCTTGACACTTATCCATTTGTCTTTTCCAAGGTGATCGAATGGCCATCCTTCACCCTTGAATTCGGTAGCGATGGAGAGGGTCCAAGGACCAAAATTCCCTTCTTGAATTGTATAGTTAAGGTTTTAAGCTTGAGGAGCAAAACGGTCATTTTACCCCCGACGTTCAGAATGTCGTTATTCTCGTTCCAGAATTCTTCGATAGGGCGACGGTCAATCCAATTGTAATGTTACAATTCTTGATTCTCCATTTTCAATTTCAAGACTCATTTTTGATGATTTTCTCTGCCAGACGTGTTTCCAGTCTATCCCAAATCGACAGGTGGCTTTTGCAAACATTACGCGTATCGACCTCATGATTCATATCACGTTTAGGGCTCGTCAATTCGTGGGGGCTTTAATTGTCATATAATTATGAGGGTCTATAGCTAGTTCCCTCGACAATCCTTATGGCCAAAGCGTCGTTTCCTATCCGAGTTCTCTTGGTCCACGTACCTCGTCTCACGTTAGCCTTTCCCTTTTGGCCAGCTACTCGAATTGATCAGATTTGAGCGGAATACGACTGAAATACATCTCTAGAAATACACTTCTCGTTAATGAGCCTGAAATTGACTGGAAATCAGAATGTCACAGACATGAATATTATCTAAAAATGTGATTTTGCCCAAAAGTTCATGTCAATTTTTATAAAAAAAAAACCCCAAATTTGTCCTTAATTTCAATTCAGAAATTTATGAAATTGAAGGCTCAAATGATCAAATTGGATCAAACTACCTATGTCAATCGACTTAGAATGATGAAATACATTAGGTAGTGGCTTCAATTGGCAAAGGTAGCCCTTGAATTGAAAGTAATTTCAATTATGACCAAATTCAAGGACTAAATTACAATAAAGTATGCAATTTTGCCCAATTCCTGCAATTGAACAATTTGCACAAATAATTGGACTAAATTGCAATGAAGGATGATTAAATTAAATGTCAAGACCCTAAAAATGCCAAAATTACAAATTAAAAGATTCAATTGACATTTTTTACTAGATTCAATCATACGTGTAACAAATAAACACATAAAATAGAACTTGAATTTAGATTTTTTATGAGATCAAAAATACAAGGAAATTAAAATAAAAATATTGACTATTTTTTCATATTTTTTTTTACCTCAAATACTATTTTTCTTGAATTTTTTTCTATTTTCTTATTTTTCAAAAATATTTAAAAAAAATACGAAAAAAAATATTTTTTATTCAAAAATAGTTCTTTAGGCTTGGCCAAGGCTACCAAAGTTGATTTTAACAATTTTTCAACTTTTTATGATTTTTTGTGAATTTTTCAAAAATAAACTAAAAAGACTAGTTAAAAATTAAGTGTCGACAATGGCAGAACGGTATATGTTGAAAAGATTGTGCAGATCATAGATAGAAAAGAGCAAGTCCTAAGAAACAAGATAATTCCCCTTGTTAAGGTCCTACAACAATACCATGGGATAGAAAAGGCAATATGAAAAAGTGATAAATTAGTTAGAAGTCACTACCCTTACTTGTTCCCAACCACCAAGTATGTCCTTAAATTTCGAGGGAGAAATTTTATAAGGGGGAGAGAGTTGTGACATCCCAAAATTTAGGGCCAAATTAAGCTTAGGATTTGTACTAATTAGAAACAGTAGCCAAAGGGTCGAGATGAGCCACTAAAGAAGAAAGATTGCATTTGATATGAATCATGGCTTAGTATATCAATCGGCTATGTAATCAATTGAGAATCAATTGTGTGGCGATCTTAAATCGAGCATGGATCGATTATAATTGACCTCGTCAAGCTACGAAACGACCACAGAATCACCCTGAAATCGACCAAGGACTGAACCGTGGAACCATTTGCAAGCTAACAATGGTCAATGACCAAACTAGTCGTGAATTCGACGAAGGTCAATTTGTATCAGAATCTCGTACCAGCCACACACTAGTCGAGGATTAGCTACCCTGGATTGCATGATGTGCTACTAGAGGACTACGAATCAAGACGAACCAATCATGTATCAATTTGAATTGGTCATGAGAGGTAAACTCGATAGTGTTTGGTTATGCTCTTGGTTTAAAAACAAGTGGTTCCAATCCTGAACTGAGACAAATGAAGTGGCTATTAATCCGATAGGCAACAAGGCATGATCTTGAGCATGCCAAAAATGGCTACGTCTCTAGATGTGCTCGGTCATGAGCCGAATGGCTCTACAAGAAATAGATGGTTAGACCTTTAGCTTAAATAGGCGCCTAAAATAGAGAAATCATTTAAATATCCTGATAGTTTGATAAGTAGCATTTTTAGAGTATGGAATAAGAGATCGATTATTAGACGGCATTGCCTAATTAAATAGAATGCCCAAATTGTCATTAGCATTATTTATGCTTGGCATCTATAGTGTAAAAAAAAAGCCTAGAAATCTTCTTGGATTAGGCGAACACCAAAAGATGCCAAAATAGATATGTTAAATTTTTATTGAAGGCGTAAAATGAAATAATGTATATATGCATAGTTGGCATGTAAGCCATGGTAAAGAGAGAAATAAAATATTCAATTATAAAAATATGTCATAAAAAATTAGAGGGTTATAGAATAGCCAAATGGACGATTTAAAAATAAGACATGTGGCATCTAGAATATTCTTAATTATTAAGAATAATTAAATGTAAAATAAGGACTTGGAGAGCAAGTTAGCATGTCAAGACGAAATAGCATTAGAAAAAGAATGACTTGGAGAACAAGCCAAAGTATAATGAGAAAACCTACTTAGGGAGCAAGTCGGAATAGGAGAGCGACACGTGGAAAGTATATAAGACGAAACCAACTTAAGGAACAAGTCAAAAATAAAATAAGAAATGAAAATAATTTTGGCTTGGGGAACAAGCCAAGCACATGAATACAAAATAAGTTTAGAAAAAATAACCTAAATTATTAGAACACTCTAGATTTGACATGTGACAATATAAAATAGTATGTATAGAGTATTCTATGTAATAATTTAGAAAAGACAAAAGGAATTAATATTACAATAAATAATATATTTAAATAAGAAAAAATAAATAAAATCCCTATAGTAGGCATGAACTAGAAGGAGTTTCTAGAGACTAAGTGATCTTAGGTGACATAATGAAAAAAATGACACCTAGCAAAACTTAGAAAACATGACAAAATTTAGAAACATGTGATAAATTCAAAAACTTGGAGAATAAGTCAAGTGTTCTAAAGGAATTCTCCAGAGCATTGAGGTGGCAATTTATCACTGGCTCTTAAGAAATTGTGAGAGACCAATAATTGATAGAACAAGACAAAATCTAGCCACGTAAGCTTTTCTTGGGCAATAAATAGCAAGAAATTAAAATGAAAATATAGAAAATGGCATGTGTATAGAATTCTCTAGAGAATGTCAAGGTGGCACATTATAATTAGCTCTTAACTTAATGAGAGAGGCTAATTATTAGTAGAATAAGACAAACACTAGCCACCTTAGCTTTTCTTGGAGAATAAGTAGCAATTAAAATAAATAAAAAATAAAAAATTAAGCACTATATAAAGGGCAAGGCCCCCAAGAATTCGGCCACCCTCATCCCTCACCTCTCAACTTATGCCACCCTATCTCTATTCTTTCCCTCTCATTTATTCGGCCATCTAACACCCCAAGAACCACCGCCACCAAACTTTCATAGAGATTGACAAGCACTAGCATAAGTAACCGACAAGCTTTTTATTTAAGTTCATCTACATGAGGTAAGTGATATCTAGCCCTTATTTAGGGCGTTTTGCTTTAGATACTCTAATGCTTGCTTGAAAAATATATGATATGTTTGTCAAGGACTAAGTGCCACATGACGACGTGAGTCTCGTGGGGGCCACCTCTAGAACCTTGGACCATTGTGATGCATGCTCTCCTTAGTCTTGCTATCTTTAGTGATGAGATTATACGATATGATATGATATGATATGTTATATGCCTCATTCGCAAGAATGAGAGGGCCTCGCGCATATATGAAAAAAGCAGTTCCACATGATATGATATGATACAAAACATGTATACGCCTCATCCGCAAAGGTGAGAGGGGTGAGAGGGCCTTAAAAAGTGCGTTATATGATATGAAAAGAGGAGACACTATGCTTATATGAAAAGGATTCGAAAATGATTCGTATATGATATGGTTGCTTACATTATGACTTGTACCTTTAGCTTGCTTCCTATATTTAGTTTAGATATTCGCTTACTGAGATAGTTGTATTTCACCCCTTTAATTTTCAAAATTGTAGGTAATGGCAAGTCTACCATTTTCTCGTTTTGATATAGTATGTCCGTAGAAATTGCTTGTATTGATGTCATGGAGGATGTTAAAATTCTGTCTCGAATTTGAGACTAGAGCGAAATTATAAATATTCCGAATTAAATATTTTATGGATATCCGAAATCGAAAAAATTATAATATCTTGCGTTGGATAACCCTTGGCAAGATTGGATAAAAATTATTTTGAACCTATGGTAATTATATACGTTCGGATATCCGAAGTTGGAGATTGGAGATAATGGAAGTTCAAATTTGGATTTTGTTATATACGAAAATCCAATTCTGTATTGACAGGCGAGAAATCAATCAAAACGAGGAAAGTCCAACTTGTGCTTTGGGTTTACCGAACTTTGGCTACCGCATGTGGAATATACGTTTTGATGATGGTCTTTCTTTTTGTGACAATATATTTATGCGTGCATGAGTCAGAAAAAGTTGGCAGAGAAGATATGTTTGGCTGAGTCCCACTTTGACCAAGATTTCATTCATATCCTTTCGTATATATATCTATGTTGTTTTGTTTAGACGATGGCTTTCAATCGCAAGCATGCGTCTTCGTGATTTCTAGTCCAAGGAGGAGATTGAAGCGCCATTTGTCACGAGTGGATTTCATTTTGTTCGAGTAATTACATCAAGAATTCAAGTGTTGAAGCCGGTTAAATCTTGAGGTTAGATTTTTGCTTTAATTTTTTTGCGAGATTGAGAGATTATTTTGCTAGGATTTGGGGGTTAAATACTGTGTGCGTTCTTGAATGTAATTAGAACTGGAAACACTAAGAGTGTGTTTGTGTAACTCGAGTGTGATTTGTAATCTCCGAGTATCGCTTGATCTATAATAGAATTCGTTGCTGCTCTCTCCGTGGACGTAGTTCTCTACGACCGAACCACGTATATCTTGTGTCCGATTTACATTACTCGTTTTGTCTATTTTATTTATTCAATCGCTTTTTTCGCGCAACAAAGGAGGATCTTTTGATAAGAAAGCAGTAGCATGAAGATGGATGGTGCACAAACCCTAGATGACCGACTAGCTTGGAGGAGATTTTGAAAGCCCAAGTACCATTTTTTTAGGGCAACTCAAGTACTAAAGTAGCCTCACAAGCCTATGAAGCAAACGAGATAGAGAGGGTTCTAAAGTTCATGTAAATATTATAAAGTGCATATAAATGTTACACAAGAAAATGAAATATAGTATAATGTGGAAATGTCTTTTCTAGTTTCCTCACTTAATGAATAGTACAAAAGAATTAATCGCTTCCGCGTTCAATCGTTAACATATATGAAAAAAGGTGGAAAAACATAAGAGTCGATTATGGCGACGGTGTACCTAGACGCCACACGTCCTCTCTCGTAACGTCGTGATTTTACGATCCTCATATGGTTTCAATTTTTTCGATTTATAAACGGCATAAAGCCGTTTATTCAAGATGAGGTGCCTTTTTGCTCTTATTATGGATAAACTAACAAAAATATTCAAGATGAGGTGCCGTGGTGTATGCTATTTGCAGACGATATTGTGCTTATTGATGAGACCAAAGCTGGGGTTAACACTAAGTCAGAAGTATGGAGAAGCACGTTAGAGTCTAAAAGATTTACGCTAAGTCGAAGTAAGACGGAATACTTGAAGTGTGAGTTTGACACGGTAGTAATAGGGGATCAAGAAGCCGTAAATATGCTCGGACAGAAGGTACCCAAAAAAGATACATTTAGATATCTAGGATCAATATTACAAAAGGAGGGAGAAATTGATGAGGATATAAACCATAGAATCAGAGCAGGTTGGATGAAATGGCGCAGTGCATCGGGATTTTTATGTGATCGCAAAATTCCTCTTAGGTTAAAAGAAAAATTTTATAGAGCATCAGTCAGACCAGCCATATTATATGGAGCTGAATATTGGCCAGCACAAAGGAAACATGAGCATAAAATAGGAGTAGAGATGGTTTGGGCATATTCTCCGAAGAGCCTTAAATGCACCGGTACGAACAGAAGTTTGCTATCGAGAGCATAACATGAAAAAAGCAAAAAGTCGGCCGAAACTTACTTGGAGGAAAGCAGTAAAACAAGATTTAATGGAGTGGGAAATAAATTGGCGTACGGTTTATCTTAGGACGGAGTGGGGAGATGTTATTAGTATTGTGGAGGGGTACTGTATAGATATATAGATATATATATATATATAAAAACTTATTTATTTTAACACATTTATCTATTTTCCCTCATTTGATTCTGCTTTTATTTTTATGATTATTTGGGATTTATCAACCGCCCACTCCAACTAATTTGGGATAAAGGTGTTGTTGATGTTGATGTTATATAAACGCCATAAAGCCGTAGCGCTGTTGGAGGGTTTCAACCTAAAGGAGCTTATGCATCTTATTGTGGATACGAGGGTCAGGTCGGGTACGTCACAAGGGGATTTTTAGTGACAATGGACATTATGGTCCACTTTTCATGTTAGATGCAGGAATTATCTTGTGCAGATTTTAAAGAACTCTTTAATCCTTTTTGGCTGCCCTCACAGACTGAACGTCAAACGTTACACCTGCCATTCGTACGTGCCATGTTCGATTTCAACATCGTTACGCACATCATTCGTTCATATCTTGTTTGATTACTAACGTTGTGCTGCATGGTAATTGTGCATTCAATCTTCCCACGCGTCGTTCCGCACATGTCATGTTTGATCGTTGTACTTGCATCGCATCGCGCTACACTTATAAGTTGTGCTTGATTACTACATGCTTGATTTCGACTTTTATTTCATTCGATAATGTCATATTCGATTGTTGGCACGTGTCTTATTCTTTTACACAATACTCAATCACACACAATGAGCCGACCCGAGAGAAGAACACCGAAACTGCCAAAGTTAGTGCACTGACTTCTCAACTTTAAAAATATTAACATAAATTAATATTAGATTTGAGAATTTTGTAAAAACTAATTTTTTTAAACAATTTTTTTCAAAATTAAATTTAAAACTAAGCTTAAAATTTATAAAAATTAAAATTTATAAAAAAATTTAAAAATAATTAATAAAAGGGGATTAAAATTTCTTTAACATGTTTAAAATTTTCAAAAAAATAGACAAGTTTGAAAAACATTTTAAAAAATATGAAAAAAATTAAAAAGGAAAAATTTCTCACGCCTGGCTCTCCCTTCCCCCCCCCCCCAAAAAAAACAGCTGTGATGTTAAATTTTTAAGCCTATTTTAAAATTTAATTTAAATAAATTATGTATTTTAAAAAATTATTTTTATCGAATTTAAAATCTGATTATATTTTTTAAAATTATAAATTGTGAAATATTTTGTATTTTTAAATTCTTAGTTTTTATTTTTTACTACAATTAAGCATGGATATATTATTTTTTATCATGTTTTTTCAAATTTTATATTTTTTATTGCTGATTAAACCTCCAGCTTCAAATATTAATTATTAAAAAATGCCACGTCAGATTATAGGCCAAGCAGATCGGAGTTAGAACTTAAATGATCGTATTTTTAAAAAAATTGGCACTTAATTGATTTGAGGGAACCTTTGGGCACTAAAGTAAGTGCCATAAATATTTTATTTTCCTTATGACTAATTAGGCAATGTCAATCGGCCCATGTTAACTTAATCAACGAGGCACCAACTTCGATTTGCAATATAAGTAGTCATTTTTAGAAAAACAAAAAAGGAGCTTCTAATAGCTATAATGCCTAATTAAATGAATCAAAGTCCGGCACGTGTCGCGTTGACTGAGCACAGCACACCTTGTGTGAAGAAATAATGTTGCCATCTTGGTGATGAAACAGTAATAACGGGCTCACCAACCTCGGACCATGGATCATGGATGGTGCGTAACTGTTATGACTCAACCTATAATGTTATGCAGCAGTCCGGAAACCTTATAATCAAAGCTTAAAAAGAAAAATTAAAGGCTAAAAAGTGAGAGTAAATATTCATTTGATAATGGTCAAATTTCCCACACACAAAAAAACCAACTTTTGGTACAATCTTAATTCCACCTCAACCGTTTTTTTTTGGTCTAAAAAAAACCGTATCTTTAGATCCAGTCCCAAATCTACCTCGACCCCTTTTTTTTTGTCTCAAAAAAGACCCTAAATTTGAGGTCCAATCCCAAAACCGCTTTTAATATTTTTTTTTCTAAAACTTTCAATATATTATCAAATCTACGTGTGGTCTAGTCCCAACTTGAGGTTGCATCTGGACGTCAATAAAACAAAACCACATGAACAAAGTAATGAAGAGATAGGTACGGATCAACGTGGCACTTTCATATGGATAACAAATGCGTGCCAATAACAATTATTGAGATTCTCTAGAATGAAATCGTTAAAGGCTATGAAAATTAAGGTTGATTAATATTGATTTATGGACAACAGGATAATGGAGATAAATTTGATAGTAGAGTAAAAATTAGTGATTTTTCTTTTAGAGAAAAAAAAAAGAATAGATTTGGGAGTGGACCTAAAGTTTTGATTTTTTTTAGATAAAAACATTCGGCCTAAATTTAGAACTGGATCTAAAATTTGCGATTTTTCTCTTAAAAAAAATAGAATTGAGAACAACATAACGTTGGAGTTTTTTTTTATTATTATTAGGGATTTTGACCATTTAATAATGGATGAAGCAGATAAATAATATAGTTGCTGTTAAAACCCTCGCGGAGGAGAAATAGGCGATTATCGCTTTCCATCTTCGCGCGCGCAGAGCTGCCCGAGTCGAGATAAGACACGAGTCCGCAGAGAGAGAGAGAGAGAGAGATGGCGCTGAAGCAGGGATTGGTATCTACCGGAAACGCCAAGCTCTTCGTATTCCCGACATCGAACTCTTCTGGGTCTTCTCCGAACACCCTCTTCTCGTTCGCACCAAGCATCAAACACTTTACCCGCAACGCCCGGCTGAGATGCTCTCTCCAAGCGGCCGCGTACCCGAGGCCCCAGGAGATTCAGTGGAGGAAGGAGCTCACCAACTCCGTCCAGCTCATCGGGATCGTCTCGACGCCGATCGAGGTCAGGAACTTGCCCTCCGGCAAGGTCGTCGCCTGGACCCGCCTCGCCGTCCGGAAGTCCCCCACCGATACGTCATGGTAATGAGTTGAGTTGCGCCCTTCCTCGTCTTTCTCTTGTGGCAAAGAGTGGGTGTTCTCGGCACTTGTTTGTCGTTTGCGATGAATGTGGTGGGTTTTGAAGTGGAAATTCCTTTTGTTGCTCTGGGAAACTTTTGTTGGCGATGCTGTTTGGGTCTCTGTTCATCTAGAGTGGTTCAATTTCTTCAGGTTCATTGGTTTTGGGTATTAGATTCGGTCCATTCTCAGTGAGTTCCACCGTGGTAGTCAGCTCGCTAGCGGTTCTCCGGATAATGCATTGGGATTGCTACTTCATCGACTTGAAAAAGTGATTTTTTTTTCCATATACAATGTTGTCTTGAAGCAGATTTTCTTGATTAGTGCAGGCAATGAAAGGGAAAGGAACAATTGTTGATAAACCTGTGTTGTCTTTGGAAATGTTTTTCACTTTGGTTATGGGAAGTTCATTTACTTGGTGTTATTGTAACTCATAGCGGGCATTTAGATCACTCATTATCGATGATTCCTCCTCCAGGATAAATTTGACATTTTGGGATGAGTTGGCACTTACTGCTTCTCAGCATCTAGGGAAAGGTCATCAGATATTTGTGTCGGGCCGGCTGGTTTCCGATGTAGTCGAAAGTGATGAAGGAAAGCAATGGACTTTTTATAAGGTGGTATTTTCTTTGGCAAGAGGATTCCTTTCGTCTTCCAGACCTTATGATTTCACAGGAAAATAATTGCTCAAGCGTTCCTGCAGGTTGTCGTTCAGCAGCTAAACTTCATTGAAAGGAACCTCTCTCCAGTTGCCCTTAACAATCATGCGTCAGGTAAGTTAAAATCCTAGATACTATAATTGTCAACTGCTATGGTACTTATTTACATGAGTTTAGTATTATTGTTGCTTAATGGTTGTAGGTAGGAATTTTGGCAGTGATACAGTCCATAATAATGGTTCCACTGTCGAACTCTGGCAAGCCTTTTTCGCCAATCCCCTGGAATGGTGGGATAACAGGAAAAACAAGGTACGGTTTAGTTCTCTTGATGATCCACTGCGTAGAGTGAAGTTGTGACTGCCCTGCTATAATGTGTAGCTCTCACTGGCTTTGTCACAGTTGTGAGGGTGACAAATGTTTTTCATGAGCTTGTATCTTCACGAGAGATAGAAAATAGGCTGTATGGCTGAATTTTCTTTCAATTAACGACAAGTGAAACCAGTTGGTTTTGCCTGCATGTACTTGTTGTGCACACAGACACGGTTGACACAAAATTGGCACAACACGATCTGTGTGACACAATTAATTAACCAATTAGCAGGTCGACATGGATATATAACATAAGTGACACGACAAAACATACAGGTCAATGGATCAACACAATCTCTTGACCTGTCATGACTCGATGGAAACCTGCCAATCCCATGAGAATTCTGCAAGGTCTTCTGTAATAGAAAAAAGACAAAAAAAACAAAGAAGAAAAGAAAAGTTTGTGGGTTTGCTACAAACTACAGAAAAGCTGCAAGAAACGAAAAGCTTGCTGTCTGTTACTGTGCCTCAATGTCTTCTCCAAGTGAGAATTGTGCATTGGAAGCACACACCGGAAGACCTACTTGACACGAGCACAACATGATTTTTAATCATGTCTCGGGTTTGACATGAAATTGACCCGCCCAAACCTGCTACCTTCATGTCATGTTCAAGTTGCATTATTGCTTCATGTCGGAAATTGCCACCCGTACTTGTTTCGCTTCTTTTTGTGTATTGAACCAATGATGCATGCATATTCCATCTAACATCTACTGTATGGTTCTGCCTCTTTCTTCATTTGCTTCCGTCATTTGCTTTTGATGAGTTAGTTCTCATTGGCCTGTATATGAATTATCTGAAGTATGATACTCTCGTAGACGGGATAAACAAACTGCGCCGGTTGTTGTCTTTCTGCTTTAGAGTGTCTTCTTCCCGTTTAATTTAGTTTACTCCAGCATTGTATTTGTGTTGGCAGAAGAACCCAAAATATCCAGATTTCAAGCATAAGGATACTGGCGAAGCTTTGTGGATTGAAGGCAGGTGTAATCCACCATGGGTAAAGTCCCAGCTAGCGAAACTGGATTCGAGAATGGGGTCTCTTCAATGGCAGGATGCCGGGATGCCTGTGAGTGCAATGGCTGGTGATGATGCTCTAAGTTTCTAGCTATTAGTGATCCCATAAAGTTATTAATCTGTATAGCTCTGTTAAACCCCCTTTATTTAGCAAAGCCCGGAAGAGTCTGTCAATAGGTTCTGTTATTTATCGCCCAATTTGCTCACAATGTTCCTTCCCCGTTGACCGCATTGATTGCGAGTCTTTATACTTTGATAGTTTAAAAGGAGCCATCTATCATTTGCAAAGTGAGCTGTGTCGGTTTAGGTGGCTCAACTTTCTGTTTTGAGCAACTAGTGTTGCCTTCTCTTGTTGGGCATCGTGCGGAGATTTTGCTTGTTGAGTTGAATGAAATTTGGAGATCATTTATTCTGGATGAACTTCATTCTGAAATAATAATTCTTGTGCTAGAATTTCAACTAGATAAGGAGCAAGATAGTACATGTATGACAAAATATATACCTCTATCATCTTTCCTTAAATGTTGTCCTGATATTCACGACTACTTACATAGTTACATTCATATGGTTGGCATATCATTTGAAGGAAGCAAAAATATTGGGGTTATCGTTGTGCCATGAGCGCATCTTCTTGGTGACTTGAGCAATTCACATCATAACCAGCAAATCTACGAGGATGACTCCCTGGAAGTCTCATCCCAAGAGTTGTACCAAACAGCAATTAAACTGAACATCCCATCCTACTCAAGAATCATAATTCCAATTGATCTGCCTAATTTTTCGAAAGTCAATTTGCATATTTTTGTGGTTATTTTGGCGAAAAGCTTCACAGAATAACGGAAAGGCCGGTCAAGATCGACGGATGTACATTTTGATGCAAAAAGGGGTTTGTGGTACCTCGTGGACCATTCAACAGTGGCTATGGTTCTCGCTCTACCTACGCCATGCCAATATTGGGATGGTTTGCGTCTCACTTGAGAAGGAAAAATCGCTAGTCGTGAGTATAAAGATTGACTTCGCCAGTTGGATCAGTGTTCTTGGAGTTTTACGGTGGATATGGTGATTGCTTCAATCTCTCTCTCTCTCTCTCCGAGCAAGCAACTTTGGCAGACCGGAAAAAGGGGTGGCATCGCACAGGACCTGAGTGACCGACTGATCGATCAAGTGATACATGTTTATACAGGCTGACTTTATATACTTTCAACCAACAAAAGAAAAAGACATTGAAGAGAACGAACATTTGGAGGACCATTGTGAGTTGAGTTTAGGCATTAGTTAGCTTTCATCTCAGATGAAAATAGAATAAAAAGAAAAAGCAGAGGACGAAGAGCCGCAACTGTTTCTAGTTGAAACTCTTTGGAGAAGTTTAACATATGATTCCTCCTGGCAGAAACTGGAAAGAGAACAATCCAATTCCTATAAAATGCCCAAACATAAGCATGGAAGCAAAATAATGGTTGTCGTGACATTTGCCACTCCTGTCTCTTGCGTCCTCTCTCATCATAAGCAAACTCTTTGGAGAAGAAATTGTTTTATCGTTTTGTAGCTCAAAAGGACTCATAGAACCCACAGTTGTTCCACATAAGCAAAGTTTTGGATAGATCGATAATCTTAGTCAGGAGCATGTGTTTATCAGGCATTACATGTTGGCCGCCTAGTCAAGATAACCATGAGCATCGTATTCCCAACTAGCACAGTGCAAACCTTATGGCTGAAAACTGGTATATCTACCAAACTCATTCTTGCAGAGTTCCTCGTAACCCATACCATTATAAGTAGATATTAGCAGCAACAGTTTATGTTCCAATAGAAATTCTCAGTAAAGTACGGTCATTGCATGAGACTCCTGATCCAAAGACAGTTTGCACCGAAATTACATAAGGTGATGACTTTATTTTGGAATGGTGAAGTTATGCTGCTGAAGCTGAGCTCCAGAGTGTTTTCTAGTATAGTGATTCGGGGCCCATGCAACACCTAAAAGAATTCCGAGGCATCAGCAACCGGCAATGATGTTGGGAACCCACAAGTTGTTGGTCTACTGGGCCTCGGCAGTCTGTGGTAATATGACAACAAAGTGAAGCTCTCACCATGTCGATTGTCAAAACCATTCACATGTATAATCATTCTACAAGCACATTACACGGCCGCCTCCTACTTCTCTGCTTATCAACATCAAATTGCTGCATGGAAAAAAGAGTAAAGATGGTTAACATGTAAGGCGATGCTATAATATGATTCCCTGTTCCCTCTCGTCACCAGTAAGAGAAAGCAAATACAACTGACATACTTTCTGTTTCAAAATTCTCTCCTGAATTAATGCTGTTGTCCATCTATTTGCTTGCTATACAATCAATAATCATTGACTTGCCATGGTCAAATCATCTTGCATTTACTCACATGAAAGAGAAAAGGTGCTCGTTTCTAAGAAACAAAGATAACGCTTGGGTAAAAGCATCAGTTTCTTTTACAACCACTAGGAAAGTTAAAGAGACTTCACCTGTTGGCACAGAAAATGAGGAACCCTAATTCTCTTGGAACCATCAGCCAGACGTTTATAGGGCACATGGCATTCCTCAGGAAAAGAATCATTGTTGACCTACAAGTACATGCCACATAAATGTTAAGTGTTTGAGATCAAACAAATCATTTAATAGGCAAAGAAATGCGAAGTTACTCCAAGAAGGCAGAGAAAAGGGGTGAACAGAGCAAGGTACAACTTCTCACACATAGGATTCTCAAAACAATCTCAACAAGAAAGTGTGACAGACTATGCCAGACCAAATTTAGCGCCAATAGAATATCACATCAAGTTTGAACAAAGTTTACATTGTCGGTGAGGTAGTTTTTTCACCAATTTCAAGTTTTAAAGCGCTTCAATATCTGAAGCTCATATAGGTTAGAGAAGCATATACATTCTATTAACAATTCAAGTAGGACAGCTAGATGTTAATGCTATATTCTGATTAAATTCAGACCATACCTGATTTTGAATAACCTCTATTAACAATTCTTGGCAACCCGACGCATATACATTATCTAAACTGGGGCATTGAATTAGCAATCGATCTGAATATGCACAGAAAATTAAAGTTAGATTAGGAAGCAAATTAGGAAAGTATGCAAGATGCATCATTAATCGTGGGTAAGCACTCGATCAAGACTAATACATTGTTTAAAACATACCAGGGAGCAGATTTTTACAGGCGTTGAGATTTAGGTCGTTCAACTCTGGGCAGTTCAAATAGAGGGCCTGCATTCCAATCAACAAAATAAGAACCACAAGAAATCCATGGTAACAAAATGCAGTATGCATATTTTAGGATCTGGGAGTCTCACATCTAAGCCACTACAACCCCACAGGCTGAGTTTTTTCAATTTGCTGTGCTTAATAATAAGCTTCTGGTGTATGAGGTGAAGATTGCCGTTGGGCCTTTTCTCCATCCCATGGTTGATGGCTTCATCAGAGATGAGGTTTTCGTCATTAGAATCACATACGGTCATTCCACAGTCCATGAGCTCTAGAAGAGGCAACTGAGCTGTGGCAAACTGGATTCCACCTGAAATGTATAAAGATTTGGTGAACCAAAATGAAACGCAAGAAATCATTTCAAGATATTTATGTTCAGAATCACAAAAAATGAACCTAGAGTGCTAACTGAAAGGAAATGCCATTTATTCACAGAGTAGTCCAGGAAGTTACTTGAAGAGATGTTAGGACAAAGGGCAAGTAGGAGTCTTGATAATGTTTCAGGAAAAACATTGCATATCATCCCAATGCCACTGTCACTAATGCTTGACCTGCATGTAACAATAAGTTCATGATCAGCAAGTCTAATTATTGAGGCCGATTAGTAATCACATTCCTTCACATTTTAAGTTCTATGACAATTGCCAATGCCATCTTATTTGTTACGCAGTTTGAAAAAAAAGTGCTCACATCATGTATGGGAACTTTGGCAAAAACAAAAAAACCATGAATTGACACAATGAAGTTGGATTTTCTATAGCACTGTGACACCTCATAAATCAAAATAGGACCTCGGAGCAGAACATACCCACTGAGGTCAAGCAATTCTAAATCCGAAAAGCTCGAAGCAATAGCAGCAACGGATGCATCAGTAATTTCTGATCCAAGCACAAGTGAGAGCATCCGCAAACCCCTGTAATATCATAAAAACGAGCTGCAGTCACAAAAGCTGTATCTACCTTCAGTGCTCTTATGGAGTTTCACTCTTTAGTATCTATGAAGTGACCTTAGGATCAATATGATTACTATACAGCTAGATGTGTGGAACATAGGCTTACAACTCTCTTGAGCTTAAAGAAGGAAATAAATGCCTGTTTGAATCTGTTATCATGTGCAACATGAACAAAGTTACGGAACAGACCTTAAATTTGAAGCTGTGAGAGCTAGCACAACTGCATGGGAAAGCCGAACCGATGCAATGTGAATATTTTGTAACCTTGGACAGCTCCTTCCCAAACCATCAACCATGGCAATCATATCTGTACAATCATTTCCATTGCGAGAGAATTCGAAGGAGATTTCTCTTAAGTTGGGGCAGTTAAAAACCTATAGCAATGTAAACATGAATCAGCATCTTTTGTTACATCTATCAAAGAAAAAAGAATAAATATGCATTATACAGAGGAGATATCCTGGAACATAAAAAGGCAAAGCAATGCAATCACCATCTTTGAGAGGGAGTAAAGATCAGAAAGCCAGAGTGTAGAAAGACTCGATGAGCTGAGAACCAAACCCCCAAGGTTAGAGCAACCTTCCATTTTAAGACAGGTTAGGCATCGTTTGTCAGCAACAAAACGACCCAATTCATCTCTGCAAAAGTTTGCATAAGTCGTCAATGAAGATGGACATCAAACTGCTAACAACATTAGACAAACTATGGTAACTTCCTTGCTGGAAAAAAACAAGATGCTATTTAAACAGCAAAATGGATATTTACTTGCGAAACTAAGACGCTACAAGCATGAGCAACCAAGAGTAAGACCTGATCACATTTTGATGTCCCAAACAGTTGGGTAAAAAGCAGCATAAAAAATTAACAACTTTCCTCTCCTAGTTCTCATTGCTAGTCAAGGACAAAATAATGATGCACACACCACAAATGGAAGAGTCATCACATTTTGTAGTGGCATTCCTAGATCATGGAGATGCCAACAACTTTGTAAATCACAGACAGGGGATCAAAACCCTTAAAACCAGAGTAGATTTTGCTATAGTCTATCCATTTCGAGGAAATACTGCTTGCAAATTACATGTGCCAGCACTTTGCACATAGATTCCTCAAGGAACATTATGCTTGAATGTGATATCAATTTGCAACCATTAATTGAGCAGTAATGCAGGGATCTTAGGGGTCTCCACCCCAAAATGACTCAGTACATATATAGTCAAGATCCAAACAAATCCCATATGATAGACCTAACTCGCAAAGTGGGAACAGAAAGTTTACCCAGCAATCCGGTTGACAGCAGTAGAAGATGTTGAGATCTCCATAGACTCCAAGTTAGGGCATGAGAACGCAATGCAAGCTAACATTGTCGCATCTACATCACTGCGAATCCAACCGATAGAACAAGAGCCGAATCAGTGTCACAAACCCAGAAATGGCTAATTAAAGCTCAAGCACGTGATTCAAACTGGAATTAACTGCAAGATCCAATCAAGATGCGCAGAACCGATTAACAAGTTTTAGTCTTTCCTTAAAGGGTTAATATACGAATCCTGAAACTCCCCAATTCACAAAAGTTTGTCCATAAATGCTGATCAAGCAGCATTTCCACTGGTCGCTGCACACACTTCTTTTTGTTAATTATAAGTTCAATTTGATTGATCAAACAGTTCACTTGCGGTTTTTAACTTCGGTCCTTAATGATAACGCCCAGATGAATCCTGACTCTACCATTTTGTTAAAATCAGTGCATTAACATCAACCGATCCTATCCGCCTCGTGAACAAACAACCTAGATCCGAATTACCAAACTCCAATTCCATGACTGAGGCCTAACCTTTCCATCCTCAGAGAAAGTCTAACAAGCTCAGGGCACTTGCTCAACACCGATCCGACGGAACAGAGCTGAGCTCTCGAAGGAACCCTGAGCTTCAGATCCTCGGCAGCCCTCCACACCCTCCTCGAGGTCTCCCGCCACCCCTTGCACACTTTGGCAGCCGCAAGCAGCTCCGCCGGTGGCAGCCTCCTCAGGACCTCCCACAAGCACCTCGTGGGCAACCCGCCGGCATCCGCATCCCCGTCGACGAGATCCTGCTCCCGCTCGTCGAGATCCGGCTCGACCTCGTCGAAGTCCTCCCCCTGTCGAGGGGGAACGTCGAGGTCGTCGAAGGAAAGCGCGCGGCGGAGGTGGGAGATCGGGTGGCGCGGGAGGACGGGCGGAGGCTGGGGAGGGCGGGCGGAGGAGGAGAGCGAGGGCGGGGCGAGGGCGGACGCGGATGCCGAGGACGAAGAGGCGGCGGCGGCTGCGCTCACCGGCGTGGACGAGGTGGCTACGACGGGGGCGGAGGCGGAGTCGGCGGAGGAAGAGCCGGCGTGGCAGGAGTGGCCCTTCTTGGGCAGGCCGCAGCGGCCGCAGTTGTAGCTGCCCCGCTTCTTGCCGCGCTTGGCGTCGTCGGAGGATTCGGAGGGGGCGGGAGATTCGGAGGAGGGGACGTGGGGCTGGTGGAGGCGGCGGTGCATTGCGGAGGCGCGGAGGCTGGAGAGAGAGGGAAGGGATAGAGAGAGAGAGAGAGAGAGAGAGAGAGAGAGAGGGGGGGGGGCGTGGTGGTGGTGGTGGGGAATAAAAAGAGTAGTAGGGGAAAGGATGGCGCGGGAGCGGAGGCGAGTTCGCGCCTTTGAGTTTCGAACATCATTATTATTAATTAAATATAAACAAATTAATAATAGGTTTTTCGTACTGAGAGGGAGAGGAGCGTTGCATGCGGAGAGCGTCGGGGACGTGATGAAATTACCGAAATGGGCACGTGCGCGGGTTCCTGAAAAATTTTGAAAAAAAAAAAAACAAACAACGTGCGCTTTTATTTTTGTTGTCTGAAAAGGCAGGCGACGAAAAGCGACTTCCTAAGCTATGTCTCTTCTGGTCCATTGATTAGACAGGTTCGATACTGGGGTGAACGGTATCCGATCTGATCTGATTCCGATCAAAAATTAAGAATTGAATAGGTGATCTCAATTCCTATTTTTTTAGAATTGCAGACTGGATCAGCCACCCTCGAAATAGGGAACCAGTTTTTGCAAAAAAAAAATATCGCAAAGGTTTAGTTTTAGTCCGATTTTATTTAAATCTCAAACTTATTACCTATGTACATCACAAGAATCGAAAAGTGGGTTCACGAAATAGGAAGGCGAAAAACAATAAAAGAGGTCTTCAAAGAAAAGAGATTTGCGAAACAAACTCTAATCCTAAACAAGTAAATATTATGTTTACTTTAAAAATAGTAATAAAAAAAGGCTAATTCGGTCCAATCGTAGACTCAGAACCGAGAACCGGACCATCCAATCACCTATTTCAACTTTAGAAACCTGAAACCGAATCGAATCTCTCTAAAACCAAGAATTGGACCGTCGGTCCCGATCCGGTCCGAGCGGACTTTTTTGCTCACCCCTAATTTGATTGCGTTTTGAAACGTGGATGTCTTTCGAAATTTGATTGGATCGTTGGGGGCTGCCTGTCCATGCTCTCATGTCTTTTCTCCCTTAGGGAGGTTCGGATTGCGATAGTTCTAAGGAGCCGGCTAGGTATCGATTGAGTCTGTTTGTGAGTATACTCTCGCCTCTCGTAGCACTAACTAGTTAGTGAGACTCATAGAGAGAGAGAGTATGTGTCTTTAGGAATTGGGATGATCAATTCCCGGCTTAACCTGGTTCCACTCTACAATTTGGAGCCGATCGGACTGGGTTTGGTTAATTGGGCCGGATCCATCCGGTTTAGATATTGCAATTTCCTTTTCTTTACTCTTTAAGAGAAAATAAAAAGTTGCGAGTCGGTTTCGAACTTAGAATCGTAAACTAGATTAATTATTTCCAATCCCAAATTTGAATCCCCCAAATCAGGCCGATTCAGTCCGGTCCGGTTCCCGTGCACTACCGTGTTTAGGAGTATTTCAAACGATTTCCTCCCCGTGCGGGGCAAGGAAACATAGGGTGACATTGCTGGAGTTTCCGATTTTCATGTGAGAATGGCATTTGTCTTTCTCTAAAACCTGAAATCTATCTCTCTTTAATTGTATCTGTGCTTTTTATTAAAAAAAAAAAGAGAAAATGCAAATTGATAAATTTTATTAAATTTCAAGAAAAGAAAACCTAACGCATTTAACTCATAGAAAAACTATTTTACGGAGGAAAAAACTTGCATGCTGTTGCTGTACAATGAAATACAAATTTAGTATATCAGTGGCATAAGCATAATACAATGATATTACCCAGCATAAATAAAAGTATGACTCATCGAGTTTATAACTATATCTTCATGCCACAATAAAAAGAAAAACTTTCACACTATACAACAAGTACATAATTACTATGTCAATAGCATACCATAATGATATTGCAGAACTAATATATAACACGAAAAAAAAAATCTTCGAGTTTATATTGAAATTTTTAACCGAAACATTTCCTCTCGACAAAAATATGAAAATCTATTTGTTAAATATTGTGAAATGTGGTTTTATTTCCAATCCAAGTCAAATATTATCACTTCGAAAAGGGGGGGAAATAAGGAAGAGGGTACATCCAAACGGGGATTCAAAGGAGTGAATTGGATGTCAATCACCTAAAAGCTATTCAAATGGGAGTTGAACCGCGCATCTTGGATACTAACCTCCCTACTCTATCAATTCATTTACTAGTAGAGCCGCATGTCTATTGACAAGGATTTTTATAGTTAGAATAACGCATTTCAAACTCTCATTTGTCGATTAATTTGAGATCAAGAATCCTCTCGCTAGGAACTAGAGGTGTCAATAGGGGTCTTTAACCCATTTTTATTTATTTGAGTTACATATGAATTCAGTAGATTTTAAAAAATGAAATATGGGGTTTAGGCTTATAAAGCCTATTAAGATATGTGTTTTAACTCAACCTATTTTCGACCTAGTTTTGGCTCACGACTTGTAGCTTTTCAAGCATCGCTTGTAAATGGGCCTCAATTATTTAGTTTATATATATTTTTTTATTGTTCTATGAGTACAAAGAAAAAAAGAAAATTAAAAAAAGTAAAGACTATCTTGGAATGCCATCGCCTGCCGCAACCATCCGTCGCTGCCGTCGGTCGATGCTGCCAATCTTCCGATGGTTAGTTGTGTTTATGTGACGGCCTAATTTTCTACCCAATTGTATTTTTTTTTTTTTGGGTCGAACTACCCAATTGGATTAACAAGCGGTTGAGTGAACTAGTGAGCCTGGAGTGGTCGAGATGGCAGATCAGAAGTTAGTTATTTCGGGATAGATAGACTTCGGCTTGTTGATGGGCGCAACAAGATTTGAAACGTCGGACCGCGAGACCTCAAGTAAGTCGACCCACTCACTTTCCCCCATATAAACACCCCAACTCTCTCTCCTCCCCTTCATATTCTTCTTCCTCTCTTCGTGGACAGCCTGGAGGTCGCTCACGAAGAAACGGGGTTCGATTCGCCTTCCGAATGAGCTCGAATCATCCGTTCTTCCTTGGTGGTTTTGCGCAAGAAGAACCGACTGGAACGGGGAAGATTCGGACGATGTCGAGGAGCTGGGCAAGGCTTGAAGGATCAGGAAACCGTCATTGACGAGCAAAGGAAGTCACCGATACAAGCTCGATTGGAGGAGCTTGCACATCGAAGAAGAAAATAGAGAAGCAAAATGAAAGAGTTCTGATTGTAATAAAACTGAAGTCCACGTTAGCGATTTTCAATCAAAAATAACCGAAATGATTCAATTTGTACAAATATAAAAAGTTTTAGAATTGAATTGACATCAATCTAAAAGTTTTAGGATTCAATTGGCACTAATAAAAGGCTTAGTACTGGATGGACACCGATGTAAAAGATTTAGGACTGAAATAGCACCAATGCAATATATTTGGGACTTTTTTGACACTTTTTCCTGAAATATATGCTCACTAGCGATGAATTTTACAGAAAAACCATAGATGTTATTCTCCTTAGATGGTTGGACAAAAGAGAATCGATGCTTACGATGGGAGAAGTACACGAAGAAATATGTGGTGCTCATCGGACTGGCATAAAAATGAAATAATTGTTACTAGACAGAAGATAATGGACTTTACTGGGTCTTGGGGAATCAACAGGATTCATTCGATGCCACATTACGCCCAGTTTAATAGGACGGTGTGGATTATTTTTCGTGACAGAATTTTCTATGGGCTATGTTATTGTGAGTGATGCTCATAGCCACGTTAAATCAGAGGATGCTATTGCTCATTTTCGATTAGTTCAGATGGGTTAAGTACACTGCAAGTATCAAAACTTGTGTACGCTCACTTTAATATTAAAACTTTCAAAACGATCATTTAAGTATCAAATTTTTTGAAAAACGATCACCTTATTGCCAAAAATTTCAAAATGATCACTTAAGTACAAGCTTTTTTTAAAAAACAATCACTTAATTACCAATTTCTTTTAAAAAGAATCATTTCAGTGCCAACTCCGATAAGTTATGTCATCTCAAATAATAATAATAATAATAAAATAACACGTGTCGGATTTTCAATAAGTCACGTTAGTTTAAATAGGAGTTGTCACTGAAGTGATCGTCTTTTAAAAAAAGTTGGCACTTAAGTAATTATTGTACACAACTTATGGCACTTGAGGTGTACTTAAGCCTAGTTCAAAAATATCATATGCCCATAATGATGTTGCCGGGGTATTATTTGTCGAATGTAGAATCGGTGGAGTGGACCCTCTCTAGGCACAAGGCTCGATGACATGTAACAGTACTCATGTAGTCCTTCCGTCAATTTTGAATGGAGAATGTTGATGTGGCGGTCTAGTCATCACTGAACGTCTTATATGGTGTAATATATGGTGTAACAGTGCTGATGTAGACATTTTTATTTTGAAATTTTTCTGATTGTTTTTTTTTTAAAATTTTACTGATTTTTTTTCTTTTTCCGCTTTTCTCTTTTCCATTCGCCCTCGCCCAGTCCTCTCCGAGCATCGCCGATGACTAGTCGACTGAACCTGGCCACCACCAAAAGTGAAGTAATAAAAAATAGGAAAAAAATAAAAAAAGGAAAAAAATTCGGAAAGAAAAATGTGAGCTTCGTGTTTTTCTCAGCCTAATACCCAACGTCAATTATATTCAAAAAAAAATTGGTCTCATAAAAAACCCTTAACTTTTACTTTTGTCCCAATTGTACCGACCTAGTACCAAAAAAATCTCAACTTTTAATTTTATCCCGATTCTACCAAAAACTTTTACTTTTGTCCCAGTTTTACCGGCCTAGTATAAAAAAAAACCTTCAACTTTTATTTTTATTCCAATTCTACCATTGTCAACATTTTATTCATAATCACCGTTAGTTAATCCCACGTGACTCAAATTTTTTTGTCGAATTTACCGATGAATTTTCGACATTTAGAAACAATAGGTTTTAGAGACGACGAGATTTTTAAAAGTTTGTCAGAATATCTCCATGTCTAGCCGTTCTTTAGGCTGTTGAGTGTCAAAAAATACGAAATGCGCCGTCTTTAATGACTATATATGTTTCAGCAATATATAGGAGTAGCAAACAAATAGAAGAGAATTTCGAAATTTTTTCATCTCAGCTTTGCCGAGGTGTAATTTATTAATGACATGACAATGTCATGTAAGATTAACTAATGGTGATTATAGATGGAAGGCTAATGGTGGTAAAATTGAGATAAAAGTAAAAATTGATTATTTTTTTGTTGCTAGAGCTATTAAATTGGGACAAAAGTAAAAATTTTGGATAGAATTGGGACAAAAGTAAAAGTTGAGATTTTTTGAGTACTAGACTGGTAAAATTAAGATAAAAATAAAATTTTTTAGTAGAATTAAAATGAAAGTAAAAGTTCGAGGTTTTTTATGAGACAAAAACAAGTTTTGGATATGATTATCACAAATGCTAAAGTTTGAAGTTTTTTTGGGTATTAACCCTGTTTTTCCCTTCATGTGAAATTTCTTTTGTGGTGTTCGGCATCAATTCTACCAAATATTTCACGATGATCTCTGAAATCCTATATAAAACCCGTTTATCTGGTACATTGAATTAGGTTACAAACTATTTTCAGGGCCATGTTTTCATCGGACTCGTGAATGATGCCCATGCATATTGTAATTTGATCGAAGGAAGTCATTTCCGATTGAAGATGAACAAAATTGAATGGGGATTCATTGGCCATGCGCTATTTTATTGGCTTAGACGCTCTTCATATCTCTTATAACATCACTCACGTTCTCCCCTGCATAATATTGATAGTACCACTTGCAGTGATTTGCAATTGGATAATGTCATAGTTAGATTTTGTCAAAGATGGAACCATCTTCTCCCATTCTTCAGTGTCGCATATAAACGCTTTGATCGCCAACTGCGACCGCCCAGTTATTCACCTTGTCGTAGCGCTTCGCCTAGTAAGCTAGAATCGTGTCCTTGCCATCGTAGGCCGAATACAAACCCAAGCAGTACGATAGAGCGTGGCGTGCGCGTGTTTCCAGCTTTCGCTCCAGCAGCTGCCTAATGTACTTGACCTTGCCCGTCAAGTTGGCCTGCAACATCTTGAGCCCGATCAGCCCTAGTCCCTCGAGATCCACCCCGTGGCTCTCCGGATCCGACCCGAGGGACTCCACGCAGAAGTTGAAGTTCAAGACCGACTCTCTGGCGGCGAGCTGCTTGCAGATGTCCCAAACGATGTGGCTGGCGGATTGGACCCGGTGGAAGAGAATGAGGAAAAGGATCAGGAAGCGAGAAGAGATCGGGAAGGCAAGATTCATGTTTTGCCATCATGGAGAAGGGAGATTTTTTCATGTAGATTTCTTATGAAGGCAGCAAACCAAATTTATTTTTCTAGACGGTGGATAAGAACAAATATTCCTGAGAAAGCAGGTCGATTACTGCAATCGTCCTTGGAGAATCTAGCTTTAATTGTGAGTAGATATTCACGTCTACTCACAACTAAAGCTAGTTGTGCGTGTATATATTGACAAGCATACAAGGTAACTTTTGAGGGGTACTTACGCCACTAGTGTTATAGCTTTTATATGGAGACTACTTGATTGTCATATCTCTCTCTTTTTTTTTTTTTCACTTACTTGAATGCCATAGCTTTGAATATATTGATTAGATGCCAAAAAAGATGACATGGCACTGGCGAAATGATTCTATTGAATATTTTAACTTACATGTGGATTTTTTCCTAATTATTTATTTATTTATTTCATAATTTTTCTTTTTATTTTGTTTTTTTGCCACGATCGGTGACCCCAAGAGCAAGGACTGCCTCGCCCTGGTCCGATGGGGACGCGACAGCCCTAGGCGACTACCATTGCGGCCTCGGCAGCAACATGCGAGGGCACGAAGACCCTTGCCAGATCTGGGCTACGAGGGCACGACGTCCCTCGTCAGCTGTTGTTAAGGCCACAATGGTCCTAGTCGAGCCTCGCCCTTGGGCCAGCTGATTGTGGCCTGCGAGGGTGGCCGGTGACCTTCACCGACCAAGGTTGAAAAAGTAACAAAAATAAAATAAAAGTATCAAAATAATATTAAAAAATTCACGTGTCGCTGATTCGCCGGATGTGACACTCAAGTGAGCAAAAAAAAGTTATGGACTCAAATGAGCGTTGTACAAAAGTTATGACACTTGTAATATATTTACCGCAATTTTGAGTATACAATCTAAAAATTCGCACAGTGGACTTGCTGAAGATTACGTTTTGAGAATCGCAAGCGGATCTTGTATTTGGTTGATTGTGTCGGAAATCTAATAATGTGACTTATGTGAGGTCAAAATTGAAATTTAACATTTGTCTTGTAATATTAACCATGTTACTTGTATATTTTCTAGAGCCTAGAGGTAGAATTTCCGAGTTGGCAATTTGCCTCTCATTAGCGTATACTTATAATTTTTTTTTTTGGTTTCTTTACAACAATAATTGGTGCTTTCTTTAATTTGGATGTGGACACTCGATGAGTATCAAATAGGGTTGCTAAAGACCAAAAAAAAAAAAAAAGAAAGACTTTACCAAGAAATTCGAGTATATGGATCACCTGCCATGAAGGCAGGTGACATGAAGGATTCAGACCCTCCATTCTCCCTTTTTATAAGGGGAAATATTTTTATGGGGAAATGGAGGGTGAGGATGGGTCATGTCACCAGCCTTGATAGCTGGTGATCCTTACACAGAAATTAGACCCCCCTAAAAAAAAACCCATTAACTAATATTATAATGAAAAAAATGGTCCAAGAAATTCTAAATTTATCTCACTTTTCACAATTTAATCATAAACTTTTTGCCAATTGAGTCGTAAAAATTTTCACTTTTTGCTAATGAACGACGGCCAATCTTATGTGACACGACTAGTGCCAACAGATATAACTTAAAATAATATTCTATATTCTTTCAATTTCAAATTTTATAATTGTTTTTTTTCTAGTTTTCCTTTTTTTTTCTCTCTACTTGCCACAGTAGACCTCAGGTGAGGACCACCCTTCGTCAAACTAGCAAAGGATAGCGTTGCTCCGGTTAGCCTAGCGAGGGCGGCCCAAAGGAGTAGAACGCTAAGGCCTTGGCTAGCGATGGTGGTCCAAGCCTGTGTTGGAAATTTACGCCCATTAAGGGCCAAATTGATTAATTGCTATAATTTCGATAATTGATTGGTGGACTAAATTCCTGATTGTGTGGCAACATAATTCTTGGATCGAATCCTAGAATTATGCGTGTATATGTGTGTGCAATGCATAATCAAAGGATAAGATCCTTGGATTAAGGGTGTGTATTGGTGAGCAGAAAAATTTCAGATCTCTCTCTAATTTTTGCATTCTCCCATGGTGACCAAAAATTTGAGAACGAGTGCGGATTATTGCATCTTCAATATTGCTAGCACAAATGAGTGGTGATTCCCGCGAATTCGTTCTTCCGTTCGTCGTGGTGATTGGTGGTGTGTCTAAATTAGAGGCTCGACATTTGTGGGGCTCGGATAGAAGAACATCTGAACCAATTTGTTTTCAAGCACGCTACAAGAGGTAATCTTTTAACTCTATTATTTTATTATGATCTTTGATTGAAACGCACAAACTATGCCTTCGGAGATACATGTATGGGTATTTATTTATTTCCGTTGCGTTTATATATTTTTATTTTGCCTGTATGTGTTACGTGAATTCCAACAGTGATATCAGAGCCAATCCTTAGGCGTTTTCGTGCGTTTAATTGATTCTAGTTCGTAATGATTTTTTGCGATGCTAAGGCCAATTTATTTTTAAAGAATTGTTCTTTTTACGTGGCCGATAGAAGTTGATAATTTTATATGATAAAATTTGTCAACGTAGTAAAAATTGAGACTAAATCAATTTTGAATCGAAAATCGGTAATGAGTTTTATGTTACGTATGAATTCTGCAAAAAATGATTCGTGGCTGCGGACATAAGATCGAGAATGCTATTACTGTTTAAATTACACACGTGAAATTTGTTTCGTCGACGTTAATTTATTGATACGGCTTGCATTGCTCGATTATGAATTTGATTCAATGCAGATTTTTTTTGTGCCTTCTAAAGCTTTAAATTATGAATTTATTGCTCACGTGGAAGGGTGGTGATCATGGAAAAACCCCTAATCAATGTGATTGATGAAAATATGAATGTATGGTGTTTATTGATATTTTTTTCGGGTTGTAATTTTAAAATGGATGCTGCGTCCTTCTTTTATTTTTCATATAATTTTTATTTTTAGTGTAGTTTAGCATAGCCAATTGTTGATGTAAATGCTACGAGGATTACGTGGAGGAGCCATAAAGCCGGAGAGCTCTTTGGCCCCGGTCTTTGAAGAGTTTGAGGAACCAAGAAGAAGCAAAGAGTGGATCTCCAATATTAAAATATTAAAATGGTTAAATGTGGTCTCATTGGCTCGAGATCCATTAAACCATAATTCCATAATCATCATGTAGGATAGATGTTAATGCTATTGACATCTATTTATTTATTCTATTTTTATGAGCATGTTAAACCAGTTAATGTGCAAAGTGAGGCCTTTAATAATGACTCAAAATCTCTTTAAAATAATATTAAATCGTAACGGGTTTTAGACTCGTGGCTTTCCATCGTCGTGGTTTGATCTTTTATTATAGTGATTGATTGACTAGCTATGGATAAACATGGGTCAATTGTCATTGATAATAATGGACCAATCCATTAAACATATGATGTTGTGGTTGAAGCCAAATGATTTACAATAACTGTTAGCTGAGGGGATTGTTTGCGTTTTCAATAATTGCATGAGACGATGGGCTCTTAACTATGATTATGAACTCAATAACTGTTAGTGAGAGTATTATGATCTAGAGGCCAAAGTTATGATTGGGACTCGCATATGATGCGTTGAATAAGTTGATTCACTCACTAGGCTTATAGAACACCGATAATTGTTATGTGAGGTGGACTATGAGCTAGTGGGACTCCAATCCCCACTAGTAATCTTTACCCGACAATGATTGCCGTTTCCCATTTTAAAGAATATGGGATTGGAATATAAATTTAGTGGGAGAATATGTTTTATTTAAGGGCCAAAATGAAATAGTTATTTTGAAAGACAATGACTAACAATTTATTTTATGCATAGATATTTATTACTCTGAAAAATGATGAACACAAACCCACTTGCTTCGATACTAGACAAGAATTGTTTGACTTGACCCAATTTCACCGACTGGGTAAGGAATTTGAGAATTGTTCTCAATTCAGAAAAACTCGGGTATGTGCTTGATGAAATTATATCAACCTTCTTTCCTAAGGGTAGGACCCAAGAGGAACACATCACTTACGATAAGTGGCATGATGATGACTTAACAATTAGGTCATATATGTTGCTTCAATGAATAATGAATTTCAGAAGAAGTATGAAGCAATGGAAGATGCTAGGTCGATCATATTACACTTGAAGGAATTCTTTGATGAGAATGGTCGAACCTCTATATATGAGATATTTAAGGCATTCTACCGTATGTGGTTGGCTGAAGGATCATTAGTTGGTGATCATTAGCTGAAAATGATCTGGCACATAGAAGAATTGGCTAGGCTGAATCTTGTCATGGGCAATGATTTAGCTGTGGATTTGATCCTCCAATATTTACCCGATTCCTTCTATGGTTTTGTCCAAAACTTCCACATGCATAAGATGGAGAAAACTCTAACTGAGTTACATAGTATGCTGGTAGTTTATGAGAAGTAAATGCACAGCACAAGGCCCAATGTAGTGGCTATAACTAAGGCTTCTTTTTCAAAGGGTAAGACTGCTTTGAAGAAAAAGAAATGGAAGAGGCCTGTGAAAGCCGCTGTGCAACTAAAGCCCAAGATTAAAAAAGGAAAATGTCATTACTGTAGTGTCATGGGGCACTGGAGGAGGAACTGTAAGAAGTACCTCATAAGCTTGAAAGTTGAGTCTAAGGGCAACCTTTCGAAGGTATGATGTCTATGCTTATTGAAACTAATCATATGATTAGTGCTAAATCTAGCTTATGGATTCTGGATTCTGCTGCAACCTCACATATTTGTATGTCCTTACAGAATCTGAAAATAAGCAGGATGCTGGGACGAAATGAGATTGTCCTAACATTTTCAAATGGGGCAAGAGTTGCTGCATTAGCTATATGGACTTTCCGTTTATGTTTTCCTTCTAGACATGTTTTGGTTTTAAATAATTATTTGCATTTTGTGAATGCTGTTCGGAACATCATCCCTATACCTTGTTTAGGTAAAGAGAATTATGAATTTTCTTTTACTGATGATGTATGTTCTATTTATTATAATAGAATGTGTGTTAGTTCTGGATTATTAACTAATAATCTCTATACCATTACAATGTCCGGTAATGAGATTACCAATGTCAATAAGCAATACAGTTACGATGTAAATGCCATAACTAATAAATGCCCTAGAGATAGTCCAAATCCAAAGTATATTTGGCATCTCCGATTAGGTCATATTGGAGAAGATAGGATTAACAAGTTGAGTAATGATGGATATATTAATCCAATCGGTTTTGAACCATACTCGATTTGTGATGCATGTTTTCTAGGAAAAATGACTAAAGTGCCCTTTGTAGGACATGGTGTGCGAGCTGTTATTGGGGTTGATACATACAGATGTATGTGGACAAATTAGTGAAACTGCTAGGGGTGGTTATTTTTACTGCATTACCTTTACCAATAATCATTTGCGGTATGGCTATTTGTACTTAACGAAGTATAAATCTGAATCCTTTGAAAAGTTCAAGGAATTCAGGTTTGAAGTTGAGAAACAAATAGGAAAGAGTATTAAGGCACTTCGATCTGATCGAGGAGGTGAGTACCTTAGTACTGAATTTTTGGATTATCTTAAAGATAATGGCATTTTATCACAATAGACACATCTATAACTTCAGAACATAACGGTGTATCTAAAAGAAGAAATCGCACTTTATTAGATATGGTGCGATCTATGATGAGTTACATTGATTTGCCTACATCCCTTTGGGGACATGCCCTTAAGACAGCTGCTGTCACGCCTCGCGCTCTGGACACGCGACTCTCTGCAAGCAAATCAAGATATCTCTTGATGTCCCAAGATCCGCACATAAGTCGAGAGACATGTTATATATAAACATGCGGAAGCGACAATGTAATAACTCCTCCGTACAAATATAAAGTGGGACCTAGATAGCGAGAATACCATATTACATAATATTCGAAGGTTCATACAAGAGCATAGCAACTATATCCACTAGGGAGACAGGGTAATACAAAGAGGTCCATCACCCAACAAAGGAAACAGGCATCAGGGTCGCCGTCAAAAGTAGGACTAGAATATCAGGAGCTCCTAAGATGAACTACTGGAGTCATCAATCTCCTCTGCCTGCTCCGTGGGTACGTACTCCGAGAAGGTCTCCGAGCAAATCTCTACGGTGTCCTTCATGGTCTCGTCAACGAACAACTCTACTGGGTCATCCTCTATAGCCTCGACCACTATGACCTCCTTAGTATCCTCCAAGGTTGGGGTCCTCTCAGGTCCGTTCCTCGAACCGGCGACTACCCCCTCAACCTGCTCTAAATCCCGAGTAGGATGACATCAACTAGGGACGACTCCTCGGGGCACCTCAGTGGGCTTCAACGATCCTGTAGAAACATCCCCAACCTTCCGAAACCAGGCCTAATACCTATGAGGCTTCCAGCTACTCTTACCCTCGTCTACCCATACTACTGTACACTTTCTGACATAAATGGTTCCTTGCCCATCAGGAACTCATCAAAATAGACAGACATTTCTTTGGGGTCTCCAAATCTGATAAGCCACATCCTCATGACCTAGGATCTGTAAAAAGGGGGTCCCACAATGGGGTGAGATTTACATCTCAGTAAGGTGGATCCTAACCCTAGGTTAGGCCGACAGTCCACTAGGCAGTCATAAATACTAGCATTTCACACAAATAAACATGCGAGGCATTCAATTATCGATACAACACACAGATGTTAGGCATGCAGTCATGGCATCATAACAGATCCAAATGATCATGCACAAATTGCCATGCCACATCACCACTTCCACCCTTCAGACTGCCTCATTCTCATGCTCGCGTTTAGAACGCCTCAGGCTCGGTCCACGTAAACGCATCAGATCGTCATTGATAACCCGCGTAAACGCATTAGGTTTCAATGTTACTCCAGGCCAGTGTCGACACATCACAACTTCGTCTTGTGTTTCAACGCATCAGGACTATGGCCTTCTTAACCCTGCGTCTCATACGCATCAGGGTGCCATACAACTCTAACCCCGCATCTCATATGCCTCAGGATACTACCATGTCTCAGCCATGCCAAAGTTTCAATTCAATTCACACACATAATACAATGTGCAACTCAAGCACAAATCATACACTTATGACATGCAAGACGATCAATTGACATTCACACATGGTAGTCATTTCAAAATACAAACATTGACACACAATCAAATCCTTTATACCGTCCTAAGACGCACAAAGAACAATCACATTAAAAACCCTTTAAGGACCATCTAAAAATTCACCCGGCTGCCCAATTGAATCCAATCTTCCTATCATAGGTTTAGGGTTCCCTTAACTCAAGCTTAATGTCACAAAACCCTTGTCCCAAGCATCTCAAGAACTCGATCCAAGCAGCCCAAGAACAATTCAGTCGTGCAACCTATTGAAATTTCATTTAGCCGTCAATTTCTTTTGCCCAATCACCAATCGTTGGACCACAAACCTTAACGACATGTCTCCCAATAGCCTAGCATGTCTCATTGATGAATTTGAGACTCAAATCCAACCATCAACAGCCCTCACAAAATCGGTACGCATAAAATCGAACCGAGCTATTTTCGATTCTGTGTATATCGCAATTATCCAGCCCTTAAACACCATCAAATCCACCATTTATTCACTAACGTACCTGCTAATATGTAGATCTAAGGGTTTGGGAAGCTCATCGAAGATTTGAGGTCTAGTCGTCGCTGGAAACTCCTTGAATATCACCAGTTTCCCTTAATCCTCAAACCGGCAGTTCTGGCCCTTCAAACACAAGACCCATTTGGGGTCAAAACTTCATCAAATTAACCCCAACTTTTGCCACAGATCACTCTATGAGTCCCCTAGATATCCACAAAATTTGGTTGAAAAAATCTAAAATTTCGGGGTCCTAAGAGGCCAGAAATGTAGCTTACCTCTGGTTGCGACGATTTCCGTCAACTCACAGGAAATCGGCTGGCCGAAGCTCTTCGGTGGGTCAGACGACTTGCTTCCACTTCGAGGATGTCGGCAAGAGGTCGAGTAAGGTGTGGATGGTCGGCTCGGCTGCTAGAAGTTGCCGGAGGAGGTCGTCGACGGCAGCGAGCAGAAGGGGCAGAATCGGTCGGGCGAGCAGTAGTTCACTGCAGGATGAAGAAGAAGAAGAAGAAGGAAATTTCGGCTAAATGGGGGGTGATGACCGGCCATGTAAGAGAGAGAGAGAGAGAGCTATATTCAACTTTCAAAAGTCAACAAGTTGAATGGTAGTTGGGAAAAGTAGGTATGTTCACTCAAAGCTTGATCATTGACACATGTCCAATGTGTCAATCAAGCTAATCCAATGGCCAAGATCTTCTCTCATTTTCGGCAGCCTTGGGGGTGAATTAAAAATCAAAATGCCCTCGTCCCATTATATAAGTAAGGCTAGGGCTTGAGGGGCAAAATGGTAATTTACCCCCGACATTCGGAATGTCATTTTTCTCATTCTCATATTCTTCGATAAGGCGATGGCCAATCCAATCATGACGTTGGAATTCTTGATTCTCCATTTTCAATTTTCAAGACTCATTTCTGATCATTTTCTCTATCAGACGTGGTTCCAACCTATCCCGAACCGACGGGCGGCTTTTGCAGACGTTACGCGTATCGACCTTGTGATTCATATTACATTTAGAGCTCGTCAATTCATGGCGACTTTGGTTGTCATGTGATTGTGAGGGGTCTATCACTAGTTCCTATGGTCTCGATCGTCAACGTTCGATTTAGGAAAATTTGGCAAATTATACGTTGTTTAGGCGGCATCACCCGCGCTCCAATCGTATAACACTAGCAATGCATTCCTTAATCTTTCTTAGATCGGCCTTTTGTGGTTCTAAATGTCTCCTCGACAATCCTTATGGTCAAAGTACCATTTCCTATTCGAATTCCCTAGGTACACGTACCTTGTCTCACGTTAGCCTTTTTCTTTTGGTTAGTCTACTCAAATTGATCAGATTCGAGCGAGATATGACTGAAACACATTGCTAGATACACTTCTTATTAATGAGTCTAAAAATTACTGAGAAATCAGAATGTCACAACTGTTCCCCTTACAAAAATTTCATCCCCGAAATTTACATCAACCTTAATTACTCAAACAAATGGGGGTGTCGTCGCCTCATCGTCTCTTCGTTTTCCCACGTGGCGCCTTCGGTTCCATGGTGCTCCCACACAACTTTGACCAATGGAATCATCTTATTCTTGAGAATTTGCTCCTTCCGATCTTCAATCCTGATCGGCTTCTCTACGTTGGATACCCGGTCGTCCACTTCTATGACCTCGTAGTTCAGCACATGTGTCAAGTTTGGTTCATATTTCTGTAGCATTGACACGTGGAAGATATTATGCACTTAGGATAGATTAGGCGGTGAGGCAAGCCCATAGGCCAAGGTTCCAATCCGCTCTAGTATTTCAAATAGACCTACGTACCTTGGGCTTAGTTTTCCTTTCTTTCCAAATCTTGATAATCCCGTCATCGGTGACACCTTGAGGAAAACAAGGTCGCCTACTTGAAACTCCAAAGGCTTATGCCGCTTGTCCGCATAACTCTTCTGACGACTTTGTGCCGTCTTCAGTCTATCTCGAATTATCCTTTCCGCTTCCACAGATTGCTCTACCAACTCTGGGCTTGTGATACTTCTTTCTCCAACCTCATCCCAGCAAATTGGGGTTCTGCATGCCGTTCCATAAATTACTTCAAATGGTGCCATTTGGATGCTCTGCCGGTAGCTATTATTATACACAAACTCCACCAAATGCAGCTGATCTTCCCATCCACCTTTAAATTCTATGACGCACGCTTGCAACATGTCCTCAAGCGTCTGAATCATCCTCTTCGTCCGTCCGTCTGTGGATGGTATGCCGTGCTAAACTGCAGCCAGGTTCTCATGGCTTCTTGAAGGCTTTTCCAAAAGTTCGCTGTGAACTTGGGTCTTTATCTGAGGTAATTGTCACAGGTACTCCATGCAGTCTCACTATCTGCCTCATGTACAACTCGGCGTATCTATCCATTGCAAAGTCCTTTCGCACCGGGACGAAGTGTGCGGACTTAGTCAATCTGTCCACGACTACCTATATAGAGCCGTGATCTCTTTGGCTCCTCGAGAGTCCCATCACAAAGTCCATCGTTATATGCTCCCATTTCCATTCCGGTATTTCCAGTGGCTGTAATAATCCTCCAGGCTTATAGTGCTGCGCTTTCACTTGCTAGCATGTCAAGCACTTTGCCACATACTTCGCTACATCCACCTTCATCCCGTTCTACCAATAGTGCTGGCACAGATTCTGATACATCTTCGTACTTCCCGGGTGAATGCTATAATTGCTCCTGTGAGCCTCCGATAAAATCCTTTCCCTGAGTCTTTCGTCCTTTGGCACGCATAGATGTCCTCGGAACCTCAAGATTCCGTCCTCCGACACCTGGAACTCTGGTTTTCTCCTTGTCACGTCCATCTCCAGAATTTTCTAAATTTCTAGATCCGTAAACTGTAAGGTCTTTATTCCTTTCTGGACCTCAGGTTCTACCCTCAATGTAGCCATCAAATTGGACAACTGATAGACTTCCAATCTGAACTTAGAATCTCTTAAATCCTCGATCATCGACCAACCTTTTACTAGCAGACAGCGATGCTCGACTTCGACTCAGCGCATCTGCGACTCTGTTTGCCTTCCCAAGGTGATACAATATATCACAATCATAATCTTTGAGCAGCTCCATCCACCAATGCTGCCTCATATTTAGGTCCTTTTGGGAAAACAAGTACTTTAAGCTTTGGTGGTCGGTGTAAATCTGGAACTTCTCGCCACACATATAACGTCTCTAGATCTTTAGAGCAAAAATGATCACTGCAAACTCCAGATCGTGAGTCGGGTAGTTTATTTCATGTGGTCTCAGTTGTCGAGACACGTAGGCCCCTACTCTTCCATGCTGAATTAACATACAGCCTAGTCCTTTCAGCGAGGCATCGCTGTATATTTCATAGCCCCTTGGTCCTGATGGAATCGTCAACACTAGTGTAGTCATCAACCAATGTTTGAGTTCTTTGAAACTCTTTTCGCACTTATCTGTCCATTCAAACCTTGTTTCCTTCTTTGTCAACCTCGTTAATGGGATGGCTATGGATGAAAACTTCACCACAAAACGTCTGTAATACCCTACCAATCCCAAGAAACTTTTGACTTCCGTGACCGTAGTAGGCCTAAGCCAATTTGTTACAACTTCGATCTTTGTATGATCCACTGCAATTCCTTCTCCTAACACCACATGACCAAGAAACGCTACCTCATTCAGCCAGAACTCGCATTTGCTCAACTTAGCGTATGGCGAGTGTTCTCTCAGGATCTGCAAGACAATTCTCAGGTGCTCCTCGTGTTCTGCATCACTCCTCGAGTAAATCAGGATGTCGTCAATAAAGACTATGACGAATCTGTCCAGGAATTCCTTAAACACTCGATGCATCAAATCATGAATGCGGCCGGAGCATTGGTCAATCCAAAAGGCATCACTGTGAGCTCATAATGACCATACCTCGTCCTAAAAGCAATCTTTGGTATGTCTTCCTTCTTAATCCTCAACTGGTGATATCCGATACTCAGGTCAATCTTTGAGAATACCGCCGCTCCTTGCAACTGATCAACCAGGTCGTCGATTCTCGGCAGTGGGTACTTGTTCTTTACTGTTACCTAGTTCAACTGCCTATAGTCGATGCATAAACGCAAAGACCCATCCTTCTTCCTTGTGAGCAACACTGGCGCTCCCCACGGTGAAGCACTCGGTCGGATAAATCCTTTATCCAATAGTTCTTGCATCTGCACCTTTAACTCTTTCAGTTTTGACAGGGACATCCTATAAGGCGGCTTGGAGATCGGCTCCGTTCTAGGAGCTAACTCGATCACAAATTCTATCTCTCGCTCCGGTGGCAATCCTAGCAACTCTTGAGGAAAAATGTCAGGGAACTTACGCACTACCGAAATACTCTCTAGTTTTGGTTCCTCGGTCGTCGTGTCCACCACTGCAACTAAATACGCCTGACACCCTTTAGACATCAACTTTGTCACTCAAGAGATGAGACTAAGGGAATCGAGATCTCTCCTCGATTTCTCACGAATTCAAAACTAGGGCGACCTTCCAGGTAGAAACGAATTATTCTACTACCACAATCTACCACTGCCCCCTGTTTACCCAACCAGTCCATCCCTATGATTACATCAAAATCATACATGGGTAATACAACTAGATCAATACTCTCCTTACTCCCTCCAATCACAATTTCATAGTCAGCACAACCCAATGAAACCAATATGTTATCCTTTAACGGAGTGGTAACATGTAGAATTATACTCAATGGTCTTAACTTCATACCCACCAAATCAGCAAACTGAGTAGACACAAATGAATGCGTGGCACCAGGGTCAAACAATACATATGGAGCTTGGTCACACAAGTAAACTATACCAGTGACCATGCTTGGTGCTTCGTCCGCCTCTCTGCGGGCTACTACATATACCCTACCCTGAGCTGGGAGTCGATCCTGCTCGATTTGGAGAGTGGCAGCTGATGGTTCAGCTTGCGGTCTCTGTCCTTGAGGTCGACTCGCCGGAGCTTGGTTCGAGCACGTCTTCATCTAGTGGCCCATCTGACCACACTTAAAATAGGCTCCAGTCCTTACCGAGCATGGCCCATTTCCATGCCTCTTGCCACAGAGACGGCAGCTCCAGTTCGTGAGGTTCGGCTGCTTCACTATGTTTTTCCTTACTGGAGGTACAAAACACCTATTGCCCTTCATCGGTCTCTTGCACATCTGGCGGTTGTTTCGGAATGATGTAAACCGCGATACAAATACGGCATTCCTCTCCTTTAAATCCCTCTCGATCATCTGGCCCCGCTCATGAATTTCTTTATAGGTCCTTAAGTTTAGGGCTATCATCTGACTGCGGAGTTCAGGCCTCAATCCGTCCCGAAATCTCCATGCCTTCTTCTGGGGATCCTCTACAGATCGAGGTCGTACCTTGATAGTCTGGAGAACTCGACCTCATACTGATCTACTGTCAGCTGATTCTAACGTAGCTGTAGAAATTCTACTTGCTTCCTTTCCTTGGCCGTCTCCGAAAAGTATTTATCGTTTAACGCCGTCTTAAAAGCATCTTAGATCATGGCCGTTCATTAAGGGAAAACTCCATTCTTGGCGGCAACCCACCAATCGTTCGCGGTCCCTTCTAACTGGTACACCGCCAACAGTACTTTCTCTTCGTCTGTGCACCTAAGCACTTCAAAGGCTTTTTCCAACTTCTCAATCCACCTGGGTGCTAGCTCGGGGTCTCCAATCCCGTCGAACTAGGTCGGCTTCAGTTTTATGAATTGCTCCACCAACTAACCCATCTGTCTGGCCACGACAATCTCCTCATGGGCATTCACTGCCTCATTACTCTGGCCATGTTCACCCTGGTTTCCATTGCCTCGTTGTTGCCGTTGTTGGTGTTGACCGCAGCTATGGCGGCTCCTACTACTTGGGCTATGGCAGCATCTCGATCTTGGGTCTGCCTGTCAATGAGGTTCCCAATCCTGTCTAGCGCCCTCAGTACGCCATCCATTCTTGGGTCTTCTGCTACAGGCGGTCTCGAGCTAGAGGTTTCGCCTCTAGGTCTTCCAGATCTCCTAGATGGATTGCTCATCCTTATATTCTTCTACTGAGCCTGGTCCACCACAAGTTCATTAAGGAGTTAGTACTCACTCATTTATCCAAGTCCAGAGCTACCAACTATGCTTCAACGGAAACAACGATAACACAACAGTCCTCCATACAACAAATTCAAGAGACATTTCAACAAGTAGCCCATGGTCATTCCTCAGTTTTGTTTACTCCAACGGTTCACTACAACAAGCCATACTCATTTACTTAACAGGCCAAAATCCAGAAATGACTTTCAACACTGAGCATGGAACTTAATCCTTATACATTTCCACAACCCTGCCAAGGCCAAATGTCAACCATAAGTGCCAAGTCACATGCTATGCGTCCAATGTCTTATCCTAACTAGTCTCCTCAGGTCTTGCTACTGGTCCTTGTCCCAACTTAATCCTCCTTATTACTCCAGTCCTCAATCAACTTTGGATCGAGCTGACCTTGCTTTGATATCAAGCAAACGGGGATGTGACGTCTCGCGCCCCGGGCACGCGACTCCCTGCAAGCAAACCAAGATATCTCTCGATGTCCCAGGATCAGCACAAAAGTCGAGAGACATGTTATACATAAAAATGCGGAAGCAACAATGTAATAACTCCTCTGTACAAATATAAAGTGGGACCTGGATAGCGAAAATACCATATTACATAATATTCGAAGGTTCATACAAGAGCATAGCAACTAGATCCACTAGGGAGACGGGGTAATACAAAGAGGTCCATTGCCCATCAAAGGAAATAGGCATCAGGGTCGCTGTCAAAAGTCGGACCAAAATACCAGGAGCTCCTAAGATGAACTGCTGGAGTCATCAGTCTCCTCTGCCTCCTCCGTGGGCACGTACTCCGAGAAGGTCTGGAAAATAACCTTTCCAGCAGGGAACAGCCTGAGGACGCGGTTGAACAGTCAAATCAAGGTTCATCTCGTGTAGCGATTGTAGACTCGTCTAAGGATATTGAGTGGGCGTGCGAATTTACTTTTTTGAAAAAAGGGAGGCCTTGGAGCACCACTCTATAATCTCCTGGAGAGTAGGTCTCCTACCACCGAATCGTGCTCGGTGTACTCCGTGGTTTTGCCAGCGGACGGCTTCACCAGGTTATCCTCTGTAGCCTCTACCACTATGACCTCCTCAGTATCCTCCAAGATTGGGGTCCTCTCAGGTCCGTTCCTCGAACTAGCAACTAACCCCTTAGCCTGCTCTAAATCCCGGGTGGGATGACACCAACTAGGGACGACTCCGTAGGGCACCTCAGTGGGCTTCAGGGCCCTGTAGAAACATCCCCAACCTTCCAAAACCAGGTCTCATAACTATGAGGCATCCAACTACTCCCACCCTCTTTTACCCATACTACTGTATACTTTCTGACATAAATGGTTCCCTGCCCATCAGGAAACTCATCAGAATAGACATACACCTCTTGGGATCTCCAAATCTAATAGGCCACATCCTCAGGACCTAGGATCTGTAAAAAGGGGGTCCCACAACGGGGTGAGATTTACATCTCAGCAAGGTGGATCCTAACCCTAGGTTAAGCCAACAGTCCACTCAAGCAATCACAAATACTAGCGTTTCACACAAATAAACGTGCGAGGTATTCAATTATCGATACAACACACGAATGTCAGGCATGTAGTCATGGTATCATAACACATCCAGATGATCATGCACAAATCGCCATGCCATATCACCACTTCCACCCTTCAGACTGCTTCATTCTCATGCCCGCATTTAGAATGCTTTAGGCTCGGTCCACGTAAATGCATCAGACTGTCATTGACAACCCGCGTAAACGCATCAGGTTTCAAAGTTACTCTAGGCCAGTGTCGACACATCACAACTCCGTCTCGCGTTTCAACGCATTAGGACTATGGCCTTCTCAACCCGCGTCTTATACGCATCAGGGTGCCATACAACTCCAACCCCGCGCCTTAGCGCCTTAGGGTATTCCTCACACCACCCCGCGTCTCATACGCCTTAGGGTACTACCATGTCTCAGCCATGCCAAAGTTTCAATTCAATTCACACACATAATGTAATGTACAACTCAAGCACAAATCATACACTTATGGCATGCAAGACGATCAATTGACATTCACACATGGTAGTCATTTCAAAACACAAATATTGACCCATAATCAAATCCTCCATACCGTCCTAAGATGCACGAAGAACAATCACATTAAAAATCCTTCAAGGATCACCCAAAAATTCACCCGACTCGCCCAATTGAGTCCAATCTTCCTATCATAGGTTTAGGGTTCCCTTAACTCAAGCTTAATGTCACAAAATCCTTCTCCCAAGCACCTCAAAAACTCGATCCAAGTAGCCCAAGAACAATTTAGCCGTGCAACCTATTGAAATTTCATTCAACCGTCAATTTCTCTTGCCCAATCACCAATCGATGGACCATAAACCTTAATGACATGTCTCCCAACATCCTAGTATGTCTCATTGATGAATTTGAGACTCAAATCCAACCATCAACAGCCTCCACGGAAGCGGTATGCATAGAACCGAACTGGGCTATTTTCGGTTTTGTGTATATCACAATTATCCAGCCCTTAAACTGCCTCAAATTCACTATTTATTCATTAACCTACTTGCTAACATGTAGATCTAAGGGTTTGGGAAGCTCATAGAAGATTTGAGGTCGAGTCGTCGCCAGAAACTCCTTGAATATCACCGGTTTCCCTTAGTCCTCAAACCGACAGTTTTGGCCCTTCAAACACAAGACCCATTTGGGATCAAAACTCCATCAAATTAAATCCAACTTTTACCACAGATCACTCTATGAGTCCTCTAGATCTCCACAAAATTTGGTTGAAAAAATCTAAAGTTTCGGGGTCCTAATAGGCTAGAATTTTAGCTTACCTCTGGTTGTGACGATTTCCGTCGACTTGCGGGAGATCGGCTGGCCGGAGCTCTTAGGTGGGTCAAACGACTTGCTTCCACTTCGAGGATGTCGGCAAGAGGTTGAACAAGGTGTGGATTGTCGGTTCGGCGGCTAGAAGTCACCGGAGAGGGTCGTTGGCGATAGCGAGAAGAGGGAGCGAATTGATCGGGCGAGCAATAGTTCATGGCAGGATGAAGAAGAAGAAGAAGAAGGAAGTTTCGGCGAAATGGGAGGTGATGACCGGCCATGTAAGAGAGAGAGAGAGAGAGAGAGAGAGAGAGAGAGAGAGAGAGAGAGAGAGAGAGAGAGAGAGAGAGAGAGCTATATTCAACTTTCGAAAGTCAACAAGATGAATGGTAGTTGGGAAAAGTAGGTATGTCCACTCAAAGCTTGATTTATTGACACATGTCCAATGTGTCAATCAAGCTAATCCAATGGCCAAGATCTTCTCTCATTTTCAGCAGCCTTGGGGGTGAATTAAAGAGACTACAATGCCCTCGTTCCATTATATAAGTAAGGCTAGGGCTTAAGGGGCAAAATGGTAATTTTACTCTCGACGTTTGGAAAGTCATTTTTTTCATTCCAATATTCTTCGATAAGGCAATGGCCAATCCAATCATGACATTGAAATTTTTGATTCTCCATTTTCAATTTTCAAGACTCGTTTCTGATCGTTTTCTCTATCATATGTGATTCCAGTCTATCCCGAATCGACGGACGGCTTTTGCAGACGTTACGCGTATCGACCTTGTGATTCATATCACATTTAGGGCTCGTCAATTCATGGCGTCTTTGGTTGTCGTGTCATTGTGAGGGTCTATCATTAGTTCCTATGGTCTCGATCGTCAACGTTCGATTTAGGAAAATTTGGCAAATTATACATTGGTTAGGCGGCATCACCAGCTCTCCAATCGTATAACGCTAGCAATGCATTCCTTAATCATTCTTAGATCGGCCTTTTGTGGTTCTAAATGTCCCCTCGACAATCCATATGGTCAAAGCGCTATTTCCTATTCGAATTCCTTAGGTCCACGTACCTTGTCTCGCGTTAGCCTTTCCCTTTTGGTCAGTCTACTCAAATTGATCAGATTCAAGCGAGATATGACTGAAACACATCGCTAGATATACTTCTCATTAATGAGTCTGAAAATGACTGGGAAATCAGAATGCCACAGTTGCATATTTACTAAACAGAGTACCTTTCAAGTTTGTTCCAACTACGCCTTATGAGATATGGCATAGTAAGAAATCAAGTCTTAATCATATCAAGATTTGGGGTTGTCCAGCTTTCGTCAAGAAGTTAAGAACATAAAAATTGGAGGCTCAGTCTGAACAAGGTCACTTCATTGGATATCCAAAAGAAACTCTTGGATATTATTTTTATTTTCACTCTGACCAATGAGTTTCGGTCAGTAGGCATGCTTCTTTTCTGGAGAATCAGTTCGTCCAAGAAGGTGGTGCTGGGCGAAAAATAGTCTTACAAGAAAAAAAATAATGAAGTACCAAGTAATCAAGTTCAGACAACAATCTCTGATTTAGTGAGAGCCTTTGATACACAATCTCTTAGAAGGAGTGCGAGAATGTCTCGTCTGCCTATTCGCTATAGAGACTCGATTGAAGACATTGAACCACTATTCATTGTGAATGATAGTGATCAACTGAGTGATTTTAGCACCTATAAGGAGGCGATATCGAACATCAATTATGGTAAATGGCTAGAAGCCATGAAATCCGAAATAGATTCAATGTATTCCAATGATGTTTGGACTCTAGTTGATCTGCCCGGTGGTATTATACCAATTAGGCATAAATGGATCTTCAAGAGGAAGATGAATGCTGATGGTCAAATTGGAACTTACAAAGCACGGCTGGTGGCAAAAGGATATCGTCAAAAGGAAGGGATCGATTACGACGAAACTTTCTCACCTGTAGCCATGCTAAAATCTATTTGGATTATGTTGGTTATAGTTGTGCACCTTGATTATGAGATATTCCAAATGGATATCAAAACGGTTTTTCTTAATGATTTCCTTGAGGAATACATTTATATGGAACAACCATGAGGTTTTGAATCTAGTGGTGAAAGTCAGAAGGTGTGTAGGCTTAAGAGATATATTTATGAACTCAAACAAGCCTCCAGAAGTTGGAACACCCGTTTCGATGAGGTAATGTCACGCCCTGCACCCTAGGCACAGGCGCGCGATACCCTGCAAGCGTACTCTCTCATGTCCCAAGAGTCGTATTTCGAGAGATGCATAAAAATCGTTCGCATGCGGAAGCGATAACATAAATTCCTTCGTACAAACATTAGTGGGGACATGGATAACAAGAACACCATAATTACATTTATACATAACCTCCCACGAGTTCTTACAAAAGTGCTGGTAGGCTAAACTTGCTAGTTAGTAGGGGTAATTGGACCAACTCAAAAGACAACCATTACATCTCCAAAAGAAAAAGGACCATCAAGGTCATCGACAAAATAACAATCCAGAAGACGGAAACCCCTAGGTCGAGCTGCTGGAGTCATCAGTCTCGTCGGCATCCTAGGTGGGCTCGTACTACAAGAAAATCTCCGAGCGTACCTCTACGGTATCCTCCATCGTTTCGTCTACTGACTGCTCAACCAGGTCGTCCTCGGAGGCTTCGATCTCAATGACCTTGTCGGTGTCTTCCAGGGTTGGGGTCCTCTCGGGAATGTTCCTTAAACCAGCTACTGATCCCTCGACCTTCACAGAATCTCGAGCTGGATGACACCAACTAGGGATACCCTACGGGGTACCTCAAAGGACTTCAGTGGTCCAGTAGTAACCTTTCCTACCCTCCGAAACCAAGCCTCGAACCTATGAGACTTCCAGCTCCTTCCACCCTCATCGACCCAGACTACAGTATATTTCCTAACGTACACGGTTCCCCGTCGATCCCAGAACTCCTCAAAATACGCGGACAGCTCCTTCGGGTCACCGAGTCTGATCGACAACATTCTCAAGGTCTAGGATAGGAAAATGTGATCCCACAACGGGGTGAGATTTACATCTCAGTAAGACAGGTCCTAACCCTAGGTTAGGCTGACCGTACACTCAGGTGAATGCAATTAAGAACAAATGCACAAACAACCACATGAAGCATTCAGTAGTTATTAAGTACATATGGACATAGACGAGCGTCAAGCACACAATCATGGCATCATATCTCATCGTTCGAACCAAGATGCATTACCAAGTCAGGTCACATCTTCCACCCTTCCAGGTCTCCATTGATTCACGCTCGCGTTTATAACGCCTCAGGCTCGGTCCGCATAATTACGCCTCAGACCATCCCATTGACAAACTCGCGTAAACGCATCGAGTTTTCAATTTCATTCCAGGCCTGTGTCGACACATATCAAATTTCATCCCATGTCTCAACGCATCAGGACATTGGCCATTTCAACCCCGTGTCTCAACGCATCAAGGTACAATTCAATAGAACCCCGCGTCTCAACGTCTCAGGGTATCAATCCATATAGCTCTGCGTCTCAACGCCTCAGGGTATCATAGGTTTCAAAGCATGCCAGACATTTTTTTCAATTTAAACTTCATGATCGAGTACAAGCTCATGCATCGAGCTAGATATCTATGGCATGCAAGGCAATCAATCTCATCACTCACAAGAGGCAATCAATTCATGGCACAAGCATTCAACAAGCATTCAAGCCATCGACATCTCACAAGGACGCACATTGGACAATCACACCACAATTCACGATAACCAACCTAATTCACACCCAAGTCACCCAATCGAGTCCAATCCTTCTAGCCAAGGTTTAGAAACTTCTTACCTTACGCTCAATTTAGCAAAATTCTCCTCTCAAGCACTTCGGCAATTCGATCCAAGCAATCCTTAACAAGGCAGCGAACAATCTTAGCGGAACCAATCAATTTATCAACTTTTCTCGCTCTATTCACCAATCCATAGAGCATAAACCTCAACGACACATTCATCGACATCCTAGTACGACTCAACGATGAAATTTGAGCTCAATTGAATCCCAAACAACCCCCAAAGTTTCGATATGCACATAACCGAAATAGGGCATTTTCGGTTCTGTGCATATCCCACTAAATCAGCCCTTAAAGCATCTTAAGTCCTTAATTTAACAACTAACCTACTTGCTAACACGTAGTTCTAGGAGTTGGGAAGCCTCACCAAATATTTGAGCTCAAAACGACGTCAAATGGTCCACGAACGGCGCCGGTTCCTCCAAGCCTACCGTCGGTCAGTTTCTTCCCATCAAAGGCGACACCATTTCATCATCCAATCTCCATCAAATTCGGCCTAAACTTTTACCACAACTCAGTATACATGTTCCCTTGATGTCCACAAAATTTGGCTGAAAGATTCAAACGATTCGAGGTCCTACGGAGTTCAAACAGTAGCTTACCTCCAACAGCGACGGTTTCCGTCGACTCTTGAGAAAATGGCTGGCCGGAGCTCCTCGGTGGGTCAAATGACTTGATTCAAGTTGGAGCTGGTCGGCAAGAGGATGAAGAAGACTTTGGTCATTGGCTCAATGGCTGGAGGTCACCGGAGACGGTGGTCGAGCGCACGAAGACCACGGTAGTGGCTGGTTGGCGGTGCAATAGCTCACGACTTGTTGAAGAAGAAGAAGAAGAAGAAGAAGAAGAAGAAGAAGAAGAAGAAGAAGAAGCAGAAGGAGGAGGAGGAGGAGGAGGAGGAGGAGGAGGAGGAGGGGGTGAAGGGTTGTATGCACAAATTTGAGGGTCAACCATGAAGAATGGTAGGTTAAAAGTTGGACATTTAATGCCAATAGAGCATCCATTGACACTTGTCTTTATGTCAATCAAGTCTTCATCCAAGGGCTGTTATTTTTTCCTGATTTTCGGCAGCCAAGGGATATTATAATTGATCAAAATGCCCTTATCCATTTATTAAGGCAAGGTCAAGACTTGAGGGGCAATATGATAATTTTACCCTCGACGTTCGGAACATCGTTTTTTTTTTCTAATTCAGATTTCCTTCGATGAGGCAACGTCCAATCCAATTATAATGTTGGAATCCTTGATTCTCCATTTTCTAATTTCGAGACTCGTCTCTGAATCATTTCTCTGTTAGATGTGATTTCAATCTATCCCGAACCGACGGGCGGCTCTTGCAGACGTTGCGCGTATCGACTCTGTGATTCATATCACACTTAGGGCTCGTCAGTTCATGGCGACCTTGGTTGTCATGTAATTACGAGTGTCCATTGCTAGTTCCGACGGTCTCGATCATCATTGTTTGATTTAGGAAAATTTTGTAAATTATACATTGATTAAGCGGCATCACCCGCGCTCCAATTCTATAACGCTAGCAATGCATTCCTTAATCATTCTTAGATCGGCCTTTCATGGCTCTAAATGTTTCCTCGATAATCCTTATCATCAAAGTGTCATTTCCTATTCGAGTTCCTTAAGTCCACGTACCTTGCCTTGCATTAGCCTTCCCCCTTTGGTCAGTTAACTTGAGATTGATCAGATTCGAGCGAGATACGATTGAAATACATCGTTAGATATATTCTCATTAATAAGTCTCGAAATGACAGGAAAAATCAGAATGTCACAACTCTTTCCCCCTTACAAAAATTTCATCCTCAAAATTTACAATAAATTCAGTTACTCAAACAAATGGTGCTCCTAAACGACTTTAACCAATGAAATCGTCTTATTTCTTAGAATTTGCTCCTTTCGATCTTCGATCCTGACTGGCTTTTCTACGTATGATACTCTGTCATCCACTTCGATAGCCTCGTGATCCAGTACATGCGTCGGGTCCGGCTCATACTTTCGTAGCATTGATACATGGAAGACGTTGTGTACTTGGGACAAGTTAGCGGCAAGGCAAGCCTACAGGTTAAGGTCTCAATTCGTTCCAAAATCTCAAATGGTCCTACATACCTTGGACTCAGTTTTTCTTTCTTTCCAAATCGAGATAATCCTCCCATTGGTGACACCTTAAGGAAAACATGTGTCACGGCCTACGCCCCGGACCCGAGCACGCGACTCCCTCCAAGCAAACCAAGATATCTCTCGATGTCCCAAGATCCGCACATAAGTTGAGAGACGTGTTATATATAAGCACGCGGAAGCGACAATGTAATAATTCCTCCTTACAATTATAAAGTGGGACCTGGATGGCGAGAATACCATAATACATAATATCCGAAAGTTCATACAAGAGCATAGCAACTAGATCCACTAGGGAGACGGGTAATACAAAGAGGTCCATCACCCATCAAAGAAAACATGCATCAAGGTCGCTGTCAAAAGTCGGACTAGAATACCAGGAGCTCCTAAGATGAACTGCTAGAGTCATCAGTCTCCTCTGTCTCCTCCATGGGCACGTACTTCGAGAAGGTCTCCGAGCAAACCTCTATGGTGTCCTCTATGGTCTTGTTAGCAGGCAGCTTCACCAGGTCATCCTCTATAGCCTCGACCACTATGGCCTCCTCATCATCCTCCAAGATCGGGGTCCTCTCTGGTCCGTTCCTCGAACCGGCAACTGACCCCTCAGCCTGCTCTAAATCCCAAGTGGGATGACACTAACTAGGGATGACTCCCTTGGGCACCTCAGTGGGCTTCAGTGGCCGGAGAAACATCCCCAACCTTTCGGAACCGGGCCTCATACCTATGAGGCTTTCAGCTACTCCTACCCACGTTTACCCATACTACTGTACACTTTCTGACATAAATGGTTTCTTGCCCATCAGGGAACTCATCAAAATAGACAAACATCTTTTTGGGGTCTCCAAATTTGATAGGCCACATCCTTAGGACCTAGAATTTGTAAAAAGGGGGTCCCACAATGGGGTGTGATTTACATCTCAGTAAGGTGAATCTTAACCCTAGGTTAGGTCGACAGTCCACTCAGGAAGTCACAAATACTAGCATTTCACACAAATAAATATGCGAGGCATTCAATTATCGATACAACACACAGATGTCAGGCATGCAGTTATGGCATCATAACACATCCGGATGATCATGCACAAATCACTATGCCACATCACCACTTCCACCCTTCAGACTGCCTCATTTTCATGCTCACATTTAGAATGCCTCAGGATTGGTCTGCGTAAACACATCAGATCGTCATTGACAACCCGCGTAAACGCATCAGGTTTCATTGTTACTCCAGGTCAGTGTCGATACATCACAACTCCGTCCCGCGTTTCAACGCATCAGGACTATAGCCTTTTCAACCTCGCGTCTCATACGCATCAGGGTGCCATACAACTCCAACCCCGTGTCTCAACGCTTCAGGGTATTCCTCACACCACCCCGCATCTCATACGCCTCTAGGTACTACCATGTCTCTGCCGTGCCAAAGTTTCAATTCAATTCACACACATAATGCAATGTGCAACTCAAGCACAAATCATATACTTATGGCATGCAAGACGATCAATTGACATTCACACATGGTAGTCATTTCAAAACACAAACATTGACTTACAATCAAATCCTCTATACCGTCTTAAGACGCACAAAGAACAATCACATTAAAAACCCTTCAAAGATCACCCAAAAATTCACCCGACTCGCCCAATTGAGTCCAATCTTCCTATCATAGGTTTAGAGTTCCCTACCTCAAGCTTAATGTCACAAAATCCTTCTCCCAAGCACCTAAAGAACTCAGTCTAAGAAGCCCAAGAACAATTCAGCCGTGCAACCTATTGAAATTTCATTCAACCTTCAATTTCTCTTGCCCAATCACCAATCCGTGGACCACAAACCTTAATGACATGTCTCATTGATGAATTTGAGGCTCAAATCCAACCATCAACAATCTCCACAAAATCGATATGCACAGAACCGAACCGAGCTATTTTCGGTTCTGTGTATATCGCAATTATCCAGCCCTTAAACTACCTCAAATCCATCATTTATTCACTAACCTACTTGCTAACATGTAGATCCTGAGCCTGCCTATCAATCATGTCGCCAATTCTTTCCAGTGCCCTCAACATGCCATCCATTCTTGGATCTTCAGCGACAGGCGGCCTCGAGCTAGAAGCTCCGTCTCTGGTTCTTCCAAACCTTCTAGACTGGTTGCTCATCCTTGCTTCTTTCTACTGAACCTGGTCCATCACAAGTTCAGTAAGGAGTTAGTAACTCACTCAATCATTCAAATCCAGAGCTACTAACTACCCTTTAACAGAAACAGTTACAATCCAACAGTACTCCATACCACAGACTCCAGAAACATTTCAACAAACAGCCTATGGCCATTTCTCAGTTCCATTCCCTTTAGTGATTTGCAAAAACCAATCACTTTCATTCCTTAAATAAACCAAAGTCCATAAATGACCTTCAATCCTAAGTAGGGAACTTGATCCTTATGCATTTCCACAACTCTGCCAAGATCAAACACCAACCCTAAGTACCAGGTCACACACTATACACCCCATGCCTTACCTTAATCAACCTCCTAAAGTCTTGCTATCCGTCCTTGTCCCTACTTAATCCTCCTTATTACTCAAGTCCTCAACTAATTGTGGATCGAACTAACCTTGCTCTGATACCAAATCGAAACGGGGATGTCACGCCCCGAATCCGTCGAGCACGCGAACATCCCTGCAAGCAAACAACACATCTCTCGTGGTTCCAAGATCCACTAACAAGTCGAGAGATAATATATATATATATATATATATATATATATATATATTAAGCATGCGGAAGCGGTACTCAAATAAATCTCCGTACAAAATATAAGTTAAGTGGGACCTGGATAGCATAATAACTTTCATACATCATATCATACTGTTCGTACAAATACCGACTATTACAATTCGCTAGGCAAGGGGCGACAGGGTAAGCACATAAAAAAGAAAGGTGTGACTGTCATCGACATCCAAAATAGCCATGGTTGGGGATCGTCATCATAAGATCGAGCCAATAAACTAGGGCACCTAAGATGAGCTGCTGGAGTCCCCTGTATCCTCTGCATCCTCTGTCGGTTCATACTCCGAGAAGGTCTCTAACTGGACCTCGATGGAATCCTCCATGTTCACCTCATGTGACGGCTCTGCGAGATCCTCATTGGTAGCCTCTACAGCAATTACCTCGTCCTTAGTGAACTCCAAGGTCGGGGTCTTCTTCGGTCCATTCTTAGACCCAACTACAGACCCCTCGGCGGCTCCTACTCCCGGCGGTCTGGCACCAATCAAGTATAACTCCTTGGGGTACCTCGTGGGATTTCAACGGCCCAATCGTCACGTCTCCGACCTTCTTAAACCATGCCTCGAATCTATGAGGCTTCCAGTCCGAACTACCCTCGTCAACCCATACAACCGTACACTTTCTCACATGAATGTTCCCCCGACTATCCGAAAACTCGTCAAAATATGCCGTCATCTCTTTAGGATCCCCAAAACGAATAGGCCGCATAGCTAAGGCCTAGGATTTGTAAAAATAGGGGTCTCTAAAGGGTGAGATACACATCTCAGTAAAAGAGTCCAAACCCTAGGTTAGACCGATCGTCCACTCAGATAGTCATCTATCCCAAAATTTCAAACTCATAATCATTTAGCACATGCAAATAAAGATAGTGACACACAGATGATGGGTATGCAACTATGACACCATGTCACACTCAGATGATTATGCACACCTCATCTTGCCATTTCACCACAACCACCTCTTCCTGCCTGCCTTATTCTCCAGCCCACGATTAGATCGCATCAAGCTCGGTCCGCGTAAATGCATCAGACCATTATTGGCAACCTGCGTAAATGCATCAGGTTCCAATGAATCTCTAGGCCAATATTAACACTTCATATCTCCGTCCCGCGATTAGATCGCATCAGGACCGTGGCCATCTCAACCCCGCGATTAGATCGCATCAGGGCGCCACACAACATCAACTCCACCCCACGATTATATCGCATTAGGGTATCCATCTCTCTCCCCGCGTCTCATACGCCTCAGGTCCTCGCCATGTCATGCTCATGTCGACATGTGCAATTCAGACACAATTTCAATTCGTTTTCCATACATGATGACATGTGCAATTCAGGCACAATTCAAAGACTCATGGCATGCAAGGCAATCAAGTGACACACACACATGGCGGATAATTCAAGCACAAGCAATGGCACACATAAACCCCCTATACAATTTTAGGACATCCCAAGAACAATCCTCTTGAAAACTCTCACAAATCATTCAATTTTTCGCTTGACTCACTCAATCGAGTCCAATCTTCCTATTCTAAGTTTAGGATTCCCTTACCTTGCGTTCGATAACATAAATTTCTTCTTGCAAGCGCCTCAAAGTCTCAGCCAAACAACCCAAAGGTTCAATTCACCGCGCAACCTAAAATATTCAACCAATTCATCAATTTCCTTGTCTAATTCCTCAATCCATGAACCACAATCATCCATAACATAACTCTCACCATCTTAACATGCCTTAATCACCAATTTGAGACTCAAATCATCCATCATCAGCCTCCTCAGAGATTCGGTTTGCACAGAATTGAACCGAGCTATGTTCGGTTCTGTGTAAACTGAATGTATCCATGCCTAAATCTCCACCAAATCCATCATCTACTCACTATCCTACCTCTTAACATGTATATCTAAGGGTCTAGGGGTCTCACCGTGAGTTTGAGGTTGAATGGTCACCGGAATCTCGTTGAAAGTCGCCGAATCTCCCAAGGTTAGTAACCGACAGTTTCTGTTCCAAGTTCACAAGACCGATTCGAGGTCAAAACCTCATCAAATCATTCCCAACTTTTTACCACAGATTGATATACATGTCTTCTAGATCTCCACAAAATTTGAACTTAAAAATCCAATATTTCAGCTTTCAAAAGGATCAGAAACAAAACCTACCTCAGGTTGAGCTCGATTCTGTCTGCTTCCGGGAAAACTTTTGGCTGGAGCTCCTCGATGGTCCAAATGGCTCACTTCCAGTTTGAGGAGGTCGACAAGACGTAGAGCTAAGTTGATATGGTCGGTCGGTGGTCAGGCGGTGGCCGGAGGAGGTCGTTGACGGCGGCGAAGGGAGACGGCAGATCTGGTCGGCGACGGGCAGAAAAAGCAGTAGGAAGAAGAAGAGGTTTCGAGAGCTATAGGGGTTCTATGGCCGGCCAAGTGAGGTGAGAGAGAGAGGAAAAAGCTTATATTCAAGACTCAAGGCAAAGGCTTGAATGGTAGGTTGCCAATAGTGGACATGACCACTCTTTAAGCCATCTCTTGACACTTGTTCACTTGTCATTCCAATTCAATCCAATGGCCATCATTCATCCTCTTTTTCAGCAGCTCTTGGGGGTGTACAAAGTCCAAAATGCCCTTCTTCAAATGCGTGGGCAATGCTTTAAGCTTGAGGGACAAAAGGATAATTTTATGCCCGAAGTTCAGTACGTCGTTTTTCTTGCTCCAAAATTCTTTGATAGGGCGATGGCCAATCCGAATAACGTTGGAATTCTTGATTCTCCATTTCAAATTTTTCAAGACTCGTTTATGATGGTTTCCTCTATTAGACGTAGTTCCAGCCTATCTCGAACCGACGGGTGGCTTTTGCGGACTTTACGTGTATCGATCCTGTGATTCTCATCACATTTAGGGCTGGTCAATTCGTGGCGGCTGTGGTTGTCATATAATTGTGAGGGTCTATCACTGGTTCTTATGGTCTCGATCTTCACTGTCCGATTTAGAAAAATTTTTACAAATCATATGTTGGTTAAGCGGCATCACTTGCGCTCTAATCATATGGCACTCGCAAGACATTCCCTAATCGTTCTTGGATCGGCCCTTTTATGGCTCTAAATATCCTCTCAACAATCCTTATGGTCAAAGCGCCATTTCTTATCTGAATTCCCTAGGTCCACGTACCTTGTCTCGTGTTAGCCTTTCCCTTTTGGTCAGTCTACCCGAGTTGATCAAGTTCGAGTGAGATATGATTGAAATACATCTCTAGATTCATTTCTCATTAACGTGTCTGAAATTGACTAAAAATCAGAACGTCACAAGAATGGTTCGCCGGAGATCCTCAGTGGCTCAATGACATGCTTCCACTTCGAGGAGGTCAGCAAGAGGCTAAGCTAGGCGTGGGTGGTTGGCTCGCCGGCTGATGGTCACCGGAGAAACTCGTCGGTGGCAACAAACAATAGGGATAGAAGCTGGTCGGGCGGCAGCGGTAGAGAGGAAGAAGAAGATGAAGTCTCGGTGCTTTGGGGGAGTATGGCTGACCGAATGAGGGGTGAGAGAGAGAGAAGAGGCTATATTCAATCCTCAAGTCAAAGGAGTTAAATGGTAGGTAGGTAATAGTGGACAAGACCACTCTTTAGCTCATCCATTGACACATGTCCTAAGTGTCAATCAAGGGTGATCCAATAGCCATGCTCTCTCCCAATTTTCGCTGGCTCTTGGGGGAATAAAAGACCAAAATGCCCTTCTTCAATTGCACAAGCAAGGCTAAAGCTTTGAGGGGCAAAATGGTAATTTTGCCCCCGACGTCCGGAATGCCGTTTTTTTTTCTCAATCCAATAATCCTCGACATGGTGATGGCTAATCCAAACATGACATTGGAATTCTTGATTCTTCATTTTCAATTTTCAAGACTCATTTCTAATTGTTTTCTCTATCGGACGTGGTTCCAGCCTATCTCGAATCGACGGGCGGCTTTTGCAGACTTTACGCGTATCGACCTTGTGATTCATATCATATTTAGAGCTCGTCAATTCGTGGTGACTTTGCTTGTCATATAATTGTGAGGGTCTATCACTGGTTTTTATGGTCTCAATCATCACCGTTCGATTTAGGAAAGTTTGCAAATTATACGTTGTTTAAGTGGCATCACTCGCGCTCCAATCGTATAACACTAGCAATGCTTCCCTTAACCATCCTTAGATCGGCCTTTAATGGTTCTAAATGTTCCCTCAACAATTCTTATGGTCAAAGTGCCATTTCCTATTCGAGTTTCCTAGGTCTACGTACCTTGTCTCGCATTAGCCTTTTCCTTTTGGTCAGCCTACTCATTAATCAGATTCGAGCGAGACACGACTAAAATACATCACTAGATATACTTCTCATTAATGAGCCTGAAATTGACTAGAAATCAAAATGTCACAACTCTTCCTCCTTACAAAAATTTTGTTCCCGAAATTTACATCAAACTTAATTACTCAAATAAATGGGGGTGTTGTTGCCTCATCGTCTCTTCACTCTCCTACGTGGCGCCTTCGGTTCCATGGTGTTCCCACCACCTTGACCAATGGAATCTTCTTATTCCCGAGGATTTGCTCCTTCCGGTCCTCGATTCTTATCGGCCTCTTCACGTAGGATACTCGGTCGTCCACTTCTATGACTTCGTAGTCTAGCACATGTGTCGGGTCTAGTTCATTTTTTCGTAGCATAGACACGTGAAAGACATTATGTACCTGGGATAGGTTAGGCGGCAAGGAGAGTCTGTAGGCCAAGGTCCCAATCCGCTCCAGTATCTCAAATGGGCTTACGTACCATGGGCTCAGTTTTCCCTTCTTTCCAAATTGCGATAATCTCCTTATCGGCGACACCTTGAGGAAGACATGATCGCCTACTTGAAATTCCAAAGGCTTTCGCCACTTATCTGCATAACTCTTCTGACGACTTTGTACCGTCGTCAGTTTATCCCGAATTATTTTCACTGCTTCCACCGATTGCTCTACCAACTCTGGGCCTGTGATACTTCTTTCTCCAATCTCATCCCAACTAATCGGGGTTCTACAGGCCCTTCCATAGAGTGCTTCGAATGGTACCATCTGGATGCTCTGCTGATAGCTATTATTATAAGCAAACTCTGCCAAATGTAACTAATCTTCCTATCCACCTTTAAAATCTATGACGCATGCTTGCAGCATGTCCTCAAGCACCTGAATCGTCCTTTCTGACTGTCCGTCCGTCTGTGGATGGTACGCAGTGCTAAACTGCAGTCGGGTCCCCATAGCATCTTGCCGGCTTTTCCAAAAGTTTGCCGTGAATTTAGGATCTCTATTCGAGATAATCGTCACAGGCACTCCATGTAGTCTCACAATCTATCTCATGTATAACTTAGCATATCTATCCATTGCGAAATCCTTTCACACAGGAATGAAGTGGGCGGACTTGATCAATCTATCCACGACTACCCATATAGAGTCGTAATCTCTTTGGCTCCTCGGGAGTCCCATCACGAAATCCATAGTTATATGCTTCCACTTCCATTCTGGAATCTCCAGTGGCTGTAATAATCCTTCAGGCTTACAGTGCTGCGCTTTCACTTGCTGGCATGTCAAACACTTAGCCACATATTTCGCCACATCTACCTTCATCCCGTTCCACCAATAGTGCTGTTGCAAGTTCTGATACATTTTCGTACTTTCAGGGTGGATACTATAATTGCTCCTATGAGCCTCTAACGAGATCATTTTCCCGAGTCCTTCTTCCTTTGGTACGCATAATCACCCTCGGAACTTCAGGATTCTGTCCTTTGACACCTGAAATTCTAGTTTTTTCTTCGTCGCGTCCATCTCTAAAATTTTCTGAATTTCTTGGTCCGTAGACTGTAAGATCTTTATTCCTTCTTGGACCTCAGGTTCCACCCTTAATGTAGCCATTAAGCTGGACAACTGGCAGACTTCCAGTCTGAACTCAGAATCTCTCAAGTCTTCTATCATCGACCAGCTTCTTACCAACATACAAGCGATGCTTGATTTCTGACTAAGTGCATCTGCTACTCTATTTGCCTTCCCAAGGTGATACAATATATCACAATCATAGTCCTTAAGCAGCTCCATCCACCTACGCTGCCCCATATTCAGCTCTTTTTGGGAGAACATATATTTTAAGCTCAGGTGGTCGGTATAAATCTGGAACTTCTCACCACATAGGTAGTGTCTCCAGATCTTCAGAGCAAATATGATCGTTGCTAATTCCAGATCATGCATTGGGTAGTTCATTTCATGTGGTCTCAACTGTCGGGATGCGTAGGCCACTACCCTTCCATGCCGCATTAACACACAACCCAGTCCTTTCAGCGAAGCATTGCTGTATATCTCGTAGCCTCCTGGTCCAGATGGAATTGTCAGCACTGGTGTGGTTGTCAACCGATGTTTAAACTCTTGGAAGCTCTTCTCACACTTATCCGTCTATTCAAACCTTGTTTCCTTCTTTGTTAGCCTCGTCCATGGGATGGCTATGGATGAGAATTTCTCCACAAAACGTCTGTAATACCCAGCCAATCCTAAGAAACTTCTGACTTCAGTGACCGTAGTAGGCCTAGGCCAATTTGTTACCGCTTTGATCTTTGCAGGATCTACTGCAATCCCTTCTCCAGACACCACATGACCAAGAAATGCTACCCTGCTCAGCCAAAATTCGCATTTACTCAACTTCGCATGGAGCGAGTGCTCCCTCAAGGTCTGTAGGACAATCCTCAAGTGTTTCTCATGCTCTGTGTCACTCCTCGAGTAAATCAAGATATCGTCAATGAAGACTATGACGAATTTGTCTAAAAATTCCTTAAATACTCGATGCATTAGATCCATAAAAGCAGCTGGAGCGTTGGTCAATCCAAAAGGCATCACTGTAAACTCATAGTGACCATACCTCGTCCTAAAAGCAGTCTTAGGTATGTCTTCCTTCTTGATCCTCGACTGGTGATACCCTGTTCTTAGGTCAATCTTTGAAAATACTGTCGCTCCTTGTAATTGATCAAACAGGTCATCGATTCTAGGCAGTGGGTACTTATTCTTCTCTGTTATCTAGTTCAACTGCCGATAGTCGATGCATAGACGTAAAGACCCATCCTTCTTCCTTACGAATAATACCAGCGCTCCCCACGGCGAAGCACTCGGTTGGATAAATCCCTTATCCAGCAGTTCCTGCATCTGCATCTCTAACTCCTTTAATTTTGACAGGGACATCTTATAAGGTGCCTTCGAGATCAGCTCCGTTCTAGGAGCTAACTCAATCACGAATTCTATCTCTCACTCCGGTGGCAATCCTGACAACTTTTGGGGAAACACGTCAGGAAATTCACGCACTACCGAGATACTCTCTAGTTTTGGCACTTCGGTAGTCGTGTCCATTACTGCCACTAAGTGTGCCTAACACCCTTCAGACATCAGTTTTGTTACTTCAAGAGATGAGACTAAGGGAGTCGAGATTCCTCCTCGACTTCCCACCAATTCAAAGTTAGGGCGATCTTCAGGGTAAAAGCGAATTGTCCTACTACCATAATCTACCACTGCCTCCTGTTTACTAACCAATCCATTTCTATAATCACATCAAAATCATACATGGGTAATACAGCTAGGTCAATACTCCCCTTACTCCCTCCAATCATGATTTCATAATCAGCATAGCCCAATGAAACCAATATGTTATCCTTTAACGGAGTGGCAACATGCAGAGTTATATTCAACGGTTTTAACTTCATACTCACCAATTCAACAAACTGTGCAGACACAAATGAATGCGTGGCACCAGGATCAAACAATGTATATGCAACTTGATCACAGAAGTAAACCGTACCTGTGATCACGCTCGGTGCTTCCTCCGCCTCTCTATGGGCTACTGCATATACCCTTCCCTAGACCGGTGGTCGATTCTGCTCGATTTGGAGAGTGGCAATCGACGGTCCAGCTTGCGATTTCTGTCTTGAGGTTGACTCGCCGGAGCTTGATTTGGGCACGTCCTCATTTGGCGGCTCATCTGACCACACTTAAAACAGGCTCCTATCCTTACTGGACATGACCCATTTCCATGCCTTCTGTCATATAGGCGGTAGCTCCAATTTGTGGAATTTGGCGGCTTCACAATATTTTTCCTTACTGGAGGCACGAAACACCTATTGCCCCCCATCGGTCTCTTACCCATCTGACGATTGTCTCTGAACGGGGTAAACCGCAATCCAGTTGCGATATTCCTCTCTTTCAAGTCCCTTTCAATAATCTGGCCCCTCTCATAATCTCCTTATACGTCCTCAGATTTAGAGCAATCATCTGACTATGGAGCTCAGGCCTCAAACTGTCCCTAAATCTCCGTGCTTTCTCCTGGGGATCCTCTACAGATCGAGGTGTGTACCTCGACAATCTGGAGAACTCGGCCTCGTACTGGTCTACTGTCAGCTAGTTCTGACGCAACTGTAAGAATTCTACTTGCTTCCTTTTCCTGGCAGTCTCCGAGAAGTACTTGTCGTTGAACGCCGTCTTAAAGGTTTCCTAAGTCATGGCTGCTCCTTTAGGAAAAACACCATTCTTGGTGGCAGCCACCAATCATTTGCCGTACTCTCTAGCTAGTATACTACTAGCAGCACCTTCTCTTTGTCCGTGTACCTCAGCACTCCAAAGGCTTTTTCCAACTTCTCGATCCACTTGGGTGCTAGCTCAAGATCTCTAGTCCCGTCAAACTGAGTTGGCTTTAGCTTTATGAATTGTTCCACTAGATGACCCATCTGTTTGGCCACAACTATTTCCTCCTAGGCATTCACCGCCTCATTGCCTTGGTTAAGTTCACCCTGGCTTCTATTACCACCGTTGTTGCCGTTGTTGGAGGTGACGGTAGCTATGGCGGCTCCTACCGCTTGGACTTTTGCAGCATCCCGATTTTGGGTTTGCCTGTCAATAAGGTCACCAATTCTCTCCAGTGCTCTCAGCACGCCATCCATCCTTAGATCTTCTGCGACAGGTGGCCTTGAGCTAGAGGCTCCGCCTCTTGACTTTCCAGACCTTCTAGACGGGTTGCTCATCCTTATCTCCTTCTACTAAACCTGGTCCACCACAAGTTCAGTAAGGAGTTAGTAACTCACTCAATCACCCAAGTTCAGAGCTACTAACTATACCTTAACAGAAACGGTCATAATACAACAATCTCCACACAACAATTTCCAGAGACATCTCAACAAGCAGCGCATGGTCATTCCTCAGTTCCGTTCACTCCAACGGTTCACTAAAACCAACCATACTCGTTTATTCAACGTGCCAAAGTCTAGAGATAATTCCCAACACCAAGCAGGGAACTCAATCCTCATGCCTTACCATAACCCTGTCAAGGCCAAATGCTATCCATAAGTGTCAAGTCACATGCTATGCACCCATGTATTATCTTAACCAGTCTCCTAAGGTCTCACTATCCGTCCAAGTCCCAACTTAACCCTCCTTATTACTCTAGTCCTCAATCAACTTTGGATCGAGTTGACCTTGCTTTGATACCAAATCGGACAGGGATGTCACGCCCCGCGCCCCGAGCACGAGCACGCGACTCCCTGCAAGTAAACTAAATATCTCTCGCGGTCCCAAGATCCACACATGAGTCGAGAGATGTATAATATACAAAACACAAGGAAGCAATAATGAAATAACTCCTCCGTACAAAATATGATGTGGGACCTAGATAGCGCAAATATTGTCATACATGATATCTAACTATTCATACGGATATAGAGCTACTAAATTCGCTAACATGAGAGAACGGGGTAAGTACACAAAAAGAGGCCCATCCTTAACCATCCAAAGAAGACAGGGTTAGGGTCGCTCCCTAAAAGATCAAACTAACAAACTGGGAGCTCCTAAGACGAGCCGTTGGAGTCCTCGGTCTCCTCTGCGTCCTCTGTGAGCTTGTACTCTAAGAAGGTCTCCTAGCGAACCTTGATGGTGTCCTCCATAGTCTCCTCAGCAGATGGCTCTACGAGATCCTCCTCAGTCGCCTCGACCACAATGACCTCCTCTTCCGTGTCATCCAAGGTCGGAGTTCTCTCTGATCCATTCCTTGAACCGGCAACCAACCCCTCAGCCTGGTGTAAGTCTCGGGTGGGGTGGTACCAATCAGGGATTACTTCCTGGGGCACCTCATTGGGCTTCAGCTGACCGGTAGCCTGGTGTAAGTCTCGGGCGGGGTGGCACCAATCAGGGATTACTCCATGGGGGCACCTCATTGGGCTTCAGCCGACCAGTAGACACATTCCCGTCCTTTCGGAATCAGGCCTCATACCTGTGAGGCTTCCAACTAGTACTACCCTCGTCTACCTGAACTACAGTACACTTCCTTACATAAATAGTTTCCTGGCCATCAGGCAACTCATCAAAATAGGTGGTCATCTCCTTGGGGTCTCCAAAATGTATGGGCCACATCTTTAAGGCCTAGGATCTGTAAGAAGGGAGTCCCCAACGGGGTGAGATTTACATCTCAGTAAAAGAGTCCTAACCCTAGGTTAGGCCGACCATCCACTCAAGCAGTCACATACCCCAATAATTCAAACTCATAAACATACGAGGCAATGCAAATATAGATAACAACACACAGATGGCAGGCATACAGTTATGGCATCATAACACATTCAGATGATTATGCACAACTCGTCCTGCCACATCACCACAACCATCTTTTCATGTCTGCCTCATTCTCATGCTCGCGTTTAGAACGTAACAGGCTCGGTCCGAGTAAACCCATCAGATCGTCATTGACAACCCGCGTAAACGCATTAGGTTTTAATGATACTCCATGCTAGTGTCGAAACATCTCATCTCCGTCCCGCGTTTCAACGCATTAGGACCGTGGCTTTCTTAACCCCGCATCTCGTACGCATCAGGGTGCCACGTAACTCCAACCCCGCGCCTCAGGGTACTCATTCCACCACCCCGTGTCTCATACGCATCAGGGTCTTACCATGTCACACTCATGCCATGATTCTCAATTCATTTCACATACATAACAACAGGTGCAACTCAAGCACAATTCATATACTCATGGCATGCAAGACAATCAAAGTGACACTCAGACATGATAGATAATTCAAGTACAAGGATTGGCACACATTAACCCTCTATACCATCTTAGGACGCACCAAGAACAATCATCTTGGAATCTCTCTCAAATCAATCAAATTATCGCCTGACTCACCCAATTGAGTCCAATCTTCCTATCTTAAATTTAGGATTCCCTTACCTCAAGTTTGATGCCACAAAATCCTCTTCTCAAGCCCTCAACAATTTGGTCTCAATGGTCCAAGAACAAACCCACCGTGCAACCTAGAAAAATCCAATCAATTGTTAATTTCCCTTATCCAATTCACCCATCCATGAATCGCAAACGTCCATAACACAATCCTCATCATCCTAGCATGTCTCAATCACCAATTTGAGACTCAAAATCAACAATCATCAGCCTCCACAGATTCGATTTGCACAGAACCGAATCGGGCTATGTTCGGTTATGTGTAAACCGAGCATATCCAGCCCTTAATCTACTTTAAATTCATCATTTTATCACTAACCTACTTGCTAACATGTCTATCTAAGGGTCTAAGAGTCTCACTGAAGATTTGAGGCCGTGTCGTCGTCGGAATCCCTTCGAAAGTCGCCGGTTCCTTCAAGACTGCAAATCGACAGTTTCTGTCCAACATTCACAAGACCCATTTGGGGCCAAAACTTCATCAAATTAAGCTAAAATTTTTACCACAGATCACTAAACGAGTCTCCTAGATCTCCACAAAATTTGGGTGCAAGAATCCAACGTTTTGGGGTCCTAAAGGGTTAGAAATATCGCATACCTCAGATTATGTCAGTTTCCGTCGGCTTCTGAAAGAATGGTTGGCCGGAGCTCCTCAGTGGCTCAATTGACGTGCTTCCACTTTGAGGAGGTCGGCAAGAGGCTAAGCTAGGTGTGGGTGGTAGGCTCGCCGGCTGATGGTCATCGGAGAAGCTCGTCGGCGGCAGTGAACAGTAGGGACAGAAGTTGGTCAGGCGGCAGCAGTAGAGAGGAAGAAGAAGATGAAGTCTCGGTGCTTTGGGGGAGTGTGGCCGGCCGAATGAGGGGTGAGAGAGAGAGAGAAGAGGCTATATTCAATCCTCAAGTCAAAGGAGTTGAATGGTAGGTGGGTAATAGTGGACAAGACCACTCTTTAGCTCATCCATTGACACATGTCCTAAGTGTCAATCAAGGGTGATCCAATGGCCATGCTCTCTCCTAATTTTCGATGGCTCTTGGGGGAAATAAAAGACCAAAATACCCTTCTTCAATTGCATAAGCAAGGCTAAAGCTTTGAGAGGCAAAATGGTAATTTTACCCCCGACGTCCGGAACGCTATTTTTTTTTCTCAATCCAATAATCCTCAATATGGTGACGGCCAATCCAAACATGATGTTGAAATTCTTGATTCTCCATTTTCAATTTTCAAGACTCGTTTATGATTGTTTTCTCTATCGGACGTAGTTCTAGCCTATCCCGAACCGAGGGCGGCTTTTGCAGACTTTACGCGTATCGACCTTGTGATTCATATCACATTTAGGGCTCGTCAATTCATGGTGACTTTGGTTGTTATGTAATTATGAGAGTCTATCACTAGTTCCTATGGTCTTGATCGTCATTGTCTGATTTAGGAAAAGTTTGCAAATTATACGTTGGTTAAGCGGCATCACCCACGCTCCAATCGTATAACACTAGCAATGCATCCCTTAATCGTCCTTAGATCGACCTTTTATGGTTCTAAATGGTCCCTCGACAATCCTTATGACCAAAGTTCCATTTCCTATTCAAGTTCCCTAGGTCCACGTACCTTGTCTCGCGTTAGCCTTTCCCTTTTGGTCAGCCTACTCAAATTGATCAGATTCGAGCGAGAAACAACTGAAATACATCACTAGATCTACTTCTCTTTATTGAGCCTAAAATTGACTGAAAATCAAAATGTCACATTTGAGGTCGAGTCGTCGCTGGAAACTCCTTGAATATCACCGATTTCCCTTAGTCCTCAAACCGGCAGTTCTGGCCCTTCAAACACAAGACCCATTTGGGGTTAAAACTCCTTCAAATTAACCCTAAATTTTTACCACAAATCACTCTATGAGTCCCCTGGATCTCCACAAATTTTGGTTGAAAAGCTCCAAAGTTTTGGGGTCCTAAGAGGCCAGAAATGTAGCTTACCTCTGGTTGCGATGATTTCCGTCGACTCGAGGGAGATCGGCTGGCCGGAGCTCTTCGGTAGGTCAAACGACTTGCTTCCACTTCGAGGATGTAGCCAAGAGGTCGAGCAAGGTGTGGATGGTCGGCTCGGTGGCTAGAAGTCACTAGAGAGGGTCGTCGGCGGCAGCGAGCAGAAGGGGCAACATCGGTCGGGCGAGCAGCAGTTCACAGCAGGATGAAGAAGAAGAAGAAGAAGGAAGTTTTGGTCGAATGTGGGATGATGACCGGCCATGTAATAGAGAGAGAGAACTATATTCAACTTTCAAAAGTCAACAAGTTGAATGGTAGTTGGGAAAAGTAGGTATGACCACTCAAAGCTTAATCTATTGACAGATGTCCAATGTGTCAATGAAGCTAATCCAATGGCCAAGATCTTCTCTCATTTTCGGCAGCTTTAGGGGTGAATTAAAAACCAAAATGCCCTCGTCCCATTATATAAGTAAGGCTAGGGCTTGAGGGGCAAAATGGTAATTTTACCCACGACGTTTGAAACGTCGTTTTTCTCATTCCAATCTTCTTCGATAAGGGAATGACCAATCCAATCATGATGTTGGAATTCTTGATTCTCCATTTTCAATTTTTAAGACTCGTTTTTGATCATTTTCTCTATCAAACGTGGTTCCAGTCTATCCCGAACCGACGGACGGCTTTTACAGACGTTACGCGTATCGACCCTATGATTCATATCACATTTAGTGCTCGTCAATTTATGGCGACTTTGGTTGTCATGTAATTGTGAGGGTCTATCACTAGTTCCTATGGTCTCGATCGTCAACGTTTGATTTAGGAAAATTTGGCAAATTATACGTTGGTTAAGCGGCATCACCCGTGCTCCAATCGTATAACGCTAGCAATGCATTCCTTAATCGTTCTTAGATTGGCCTTTTGTGGCTCTAAATGTCTCCTCGACAATCCATATGGTCGAAGCGCCATTTCCTATTCGAATTCCCTAGGTCCCGTGCCTTGTCTCGCGTTAACCTTTTCCTTTTAGTCAGTCTACTCAAATTGATCAGATTCGAGCGAAATATAACTGAAACACATCGCTAGATACACTTCTCATTAATGAGTCTGAAAATGATTGGAAAATCAGAATGTCACAATATGATCGCCTACTTGAAACTCCAAAGGCTTACGCCGTTTATCTGCATAACTTTTCTGACGACTTTGTGCTGTTTTTAGCCTATCCCGGATTATCTTCACCGCTTCCACCGATTGCTCTACCAACTCTGGGCCTGTAATACTTCTTTCTCCAACTTCGTCCCAGCAAATCGGGGTCCTGCAAGCGCTTCCGTAAAGCGCTTCAAAAGGTGCCATTCGAATACTCTGCTGATAACTGTTGTTAAATGCGAACTCCACCAAATGCAGTTCCTCCTCCCATCCACCTTTGAAATCTATAACACACGCTCGTAACATATCCTCGAGTGTCTGAATTGTCCTCTTCGATTGTCCGTCCGCTTGTGGATGGTATGTCGTACTAAATTGTAATCGAGTTCCCATGGCATCTTGAAGACTCTTCTAGAAGTTCGCTGTAAACTTGGGATCTCTGTCTGATGTGATCGTCACGGGTACTCCATGTAGTCTCACTATATGCCGCATATATAATTCGGCATATCTATCCATCTCGAAGTCTTTTCGCATAGGAATAAAATGTGCAGACTTGATTAATCTGTCCATGACTACCCAAATAGAATCATGGCCTCTCTGGCTCCTTGGTAGTCCCATGACAAAGTCCATAGTCACGTGTTCCCATTTTCATTTAGGAATCTCTAACGGCTGTAACAATCCACCAGGCTTACAATATTGTGCCTTCACCTGTTGGCATATCAAGCACTTCACCACATACTTCTCTACATCCGCCTTCATCCCGTTCCAACAATAATGTTGACACAATTTTTGATACATTTTCGTGCTATCTGGGTCTGTGAGCCTCCGATAAAATCCTTCCTCTGAGCTCTTCGTCCTTTGGTACGCATAGACGCCCTCGAAATTTCAAAATTCCGTCTTCTAACACTTGAAACTCTGGTTTCCTTTTCGTAGCCTTCATCTCCAAGATTTTCTGAATTTCTGGGTCTATCGGTTATCCTCTTTTGGATCTCGGGTTCTATCCGCAATGTGGCTACCAAACTGGATAGCTGACAGACTTTCAATCTGAATTCAGAATCAATCAAATTTTCAAATAACGACCACCCTTTTACCAGTAGACATGCGATACTCGATTTCTGGCTGAGCACATCCACGACTTTGTTCGCCTTTCCAGGATGATATAATATGTCGCAATCGTAATCCTTAAGCAGCTCCATCCATCGACGCTGCCTCATGTTCAGTTCCTTGTGAGAAAATAGATATTTTAGGCTCTAGTGATATGTATAAATTTGAATCTTCTCACCACACAAATAATGCCTCTAGATCTTTAGAGCAAAGATGATTGCTGCCAAATTCAAATCATGAGTCGGATAGTTCATCTCGTGCAGTCTCAGTTGTCGGGACGCATAGGCAACCACTCTTCCATGTTGCATTAGCATACAACCCAGTCCTTTTAGCGAAGCATTGCTGTATATCTCATAGTCTCCTGGTCCTGATGGATCATTAATATAGGTGCTTTCGTCAACCGATGCTTCAGCTCCTAAAAACTCTTTTCACACTTGTCTGTCCACTCGAACTTAGTTTCTTTCTTAGTTAATCTCGTCAGTGGAATAGCTATGGACGAAAATTTCTCCGCAAAACATCTGTAATACCCTGCCAATCCTCAGAAACTTCGAACTTCCGTGACTGTAGTAGGCCTAGGCCAATTCATAACGGCTTCGATTTTCGTAGAATCCACAGCAATTCCTTCTCCAGATACCACATGGCCAAGAAATGCCACTTTATTTAGCCAAAACTCGTATTTTCTAAACTTAGCGTAAAACGAGTGCTCCTTCAAGGTCTGCAAGATAGTCCTCAGATGCTCTTCATGTTCTTCGTTACTCTTTGAATAAATCAAGATATCGTCAATAAAGACTATAACAAATCTATCCAAAAACTCCTTAAACACCCGATGCATCAAGTCCATGAATGCAGCTGGAGTATTGGTTAGTCCAAAAGGCATCACAGTGAATTCGTAATGGCCATACCTTATCCTAAAAGCGGTCTTAGGTATGTCTTCCTTCTTAATTCTCAACTGGTGATACCCGATCCTTAGGTCAATTTTTGAGAATACCGCAGCTCCTTACAATTGGTCAAATAAGTCATCAATCCTCGACAGTGGGTACTTATTCTTTACAGTTACTTGATTCAACAGTCCGTAGTCAATGCATAAACGCAAGGACCCATCCTTTTTCCTCACAAACAACACCGACTCTTCTCACGATGAAGCACTCAGTCGAATAAATATTTTATCCAGTAATTCTTGCATTTGCACCTTTAACTCTTTCAGTTCTGATAGGGACATTCTATAGGGTGCCTTCGAGATCGGCTCCGTTCCAAGAGCCAACTCGATCATGAATTCTATTTCTCACTCTGGTGGCAACCCTGGTAACTCTTGAGGAAAAATGTTAGGAAACTCACGCACTATCAGAATATTTTCTAATTTAGGCTCCTCGGCAGTCGTGTCCATAACTGCAAGTAAGTACGTCTGACATACTTCAGTCATCAGCTTTGTTGCTTTAAGAGATGAGACTAAAGGAATCGAGGTTCCTCCTCGACTTCCTACAAATTCAAAACTAGGGCGACCTTCCGGATAGAAACAGATTATCCTACTACTACAATCAACTACCGCCCTTTGCTTACCCAACCAGTCTATTCCTTTGATCACATCGAAGTCATACACGGGCAACATAGCTAAGTCTGTACTCTCTTTACTACCGCTAATTACGATTTTATAATCAGCACAGCCCAATGAAACCAACACATTATCCTTCAACGGGGTGGCAACATGCAGAATCACGCTCAACGGTTTCAATTCCATATCAACCAAATCAGCAAACCGAGTAGACACAAACGAGTGTGATGCGCCATGATCAAACAAAGCATAAGCAACTTGGTCACACAAATAAATCGTACTTGTAACCACACTTGGCGCTTCTTCTGCTTCCCCGCGTATCACTGCATATACTCTTTCCTAAGCTGGGGGTTGGTTCTAATGATTTTGGGGAGTGGCAGTTGACGGTCCTACCTGTGGTCGTTGCCCTTGAGATCTATTCGCTGGGGTTTGGTTAGGGCAAGTCCTCATCTGATGGCCCATTTGACCACACTTGAAGCACGCTCCAGTCCTTGCCGGCCAAGGTCCATTACCATGCCTTCTGCTGCAAAGGCGGCAACTCCAGTTCATTGGGTTCGGCGGCTTCACAATGTTTTTTCTTATTGGAGAGACGAAGCGTCTATTGCCAGTCATAAATCTTTTGCCGGCATGGCGATTATCTCTGAATGAACTAAGCCGTGATCTAGATGCGACATTTCTCTCCTTCAGGCCCCTCTCAATCATCTGTCCTCGTTCATAGATTTTTTTATAAGTTCTCAGATTCATAGCTATCATCTGGCTGCGAAGCTCAGGCCTCAGTCCATCTCGAAATCTCCGCGCCTTCTCTAGGGGATCCTCTACCAATCGAGGTGCATACCTTGATAATTTGGAGAACTCAGCTTCATACTGGTCTACGGTCAAATGATTTTGACGCGGTTGCAAGAACTCTACTTGCTTCCTCTCTCGAGCTGTCTCGGAGAAGTACTTGTCATTGAATGTCGTGGCAAAGGCATTCCAGGTCAAGGTTGTCCTTTCGGGAAAGACTCCATTCTTAGTGGCAGTCCACCAGTCATTTGTGGTCCATTCCAGTTGGTACACTGCTAACAGTAACTTTTCATCATCTGTGCACCTCAGTACTCCAAAGGCCTTTTCTAGTTTCTCGATCCAATTCGGTGCTAGTTCGGGGTCTCCAGTCCCATCGAACTGGGTTGGCTTCAGCTTGATAAATTGTTCGACCAGTTGGTCCATCTGCCTGGCCACAACAACTTCCTCTTGGGCATTCCCTACCTCATTGCCCTGGTCATGATCGCCGTTATTTTCATTGCCTCCATTATTGCCGTTATTGGCGTTGACAACTTCTATTGCGGCTCCCATCGCTTGAGCTATGGCAGCATCCCTATCCTGGGTTTGCCTATCGATGAGGTCGCCAATCCTTTCTAGTGCTCTCAGCACTTCGTCCATCCTCGGGTCTTCCGTCACAGGTGACCTCAAACTAGAGGCTCCGCTCCTGGGTCTTCCAAGTCTTCTAGGTGGATCACTCATTCTTTCATGCTTTCACTAAGCCTGGACCACCACAATTTCATCAGGAGTTAGTAAGTCATTCATCCAACCAAGTCCAGAGTTACCAAACTATGCCTGAACGAAAACAATCATAACATAACGACCTTTCACACAACTAATTTCAAAGGTACTTCACTAATAGTCCATGGCCATTACCTCATTCCGTCCACTTCAACGGTTCACTAGAACTAGCCATGCTCATTTACTCAACAGATCAAAATCTAAAAATGACTTTCAACACTAAACATGAAACTTAATCCTCAAAAGCCACCATAATCGTGTCACGACCAAATGTCAATCACATGCCCTAAGTCATATGTCATGCATCTCATGCCTAATTCTAACAAGTTCCCTAAGGTCTCGCTACCCGTCCTATCCCAACTTCATCCTCCTTATCACTCCAATCCTTAATCAACTTGGATTGAGCTGACCTTGCTCTGATACCAAGCAAGGCGAGATGTCATGCCCCACGCCCCGGGCATAGGTGCATGATGCCCTGCAAGCGTACTCTCTCGTGTCCCAAGAGTTGTATTTCGAGAGATGCATAAAAATTGTTCGCATGCGGAAGTGATAACATAATTCCTCCGTAAAAACTTTAGCATGGACATGGATAACAAGAACACCATAATTATATTTATACATAATCTCCCATGAGTTCTTACAAAAGCACTGGTAGACTAAACCTACTAGTCGATAGGGGTAACTGGACCAACTCAAAAGACAACCATTAAGTCTCCAAAAGAAAATGGACCATCGAGGTCATCAACAAATTAACAGTCCAGAAGACAGAAACCCCCAGGTCGAGCTGCTGGAGTCGTCAATCTCCTCGGCATTCTTGGTAGGCTTGTACTCTGAGAATGTCTCCGAGCGTACCTCTACGATATCCTCCATCATCTCGTCTGCTGACTGTTCCATCAGGTCGTCCTCGGAGGCTTCGATCTCAATGACCTCGTCGGTGTCTTCCAGGGTTGGGGTCCACTCGGGAATGTTCCTCGAACCAGCTACCGATCCCTCGACCTCCACAGAATCCCGAGCGGGATGACACAAACTAGGGATAACCCTATGGGGTACCTCAGAGGGCTTCAGTGGTCCAGTAGTAACCTCTCCTACCCTCCGAAACCAAGCCTCGAACCTATGAGGCTTCCAGCTCCTTCCACCCTCATCGACCCAGACTACAGTACATTTCCTAACGTACACGGTTCTCCGTCTGTCCGGGAACTCCTCAAAATACGCGGACATCTCCTTCGGGTCACCGAGTCTGATCGGTAATATTCTCACGGTCTAGGATCTGAAAATGTGATCCCGGAATGGGTGAGATTTACATCTCAGTAAGACAGGTCCTAACCCTAGGTTAGGCTGACCGTACACTCAGGTGAATGCAATCAAGAACAAAATGCAGAAACAACCACATGAAGCATTTAGCAGTTATTAAATACATATGGACACAATTGAGCGTCAAGCACACAATCATGGCATCATATCTCATCGTTCGAACCAAGCACGCATTTCCAAGTCAGGTCATACCTTCCACCCTTCCAGACCTCCATTGATTCACGTCCGCGTTTATAACGCCTCAGGCTCGGTCCGCGTAATTACGCCTCAGACCATCTCATTGACAAACTTGCGTAAACCCATCGGGTTTTCAATTTCATTTCAGGTCTATGTCGACACATATCAAATTCCGTCCCGTGTCTTAACACATCAGGACATTAGCCATTTCAACCTCGCGTCTCAATGCATCATGGTACAATTCAACACAACCTCGCATCTCAATGCCTCAAGGTATCAATCCATATAGCCCTGCGTCTCAACGCCTCAAGGTATCATAGGTTTCAAAGCATGCCAGACATTTTTTTCAATTTAAACTTCATGATCGAGTACAAGCTCATGCATCGAGCTAGATATCTGTGGCATGCAAGGCAATCAATCTCACCACTCACAAGAGGCAATCAATTCATGGCACAAGCATTCAACAAGCGTTCAAGCCATCGGCATCTCATGAGGACGTACATTGGACAATCACACCATAATTCACGATAACCAACCCTGGAAGACACCCAAGTCACCCAATCTAGTTCAATCCTTCTAGCCAAGGTTTAGAAACTTCTTACCTTAGGCTCAATTTAGCAAAATTATCCTCTCAAGCACTTCGATAATTCGGTCCAAGCAATCCTCAACAAGGCAGCGAATAATCCTAGCGGAACCAATCAATTTGTCAACTTTTCTCGCTCAATTCACCAATCCACGGAGCGTAAGGCTCAACGACACATTCATCGACATCCTAGTACGTCTCAATAATGAAATTTGAGCTCAATTGAATCCCAAACAACCCTCAAAGTTTCGGCATGCACAGAACCGAAACAGGGCATTGTCGGTTTTGTGCATATCCCACTCAATCAGCCCTTAAACCATCTTAAATTCTTAATTTAACCAATAATCTACTTGCTCACATGTAGTTCTAGGAGTTGGGAAGCCTCACTGAAATTTGAGCTCAAGGTGACGTCAAATGGTGCACGAACGGAGTCGGTTCCTCCAAGCCTATCGCCGGTCAGTTTCTGTCTATCAAAGGCGACACCATTTCATCATCAAATCTCCATCAAATTCAGCCCAAACTTTTACCACAACTCAGTATACATGTTCCCTTGATGTCCACAAAATTTGGCTGAAAGATTCAAACGATTCGAGGTCCTACGGAGTTCAAACAACAGCTTACCTTCAGTTGCGACGATTTCCATCGACTCTCGAGAAAATGGCTGGCCAGAGCTCCTTAGTGGGTCAAATGACTTGATTCAAGTTGAAGTTGGTCGGCAAGAGGATGAAGAAGACTCTAGTGGTCTGCTCGACGATTGGAGGTCACCGGAAATGGCGATCGTGTGGTACGAAGACGGTGGCTGTGATATTCTGATTTTCAATCAACTTTAGACTCTGCAATGAGAAATTCATGTATATCAAGCGATGTATTTCAGTCGTATTCCGCTCAAATCTAATCAATTTGAGTAGGCTGACCAAAGGGGAAAGGCTAGGCCGAGACGAGGTACGTGGACTTAGGCGACTCGGATAGGAAATGACGCTTTGACCATAAGGATTGTTGAGGGGATATTTAGAACCATCAAAAGGCCAATCTAAGAACGATTAAGGATTACCATGCAAGCGTCGTACAATTGGAGCACGGGTGACGCCGCTTAACTAGCGTATGATTTGCAAAATTATCCTAAATCGGATTGTGACGATCGAGACCATAGGGACTAGTGATAAACCCTCGTAATTACATGACAACCAAGGCCGCCATGAGTTGATGAGCCCTAAACGTGGTGAGAATCACAGGGTCGATATGCGTATAGTCTGCAAAAGCCGCCCGTCAGTTCGGGATAGGCTGGAATCACGTCTGATAGAAGAAACGATCAGAAACGAGTCCTGAAAAAGTTTAAAATGGAAAATCAAGAATTCTAACATCATTTGGATTGGCCGTTGCCTTATCGAAGAAGTCAGAAACGAGAAAAACGACGTTCCGAACATCGGGGGTAAAAAGACGGTTTTGCCCCTCAAGTCTAGAATTTTGTTTCTACAATTGAAGGAAGGGAAAAATGGACATTCTCCCCCCCAAGCTGTCGAAAACATAAGGAGCAAAAGGAGCCATTGGATCTCCTTGGTAAGAACAATTGCCAAGTGTCAAGCATCCAAGGGTGGTAGATCATTTCATCAATAAATGGCACCTACCAATCACTTCAATTAATCAATTTTTTGGGGATAACCAAATCTCTTTTTCTGCTCTCTCTCACCCTTCATTCAGCCATTTTTACTCCCCCAAAGAACCGTGGACCATCTTCTTCTTCTACTTCAATTCTGCTGCTCGCCGATCGGGCCGGATGTCGCCGATCCGGCCGGACGTTGCCGTTTGGTCTGTACAACTAGTACCTCCGGCCACCAGCTACTGCCGACCGACCACCACAGCATAGATCCACCTCTTTCCGATGTCCTCCAACTTGAATCAGGTCATTTGGAGCTCTGTGGAATCTAGGGTAAGCATTCTCCCACAGGTCGACAGAATTGGAACCAACCTGAGGTAGGTTTGTTCCTCAGTCCATTTGAAGGTCGAATACTTGGAATATTTGGCTCAAATTTGGTGGAGATCAAGTAGACATATAGATGGTTCTGTGGTAAAAATTGGGGATTTATTTGATAAGTTTTTGACCATGAACCACCCTTGTACATTATGCTTGGAATTTGCCGGTATTTTGGATCTTGGACAACCGGCGAACTTCTGACAACTTTCCAGCATCCACGTGACTTGAACCTCACGGTGAGCACTCCAAACCCTTAGGTAGATATTATAAGAGGTAGAAGGGTGTATAATTGATGGATTTGAGATAGATGAGGACCGGTTGGACCCGACATGAACAGAACCGAATGGAACCGGTTCAATGCCGGGCTAAATCAAATTTGTGGAGGGCTGAATAGGCTGGATTTGTGTTGTAATTTGGTGTGTATGATGTGTTATGATGATGAGGAGTATGTCATGAGTGATTTGGATGGATAAATTGAAGAATTAGATTTGGAAATTTGACAAATCGATTGATTATCCTAGGTTGCGCGACGAATTGGCCTTGGACTTGAGTCGAGATGAATCTTAGGAGGTGCAAGAAAGATTGAATTGTGTTGCTAAGGTAAGGTAAGGAATTTCCTAAATCAAGGCTAGGGGGATTGGACTCGATTGGGTAAGTCAAGTGGAAAATTGATTGATTAATGGGCATATTTCTAAAGTAATGAGCCTTAGTATGTCTTAAGATTAATTAAAGAGTTTATGTGTGCCTTGACTTGTATTGGAATCACGTGTCATGTTTGGATAATAATTGAATTGCTTTGCATGCCATGGAATTGTGAATGCTACTTGAAATGTAATTGACATTGAGTGTGTAAATGATAGAAGATCATGGCATGAATCCTGATTGTAGCATGGCATGACGAGGCCTTGAGGCGTGTGAGACGCGGGGCGGAAGGTTGAGACCCTGATGCGACAAGGTCGCGGGGTGAATTGTCATCAGGTGGCGCCCTGATACGACGAAGTCGCGGGGTTGAGATAGCTACATCTTGATGCGATCTAATCGCGGGACGGAGTATGAGCTCATAAACCCTGCCTAGAAATTGAACTGGGGCCTAATGTGTTTACGCGGGCCGAGCCTGATGCGATCTAATCGCGAGCTAGAGAATGAGGCAGACAGAGGTTGATTGATGTGGTGAAGTGACAGACCGAGTATACAAGTGCACATGAGTGTGGCATGAGGTCATAAATGCATGCCTGTCTTCTATGCATTATTATTCATTGAATTATGAATGTTATCCTGCGTGTGACCATGAGTTGGGTAGGTTGAGTAACTTGGCTGCCTGAGTGGACAGTCAACCTGACCTAGGGTTAGGTTTTTCTTACTGAGATGCGTATCTCATTCCTTTTGGGGAAACCTTACTTTACAGATCTTAGGCAGTAGAGATGTGGCCTATCAGGTTCGAGGACCCGTAGGAGATGACGACATTTTACGACGAGTTCCCCGATAGGCAGGGGAATATATACGTAAGGAAATGTACAGTAGTTTGGGTAGACAAGGGAAAGCCGGATTGGAAGCCTCATTGGTTCGGGGCATGGTTTATACGGGACAGAGATAGGAAAGTCGGGCCGCTGAAGCCCCATGAGGTTCCGGAAGGTGTTATACCTCTCTAGTGTCAAACGATCTCGGACCAGGAGTTTCCCAAGGGCTCAGTGGTAGGGTTGAGGAATGGCCCAGAGCGGACGCCGACCACGGAGTACTCTGTGCCACTGCCGGAGGACGAGGTCATCGTGGTAGAGCTGTCAGAGGGAGACCTATCCAAGCCGGACCAGGAGGCGACCAAGGATGGAGACCCAGCTGAGCCGTCGCAGGAGGCGACTATGGAGGACTCTATGGAGATTCCGTCAGAGACTTTCTCCGAGTACGAGCCATTAGAGGAGAGCGAGGACACCGGAGATTCCAGCAGTTCTTCCTAGGCGACTCCAGACTTCGATCTGACTTTTAACTGGTAACCTGACCTCATCCCTAGTGGATTTTTTAGATACCTTTTTGGCATGCTTACCTGTCGCCCCTGATGTTCAACGTATTTAGTAGTTATTGGTGTGTAGGTGATGATGTATGGCTTTCTTGATGCAATCTATGTCCTACTTAGTTTGTATGTATATATATATTGTACGGGGGACGTTTGGAACCGCTTCCGTGTGCTTAATGTAAACCATCTTATCTCATCTCTCCACCTTTCTTTATATATGAGGTGGATCCTTGGGACTGCCGAGAGATTGTTGTTGTTTTACTTGTAGGGATGATTGCTTGCTCGCGATGAGGCATGGGACGTGACAGCGATAATGGCTGGTCGGCGGTGCAGCAGCTCACGGCTTGAAGAAGAAGAAGAAGAAGAAGAAGAAGAAGAAAAAGAAGAAGAAGAAGAAGAAGAAGAAGAAGAAGAAGAAGAAAAAGAAGATGGCTATGGAGAGAGGGGGTTTCGGCAGAATGGAGGGGGTGAAGGGTTGTATGCACAAATTTGAGGGTCAATCATGAAGAATGGTAGGTTAAAAATTGGACATTTAATACCAATTGAGGCCAACCTTCCTATCCTAAGTTTAGAATTCCCTTACCTTGCGTTTGATATCACAATAATTCTCTTCTTGAGCCTTCACCAATTCGGTCCCAAGGGTTCAAAGTCGTACTCACCACGCAACTTAGAATTTCCAATCAATTCGTCAATATTCTTTGCCCAATTCCTCAATCCATGAACCACAATCATCCATAACATAACCCTCATCATCTTAACATGTTTTAAACATCAATTTGGGACTCAAAATCGTCTGCTCTTCACTCCAACAGAACCAGTCTTGCACAGAACCAAACCGGTTCATTTCGATTGTGTGTAAATCGTCACAATCCATCCTAAATCAGCTTCAAATCTATCATCTACTCACTATCCTACCTCTTAACATGTCTATCTAAGGGTCTATGAGGCTCACCATGATTTTGAGGTTGAATGGTCGCCGGAATCCCGTTGAAAGTCGCCGGATCTCCCAAGGTCAGTAACTGGCAGTTTCTGTTCCAAGTTTACAAGACCGATTCGAGGTCAAAATCTTATCAAATGATTCCAAACTTTTTGTCACAGATTGATATACATGTCTTTTAGATCTCCACAAAATTTAACCTCAAAAATCTAATATTTCGGCCTTCAAAAGGGTCAGAAACCGAACCTACCTCAGATTGGGCTCGATTCTGTCGGCTTTCGGGAAAACTCTTGGTCGGAGCTCCTTTGTGGTCCAAATGCCGTGCTTTCACTTCAGGGAGATCGGAAAGACGTAGAGCTAGGTTGTTATGGTTGGCCGATGGTCAGGCGATGGCCAGAGGATGGCATCGGAACGGTCTAACGACACGGCAAGCAAAATGAAGAGGAAGAAGAAGATGAAGTGTTCCGTGGTCTTGGGGTTCTATGGCCGACCAAGTGAGTAAGGAGAGAGAGAAAAGACTATATACAAGGCTAATGGTCAAAGGAAAGAATGGTAGTTGCATAAAGTTGGACTTGACTAGTCTTTACCCCATCTAATGACACTTGTCCCTTATGTCAATCAAGCTTGATCCAATGGCCAATATCTCTCCTAGTGTTCGGCAGCCTTGAGGGGGTTTGAAGACCAAATTGCCCTTCTTCAAATGCATGGGCATGGCTTTAAGCTTGAGGGGCAAAAGAGTAATTTTACCCCCGACATTCAAAATGTCATTTTTCTCTCTTCAAAATTCTTCGATAGGGCGACGACCAATCTGAATAATGTTGGATTCTTGATTCTTGTTTTTCAAGACTCATTTCAGATGGTTTTCTCTATCAGACGTGGTTCCAGCCTATCTTGAACCGACGGGTAGCTTTTGCAGACTTTACGCGTATCGACCTTGTGATTCTCATCACATTTAGGGCTTGTCAATTCGTGGCGGCTCTAGTTGTCATGTAATTGTGAGGGTTTATCACTAGTCCCTTTGGTCTCAATCGTCACTGTCCGATTAAGGAAAATTTTGCAAATCATACGTTGGTTAAACGGCATCACCCGCGCTCCAATCGTATGACACTGGCAATGCATTCCCTAATCGTTCTTGGATCGACCTTTTGTGGCTCTAAATATCCCTTCAACAATCCTTATAGTCAAAGCGTCATTTCCTATCCGAATTTCCTAGATCCACGTACCTTGTCTCGCGTTAGCCTTTCCCTTTTTGCTCAGTCTATTCGAATTGATCAGATTCGAGCGAGATATGACTGAAATACATCTCTAGATTTATTTCTCATTAATGAGTCTGAAATTGATTGGAAATCAAAATGTCACAACTCTTCCCCCTTACAAAAATTTCGTCCCCGAAATTTACATGACACTTAATTACTCAAATAAATATAGGTGTTGTTGCGTCATCGTCTCTTCTTTCTCCCATGTGGCACCTTCAATTCAATGGTGCTTCCACACTACTTTGATCAGTGGAATCTTTTTATTCTTGAGGATTTGTCCTTTCCGGTCTTCGATCCTTATTGGTTTCTCCACATAGGATACTCGGTCGTCGACTTCTATGGTTTCGTAGTCCAACACATGTGTCGGATCTGGTTCATACTTTCGCATCATCGACACATGGAACACATTATGCACCTGGGATAGATTAGGTGGCAGGGCAAGCCTGTAGACTAAGGTTCCAATCCGCTCCAGTATCTCAAATGGGCCTACATACCTTGGGCTCAGCTTCCCCTTCTTTTTGAATCGCGATAGTCCTCTCATCGGCGACACCTTGAGGAAGACGTGATCGCCCACTTGAAATTTCAAGGGCTTACGCTGCTTATCTGCATAGCTCTTCTGACGACTCTGTGCCGTCCTCAATCTATCTCGGATTATTTTCACTATTTCCACCGATTGCTCTACCAATTCCGGGCCTGTGATACTCCTTTCTCCAACCTTATCCTAGCAAATCGGGGTTCTGCAGGTTCGTCCATAGAGTGCTTTAAATGGTGCCATCTGGATGCTCTGCTGATAGCTATTATTATAAGCAAACTCTACCAAATGCAGTTGGTCTTCCCATTCACCTTTAAAATCAATGACGCATGCTCGTAGCATATCCTCAAGCGTCTGTATCATCCTTTCTGACTGTCCGTCTGTCTATGGATGGTACGCCGTACTAAACTGCAGTCGAGTTCCCATGGTTTCCAGCAGACTTTTCCAAAAGTTTGCCGTGAATTTAGGATCTCGATCGGACGTAATTGTCATTGGCACTCCGTGCAACCTCACTATCTGCCTCATGTACAGCTCTGCATACCTATCTATAACGAAATCCTTTCGCACTGGGATGAAATGTGTGGACTTGGTCAATCTGTCCATGACTATCCATATGGAGTCGTGACCTCTTTGGCTCCTTAGGAGCCCCATCACAAAATCCATAGTCACATGCTCCTACTTCCATTTCGGAATCTCCAGTGGCTGTAATAGTCCTCCAGTCTTACAGTGCTGCGCTTTCACTTGCTGGCATGTCAAACACTTAGCCACATACTTTGCTATGTCCACTTTCATCCCGTTCCACCAATAGTACTGTCGCAGGTTCTGATACATTTCGTACTTCCAAGATGGATGCTATAATTGCTCCTGTGAGCTTCTTATAAAATCCTTTCCCTGAGTCCTTCATCTTTTGGCACGCACAATTGTCCTCGGAACTTTAGAATTCTGTCCTCAGACACCTGAAACTCGGGTTTTCTCTTGGTCGCATCCATCTCAAGGATCTTCTGAATCTCTGGATCCGTAGATTGCAAGGTAAATTCCTTCTTGGATCTCAGGTCCACCCTCAATGTAGCCATTGAGCTGGACAACTGGCTAACCTCTAGTCTGAACTCAGAATGTCTTAAATTCTCAATCATCGACCAACCCTTTACTAACAGACGGGCAATGCTCGACTTCCGACTCAGCGCATCTGCCACTCGGTTTGCTTTCCCAGGGTGATATAGGATATCACAATCATAATCCTTCAGCAGCTTTATCCACCTACGCTGCCTCATTTTCAGCTCTTTCTGGGAAAATAGATACTTTAAATTTTGGTGGTCGGTATAGATCTGAAACTTCTCACCACATAGCTAATGTGTCCAAATTTTCAAGGCAAATATAATCACCGCTAACTCCAGGTCATGAGTTGGGTAGTTCATCTCATGTGGCCTCAACTATCTGGATGCGTAGGCTACTACTCTTCCGTGCTGCATCAACACACAGCTTAGTCTTTTCAGCGAAGCATCGCTGTAAATTTCGTAACCTCCTGGTCTTGATGGAATTGTCAGCACTGTTGCGGTTGTCAGTCTATGCTTGAGCTCTTGGAAACTCTTCTCACATTTGTCAATCCATTCAAACTTTGTTTCCTTCTTTGTCAACTACGTCAATGGGATGGCTATAGATGAGAATTTCTCCACAAAATGCCTATAGTATCCTGCCAATCCCAAGAAACTTCTGACTTTAGTGACCGTAGTAGGTCTAGGCTAATTTGTTACAGCCTCGATATTTGTAGGATCCACTGCGATTCCTTCACCAGACACCACATGACCAAGAAATGCTACCCTGTTCAGCCAAAACTCACATTTACTCAACTTCGCATAGAGCGTATGCTCCCTCAGAGTCTGTAGTACAATCCTTAGGTGCTTTTCATGTTCTGCACTATTCCTCGAGTAAATCAAGATATCGTCAATAAAGACTATGACGAATCTATCCATGAATTCCTCAAATACTCTATGCATCAGGTCCATAAAAGCAGCTGGGGCGTTGGTCAATCCGAACAGCATCACCGTGAATTCATAATGACCATACCTCGTCCGAAAGGCAGTCTTAGGTATGTCTTCCTTCTTAATCTTCAACTGGTGATACCTTGTCCTCAGGTCAATCTTCGAAAACATTGCCGCTCCTTGCAACTGATCAAACAAATCATCAATCATCGGTAGTGGGTACTTGTTCTTTATAGTCACCTGGTTTAGCTGCCGATAGTCGATGCATAAACGCAAAGACCCATCCTTCTTCCTTACAAATAGCACCGGTGCTCCCCACAGTGAAGCACTTGGTTGGATAAATCCCTTGTCTAGCAACTCTTGCATCTGCACCTTTAACTCCTTCAGTTCTGACAGGGACATCCTGTAAGGTGCTTTCGAGATCGGCTCCATCCTAGGAGCTAACTCGATTACGAATTCTATCTCCCGCTCCGGTGGTAATCCTGGCAACTCTTGGGGAAATACATCAGGAAATTCACGCACTACCGGGATATTCTCTAACTTTGGCTCTTCGGTAGTCGTGTTCATTACTGCCACTAGGTATGCCTGACACCCTTTAGACATCAACTTAGTCACCTCCAAAGATGAGATTAAGGGAATCGAGGTTACTCCTCGACTTCCCACCAATTCAAAGCTAGGTCGGCCTCTCAGATAAAATCGAATTATTCTACTACCACAATCCACTATTGCCCCCTACTTACTCAACCAATCCATTCTTATGATTACGTCAAAATCGTACATGGGTAGCACAGCTAGGTTAATACTCTCTTGACTCCCTCCTCTCACAATCTCACAATCAGTACAACCCATTGAAACCAATACATTATCCTTTAACGGTGTGGCAACATGCAGAATTATGTTCAACGGTTTCAATTTCATCCCCACTAATTCAGCAAACTGTGCAGACACAAATGAATGCGTGGCACTAGGGTCAAACAATGCATATGCAGCTTGGTTGCACAAGTAAATCGTACCTGTGACCACACCTGGTGTCTCCTTCGCCTCTCTACGGGCTACTGCATATACTCTTCCCTGTGCTGGTGGTCGATTCTGCTCGATTTGGGGAGTTGCAGTAGATAGCCCAGCCTACGGTCGCCGCCCTTGAGGTCGATTTGTCGGAGCTTGATTTGGGCACATCCTCATCTGGTGGCCCAGCTGACTACACTTAAAGCAAGCTCCTGTCCTTATCGGGCACGGTCCATTTTCATGCCTCCTGTCACAAAGTCTGTAGCTTCAGTTTAGGGGATTTTGTGGTTTCACAATATCTTTTCGTATGGAAGGCACAAAACGCCTATTGTTCGCCATCGGTCTTTTGCCTATTTGGCGGTAATCTCTGAAGGACGTAAATCGCGATCCAGTTGTGGTGTTTTTCTCTTTCAAGTCCCGTCTATCATCTGGCCCCGCTCATATATTTCCTTATATGTCCTCAGATTCAGAGTGATCATTTGACTACGGAGCTCAAGCCTCAAATCATCCCTAAATCTTCTTGCTTTCTCCTGAGGGTCTTCTACAGATTGAGGTGTGTACCTCGACAGCCTCGAGAACTTAGTCTCATACTGATCTATCGTCAGCTGGTTCTAGCGCAACTGCAGGAATTCTAACTGCTTCCTTTCCCTGGCCGTCTCTGAGAAGTACTTGTCATTAAAAGCTGTCTTAAATGCATCCCAATTCATTATTGTTCCTTGAGGGAAGACGCCATTCTTGGTGGTAGCCCACCAGTCATTCGCTGTACTCTCCAGCTAGTACACTGCTAGCTACACCTTCTCCTAGTTGGTGTACCTCAGCACCCCAAAAGCTTTTTCTAACTTCTCGATCCACCTAGGTGCTAGCTCAGGATCTCCAGTTCCATCGAATTGAGTTGGCTTCAACTTTATAAACTGCTCTACTAGTTGGCCCATCTGTTTGGTCACGACAATTTCCTCTTGGGTGGTTGCAGCTTCATTACTCTGGTTTGATTCACTGTGACTTCCATTTCCACCATTGTTGCCATTGTTGCCATTGACGGCTGCTATGGCAGCTCCTACTGCCTGGGCGATGGCAGCGTCCCGATCCTGAGCCTGCCTTTCAATCATGTCACCAATTCTTTCCAGCGTCCTCAACACGCCATCTATCCTTGGATCTTCAGCGACAGGCGGCCTCAAGCTAGAAGCTCCGCCTCTAGTTCTTCCAAACCTTTTGGATGGATTGCTCATCTTTATCACTTTCTATTGAACTTGGTCCAACACATATTCAGCAAGGAGTTAGTAACTCACTCATTCATCCAAATCCAAAGCTACTAACTAACCCTTAACAGAAACAGTTACAATCCAACCACAGACTCCAAAAACATTTCAACAAACAGCCTATGGCCATTTCTCAGTTCCATTCACTTTAGTGATTCACTAAAACCAATCACTTTCATTCCTTAAACAACCAAAGTCCAGAAATGACCTACAATCCCAAGCAGGGAACTTAATCCTTATGCATTTCCACAACCCTGCCAAGGTCAAACACTAACCCTAAGTACCAGGTCACATACTAGGCACCCCCTGCCGTATCTTAACCAGTCTCTTAAGGTCTTGCTATCCGTCCTTGTCCCAACTTAATCCTCCTTATTACTCCAGTCCTCAACCAACTTTGGATCGAGCCGACATTGCTCTGATACCAAGCAAGACGAGGCCCAAATCGGTTTGGCACGTGAACATCCCTTCAAGCAAATAACACATCTCTCGTGGTCCCAAGATCTATGAACAAGACGAGAGATAATATATATTCATTAATCATGCGGAAGTGGTACTCAAATAAATGCCCGTAAAAAATATAAGTTAAGTGGGACCTGGATAGCATAATAACTGTTATACATCATAACACATTGTTCGTACAAATACCGACTACTATAATCTCCTAGGCAGGGGACGACGGGGTAAGCACATAAAAAAAGGGTGTGACCATCATCGACATCCAAAATAGCCATGGTCGGGGGTCGCCATCACAAGATCGAGCCAATAAACTATGACACCTAAGATGAGCTGCTGGAGTCCCCTGTTTCCTCTGCATCCTCTATCGGCTCATACTCCGAGAAGGTCTCCGACTAGACCTCGATGGAATCCTCCATGGTCGCCTCATGCGACGGCTCTGCGAGATCCTCCTCGGTAGCCTCTACGACAATTACCTCGTCCTCAGTGAACTCCAAGGTCGGGGTCTTGTCCAGTCCATTTCTAGACCCAACTACAGACCCCCTAGTGTCTCCTGCTCCTCGGTAGTCTGGCTTCAATCAGGTATAACTCCCTGAGGTACCTCGTGGGGCTTCAGCGGCCCAATCGTCACGTCTCCGACCTTCTTAAACCATGCCTCAAACCTATGAGGCTTCTAGTCCATACTACCCTCGTCAACCCATACAACCGTACACTTTCTCACATAAATGTTCCCCTGACATTCGAAAACTCATCAAAATATGCCGTCATCTCCTTGGGATCTCCAAAACGAATAGGCCACATAGTTAAGGCCTAGGATTTGTAAAAATAGGGGTCCCCAAAGGGGTGAGATACACATCTTAGTAAAAGAGTCCTAACCCTAGGTCAGGTTGATCGTCCACTCAGGCAGTCATCTATCCCAAAATTCCAAGCTCATAATCATACAGGCACATGCAAATAAAGATAGTGACACACAGATGATGGGCATGCAACTATGACACCATGTCACACTCAGATGATCATGTACACCTCATCCTGCCATTTCATCACAACCACCTCTTCCTGCCTACCTTGTTCTCCAGCCCGCGATTAAATCGCATCAGGCTCGGTCCGCGTAAACGCATCAGACTATCAATGGCAACCCGCGTAAATGCATTAGGTTCCAATGAATTTCCAAGCCAATATCAACACTTCATATCTTCGTTCTGCGTTTGGATCGCATCAGAACTGTGGCCATCTCAACCCCGCGATTAGATCGCATCAGGGCGCCACACAATCTCAATTCGACCCCGCGATTAGATTGCATCAGGGTATCCACCTCCCGCTCCGCATCTCATACGCCTCAAGGCCTCACCATGTCATGCTCGTGCCATGATTTTCAATTCATTTTCCATACATGACGACATGTGCAATTCAAGCACATTTCAAATACTCATGGCATGCAAGGCAATCAAGTGACACATACATATGGCGAATGATTTAAACAAAAATAATAACACACATAACCCTCCTTTAACTACTTAGGATATACCGAGAGCTATCCTTTGGAAAATTCTCATAAATCGATCACTTTAATTCTCGACTCGCCCAATTGAGTCCAACCTTCCTATCTTAAGTTTAGAATTCCCTTACCATTTGATGCCACAATAATTCTCTTCTTGAGCCTTCACCAATTCGGTCCCAAGGGTTCAAAGTCATACTCACTACGTAACCTAGAATTTCCAATCAATTCGTCAATTTTCTTTGCCCAATTCCTTAATCCATGAACCACAATCATCCACAACATAACCCTCATCATATTAACATATTTTAAAAATAAATTTGGGACTCAAAATCATCTGCTCTTCACTCTAACAGAACCGGTCTTGCATAGAACCAAATCGTTTCATTTCGGTTCTGTGCAAACCGTGCACAATCCATCCTAAATTAGCTTCAAATCTATCATCTACTCACTATCCTACCTCTTAACATGTCTATCTAAGGGTCTATGAGGCTCACCGTGAGTTTGAGGTTGAATGGTCGCCGGAATCCCGTTGAAAGTCGCCGGATCTCCCAAGGTCAGTAACCGGCAGTTTCTATTCCAAGTTCACAAGACTGATTCGAGGTCAAAACCTCATCAAATCATTCCCAATTTTACTATAGATTGATATACATGTATTTTAGATCTCCACAAAATTTGACCTCAAAACTCCAACATTTCGGCCTTTAAACTCTTGGCCGGAGTTCCTCGGTGGTCCAAATGCTGTGCTTCCACTTCGAGGAGGTCGGCAAGACGTAGAGCTAGGTTGGTATAGTCGGCTAGTGATCAGGATATAGCCAGAGGACGGCGTCAAAATGACCAAACGGCACGAGCAGGACTGGTCGCTAGCAAGCAGAATGAAGAGGAAGAAGAAGATGAAGTGTTCGGTGGTCTTAGGGTTCTAGGACCGGCCAAGTGAGTGAGGAGAGAGAGAAAAAGTCTATATAAAAGGCTCATGGTCAAAGGGAAGAATGGTAGTTGCATAAAGTTGGACTTGACTAGTCTTTACCCCATCTATTGACACTTGTCCCTCATGTCAATCAAGCTTGATCCAATGGCTAATATCTCTCCTAGTGTTCGGTAGCCTTGAGGGGATTTAAAGATCAAATTGCCCTTCTTCAAATGCATGGGCATGGCTTTAAGCTTGAGGGGCAAAAGGATAATTTTACCTTCGACGTTCAAAACGACGTTTTTCTCGCTCCAAAATTCATCGATAGGGCGACGACCAATCCAAATAACGTTAGAATTCTTGGTTCTCCATTTCAAATTTTTCAAGACTTGTTTCTGATGATTTTCTCTATCAGACGTGGTTCTAGCCTATCTCAAACCGACGGGTGGCTTTTGCAAACTTTATGCGTATCGATCATGTGATTCTCATCACATTTAGGGCTCGTCAATTCGTGGCGACTCTGGTTCTCATGTAATTGTGAGGGTCTATCACTTGTCCTTTGGTCTCGATCATCACTGTCCGATTAAGGAAAAATTTTGTAAATCATTCGTTGGTTAAGCGGCATCACCCGCGCTCTAATCATATGACACTCGCAAGGCATTCCCTAATCGTTCTTGGATCGGCCTTTTATGGCTCTAAATATTTCCTTGACAATCCTTATGATCAAAGAGTCATTTCCTACCCGAATTCCCTAGGTCCACGTACCTTGTCTAACATTAGCCTTTCCCTTTTTGGTCAGTCTCTTAGAATTGATCAGATTCGAGCGAGATATGACTGAAATACATCTCTAGATTCATTTCTCATTAATGAGTCTGAAATTGACTGGAAATCAGAATGTCACATCCATAGAGATAGATCAAGACGATTTATTGGCCTCTCATAGTCTACGTACATAGATAAAGTGTTAGCACGGTTTAACATGCAATGTTCCAAAAGGGGATTATTGCCTTGTAGGCATGGAATCTGTCTTTCCAAGAAGATGTGTCCTAACATTCCTGAAGAAAGAGAGCGAATGACAAAGATACCTTACGCATATGCTATTGGAAGCATAATGTATGATATGTTATGTACGCGACCTAATATTGCACATGGTGTGAGCGTCACTAGCAGATATCAGTCTGATCTAGGGGAAGATCACTAGATAGCATTCAAGAATATCCTTAAGTACTTGCGAAGGACTAAGGATTTATTCTTGATATACGGAGAAGGAAAGTTTAAAGTTGAAGCTTATACTGATTCTAATTTTCAGTCAGATCCGAATGATTATAAGTCTACATCTGGGTCGTCTTTACACTCAATGGTGGTGCAGTTGGTTGGAAGAGTTCCAAACAAAATGCAAATGCTGATTCCACCACTGAGGTAGAGTATGTAGCCGCTTCTGAAGCGGTAAAGAAAGCAGCTTGAATGAAGAAGTTCATTTCTGAACTAGGAGGTTCCTTCCATTGAGCAACCGATTACAATGTTTTATGACAACGATGGGGCAATAGCTCAAGCTAAGGAACCAAGGTCTCACAAAAAATCTAAGCACATTAAGAGACGCTTCCATCTTATCAGAGAAATAGTTGGGAGAGGTGATATCGCATTGCAGAAAATTGCCTCAGCAGAAAACGTGGATGATCCCTTTACTAAGGCCTTACATCAGTCTTCTTTTGAAAGACACCTTGACAAAATGGGTTTAAGGTACCAGACCGGTTGACTTTAGTCCAAGTGGGAGATTGTTAGAGATATTCACTAAAACAACCATGTAATAATTACATATTGCGGACTTCAGTTGTACTTAAGATTTCTTATTTTAATCAATGGCAAAGACGTATTTATTCATTTGTCCAATTACTCACTTATACGAATAAATTCCATAAGATCAGTTGTGACTGGATCTATTCTTGATATGTTGAGAACATGCGTGACGGGTTCATAGTTAGACTGAATATTTAAACTATTCTCGATCGATGGATCATTGAATGGATATCAATAATTCTATTGAGATTGGTGTGCTCTTAACTTTACAATTAAGTATTGGATACTTAAGGGAATGACGAGTCACAAGCCATTAAGTATTGCGATGGCCGAGTTAGAACACATGTGCTTGTATTAGACAAGTTCACTAAACGTGACACGCATTGAACGTTCATGCTTTGATCTTGTATAAATAATCCTTAGACTTGAGGTACATTGTTGACTTGTGTTGGATGGTTGTGGTTCACGAGAATGCATATTGACAATTCGTCGATCCGTCTCTGTACTTGATTATCATAATTTATACACATACGAAGTCACACGTGTGCACAAAATGGAATCTGTCTCCTTGCTATATACAAGGTATGATATCTTATGCAATTCAATTATGACAATGCATCGAAATCCTCGGCCGGGGTCGTAAACGAGAATGAAATATTTATGTCTCGTATAAATGCACGTCGATTGAATTTGTGCATATAATCGAATTGGTGACTTGACAAATATTTCATGGTCTTTGTTCAATTGGGATATAGTAAGATGGAGGGATTGAATTACACTGTAATCAGAGCTAGCAGGTTCATTATGTTCTTAAAGAATTCACATTGTTTGGGTAGCCATGACATATTGTTAGATGTCACTCATGGCTCATGGGACCTAGAGGTTAATCGGGCCAATTAATTCTCTTGGAAGTACTAATGTATTAGTGCGTGTCTAACTGCCAGCTTAGTGATGAACCTAAAGATGTCACACACCTTAACTAATATATGACGACAATGAACGGAAATACAATATCGCAAATAAGTTTGCAATAACAAAATTAGATTAAATGGAATTTTATTTAATTTTTTTATTTAATTTTTATTTTTGGTTATAGACACAAGTGTATATGATGCACATGTATAGATTAAATTGACATAGAATTGTTGTGCCGATTTGCACACATATTATTTATTATTGTGTGTCAATTTAGGCCTTTGTGGGTGAGCGGGAGACGTTGGAAATTTACGCCCATTAAGAGCCAAATTGATTAATTGCCATAATTTCGATAATTGATTGGTGGGCTAAATTACTGATTGTGTGGCAGCATAATTTTGGATCGGATCCTAGAATTATGCGTGTATATGTGTGTGCAATGCATAATCAAAGGATAAGATCCTTGGATTAAGGGTGTGCATTGGTGAGCATAAAAATTTCAGATCTATCTATCTTTAATTTTTGTTTTCTCCCATGGTGACCAAAAATTTGAGAACGAGTGCGAAGTATTGCATCCTTGATATTGCTAGCACAATTGAGTGGTGATTCCCATGAGTTCGTTCTTCCGTTCATCATCGTGATTGGTGGTATGTCTGAACTAGAGGCTTGACATTTGCGGGGCTCGGATAGAAGAACATTTTAACCAATTTGTTTCAAGAATGCTACGAGAGGTAATCTTTAACTCTATTCGTTTATTATGATCTTCGATTGAAATGCACGAACTACGCCTCTGAAGATACATGCATGGACATTTATTTATTTCCGTTGCGTTTATATATTTTTATTTTTCCCGTACGTGTTATGTGAATCCCAACAGCCTGCCCATGCGAGTGCCGCCCTTGCCAGTCAAGGCCCGAGCATCCTTCGCCTAAGGGTGGCCATCGATGTGGCGTGACGGTGGTAGGTAGAGGGAAAAAGGAACAAAGCAAAAAGAAAAGAAAAAGAGAGAGTAAAGAAGTAAAACATGAAAAATAGAAAATAAATATAAATTTGAAAGATATTAATATATTGTTGAGAATTACCCATGTTAACGCAGGCTGTGCTAATGCCGGCCAAAATTGCACGGATTGACTTAATTGGCAAAACGTAAAAAGATTTACGACTCAATTGGCAAAATTGAAAGTTTTAGGATTGAATTGGAAAACGTTCAATAAGTTTAGAACTTTTTAGATAATTTTTTTTTTCTATTTTAAGGGCACCGATTACGCAATACATTAAGAATATTTTGTAGTTTTTAATGGCCCGGTCAATTATGTCTTCTATGAATTAAGTCGATCATAGTTTTCACGTGATAACACTAAAAAAAATACTTAGCATGACCACCACGATAATAAATATCATCGAGTGCATAATGTTTGAGCATAATCTTTAAGTTAATATTTGGTTGATAACTCATTTTTTATTATATTAATAACGTGATCACCGGGAGAGGTGTGTCCTATAATCGATGATAATTATCCAATGGGTAATTTGAATAAAAATACTTTAATCATAACACTACTTAATTGATTTAATGATATGGAATCAATTTAGTTATGGTGGATAACATTCAGTTGTCGCCATTTAATCAATTTGTGTCTGGAGATATTTGTATAAGGGTATCATGACCAACAGACTGGTTTACAGTATATTCGTTATAATACTTCACATGATCTATTAGGGGTGAAATGACATTCTTAAGTGTACATTCTAGGCTATTTGTCTAGATTAATCCCAATTTTTAAGGTATGTAGTGGGGGTTAATAAAGGTAATATGATAATTTAGATTATTCTTTTGTAGCTTATCACACTTGTTTAAATAGAATAGTAAATTAATCCATCAAGAACTTATAACATGTAACGATGATCATATACTAAGTCATAAGAAGATCGAGAGGTAATATCCATTAGCTTTTGTGACCAAATCTGGTATATGGTGACATATTTATCATTTGTTAATTTTCGTTAAATTAATTTAATACCATAAAAAATCCAAAATTTGGTACGGCTATCACAACATGAGGGTAAGACCCCAAATTGATACACCCTTTAATTGCCTCATATCATCCAAATCAGTAATTTGATGGTAAAATTTGATCGAAACTAGCGAAGGATAAATTTATCATAGATGCACCCATTTGGATTTTCGGTGGTCAAAAAATTAGTTTGGATGAAAATATGGTAGAGCTTAATACCGGTAAAAAGAAGAAGAAGAATTAAAAGGCACAAATATGAACAAATTAGTAGAATTGATCTAATTTCATTTTTTTATGTCTTCTTGACTCTTTTTTATTTGTTTCTTCATTCTCTCCCTTCCGAGGGCTTTTTTTTTTTTTCCAAACTAGGGGTAAAAAAAAATATTTACCATTTCAGGTGTGTTTTTTTTTATTTACCAACACCGCCGAGCGGCCTCTATCTCGGTAGTCTTATCGCTGAGCGGGTCTCTCGTACCCCGCTCGGCAATAAGGATTCTAAGTAGCACTCTCGCTCAGCAGTTGTACTGCCAAGCGAGACTTGAACAGTGCCGGCTCGACAGTTATACTGTCGAGCGGGGACATAATCTATTTTTTTTTAATTTTCCTTTTGGCGCCAATGAGATTTTATGGAAATTAGTTTCATTTTGGAAGGAAGGCTAGGATTTTTTCGAATTGACTTTGATGGATGCTGATTTTGGGACGGTCAAATGGGTCAAACCCGTCAAAGTCAAGGAAAAATCATTAGATGAAAATCCGCGTTAAAAGCCTTTCCATTTTCTCCTAAGAAAATCATGGGAGAAAGATTAAAGCATCCTTATTTAAATAGTTCAGCCCCGTCGACTTTATCTTATTCTAGGATTTTTCCTCGACTTTGACGGGTTGACCAATTTGACCGCCCCAAAATCAACGTTCATCAAAGTCAATTCGGCAAAATCCTAGCCTTCCTTCCAAAAATGAAACTAATTTGCGTACAATCTCATTGGCGCCAAAAGGAAAAAAAAAAAAAAGAGAAGAAAAATCAATTAAAGGGCATAATCGAGGAAAGTAGTTATCCATTCGTATGTTACTCCATTTTCTTGGAGGGGGCACGAATCCTATAAGTAAACCGAGAAAAATCATTCTACAAGCCAAGGAAAATCGGGCTTTTTTTCAATTTCGTATTTCGTATTTTTCATATTTTATAAGCGTAACTGCTGCATTCCCATCAAAATAATCCAGCATCTTTCAGACATCTAACCTATGTTAACTTCGTCAGAACTCGCCCTTCGTTAACATCATCAGAGAGGATGAACAGCTTCTTAGGAACTAATGTATTCTCCAATTAAATGTTGCATCCAATTAAGTTGAGTCATAATCCATCTTAAACCCTAGACCTCAAATCCTTGTCTTCAACCTTTGGGTCGCCCTAATGTTAAATTTTTCAATCCATATAGCCATGCAAGGAAGGACCGTGTAAATAAGGTGACGGCGGATGCTTACTCTTTTGGAAATCAGAGAGAATAATCTTGAAAAAATAGGGAGTTTCGGACCGGAAAACTCTTTTATGCAATCTTTATTTTATTTATAATTATCAATATTGAATTAATTGAGATATATAAATATTAAACTACAATAAATTCACATATGTAATATAGACATCTAATATAAAAAATTGAAGAAATATCGTGCCATTTGGGATATTGTAATATAACATAAAATTAACACATCAAAAATAAAAATCATGAAAAAAATGGACATTAATAAATATGATTGTTCAACGACATTATAATATTACAAAAGTTTCATCATATTAATCTACATAATTGTCACCACTGTGATCTATTCTCGGTTCGATCTGTGTCTACACGTTTACCTGTTGTGCCCTGATTTTCCACGATTGCCGCAATGATTATGCGAATTGCTACCGCTCAGCGTTCTAAAATCCATCTCATTACGTATCCGGAACGCACGAGGCCTTCCTTTCTTTCTAATATGGCTCCGGTCTGGCAACAATGGCAACCCATTAACCTCATCCCAATATGCTGGACGCCCTAACAGATTGAACATGTACGGATAGCATTGAAGCGTTTTGTCCAACGTATAGCATTCATCAACGAATATATCATGATCAATTGAATGAAATTGACATGCCGCAAGTACGTGGGAACAAGTAATTTTCAACAGTCAAAATTTTCCCCAAGTGCACGTTTGGACGTTTAGGCGCACTCTGTGTTTGTTGCTCCCAAAACCTCTGCTCCTATTAAATCCATTTTTCACTTCGTAAACCTCTCTTTTAGAGTCAAAACATCTCACGTGATGCTTCTTCACTTTTTCACTGTTTTCTCGAAGCGTTTCACTCGCAAAGTACGTATATACAAATCCACTGGCCTTTTGCATTGTCACGCCCCGCCTTTTTTAACAACGCCTCACATCCACTAAGGCCGTACTCAACCCACGATACTAATCCCATGGCCTACTTGAAATGAGACACGCATGCGAAAGGAGACAAGAAGACAGTTACACCTCCAAACAAAAATAAAACATAGAATAAGACATGGGATGGTAAAAAATATTTACATAAACTCGAAAGAAAAGTTTGTACAAGATAGTCAGGGTCATCTAACAACCAAAGGCTAAGGTCACGGAGAGGTAGGGCCGACCAAAAAGTAACTATTAAAACTCCTTGCCCACAAAAAAAAAAAAAGGCTAAGAGCTTTCGAAATACTACGCAAGCGATCCTAAGGCATCAAACTCGCTAAGTGGTACTACTATACTCGTCTTGGTTCATGTCCGCCACAGGATCGTAATCCGAAAAGGTTTCCGATCGGACTTCTATTGCATCTTCTTCTAGATCATCTTCAGAGTCTGAAATCTCAATTACTTCAATGCTTTTTTCTCTTGTCGGGGCCTGCTCTGCAACATTCCTCGAACCTACCACTGAACCTTCTACCTTGATCTCATATCGAGTCGAATGGCACCAAGATGGTACAACACGTGTAGGAACTTCATGAGCCTTCGGCGGACCAGTGGCAACTTCTCCGGTCTTCCTAAACCAAGCCTCAAAATGATGCGGCTTCCGAGTCTCTCCTCCCTCGTCGACCCAAGCCACGGTACTCTTCCTAACAAAAATTGTATCTCGTCCATTTGGAAACTCCTCAAAATATACTGTCATTTCTTCGGATCTGCTAAGCGTGTAGGCAGCATGTTCAAAACTTGGGATCTGAAAAGAGAGTTCCCACGACGGGGTAAGACTTATGTTTCAGCAAGCTAACCTAATCCTAAATTAGATCATCAGTCCCACTAGACAAAACAGTCATAACCACAAACAAACCGTGAGAAAAAGACATATAACATTAAAATGAAAGCATCACATCATACGACTTGCGAAGAAATGACATCACAGGCAAGTATATAAAGAAAGTGACCCGAGCTTCCGTACTAGCCAAAAACCATATCAACACCACATGAATTAATAATCAATTCAATTTCCAATCCACAACTCAATGGATTAGTCCCCATTTAACACATTAGACTATCAAGACAAATAAACCTGCGTTAAGACGCGTCAGGTTTACAAGGTTATTTCCAAACTCATGCCAACATGTACAAATTCTTTTCCCGTGTAAGGACGTATCAGGATACCATTCAAACTATAACCCCGCATTAAAATGCCTTAGAGTGTACTCACGATGCGATCTCGCTTTAAGACGCCTCAGGATACCATAGACCTCAACAAATATATCAAGTCAAGAATTGTCTCAACAATCATTTAATCACATTCTCATCACGAGAAACTTCAGAAAGTCTTTCATAAACCGTTTGCTTGTTCACAAAACATAACTCGAGAGTCACATAACCTATAGCCACATAATCAAGTAAGACATACCAACAAGTACATTATCAATTCAGTCACAAGGACTATAATTTTAATAACTAGCAAGCGCTCATGGCTCGTTCTCAACAATTCCATTCAATTTCCACTCAACCAAGCATAACAACAGCATAAACTCATCGATTCCGCAATAAAACTGTCCAGTTGCGTTCAAATATTCTAATATAGGTTTAGGGATCGCTTACCTCCGTTTCAATTAGCAAATTTCTACCGAAAATCCTTTGTCAAGGTCGGCTTCAATCCAAACACCACTGTCCAAAAACAGGGTAGCAAGATACTTCAACGACAATTCGTCGTTTCAATCAATTATCTTTTCTAACTTCAACTCCACCCATCATACACCTTAACAATGCCTCAACCAACATTCTAGTATGCCTTAACAACATATTTAGAGCATGTCAACCCCACAAACAGAATCGGTTTGCTCAGAATTGAAACAGAGCAGAACCGGTTCTGCTCCTTCTTGCTCTAACAGTCCATAAATCACCCTTAAACTTCAATTTTTCATCAATTTCACTTGGCAAAACCTTAATAAACATGTTATAGAACCCTACGGTAATTTTCGAAGTCAAATAATAATCCTAAGGCCTCCAAACAGACCGATTCCTCTCAGGTCACCGGTGGTCATAATCTGTCCTAAAATCAACTTCAATCAAACAATTGGAACTCATTCCAAACTCAGCTAAATTAGCAACCCTAGCTCAGTGAACTAAAGTATTACATGTCTGCAAGACTCCATCGAAAATTTGGCAGCAATCGACGTCCGGAAGTGGCTAAATGAAGACCTTACCTCAGTTGTGCCAGAATCCGTCCGGTTTTCTATTTGAGGCTGGTCGGAACTCCTCAGTTGCTCTTTAACCGAGCTACCACTTGGAGAGTGTCAAGGGGATGTCGAGGAGGGTGATGGTGGTTGGCGTGAGGTCGAACGATCGCCAGAGGAGGCGCTCGAGGAGGACGATGGCTACGGCAGTGGCTGGTCGAACAGAGCAGTTTCTGCTCTTGAGGAGAAAACACAAAAAAATGAAAAGGGGAAGAAGAAGTAGATGGTCCACAAAAATTTTGAGGGACTGAGCAGATGATATGATGTCCCACTCCACAATGATCAAGCTTCTAGAAGGATTAAGGCTTAGTGGATAATTAATGACATTCATCCAATAGTTGACACTTGACACTTGTCTTTTTCCCCATAATATCTAAGCCTCAATTTTGGCTGCCATGGGGAAGATGATCAAATGACTAAAACGTCATTCACAAATTACTAGACAAGGTTAACTCTCCAGGGGTAAAATGGTCTTTTCACGCCTTTCATCCGAAATTTTATTTTCCTAATAGTTTTCATCCTCGATAAGGCGGCGTCCAATCCATATCAAATATTGGAATCCTTCATTTCCATTTTCAAATTTCGAGATCCTATCTCATGATCGACTTTTTGTCGATCGAAATTTCAATTTGTTACGTATTAACGAGTGGCTCTTGCGGACGTTACGTGTATCGACTCTGTGATTCTCATCACACTCAGGATAACTCAAACTACGGCAACTTTGGTTGTCGTGTGGTCGCAAGGGTCTATCGCTAGCCCCGACGGCAACGATCGTCAAAATTCGATTAAGGAAAATTTCGCAAATTATACTTTGGTTAAGCGGTATCACTCGCGTCCCAATCGTACATGTGACATTTTGATTTTCCTGTCATTTCAAGACTCATTAATGAGAAAGTATTAACGACATATTTTAGTTGTATCTCACTCGGATCTGATCAATCTCCAATAAATTGACCAAAAGGAAAAGGCTAACGCGAGACAATGTACGTGGACCTAGGGAACTCGAATAGGAAATGACACTTTGACCATAAGGATTGTCGAGGGGACATTTAGAGCCATAAAAAGGCCGATCTAAGAACGATTAAGGAATGCATTGCTAGCGTTATATGATTGGAGCGCGGGTGATGCTGCTTAACCAATGTATAATTTGCAAAATTTTTCTAAATCGAACAGTGACGATCGAGACCGTCGGAACTAGTGATAGACCCTTACAATTACATGACAACCAAAGTCACCATAAATTGGCGAGCCCTAATTGTGATATGAATCACAGGGTCGATACGCGTAACCTCTGCAAAAGCCTCCCGTCGGTTCGAGAAAGGTTGGAACCACGTCTGATAGAGAAATGATTCTGAAATGAGTCTCGAAATTAAAAAATGAAGAATCAAGAATTCCAACATTTCAATTGGATTGGACATCGCCTTATCGAAGAAAATTGAAATTAGAAAAATGACGTTCCGGATATCGGGGGTAAAATTACCATTTTGCCCCTCAAGCCTTAGCCTTGCATTTATAATTGGACAAGGGCATTTTTGTCATTGAAACCCCATTATGGCTTCCGAAAATTTGATAAATTGAGAGCCATTGGATGAAGCATTGATTGACACATGGACAAGTGTCAAAGGATTAAGCCTTGATATTGATAAAATCACTTTTAACCTACCATTCAAATATAGTTGACTCTTGAAATTGAAGTATATACCTCACTCTCTCTCTCCCCTTGGCTGAACACCCCCCATTCTGACGATTTCTTCTTCTTCTTCCTTATTCTTCATTCGGCCGAGAGAGCTCCAGTCGACCAGGTTCTGCTACCGCCGTTCAGTCGCTTCGACCGCCGTCTTCGGTGACTTCCAGCCATCGAGCTGACAACCAACTTCTTCCTCATCCTCTTGTCGACATTCTTCAAGTGGAATCATGACATTTGACCACCTGAGGACCTTCGGCCAGCCATTCTCCCGGAAGTCGACGGAAACCGTCGCAGCTGGAGGTAAGCCACTGTTTAGGCTTCGTAGGACCCCGAAAACTTTGAATTTTTTGACCAAATTTTGTGGACATCCATAGGACACATAGACTGAGCTACGATAAAAAGTTTAGAGGAATTTTATGGAGTTTTGACCCCAAATGGATGTTGTGTTTGAAGGGCAGAAAACTGACCTTTGGAGGACTTAGAGGAATCGGCGTCGTTCAAGGACTTCCCGACATCGCCTTGGCTTCAAATTTTTGGTGAGGCTTCCCAACCCTTGGAAATATATATTAGCAAGTAGATTAGTGGATAAATTAAGGATATAAATTAGTTTAAGGGCTGAATAGTTGGGATATGCACAGAATCGAAAATGCCCTGTTTCGGTTCTGCGCATACCGATTCTGTGGAAAGCTGTTGGTGTTGGAATTGAGTCTCAAATTCATCATTGAGACATGCTAGGATGTCGATGAATATGTCAACGAGGTTTATGTTATAGATTGGCGAATTGAGCAAGAAAAATTGACGAATTGAGCAAGAAAAATTGACGAATTGGATGAATTTCCTTAGGTTTCACGACAGACTTGTTTTTGGATCATTAGAACCGAACCCTAGAGGTGCTTGGAAGAAGGATTGTGTTGAATTAAGCTTGAGGTAAGGAGTTTCTAAACCTTGGCTAGGAGGATTGGACTCAATTGGGTGAATTGGATTGATTTCTAGAAGTTTATGGAGAGATTGTTCTTTATGCGTTCTTGAGAGATGTAGACGGCTTGCATGCCTGACAATGCCTGTATCACGAATTGATTGTTGCATTTGACTATTGAATTCAATTGCCTCGCATGCCATAGGTGTGTTGTTCGTGCATGAGTTTGCACTTGATTATGTGTTATGAATTAAAATGAATTTATGGCATGTCTGAGAGTTATGTGACACCCTGAGGCGTACGAGATGCGGGGTTGTGTGGATGGATACCCTGAGGCGCGGAGTTTGAATTGAATGCACCCTGAGGCGTACGAGACGTCGGGTTGCGATGGCCATGGTCCTGATGCGTAGAAACGCGGGATGAAGTTTGAGATATGTCGACATAGGCCTGGAGTGAAATTAAAAAACTGATGCGTTTACGCGGGTTTATCAATGAGATGGTCTGAGGGGTATTTACGCGGATCGAGCCTAAGGCGTTCTAAACGTGGGCGTGATAATGAGGAGGCATGGAAGGGTAAAAGGTGTAATCTGGCTTGGCAATGTGTGTTTAAATCTTGATGTTGTGTGTGGTGCCATGATTGCATGCTTGATTCTTGTTTTACCCGCATGGTATTTAATGACTGTTGAATGTATCCTGTGATAGCATGTGTATTTAATGGTCCTGATGCATAGAAATGCGGGATGAAGTTTGAGATATGTTGACACAGGTCTGGAGTGAAATTGAAAACCTGATGTGTTTATGCGGGTTTGTCGACACATCTCAAACGCGAGACGAAGTTTGAGATGTGTCGACACATGTCACTCCCTGAACCCAGCGAGCTCGCGAATATCCCACCAAGCCGTACTTTTCTGAAAACTCCAGGACCCAACGACCAATAAATTACAACTCTTTTGAAATGTGCATGCGGAAGTGATGCCAACTCCATTCATATAAATACAATAACATTTGATGACTTAGGACATATACGTCAAAATTACATTAATTCATTCCCAAAGGTTTCATTCAATAATCTACCAATCAGAAGGTCCATCCCTAATATCACAAAATGTAAATCCATAACTTGCAACCCTATTTAATATAGTTGATCAACTATGCCTTCAATGCCAATCCTTGGCCAGTTCGTGCTTCCTTCGCTTGGAACATGAAAAATGTATGCCCTCACTGGGGTGAGATATAAATCTCAGTAAGGTAGGTCCTAACCCTAAGTTAGGCCGACCGTCCACTCGGGCAGTCATACCCCTCAATACTTTCTAACTCATAAATACATAGGCGCATCAAGCACAATTCTGTAAAACATCAACATGTAGATGACAGGCATGTATTTATGACCTCATGTCACTCTCAGATGCTCATGCACGCTCAGCCTGCCACTTCACCACGTCCACCAATCTCCGCCTGCCTCAATCTCCTGCCCTCGATTAAATAGCATCAGGCTTGGTTCGCGTAAACGCATCAGACCGTCATCTGTAACCCGCGTAAACGCATTAGATTCCGATAAATTTCTAGGCCAATATCCTCATCTCATAACTCCGAACTATTAGGACCGTGGCTATCTCAACCCTGCGATCTCGTCGCATCAGGGCACCACACATCATCAACTTTACTCCGCGATCTCGTCGCATCAGGGTATACATCTCCTGCCCTGCGTCTCATACGCCTCAGGGTCTCTCCGTCCCGCGGATAATTCGCATCAGGATCGTAGCCTTCTCAACCACGCGATTTCATCACATCAGGGCGCCACTTGACAACATAAAACTCTTCCTTTTGAGCCCCCAAGGTTTCAGCCAATCCAAATCCAAGGGTCAATTTGCCGCGCAACCTAGAATGTCCAATTCCTCAATTTATTAACCCCAATCATCCATAACATATCCCTCAACATCTCATCATATCTTAAACACCAATTTGGAACTCAAAATCACCAATCCCAACCTCCAACAGATTCGGTTTGCCCGGAACTGAACCGGTCCTTCTTTGTTCCGTGCAAACCGAACACTATCGGTCTTCAATCTACTCCTAAATCCATCATTTAATCATAACCCTACCTCTTAACATGTCTATCTAGGGGTTTGAGAGGCTTACCATGAGTTTCGAGTCAAATGGCCGCCAGATTCCTGTTGATACTTGCCAGAACGCCCAAGGTCAGATTACGACAGATTTTGGGTAAAATGTACAATGCCGGTTCATGGTCAAAATATTATCAAATCAAGCTCCAATTTTTACCACATAATCATACACATCTCAGCTAGATCTCCACAAAATTTGAGCCCTAAATTCCAAGATTTTGACCATCAAACGGGCGGAGAACCAGACCTACCTCAATTTGGCTTTGATTCTGTCGACTCTCGGGAGAATCCTTGGCCAGGGCCCCTCGGTACTCCAAATGACTTGATTCTTGCTTGAGGATGTCGGCAAGACGTAGATCTACACTAGTGTGGTCGGCCGGTGGTCAAATGGTGGCTGGAGATGGCTGTCGACGGCATCGAACAGAGTGGTCGGTGGCGATCGGCGGTTTGAAGAGGAAGGGAGGAGAGGGTTTTCGGTAGTTCTAGGGGAGAGAATGGCCGAAAAAAATGGAGTGAAGAGAGAGAAAATTTTGCTATATACTAAGGCTTGATCAAATGGCTTGAATGGTAGGTGGAATAGTTAGACATGACCACACTCCCTTGATCTTGTGACACTTGGCCATTTGCTTTTCCAATGTGATCAAGGGGTCATCTTTCACCCTTGAATTTGGCAGCTATGGGAAGGGTCCAAAGACCAAAATGCCCTTCTTGAATTGTATAGGTAAGGTTCTAGGCATGAGGGGCAAAACGGTCATTTTATCCTTGACGTTCAGAACGTCATTTTTCTCGCTCCAAAACTTTTTGATAGGGCGACGACCAATCCAAATAACGTTAGAATTCTTGATTTTCCATTTCAAACTTTTCAAGACTCGTTTCTGATAGTTTTCTCTATTAAACGTGGTTCCAGCCTATCCCGAACCGACGGGTGGCTTTTGCAGACATTACGCGTATCGACTCCATGATTCATATCATGTTTAGGGGTTGTTAATTCGTGGTGGCTTTGGTTGTCATGTAATTGTGAAGGTCCATCGCTAGTTCCCTCAACAATCCTTATGGCCAAAGCGTCGTTTCCTATCCGAGTTCCCTAGATCCACGTATCTCGTCTCGCGTTAGCCTTTCCCTTTTGGTCAGTCTACTCGAATTGATCAGATTCGAGCGGAATAGGACTGAAATACATCTTTAGATATACACTTCTCATTAATGAGCCTGAAATTGACTAAAAATCAGAATGTCACAACACAGGCCTAGAGTGAAATTGAAAATCTGATGCGTTTACACGGCTTTGTCAATGAGATGGTCTGAGGTGTTTTTACGCAGACTGAGCCTGAGGCGTTCTAAACGCAGGCGTGATAATGAGGAGACATGGAAGGGTGGAAGGTGTAATCTGGCTCGGCAATGTGTGTTTAAATCTTGATGTTGTGCATGGTGCCATGATTGCATGCTTGACTCTTGTTTTACTCGCATGGTATTTAATGACTGGTGATTGTCTCCTGTGATAGCATGTGCATTTTGTCCTTGACTGCATTCGCCTGAGTGTACGGTCGGCCTAATTTAGGGTTAGGATCTGCCTTACTGAGAAGTAAATCTCACCCCGTTGTGGGACTCCATTTTTCAGATCCTAGGCTGTGAGAATGTGACCAATAAGATTTGGTGACCCGAAAGTAATGTCATTATATTTTGATAAGTTCCCGGACGGACAGGGAACTGTGTACGTTAGGAAATGCACCGTAGTTTGGGTCGATGAGGGTGGCAGCAGCTGGAAGCCTCATAGATATGAGGCCTAGTTTAGAAAAGTGGGGGATGTTTTTACGGGGCCACTGAAGCCCACTGAGTTATCCCATGGGGTAATCCCTAACTGGTGTCATCCCGATCGAAATTCGGTGGATGCCGAGGGGTCAGTGCTGGCTCGAGGAACGTTCCTAAGAGGACCCCAACTTTGGAGGACATTGATGAGGTCATCGAGATTGAGGCTACTGAATTGATGACCAGGTGGAGCCGTCAGCTGACGAGACACTCGAGAACACTGTGGAGGTTTGCTTTGAGACACTCGAGAAGGACGAGCCATCTGAGGATACCGAGGGTACTGACGACTCCAACAGCTCAACTTAGGAGTTTCTGTTTCTGGTATGATATTTTGATGGTGACCTTGATGCCTGTTTCTTTTGGGAGATGTGATGATCCTCTTTTGTATTTGCCCTGTCACCTCTACTGACCAGCATGTTTAGCTTGCCCATGCTCTTGTACGAATATGGATGGAGTCTATGTATCTATTGGTATTCTCGTTACCCTGGTCCCTTTTTATTATTGTACGGAGGAGTTGTATATTATCACTTTCGCTTGTTATCGATATTGTTCATCTCTCGACCTATGTGAATCTTGGGACCTCGAGAGAGAGTTTGTGCTTGCTGGGAGTCGCACGCTCGTGCCCGGGGCGCGGGTGTGACATCCTCGTTTGCTTGGCATCAGAGCAAGGTCAGCTAGAACCAAGTTGATTGAGGATTGGAGTGATGAGGAGGATTAAGTTGGGATAAGGACGGGTAGCGAGACCTTATGAAACTTACTAGAATAAGGCACGAGATGCATGGCATATGACTTGGCGCATGTAATTGGCATTTGGCCTTGGCAGGATTGTGGTGATATACGAGGATGAAGTTCCATGTCTAACGCTGAAAATCATTTCCGGATTTTGGTCTGTTAAGTGCATAATCATGGTTAGTATTGGTAAACCGTTGGAGTGGACGGAATTGAGGAATAGCCAGGAACGGCTTATTGAAGTGTTTGTGGAATTTGTTGTGTGGAAGGTTGTTATATTGTGACTGTTTTTATTAAGGCATAGTTTGGTAGCTCTGAATTTAGTTGGATGAATGAGTTATTAACTCCTTGATGAAATTGTGGTGATCCAGGCTCAGTAGAGCCACATAGGAATGAGTAATTCGTCCAGGAGACTTGGAAGGCCCAAGAGCGGAGCCTCTAGTTCGAGACCACTTGTAGCGGAAGACTCGAGAATGGATGAAGTACTGAGGGCACTTGAAAGAATTGGCGACCTCATCGACAGGTAGACCCAAGATAGGGATGATGCCATAGCCCAAGCGGTAGGAGTTGCAATAGCTGCCGTCAACGCCAATAACTGCAATAACGAGGGCAATGGAAACATTAGCGATCACGACCAGGGCAGTGGGGCGGTGAATCCTTAGGAAGAAATTGTTGTGGCTGGGCAGATGGGCCAGCTGGTCGACCAATATATCAATTTGAAGCCAACCCAGTTTGATGGGACTGGAAACCCCGAACTAGCACCGAGATGGATCGAGAAACTAGAGAAGGCCTTTGGAGTCTTGAGATGCATGGACGAGGAGAAGGTACTGTAGGCGATGTACCAGCTGGAAGGTATCGTAAATGATTGGTGGGTTGCCACCAAGAATGGAGTTTTTCCAAAAGGAACGGCTTTGACTTGGAATGCCTTTACTACGGCATTCAATGACAAGTATTTCTTGGACAGCCCCGGAAAGGAAGCAAGTGAAATTCTTACAGCTACGTCAGAATCAGCTGACTGTAGACCAGTATGAGGCTGAATTCTCTAGACTATCAAGGTACGCATCCTGATCAATAGAGGATCCCCAAGAGAAGGCGCGGAGATTTCGGGATGGACTGAAGCCTGAGCTTCACAGCCAGATGATAGCCTCGAATCTGAGAACCCACAAGGAAATCTACGAATGAGGACAGATGATTGAGAGGAACCTGAAGGAGAGGAATGCCGTATCTGGATCGTGATTTAATTCATTCAGAGATAATCGCCAAATTGGTAAGAGACCAGTAGCTGAGAATAGGCGCTTCCTCCCTCCCGTAAGGAAGAACATTGTGAAGCCACCGAATCCAATGAACTGGAATTGCCGTCTCTACGGCAGGAGGTATGGTAATGGACCATGCCCGGCAAGAACTGGAGCATGCTTCAAGTGTGGTCAGATGGGCCACTAGATGAGGACTTGCCTAAACCAAGCTCCAACGAATATACCTCAAGGGCAGCGACCACAGGTTGGACCGTCGGCTACCACTCCCCAAATTGATCATAATCGACCCTCAGCTCAGGGGAGAGTCTATGCAGTGGCCCGTAGGGAAGGAGAAGAAACGTCAAGCGTGGTCACATGTACGATTTATTTGTGTGACCAAGCTGCGTATGCTTTGTTTGATCCTGGCGCATCACACTCATTTTTATCTACTCAGTTTGCTGATTTGGTTGATATGAAGTTAAACCGTTGAGTGTGATTCTACATGTTGCCACCCCGTTGAAAGATAATGTGGTGGTTTCGTTGGGCTATGCTAACTGTAGGATCGTAATTGGTGGTAATAAGGAGAGTATCGATTTAGTTGTGTTGCCCATGTATGACTTCGATGTGATCATAAGAATAAACTGGTTGGGTAAACAGGGAGCAGTAATGTATTGTGGTAGTAGGATAATTCGTTTCTACCCAAAAGGTCGCCCTAGTTTTGAATTTGTGGGAAGTCGAGGACGGACCTCGATTCCTTTAGTCTCGTCCCTTGAAGTGATGAAGTTGATGACTGAAGGATGTCAGGCGTACTTAGTCACAGTTATGGACATGACTGTCGAGGAGCCTAAACTAGAAATTATCCCGGTAGTGCGTGAATTTCCTGACATATTCCCTCAAGAGTTGCTAGGGTTACCACCAGAGGGAGAGATAGAATTTATGATTGAGTTAGCTCCCGGAACGGAGTCGATCTCGAAGGCACCCTATAGAATGTCCTTATCAGAACTGAAAGAGTTAAAAGGTATAGATGCAAGAATTACTGGATAAACTATTCATTCGACTGAGTGCTTCACTGTGGGGAGTGCCGGTGTCGTTTGTAAGGAAAAAGGATGGATCCTTACGTCTATACATCGACTATAGATAATTGAATCAAGTGATAGTGAAGAATAAGTACCCACTGCCAAGAATTGATGACTTATTTGATCAATTGCAAGGAGCTGCGGTATTCTCTAAGATTGACCTAAGGACCGGGTATCATCAGCTAAGAATTAAGAAGGAAGACATACCTAAGACCGCTTTTAGGACAATGTATGGTCATTACGAATTCACTGTGATGTCTTTTGGACCGACCAATGCTCCAGTTGCATTTATGTACTTGATGCATCGGGTGTTCAAGGAATTTTTCGATAGATTTGTCATAGTTTTTATCGACAATATCCTAATTTACTCAAGGAGTAACGAAGAACACGAAGAGCATATGAGGATTGTTTTGTAGACCCTGCGGGAGCACTCGCTTTATGCTAAGTTTAGCAAATACGAGTTCTGATTAAATAAAGTGACATTTCTTGGCCATGTGGTGTCTGGAAAAGGAATTACGGTGGATCCTACGAAGATCGAAGCTGTAACGAATTGGCCTAGGCCTGCTATGGTCACGGAAGTTCGAAGTTTCTTAGGGTTGGCAAGATATTACCGACGTTTCGTGGAGAAGTTTTCATCCATAGCTACGCTATTGACGAGATTGACTAAGAAAGAAATGAGGTTTGAATGGACAGATAAGTGTGAAAGGAGCTTCCAAGAGCTCAAACATCGGTTGACAACCGCACCGGTATTGACGATTCATTAGGACTTGGAGGTTATGAGATAGATAGCGATGCTTCGCTAAAGGGACTAGGCTGTGTGCTAATGCAACACGGAAGAGTGGTTGCCTACGCGTCCCGACAACTGAGACCGCACGAGATGAATTATCCGACTCACGATTTGGAATTAATAGCGATCATCTTTGCTTTGAAGATCTGGAGACATTATTTGTGTAGCAAGAAGTTCCAGATTTACACTGACCACCGGAGCCTGAAGTATCTGTTTTCTCATAAGGAACTGAATATGAGGCAAGACGGATGGAGCTGCTTAATTAGAGTCGCGGATGCGCTTAGTCGGAAATAGAGCATTGCCTGTCCACTGGTAAAAGGGTGGTCATTATTTGAGAACTTAAGAGATTCTGAATTTAGATTAGAAGTCTGTTAACTATCTAGTTTGATGGCCACGCTGAGAATAGAACCTGAGATCCAAGAAAGGACAAAAGCCTTACAGTCTACGGACCTGAAAATTCAGAAAATCCTGGAGATGGACGCAAAAAAATGGAAACCAGAATTCCAAGTGTTAGAGGATGAAATCTTGAAATTCCGAGGACATCTATGCGTGCCAAAGGACGAAGAACTCAAGGAAAGGATTTTATTAGATGCTCATAGGAGCAATTATAGTATCCACCCAGGAAGCATAAAGATGTGTCAGAACTTGCGTCAACATTATTGGTGGAACGGGATGAAAGTAGATGTGGCGAAGTATGTGGCAAAGTGCTTGACATGTTAGCAGGTGAAGGCCCAACATTGTAAGCCTGGTGGATTATTACAGCCACTAGAAATTCCTAAATGGAAGTGGGAGCACGTAACAATGGATTTTGTGAGGGGACTACCAAGGAGCCAGAGAGGCCATGATTCTATTTTGATAGTTGTGGACAGGTTGACCAAGTTTGTACACTTCATCCCTGTGCGAAAGGATTTCACGATGGACAGATATGTCGAATTGTATGATAGTGAGACTACATGGAGTACCCGTGACAATTACATCGGACAGATATCCCAAGTTCACAATGAACTTCTGGAAAAGTCTTCAAGATGCCATGGGGACTAGACTATGATTTAGTACGACATACCATTCACAAACGGACGGACAATCGAAGAGGACAATTCAGACGCTCGAGAATATGTTGCGAGCGTGCGTAATAGACTTCAAAGATGGATGGGAGGATCGGCTGCATTTAGTGGAATTTGCATATAATAACAGCTATCAACAGAACATTCATGGCACCTTTTGAGGCACTCTATGGAAGGGCTTGCAGAACCCCGATTTGCTGGGACGAGGTTGGAGAAAGAAGCATTACAGGCCGAGAATTGGTAGAGCAATCAGTAGAGGCAGTAAAGATAATTCGGGATAGGCTGAAGACGGCACAGAGTCATCAGAAAAGTTATGTGGATAAACGACATAAGCCTTTGGAGTTTCAAGTAGGCGATCATGTTTTCCTTAAGGTGTCACCGATGAGAGGATTATCTCGGTTCGGAAAGAAAGGAAAACTGAGCCTAAGGTACGTAAGTCCATTTGAGATTTTGGAGCGGATTGGGACCTTAGCCTACAGACTGGGCTTACTGCCTAATCTATCTCAAGTGCACAACGTCTTCCATGTGTCCATGCTATGGAAGTATGAATCGGACCCGATGCACGTGGTGGACTACGAGGTTATAGAAGTGGATGACATAGTATCTTACATAGAGAAGCCAATTAGGATCGAAGACTGAAAGGAGAAAATTCTGAGGAATAAAACGATTCCATTGGTCAATGTTGTTTGGAAGCACCATGGAATTGAAACGCTACATGGGAAAGTGAGAAAATGATGAGGCGTCAATACCCCCATTTATTTGAGTAATTGGGTTTGTTGTAAATTTCGAGGATGAAATTTTTGTAAGGGGGAAGAGTTGTGACATTTTGATTTTCCTGTCATTTCAAGACTCCTTAATGAGAAAATATCTAACGACGTATTTCAGTTGTATCTCTCTCAAATCTGATCAATCTCGAGTAAATTGACCAAAAAGGAAAGGCTAACGCGAGACAAGATATGTGGACCTAGGGAACTCGAATAGGAAATGGCACTTTGACCAAAAAGATTGTCGAGGGGACATTTAGAGCCATAAAATGGCCGATCTAAGAATGATTAAGGAATGCATTGCTAACGTTATGCGATTGGAGCGCGAGTGATGCCGCTTAACCAATGTATAATTTACAAAATTTTCCTAAATCGAACAGTGACGATCGAGACCGTCGAAACTAGTAATAGACCCTCATAATTACATGACAACCAAAGTCCCCATGAATTGACGAGCCCTAATTGTGATATGAATCACAAGGTAACGTCTGCAAAAGCCGCCCGTCAATTCGAGATAGGTTGGAACCACGTCCGATAGAGAAATGATTCAAAAATGAGTCTCGAAATTAGAAAATGGAGAATCAAGAATTTCAACATTTCAATTGGATTGGCCATCGCCTTATCGAAAAAAATTGAAATTAGAAAAACGACATTCCGGATGTTGGGAGTAAAATTATCATTTTGCCCCTCGAGCCTTAGCCTTGCATTTATAATTGGATAAAGGCATTTTGGTCATTGAAGCCCCATTATGGTTGCCAAAAATTTGATAAATTGAGAGCCAGTGGATGAAGTATTGATTGACACATGGACAAGTGTCAAAGGATTAAGCCTTGATATTGATATGATCACTTTTAACCTACCATTAAACATAGTTGATTCTTGAAATTGAAGTATATACCTCACTCTCTCTCTCTCCCCTTGGCCAAACACCCCCCATTCTGCCGATTTCTTCTTCTTATTCCTTCTTCTTCATTCGGCCGAGAGAGATCCAGCCGACCAGGTTCTGCTGCCGCCGTTCGCTCGTTCCGACTGCCTTCTTCGGTGACTTCCAGTCCCCAAACCGACCACCGGCTTCTTCCTCAGTCTCTTGCCGACATTCTCCAAGTGGAATCATGACATTTGACCACCTGACGACCTCCGGCCAGCCATTCTCTAGGAAGTTGACGGAAACCGTTGCAGCTGGAGGTAAGCCACTGTTTAGGCTTCGTAGGACCCCGAAACCATTGAATTTTTTTACCGAATTTTGTGGACATCCAGAGGACACATAGAATGAGCTGTGATAAAATTTTTGGAGGAATTTGATGGAGTTTTGACCCCAAATGGGTCTTGTGTTTGAAGGGTAGAAAATTGACTGTCGGAGGACCTAGAGGAACCAACGCCTTTCAAGGACTTCCCATCGTCGCCTTGGCTTCAAATTTTTGGTGAGGCTTCCCAACCCTTAGCACTACATATTAGCAAGTAGATTAGTGGATCGATTGAGGATTCAAGTTAGTTTAAGGGCTGAATAATTGGGATATGCACAGAATCGAAAATATCCTGTTTCGGTTCTATGCATACCGATTCTATGGAAGGTTGTTGGTGTTGGAATTGAGTCTCAAATTCATCATTGAGACATGCTAGGATGTCGATGAACATGTCAACGAGGTTTATGTTTCGCGGATTGACGAATTGAGCAAGAAAAATTGACGAATTGGATGAATTTCCTTAGGTTGCGCGGCGGACTTGTTCTTGGATCATTAGAATCGAACCCTAGAGGTGCTTGGAAGAATGATTGTGTTGAATTAAGTTTGAGGTAAGGAGTTTCTAAACCTTGGCTAGGAGGATTGGACTCAATTGGGTGAATTGAGTGTGAATTGGATTGATTCCTAGAAGTTTATGGAGTGATTGTCCTTTTTGGGTTCTTGAGAGATGTAGACGGCTTGCATGCCTGACAATGCCTGTATCACGAATTAATTGTTGCATTTGACTGTTGAATTCGATTGCTTCGCATGCCATAGGTGTATTGTTCGTGCATGAGTTTGCACTTGATTATGTGTTATGAATTAAATCGAATTTATGGCATGTCTAAGAATTGTGTGACACCCTGAGGCGTACGAGATGCGGGGTTGTGTGGATGGATACCCTAAGGCGTTGAGCCACGGGGTTTGAATTGAATGGCACCTTAAGGCGTACGAGACGCAGAGTTGTGATGGCCATGGTCCTAATGAGTAGAAATGCAGGATGAAGTTTGAGATATGTCGACATAGGCCTAGAGTGAAATTAAAAACCTGATGCGTTTACGCGGCTTTGTCAATGAGATGGTCTGAGGCGTATTTACGCGAACTGAGCCAGAGGCGTTCTAAACGCGGGCGTGATAATAAGGAGGTGTGGAAGGGTGGAAGGTGTAATCTAGCTTGGCAATGTGTGTTTAAATCTTGATGTTGTGTATGGTGCCATGATTGCATGCTTGACTCTTGTTTTACCCGCATGGTATTTAATGACTGTTGAATGTCTCCTATGATAGCATGTGCATTTTGTCCTTGACTGCATTTGCCTGAGTGTACGGTTAGTCTAACCTAGGGTTATGACCTGCCTTACTGAGATGTAAATCTCACCCTGTTATGGGACCCCATTTTTCAGATCTTAGGTCGTGAGAATGTGGCCAATCAGATTTGGTGACCTGAAAAAGATGTTAGTATATTTTGATGAGTTCCCGGATGGACGGGAAACTGTGTACGTTAGGAAATGCACCGTAGTTTGGGTCAATGAGGGTGGCAGCAGCTGGAAGCCTCATAGATATGAGGCCTGGTTTAGAAAGGTAGGGGATGTTTTTATGGGGCCACTGAAGCCTACTGAGGTATCCCGTGGGGTAATTCCTAACTGGTGTCATCCTGCTGGGGATTTGGTGGAGGCTGAGGGGTCAGTGGCTGGGTTGAGGAATGTTCTTGAGAGGACCCCGACATTGGAGGACACCGATGAGGTCATCGAGATTGAGGCTATCGAATTGATGATCAGGTGGAGCCGTCAGCTGACGAGACACTCGAGGACACCGCAGAGGTTTGCTCTGAGACACTCTCGGAGTACGAGCCATATGAGGATGCCGAGGGTACTGACGACTCTAGCAGCTCGACTTAGGAGTTTCTGTTTCTGGTCTGATATTTTGATGGTGACCTCGATGCCTGTTTCTTTTGGGAGATGTGATGATCCTCTTTTGTATTGGCCTTGTCACTTCTGCTGATCAGCATGTTTAGCTTGCCTGTGCTCTTGTACGAATATGGATGGAGTCTATGTATCTATTGGTATTCTCGTTAGCCCAGTCCCTTTTTATTATTGTACGGATGAGTTGTATATTATTGCTTCCGCTTGTTATCGATATGGTTCATGTCTCGACCTATGTGAATCCTAGGACCTCGAGAGAGAGTTTGTACTTGTAGGGAGTCGCGTGTTCGTGCGCGGGGCGCGGGGCGTAACAATACAACACTAGCAATATCTTTCTTAATCATTTTTAGATCGACCTCGGCTCTAAATGTTCCCTCGACGATCCTTATGGTCAAAGTGTCGTTTTCTAATCGAGTTTCCTAGGTCACGTACCTCATCGCGGGTTAGCCTTGTCCCTTTAGTTAATTGACTCAAAATTGATCAAATTCAAGCGAGACATAACTGAAATACTTCGATAGATATCTTACAATCAAATGTCTCGAAATAACAGGAATTTCAGAATGTCACATGCATCGTGTACGTATTTTTCCTCGTGTTGATATAATGTGACAACATGTAGAATATCTTCTTGACCATGGCCGTTATTAGGAGACCACGAATGGGTTTCGGCATGCCATTGACTGATTCGATTAAATTTGTGCTCATCGACTTTTATCTCTTTCCTCCATCGTACGTCATCGTCCATTTCTCTATTGGAATCCAATCACACCATTTAGCAGTGGGTGGATCGAACTGCCTAATTCGGGTCATGAGGTTATCGAACTTCCATGGTTCACTCGCGTAAACTGCACATTAGAATAATAATTAGCACATTATAGTACATTTGTTAACATGTATTTTCTTTGAATTTACGAATTGCAATGTTTACCTGCCATCTCAAGATGTCCTCTACTATCGTCATTTTTGAAAAACTTTTTGTAGTTGCTGAGAATGTGACGAATGCAATATCTATGGTAGACATGTGAAGGATGCCAGTGTTTTGTCTCCATTGCTTGTCAAATCTCGGGATGCATGTCTGTTATCACATAAATATTATCCCTTCTGGTGACATATTTCCACAACATATCCATAAACCACCACCAATTATCACCATTTTCCCGTTAGACCACAACAAATGCCAACGGAAAGTTATGATTATTTCCATCGAGTGAGGCCGCACAAAGAAACATTTCGCAGTATTTTGCATACAAAAAAGTGTCATCAATAAATATCACAAAACGACATGATTTGAAACCGTCAATTGTCTGCTTGAAGGTCCAAAACATCCGGTCAAAAACCAAGCAGCTCTGATCCTCGGTCATTTTTTGTTCGATCACAAAATGAGAACCTGGATTCTCTTTCACAATTGTGTTCATGTACTTCCTTAACCTACGGTATGACTCCTCTCACCCTCTAAATTCGTTGGCAATCGCCATTTGCTTGGCTTTCCAAGTTTTACGGTAAGTAGGTTGGAAGTTCAGCTTGTCTTGAATTTCAGCCATCATTGTCTTGATTTTGATATCTGGTTGGGTTGAGACCATTTGCTGTATAAAGTTGCATATATACCTTTGATCAAGGTGCAGATAATCTGCAGTCGATTGCAGATCCATGCATGTATGTGACTCATTGTACTTACTTATTTTCCAAGACATGTCACTATGATTAGTAATCGTATGGAGCCTCCAATCGCACGGTCCATTCGGATTACCATACTTGATCACATATTCTCTGGCTTTTGTCGTATCATGGTGAAACGTATGATTTCTTCTCATTGAGTACTCTTTCGCAGCCAGTTGCAACGCGTCCCGTGATGGAAATGTCCGGCCAACAACAAATTCTTTCGATGGATCAAATACCAAATCGCCCGGCTTGGCTCTTGTATCTTGTTGCATCATATCAAAGTCGATATTTCAGTAGGACGGTGGCTCTACCAATGGCCAAATGAAATTACTATAATGGGTGTTGCAGTAACCCTCCACATTGCCACCCTCGGCATCTTCTTCATCATTATCATCAGTGTCCACCAAAGTAGCATCATCTTCTTCATCACTGACCTCATCATCATCACTGTTGTCATTATCATCGGACTCGACATACCGATTATGCACAACATCCTCTTCTTCATCAGCATTAGAACCTTCCCCAGCATGATAATCATTCATGACCTAGTTTTCAGCTATACTTACATAAAACTCCACAAATCCTATTGGCCTATCCTGAAGTGCGAACTCCTAGATCATCGTAACTGTATCATCATCACGCACCTCTATAATATCTTATACGACAAAACCTTGTGCTACATTTGGGCATCTATACATCAGGTTAAGAATGTACTGATTTTCTGTAATATTTAACTCGCTACTAATGTGTCAAATGTCCAGAAGTTTGCAAACTCGAACTAGGTTGATTGTCCATGTGATGACCTAAATTTCAGGCCTTTGTAAATAGTGAAATTCAGCATATGGATTGTCTATGAATTTCAATTTATCGCTTGAAATTGGATTTCAAGGGATTAGAATCAGAAATTGAACATTTCCTGAAATTGTCAATCGAATTGAATTGAATTTCAGTCGATTAGTCGACGCATCTTAAGATTAGAATTCTCGCGTCCGAGCTTAACCAAGATCGGGTCGGACTTGAGAAAGGTCTAAAATACCCTTGACTGGATGGCCAAATGTCCAATTTGCCCTTGGGTGTCAAATTATCAAAATGCCCTTGATATTTCGAGAAATTATAATTTTTCCCCTAGAGTTTTCTAAGAGCTTCTAGACAGAGAGACATGATTAAATTGAGGCCCAACTTACCTTTAAGCCTCCCAAGTCAAAGTCGGCTACCCCAATCTCTCTCTCTCTCTCTCACACACATTTTCACGTTGCCGACCTCCCCTGCCTTCTCCTACTTCTTTTTCTTCTTCTTCCTTAGTTTTTGGCTGAGCAAATCCAGCCCCCCACCAAACTGCCACAACCTCCTTCGACCATCATCACCGAACATCCTCCGTCCATGTCAAGTCGCCTCCACCGCAATAGCTTCGGGAAGCCAAAAACAATAGCCAGAGCTCCTCTGTCCCCTATTTCAGTCCCTTGCACCCAGACAGCTTTTGCTTATGCTCAATATCTCCCAATGCCCCTCAGCCACAACCAATGCTACCACACCGTCCTTCAAACCTCCCTGAACCTCCTTCGACAACCCCACGCCGCCTGCAGCCATCGGAGAGCTGTCAAAGAGCCTCAAATCTGAAGCTCAGCTCCAGCTCCCCAGTTTTAGCCGGTCCTATTGGGGTCTGGTTTCTGCCAGTTTCGCCGCCTCTCGCTCATTCCTCCGCCCATCTCCGATCACCATAGACCCCTATACACCTCCATCGATCACCACACGATTCCCTGATGCAGTTGAACCCGAGGACATCCATGAATCAGCCCCGACAGCCCCAGCTCTGTTCGGGTCCCCTATTCTCATCTACCATAGCTTCTGGTCGCCCTTTTTTCGGGCCTATTCTGGCCACCGTTAACAGCCAATGACCTTCTTCGCCATCCCTCGAGGTTCCTTAAGTCTTCCGACTCAAGCTGCCAGCTCCGAGAACTCCTCAAGCAGCGAGAACAGCCCTGCACCGCTGGCCTTGTTCGCTACGCCTGTTTCGCTCGGACAGCCCTGTTTCATGGGCCAAATTGTGGGCCGTGGCCCAATCGAGTTGGGGCCGTGTCTAAGCAAGTTGGCCGAGGGCCTAGGTCATGTGGCCGACCGTGTCCCGTGTCGTGTCTGGGCCTATGATCGAGCCGTGGGCCAATTATTCGAGAATTTGGACCGTGATCCATTCGGGTTCAAGGTTCGTGTCGAAGGATTTTTTAGAGATCGCTATCAATCTCGGCTCGAGTATTTGATGGTGAGTTGACTTTTAATTCTTGGTTACGTCGTTAATTACGTTTAGATTAGCTAGCTAAATTCTTAAGATGCCTAAATAGATTAATTGGGGCCGGTTTAGGCTAGAAACCTGGTTTAGACTAAATGGCCCTAATTTCATAAGTTAGTTTGGTTATTTAGGAATCTTATTTATGATTGGATATGATCGAATTGGCTCATTATGCTTGATGATTTATATTGGTGGATCGATTGGTTGTATTGAAAACACGATTGGCAATTTGGATTTAGTATCCGGTTTGGTTATATGATTGATTGCCTTCCTTGATTATTGATTGATTTGATAGTCGATTTGGGGTTAATGATCCCATGTTTGTTGAAAACGTTCGAGGCATATTATCATATATTCATATGACCATGTACGGCATTCAATATATGTTATATTATGATATTGGCCTTGAGCTAAGTTATGAGTATGGCTTAGGAACATTCGACTAAATGTGGAACTATAAACCGGTCAACTATTAAATGCATTTGAATGGTCATATGATGATTTGAATCGTGCTAGCCGTACAATTCTCTAGTAAGTTCATGTCGTACCAGACATACGGATTTTCATGACATATTAGACGTCGGTTGCAACTTGTAATGGACCGAAACTCTATGGGGATTCCTGATAGTGCCATGTCGTGCCAGCCGTACGAATCATACGGACTCTTAAATGCCTTCGTCGAAAGTAAGGGACGATGCCTGGTCATGCTAGTAGACACTGTCAGCCGTAGTATAAAACACTATCGGACGTAGTGTTATGTCACACTAATCATGTGAATTGGGCCAAATGTCCATCAATAACCGGACTGCATGTGATGTCATGAATATGCTAGTGGGGTGTGATGCTTGCCAATGAATCATTGTTACGACTGTCATTGCATCCCGTGTGACTCCTGATGGTGGATTTTTCCTGTGATTGAGCTGTATATCTTGTGACGTGTGATTGGTTGTTAGGATGTCTGGACTAACCATCGCCCTAGTCGAGGCTTAGTTGTTGACTCGCTAAGATTTATATCTCACCCCGTCATGGAAACATTTTCAAGTTTGGAGCTTATGGTTACTAAAGAACTAAAATTGAGGACGTCTAGAGTAGACACAAAATTGATCCTGTCCCGCCTCGAAGTATGAGGCTGATTAGTGTATTATCCTAATCGGATTAAGACGAGTTCATTTGTGAAATGATGTTTTACGATTTAGATGTTTCCTACTTTTCTATCCATGTTTCTTTTATTGTCTGGGAGTTATATATGCTTTTCGCATGCGTAGTTAATTTTGTGGGTCGATGGCGAACCTATGACGCTATCCTTTATGACCCTTGGGACCATTTGACCTGGATGCCGCGTACCCCGGGTTTGGGGCATGACAGCCCACTTTTGTAATCCGCTCCATATCCTTTTTGCACTATTCTACCTTCCTAGTGCACAATAGCAAAAGGTGCAGAAGACATTCTGCTAAAGAAATTTTAAATTATTTCGCACCTATATTTTAATAAACATTATAACAATGACTATATGAAATGCAATGAACGTCGGGGAAGTGCTGAAATTGCCAAATTAATAAATCTATAATTACTAAATTGCAAAAAATAGCTACAATTAAATTAATAAATCTATACTTAAGAAATTGCAAATAATAAAACCACAATGAAAGTAACCTCAAACTATCGATGGACATGATGTTCGAAATGAAGTACTGAAATTGCCAACAGAAAGAAATGAGTTGGGAGGCCGCCTTTGATTTTGTCTCAACTGTCGAAAAATTACAACGTCGCAAATTAATTTTAATATGACTAAAATAATTTCTACAAAAAACACACACATTGTAGTCTACACCTACTCAAGCAACGGAGAGTCCGAGAGCTATGGTTGGCGAAGAGGGTGCAATGGTTTTTGAGGGATGAAGGAACAACACCAAAGTTTTTAAGGGGCAAAGAAGGGAGAAGAGTGCGAGAGTTAGAGTTTCTGAAGCGAGGGAAGATAAATTTGTGAGAGCGAGAGAGTGAATTGAGGGTAAGGGAGAGGGGGACTTCGACTCTGCTTTAAAACAAAGCCTAAGCCCTATTCTATAGCACCTGTGAAGGTGCTGCAGCGGCATAATAATGTCGATGCAACACCATTGCAAGTGCTTTGCCGGCATGCAGCGCCAAAAATGGCGTTGTAGTCTGCACTGTAGCCCGCTCTGTAGTTAGACTACCGAACGAGTTAATAAATTGCAACTTGGTCGGCATTCTGACTCCAAGTGGGCTGCAGACTACAGTCGGCAGCAGTCTACAGCCCGCTCGACAGTTTGACTGTCGAGAGGAAGGCAGACTGCTCCCGTTCGGTAGTTAGACTGCCGAGTGAGCTGCGGTATGCCCTGCAATCTTCTCGTAGTGTACTCTGTTCCTTCTGCTTGGTAGTGTACTATGTTCCTTTTCCGCTATACAATCCACTTGTAATTATGAGGAAATTTTGAAAAAAATGTAGTGCTTCATAAGTTATTTATGATCGCTATAATGCGCCACAACGATTATGTTCATTTTCGTTGACTAATAATTCAACACTACACGATCGATTTATTTTTTATTCATGTATTAGGTACACCAAATATTTCTAATTTCATTGGAAGAGTTATACGCATTAATGAACGTTTAAATGTCCAATTCAAAAAAGTGATGTCGGATGTGTTATCAATATTCAAAACTCATTTATATATTTATAAATGAACAATACAACATCAATGTTCAAAACTCATTTATCTTAAAATTCTAATACGGAGTTGGAGGTAGCTCGGGCTTTTCTTTGATTTGCAGGTAGATCCTCTTCAAGATGAACTTCTGCCAATGTCGTTTAGGATATCGAGGCAACAATTATCACCATGATCACTTTTTTGTAGTAGCTTGTCAAAGCGAGCAGACTTGCAAGTGCACCAAATGAGTCAAGTAGTGCAAGAATCGAAGTGGTTTATTGCATAAACTATCCCGATTCAGACGTCAAGGCCTATGTTGTTTATTTGGTGCTTTGACCAGCTACTACAAAATGGAAAACATGGTGATAATTGTTGCTTGAACATCCTGAACAACATTGGCGGGGTTGGCTTGTCTTGAGAATGGCCTATTCAGATGTTATGGCCGGAGCATTTCTTCTTTCTACCATACTTCACACTGGTCTACTTTCAGTTCTTGATTTCCCTTTTCCTCTTCCTACCCACAGTGGTCGCAACGGACTTTCGATTTTCAGGTTGACAATGTAGAATCAAAGAACAGCAGCCTTAAAAATAACGGTTTGCAGGCAATACCCGAAAAAGGGGCAAAAAAATACTGACGGTTAAGTTGGGCATTCACTTGCATGCATGCATGCATTTATGTATCAATATGTTACGTAATTGTAGAGGGTGCAAGAGCGAACTTACCAGTGAATAGCATATTCATTACAATAGTAACAAAAAATTAAAGTTTCCTCAAAGTCACGATCTCCACACTGCACGCAAATCGATGCCGGATGCAATATGTCTATCATTTTTACTAGTTGAAGTGAGGGGATGAGGGAGCGAATAACAGAGGGACTCTGTTAAAAAAAGTAGAGCTGAAAGAGGGGGCGTTGAGGGAGTAATTGGAATATAGAGCATTGAGGGAGAGAGTTAGGGAGGGAGTGAGGGGGACAGCCCTCCGGCTCTGCTTAAAAAAGCAGAGCCGAAGGGCTTTGGGGGGAAGGCCCGGGGGGAGTCCCCCCAATTGTAGAAGCAACAGCTTCAATGCAGACATTACTGCGTCTGCTAATGTCTGCAAAAGGGGTGCCTCTCCTCCCAAATCTTTGGCATCTGCAAAAAAAAGGGGGGGGGGACTGCTGAGCGGGGGGACTTCATTTTTTTACAAATGCAACAGATCAATGCAGACGTTGCCACGTCTACAAAAGGAGGTTTCTCTCCCCAATTGCAAGCGTCTGCAATTTTGCAAACTCTGCTGCATCTGCAATTGGGGAATGCCCCCGGCTAAACATGACCATTTGGAATCGCGGGTCCAGAACCAGCCCGTTGACCGGAACCGGTCTTCAAGGGCCGGTTTCGGTTCTTAATTTTTCGAAACTGAAAAAAAAAAGAAGTAAAAGGGGTGGGGGCCTTGAGGCCTTTGCCCCTTGAGAAGAGCCGTTTAGCTTTTCCCCGAGGCCCTTGCCTGGCGAGCGGGCCCCGCCTGGTAGGGAGAAGATTCCAACGGTTCTTCCCCAAGGTCGAACGGTCTTCAGACAACGGTTCGAAGGCCGTTGGCAATTTGTAATGGGAATTTGGCTGTTGTAAATTTTTTTAAAAATAAAAGTCTATAAAAACCTCTCAATCACTCTTCATTTTTCTCACAATTTCTCTCAATTTTCTTCAATACTCTCAACTCTTAGGTTTCAATCTATCAAATTTTGTCATATTCTCTCAATCTGTTATTCTCCCTCAATTTAGTCTTAATTCTTTGAATTAACTTTCCAATCAATTCTCTCAAAAAATAACAAGTGGAAGTAAAAATACTAGAAGGGGAAAGAGCTCGATGGGAGAATCCGATTATCCTGCTCATGAATATGATCCTCGTGAATATGCATGTTGAGAAGACGACGGTGTTTCCCATCCCAAAGTCAAGCACGTCCCAACGTAAGAAAGTATTTATCCTTTACTGGTGTCTGTTGACACATAATTTTCGATCAGTCTTTTTTAGTTTATTTTTAAAAAATTCACAAAAAATTCGTAAAAAGTTGAAAAATTATAAAATTAACTTTGGAAGCCTTGGCCAAGCCTAAGGAACCATTGTTGAAAAAGAAATTCTTTATTTTTCATTTTTTAATTTTTTTAAAAAATAGAAAAATAGATGAAAATTCAAGAAAAATAGCATTTGAGGTCACAAAAATATGAAAAAATAGTCAATATTTTTATTTTAATTCCCTTGTATTTTTTACCTTATAAAAAGTCCAAATTAAAGTTCAATTTTATGTGTTCCCTTGTTACACGTATGATTGAATTTCGTAAAAAATGCCAATTGAGTATTTTAATTTTCAATTTTGACATTTTTAGGGTCTTGACAATCAATCTAATTGCCATTCATTGCAATTTAGTCCAATTATTTACACAAATTATTCAATTGCATGAATTATGTAAAATTGCATACTTTATTGCAATTTAGTCCTTGAATTTGGGCATAATTGAAATTACTTTTTGTTCAAAGGCTATATTTGCCAATTGAAGCCACTGCCCAATGTATTTCTTCATTCTAAGTCGATTGGCATAGGTGGTTTGCTCCAATTTAACCGTTTGAAGCCTTAATTGCATAATTTTTCGATTTGCAATTAAGTGAAAATTTTGGGGTTTCATAATTATTGACATGAACTTTTGAGAAAAATCATATTTTTAGATAATATTTAGGTCCCAAATTCGATTCTGAGATTTAATTACAAAAATTTCCAGTCGAATTGCTATTAATTTCGAAAATTGGATCAGAACCGGTTCTGACTGGTCAGACCGCCCGGTCAAACTGGTCGAACCGATCCAAACAGTGTCGTCTTCTTTCCCAAGAACTCACGCAGGTGAACAATGACAAGCCGAGCTTTGAAGGTCAAATTGAAGGTCCAATCAACCATAATCAATAGATATATGGTGGGGGTTTTAATCTTCAAGAGGAGATGCATCGATCAGGACCGGTGGCGACGTCAATGGTCGCTGGGGCAAGGCGAAATTGGATGGTCAACATCCCGCTGGTCATGAAAGTCAACTTTCATGGAATGACCAAATTGGACATCCATTCGTGCACGCAGGAGAACCATTCTGACTTGATGGAATTACCCACCGTCTCCGGTGTCGTTTGGATCAAATGGCACGCACGACCACGTGCCATTTGGAGTCCGTTAGCTCCCACCGTTCGGCGACAAAAAAATGAAAATCGGTATATAGCCTTTAGAGGCTTTCGAGAGCAGGAGGGTGGTTGATTCTGTTTCTAGAGGACAACAGAATATATATATATATATATATATATATATATATAGAACTCGCTCTCCGACCCCTGTAGTCGAGAGCTCGAGTTCGGCTTGTGGGTGATCGGTGACGGCAATTCAGGCCAAACTGAGTCGTAATTCCACTTGAAGAAGTTTGCTGGAGCTTTGCACAGTCGATCGCACTAGCTCTTATCACCTGTGATATCAAAAAACGGTAAGTCAACCTTCGAGCTCCATTTCTGACCTTTAATGGTGGATCTTCATTTCGATTTCGATTCTTGCGATTAATGTGTGCGAAACATCTCTAAGACGTCACTAAGCATGGCTTTGCATTTTGATTGCATTGAAATAGAGTCAAACCTCGTATTCGAACCTCGTCGCCATTGCTGATTCAGTCAAAGCTTGTCTAGGTTATCCTAGACCTTACCAGGTCAATCTAACCTGCAGGTAAGTCTTCTGAACTCATTTAGAAGTGATCATATGAATGAATTAGTCCAATATACTCCCTGTTGCTTGATTGGAATAGCCATAGTTGAACTGCGTAAAGCTTGATTAGCTTATTTTTCGAGATGATAGTGTATGATTGTGAGATATGTGATGCGAAACGTTGAGACTAGTTGATTGACGTTGGTCCTGGTCGATTTCGTCGACATTTCACTGTTAGATCATTGCCGGAGTCTCTCGGCCGTCCGTCACAGAAGAAGAATGTTCGAGGAAGAAGACGATAACGTGGCAATCAATCGATCAAATGTGCTGACGTGGCGCTGACGTGGCATGCCACGGGGCAGCCACGTCAACTGAGCCATTGGAGTTCGGTTTGAATTTGTTAGATGATCGAATGGTCTAGGTTGTGCCACGTGTTGGCTTGGTGACCGTTCGATCAGTTTTATAACTATTAATAAAAATCGAAATTTCAAAAAATAATAAATCTGATCGAATGGTCGAGGATTAGTCGAGTCGTTCAATCACGATCGTAGATCTAAGTAATCAGATCTGGCGACTGAGGAGTAGTCGGCTTTTGATCTGAGTCGTAGGTTTCAGTCAACCAATCCTAAGGCCGAGGAGCAGCCACGTGGTTCAATAGGAACCGTCAAATTAAATTCGATTAATCAGAAAATAAAAAAGGGCAGAACGACGTCGTTTTAGAGTTGGGTAGCTTGGGTTCGAGTCTGGCCAGGTTTCGACCCGAATGGGTCGGATCGACCCTGTTCGAATCATTTTTTTATTAATAAATTCGAAAATGATTTAAAAAAATCAAAAAAATTCTAGAAAATTCTAAAAATGCTAGAAAATCCTAGAAAATCTAAAAAAAATGTAGAGAAATTGTGGAAAATACTTAGAAATTCTAGAAATTCTCAAAAATTGAGGATTGACCACAGACAACTGATCGATCCTATTTTTGAAATTTCTTATCTGTTCATCCGAGAATTGACGATATTGCCCTTTAGGGGTAAATCGCCCCTGCCTTGTAAGCAAGATAGGTTGATAATGTCAAGGTAAGAATTAAGGTCAGTCAGGTGACCAATTCTTATGCTTGGGTCTTAGAATCTCATCCCTTTTCTTGAAATGACGATTTTACCCCTCAAAGGGTAAATCATCTTTCTTATTTCGATCGAGCAGTGAAAATTGCTCAAAATTAGGATTTGGATTTGAAGGTTGGCCAATCCTTCTGTTTGGGATTTTCACTTCTCATCACTTTTCGAAATTACGGTTTTACCCCTCAAAGGGTAAATCGCTCCAAAAATTCCTGAAAAATTCTAAAAATTCCCAAAAAATAAGAAATGGATTGATTTGGTGACCAATCCTATTTCCACAATCTTTTGACTCCATATTTCATCTGAAATGATAAATTTTCCCTTCTTGGGCAAATTGTCCCAAAAATCTTCAAAATTACGATTTTGCCCCTCAAGGGTAAATCATGTCAAAAACACTCCTGAGCCTTGATTGACATTTCTCTAGACTAATAGGGTCTTACTAGGGATGCCATATTGCTTTCATGTGATTTATCCGCATATTTTGGATCCTTGATTTGCGTAATTCATTACTGATTGTGAGTGCTAGGGTTGTCACTCCTATCTGCATGGACTCCTAGTATTAGGGTTCACATCTCACTCATCTGCATGAAATATCAGGTTAGATAAATTATTCAACTTAGGTGCCGAAAGGGCGTCAACTTTGACAGTTGACGTAACAAAGTATCCGATCCCGTTTCTTTGGTTTTCGCAGAATTGAATAGAATGCTCCCAACTATTCGATAGGGTTTCCAATCGTACTCTTCATAGAAAGATTGATGGCGATTTCTTGGCATGTACACGCATCACATGTCACCAGACCACACCTAAGGTTGACCACGTATACCGCCGTTGAGACTTGGGTAACGGGCCTTGGGAGAAGCCCGCGTCCGACCAGAAAAGAGGACGGCCTATTAGCCCGCCACAAGACGATGCGCTCGAGGGGGGGTCACGATAGACTGGCGACTCCACTGGGGACTATTCCAAACTAGAATCTCTGGTTATGAATTTTAGAGGATTTAAGCCGATTAAAAGATTGATTGGTTTATCTAACCCTATTTTCTACAGATGCTGTCGAAGGTGAGGTACGTATCCTAATCATTGTGCTAGATATTTTTGTAGATTGGAGAAATAAGGGGTGGAGTGTCTTGTTGACATCTTTCCTGTAGGTTGGAGCTGGGATTATATGTTTATTTTCATGCATATATTGAAGCGGTGTTTGATACAAACTGTTGTGCATGACCTTGCATTGTGATGTTCATGACACATCTCATACACTAGGGGTCAAACCCCTACTGCATCCACCTCTAGGTTTACCTTAGATAGGGAAAGGATATGAAAGGATCTTGTGTTTGATGTCACTAGAGACTTTCGTGTTCGTTCCTGCTTACGATCCAAATTTGTGATATCTCACCATCTTGGGTGTGCACTCTTGGGAAGGAATATGCCATATTTGGATTGTGGGAACTTGAGCCATAGACTCCTTACGTGATTTTATTTCTAGGGTATATTCCCACTTGTCTCACGCGCATGTCTATGGAAGGTTGGTATACCTAAAACCACCCATGGTTACAAGGGAATATTTCATGTTCCCTAAGGTTTTGGTTGGCCAGGCATTTAATTTCGATGTATTTCCTTATTCCCTATTTCATAGTACGTTCATGTGTTGCATATTATTCGCATCTACATGCATTGCATACATTCTGAAATCATTCTAGTGACTGATTGAAATAACAATGATAGGGAATAGGATGTCGTTATTTCCTAGAAGTTCAACTGAACTAATGGCCTTTGAGTGTTTAAGGAAAGTCACTCGTCCTGGACCAAACACAAGGTTGCATTTTACTAGGTTTGTACATGGCCGGGAGTTGACTGTACGTAAGTTGGGATATGCTGAAGACCGTCAAACTAGTTACTATGTCGATCACCTTAGGTTCAAACAACAGACGGACAAGATGTTCAAGTACTATTTAGAAGTGAAAAGGTAGTATCGCAAAAGGTTAGCTAGAGAAGCTTATGTCCGCCGAAAGAGGAACGTCAAACTAGGGAGAACCAATCTATGATTTCTCTTTGGGGGAAAAAGAGACGCCTTGCAACCAAGACAAAACCAAGGTGTATCGTGCTCAAAAAGGTAAAACCCTACAAGACCCCTGAAGTCATCATACCATGGACCAGAGAGTGGCCAGAATAGTTAAGACATCTCAATCAGCCTACTAAAGATTATCCTTCACATTCTGATGAACGTTCAATTAGGGTAAAACCCGAGTCGTGTCCTAAAAAGGGACCAGACAAAGATGCCATCAAGAAAGAAACCTCGATCGACTATAACCCTGAAGAAGAGTAGGTCTTGAGGAGGGATAGTTTAGATCCCACATTCCAGGAGACTTTTATGACTTTCTTGTTTTAGAATAAACTCGACTGGTGTTTCTTCCCCTCATGAAACCCCTCTCGACCTCTCATAGCATATCCTTTTTGTAATAAGGAATTTCATCTGTTATGTTCACAGTTGATGTATTGACCAATGGAATGTGACATCGTTATTTCCTTTAGCCACTAAGATGATTCTCAATAATTACATAATTCACTTCTTTGAAATTCAAATTAGACCTTGAGTCAAGTTCTTCATACATGAAAAAATTCTAATTTTCATTTCATTAATTGGAATATGCAATTAGATCAATCCATACATATTTAATGACATTTGCATAATCATGTTTAAAAGTAATCTCTGGCGATTGATCTTTTAAAATCATTTGCATATTTTAGACTTAATGGGAAAGAATGATATCCAAGTGTTCAAAATCCCTTGAGCTGAGCTCATAGCCTAGTGAAGCCAGCCAAAAGTATGCTAGACTGAGGCTGGGATATCTGTTGGACCTGCTGAAGATTAAATGTCCACCTGTCTTTATCCAAGCCATGACACTATATTGGGATCCAACCACCGCGACTTTCTACATGGAGGGATTGGGAGTTACCACTACCCTTGAGGAATATAGCGCTGCCATTGAAGTTGAGTTTACCAATTTGTTAGTCCAATCTCCTATAGGGTTCGTGCCCTTGAGTCAACCAGTTGAGTTTCTAGATACAAATCTCAATAAAATCAAAACAGACTCCAAAAGTAATTCTGGGCGAATTTCCTTATCATTCCTTCTAGAAAGGTTTCCCAACCTCCTTGCTAGCAAAGGAACTAAGTTTGGTGGAGCCTTTGTCTTGGTATTCTTTAGCTTTGTCCTATTTCCAATCTCGCCTGTAACTTTTGATCTTATCATGGTTGTAGTAGTCAAACAAGTCTGTCATGGGTGGGATTACTCGAACTTTATCCTAGCTGAAACCTTCCTTTCCCTCAATCGTTTTGGAAAAAACAAGAAAGGGATTTTTAGAGCCTCTAGTGGTCTCTTGTACATGTGGTTTACATCCTATGTAAAACAATTTCATATCCGTATGGGTTTTACTGAGATTAGCTCTAATGCCCATTTCTTAGAATTTTTGTCAAAATCCATATACGCATTCCTAAATTCAATTTCAAAGAATGGAAGGAATTTCTTAGAGTTTTAAAGCCAGAACAACTCCGATGGCGGCTTAGATTACCAACTTTAGGTAAAGTCAGGCTTGCACGCAATGGCAAAGATCCAATCCCCTTGTTAGAATTTACTGGGGCCACCACATATTATATAAGGAGGGTCATACGACAATATGGGGCACTGCAAAAGGTTCCTTCATCGCCACAACCCGATGTTTGCTCATTTGATGTGCTAAAAGAGATCTTCGCAAGAGAGAAGAATAAACAATTAGAAGCTAAGGTGGAGTCCATCATACGCACTTTGAAAGACTCTCGAATGGAAGATGTTGAACAGCCAGATGATATAACCCCCGCGATGAATACTCACAAAGCTTCTACAGAAAACATCCAACGCTTTGAAGCGATCATACGCAGATTCGTCGAACCTTATGTACCCGAGTACATCGTGCCATGTGTGCCTAGAGTGGAGCCATATATACCAGAAGACATGGATTCCCATCATATTCAGAAGACGAGGATTCCCAGAACAAGGGATTTGATCTTTGCTGGGACGATGAGAGTGCCTTAGGCCCCAAGTGCCCTAGACTTGGATAGACTATTTTGTCAAGTGTAAAACGTGTGAACATTATAATGTTTTCTTGACATTGGGATACTCATTTGTATTAAATATTACTTTTAACACATATGTATGAGCATAAACATGTTTTATCAATGCATCGAAACTATCGCTGAAGATTGTGCTTCCTTTAATTTCATGAATTCTCTTAGTAAATGATTGAAAGGACCGCTCATGTGAGACTAAGGCTCGCAAGGTAGTCTTTTTTCTCATCCATCAATAGAAAACATGCAATTGAAGGAATTATGTACTTTCCTTATTTGTTCAAAAGAGATACTTACTTGTTATTTTCAAATAAACAGGTATTCTCTAATCACGGAATTACCAAGACATCATTTTTGTACTCGACATAAGATGAGGATGGAACAGTAAGAACTGACTCTACAAGTGGGCATATTAGAAACCCAGATGACAACCATGACTACCTTCATGGCTGAAATTAAGGCTATACGGGAAGCCTCTCAAGTCGGACAAATGGCGGTGCCTAACATGACCGACTCAGGTTAATCTTCAATACCTAATCAACTGATAAAGTGACCATTGAAGGTGCCTAACATGTCGTAGAGGACGTTTATGCGCCAAATGTCCCACCACAACCGAAGATGCCTCCTATTGTCATCAACCTCGAGAAGGAAGAGAAAGGAAAGCAGGCTGGGAAAACTGAAGCTGAGGCTAAGAGAATAGCCAAGATTGAAGAATGATTGAGCATTTAGGGCTATGAGTTAGCTCGTTTCGACAAAATATCACAGTTCGCTAAAGTGGAGACTCCTCCGAGTTATAAAGAGCCGAACTTTGTGAGAAAATACGATGGGACAGGCTGTCCACGTGCTCATCTCAAATACTACCTGCGCAAGATGGCACACTATTTTGATTATATTCTACTTCTAATGAATACATTCCAAAAAAGTCTAGCTGGCGCTGCTTTAGTTTGGTTTATTGAGTTAGACCTAGATGATTACGATGGATCGAAGGTTCTTGTTGAAGATTTCCTCAGGTAGTATAAGTTTAACATGGCTACGGCCCCGACAAGAGAAGATCTGTTGCGGATGGTGAAAGGGAGAAACGAAACAATCAGAACATACGCCTGAAGATGGCGTGCCTTAGCAACTCAAGTGAAACCATCGATTCCAGAGGAGGATTTGATTGACCTGCTCCCAAAGGTACTTCCATATGAGTATTTTGATAGATTGAACACTTCAGGATGTTAAACCTTTACACACTTGATAAAGGTAGCTGAGAGATTGGAATGAGCTTTGAGAGAAAGAAAGCCACATGAAACTTCAACAAGAAAGCAATATCTCCCAAGGAAAGAAAGGGAGGCTGAAGTTGATATAGCTTTTGTGCCGGATTCCATTAAACCTAAGGCATTCACTAATTCCAATCAGGCAAGAGAGGGATCGTCATGGCCAGTGTCTAAGTGACAAGAGCCTAAGAAGAGATAACCTCCGAAGCAATTCTCTCAACTTCCCAGGTCCTTATCCAAGTTGCTCCCAATGTTAATAGAGCAACACTTGGTGGCAAAGGAACCTCCTAGAACAAATCTGGCGAAATATCATGGTTTTGATTAGAGCCAAACCTATAACTATCATATGGGTGAAAGATGGCACAATATAGATAATTGATACATCCTTAAACTGAAGGTTCAAGCTCTTATTGATAATCAAATTCTGAAATTCGATGATGTAGCTCCAAATGTACAAGAGAATCTACTCCCTGATTACCAAGCAGTTGGTGCAATATTTACTGACGAAGAAGAAAATCACCTTGAGCTGAAGGTAAATGTGCCTAAGCTAACCAACATTCTGACAATTGCCTCGTCATATCCAAAAGAAGGGGAAATATAGGCTGAAAGAAAGAAGCTATACATTGCCAAGATGATGAGCTTAGGGATAATGTCAAGCATTGCTGATGGAATTTGAAGGAATTAGAGCCTCGGTGAACTTAGAATGGAATCAATTTGTGGTTGAAACTGAACGAGGAAATATGTGGAATGTCCCACATGAAAGTCTTGTAAGCGATGTAGAGCTAATTATTGAACCAGAAAAAGAGCTTGACGAAGACGAACTACAAGCCGTTAAGCGAAGCCAGGCTGATTGCAGATTTGTAGCTGAACCACTAGAGAAAGGCGAAGTCATAGACAATCTAGGTGAGGATTCTGGCGGGTACAACTTCAAAGTAAAGTACTCTGCTCCTCCTAGCTTCTTTTAGAAGATGGAAGATATTATACTCGATGGATGGGGAGGTATGGATGATCCTGTTCAACACGAAAGTCTGGTAGGCGATGTAGAGCTGATTACTAAATCGGAAGAAGAGCTTGACGAAGACGAACTACAAGCCGTTAATCGAAGCCAGGTCGGTCGCAAATTTATAGCTGAAACGCTAGAGAAAGGAGAAGTTATAGACAATCTGGACGAGGATTCTGGTGGATATAACTTCAAAGTGAAGTACTCTGCTCCTCCTGGCTTCTTTCAGAAGATGGAAGATATTATACTCGATGGATGGTGAGGTATAGATGATCTTGTTCAACCCGAAATCCAGGGGGCGGTGATAGAACCTTTAACAAAAGAACCTGAATCATCACTCAATTGGGTGATATGGGAACATCTCCTGCACATAAAAGAACAAGTGAATGATCTCTCAAGAGAGATGGATGATGTGTCGTTTCAATTAACAACGTGCGGTCACCCTCAAATGACAGATAACAAGCTTGACACATAGCAATACGTCAGGATGGAGAAATTAATGGCCCAATGGCAAAGCTTGACTGAACTATTCAAGATAAGTATAAGACACTTGAAGATTATAATATCACCTAAGTCAAGTGATGCTGACAATTACCACCAGACGGGATACGAAGACTTCCTTGAGGACTGGAACGACACATTGACAATGATTGAAACTGCTGCGACTGTGGTGATTAAATTGAATAAGCTTGATAGCCTAAGCCAAGAAGAGAATTGTTTGGTGAAACCGATGCTAATTCACCTACCAAGAGATGAATCCGATAACGAATCTGAATCAGAGATATCCCACCTAACGACCGTAACCATACAAGTCCCGCCAGTTGAGATTTATGACTCTATGGCAGTTCATTAGGACTATGAAACAAGTGAAGTAGATGCCGTGATGAGATCCGAATGATTTTATGCCCCAAGGAAAGGCTAATCAGAGAAGAAAGAGGTATCAAAAGAGGATACAGAAAAACTCCTATCTATCGTCAAGACTAGTGAATTTGAGGTGATAAAGCAGCTAAGAAAAATGCCAGCTTAGATATCTCTGTTGGATTTGTTTATCAATTTAGAAAAACATAAAGATACGCTGCTAAAGGTGCTAAATGAAGTACATGTCCCCGATACCATCAACGACGTATAGTTGGGAGATTTTGTGGGGGCAATCCTTCTTAAGGATCAATTGAGCTTCTCAGACGAAGATTTTTCCATGGAGGGAAAAGGACACAACAAGGCCTTATACATCATTGCCCACTACAATGAAAAAAGAGTGGCACACGTGCTAATCGACAACGGATAAGCTTTTAACATTTGCCCGTTGGCTACATTGAGGAATTTGGGCATTAAAGCAGGAGCGATTCGAACTTCCAAAGCAGCTGTTAGAACCTTTGATTGGATGAGAAAGATAGTGGTAGGTGAGATCGAGCTGGATGTGCTCATAGGCCCAACCAAATTCTTAATAAACTTCCAAGTGATGGATCTGCCGAGCGCATTTGGACTCTTGTTAGGGAGACCCTAGATTCACATCGTTGGGGCTGTACCCTCGAGTCTACATCAGAAAGTGCGATTTGTGATTGATGGGAAGGTAGTTACCATTCATTGGGAAGTTGACCTTGTTGCATATCAGAATAGCACTATCCCCTACATTGAACCTGAAGTTAAGGAAGAAGCTAGCTATCACTCATTGGAGCTGGTGGTAGTAATCTACACTCTTATGGAGGCAAAACTGAAGGTTTCGTTCGCCTCTAAAGCTAACATTTTACCAGCTAAAATGTTGCTAGCATATGAGTTCAACCCGGGAAAAGGTCTTGGCAAGCATGATCAAGAAATCAACATTCCTCTACAGTTGAAATCCAACGAGCATAAGATAGGCTTGAGATATCATAACACTCGTATTGGTGATTTCACCTCTAAAACAGCAGGTCGAGGCTGAGGCAAGAGCCGTGGACGCCATGGACACCAACGAAATCAAAAGGATTCCTTCATTGGTTCTTCAGCCTGGAAAGTCAAATCTAAGATGTTCATCAGTCCTTTAATCGAGTATTTCAGCAAAGACTCTAAGTGGCTGTCAGAAGAAGGGATAACTCCGTTAATAGAACCAGATCTCATGAACCATTTTCTGGAAAATGACTCTGCGAACGTCATCGTAGTGTAGCTTGATGATGAGGCCACTACTTTTGAGTAAAGAGACTTCTCTCTTGCTTTTAATAGTGCATTTAAATTCCTGCATTTCTTCACACTATTCATCTTTGTTGTTTAGAGTAGAGGTAGGAAAACTCCTTTGGATCTCCGAATGTTGGTCTAAACAGCATAGCTTGTAATGCGGTCTATTTTTACATTCAATAAAACACGCGAGTTTTATTAGGGACATATGGGACTACAAATCAGCCTAATGATGATACTAGCCTTCCATATGGGAAGTTTGAGGCCTGATTTGCCATATGGTTCCTGATTTTCAAAAGGTTTTCGAGGAACAAGGATGTCTGAGGATAGAGGACTAGTTCCATTTATGCTTGCACTTATTTTGAAATCTCTTTTGAAAAGATTTTTCACACTCATGCATCGCATTTTCATATGAAATAGAAACTAACAAGTCAAGATTGGTGGATATCGCTCCCAAGCTGAAAGGCTTAGATTTACTAAATTGCTTAAAGAATACCAAGACATTTTTGCATGGTCGTAAGCTGATATGTCAGGTTTGGATCCAAGAATTATGGAGCATGCGTTATCCACAGATCCCAATATTAAACCCGTGAGACAAGGCAGCAGACGGATGAAAGCTGAGTTAGAAGATAGAATCAAAGAAGAAGTGATGAAACTTCTTAGAGTAGGCTTTATTGAAGCCATCCCTTACTCAGATTGGATTGCAAACATAGTCTCCGTCATGAAAAAAGATGGCAAAGTCCGGATCTATGTGGATTATCAGGACTTGAATAAAGCTAGCCCAAAAGATGATTTCTGACTTCCCCACATCGATGTGCTAGTGGATAGTATAACTAGGTATGAATTATTCTCATTCATGAACGGATTCTCAGGATATAATCAAATCCTCATGAAATAGAAAGACAAGCCAAAAATTGCATTTATCACCCCTTGGGGAATTTCTGTTATAAAGTGATGCCCTTTGGACTAAAGAATGCTGGGGCAACTTATCAGAAGACGATGGTTACCCTGTTTCACGACATGATCCATAAGGAAATCGAAGTATATGTCAATGACATGATCGCCAAGTCCAAGAAAGGACAAGATCATATTCAAGTGCTACGGAAGCTATTTGAGTGACTCCGAAAATACAAGTTGAGGTTGAACCCTAACAAATGTGTGTTTGGGGCAAAAACATGGAAACTTCTTGAATTCATGGTTGGTAGCGGGGGCATCAAAATTGACCCTTCGAAAATCCAAGCTATTTGTAACCTAGCAACTCCCTCGACAATGAAAGAAGTAAGAAGTCTTCTAGGGAGATTGAACTACATCACCAGATTCATCAATTAGTTATCTAACGTGGCTAAACCAATTTTCAAACTGCTCAAGAAGGGCGCGAAAGTGACCCAGGATGCAAAATGCAATCAAGCATTCCAGAAGATCAAAATTTATCTAGCCAGTCCACCAGTACTTGTGCCACCAATCCCAAGTCACCCATTGACCTTGTATTTAACTATACATCAAGAGTCTTTGGGAGCCTTACTTTCTCAAACAAACCCTATGGATGGTAAAGAAAGAGCTATCTATTACTTGAGTAAGAAGTTTACTTCATCGGAAGCAAATTATGTGCCTGTTGAGAGGGCTTGTGTAGCAATAGTTTGGGTACTTTGCAGATTGAGGTAGTATACCCTTCACCACCGCATTCATCTGGTGACAAAAAATGACTCTATCAAATATCTCTTAGAGAAGCCCGCCTTGATAGGGAATTTAGCAAAATGGCAAGTAATATTGTCTGAATTTGATATCAAAAGCTCTCCGCAGAAATCTATGAAGGGAAAAGCCATAACTGATATATTGGCAGAGAATGCCCAAAATCGCACATCTTTTGAATAGTCAAAGATAGAAGATCAAGTTCTGAACCTGACAGAAGACAAATAAGTCATGTATTTCGATGGTGCCGTTAATCTATCGAGAGCTGGCACAGAGGCAGTGTTGATATCTCCTAATGGTCAACATTATCCTGTTGCAGCAAAACTGACTTTCCCTTGCACTAACAATATTTCAGAATACAAGGCGTGCACCCTGGGCCTACAGTTGGCCATCTCCATGGAGGTATCTAAATTACAGGTTTACGGAGATTCTATGCTCATTATTTTTCAGGCACAAGGGGAGTGGAAGACGAAGGACACAAAACTCATCCCTTATCATGAGTACCTAGAAGAATTAGCACTTAAATTTGAAGAAGTGTCATTTGAAGACATGCCAAGAGCACAGAACCAGTTCGCAGATGCGTTCGCCATGCTGGTCTCCATGCTGCAAATAACTAATGGTTTAAAAATAGAGCTACTGAATATTGGCATAATTAGAAAATCAGCTTAATGTATGATGGAATTACCTCTTGAAGATAGAATTTCCTGATCAATGTCAAGCAGGAGATCGAAGATATATGGCCAAGATGGCTAGTAAATTCTTCCTCATTAGACAAACCTTGTATAAAAGATCTTTCGATTCTACTCTATTAAGGTGCGTAGATGCTAAAGAAGCAAACACTCTCATGAGAGAAATCCATGAAGAAATATGCGGGCCATACATGAATGACCATCTCCTCACAAAGAAGATCATGAGGCTTGATTATTATTGGATGACCATCGAATCAGACTGTAATCACACGTCAAGTCACGCCGCCAATGTCAACTATATGGCTATAAGATTAATGCGCCCCTAAACGAACTACATCAAATGTCTGAAGTTTGTCCTTTCTCTATGTGGGGAATAGATATGATAGGACCTATCAATCCAGCAGCCTCAAATGGTCATTGCTTCATTCTAGTTGCAATTGATTACTTCACGAAGTGGATAGGACCAGTTCTTACACAAATGTCACGACGAAAAGTGTGGCAAAATTTATCAGGAGGGATATAATCTCTTGATATGGTACCCCTCGAGCGATCATCACGGACAATGAATCTAACTTAAACAATAAGATTGTCGATGATCTACTGGATCACTTTGGCGTTCGACGTCTTAATTCTTCCCCTTACTGCCCACAAATGAATGGAGCAGTAGAAGCGGCAAACAAGAACATAAAGAAGATCTTGGCTAAGACTGCCAAGAATTACAGGGACTAGCATGAGAGGCTACCCTTCGCCTTAATGGCGTACCGGACTTCGATCAGGACCTTAATTGGGGCAACTCCTTATGCACTGGTATATGGGATGAATGTTGTTCTTCCTGTAGAAATTGAAGTTCCGTCTCTGAGAATATTGTCAAAAGTTAAACTCTCTGAGGCAGAGTGGGTCAAACACAAATATGAGCAACTAAATCTAATAGACAAGAGCGTCTTAGAGCGATCTGTCATGGCCAGAGCTACCGAAAGAGGGTGGCTAAGTCGTTTAACCGAAAGGTCAAACCTAGGAGTTTTGAGAGGAATACTTGGTGATAAGGAAGACTTTGCTGAATGCTACTCATCTGGGAGGCAAGTTTACCCCGAATTATGAAGGCCCCTATGTTGTTAGGAAAGTCTTTGTGGGAGGGGCGTTAATTCTTGTCAATTCTAAAGAAGAAGAATTATGATATCATATAAACTCAGATGCTGTGAAGAAGTATTATCCTTGAAATGAAATCAGATGGTGGTCACTTGATTTCCTTCGAAACAATTCAAGTCGCCTTAGCAGTCATTACATAGGCATATCATGCATCCATGCATACATGACATGTGTTATGTTTTGCAAGATTCCATGACGTAGGCTCAGAATCAAGATTTTTCAAGCAAGACAAAGAACAGAATAGCCCCCTAACGCATAGAACCAGGTGACATGTATCTGTTCCATCGAGCATTAAAACATCTTCCACTCACTGGAATTTTTGTTCTCTTCATACATGGATGTCTGATGAAGACAAAGAGCAGCAATGGAGAAATACTGTAAAATTTCTCACTTTCTTATTAAAAAGAAAAAGCCGAAGATGAACATGCATGTGGTCAAACTTAGGAATAAACCATGCTTCCAAAAAAAAAATTCTAACACTTGTTACACACGTGTTAGGGTTAGAGGTTATCCAAACATAACTGAAGCACGCATGATATGTCATTAATTCCCTGTGAGGTGAAATGTTTAGAGAAAAACATAATGATTTTTTCAAAACAGAGTTGTTTAGGCTATCTAGCAGGAATGTTCTTCAGATAAGAGGCAAGCCTAATCTAAACATGTCCTATACACACTAGAGAGATGAAAGGAGTGTAAGGATAGAAGAGCCTGAACCTAGGGATGTACAGGCCATTCACATCAATTACATGGATTAGGATGACGGAGGCATTCATTCTTCTCCATAAACACTACAGGCGATCATTGATAATCCCTTTGAGCGATGGTTTTCATTTCTTAACCCTGTCGAGAGCCACCTCACATTGGGGTCTTATGGAAGCAGTCCAACAGCTTGAAAAGGTAAATGGTTAGAAATCTTTTTGCTCGAACTAACATCAACCTTTTTGTGTTGATATGCATTGATCTAGGCGCCATAGGAAGACGAAAAAACGTTCATTTCTCTATCATATATACTTATACCCATTGCATAGCCAATTTGTGCCTACATATTCGTTTCATGTACCCTCATTCGTGATCATTGCACAGCACCAAGACGAAGGTAACAAAGACACTCGCAGACAGTGAAGCTCAAGAAGTAGGAGCTACACGAAATTTTCAAAGAAAAATGTTTAGACAGGATGAGACTTAAGTTACATACCTTACATGATCGCAAAAATCCTAGTTCCTAGAAAACGAAAAGGAAAAGGTAGGATCAAAAAGAGAAAAAGATGAATATATATGCGTTAAAAAGGAACAAAAAGCCTGACAAGAACAAGGCTGACGCTCATTGAAATGCTGAAAGTCGTAAAATTAATTTTGAGATACCAAGGGATTACTGGATGCTTCCACCCCCAGCAACTTCTGAAGTAGAGAAGAATCCTCAAAAACTATGCAGCAAAAGGCTACCCCTCGAATGGAATCATAAGCAACTGCTAAAAGATACAGAAAGTCTTTCAAAGATTAGACCTGTTTTCAAGAAGACTAAAGATGTTCTTCAAAGAGTTGTCGACTAGAGATAAAATAGAAGATTGATCAGCAATGATCACCAATGTTAAAATCATCGCGATTCTGGATCAAAAACAAGCCTTTTTCGGTCCCCAATCTTATCGACATTACAACCCTTCACGGTCTTTTCTAATTAAGATGCCTAGGTCAATGTGTGACATTCTGATTTTTAGTCATTTTCAGACTCATTAATCTGAAACGAGTCTTGAAAATTGAAAACGGGGCCAACATCACATTCAAATTGGTCGTCGCCCTATCGAAGGTTATTGAAACGAGAAAAACGACGTTCTGAACGTCGAGGGTAAAATTACTCTTTTGCCCCTCAAGCTTAAACCTTGCCCATACAATTGAAGAAGGGAATTTTGGTCTTTATTCCTACCCCACAAGCTGCCAAAAATAAGAAGAGATGGTGGCCATTGGATCAAGTTGATTGACACTTAGGACAAGTGTCACAAGATGAAGCAAAGAAGGGTCTTGTCCAACTTTATACATCTACTATTCAAACCATAGACCATGAGAATTGAATATAAGTTTTTTCACTCTCTCTCTTCACTCTTGACAGGCCATACACCCCTCAAGCTCACGCCATTTCCTCTTCTTCTTCCTCCTTCTTCTGCTCCCCCGTAGACAGCTTCTGGACCTCTCGTTCGTTGTCATCGACGACCTCTTCCGACCACCACTTGGACTCCGACCGGCCATACCAACGTAGCCCTATCTCTTTCCGACCTCCTCGAAGTGGAAGCACAGCGATTGGACCTCCGAGGAGCTCCGGCCAAGTGTTTTCCCGAGAGCCGACAAAATATGCTCTAGCCTGAGGTAGGTCCGGTTTCTGACCCTTTTGAAGGCCGAAATGTTGAAGTTTTGAGGTCAAATTTTATGGAGACCTAGTAGACATGTATATGGTAAAAAGTTGGGCTTGATTTGATGAAGTTTTGATCTCGAATCGGCCTTGTGAACTTGGAACAGAAAACTACCGGTACTGATCTAGGGAGATCCGGCGACGTTCAATGGGTTTTCGGCGACCTCAAACTCACGATGAGCCTCAAGAACCCTTAGATAGATATGTTAAGAGGTAGGATGAGAATTAAATGATGGATTTAGAGTTGGTTTAGGGTTGATTGTGCCCGGTTTACACAGAATCGAGAAGAACAGGTTTGGTTCTATGCAAGGTCGGGGCTGTGGAGGCTGTTGGCGTTGGGTTTTGAGCCTCAAATTGGTAATTAAGGCATGTTAAGATGATGAGGATTATGCTATGGAGGTTTATGGTTCATGAATTGAGGAATTGGACATAAAAATTGACTAATTGATTGAAATTCATAGGTTACGCGGTGAGGTTTGTCTTGGACCCTTGGAACTGAGATTGTGAGGATCCAAGAAGAGAATTTTGGTGTTATCAAATTCAAGGTAAGGGAATTCCTAACCTTATGCTAGGAAGATTGAACTCAATTAGGTGAGTCGGTAAAAGATTCAATTAGTCCTTGAGTAATTCCAAGGTAGTTGGTTATGGCATGTGTTCTTGAATGATTTGGAGGATTTGAAGTCTTGTTAATGCTTGAGTTTAAATCATGTGCCATGTCGAATGTCATTGATCGTCCTGCATGTCATGAGAATTCAAATTGTGCATGAGTTGCACTTGTTGTTTTATCTGTGAGTGGAATTGAGAAGCAGGACTTGAACATGACATGGCAAAGCCTTGAGGCGTATGAGAGCAGGGCGGGAGGTGGATACCCTGATGCGATGTAATCGCGGGGTCGAGTTGACATTGTGTGGTGCCTTGATGCTATCTAATCCCGGGGTTATGATGGCTACGATCCTGATGCGAACTATTCGCTGGATGGAGGAATGAGGTGATGATATTGGCCCGGAGAATCATTGGAACCTGATACGTTTACGCAGGTTGCTAGTGGTACCCTGATGCAATCTAATCGCGGGGTTATGGTGGCCACGGTCCTTATGCAAACTATTCGCAGGACGGAGGAATGAGGTGATGATATTGGCTTGGAGAATCATTGGAACCTGATGTGTTTACGTGGGTTGCCAGTGGTGCCCTGATGCGATCTAATCGCGAGGTTATGATGGCAATGGTCCTGATGCGATTTAATCGCTGGATGGAGATATAAGGCGTTGGTACCAGCTTGGAGAATCATTGGAACCTGATGCATTTATGCAGATTGTCAATGACGGTCTGATGCGTTTACGCGAATAGAGCTTGATGTGATCTAATCACAAGCATGAGAATGAGGCAAGGGGAAAGGATGATTGTGGTGAGGTGGCAGGACGAGTCGTGTATGAACCTCTAAGTGTGTTATGATACCATATTTGCATGATTGTCACCTGTGTATGGTTATCTGTATTTGAATTGACTGATATGTCTATGTGTTGAACTATTGGGGTATATGACTGCTTGAGTAGATGATCGGTCTAACTTAGGATTAGGATCCACCTTACTGAGATTATATCTCACCCTAGTGGGAGCTTAACTTTTCAGGTTCCTGGTGACGGAAGTGCAAACTTGCCGTGGATTGGAATAGAGACGAGGTCACTAGAGGAAAAATGAAGACTTCTCTTTTGTGAACTGAGAATTGAATAGTACTGATATCGAGGATTTAGATTTGTAATAAAGAAAAGTATATTTGACCTTTATTAAAGGTGTACCCTTGTGTCCTAAGTCATCGGGTGTTACTGTATTTGTAAATAAGAGTTGGCATCGCTTCCGCGTGTATATTTCTTTTAGCGTAAAGGACATTGGCTGTTGGATCCTGGAGCTTTCTCAAAGGAACGGCTTGGTGAGATGTTCGCGTGCTCGCCGGGTTCGGGGCGTGACACAATGTGTATCTTAGCTCGAAGAGGTACGAGCACGATTATTTCTTTCTCATTTTGCAGGGTTCTTGACTTGTAAACCCGGAGCAAATGAAGAAAGCTTTTTTTCAAAAGGCCTAACTCGGAGAATGGGTCCCCCTTGAAAACTATGTCCAAGCCTAACGTTACGGTCCCGTAAAAACCTCCCGATTGATCGGAGTGTATGCGCTGCGAATAGCCCCAAAAGCCCAGGTGCAGGTAATTATGAGATTCGAGTGCTTTCTTCGTAAGGGACCAAAATCGAAGAATTGGTGAGAAACCCTCCTTGATGAAGACATTCCAATAGAATGCTTAAAAGTAATCTTTGTTGGAAATTTCAAAATGTTTGATCTAGGATTTTCCTTACGGGGATTTCTGATCATCTTTGCATACTTCAAGATGTCTTGGACAACCTCCAATGTCATAAGTCATTTTGCATAATTGCATAGGTCAAAGTAAAGCTTTGCCTGCATTATAATCGTCATTGCCTCAAGATAACTAATATCTTTGATGATGAATGAATTCTCAAGTTTAAACTTCTATAAGACTCATGACAGCCTTGAGTCAAAGAAGAATACCTTGTGCTCAATAATGAAGAGCTTCAAAATCATCTTTCTGAGAGATTTTAGGTAATCTCTAAATCCCAGAAGAATCTTGTTAACAAAAGTTTTTGCAGGTTTGAGCTCTCTGCAGAATACTTTGAGTCCCCAAATCCCAAAATGGCGCCTTACACGTCGAGAAGACAATCTTTATAACCAGCTTTCTGTAAGGTTCTAGGTAACCATTAAACCCCAAAATAGTTCTTTTGGTAAAACCTAAGAGTTAGATATACCTTATGTGTATAAACCCTCGTTAATTCCTCAAGATGTAGGATCAGTCTAACCTCCGACAAACCCTAAAGAATGAGTGCGTCACTTTTAGGTTCCTAGTGGATGAGAAGCCTAGTCTCCGACAAATCCTAAAAAACGAGTGCGTCACTTTTAGGTCCCTAGTGGATGAGAAACCTAGTCTTCGATAAACTCTAAAGGACAGGTGCGTCACTTTTAGGTCCCTGAGTCTCCGACAAACCCTAAAGAATGGGTGTGTCACTTTTAGGTTCATGGTGGATGGAAAACCTAACTCTTAGGTTTTCGATTAGTTTTTTTCAGTTTATTTTAAAAAAATTCACAAAAAATTCATAAAAAATTAAAAAAAAAAAGTTGTAAAATCAACTTTGGAAGCCTTGGCCAAACCTAAGGAACCATTGCTGAATAAAAAATAATTTTCTTTATTTTTCTTATTTTTCAATATTTTCGAAACATAGAAAAATAGATGACAATTCAAGAAAAATAGCATTTGAGGTCAAAAAAATATGAAAAAATAGTAAATATTTTTCTTTTAATTCACTTGCATTTTTTACCCCATAAAAAGTCCAAATTTAAGTTCAATTTTATGTGTTTCTTTGTTACATGTATGATTGAATTTGCTAAAAAAATGTCAATTGAGTTTTTTAATTTGTAATTTTGGCATTTTTAGGATCTCGACATTCAATCTAATTTTCCTTCATTGCAATTTAGTCCAATTATTTGCATAAATGGTTCAATTGCATGTATTGCGCAAAATTGCATACTTTATTACAATTTAGTCTTTGAATTTATGCATAATTGAAATTACTTTCAATTCAAGGGCTACCTTTGCCAATTGAAGCCACTGCCCAATGTATTTCATCATTCTAAGTTGATTGGCATAGGTAGTTTGATCCAATTTGACCATTTGAGCCATCAATTGCACAATTTTCCGATTTTCAATTAAGTGAAAGTTTGGGGGTTTCATAGTAATTGACATAAACTTTTGGGTAAAATCACATTTTTAGATAATATTCAGGTCCCAAATTCGATTTTGCGGTTTAATTGCAAAAAATTTCCATTGAAATTGCTATTAATTTCAAAAATTGGATCAGAACCGATTCAGACTGGTCAGACCGGTCGAATCGGTCCAAACAGTGTCATCTTCTTCCCCAAGAACTCGCACAGGTGAACAGTGACAGGCCGAGCTTTGAAGGTCAAATTGAAGGTTCAATCAACCACAATTGACAGATATATGATGGGGGTTTTAATCTTTATGAGGAGATGTATCGATCAAGACCGATGGCGACGTCAATGGTGGCCGGGGCAAGGCGGAATTGGATGGTCAACATCCCGTTGGTCGTGAAAGTCAACTTTCACGGAATTGCCAAATTGGACATCCATTCGTGCACGCCGGAGAACCATTTTGACTTGACGAAATTACCCATCGTCTCTGGCGCCGTTTGGACCAAACGACGTGCATGGTCACGTACCATTTGGAGTCCATTAGCTCCTAGCGTTTGGCGCCAAAAAATTAAAAATCGATATATAGCCTTTAGAGGCTTTCGAGAGCAAGGGGTGGTTGATTCTGTTTCTAGATGACAACAGGATCGAGAGATAGAGAACAAAAGAGAGAACTCACTCTCCAACCCCTGTCGTTAAGAGCTCGAGTTTGGCCTGTAGGTGATCGGTGACGGCGATTCAGGCCAAACTGAGTCATAATTCCACTTGGAGAAGTTTATTGGAGCTTTGTAGAGTCGATTGCACTAGCTCGCATCACCTGTGATCTCAAAAAATGGTAAGTCAACCTTCGAGCTCCATTTTTGACCTTTAATGGCGAATCTTCATTTCGATTTCGATTCTTGCGATTGATGTGTGCGAAACTTCTCTAAGACGTCACTAAGCATGGCTCTGCATTTTGATTGCATTGAAATCGAGTCAAACATCGCATTCGAACCTCGTCGCATTACCGATTCAGTTGAAGCTTGTCTAGGTTATCCTAGACCTTACCAGGTCAATTTGACTTGTAGGTAAGTCTTCTGAACTCATTTAGAAGTGATCATGTGAAGGAATTACTCCAATATACTCCCTATTGCTTGATTAGAATAGCCATAATTGAACTGCGTAAAGCTTGATTAGCTTATTTTCCGAGAATGATAGTGTATGATTGTGAGATATGTGATGCGAAACGTTGAGACTAGTTGATTGGCGTTGGTACTGCTTGATTTCGTCGATATTTCATCATTAGATCATCGCCGGAGTCTCTCAGCTGTTCGTCGCAGAAGAAAAATGCTCGAGGAAGGAGACGATGACGTGGCGGTCAATCGGTCAAATGTGCTGACGTGGCATGCCACGTGGCAGCCACATTAGTTGAGCCGTTGTAGTTCGGTTTGAATCTATTAGATGATCGAACGGTCTAAGTTGTGCCACGTGTTGGCTTGGTGACCGTTTGATCAGTTTTATAACTGTTAATAAAAATCAAAATTTCAAAAAATAATAAATCTGATCGAACGGTCGAGGATTAGCTGAGTCGTTCAATCACAACCGTAGATCTAAATAATCAGATCTAACGGCTGAGACGTAGTCGGCTTTTGATTTGAGCCATAAGTTTCAGTCAACCGATCCTAAGGTCTAGGAGCAACCACATGATTCAATAGAAACCATCGGATTAAATCCGATTAATCAGAAAATAAAAAGAGCGGAACAACGTCGTTTTAGAGTGCAGTCTCACGGGTCTGGGTCTAGGCCGAGTTCGGACCCAAATGGGTCGGGTTGACCCGGTCCAAATTATTTTTTATTATTAAAAATTCAAAAATGATTTTAAAAAATCAAAAAAAAAATCTAGAAAATTCTAAAAAATGCTAGAGAATCCAAGAAAATCCAAAAAAAAAATGTAGGGAAATTGTGAAAATTTCCAAGACATTCTAGAAATTTCCAAAAATTTGGGATTGACCACAAACAACTTGTCGATATAATTTTTGGGATTTCTTATCTGTTCATCCGAGAATTGACGATATTACCCTTTAGAGGTAAATCGCCTCTGCCATGTCAGCGAGATAGGTCGATAATGTTAATGTAAGAATTGGGGTCAGTTAGTTGATCAATTCTTATACTTGGGTCTTCGAATCTTGTCCTTTTTTTCTGAAATGACGATTTTACCCCTCAAAGGGTAAATCGTTTTTCTTATTCCGATCAAGCAGTGAAAATTGCTCAAAATTAGGATTTGGGTCTGAAGGTTGGCCAATCCTTTTGTTTGGGATTTTCACTTCTCATCATTTTTTGAAATTACAATTTTACCCCTCAAAGGGTAAATCGCTCCAAAAATTCCATAAAAATTCTGGAAATTCCCGAAAAATAAAAAATGGATTGATTTGATAACCAATCCTATTTCCACCAGCTTTTGACTCCATATTTCATCTGAAATGACAAATTTTCCCTTCTTGGGCAAATTGTCCCAAAAATCTTCAAAATTACGATTTTGCCCCTCAAGGCTAAATCATGTCAAAAACAATCCTGAGCCTTGATTGACATTTCTCTAGGCTAATAGAGCCTTACTAGGGATGCCATGTTGCTTTCATGTGATTTATCAACATGTTTTGGATCCTTCATTTGCGCAATTTCATTACTGATTGTGAGTGTTAGGGTAGTCACTCCTATCTGCATGGACTCCTAGTGTTTGGGTTCACGCCTCACTCATCTACATGAAATCTCAAGTTCGATAAATCATTCAACTTAGATGCCGAAAGAGTGTCAACTTTGACAGTAGGCGTAACAAAGTCCCTGATCACGTTTCTTTGGTTTTCGCAAAATTGAATAGAATGTGTCACGCCCCGTGCCTCGGGCACGAGCGCGCAATTCCCTGCAAGCATAAACTCTCTCGAACGTCCTAGGATTCATATAAATCGATAGATGTGCTATATCGATAGCATGCGGAAGCAATAATATACCAACTCCTCCGTACGATAATGAAAAAGGGACCTGGGTAACGAGAGTACTAATAAATAAACATAATCTCCAAACTGTTCATACAAGGCACTGGCAGCCTAAAGCCGCTGCTCGGTAGGAGTGACATGGTTAGTACAAAAGGGGGGTCGTGTCACGCCCCGCGTCCCATCGCGAGCACGCAATCATCCCTGCAAGCAAAACCACAACAATCTCTCGGCGGTCCCAAGGATCCACTTATATATAAAGGAAGATCGAGAGATGAAATAATTTACATTAAGCACACGGAAGCGTTTCCCAACAACTCCCCGTACCACATGAATATATATATCCCAAGACTAAGCAGGACTGGATAGCATCAAAAGGTCGTACATCAACATCAACTGGTCACATCTATTACAGACCGCTATACACCAAGACGACGGGTAAACATGTCAAAAGATGTCCACAAAATCCACTAGGGAAAGGGGATCAGGTCGTCAATCAAAAAGTCAGGTCATCATCCGAAGTCGCCTAGGAAGAACTGTTGGAATCTCCGGTGTCCTCGCTCTCCTCTGACGGCTCGTACTCGGAGAAAGTCTCTGATGGAACCTCCACAGAGTCTTTCATGGTCGCTTCCTGCGACTGCTCAGCCCGGTCTCTCTCCACGGTCGACTCCTGGTCCAGCTTGGATGGATCTCTCTCGGACGGCTCTACCACGATGACCTCATCCTCTGGCGGTGGCATGGGAAACTCAGCTGTCGGCGTCCGCTCCAGGCCGTTCCTCGAACCAACCACTAAGCCCTCAAGAAACTCTTGGTCTGCTATCGTCTGACACCAAGGAGGTATGACACCCTCTGGAACCTCATGGGGCTTCAGCGGCCCGACCTTCCTATCCCCGTCCTGTCTAAACCAAGCCTCAAACCGATGAGGCTTCCAGTCAGGTTCGCCCTCATCTACCAAACTACTGTACATTTCCTTATGTATATATTACCCTGCCTATCGGGGAACTCATCGTAATACGCCGTCATCTCATGCGGGTCCCCGAATCTGATAGGCCACATTTCTATTGCCTAGGATCTGTAAAGTAAATTTTTCCCAAAAGGGGTGAGATACATATCTCAGTAAGAAAAACCTAACCCTGGATCAGGTTGACCGTCCACTCAGGCAGTCAAATCACTCAACCTGTCCAACTCACGAACTCACGCGGACATGGCAGTCATAATTCAATAAATAATAATGCATAGAGGACAGGCATGCATTTATATTCTCATGTCACACACAGTTGCACGTATATGCTTGGCCTGTCACTTCACCACACCAATCAACCTCTGTCCGCCTCATTCTCTAGCCCGCGATTAGATCGCATCAGGCTCGGCCCGCGTAAACGCATTAGGCCCCGGTTCAATTTTCAGGCAGAGTCTATGAGCTCGTATTCTGTCTCGCGATTATATCGCATCAGGACTGTGGCAATCTCAACCCTGCGACTCCGTCGCATCAAGGCGCCACCTTTTCATAATCCACCCTGCGACCTCATCGCATCAGGGTCTCAACCTCCGCCCCGCGTCTCATACGCCTCAAGGCCATGCCATGCAATGTCACAATCATGTCTCATGCCACATCATATCAATTAACTTGATTTTTAAAAATCAAATTTCATAACCAATGACCAATGTGCATGATAATATGTTTAATAAATTTCGTGGCATGCAATTCAATTTCAATAGTACTCAGGCACTCAGACCATTCGCACATAGGCTATATCAACAATCATTCTATAATGTCCAAGGGCGCATCAAGCTATTACATGCGAGGATTTTCTCATAAATCGTTTCGTTCGGCCCTCGGCTTACCCAATCGAGTCTAATCCCCCTAGCCTCGGTTTAGAAAATTCCTTACCTCCGTTTAATAACGCAAATTACTCCTTCTTGCACCTCCTAAGGTTCAGCCAACTCAAGTACAAGGTCAATCCGTCGCGCAACCTAGGATAATCAATCGATTTTGTCAAATTTCAAGTTCAATCCCTCCATTCATCCATCCAAATCATCCATTAGATACTCCTCATCATCACAACACATCCTACACACCAAATTACAACACAATCCCAGCCTATTCAGCCCTCCACAGAACTGGTTTGGCCTAGCATTGAACAGGTTCCATTCGGTTCTATTCATGCCGGGTCCAACCGGCCTTAATCTATCTCAAATCCATCAAATATACACCATTCTACCTCTTATAATATCTACCTAAGAGTTTGGAAGTCTCATCGTGAGTTTCAAGTTGAGCGGTTGCCGGAAAGTCGTTGGACACACAGAATACCGGTAGATTCTGGGCATAATATACAAGGGTTGTTCATGGTCAAAAACTTATCAAATAAATCCAAAATTTTTACCACAGAACCATCTATATGTCTACTTGATCTCCACAAAAGTTGAACCAAAGATTCCAAGTTTTTGGCTGTCTAAAGAGTTCAGAACCGAACCTACCTCAAACTGGAACAGATTCCGTCGACCTGTGGGAGAATGCTTGCCCCGAATTCCTCAGAACTCCAAATGACCTGATTCCAGTTGGAGGACGTCGGCAAGACGTGGGGATACATCTGGGTAGTCAGCCGACAGCAGGGGACGGTCAGAGTGGCGGTCGTACGGACCAAACGGCGGCGTCCGGCGGGGTCGGGTGGAGCAGAAACTGGAGAAGAAGAAGAAGAAGAAGAAGAAGCTTGGTCTGGTCTTTGGGGGAACAAAAATGGCCGAATGGGGGGTTTGAGGAGAGAGAGAGAGAGAGCTGTTTATTATCCCAAAAAAATTTAAATTAATTGAGGTGATTGGTAGGTGGGCATTAATTGGTGAAATGATCTACTACCCTTGGATGCTTGACACTTGTCCATTGTTCTTCTCAAGGGCATCCAATGGCCATCAATTGCTCTTCAATTTGCAGCAGCTTGGGGGAGGAGAAATGTCCATTTTGCCCTTCCTTCAATTATAAAGACAAAGTCCTAAGCTTGAGGGGCATTATGGTCTTTTTACTTCCGATGCTTGGAACATCGTTTTTCTCGTTTCTGACTTCTTCGATAGGACGACGGCCAATCCAATTGACGTTGGAATTCTTGATTTTCCTTTTTCAAACTTTTCAGGACTCAATTCTGACTGTTCCTTCTACCAGACGTGATTCCAGCCTATTCCGAACCGACGGGCGGCTTCTGCAAACTACACGCATATCGACCTCGTGATTCTCGTCACGTTTAGAGCTCGTCAATTCACGGCGGCCTTGGTTGTCATGTAATCGTGAGGGCTTATCGCTAGTCCCTGTGATCTCGATCATCACAGTCCGATTTAGGATAATTTTGCAAATCGTACGTTGGTTAAGCGGCATCACCCGCGCTCCAACCGCACGACGCTCGCATGGTAATCCTTAATCGTTCTTAGATCGGCCTTTTTGCGGTCCTAAATATCCCCTCAACAATCCTCATGGTCAAAGCGACATTTCCTATTCGAGTCGCCTAGGTCCACGTATCTCGTCTTGCGTTAGCCTTTCCCCTTTGGTCAGTCTGCTCAAATTGATCAGATTTGAGTGGAATACAACTGAAATACATCGCTTGATATAAATAAACTTCTCATTACAGAGTCTGAAGTTGATTGAAAATCAAAATGTCACAGGTCGTCATCATTTCCAAAAGAAACGGGGCATCGAGACCATCATTAAAATACATCAACCCAGAAGACGGAAATCCCTAAGTCGAGTTGCTAGGGTCGTCGGTCTCCTCAGCGTCCTCGGTAGGCTCGTACTCCGAGAAGGTCTCCGAGCGTACCTCTACTGTGTCCTCCATTGTCGTGTCTGTTGACTGCTCTACCAGGTCGTTCTCGGAGGTTTCGACCTCTATAACCTCGTTGGTATCCTCCAAGGTCGGTGTCCTCGCAGGGATGTTTTTCGGGCTGGCTGCTGACCACTCAACTTCCATGGAATCCCGAGCGGGGTGACACCAGCTAGGGATTACCCCACGGGGTACCTCAGTGGGCTTTAGTGGTCCCGTAGTCACTTACCCTACTTTCCTAAACCAAGCCTTGAACCTATGAGGCTTCCAGCTCTTAGTACCCTCGTCAACCCAGAATACCGTGCACTTCCTAATGTATACGGTTCCCTGTCCATTCGGGAACTCCTAAAAAATAAGCAGACATTTCCTTTGGGTCACCAAATCTGATAGATCACATATTCACAACCTAGGATCTGAAAATGGGGTCCCACAACGGGGTGAGATTTGCATCTCAGTAAGACAGATCCTAACCTTAGGTTAGGCTGACAATACACTTAGGTGAGTACAATCACAAACTACAACGCACAAACAATCATATGAGGATTTCACTATCTTTAAATAACATACGGATGCAAACGAGTGTCAAGCATGCAATCATGGCATCGTGTCACATCAGTGGAACCAAGTACATATTATCAAGCCAGATTACACCTTCCACCCTTCCATGCGTCCATTTGATTTATGTTCGCATTTAGAACGCCTTAGGCTCGATCCACGTAAATACGCCTCAGACCATCACATTAACAAACCCGCGTAAACGCATCAGGTTTTCAATCTCATTCCAGGCCTGTGTCGACACATCTCAGATTTCATCCTGCGTCTCAATGCATTAGGACATTGGTCATTTCAACCCCGCGTTTCGTACGCCTCAGGATCATTCAACACAAACCCCGCGCCTCAGTGCCTCAGGGTATCCATCCACACCACCCGGCGTCTCAACGCCTTAGGGTATCACAAGTTCCTCAGACGTGCCAAATGCTCATTTCAATTCAGAATTCATGATCAAATGCAAACTCATGCGACGAGCAACACATCTATGGCATGCGAGACAATTAAATTCAACGTTCAAACGTGACAATCAATTCATGGCACAAGCATTGTCAAGCATTCAAGCCATCTATATCTCTCAATGACACACAATGGACAATCACACCTTAAACTTCCAAGACCCAATCTAATTTTACACTCAATTCACCCAATCGAATCTAATCATCCTAGCCAAGTTTTAGAAACTTCTTGCATTTTGCTAAAATCAATACAAATCTTCTTCCAAGCAATTCAATGGTTCGGTCCTAATGGTCCAAGAGCAATTCAGCCGCGCAACCTAAGGAAATTCATCCAATCGTTAATTTTCTTGCTTAAATTGTCAATTCACTAAATAGACACCTCATTGGTATATCAATTAACATCATTATACTTCTCAATGATGAATTTGGAGGTCAATTAAACTGCTAACAGCCCCCCACAGATTCGGTATGCACAGAACCGAAACAAAGCATTTTCGGTTATGTGCATATCTCAAATAATCAGCCCTTAAATTAACTTAAATCCTCAATTTATTCACTAATATACTTTCTAACATGTAGTTCTAGGAGTTGGAAAGCCTCACCAAAACTTTGAAGTCAAGGCGACGCCGGAAATTCCTCGAACGGCGTCGGTTCCTCCAAGTCCTTAACCGGTCAGTTTTTGTCCTTCAAACACAAGATCCATTCGGAGTCAAAACTCCATCAAATTTATCCAAACTTTTCACCATAGTTCATTCAAAAAGTCCTCTAGATGTCCACAAAATTTGGCAAAAATATTCAAAGGTTTCGGGGTCCTACGGAGTCTAAACAGTAGCTTACCTCCAGCTGTGACGGTTTCCGTCGAATTTCGGGGAAATGGCTGGCTGAAGCTCCTTGGTGGGTCAAATGACTTGATTCTACTTGGAGGCTGTCGAAAATAGGATGAGTAAGGTGCTGGTGGTCGGCTCGAGCTCAAATGGTGGCCGAAGGTGGCACTCGACGGCGGCAATCCGACGGGCAATGGCTGGTCGGGCAGGAGCTCTCTCGGCAGAATGAAGAAGAAGGAAGAAGAAGAAGAAAATGGCAGAATGAAAGGGGATTCGACTGAGGGAGTGATATAGAGTGAGGTATAGACAAATTTGAGAGTCAACAAGGTTAAATGGTAGGTTAAACGTGTCCCCATCAATATCAATGCCTGATCATTTGACACTTGTCCATGTATCAATCAATGTTTCATCCAATGGCTGCCAATTTCTTCAATTTTCGACAGCTATAGTGGGGTATCAATGACCAAAATGCCCTTGTTCAATTATAAATGGAAAGCTAAGGCTTGAGGGGCAAAATGGCAATTTTACCTTCAACGTCCGAAACGTCATTTTTCTTATTCCAAATTTCTTCGATAAGGCGACGACCAATCCATTTATAATATTGAAATTCTTGATTCTCCATTTTCTAATTTCGAGACTCATTTCTGAATCCTTTCTTTATCCAATGTGATTCCAGCCTATCCCGAACTACGGCCGCTTTTGCAGACGTTACGCGTATCGACTATGTGATTTATATCACACTTAGGGCTCGTCAATTCATGGCGACTTTGATTGTCATGTAATTGGGAGGGTCTATCACTTGTTCCGACGGTCTCGATCGTCACTGTTCGATTTAGGAAAATTTTGCAAATTATACATTGGTTAAGCGACATCACCCGCGCTCCAATCGTATAACGCTAGCAATGCAGTCCTTAATCGTTATTAGATCGGCCTTTCATGGCTCTAAATGTCTCCTCGACAATCCTTATGGTCAAAATGTCATTTCTTGTTTGAGTTTCCTGGTCCACGTATCTTGTCTCGCGTTAGCCTTTCCTTTTTGGTCAATTAACTTGAGATTGATCAAATCCGAGCGAGACACGATTGAAATACATTGTTAGAGACCTTCTCATTAATGAGTCTTGAAATGACAAGAAAAATTAAAATATCACAACTCTTCCCCCTTACGAAAATTTCGTCCTTGAAATTTACAATAAACCCGGTTACTTAAACAAATGGGGTATTGACGTCTCATCATTTCCTCGCTTTTCCACTAGCTCCTTCGATTTCATGGTGCTCCCAAACGACTTTGACAAATGGAATCATCTTATTTCTCATAATCTGCTCCTTTCGATCTTCGATCCTAACCGGCTTGTCTACGTAAGATACCCTGTCATCCACTTCTATGACTTCATAATCCAACACGTGCGTCGGATCCGGCTCGTACTTCCGGAGCATTGATACATGGAAGACGTTGTGCACTTGGGACAAGTTGGGCAATAAGGCAAGCCTGTAGGTTAAGGTCTCAATCCGTTCCAAAATCTCAAAAGGTCCTACGTACCTTGGACTCAGTTTTCCTTTCCTTCCAAATTGAGATAATCTCCTCATCAGCGACACCTTAAGGAAACATGATCGCCTACTTGAAATTCCAAAGGCTTACGTCGTTTATCTGCATAACTCTTCTGACGACTCTGTGCCGTCTTTAGTCTATCCTGAATTATTTTCACTACCTCTACTGATTGCTCTACCAATTCTGGGCCTGTAATACTTCTTTCTCCAACCTCGTCCCAGCAAATCGGGGTTCTATAAGCCCTTCCATAGAGTGCTTCAAACGGTGCCATTCGAATGCTCTGCCGATAGCTGTTATTATATGCGAATTCTACCAAATGCAGCTGATCCTCGCATCCACTTTTGAAGTCTATCACGCATGCTCATAACATGTTCTCGAGCGTCTAAATTGTCCTCTCCGATTGTCCGTCCGTTTGTGGATGGTATGCTGTACTAAATTGTAGTTGAGTTCCCATGGCATCTTGAAGGCTCTTCCAGAAGTTCGCCGTGAACTTGGGATATCTGTCCGATGTGATCGTCACGGGTACTCCATGTAGTCTCACTATCTGTCGCATGTACAATTCGGCATATTTATCTATCGCGAAGTCCTTTCACACGGGAATGAAGTGTGCAGACTTGGTCAATCTGTCCACGACTACCCAAATAGAATCATGGCCTCTCTAGCTCTTTGGTAGTCCCATCACAAAGTTCATCGTTATATGCTCCCATTTTCATTTAGGAATCTCTAATGGCTGTAACAATTCGCCAGGCTTACAGTGTTGCGCCTTCACCTGCTGGCATGTCAAGCACTTCACCACATTCACTTTCATCCCGTTCCACCAATAATGTTGGCGCAAGTTCTGATACATTTTCGTACTACCTGGGTGGATACTATAATTGCTTCTGTGAGCCTCTGATAAAATCCTCTCCCTATGCTCCTCGTCCTTTGGTATGCATAAACGCCCTCAAAATTTTAAAATCCCATCTTCTAACACTTGGAACTCTAGTTTCCTCTTCGTAACATCCATTTCCAGGATTTTTTGAATTTTCGGGTCCGTAAACTGTAAGGCTTTTATCCTTTCTTGGATCTCAGGTTCTATTCTCAGTGTGGCCATCAAACTGGATAACTAACAGACTTCCAATTTGAATTCAGAATCCCTCAAATTTTCAAATAACGACCACCCTTTTACTAGTAGACAGGCGATACTCGACTTCCAACTGAGCGCATCTACGACTCTATTCGCTTTCCCAAGATGATACAATATGTCACTATCATAATCCTTAAATAGCTCCATCCATCGACGATGTCTCATATTCAATTCCTTCTGGGAAAACAGATACTTCAAGCTCTGATGGTGTGTATAAATTTGAAACTTCTCACCTCACAAATAATGCCTCCAGATCTTCAGAGCAAAGATGATTGCTGCCAATTCCAAATCGTGAGTCGGATAGTTCATCTCATGCGGTCTCAGTTGTTGGGACGTGTGGGCAACTACTCTCACATGATGCATTAGCACACAGCCTAGTCCCTTTAGCGAAGCATCGCTACATATCTCGTAACCTCCAGGTCCTGATAGAATCGTCAATACCGGTGTAGTTGTCAACCGATGCTTGAGCTCTTGGAAACTCCTTTCACACTTATCTGTCGATTCGAACTTTGTCTCTTTCTTAATCAATCTCGTCAACGGAATGGCTATAGATGAAAACTTCTCCACAAAACGTTTGTAATACCCCGCCAATCGTAAGAAACTTCGGACTTCTGTGACTATAGTAGGTCTAGGCCAATTCATAATGGCTTCGATCTTCGTAGGATCTACCGCAATTCCTTCTCGAGATACCATATGGCCAAGAAATGTCACTTTATTCAGCTAAAACTCACATTTGCTAAACTTAACGTAAAGCAAGTGTTCTCTCAAGGTCCACAAGACAATCCTCAGATGCTCTTCGTGTTCTTCGTTACTCCTTGAGTAAATCAGGATATCATCAATGAAGACTATGACAAATCTATCCAAGAATTCCTTGAACACCCAATGCATCAAGTCCAGAAATGTGGCTGGAGCATTGGTCAGTCCGAAAGGCATCACAATGAATTCATAATGACCATACCTTGTCCTAAAAGTAGTCTTAGATATGTCTTCCTTCTTAATTCTCAATTGATGATACCCAGTCCTCAGATCAATCTCAGAGAACACCACAGCTCCTTGCAACTGATTAAATAAGTCATCAATCCTTAGTAGTGGGTACTTGTTCTTAATGGTCACCTAATTCAATTGTCTATAATCAATACACAAGCATAAGGACCCATCATTTTTCCTCAAATAACACTGGTGCTCCCCACGGCGATGCACTTGGCCTAATAAATCCTTTATCAAATAATTCCTGCATCTGCACCTTCAGCTCCTTCAACTCCGATAACGCCATTCTATAAGGTGCCTACGAAATTGACTCCGTCCTAAGGGCTAATTCAATTACAAACTCAATTTCTCGTTCAAGCGGTAATCCAAGCAATTCTTGGGGAAAGACATCCGGAAATTCATGTACCACTGTTTTATTTTTCAATTTCGGCTTCCCAACTGTCATATCAACTACCGCAGCCAAATAAGCTTGGCATCCCTCATCTAACAATTTTGTCGCTTCTAGAGATGAGACTAAAGGAATCGAGGTTCCTCCTCGACTTCCCACAAATTCAAAACTAGGGTGACTTTCCGGATAAAAACGAATTATTCTACTACCACAATCAACTACCGCTCTTCGCCAACTAATCCATTCCTATGATCACATCGAAGTCATACATGGGCAATACAGCCAAGTCTATACTCTCCTTACTACCAATTATGATTTTGCAATCCGCACAACTCAACGAAACCAACACATTATCTTTCAATGGGGTGGCAACATGCAGAATCACACTCAACGGTTTTAACTCCATATCAACCAAATCAGCAAATCGAGCATACACAAACGAGTGTGATACGCCAAGATCAAACAAAGTATACGCAGCTTGGTCACACAAATAAACCGTGTGACCACAACTAGCGTTTCTTTTGCTTCCCTGCGGGTCATGGCATAAACTCTCCCCTAAGCTGGGGGTCAATTCTGATCAATTTGGAGAGTGACAGTTGACTGCCCAGCCTGTGGTTTCTACCCTTGAGGTCTATTTGTTGGAGCTTGGTTTGGGCAAGTCCCCATCTGGTGGCCCATCTGACCACACTTGAAGCACGCTCTAGTCTTTGCCGGGCAAGGTCCGTTATCATGCTTTCTGCCACAGAGTTGACAACTCCAGTTCATTGGGTTCGGCGGCTTCACAATGTTCTTTTTTATTGGAGGGACGAAGCATTTGTTGCCAGCCACCGGTCTCTTACCAATCTGGCGATTGTCTCGGAACGAGTTAAACCGCGATCCAGATGCGGCATTCCTCTCCTTCAGATCCCTCTCAATCATTTGTCCCCATTCATAGATTTCCTTGTAGGTCCTCAAGTTCAGAGCTATCATCTGGCTGAGAAGTTCAGGCCTCAGTCTATCCTGAAATCTCCGCGCCTTCTCCAAGGGATCCTCTACCAATAGGGGTGCATACCTCGACAATCTGAAGAACTCAGCTTCATATTGGTTCATCGTTAGGTGATTCTGACGCAGCTGTAAAAACTCCACTTGTTTCCTTTCTCGAGCAGTCTCAGAGAAATACTTGTCATTGAATGCCATACTAAAGCATTCCAGGTTAAGGCCATTCCTTTTGGAAAGACTCCATTCTTGGTGGTAGCCCACCAATCATTTGCGGTCCCTTCTAGCTGGTACACCGCCAGTAGTACCTTTTCTTCGTCCGTGCATCTCAAGACTCCAAAGGCCTTCTCCAGTTTCTCAATCCATCTCGGTCCTAGTTCAGGGTCTCTTGTCTCATCAAACTGGGTTGGCTTTAGCTTGATAAATTGCTTAACTAGTTGGCCCATCTGCCTAGCTATAACAATCTTTTCCTAAGCATTCACTGCCTCATTGCCCTGGCCTTGATCGTCGTTGTTTTCATTGTCTCCATTATTACCGTTATTAGCGTTGACAGCAGCTATTGCGGCTCCCATCGCTTGGGCTATGGTAGCATTCCTATCATAGGTCTGCCTGTCAATGAGGTCGCCAATCCTTTCGAGCGCCCTTAGTACTCCGTCCATTCTCGAGTCCTCCGCCACAGATGGCTCGAACTAGAGGCTCCGCTCCTAGGTCTTCCAGGTCTTCTAGGCGGATTACTTATTCTTGTATGCTTTCACTAAGCCTGGATCACCACAATTTCACCAAGGAGTTAGTAACTCATTCATCCAATCAATTTCATAGCTACCAAACTATGCCTTAACAGAAGCAGTCATAACATAATAACCTGCCACACAACTAATTCCAGAGGCACTTCACTAAACAGTCCATGACCATTACCCCATTCCGTCCACTTCAACGGTTCACCAAAACTAGCTATGCTCATCTACTTAACAAATCAAAATCCAAAAATGACTTTCAGCGCTAAACCTGGAACTTAATCCTCATAAGCCACCATAATCGTGCCACGACCAAATGTCAACCACATGCGCCAAGTCATATGCCATGCATCTCGTGCGTTATTCTAATAAGTCTCCTAAGGTCTCGCTACCCGTCCTGTCTCAATTTAATCCTCCTCATCACTCCAATCCTCAATCAACTTGGATCGAGCTGCCCTTGCTCTAATATTAAGCAAGTCAGGATGTCATGCCCCGTGCCTCAGGCACAAGCGCACAACTCCCTGCAAGCATAAACTCTCTCGAACGTCCCAAGATTCACATAAATTGAGAGATGCGCTATATCGATAGCATGCAGATGCGATAATACACGAACTCCTCCGTACGATAATGAAAAAGGGACCTGGGTAATGAGAGTACCAATAAATAAACATAATCTTCAAACTGTTCACACAAGGCACTGGCAGCCTAAAACCGATGCTCAGTAGGAGTGACAGGGTCAGTATAAAAGGGGGGTCGTCAACATTTTCAAAAGAAACGGGGCATCGAGACCATCATCAAAATACATCAACCCAGAAAACGAAAATCCCTAAGTCGAGCTGCGAGAGTCGTTAGTCTCCTCAGCGTTCTCGGTAGGCTCGTACTCCGAGAAGGTCTCCGAGCGTACCTCTACTGTGTCCTCCATCGTCGTGTCTGCTGACTGCTCCACCAGGTCGTTCTCGGAGGTTTTGACCTCTATAACCTCATCGGCATCCTCCAGGGTCGGGGTTCTCTCAGGGATGTTTCTAGAGCTAGTTGCTGACCATTCAACTTCCATGGAATCCCAGCGGGATGACACCAGCTAGGGATTACAACCACGGAGTACCTCAGTGGGCTTCAGTGGTCCCGTAGTCACTTCCCCTACTTTCCTAAACCAATCCTCGAACCTGTGAAGCTTTCAGTTCTTTGCACCTCGTCAACCCAGACTATCGTGCACTTCCTAACGTATACGGTTCCCTGTCCGTTCGGAAACTCCTCAAAATAAGCAGACATATCCTTCCGGTCACCAAATCTGATAGGCCATATATTCACGGCCTAGGATCTGAAAATGGGGTCCCACAACGGGGTGACATTTACATCTCAGTGAGACAGGTCCTAACCCTAGGTTAAACTGACAGTACACTCAAGTGAGCACAATCACAAACTACAATGCACAAACAATCACATGAGGCATTTCACCGCCATTAAATAACATGCGGATGCAAACAAGTGTCAAGCCTGCTATCATGGCATCGTGTCGCATCAGTGGAATCAAGTACATATTATTAAGCCAGTTACACCTTCCACCCTTCCATGCCTCCATTTGATTCACGCATGCGTTTAAAATGCCTCAGGCTTGGTCCGCATAAATACGCCTCAGACCATCACATTGACAAACCCGCATAAACGCATCAGGTTTTTAATCTCACTATAGGCCTATGTCGGCACATCTCAGATTTCGTTCCACGTCTCAACGTATCAAGACATTGGCCATTTCAATCCCGCGTCTCATACGCCTTAGGGTATCATTCAACACAAACCCCACACCTCAGCGCCTCAGGGTATCCATCCACACCACCCCGTGTCTCAACGCCTTATGGTATCACAAGTTCCTCGGATGTGCCAAATGCTCATTTCAATTCAAAATTCATGATCAAGTGCAAACTCATGCGACGAGCAACACATCTATGGCATGCGAGACAATTAAATTCAACATTCAAATGTGACAATCAATTCATGGCACAAGCATTGTCAAGCATTCAAGCCATCTATATCTCTCAACGACGCACAATGGACAATCACACTTTAAACTTCCAAGAACCAATCTAATTTCACACTCAATTCACCCAATCGAGTCCAATCCTCCTAGCCAAGGTTTAGAAACTTCTTACCTTGTGCTAAAATCAACACAAATCTTCTTCCAAGCACTTCTTCAATGGTTTGGTCCTAATGGTCCAAGAACAATTCAACCGCACAACCTAAGGAAATTCGTCCAATCGTCAATTTTTCTTGCTCAAATCGTCAATTCACTAAACAGACACCTCATTGGCATATCAATTAACATCCCCATACTTCTCAATGATGAATTTGAAGCTTAATTAAACTCCTAATAGCCCCTCACAGATTCGGTATGCACAGAACCGAAACAGGCCATTTTCGGTTCTATACATATCTCAATTAACCAGCCCTTAAACTAACTTAAATCCTCAATTTATTCACTAATCTACTTGCTAACATGTATTTTTAGGAGTTGGGAAGCCTCATCAAAAATTTGAAGTTAAGGCGACATCAGAAATTCCTCGAACGGCGCCGGTTCCTCCAAGTCCTCAACCGGTCTGTTTTTGTTCTTCAAACACAAGACCTATTCTGGGTCAAAACTCCATCAAATTTATCCAAAATTTTTACCACAGTTCATTCAATAAGTCCTCTAGATGTCCACAAAATTTTGGTCAAAAGATTCAAAGGTTTCGGGGTCCTACGGAGTCTAAACAGCAGTTTACCTCTAACTGCGATGGTTTCCATCGACTTTCGGGAGAATGGCTGGCTAGAGCTCCTCGATGGGTCAAATGACTTTATTCCACTTGGTGCTTGTCAACAAGAGGATGAGGAAGGTACTGGTGATCGGTTCGAGCTCAGATGGTGGCCGGAGGTGGCGCTCGACGGCGGCGATCCGGCGGGCAGTGGCTAGTCAGGCAGGAGCTCTCTCGGCCGAATGAAGAAGATGGAAAAAGAAGAAGAAAATGGCATAATGGAGGGGGTTTCAGCTGAAGGAGTGAGACAGAGTGAGGTATAAACAAATTTGAGAGCTAACAAGGTTGAATGGTAGGTTAAAAATGTCCCCATCAATATCAATGTCTAATCCTTTGACACTTGTCCATGTGTCAATCAATGTTTCATCCAATGGCTGCCAATTTCTCCAATTTTCTACAGCTATATTGGAGTATCAATGACCAAAATGCCCTTGTTCAATTATAAATGCAAGGCTAAGTCTTGAGGGATAAAATAGTAATTTTACCCTCGACGTCCGGAACATCATTTTTCTGATTCCAAATTTTTTCGATAAGGCAACGACCAATCCTTTTATAATGTTGGAATTCTTGATTCTCCATTTTCTAATTTCGAGACTCGTTTCTGAATCCTTTCTCTGTCCAATGTGATTCCAGCCTATCCCGAACTGACGGACGACTTTTGCAGACATTACGCGTGTCAACTCTGTGATTTATATCACACTTAGGGCTCGTCAATTCATGGCGAATTTAGTTGTCATGTAATTGGAATGGCCTATCACTAGTTCCGACGGTCTCGATCGTCACTGTTCGATTTAGGAAAATTTTATAAATTATACATTGGTTAAGCGGCATCACCCGCGCTTCAATCGTATAACGCTAGCAATGCATTCCTTAATCGTTCTTAGATCGTCCTTTCATGCCTTTAAATGTCCCCTCGACAATCCTTATGGTCAAAGTGTCATTTTTTATTTGAGTTCCCTAGGTCCTCATACCTTATCTCGTGTTAGCCTTTCCCTTTTGATCAATTAATTCGAGATTGATCAGATCCGACCGAGATATGATTGAAATACATTGTTAGATACCTTTTCATTAATGAGTCTCAAAATGACAGAAAAAATTAGAATGTCACAGAATGCTCCCAACTATTCGATAAGGCTTCTAATCGTACCCTCCACAAAACGATTAGTGGGGACTCCTTGGCATGTACACGCATCACATGTCACCAGACCACACCGAACGTCGACCATGTATACTGCCATTGAGACTTGGGTAACGGGCCTTGGGAGAGGCCCGCCTCCCATCAAAAGAGCGGACGGCCTATTAAACCCGCCACGAGACGACGCTCTCGAGAGGGAGGGGTCGAGACAGTGTCGAAGAAACATCGATGGCAAAGGAGCTGTGTCACGCCCCGCGCCCCATTGCGAGCACGCAACCATCCCTGCAAACAAAACCACAACAATCTCTCGGCGGTCCCAAGGATCCACTTATATATAAAGGAAGATCGAGAGATGAAATAATTTACATTAAGCACACGGAAGCGTTTCCCAACAACTCCCCGTACCACATGAATATAAATATATTCCAAGACTAAGCAAGACTGGATAGCATCAAAAGGTCATACATCAACATCAACTGGTCACATCTACTACAAATCGCTAAATACCAAGGCGACGGGTAAATATGTCAAAAGATGTCCACAAAATCCACTAGGGAAAGGGGATCAGATCGCCAGTCAAAAAGTCAGGTCATCATCCGAAGTCGCCTAGGAAGAACTGTTGGAATCTCCGGTGTCCTCGCTCTCCTCTAACGGCTCGTACTCGGAGAAAGTCTATGATGGAACCTCCACAGAGTCTTCCATGGTCGCTTCCTGCGACTGCTCAGCCCGGTCTCCCTCCACGGTCGCCTCCTGGTCCAGCTCGAATGGATCTCTCTCGGACGACTCCACCACGATAACCTCATCCTCTGGCGGTGGCACGGGAAACTCAGCTGTCGGAGTCCGCTCCGGGCCGTTCCTCGAACCAACCACTAAGCCCTCGGAAAACTCCTGGTCTGCTATCGTCTGACACCAAGGAGGTATGACACCCTCTAGAACCTCATGGGGCTTCAGCGCCCCGACCTTCCTATCCCCATCCTATCTAAACCAAGCCTCAAACCGATGAGGCTTCCAGTCAGGTTAGTCCTCATCTACCCAAACTACTGTACATTTCCTTATGTATATATTACCCTGCCTATCGGGGAACTCATCGTAATACGCCGTCATCTCCTGCGGGTCCCCGAATCTGATAGGCCACATTGCTATTGCCTAGGATCTGTAAAGTAGAATTTCCCCAAAAGGGGTGAGATACACATCTCAGTAAGAAAAACCTAACCCTAGGTCAGGTTGACCGTCCACTCAGGCAGTCAAGTCACTCAACCTGTCCAATTCATGAACTCACGCGGACATGACAGTCATAATTCAATAAACAATAATGCATAGAGGACAGGCATGCATTTATATTCTCATGTCACACACAGCTGCACGTATATGCTCGGCATGTCACTTTACCACACCAATCAACCTCTGTCTGCCTCATTCTCTAGCCCGCGATTAGATCGCATCAGGCTCGGCCCGCGTAAACGCATCAGGCCCCGGTTCAATTTCCAGGCAGAGTATATGAGCTCGTATTCTGTCCCGCGATTATATCGCATCAGGACTGTGGCTATCTCAACCCCGCGACTCCGTCGCATCAGGGCGCCACCTTTTCATAATCCACCCTGCGACCTCGTCGCATCAGGGTCTCAACCTCCGTCCCGCGTCTCATACGCCTCAAGGCCATGCCATGCAATGTCACAATCATGTCTCATGCCACATCATATCAATTAACTTGATTTTTAAAAATCAAATTTCATAACCAATGGCCAATGCGCATGACAATATGTTTAATAAATTTTGTGGCATGCAATTCAATTCCAATAGTACTCAGGCACTCAGACCATTCGCACATAGGCTAGATCAAACAATCATTCTATAATGTCCAAGGGCGCATCAAGCTATTACATGCGAGGATTTTCTCATAAATCGTTCCGTTCGGCCCTCGACTTACCCAATCGAGTCCAATCCCCCTAGCCTCGGTTTAGGAAATTCTTTACCTCCGTTTAATAACGCAAATTACTCCTCCTTGCACCTCCTAAGGTTCGGCCAACTCAAGTCCAAGGTCAATCCGTCGCGCAACCTATGATAATCAATCGATTTTGTCAAATTTCAAGTTCAATCCCTCCATTCATCCATCCAAATCATCCATTAGATACTCCTCATCATCACAACACATCATACACACCAAATTACAACACAATCCCAGCCTATTCAGCCCTCCACAGAACTGGTTTGGCCCAGCATTGAACCGGTTCCAACCGGCCTTAATCTATCTCAAATCCATCAAATATACACCATTCTACCTCTTATAATGTCTACCTAAGAGTTTGGAAGTCTCACCGTGAGTTTCAAGTCGCGCGGTTGCCGGAAAGTCGTCGGAAGTCGCCGGAGCACTTACTCACAGAATACCGGCAGATTCTGGGTATAATGTACAAGGGTTGTTCATGGTCAAAAACTTATCAAATAAATCCCAAATTTTTACCACAGAACCATATATATGTCTACTTGATCTCCACAAAATTTGAGCCAAAGATTCCAAGTTTTCGGCTGTCCAAAGGGTTCAAAACCGAACCTACCTCAAACTGGAACAGATTCCGTCGACCTGTGGGAGAATGCTTGGCCCGAATTCCTCAGAGCTCCAAATGACCTGATTCTAGTTGGAGGACGTCGGCAAGACGTGGGGATACGTCTGGGTAGTTGGCCGGCAGCAGGGGACGGTCAGAGATGGCGGTCGTACGGACCGAACGGCGGCGTCCGGTGGGGTCGGGTGGAGCAGAAACTGGAGAAGAAGAAGAAGAAGAAGCTTGGTCTGGTCTTTGGGGGAACAAAAATGGCCGAATGAGGGGTTTGAGGAGAGAGAGAGAGAGCTTTTTATAATCCCAAAAAATTTAAATTAATTGAGGTGATTGGTAGGTGGGCATTAATTGGTGAAATGATCTACTACCCTTGGATGCTTGACACTTGTCCATTGTTCTTCTCAAGGGCATCCAATGGCCATCAATTACTCTTCAATTTGCAGCAGCTTGGGGGAGGAGAAATGTCCATTTTCTCATCACGTTTAGAGCTCGTCAATTCATGCAGCCTTGGTTGTCATGTAATCGCGAGGGCTTATCGCTAGTACCTGTGGTCTCAATCGTCACAGTCCGATTTAGGATAATTTTGCAAATCGTACATTGGTTAAGCGGCATCACCCGCGCTCCAACCACACGACGCTCGCATGGTAATCCTTAATCGTTCTTAGATCGGCCTTTTTTGCGGTCCTAAATATCCCCTCGACAATCCTTATAATCAAAGCGCCATTTCCTATTCGAGTCGCCTAGGTCCACGTATCTCGTCTTACGTTAGCCTTTCCCCTTTGGTCAGTCTGCTCAAATTGATCAGATTTGAGTGGAATACAACTGAAATACATCGCTTAATATAAATAAACTTCTCATTACAGAGTCTGAAGTTGATTGAAAATCAGAATGTCACAACTCTTCCCCCCTTACAAAAATTTCGTCCTCGAAATTTGCATTACACTCGACTATTCAAATAAATGGGGGTGTTGTCGCCTCATCGTCTCTTCATTCTCCCACGTGGCTCCTTCCGTTCCGTGGTGCTCCCATATTACTTTGACCAGCGGAATCTTCTTATTCCTGAGGATCTGCTCCTTCCGGTCCTCGATCCTTATCGGCTTTTCTATATAGGATACTCTGTCGTCCACCTCTATGGTTCATAGTCCAGCACATGTGTCGGGTCAGGCTCATACTTTCTTAGCATCGACACATGGAATACATTATGTACCTGGGATAGACTTGGCGATAACGTAAGCCGGTAGGCCAGGGTCCCAATTCTCTCCAAAATCTCGAAAGGGCCTATGTATCTTGGGCTCAGCTTCCCTTTCCTTCCAAATCGCGAGAGTCCTCTCATTAGTGACACCTTGAGGAAGAAATGATCGCCCACTTGAAACTCCAAAGGCTTGCGCCGCTTGTCTGCATAGCTCTTCTGGCGACTCTGCATCGTCCTCAGCCTGTCCCGAATGATTTTCACTGCTTCCAACGATTGCTCTACTAACTCGGGGTCTATGATACTCCTTTCTCCTATTTCATCCCGGCATATTGGTGTCCTACATGCTCTGTCATAGAGTGACTCAAACGGTGCCATCTGTATACTCTGCTGGTAGCTATTATTATACGCAAACTCTACCAGGTGTAACTGCTCTTTCCATCCGCCTTTGAAGTCTATGACACACGCTCTCAACATGTCCTCGAGCATCTGGATGGTCCTTTCTGACTGTCCATCAGTCTGTGGGTGGTACGCCATACTGAATTGTAGTCGCGTCCCCATTGCTCCTTGTAAACTCTTCCAAAAATTTACCGTGAACTTCGGATCCCTATCTGAGGTGATCGTCACTGGCACTCCATGTAATCTGACTATGTGCCTCATGTACAGTTCTGCGTACTTATCCATGGCGAAGTCCTTTCGTACAAGGATGAAATGGGCGGACTTGGTCAATCGATCCACGACTACCCAGATTGAGTCATGACCTCTTTGGCTCCTCGGAAGTCCCATCACAAAATCCATAATTATGTGTTCCCACTTCCATTCCGGAATCTCCAGTGGCTGCAACAATCCTCCAGGCTTACAATGTTGCGCTTTCACTTGCTGGCAAGTCAAACACTTAGCCACATATCTTGCCACGTCTACCTTCATTCTATTCCACCAATAATGTTGTCTTAAGTTCTGGTACATCTTTGTACTTCTAGGGTGGACACTGTAATTGCTCCTATGAGCCTCTGACAAGATTCTTTCTCGGAGCCCTTCATCCTTTGGTACACATAATCACCCTCGAAATCTCAAAAGTCCATCCTCAAACACTTGAAACTCTGGCTTCCTCTTCGTCACTTCCATTTCGATAACTTTCTGAATCTCTGGGTCCGTAGACTGTAATGCCTTAATCCCTTCTTGGACCTCAGGTTCCACCCTCAAAGTCGCTATCAAACTGGATAGCTGATTAACCTCCAATCTAAATTCAGAATCTCTCAGATCCTCTATCGTCGACCAACTTCTCACCAGCAGGCATGCAATACTCGACTTTCGACTTAATGCATCTGCCACTCTGTTTGCTTTCCCAGATGATATAATATCTCACAATCATAATCTTTCAACAGCTCCATCCACTTGCGCTACCTTAGGTTCAACTCGTTCTGAGAAAACAAATACTTCAAACTCTGGTGGTCTGTATATATCTGAAACTTCTCGCCACAAAGGTAATGCCTCCAAATCTTCAAGGCAAACACAATCGCCGCTAACTCCAAGTCGTGGGTCAGGTAATTCATTTCGTGCGGCCTCAACTGCCTGGATGCGTAAGCTACTACCCGACCGTGTTGCATCAATACACAACCTAATCCTTTCAGCGAAGCGTCGCTGTAGATCTCATATCCTCCTGGTCCCGACGGAATGGTCAGTACTGGCGCGGTCGTCAATCTATGTTTAAGCTCTTGGAAACTCTGTTCACACCTATCAGTCCATTCGAACTTCGTTTCCTTCTTCGTCAACCGCGTCAGTGGGACGGCTATGGATGAGAACTTTTCCACGAATCGCCTATAATATCCTGCTAGTCCCAAGAAGCTTCTGACCTCCGTGACCGTAGTAGGCCTCGGCCAATTGGTTACAGCCTCTATCTTTGCAGGGTCCACTGCAATCCCTTCACCAGACACAATATGACCTAGAAATGCTACCCTGTCTAGCCAAAATTCACATTTACTTAGCTTCGCATACAGCGAATGTTCCCTCAGGGTCCTCAATACGATTCTCAAATGTTCTTCGTGCTCTACGTCGCTCCTCGAGTAGATTAAGATGTCGTTAATGAAAACTATGACGAACCTGTCCAGAAACTCTTTAAACACTCGATGCATTAGATCCATAAATGCGGCTGGGGCGTTAGTCAATCCAAACGACATTACCGTAAACTCGTAATGTCCATACCTCGTCCTGAATGCAGTCTTCGGTATGTCTTCCTTCTTGATCCTTAGCTGGTGATACCCCGTCCTCAAGTCAATCTTCGAGAACACTGCTGCTCCTTGTAATTGATCAAAAAGATCATCAATCCTTGGCAGCGGATACTTGTTCTTCACTGTCACTTGATTCAGTTGCCGGTAATCAATGCATAGTCGCAAGGATCCGTCTTTCTTCTTTACGAACAGCACCGGTGCTCCCCACGGCGAAGCACTTGGTCGGATGAATCCTTTTTCCAGCAACTCTTTGCACCTTTAACTCCTTTAATTCCGACAGGGACATTCTGTACGATGCTTTCGAAATTGGCTCCGTTCTAGGAGCTAATTCAATCACAAACTCTATTTCCCGCTCCGGTGGCAATCCTGGCAATTCCTGGGGAAACACATCCGGGAACTCCCGTACCACAGAAATGTTTTCTAACTTAGGTTCCTCGACAGTCGTATCCATCACGGCTACTAAGTATGCCCGACATCCTTCAGATATCAACTTAATTACTTCCAAAGATGAAATCAAGGGAATTGAGACTCCTCCTCGGCTTCCTACCAATTCATAACTAGGGCGATCTTTCGGGTAAAATCGAATCGTTTTATTGCCACAGTCTACTACCGCTCCTTGCCTGCTCAGCCAATCCATTCCTATAATCACGTCAAAATCAAACATAGGCAATACAGCTAGGTCGATACTCTCCCTACTTCCTCCAACCATAATATCACATTCCGCACACCCTAGTGAAACCAAGACATTATCCTTCAATGGGGCGGCTACATGCAATGCCATGCTTAATGGTTCCAATCTCATGCCTACTAACTCAGCAAACTGTGCAGATACAAAAGAATGCGTGGCACCCGGGTCAAATAATGCATAAGCGGTCTGGTTGCACAAGTAAACCGTACCTGTGACCACTCCAGGCACATCTTCTGCCTCGTAGCGCGCTACAGCGTACACTCTACCCTAAGCTGGTGGTCTGTTCGGTTCTATCCGAGGTGCTGCAGTCGACGGTCCTGCTTACGGCCTCGGTCCTTGTGGTCGACTGACCGGTGCTTGGTTTGGATATGTCCTCATTTGGTGGCTCAGCTAACCACACTTGAAACAGGCTCCAATCCTCATAGGGCATGGTCCACTCCCATGCCTTCTGCCACATAGCCTGCAGCTCCAGTTCGCCGAGTTTGGCGGTTTCACGATATTCCTCCTTGCAGGTGGCACGAAGCGTCCGTTACCTGCCATCGGTCTCTTGCCCGTTTGACGATGGTCTCTAAATGACAGGAACCGCGATCTAGTTACGATGTTTCTTTCCCTCAAGTCTCGCTCAATCATCTGACCTCGCTCGTATATCTCCCTGTAGGTCCTCAAATTCAAGGCTATCATCTGGCTGCGGAGTTCGGGCTTCAACCCATCCCTGAATCTTCGTGCCTTCTCCAAAGGATCCTCCACTAATCGAGGCGCATACCTTAAAAGCCTCGAGAACTCAGCTTCATACTGATCTATCGATAGTTGGTTCTGTCGCAGCTGTAGGAACTCGATCTGTTTCCTTTCCCTGGTCGTTTCTGAAAAGTACTTGTTGTTGAACGCCCTCTTAAAAGTGTTCCAGTTTAGGGCCGTACCTTTAGGGAAGACTCCATCCTTGGTGGCAGCCCACCAGTCGTTTGTCGTACCCTCTAGCTGATATATGGCTAGCAACACCTTCTCCTCATCAGTACATCTTAGTACCCCGAAAGCCTTTTCCAGCTTCTATATCCATCTAGGTGCTAGCTCGGGATCTCCAATCCTGTCAAACTGCGTCGGCTTCAACTTCATATATTGTTCCACCAGTTGGCCCATCTGCCTAGCCACTATGATTTCCTCTTGAGGGTTCACCGTTTCATTGCTCTAGTTCGGCTCGCCCTAACTTCCACTTTCACCAGCGTTGCCAGTGTTGGTATTCGCAGCTACAAGGGCAGCTCCCACTGCCTGGGCTATGGCAGAGTCCCGATCCTGGGCCTGCCTCTCTATGATGTCCCTAAGTCCTTCCATTGCCCTCAGTAGACCATCCACCCTTGGATCTTCAGCTGCGGGCGGCCTCGCCTCTTGGTCTTCTAGGTCTTCTGGATGGGTTACTCATCTCTGTCACTTACTAACGAACCTGATCCATAACAAGTTCAGTAACAGGTTAGCAACTTACTCAATCATCCAATCCAGGGTTACTAACTACTCCTCAACAAAACAATTACACAACAATAGTACTTCACACGTCAACATCAATTCCAGAAATGTCCCAACCAATGGCTCATGGCCGTTGCTCAAATCTATTCATTCCAGTGATTCACTAAAACTAACCACTTTCAAGCATCAAGCCGGTCAAGGTCTAGAAATGACCTTCAATCCTAAGCAGAGAACTCAATCCTCTATGCCCTGTCAAAACCTTACCAAGATAAAAAAACCATTCATAGGTGTCAAGTCACAACTAGGTATCTCCTGCCTCACCCTGACCAGTTTCCTAAGGTCTAGCTATCCGTCCTTGTCCTACCTAGTCCTCCTTATTACTCCAATCCTTAACCAACTTCGTATCGAGCTGACCTTGCTCTGATACCAAAACAAGCGGGGATGTCACACCCCGCACCCCATCGCCAGCACGCAACCATCCCTGCAAGCAAAACCACAATAATCTCTCGGCTGTCCCAAGGATCTACTTATATATAAAGAAAGATCGAGAGATGAAATAATTTACATTAAGCACACAGAAGCGTTTCCCAATAACTCTCCGTACCAAATGAATATATATATCCCAAGACTAAGCAGGACTGGATAGCATCAAAAGGTCGTACATCAATATCAACTGGTCACATTTACTACAAACCGCTATACACCAAGGCGATGGATAAACATGTCAAAAGATGTCCACAAAATCCACTAGGGAAAGGGGATCAGGTCGCCAGTCAAAAAATCAGGTCATTATCCGAAGTCACCTAGGAAGAACTGCTGGAATCTCTGGTGTCCTCGCTCTCCTCTGACGGTTCGTACTCGGAGAAAGTCTCTGATGGAACCTCCACAGAGTCTTCCTTGGTCGCTTCCTGCGACTACTCAGCCCGATCTCCCTCCACGGTCGCCTCCTGGTCCAGCTCGGATGGATCTCTCTCGGACGGCTCCACCACGATGACCTCATCCTCTGGCGGTGGCACGGGAAACTCAACTGTCGGCGTCCGCTCCGGGCCGTTCTTCGAACCAACCACTGAGCCCTCGAGAAACTCCTAGTCTGCTATCGTTTGACACCAAGGAGGTATGACACCCTCCGGAACCTCATGGGGCTTCAGCGGCCCGACCTTCCTATCCCCGTCCTGTCTAAACCAAGCGTCAAACCGATGAGGCTTCCAGTCAGGTTCGCCCTCATCTACCCAAACTACTGTACATTTCCTTATGTATATATTACCCTGCCTATCGGGGAACTCATCGTAATACGCCGTCATCTCCTGCGAGTCCCCGAATCTGATAGGCCACATTGCTATTGCCTAGGATCTGTAAAGTAGAATTTCCCCAAAAGGGGTGAGATACACATCTCAGTAAGAAAAACCTAACCCTAGGTCAGGTTGACCGTCCACTCAGGCAGTCAAGTCACTCAACCTGTCCAATTCATGAAATCACGCGGACATGACAGTCATAATTCAATAAACAATAATGCATAGAGGACAGGCATGCATTTATATTCTCATGTCACACACAGCTGCACGTATATGCTCGGCATGTCACTTCACCACACCAATCAACCTCTGTCTGCCTCATTCTCTAGCCCGCGATTAGATCGCATCAGGCTCGGCCCGCGTAAACGCATCAGGCCCCGGTTCAATTTCCAGGCAGAGTCTATGAGCTCGTATTCTGTCCCGCGATTATATCGCATCAGGACTGTGGCTATCTCAACCCCGCGTCTCCTTCGCATCAAGGCGCCACCTTTTCATAATCCACCCCGCGACCTCGTCGCATCAAGGTATCAACCTCCGCCCCGCATCTCATACGCCTCAGGGTCATGCCATGCAATGTCACAATCATGTCTCATGCCACATCATATCAATTAACTTGATTTTTAAAAATCAAATTTCATAACCAATGGCCAATGCGCATGATAATATGTTTAATAAATTTCGTGGCATGCAATTCAATTTCAATAGTACTCAGGCACTCAAACCATTCGCACATAGGCTAGATCAAACAATCATTCTATAATGTCCAAGGGCGCATCAAGCTATTACATGCGAGGATTTTCTCATAAATTGTTCCGTTCGGCCCTCGACTTACCCAATTGAGTCCAATCCCCCTAGCCTCGATTTAGGAAATTCCTTACCTCCGTTTAATAACGCAAATTACTCCTCCTTGCACCTCCTAAGGTTCGGCCAACTCAAGTACAAGGTCAATTCGTCGCGCAACCTAGGATAATCAATCGATTTTGTCAAATTTCAAGTTCAATCCCTCCATTCATCCATCCAAATCATCCATTAGATACTCCTCATCATCACAACACATCATACACACCAAATTACAAGACAATCCCAGCCTATTCAGCCCTCCACAGAACTGGTTTGGCCCAGCATTGAACCGGTTCCATTCGATTCTATTCATGCCGGGTCCAATCGGCCTTAATCTATCTCAATCCATCAAATATACACCATTCTACCTCTTATAATGTCTACCTAAGAGTTTGGAAGTCTCACCATGAGTTTCAAGTTGCGCGGTTGCCGAAAAGTCGTCGGAAGTCGCCGAAGCACTCACACACAGAATACCGGCAGATTCTGGGCATAATGTACAAGGGTTGTTCATGGTCAAAAACTTATCAAATAAATTCCAAATTTTTACCACAGAACCATCTATATATCTACTTGATCTTCACAAAATTTGAGCCAAATATTCTAAGTTTTCGGCTGTCTAAAGGGTTCAGAACCGAACCTACCTCAAACTGGAACAGATTCCGTCGACCTGTGGGAGAATGCTTGGCCCAAATTTCTCAGATCTCCAAATGACCTGATTCTAGTTGAAGAACATCGGCAAGACGTGGGGCTACGTCTGGGTAGTCGGCCGGCAGCAGGGGATGGTCGGAGGTGGCGGTCGTACGGACCGAACGGCGGCGTCCGGCGGGGTCGGGTGGAGCAAAAACTGGAGAAGAAGAAGAAGAAGAAGCTTGGTCTGGTCTTTGGGGGAACAAAAATGGCCGAATGGGGGGTTTGAGGAGAGAGAGAGAGCTATTTATTATCCCAAAAAATTTAAATTAATTGAGGTGATTGGTAGGTGGGCATTAATTGGTGAAATGATCTACTACCCTTGGATGCTTGACACTTGTCCATTGTTCTTCTCAAGGGCATCCAATGGCCATCAATTGCTCTTCAATTTGCAGCAGCTTGGGGGAGGAGAAATGTCCATTTTTCCCTTCCTTCAATTATAAAGACAAGGTCCTAAGCTTGAGGGGCATTTTGGTCTTTTTACCTCCGATGTTCGGAACGTCGTTTTTCTCGTTTCTGACTTCTTCGATAGGGCGACGGCCAATCCAATTGACGTTGAAATTCTTGATTTCCCTTTTTCAAACTTTTCAAGACTCAATTCTGATCGTTCCTTCTACCAGACGTGATTCCAGCCTATTTCGAACCGACGGGCGGCTTCTGCAGACTATACGCGTATCGACCCCATGATTCTCGTCACGTTTAGAGCTCGTCAATTCATGGCGGCCTTGGTTGTCATGTAATCGTGAGGGTTTATCGCTAGTCCCTGTGGTCTCGATCGTCACAGTCCGATTTATGATAATTTTACAAATCGTACGTTGGTTAAGCGGCATCACCCGTGCTCCAACCGCACGACGCTCGCATGGTAATCATTAATCGTTCTTAGATCGGCCTTTTTTGCGTTCCTAAATATTCCCTTGACAATCCTTATGGTCAAAGTGTCATTTCCTATTCGAGTCGCCTAGGTCCACGTATCTCGTCTTGCATTAGCCTTTCCCCTTTGGTCAGTTTGCTTAAATTGATCAGATTTGAGTGGAATACAACTGAAATACATCGCTTGATATAAATAAACTTCTCATTACAGAGTCTGAAGTTGATTGAAAATCAGAATGTCACAAGCTGGGATGGAAGAACCGAGAATCCGAATTATGGCTACACTTCAACAAAGTATGGAATGAAAATGAAGGTAAGTTATATATAAGCTATAAATATTGTCCGCAAATATATAAACTTGGTAAAAGAGATGGTTACGAAACATTTCGTCGGCATCTGACAAAAAACATCCAACGCAAGCGGGATCGACACTCGCCAATAACAAATTTTCGGGTTCGCTAATCTAACCCTCATCCTTTATTCCATTTCACTAATGCACTTTATAAACAAACATTAGCTGAATATGTTGCCCTTGAGCATGCTCCGTTCAATACTGGTGGAAATTTTAATTTTAGATATCTGGTAAACACTACGCTGGCTTCGCAAACACCATCTGTTTCGAAAACTACTCTTAAACGCGAACTTAAACAAACTTAAAAGAAACGAAAAAATGATTTGATAAGTTTTTTTGGACAATTCAATGGACGTGTACATATAGGTATTGATATTTGGAGCGATGCTTGGAATATTAATTCTTATATGGGTGTCACATGCCATTGGATATGTGATGATTGGGTTATTCAAAAAAAGACTTTTTGCATTTTGATTTTTTCCTGAAAGACATACAGCCCATAATATTTATAGACTAATTGGGAAAATTTTAGAAAAATATGATTTGATTAATAAATTTTTTTCAATTGATTTTGATAATGCCACCGCAAATACTGCTTTCATTCCCGAGTTAGAAAAAATTTATAAACCCTCTTTTGGCAGATAATTTTTTCACATTAGATGTGCTTGTCATGTTTTGAATTTATGTGTACAAGATGGTTTACGATCTCTTGTGACTTATCTCCATCCAATCAATAGTGTAATTAGTTTTTTATGGAGCCGTCATCATCTTATGAAAGAGTGGGGAAAATTTTATAAACAAAATGGGAGAACGGCAAAAAGGTTTCCAAAAGATATTTCGACTCGTTGGAATTATACCTACAAAATGCTTCTACAAACTTTTGATTACAAAGATTTATTTTGTTCATTTATTTTGAATACCGTTCCCGATATTGTTTTACTCCCGCAACATTGAGAAGTTTGCAAAAAAATTTAGATTTTTTGAAAGTTTTTAATAATGCTACTAATACTTTATCTGGTATTTATTATCCCACTACGCATTTATTTTTAATAGAGTGTGTTAATATTGCTAGTGTTTTTAATGAATATGAAAAAATATACTGAATTAGTTTCGAGTATTTTAGTAATGCGAGAAAAATGATTGCATTATTATTTGAACATTTATCTTGTCTATTTAGTTGGTATTATTTTTTATCCACGTACTGAATTAGATAGTTTATTAGATTATCCGAATGCTTATTATTATGATTATTTATATTTGAATGAAGCAATAAATATTTTAATTATACAAGCAAAGGTTAAACAAGCTATAGTAGCATTATATAATGAATTTTCTAGTAGATATGGTTTAAGTGACAGTGAATGTGGCTCTGCCCAACATAGTGTCTCAAAAGCAATGTGGGTATTTCACTTAGTAGATGGTATAAAATGCTCATGAATAGACAAAAAAATATAAAGAGACATCAACAAGTAGTATTTCTGAATTGGAAAACTATTTAACAATTGCTTTTGAGTTTAGTGATTTTGAACACAGCGCAGATTTCAAGATTCTTGTTGGTGGAAGAACCATTCAACTCAATTTCCAGTTCTTTCCCTCATTGCGAAACAAATATTAGTGACTCCTTCTTCAATAGTGGTAGTTAAACAAACATTTAGCGCTGGAGGATTAATTTTGAACCTTCGCCGTTCAAGATTAAGTTCGAAAAGTGTGGAGATTCAAGCTTGTGTCGATAATTGGACAAAGGCTAAATTTCGACAACAAGAGCTGGATCAAGAACACGAATTCTTCAATAATGACTGTGGAAATACTACCACACCACAACAATGGGTAATGACGATAGACAATGAAATAAGTTAGGGTTACTGAAGGTAATATAATTACATGGGTTTTGATTCTTCTATCCCCAAGAAGATATGTAGGCGCTTAATGATAATTCATTAAGTTCAAGCCCATTCCTCCTCTCTCTCTCTTTTTCCAAATTTTATTACAATGTACAGTTTGATTAATGATTATAATTTATAATTTATTTATTTTATTATTGAAAAAATAAAAATAAAAATTTGAAACCAAAACCGGGTGTCGTGACCCCCCCTCGAGCGCGTCGTCTCGTGGCGAGCTAATGGGTCGTCCACTTTTCTGGTCGGACGCAGGCCTCTCCTAAGGCCCGTTACCCAAGTCGTAACGGTGGTATACATGGTCAACCTTCGGTGTGGTCTGGTGACATGTGATGCGTGTACATACCAAGGAGTCGCCACCAATCGTTCTGTGGACGGTATGATTGGAAACCCTATCGAATAGTTGGGAGCATTCTATTCAATTCTGCGAAAATTAGAGAAACGGGATCGGAAACTTTGTTATGCCAACTGTCAAAGTTGACGCCCTTTCGGCACCTAAATTGAATGAGTTATCTAACCTGAGATTTCATGCAGATGACTGAGGCGCGAATGCTAACACTAGGATTTCATGCAGATAGGAGTGACTACCCTAGCACTCACAATCAGTAATGAAATTGCGCAAAATCAAGGATCCAAAACATGCGGATAAATCACATAAAAGCAACATAGCATCCCTAGTAAGGCTCTATTAACCTAGAGAAATGTCAATCAAGACTTAGGAGTATTTTTGGCGTAATTTAACCTTGAGGGGCAAAATCATAATTTTGAAGATTTTTTGGATAAGTTGCCCAAGAAGGGCAAATTTATCATTTCAGATGAAATATGGAGTCAAAGGATGGTAGAAATAGAATTGGTTACCAAATCAATCCATTTCTTATTTTTCGACAATTTTCAAAAAAAATTTGAAATTTTTAGAGTGATTTACCCTTTGAGGGGTAAAATCGTAATTGCGAAAAGTGATGAGAAGTGAAAATACCAAACAGAAGGATTGGCCAACCTTTAGACTCAAATCCTAATTTTGAGCAATTTTCACTACTCAATCGAAATAAGAAAGACAATTTATCCTTTGAGGGGTAAAATCGTCATTTCAAGAAAATGAACGAGATTAGAAGACCCAAGCATAATAATTAGTCACCTGACTGACCCTAATTCTTACCTTGACATTATCGACCTATCTCACTTACAAGGCAAAGGCGATTTACCCCTAAATGGTAATATCGTCAATTCTTGGATGAACAGATAAGAAATCCCAAAAATAGGATCGACCAGTTGTCTGTGGTCAATCCTCAATTTTTGGAAATTTATGGAATGCGTAGGAATTTTTCACAATTTCCCAACCTTTTTTGCGGATTTTCTAGGATTTTCTAGCATATTTTAGAATTTTTTGGAATTTTTCTAATTTTTTTATTTTTTTAATCATTTTTTATTTTTTATTAATAAAAAAATAATTCAGACCGGGTCGGAACCTAGCCCAGGCCCAAACCCGCACGACCCATCTCTAAAACGACGTCGTTCCACCCTTTTTTTATTTTCTAATTAATCGGATTTAATCCGACGGTTCCTATTGAACCACGTAGCTTGTCACTCCCCGAATCCGACAAGCACGCGACCATCCCACCAAGCTATACCTTTATGAAAGCTCCAGGATCCAACGGCCAATGTCTTATTCACTGAAATACACATGCATGCGGAAGCGATACCAACTCCAATTTACAAATAAGACAACACCCAATGACTTAGGACACAAGGGCACACCTTTAATAAAGGTGAAATATACTTTTCTTTATTACAAATCTAAATCCTCAATATATCTACTATACAATTCTAAGGTCACAAAAGAAAAGTCTTCAATTTCCTCTATCGACCTCGTTTCTGTGTCAATCCATGGCAAACCCGGTTTTCTTCGTCAGGGACCTGAAAAATGTTGCCCACAATGGGGTGAGATTGACATCTCAGTAAGGTGGGTTCTAACCCTAAGTTAGGTCGAACGTCCACTCAGGTAGTCGTACATCCCAATAATTTCACTCACAGGCATATCAAGCACAAGTCAATAAAACAACAACATACAGATGACAAGCATGCAACTGTGACAATATGTCATACTCAGATGATAATGCACAATTCATCCTGCCATCTCGCCACAACCACCTCTTCTTGCCTGCCTCAATCTTCAGCCCGCGATTAGATCGCATCAGGCTCGGTCCGCGTAAACGCATCAGACCGTCATTGGCAACCTGCATAAACGCATCAGGTTTCAATAAATCTCCAGGCCAATATCATCGCCTCATACCTCCGTCTCGCGAATAATTCGCATTAGGACCGTGGCCGTCTCAACCCCGCGATTTCATCGCATCAGGGCGCCACACAACATCAACTCGACCCCACGATTTCATCGTATCAAGGCGCCACACAACATCAACGCTACCCCGCGATCTTGTCGCATCAGGGTATCCACTTCTTGCCCCGCGTCTCATACTCCTCAGGGACTCGCCATGTCATGCTCATGCCACAATCATAACTCACGCCATGATTTTCAATTCATTTGCACACACACAATGCTAAGTGCCAATTTCAAGTGCAATTCATAAAGCTCGTGGCATGCAAAGCAAATCAAATGGTATCCGAACATGGCAAACGACTCAGGCACAAATAATGTCACACACAAACATCCTGTAACGTCTTAGGATATAAAGAAAGCTATCCCCTTGGACAAATCTTCATAAATCAATCAATTCAACCCCCAACTTACCCAATTGAGTCCAATCTCCCTATCCTAAATTTAAGAATTCCCTTACCTTGCGTTTGATTACACAAATTCCTCCTTGCAAGTGCCTCAAGTCTCGGCCAAATCAATCCAAGGGTCAATTCACCGCGTAACCTAGCATATTCAACCAATCTGTCAATTTTCTTTGCCTAATTCCTCAATCCATGAACCATAATCCTCCATAACCTAACCCTCATCATCTTAACATGTCTTAATCATCAATTTGAGTCTCATAATCCAACCATCATCAGCCCAACAGCCCCGGCCTTGCATAGAACTGAATCGATTTTTCTCGGTTCTGTGCAAACCGAGCACAACCAGCCCTAAATCAACTCTAAATCCATCATTTAATCATCATCCTACCTCTTAACATGTTTATCTAATGGTTTATGAGGCTCACCATGAGTTTGAGGTCGATTGGTCGCCGGAATCCCGTTGAAAGTCGTCAGATTCCTCAAGTCAGTTTTCCGGCAGATTTTGTCCATAGTTCACAAGACCGATTTGAGTTCAAAACTTCATCAAATCACTCTCAAATTTTTATCACAGATTCATATATATGTCTACTAGATATCCATAAAATTTGACCTCAAAAATACAACATTTCAGCCTCCTAAGTGGTTAGAAACCGAACCTACCTCAGGTTGGAGCAGATTTCGTCGGGTTTAGGGAAAACTCTTGGTCGGAGCTCCTCGTTGGTTCAAATGCCTCGCTTCCACTTCGAGGAGATTGGCAAGACGTATATCTAGGTTGGTATAGTTGGCTAGTGGTCATACGGTGGCCAAAAGTGGCCATCATGGGCGGCAAACGGCGGGACCAGTGCTAGGCGGCGATCGGCAGAAAGCAAGAGGAAGAGAAGAGAAGTTTCAGTGGTTCTTGAGGTGTGTGGCCGGCCAAATGAGTGAGGAGAGAGAGTGAGAAGACTTATATTCAAGGCTTGAGTCAATGCTTTGAATGGTAGGTTTGGCATAATAGATTTGACCACTCTTTACACCATCCATTGACACTTGTCCTCAATGTCAATCATGCATGATCCAATGGCCCTCATTTATCCTCTTTTTCGACAGCTATGGGCAAGATTTAAAGTCCAAAATGCCCTTCTTCAAATGCATGGCAAGGTTCTAAGCTTGAGGGGTAAAAGGGTAGTTTCACCCCGACGTTCAGAACGTCGTTTTTCTCTCTCCAATATTTTTCGATAGGGCGACGGCCAATCCAAATGACGTTGGAATTCTTGATTTTTCATTTTCAATTTTCAAGACTTGTTTCTGATGATTTCCTCTATCAAACGTGATTCCAACCTATCCCGAGCCGACAGGCGGCTTTTGCAGACATTACGCGTATCGACCCCGTGATTCATATCACCTTTAGGGCTCGTCAATTCTTGGCGGCTTTGATTGTCATGTAATTGTGAGGGTTTATCACTAGTCTCTATGGTCTCGATCGTCACGATCCGATTTAGGAAAATTTTACAAATCATGCGTTGGTTAAGCAGCATCACCCGCGCTCCAATCGTATGACACCGCAAGACAATCCTTAATCATTCTTAGATGGGCCTCCTAGTGATTCTAAATATCCCTACGACAATCCTCATGGTCAAAACGTCATTTCCTATCCAAGTCGCCTAGGTCCACGTACCTCGTCTCGCGTCAGTCTTTTCCTTTTGGTCAGCCTACTCAAATTGATCAAATTTAAGCGAAATATGATTGAAACACATCGCTTGATATATATAAAATTCTCATTAATGAGTTTGAAATTGACTGAAAATCAGAATGTCATATGGCTGCTCCTTAACCTTAGGATCGGTTGACTGAAACCTACAGCTCAGATCAAAAGCCGACTACTCCTCAGTCGTCAGATCTAATTACTTATATCTACGGTCGCGATTGAACGACTCGGCTAATTCTCGACCGTTCGATCAGATTTATTATTTTTTAAAAATTCAATTTTTATTAACAGTTATAAAACTGATCGAACGGTCACCAAGCCAACACGTGGCACAACATAGACCGTTCAATCATCTAACAGATTCAAACTGAACTCCAACGGCTCAGTTGACGTGGCATGCCACACCAGCGCCACGTCAACACATTTGACCGATTGACCGTCGTGTCATTGTCTTCTTCTTAGAGCATTCTTCTTCTACGACGGACGGCCGAAAGACTCCGGCGATGATCTAACAGTGAAATCTCGACGAAATCGAACATGACCAATGCCAATCGACTAGTCTCAACGTTTCGTATCACATGTCTCACAATCATACACTATCATTCTCAGAAAATAAGCTAATCAAGCTTTACACAGTTCAACTATGGCTATTATAATCAAGCAACATGGAGTATATTGGACTAATTCATTCACATGATCACTTCTAAATGAGTTCAGAAGACTTACCTACAAGTCAAATTGACCTGGTAAGGTCTAGGATAACCTAGACAAGCTTCGACTGAATCGACAATGGTGACGAGGTTCGAATGCGAGGTTGAACTCAATGTCAATGCAATCAAAATGCATACCCATGTTTAGTGACGTCTTAGAGATGTTTCACACACATCAATCGCAAGAATCGAAATCGAAATGAAGATCCGCCATTACAGGTCAGAAATGGAGCTCGAAGGTTGACTTACCGTTTTTCGAGAGCACATGCGAGCTAATGTGATTGACTCTGCAAAGCTCTAACAAACTTCTCCAAGTGGAATTACGACTCGGTTTGGCCTTAATCGCCGTCATCGATCACCCACAGGCCAAACTCGAGCTCTCAACGACAAGGGTCGAAGAGCGACTCTTCTCTCTCTCTCTCTCTCTCTCTCTCTCTCTCTTGATTCTGTTGTCCTCTAGAAACATAATCAACCACCCCTCTTGCTCTCGAAAGCCTCTAAAGGCTATATACTGATTTTCAATTTTTTGGCATCGAGCGGTGGGAGCTAACCGACTCCAAATGGCACGTAGTCGTGCATGCCATTTGGTCCAAACGGTGCCAGAGATGGTGGGTAATTCCGTCAAGTCAGAATGGTTCTCCGGCGTGCACGAATGGATGTCCAATTTGGCCATTCCATGAAAGTTGACTTTCACGACTAGCGGGATATTGAGCATCCAATTCCGCCTTGCCCCGGCGACCATTGACGTCGCCACCAGTCTTAATCGATGCGTCTCCTCTTGAAGATTAAAACCCCACCATATATCTGTCAATTGTGGTTGATCCTGTCACCGTTCACCTGTGCGAGTTCTTGGGAAAAAAGATGACACTGTTTGGACCGATTCGACCGGTCTGATTGGGCGGTCTGACCAGTCAGAACCGATTTTGATCCAATTTTCGAAATTAGTAGCAATTCGACTGGAAATTTTTGCAATTAAACCTCATAATCGAATTTGGGGCCTGAATATTATCTAAAAATGTGATTTTGCCCAAAAGTTCATGTCAATTACTATGAAACCCTCAAATTTTCACTTAATTGCAAATCGAAAATTTGTGCAATTGAGGGCTCAAACGGTCAAATTGAACCGAACCACCTATGCCAATCGACTTAGAATGATGAAATACATTGGGCAGTGGCATCAATTGGAAAAGGTAGCCCTTGGATTGAAAGTAATTTCAATTATGCCCAAATTCAAGGGCTAAATTGCAATAAATTATGCAATTTTGCTCAATTCATGCAATTGAACAATTTGTGCAAATAATTAGACTAAATTGCAATGAAGGACAATTATGTTGAATGTCAAAACCCTAAAAATGCCAAAATTACAAATTAAAAGACTCAATTAACATTTTTTTACAAAATTCAAGTAACGAAAGAACACATAAAATTGAACTTGAATTTAGACTTTTTATGAGGTCAAAAATACAAGGGAATTAAAATAAAAATATTCAGTATTTTTTCATATTTTTGTGAACTCAAATGCTATTTTTCTTGAATTTTTATCTATTTTACTATTTTTTGAAAATATTAAAAAATATGAAAAATAAAGAAAATTATTTTTTGTTCAACAACGGTTTCTTAGGTTTGGCCAAGGCTTCCAAAGTTGATTTTACAATTTTTTAAATTTTTATGAATTTTTTGTGAAGTATTCAAAAATAAACTAAAAAAGACTAATCGAAAATCAGGTGTCAATACCGAAAATCGGCCCAGAACCACAAGTTCCCCCTTTTGGTGGAAACGGAACCGGCGATTCCGTGGAATCGGCCACGTCTACCCCCGGACTTCCTCCAAAGCCCTTCGGCTATGCTTTTTTAAGTAGAGTCGGAGGGCGCTCCACCCTCGCTCCTTCCCTCACTTTCTTAACGCTCTCTATTTTTATTACTCACTCCACACTTACACTCTGCCGGGACCTAAGGATGGTTCACTACTGACTAAGTAGGCCCAACATAGATCACAACACTTATGGGATGATAAGGTAAATGATAAATTCAATGGTTGATATGTAATTACTAACCAAAAAATTGAACATTTTCATTGGTAGTCCATTTTACATTTCACAAATAGATCAGTCTATGACCTTTAGATGCCAGCAAGCGGCACTGCATAGAGGCAAAGTTTGTCCATGCATAGTCCCTTATATGCAAAATTGGGGATTTTATGGAGTTTACAAGATGGGATTTGTACAGCTTGACTAGCATTTGATTACTACATTGGTCGAGCGGTGGAGGCCTTAGACCCATACCTTCTATATGCCAGAAGGTGAATGCACGATCACCTTGCAGGATATTGCATTAATCACCGGGCTTTCCAACGATGGACTTGCAGTAACTGGCCATAATGATTGGAACTGGGGCGCTCTCTGCAACCATTTGCTTGGCGCTCGCCCAGACAACTTGCACGGCATGCAGATAAATTTAGCCTGGTTGACTCAAACCTTTCATCATCTTCCTTATGGCGCCGATGACGGCACCGTAGTAAATCATGCTAGGGCCCTCGTCCTCCGCCTACTTGGAGGATCAATTTTCATGGACAAATCAGGTGCCCTGGTATGTTTGTTGTTTCTCCCATTGTTGACCAACATCGAGGCACCTACGCCGTACAGTTGGTGTTCAGCGGCACTAGCATAGTTGTATCGTAAGTAATGTCGTGCAACCCGTCCGAATGTGAAAAAAATGGGCGGTGCCCTACATGTACTTCAGATTTTGCATGGGAGCGCTTCAAACGTATCTCCCCTACATTGTCTTGCGATGCTCTCTTGCCAGAAGCACCTTATGATAGTCGGTATGTGATATATTGCATTTTTTTTTGTGCGTCGTTAAATCTATCCAGTGCATATAATACATTAAACTATAATGTGTTTCGTTCATGCAGCTGGAGCCGGGTCCGATGTACAACTGACGTCCCCATGCATATTGTGCAACACATACACTTACAATTTGATCAAATGGCACCCGAAGATATAGGTTGAATATACTGTTACTTTTTAAATTATTTTTTTGTTTAATTTGATATGATTTATTACAATAACAGATTGATTGGGAGCCCTATTAAGAATTTCGAGATGATGTGTCGGATTATTGCCTGCATGGACAACACTATTGGAGGTCGAAGGTCCCACTCATCTGTCACTAGATAGTTGAGTGGCACTATCTAGACCATGTACTTCGACAGTTTGGTTTGGATCAGCCAATATCTGTAAAACTTGTAGATCATACTATTTTGCATCATCTTTATAACACGCCATCCAAGATGAATTGGGAGATTAAACACAGACGGTGGATTAAATTGTGGGAGCAACATGTTGACTATATAGCCCCGAGTCGACAACAGGCGGAACAACCCCATTTCCATTCAACATATATAGAGTGGTTCTGTCGACACACACAAAAGTGGATTTCTTTTCCGAGAGCCGCCTTGGGTTCAACGATTCATGCAAATGCTTTCAATTTATTTCATAAATTATTGGTATTTTATAACTTATGTTAATTTTCATATCATTACCAGGCTGATGGCATCAAACAAATTATACACATCACGGATTCAGTTGGTCATACCCCTCAAGCTTGGGAAAAAGTTAGGACGATAGCTAAGGCAATGCTAAACACTCTGAAAGAGAATAGGCGCCTGATAATGATGCCACCACCCCAATCGACAACTACCGCGGCTACCATTGGGTTGGATGACGAGGATGACCTTACTCAAACTGATCAGCCGACCTGGAGGACTCCTCGAGGTCATCAACCTGATAATGTCGTCCCCTATTTGGTGGAATATCATATGGCAAATATCGCCCCCAAGTTCATTCTAGAGTTCAGCTAGCATTTCGATGCAGGGTACACCCAATTTGCCGGATCGTTTGGCGAGGGATCCGCTTATGCAGGGTACACCAAATTTCCACCTTTGCAGACTTCGGCTAGCTCTCCCGGAGAATATGGACCTGATTACTCTCAATTTTAACCAGACCCTCCCCTAGGATATGGCATATTTCCACTTGATATGCCTTCGTCATCGGTATGTCCCTCTCAGCCAACTCCTCATTCCCACCGGTACAACACTAGTTCTCCAAATGCACGGAGACAACCTCCTTGCGGAACAGGAGGTCATGTGTCACGTCCCGAACCCGTCAAACACGCAAAATCCCACCAAGGCCGTCTTATCTCGGTGGTAACCAGGATCCGTCGGCCAACCATTTAAAAACTTCTAAATGATAGAAACATATGGAAGCGATAAAACTTCTCCATTCAGTTCAATTTTAAGATGACTCAAGACATAGGGAATGTCATCTTATAAACGCTGATTACAGGTTCAGAGGATACAACTCTAACTTCAAGATAACATGAAATCCTTAAAGTCACAAAAATGTAAATCCATTTCCTATAATTACTTCTTTAGATACCGATCATTGGCAAGCTCGGATTTTCATCGCCTGAGACCTGAAAAAGTTAATCGCACGACGGGGTGAGATATAAATCTCAGTAAGGTAGGTCCTAACCCTAGGTTAGGCTAACCGTCCTCTCAGGCAAATGCAATAACAAACAATTTGTACAAGTAATCACATGAGACATTCAACTGTCAATAAACAGCATACAAATGTCAAGCATGCAGTCATGGCATCATTTCACATCATTCGGATTAAACACACGTTGCCATGTCAAATCACAACTTCCTCCCTTCCAGTTTGCCTCTCTTTCATGCCTGCATTTAGAACGCCTCAGGCTCGGTCCGTGTAAGCGCATTAGACCATCTCATTGACCAACTCGCGTAAACGTATCAGGTTTTCAATTTCATTCTAGGCCTGTGTCGACACACCTCAACTCCGTCCCGCGTTTCAACGCATCAGGACATTGGCCATTTCAACCCCACGTATCATACACCTCAGGGTGCCATTCAATTCAAACCCCGCGCCTCAGTGACTAAGGGCGTTCATCCACACAATCCCGCATCTCATACGCCTTAGGGTGCCATTCAATTTAAACCATGCACCTCAGCGCCTCTAGGTATCCAGTCACATATTCCCGCGTCTCAACGCATCAGGGTATCACAACTTCTCAGACATGCCAAATGCTCATTTCAGTTCATAGCACATAATCAATTGCAAACTCAAGCAATGAGCAACACATTAATGGCATGCGAGACAATTAAATTCAGCATTCAAATGTGACAATCAATCAAGGCACGAGCATTGTCATACATTCAAATCATCTATGTCTTTCTAGGACGTACATTGGACAATCACGGTATAATCTCTCAAGAACCGATCAAATTCATACTCATACCACCCAATCGAGTCCAATCCTGCTATCGGAGGTTTAGAATCCCCTTACCTTGTGCTATAGCCAACAAAATTTCCTTTCCAAGCACTCCAATGGCTCGGCCCTAAGGATCCAATGATGATTAAACCGCGCAACCTAAGGAAATTTCGTCCAATCGTTAATTTCCTTGCTCAAATCATCACCCCATTAAACATACACCTCATGGACCTATCAATTAACATCCTCACACTTCTCAACGATGAATTTGGAGCTCACCTTCGACACCAACAGCTACCCACAGAACCGGTATGCTTAGAACTAAAATAGGGTATACCCGATTTGTGCATACCCCAACTTAACAACCCTTAAACTAGCTTAAATCCTCAATTTATCCACTAATATACTTGCTAACATGTAGTTCTAAGGGTTCGGGAGCCTCACCGAAAATTTGGAGCCAAGGCGACACCAGAAAGTCCTTGAATGGCGCCGGTTCTTTCCGGTCCTCCAACGGTCAGTTTCTACCCTTCAAACACAAGATCCATTTGGGGCCAAAACTCCAGCAAATTCCTTCAAAATTTTTACCACAGTTCATCCAACTTTAATACTATAAGTTTAGAAGACCTCACCGACAATGTAAAGTAATTTGAAGTCTTGAAGTAGCCAAATGAAGACATTCCCCCAACTCGGTCAAAATATGCCTCGTCTGGACCTTTGTCCACTCAAATAGAGCTACGGGAAGATCTACAGGATCAAATTGAGCTTATAATATGTCTATGGAAAGATAAGACAATAAGCTTTCATTTGGAAGTGGTCTTAACTCGATCCGATATCGAACGAAGAAGATATGGTCGGAATAGTGAGACTGTCGAGACTGGTCTACTGGGAGCTCTTGAATTCAAAACTGACCAGCCTGATATTTGCTCCTTCAAATGGCTCTATGGGACAAACGGCTGGGTGAATTTAGACCCATAATACTTTATTAGAACGGCAAGACGATAATATTTCCAATGGTAGGTGGTGTGCCTTAATCCGATGACGGATGAAGAAGTTGTGGCCGGAATGGTGAAGCAGTCGGGACAGAGTGACGGGCTAGTCGGCAAGAGAGAGAAGAGGGAGAAGAAGAAGAAAATCGGCAATGGAGGGGTGTTCGGCCAAGAGGAGAGAGAGAGAAGTTTATACTTCAATGGGCTTTGTTAACTTGAGTTGAATGGTAGGTTAAAAGTATTTACATCAACTCATAGCCTAATCTTTTGACGCTTGTCCTCATGTCAATCAAGGCTCATTCAATGGCCCTCATTTTTCTTGATTTTCGACAGCCTATAGGGTATTGTGATTGACCAAAATGCCATTATCCAATTATAAATGCAATGCTAAGGCTTGAGGGGCAAAATGGTAATTTTACCCTCGACGTCCGGAACATCGTTTTCCTAATTCGAATTATCTTTGATGAGGCGACGTCTAATTCAATTAAAATATTGAAATCTTTATTTTCCATTTTCCAATTTTGAGTTTTCATTTCATATCTCAAGCCTCGAGGGGTTAGAAATTCGGAATGTCACAACTCTTCCCCTCTTAAAGAAATTTCGTCCTCGAAATTTGCAACCTTTTAACCATCCAGTCCTTTGGTGTATCGGCATCTCATCGCATCCTCATTCTTCCGAATAATTCCTTTCATGACTTGACGATCTTACTTGTCCTTTCAGACCAAAGCCATCTTTCCCTAAGACTTGTCTCCTTCAATCCTCAATTTGATTTGCTTCTCTCCATTCTCTTTCGATACTCCTACATCTGTCATCATTTCATCCTCGAGCGTTCACATCATCTCTCCCATTTGTCCATCACCATTATTACTAAACCCTCGCCAGAATACACTCTTTAATGTTCATACCATTCGGCGTATCAATCCTTTCAAGGGCATGCCTTTTTCTTGTTGGCACGTTCAACACTTAACCTCATGTTCGACTAACCAAATTTTCAGTCCATTTCATCGATAATATCGATGCAAGTCTGGCACACCTTTGTGTCATCCCAAGAGACACCATAATTCTCCTTTTGAATTTCTGATAAGGTCATTTCTTTAAGTTCCTTTCCAATATTGGACTCGTACTCTCGTTCTTTGGACTTTAAGGTTTCTACACTCAAATTTGAGGTTTCTTTCCCAAGTATCCGAAAATCTGGATTTCCTCACTATTCTATCTATTTCCATAACCCCTTAAATGTCAGGGTTTATTCATCGCAGCATCTCATTACCTTTCTGACTTCACGCTTGATGCTTCAGGTAGTTATCAAACTAGTCAATTGACAACCTTCCAATTTAAGAGTTGGATTTTTTATTCCTTGAGCAAAGCCTATCCTTTATCCACCAAATGCACAATGCTCAGTTTTCACTTATATGCATCCGCTTCTTAAATCACTCTTTTCTAGGCGATATAGGATATTTCATCCATAGTCCTTAAGCAATCTCCTTCACACACGTTGTTCCTCATTCAATTTTTCTAGGCAACCACATACCTCAAATTCTTATGGTTTGTGTAAACTTGAAACCTCTCCATGCGAGTCGTGTTTTCCAACTTCATCGCAAGAATATTTGCAAGCCAACTCCAACCATGCATTAGACGTTCCAACTCATATAGCTTTACCATTACAACGTATTCACATAGCCCACTTTAGTTTGATTTACTACGACTCAAATTTCCTTTCTGCGTCACGTCATTATGATTCACTCGACCCCTTTTTAATTCCAAATAGGAACACTATTGTCAGCGTAGTCATCAACTTGACTTAATTCCTCAAAAACTCTTTTCGTATTCATTCATCCATTGAATTGTTTTTGTAGGAAATCTTCCCCCAATCCATCCATAACAATTCACCAATTCCAGGAACTTTCAATTTCCGCAACTCACATCGATCTTAGTCGATTCATCACTTATTCCATTCATCAAGGGCTCCACAGGAATTTCATTTTCCAGAAATTTCACTACTGAGGAATCTTATCTCATCAGGCCCACAACTTGTGCTCTTCACAATTAGCAGCACACAACGAGCATCTCTTTAGAGTCCGTGGGATATTTTCAAAGGTTATTCATGTTTCTCCTAACTCCTTAAATGAGTCTATTCATCGTCTCTAAAGACGGTAGCAATCAATCCAATTATTCATTCGATACTCAATCTGACTTTTGTCAATTTCTTTCTACCAAGTGTCGAATTTTCAAACTGTTCTTCATACTTTTCACTTGAGAGCTCAAACCTTGGCCCTCTACTCTCATGAGTCCCCACTTGAACTACACAATATTCTGTTTATTTTTGTCACTCCTTTCTCAAGAAGCATTAGTGCCTTGACCTCTTGGTTTCACAACCAGCTAATGCGACCTTATGTCAATTTCGTCATTTTAACTCAACATCGACATCATCCTGGAATTCAACGTTGTTCACAGGATAGTTTCTCGGACTTGATTTTCAAAAAATAATCATTCAAGCTTGCGTACTCCTCGTTAGTCCGGACGTTTTATTTTAGCACCAAAACAATTGGCATTTTTTTTCTTCCTTCCATACTAGAATCTCTTATCGTATGAAGGAAACCATACACTTCAGTGGCATTCTTTTACTTTTAATCCACCTTGTCTTTCTTATCCTATAGGACATCCGTCTTGGAGTCTCGCCAACAGCAGCTCCTTTACTTCCGGATTCTAATGCCACCACACTTTAACATTCTCCTTATAATAGTTCAGCCACCTCAAGTGACAAGTTTCATTCTTCCTTGGTCTCCACAAATTCATATTTTAGATATTCAATTCGACTTCCTCAAGTCGCCTTGCGTTTACAATCTAAGAATCCTTTTTGCTTATTCACCCATTCATTAAAATCGCAAGTAACTAGGACCATCAAGTCTATTCATCTTTCTTTAGATCAATGATCATGTTATGATCCAATCATCCTTAAGGACAACGCCCTATTCTCTAGGGGTGATAACTCGCAATGCCACTTTTAGTGGTTTCGATTCAACCTCAATCAATCTCATAAAATCCACAAGGTCTGACAGACTGACACATCAACCTCCCTATTATTCCTCATGACAACAAAAGGTTAATCACCATAAGCCTTATGTCATAGTAACGACATTTCCTTACAGGCACATTCTATGTTCCACAAGTGAAGTTCTCTTTTCTCACAATCCATGAACAGAAATTCTCTTACTTATTCCTCTCCCGATCATCCACTTCTTTCCTTGATGTCCATTACGGTTCATCAGATTCGGGAATAGCAATTAGCATAAGGCCTTCAAATCCCAATCTACTCAAAGACTTCACGTCTCATTTAAAAGGGTCCTTGACCACCTTTACCATATACTTAAACGACCTTGAGAACTCTATCTCACACTGATCGATCGTCCTTGGATCCTTTCATGATTATACGGATCCAAACAACCTTTGCTCTCGAGCAATCCCAAGAGGATATTTTTTATCGAACAACTCAACAGGGGTAGTCCAGGTAGATATCATGTCCTTGAGGAAACCCTTCCTCTTGTGTCCTTTCACCAATTACTAACAACCTCTTAAGGCTAAAACTGTCAAGGTCACTTTCTTTCCTTAGTGTACCCAAACCTCTAAGGTTTCCTTATCAAGATCCCCAATCTAGAGGGAGACAATTTCAAATCTTATCCCTCTACCTAACTTAGTCAATCTCAACCGTATACATAGTTTTACAAGCTTTTCCAAACTCTCGTGATCCTTCCCACACATTTAATTTAGAAAAGATTAACTTAGAGTCATCTTTCTCGTGACTTCCATCACTATAACTTATCAGTACTAGCATTTGTCACCATAGTGACTTAGACAATCATGGCTCCTCCTTCTCAAGCTTGCTTAATCAACAAATTTCCTCATTTTCATTTAAAGTTCCCACGACCCATTCAGCTCTTGGGTCTCGTATGATTAACAGATCGAGCCATATTCTATTTTGGTACTCATACTCTAATACCTATTTTTACTCAATTCTCATGATCCATATCAGTTTTAGGATCTTCCATACCATGTATACTCGAGCCCAATGCTCTTCTACGACCATACCTTGGTCGTTTAACCTTATTAGGTTCTTATGTCACTTGAACCACTAAGATCCCCTCCAGGAATGAAAAACTTAAGTCATCTACTCAAGTCTATCAGTCTCAGGCTGCTCATCTCATCATTCATCATTATCAACCTTACATGGTTCCCAAACAACTCTCAACTAGTTGTCCATTACCCAAAGATTCCAGACTCTCATCAGTCAATGACTTTCAACAGGCCAGCCTCAACAAGGAAACTTCTCAATCTTCAGCCAATTACTAGGCAAGCCTCAACTAAGCCAAAACTCAACTAGGTTAACACTGAGCAAGTACTCAAGGCAACAATTCAATGAGTCAATCGATCATGCTATAAGTCTAAGGTATCTGTCACTCTGTCACAAACACGACATGCTTTCTCATTCTCAACAGGCATTAGTTCAATGGGTATAAACCCCACATGCCGTTTACTCTCCCAGTTAGACCTTGGCCAAGCCAATTACATGATGCTAATTACAAAACATGCCCAACAGGCCAATCATAGACATCACTTTTTCTTTCAAACGCCATCCACCGCCAAGCACAAAGCTTTTAATTATGCCAATCACAGGCATCATTTCACACGTCATGCCACTTTTGAACATCTTCTTCGAGGATCAATCTCATGCCATACATCTCTTAACCACAATTGGACTCAACCTGATACATAGACTTCTCCTTTCAAGTTATGACTTGGGTCATTCCTACCTCTTGCCATATTAGAAGCCTCCCAAGAGCAGCTCCTTATCCGAACCTCTCTGTTCCGGCGATCACTCCCCGCCCTCAAATCATCACTCCTCATCACTCCAAGTCTCAATCACATTGGATCAAGCTGACCTTACTCTGATACCACTTAAACGGGTATGTCACGTCCCGAACCCGTCAGGCACGTAAAATTTCACCAGGGCCGTCTTATCTCGGTGGTAACCAGGATCCGTTAGCCAACCATTTAAAAACTTCTACATGATACAAACATACAGAAGCGATAAAACTTCTCCATTCAATTCAATTTTAAGATGACTCAGGACAAAGGGAATGTCTTCTTATAAACGTCGATTACAGGTTCAGAGGATACAACTCTAACTTCAAGGTAACGTGAAATCCTTAAAGTCACAAAAGTGTAAATCCATTTCCTATAATTACTTCTTTAGATACCGATCATTGGCAAGCTCGGATTTCCATCGCTTGAGACCTGAAAAAGTTAATCCTACGACGGGGTGAGATATAAATCTCAGTAAGGTAGGTCCTAACCCTAGATTAAGCTGACCGTCCACTCAGGCAAATACAATAACAAATAATTTGTACAAGTAATCACATGAGGCATTCAACTGTCAATAAACAACATACGGATGTTAAGCATGCAGTTATGGCATCATTTCACATCATTAGGATCAAACACACGTTTCCATGTCAAATCACAACTTTCACCCTTCCAGTCTGCCTCAGTTTCATGCCCGCGTTTAGAACGCCTCAGGCTTGGTTCGCGTAAGCGCATCAGACCATCTCATTGACAAACTCGAGTAAACGCATTTGGTTTTCAATTTCATTCCAGGCCTGTGTCGACACATCTCAACTCCATCCCGTGTCTATACGCCTCAGGGTGCCATTCAATTCAAACCCTGCGCCTTAACACCTCAGGGCGTTCATCCACACAATCTCGAGTCTCATACGCCTTAGGGTGCCATTTAATTCAAACCCAGCGCCTCAACGCCTCAAGGTATCCAGTCAAATAACCTCGTATCTCAAAGCATCAGGGTATCACAACTTCTCAGACATGCCAAATGCTCATTTCAGTTTATAGCACACAATCAATTGCAAACTCAAGTAACGAGCAACACATTAATGGCATGCAAGACAATTAAATTCGGCATTCAAATGTGACAATCAATCAAGGCACGAGCATTGTCATACATTCAAGTCATCTATGTCTTTCTAGGACGTACATTAGACAATCGCGGTATAATCTCCCAAGAACCGATCAAATTCATACTCATACCAACCAAATGAGTCCAATCCTGCTATCGGAGGTTTATAATCCCCTTACCTTGTGCTATAGCCAACAAAATTTCCTTCCCAAGCACTCCAATGGTTCGGCCCTAAGGGTCCCATGATGATTCAACCGCGCAACCTAAGGAAATTTCGTCCAATCGTTAATTTCCTTGCTCAAATCATCACCCCATTAAACATACACCTCATGGACCTATCAATTAACATCCTCACACTTCTCAACGATGAATTTGGAGCTCAACTTCAACACCAAAAACTACCCACAGAGCCGATATGCTCATAATCGAAACAAGGTATACCCGGTTCTGTGCATACCCCAACTTAACAACCCTTAAACTTGCTTAAATTCTCAATTTAGCCACAAATTTACTTGCTAACATGTAGTTCTAAGGGTTCGTGAGCCTCACCGGAAATTTAGAGCCAAGGTGACGCCGAAAAGTCTTTGAATGGCGCCGGTTCTTTCGGCTCCTCCAACGGTCAGTTTTTGCCATTCATACACAAGACCCATTTGGGGCCAAAACTCCAGCAAATTCCTCCAAAATTTTTACCACAGTAGACCTCACCGAAAATGTAAGGCAATTTGAAGTCTTGAAGTAGCCAAACGAAGACATTCCCCCAACTCGGTCAAAATCTGCCTCGTCTGGACCTTTGTCCACTCAAATCGAGCTACGGAAAGATCTATAGGGTCAAATTGAGCTTATAATATGTCTATAGAAAGATAAGACAATAAGATTTCATTTGGTAGTAGTTTTAACTCTATCTGATATCGGACGAAGAAGATATGGTCGGAATAGTGAGACGGTCGAGACTGGTCGGCTGGGAGCTCTCGGATTCAAAACTGACCAGCCTGACCTTTACTCCTTCAAATGGCTCTAAGGGACAAACAGTTGGGTGGATTTGGACCCATAATATTTTGTTGGAACGGCAAGACGATAAGGTTTTCAATTGTAGGTGGTACGCCTTAATCCGATGACAGAAGAAGTTATGGCTGGAATAGTGAAGCAGTCGGGACAAAGTTACGGGCTGGTCGGCAAGAGAGAAAAGAGGAAGAAGAAGAAAATCGACAATGGAGGGGTGTTCAGCCAAGAGGAGAGAGAGAGAGGGGTTCATATTTGAATGGGCTTGGTCAACTTGAGTTAATGGTAGGTTAAACGTATTTACATCAACTCATAGCCTAATCCTTTGACACTTATCCTCATGTCAATCAAGGCTCATCCAATGGCCCTCATTTTTCTTGATTTTTGGCAGCTTATAGGGTATTGTGATTGACCAAAATGCCTTTATCCAATTGTAAAAGCAAGGCCAAGGCTTGAGGGGCAAAATGGTAATTTTACCCTCGACGTCTGGAATGTCATTTTTCTGATTCGAATTACCTTTGATAAGGCGACATCTAATTCGATTACAATGTTGGAATCTTTATTTTCTATATTTCAATTTTGAGATTTCATTTCATATCTCGAGCCTCGAGGAGACGGAAATTCGGAATGTCACATCATGCACCAAGACGGCTTCATTAGAAATTGTACTTGCGGGTGATGATTCTTATTTTATAATGAAGATCCCATTTATTTTTTAAAATATCTTAAATTATAATTTAAATTAATATTACATACAATCATCAATTTTTTAAAAAAAAATCTAGCAATTAGGTTTGCCTTGAGAGGGGAGGGCTGGGCCTGGCTCGACAATGGGGCTGCCGAGTGCACTGGGTTCGGCATCCTAAGTGCCGAGTGTACTGGGCTCAACTGTGTGACTGCCAAGATGGGGGCCCTATTTGTAGTCAGACTGCCAAGCGAGGCCCGCGAGGCTTGCTCGATAGTGTGATTGTCGACTAGGGGTCCGCTCGGCATTAAGACTGCCGAGTAGCCCCCGGTTTGGTAAATAAAAAAAAACATGCCTGAAATGGTAAATATATATTTTTTTACCCTAGTTTGAAAAAAAAGAGGGTTTTTTTCCAAAATAATTCAAAAAATTAAAATATTTACCAAATTAGGTAAATAAAAAAAATTACTGATTTGGGTCTTGCGCGATAGTGGAATTGCCGCGTGAGACCCACGTGGCAATCAATATGTCGTGCAAGCTTTGCGCAACATTCAAATTACTACGCATGCACTTGCGCACTGCCTTGTGCGACAAGCACAAGGCATGACATATATATATATATATATATATATATATATATTAAATTTGGTAAAAAAATTACGTTTTTCAATTTTTTATATTTATAAAATTTCAATTTTAATAAAAGAAATCAAAGCGAATGTAAAATAATTATTTTATAATTTTTTGGGCCTCTTGATGGTTTCCCTGTTTAAAAAAAAAAATCATACGGCGAAAGTGAAGTTTCATGAATTAGAATGAATAATTCGTGCCGATAGCTCATGGGGATATGTAGTCCATGCCGCGAGCCGCAACCAACAAGTCGACAGCGTGATGAAAAAGTATAATAAAAGTCAAAAGTCGAACATGACTCCAAAGTTTTGAACGACTAACGAAAAATGCTGTGATGAATCAATTATCCGGTATGGACAATTCACTTTCCCAATGGCTAGTCCTTTTCGAAGGTCATGAACACCCTTAAGTGAGTATGGAGATATTTACTCTTCTCTAAGCATTTTCTACAAGGCATGCTACACTTGTCAATTATATATTTTATATATATTGATTCATTACAACATTTTTCGTTGATTGTTCAAAACTTTGAAGTCATATTCAACTCTCGACTTTTATTATATTTTCTCATCACGCCGTTGATTTGTTGGTTATAGCTCACGGCATGGAGTGCGTATCCCCATAAGCTCTCCGCATGAATTATTCATTCTAATTCATGAAACTTCACTTTCGCCGTACGATTTTTTTTTTAAGGGATCATCGAGCAAATAGCTCATGGGGATACGCAGTCCATGCTTCGAGCCGCAACCAACGAGTCGACGGCGTGATAAAAAAGTATAGTAAAAGTCGAGAGTCAAACATGACTTCAAAGTTTTGAACGAGCAACGAAAAATGTTGTGATGAATCAATCGTCCGATAAAAACATTTTATTATATATATAATATATATAATTGACAAATGTAGCATGCCTTGTAGAAAATGCTTAGAGAAGAGTAAATATCTCCACACTTAATGAAGGGCATTGTTCATGAACTTCGAAAAGGACTGGCCATTGGGAAAGTGAATCGTCCACACCGGATGATTGATTCATCACAACATTTTTCGTTAGTCATTTAAAACTTATGAGTCATGTTCGACTTTCGACTTTTATTAGACTTTTTCAGCACGCCGTCGATTTGTTGGTTGCGGCTCATGGCATGGAATGCATATCTCCATGAGCTATCCGTACGAATTATTCATTCTAATTCATGAAACTTCACTTTCGTCGTACGAATTTTCTTTTTAAAAAAAAGGGCGAGCACGAGAGGCCCAAAAAAATTATAAAAAATTTATTTTATATTTCCTTTGGTTTCTTTTATTAAACTGTAATTTTATAAATATAAAAAAATTGAAAAACATAATTTTGTTTACGAAATTTTTAAAAAAAATATGTCATCGCTGCACAAGGCATTTGTTGGAGAGGCACTTTGTCACACCTCGCGCCTAGTCACGAGCGCGTGACTCCCTGCAAGCACAAACTCTCTCTCAAGGTCCTAGGATGCACATGGGTCGAGAGGTGAACCACATCGATAGCAAGCGGAAACGATAATAAACAACTCCTCCGTAGAATGATAAAATGGGACCTAGGTAACGAGAATACCAATAAAATACATAAGTGCCCAAATATTTATACAAGAGCATGGCAAACTAAACTTGCTGGTCAGTAGGGGTGATAGGGTAAGTGCAAAAGAGGGCCATCATCATCGCCAAAAGAAGCGGCATCGGGGTCACCATCAAAACATCGGACTAGAAACAGGAACTCCTAAGTCAAGCTGTTGGAGTCGTCAGTATCCTCGGTATCCTCAAATGGCTCGTACTCCAAGAGTGTCTTAGAGCAAACCTCCACGGTACCCTCGAGTGTCTCGTCAGTTGATGGCTCCACCTGGTCGTCTTCAGTGGCCTCAATCACGATGACCTCGTCGGTGTCCTCCAAGGTCGGGATCCTTTCAAGTACGTTCCTCGAACCGACTTCTAACCACTTGGCCTCCACTGAATCCCGAGGGGGATGACACCAGTTGGGGATTATCCCACGGGGTACCTCAGTGGGCTTCAGTGGCCCTGTAGAAACATCCCCTACCTTCCTAAACCAGGCCTCAAATCTATGAGGCTTCCAGCTGCTGCCACCCTCATCGACCCAAACCACCGTGCATTTCCTAACGTACACAATTCCCTGTCCGTCCAGGAACTCATCAAAATATACTGACATCTCTTTCGGGTCCTCAAACCTGATTGGCCACATGATCACGGTCTAGGATCTGAAAATGGGGTCCCACAACGTGGTGAGATTTACATCTCAGTAAGGTAAGTCCTAACCCTAGGTTAGGCTGACTATACACTCAGGCAATTGCAATCAAGGATATAATGCATAATAATCACATGAGGCATTCAGCGGTCATTAAATAACATGCGAATAAAACGAGTGTCAAGCATGCAATTCTGGCACCATACACATCATCAGGATTAAACACACATAGCCAAGCCAGATTACACCTTCCACCCTTCCATGCTTCCTCATTATCACGCCTGCATTTCGAACTCCTCGGGCTTAGTCCGCATAAATACGCCTCAGACCATCTCATTGACAAACCCGCGTAAACGCATTAGGTTTTCAATTCACTCCAAGCTTGTGTCGACACATCTCGACTCCGTCCCGCATTTCAACGCATCAGGACTTTAGTCATCTCAACCCAGCACCTCATACACCTCAAGTTGCCATTCAATTCAAACTTCGCGCCTCAGTGCCTCAGGGCATTCATCCACACAATCTCGCGTCTCATACGTCTCAAGGTGTTACAATTCTTCAGACATGCCACATGCTCATTTCAATTCATATCCCATGCTCAATTTGAAACTCATGCACGAGCAACACATCAATGGCATGCAAGGCAATTAAATTTGACATTCAAATGCAACCATCATTTCGTGACACAAGCATTGTCAAGCATTCGAGTCATCTATATCTTTCTAGGACGTACATTAGACAACTATGTCATGACCTTCCAAGAACCAATCAAATTCGCGCTCAATTCGCCCATTCAAGTTCAACCTTCCTATCCAAGGTTTAGAACTCCTTACCACAAGCTTAACTCAATAAAAATCTCTTCCCAAGCACTCCAAGGATTCGGTCCAAATAGCTCAAGAATAACTCAACCGTGCAACCTAAGGAAATTCATCCAATCGTCAATTTTTTTTGTTCAATTTGCCAATCCATGGAACATAAACCTTATTGACATGTTCATCAACATCCTAACATGTCTCAATGATGAATTTGAGACTCAATTCTAACACCAATAGTCCCCAACAGAATCGGTATGCACAGAACCGAACAGGGCATTTTCGGTTCTATGCATATCTCAACCATTCAGCCCTTAAACTAACCTTAATCCTCAATTTATTCACTAATCTACTTGCTAACATGTAGTTCTAGGGTTTGGGGAGCCTCACCGAAAATTTGAAGCTAAGGCGACGACGGAAAGTCCTTGAACAGCGCCGGTTCCTCCGGGTCTTCAACCGATCAGTTCTGGTCCTTCAAACACAAGACCCATTTGGGGTCAAAACTCCATCAAATTCCTCCAAAATTTTTACCACGGCTCAGAATACAAATCCCCTAGGTTTCAACAAAATTTGGTCGAAATATACAAAGGTTTCAGGGTTCTATGAAGCCTAAATCGTGGCTTACCTTCAGCTGCGGCTGTTTCCGTCGACTTCCAGGAGATTGGCCGGCCAGAGGTCCTTAGGTAGTCCAATGGCTTGCGTCCACTTTGAGAATGTCGGCAAGAGGATGAGGAAGGGACTGGTGATCGGGTTGGGTCCAGGCGATGGCCGGAGGTGGCGGTCGGAGCGAGCGAACGGGCGACCTGCGGCTGGTCGACGGTGCAGCTCTCGGCAGCAAGAGAAGAAGAAGAAGAAGAAGGTGATCGGTAGAATGGGGGCTATTCGATCAACGAGAGAGAGAGAGAGAGGTTTATACTTCAATGGCTTGGTCAACTTGGTTGAATGGTAGGTTAAAAGTGGGTCTATCAACATCAAGGCTTAATCCTTTGACACTTGTCCATGTGTCAATCAATGTTCATCCAATGGCTTTCAATTTCTTCAATTTTCGGTAGTCTATAAAGGGGCTTCAATGACCAAAATGCCCTTGTCTAATTATAAATGCAAGGTCAAGGCTTGAGGGGCAAAATGGTAATTTTATCCCCGACATCTGAAACGTCGTTTTTCTGATTCTAAATTTCTTCGATAAGGGGACGGTCAATTCGATTATAATGTTGGAATTCTTGATTCTCCATTTCTAATTTCGAGACTCGTTTCTGAATCATTTCTCTATCAGATATGGTTCCAGCCTATTTCAAATTAACGAACGGCTTTTGTAGACGTTCCTATGATTCATATCACAATTAGGGCTCATCAATTCTTGGCGACTTTGGTTATCATGTAATTGTGAGGGTCTATCACTAGTTCCGACGGTCTCGATCATCACTGTTCGATTTAGAAAAATTTTGTAAGTTATACATTGGTTTAGCGGCATCACCCACGCTCTAATTGTATAACGCTAGCAATGCATTCCTTAATCGTTCTTAGATCGGTCTTTTATGGCTCTAAATGCCCCCTCGACAATCTTTATGGTCAAAGTGCCATTTCCTATTCGAATTCCCTAGGTCCACGTACCTTATCTCGCGTTAGCCTTTCCCTTTTGACCAGTCAATTCAAGATTGATCAGATCCGAGCGAGATACGACTAAAATACATCGTTAGATACTTTCTCATCAATGAGTCTTGAAATGACAGGAAAAATCAGAATGTCACAACTCTTCCCCCTCACAAAAATTTCGTCCTTGAAATTTACATTAAACCCGTTACTCAAACAAATGGGGGTATTGACACCTCATCGTTTCCTCGCTTTCCCACGTAGCGCCTTCGGTTTCATGTGCTTCCAAACAACTTTGACCAATGGAATCATTTAATTCCTCAAAATTTGCTCTTTTCGGTCTTTGATCCTAACTAGCTTCTCCATGTAGAATACTCTGTCATCCACTTCTATAACATCGTGGTTCAGCACATGCGTTGGGTCCGGTTTGTACTTCCGTTGCATGGACACATGGAAGATGTTGTGCACTTGGGATAGATTAGGTGGTAAGGCCAGTTTGTAGACTAAGGTCCCAATCCGCTCCGGAATCTCAAACGGACCTACGTACCTTGTGCTCAGTTTTCCTTTCTTTCCAAATTGGGATAATCCTCTCATCGACGACACCTTAAGGAAAACATAATCACCTACTTGAAACTTCGAAGGCTTACGTCGTTTATCCGCATAACTCTTCTGACGACTCTGTGTTGTCTTCAGTTTATCCCGAATTATCTTCACCGCTTCCACCGATTGCTCTACCAACTCTAGGCTTGTGATACTTCTTTCCCCAACTTTGTCCCTGTAAATCGAGATTATGCAAGCCCTTCCATAGAGTGCTTCAAACGGTCCATTCGATTGCTCTATTGATAGCTATTATTATATGAAAATTCTACCAAATGTAGATGATCCTCCCATCCACCTTTGAAGTCTATTACGCACGCTCGCAACATATCCTCGAACGTCTGAATCATCCTCTCCGATTGTCCGTCCGTTTGTGGATGGTATGTCGTATTAAATTGCAGTCGAGTCCCCATGGCATCCTGAAGGCTTTTTCAGAAGTTCGTTGTGAACTTGGGGTTTCTGTCTGATGTGATCGTCACGGGCACTCCATGTAGTCTCACTATCTGCCTCATGTACAATTCGACATATCTGTCTATCGCGAAATCCTTTCGCACAGGGATGAAGTGTGCAGACTTGGTCAATCGGTCCACAACTACCCAAATAGAATCATGGCCTCTCTGGCTCCTTGGGAGTCCCATCACAAAATCCATTGTTACGTGCTCTCATTTCCATTCAGGAATTCCTAGTGGCTGTAATTATCCACCAAGCTTACAGTGTTAGGCCTTCACCTGCTAGCATATAAAGCACTTTGCTACATGCTTCGCCATATCCACTTTCATCCCGTTCCATCGATAATGTTGACGTAAGTTCTGATTTTCGTGCTTCCTAGGTGAATACTATAATTGCTCCCATGAGCCTCTAATAAAATCCTTTCCCGGAGTTCTTCGTACTTTGGCATGCATAGACGTCCTTGGAATTTCAAGATTCCATCCTCTAACACTTGGAATTCTGGTTTCCTTTTTGTCACGTCTATCTCCAAGATTTTCTGAATTTCTGGGTCCGTATGCTGCAAGTCTTTTATCCTTTCCTGGACCTCAGGTTCTATTCTCAGTGTGGCCATCAAACTGGATAACTGACAGACCTCCAATCTGAACTTAGAATCCCTCAAGTTCTCGAATAACGACCACCCTTTCACCAGTAGACAGACGATGCTCGATTTTCGGCTAAGCGCATCCGCGACTAGATTCGCTTTCCCAGGATGATACAGTATGTCGCAGTCATAATCCTTAAGCAACTCCATCCATCGACGCTGCCTTATATTCAGTTCATTCTGAGAAAACAGATACTTAAGGCTTTTGTGGTCAATGTAAATCTAGAACCTTTCGCCACACAAATAGTGTCTCTAGATTTTCAGGGCAAAGATGATCGCTGCTAACTCTAAATCGTGAGTTGGATAGTTCATCTCATGCGGTCTCAATTGTCGGGACACGTAGGCCACTACTCTTCCATGTTGCATTAGCACACAGCCTAGCCCCTTTAGCGAAGCATCGCTATATATCTCCTGTTGGAATCGTCAACACCGGTGCGGTTGTCAATCGATGTTTGAGCTCTTGGAAACTCCTTTCGCACTTATCCGTCCATTCGAACCTCGTTTCTTTCTAGTCAATCTTGTCAGTGGAATTGCTATAAACGAAAACTTCTCCACGAAACATTTTTAATATCCTGCCAATCCTAAGAAACTTCGGACTTTCGTGACCATAGTAGGTTCAGGCCAATTCATTACAGCTTCGATCTTTGCAGGATCCATAACAATCCCTTCTCCAAATACCAATGACCAAGAAATGCCATTTTATTCAACCAGAACTCGCATTTGCTAAACTTAGCGTAAAGCGAGTGCTCCCTCAGGGTTTGCAAAACAATCCTCAAGTGCTCTTCGTGTTCCTCGTTACTCCTTGAGTAAATCAGGATATCATCGATAAAGACTATGACGAATCTATCCAAGAATTCCTTGAACACCTGATGCATCAAGTCCATAAATGCGACTGGAGCATTGGTCAGTCCAAAAGGCATCATAGTGAATTCGTAGTGACCATACCTTATCCTAATAGCGGTCTTAGGTATGTCTTCTCTCTTAATCCTCAACTGGTGATACCCGATTCTCAGGTCAATCTTAGAGAATACCGCAGCTCCTTGCAACTGATCAAATAGGTCATCAATTCTCGGCAGCGGGTACTTATTCTTCACTGTCACTCGGTTCAACTATCTATAATCGATGTATAGACGCAAGCACCCATCCTTTTTCCTTACAAACAACATCGGCGCTCCGCACGGTGAAGCCCTCGATCGAATAAATCCTTTGTCCAACAATTCTTGCATTTGTACATTTAACTCCTTCAGTTCGGATAGGGACATCCTCTAGGGTGCCTTCGAAATCGACTCCGTTTCGGGAGCTAACTTAATCACAAATTCTATCTCTCGCTCTGGTGGCAACCCTGGCAACTCTTGGAGAAATATGTCAGGAAACTCACGCACTACCGGGATGTTTTCTAGTTTGGGCTCCTCGGCAATCATGTCCATAACTGCAACTAAGTACGCTTGATATCCTTCAGTCATCAACTTCGTCACTTCAAGAAACGAGACTAAAGGAATCGAGGTTCCTCCTCGACCTCCCACGAATTAGAAACTAGGGCGGCCTTCTGGATAGAAACGAATTATCCTACGACCACAATCCACTACTGCCTCCTGTTTACCCAACCAGTCCATTTCTATGATCACATCGAAATCATGCATGGGCAACACAGCTAAATCAATACTCTCCTTACTACCACCAATTACAATTTACAATCCGCACAACCCAACGAAATCAATACATTATCTTTCAACGGGGTGGCAACATGTAAAATCACACTCAACGGTTCTAACTTCATATCAACCAAATCAGCAAATTTGGCAGATACGAACGAGTGTGTTGCGCGAGGATCAAACAAAGCATATGCAGCTTGGTCACACAAACAAACCGTACCTGTGACCATGCTTGGCATTTCTTTTACCTCCCTGTGGGCTACTGTATAAACTCTTCCCTAAGCTGGAGGTCGATCCTGATCAATTTGGGAAGTGGTACTCGACGGTCCAGCCTGTGGTCGTTGCCCTTGAGGTCTATTTGCTAGAGCTTGGTTCAGGTACGTCCTCATCTGGTGGCCCATCTGACCCCACTTGAAGCATGCTCCTGTTCTTGCTGGGCAAGGTCCATTACCATGCCTTCTGCCGCAGAGGCGACAGCTCCAATTCATGAGGTTTGGTGGCTTCACAATGTTCTTCCTCACGGGAGGGACGAAGCGCCTATTGCCAGCCACTGGTCTCTTACCAATCTAGCTATTTTCTCTGAATAAATTAAACCGCGATCCAGATGCGGCATTCCTCTCCTTCAGATCCTTCTTAATCATTTGTCCTCGTTCATAGATTTCCTTGTAGGTTCTCAGATTCAGGGCTATCATCTGGCTGCGAAGCTCATGCCTCAGTCTGTCCCGAAATCTCCATGCCTTCTCTAGAGGATCCTTTACCGATCGGGGTGTGGTTCCAGCCTATCCCAAATCGACGGGCGACTTTCGCAGACATTACGCTTATCGACCCCATGATTCATATCACGTTTGGGGCTCATCAATTTGTAGCTGCTTTGGTTGTCATGTAATTGTGAGGGTCTATCACTAGCTCCTAAGGTCTCGATCTTCACCGTCCAATTTAGGAAAATTTTATAAATTATACGTTGGTTAAGCGGTATCACCCGTGCTCCAATCGTATGACACTTGCAAGGCATCCCTTAATTATTCTTGGATCGGCCTTTTTGTGGCTCTAAATATCCCCTCGACAATTCTTATGGTCAAAGCGTCATTTTCTATCCGAGTTCCCTAGGTCCACGTACCTCGTCTCGCGTTAGCCTTTTCCTTTTGGTTAATCTACTCGAATTGATCAGCTTCGAGCAGAATACGACTGAAATCCATCTCTAGATACGCACTTCTTATTACTAAGGCTAAAATCGACTGGAAATTAGAATGTCACAATGGCGGTCAGAGCGAGCGAACGGGCGGCCTACGGCTGGTCGGCGGTGCAGCTCTTGGCAACAAGAGAAGAAGAAGAAGAAGAAGAAGAAGAAGAAGGTGATTAGCAGAATGGGGGTATTCGGCCAAGGAGAGAGAGAGGAGGGGTTTATACTTCAATGGCTTAATCAACTTGGTTAAATGGTAGGTTAAAAGTGAATCTATCAACATCAAGGCTTAATCCTTTGATACTTATCCATGTGTCAATCAATGTTCATCTAATGGCTCTCAATTTCTTCAACTTTCGACAACCTATAAAGAGGCTTTAATAACCAAAATGCCTTTGTCCAATTATAAAATGCAAGGTCAAGACTTGAGGGGCAAAATGGTAATTTTACTTCCGACATCTAGAACGTTGTTTTTTTGATTTCAAATTTCTTCGATAAGGCGACGACCAATCCGATTATAATGTTGGAATTCTTGATTCTCCATTTTCTAATTTCGAGACTCGTTTCTAAATCATTTCTCTATCAGACGTGATTCCAGCCTATCTCAAATTGACGGACGGCTTTTGCAAGCGTTACACGTATCGACCGTGTAATTCATATCATAATTAGAGCTCGTCAATTCTTGGCGACTTTGGTTGTCATGTAATTCTGAAGGTCTATCACTAGTTCTGACGGTCTCGATCGTCACCGTTCAATTTATGAAAATTTTGCAAATTATACATTGGTTTAGCGGCATCACCCACACTCCAATCGTATAATGCTAGCAATGCATTTCTTAATCGTTCTTAGATCGTACTTTTACGGCTCTAAATGTTCCCTCAACAATCCTTATGGTCAAAGTAGCATTTACTATTCGAATTTCTTAGGTCCACGTACCTTGTCTCGCGTTAGACTTTCTCTTTTGGCCAGTCAACTCGAGATTGATCAGATCTGAGCGAGATATAACTGAAATGCAGTTAGATATTTCTTCATTAATGAGTTTTGAAATGACAAGAAAAATCATAATGTCACGATTGCGCGTCACTAATGCTTGCGTAGTGATTTGAATGTCGCGCAAAGCTTGCGCGGCATATTGATTGCCAGCGGCAATTTCACTTACCATCGGTCAAAATTTTTTTTTATCTAATTTGAAAAATATTTTATTTTTTGAATTATTTTGGGAAAAAACCCGAAAAAAGCCCCCCCTTCTGACCCAAAAATAAAAAAATCTCTCTCAGCCGCCGGCCCGCAGCCCCTCTCTCTCGACCCGCCGCCGCGTCCCCCCTCCCTCCCCTAAAAAGCACTCCGCCACTCGCATCGCCTGAAGCCGTGTTTACTCCCTCCCTCCCTCCCTCATCTCTCACTTGGGACTCTCTAAGCCGCCGCTCTCTCTCTCTGTTATCGCCGCCGCGTCTCACCTCGCCGTCACCGTCTTGAGCAGCACTCCGACTCTAGCAGTGCCGCTCGCCGTTCTCCCTCCAGGTACCCAGTCTCTCTCACTCTTTGTCTCTCTCTGTCTCTGTGTTGGTCGGTTGACGGCGCGTGAGCAGCAAGCTTGGGCATTTTATAAATGGTCTCATCTGCAACTGGGGCTCTGTTTTTTCTTTTTAGTGCTTTTAAAACCACTAGTTTGAATGCATCCGATGCTTTGTATTCCATCGTAGTTTCTTTTCAGTCTCTACAAGGAAAAATTTCGCGGTCCTCCTCGGGTTCGAGTGTAGTCTCTGCCCACTCTTTTCACTGTTTTCTCACCAGTTTTGTCTCTTATTCGCCAGTTATTTGAGTGTGCCTCGTGCGACATTTATCGGCATGAGCTTTCTTCTTGCGGGTGTTTGCCAGTTGTGTCAAGCGCACCACCTGTTTGATTAAAGTTCAATCTTTTACAATTCTTTATCCATTCTTATCCCAGTTCTGCAAGGACGACTGATGTCGATTGACCCTGTGATCCTTTAACTTTGTTGGTATTGCCAAAGAAGAGCTTTAACGGAATTTGTCAACAGTAATTTGCCGCTTTTGATCATGGTTCCAACGATATCATGCTTTGATATGTGAGCTATTATTGACGGTTTTCCTTTTTCCCAGTTGATGCGCAGCTCAAAATATACAATAAATCGGAGGTTCCTTATGTTCAATCTTAGCCTAATTGAGCACACATATCGGTTACCTCCTCATCTGCTCAGCCTATCCCTAGATAAAGCGGTTAGACATGAGCTTGAGTACCTTTTCTTAGATAAGGTTTGTGTTGGTACGTGCATTTGTTCTGGTTGTTCACTATTTTTCTGCTCTATGTAATGTGATCTTCAGTTAAATAACTTTGAAGGCTGATGCTGTTCGTCCTTATAATGAAGGTTATTGCAAATTTGGGTCTTTGCGTTTCTGTCTATGATATCAGAAGAATTGATGGTGGCTTTATCTTTCCAGGAGATGGTGCACCTACTTACACGGTACTTTATTCTAATTATATTTGCTGTTTCAGGTTTTGTGCCTTAGTTGAGTTTACTTTATATGGCAACAAAATGAGTCGCCCACATAGGTCATCTTGAGGTATCTGTTAGTCAAAATATTGTGGGATAGCATTTTCCCCTTCTTTAGTGATATTAGTAATCAAAATTTAAATATTTTATTATCCTCCTTCTCACAAGCATATGTATTTTACCAATTATATCAAACGCAAATTCGTAACTTGTATAAGTTAAGATACATCCTTCAATATCACTGAGCATCTCATTTTCTTAAAAAATGAAATAAAGGATTATTTTGAAACACAAGGACTTTTTCATTCTGACTTAAAACATACAAATATTTGATCACTAAGGATATGGATCATCTCCCATGGCATTATCCAGAACGTTGGAACATTTTGAAAGATTGCGTTGCTGCATTTTTTATTTTTTATTTGGTATATAAAGAATCAGTGAAACTTATGGTTCTGTTCTTTTATGTAAATTGTTTCTTGTCTTGTTGTTAGAGACCCCTTCTATACTTAAGCTCAGGATCTTCAGTAGCTGGGATGGAATAGTCGGAATTTTTCATCTTTTAAATAATGTGACTTGCATAAGTGGTTGCTATACTTGAGACTATGATGCTTGTTAGGATCTTCAGTAGAGCTGGTCGTGCACCGAACAGCCTGTTCGGAACAAAGTGCAAAATGGGCAGGCTGGTAAGTTGTTTTGTTATTGGGCCCAATCCACCCAGTCCCCATCATTTTATAAAGAATTCTGCAATCATGGTCTAGCTTGGCCAGGGTTTTTAGACCTTGTGATTTGACCCGACCCACCTAGGCCTATTCATTTATTTAAGTATGATCTCACAAATGTGAATGGGCTCTTGAATATATATAAATTGTGTGAGTTGCACATAAGAACGGGATGTTCGATCTAATCCAAGGTTGCCTCTATCATATTTTAGTTTGTAAAGGGAAGCTATTGCTTCATACGGTTCCACTTTCCTTTTTGTTTGCTTCTCTTGTGCGTATTGGCATGAAGGCATAAAGACCTTAGGTCCAAAAGCTTCCCTTTTTGTTCCATTTGTACGATTGACACGATGATTTCCCTTGAAGTACTTCCTTCTGCCATGTTTAAATAAGGGAATGAGCTCTCCTAAGCTTGGTTTTCTTTTTCATTTTTCTTTTTTGCCAAAAGTCACTTCAGAAGTTATTCTCCCCTCTTACAGATTTTGCATGTAGTAGAGCATAAGAAAAACATTCAACCGATAATGTTTTCCGCGATAATTGAAAAAATCCTAAAATTTGCAAAAGATAGTGCTATCTTCACTGTCCTAGTCACTTTTATTGAAATCAAATGAAATCTAATAGAAACTGCCAAGATTACCCACATCTTTTAGGGTAGTAAGCTTCAATTAAACAACTATCAGAACATCCCTGTCCCCACAGCCGCCTCCCTTACCCAAAGGAGAAAAAACAGACTTTAAAGTTCTGTTGCTCAGGCAAGACATTTTCTTGATGAATTCCTATCCTTCCGCCTACTCTATCCATCATAACAGAGCTTGTATAGCTGAGTCTTCCGTAAATGAATTGCCTGAAAGAATATTTATATGTGCAAAAATGTGTTTGATTTTAATCTATGAAGACTCGTGCCTCTGTTTTCGATTGAAACCGTTGCGAAGCAAAGTGAGTCAAAAGTGTTATTAGATTTGTCAAGATATCATGTTTAGGAAAATTTTCATTGAATTTTGTTTTTGTTACACAATTCTCTCCTATTGTTTTCCACCTTTTAGATTATCTAATTTCAAATGCTGTAGAGAGTTTCTGTAGTAACAGTCATTTGATATCATTGTAGGTGGAATGCAGACTGCTGGTGTTCCGTCCATTCGTTGGGGAAATAATTGATGCGAAACTCAAAGAATTTGATAAAGATGGTTTGCGCTGTATGTCTCAATCTGCACATGTTACTAGACTCCGTCTTGTTTTGCTTCTTTCCTCTGAATATCTGTGTCATGCTTTTCACACTGGTGTAAAATTGGAAAAAAAAAAATACAAGCAACAAATGCATGTATGTGCCTCTTTTTTGGTCTTATGGTGAATTTAGTGTTGCTGCTTCATTGTGACATATATATCCTTGAGGATATACGTCTGCACAGTAACTAGTAACTACTACCCGAGGGAAATAATGATTGATGAAATATGCTATGCTATCTACACAGTAATGTCAGCTAAGTTAACATCCAGCGTCATTTGATAGAGTTTTATGCATTCTCCATCTTTTCATCGATAAGAGTGACAAAAGACAAGTCATAACTTGTCATCAGTTCAAAAATATTTCTTGAATGCATTCTATGATGTGCTAATGCAGGGCAACATCTTGATTTTTTAAATAATCCACTGGGTTCGTCATTGTAGTTTTGATTCAGTATCAGATATCTTTCACGTACCAAATTGTGAATGGATTAGCAATTGATGCACATCTAACTAATAGCAACTCCACAGCTTCTTATGGGAGCTCCGGTACTTGTTGGGTTGTCGCCTCTTTATGACTATCAATTGAGGATCAACATGTTCTCACCTCACCACTGCATGAAACCAATTTATGTTTTCTCAGAGTGAAAAGCTATCTTTCTAAGGGTTATATAGTATCCATAAATGACCATAGTTGCATTTTCTATCACTTATTGATAGTAATAGTCTAGTTTTCTCCTGCTGAATTGTCTCTGTGGTTTTGAGGAATCAATGCGTGCATGTTTAGTCGCACGCTACAGGTTTAAGTGCGAAAAGTCTTGCACTAGATCGCCTAGGACTCGCATTTTCCCAGTGGGATTTGTGGTATATTTGGTGGGCAAAGGGTTTATTCACATTTTCCCAGTGGGATTTGTGGTATATTTGCTGGGCACCTAAAGTAACATTCAACCTTGGAAGAAAAGGCAAGAATCGAGCTTAGGTTTTCGATTAGTTGCGTTCTAAAGTGAAAAGGAACCTACGTGATTGGTGGGGGTGTGCTATGGAAGGTTAGGAAGTTTAATGGAAAGCGAAAAGGAACCTATGTGACTGGTGATGGCATATGCTATGGAAGGTTAGGAAGTTTAATGGATCAATTTGCTTAATGAAGGAAGAAAGGTAAGTCCCTTTTTTTTTTTTTGGGGGGGGGGGGGGGGGGGGGGGTGTTCAGAAAAGAAAGGCAAGTCTGGGAACGAGATTTTTTGGGTCGATGTATCTCACCTGTTCTTGTCAATGTGTTGCCTTCTCTATATTCTCTCTCTATGAATTGCCATCTCGCAGAGCTCATGCTGTTCTGAACTATCTCTCTATAATTGTTAACTATCTTGAATTTTTTTTTGGAAATTCTCTCTGATCTTGTTGAGTTGTTGTGTCTTTTTAAGTTATTAATTCCTGTTGCAGTATCTCTTTTATTTTCTTGAAATCTTCACTTTTTGAGGTACTTTACTTTGGTATTGATTTCTAGTTATAGATTTGTTGAATCCATGCAAGAGCTTACCAATTTAATGTAATTGATGGGTGACCAATGGTCAACATAGAAAGTTCATTTCTTTTGCTTTTTGTTTATGAGCTATATGTTACACTTGAAGTAATGCCGTATCTATGATTGGCAGTATCTATGGGATTTTTTGATGACATTTACATACCATTTCATCTCCTGCCACATCCATCCCGTTTTGAGCCTGACTTAGAAAATGGGTAAGAGCCTATCTTTTCTTTAATATGCTTAATTTTTACTGGAAATTTATTCTGTTCTTTGGGAGGCTCTTTGTGGGTGCATGCATGTATTGTTTCTATGTGAGAAATAATTTTTGGTCAACCCATGCCTAATTTGCAGGAACCGGTTTAGATGGATCTGGGAGTATCGTGAGGCAAATGGGGAGGACGAAGCTGATCAGGCATCAGGCACAGTTTATCCTATTGATGAGATTGGCGAGGTTTGGATGTTACTTTGGTTTCTTAAATATATCATTGAAACTATCATGTTTTTTCCAGCAATTTACTTGTAACCTACTTAGTTTCTTTCTTTGAGATTATTTTGAAAAAGAAAATACAGAAGCTTGTCTTATAAAATGCAGACTATCAGATTCAGAGTTCAAAGTGTAAATTATCCTTCAATTCCACTGGAGCAACCAAAAGATTCTAAGCCATTTGCTCCTATGGTGATTACCGTGAGTTCTTTCTCAAACCACATGTGGTGCCTGCTTCTACAGCTTTGTTTCTCTGTTTTATTCTCTTCAGGCTGCATTTCTAGTCTAGCTCCAATGGCTGCAAGTTCTATACTCCTTACACACTTCATTTGAAAATGAAGTACTGTCTGCTAGCTGCTTCATTGCCCCCTTTGATTGATGTCTCTTCATGTGATTGCCCAAGTGTTTTCTTAGTTTCCTTCTATGTTATCTCCTCTTCTTTAAAACCTATTCGGATCGGTCAAGCAGGTCTAATCCTTTCTAGACTTTTTACTTTACAGGGATCACTTGATAATGATGGTTTGGGTCCAATTTCATGGTGGGAGTGATGTGTATTTTGGTAGGTAAAGCGGATCTGTCAATAACAACATTGATTGTGTCCAGCCACAGAAAGGGTACTTAGCTATAGCATCTCCTGTATATGTTCCATTTGTTCATTATTTGTATTAAATGCCATCTCAATTGAGGTCATACTTGCTAGAAATCTTATCAGTCTTCCATTTTGGTGGTCACAGGCACCTTCTGGCGTGATGACATGGAACAGTGACTTAAGGCCAAGTATCTGTGTCTTGTCACTGATGACTGTGGAGATAAGCTATAGGAGGAATGCTACGGTTAATATATAGGCCACTATCGGATTTGGCAATGTATATTTCATGTCCTGGTTTGAATGCCGTCGCCTTCCATCGATTTTTCTTCTCCTATATCATTGTTCCACCTCATGTTGAGTTCAAAATGCAAGCTAAGTATTGATCAAAGTAGCCCAATTGTGCAGCTATTCGTCATTGCAAGCTCTTTCTCTTCGATGTTTCTAGGCGCAGAAAAGCTCTTTTTTTAATGTCTGCACGGAAGAGGTGCGTATGGAGTTTTTCACATTGCTTCACTCTCTTGATGGTGGAACCTCCTGCCTCAGCTTAACTGAAGCATGCGCGTGATTTTCTCGATATCTTTGGTTGTGTTCTCTTTGATATGATTGCAATGGTTGTTCCTAGTTCTTTATCCTACGGTTGCGAATTCTCTATTGCTTGAATGAACCGTGCCGAATCGGGTTAAATTTCTCCTTGGCTTGTTTTCTTAAGCTATGCCGGAAAACTGAGTAGAACGAACTCCTATGGCAGACATTGAAATCAATGGAGCTCAAATGAGCTTGGAAGGCGGTTTGCCTATGTCTTCATCTATCGGATGGAGAAAAATTTTCCCCTTCTCGTTAATAACTTGCCAAAGAGAATTGACCGAGGGTTAAAAAGAACGCATAGAACCATGTCTCCGTTGCCGACAAACTTCGGAAAGCTTGAAACGGTTTGAAATTTGCTGGAGAATCGAGGAATCTACACGAATGCCTTAACCTCGGTTTCTAGTGTCATGTGTTGTAGAAGTCAAAAATCTTCAGTTCAAAGTGGAAGTGAGCCGGAGTCCAGTTGTAATATGGGGTCAAATGATTCGAAAGAGAAGAACATTAACGAAAATACGAGTACACATTAAGATCTCACAAGGAAAAGGTAGTATATACTACAGGCACGTTTGAGTGAACAATCTCTGTGGATTCTACATTTTCCCCTGAATGATCCTCTCACCGAAGCTCAGAGGGACAATCCCGACTCTTCATCCTCTTCAAGGCTCGAGGCGTAGATGATGTAGAGAGCCCAGATGAGCCCGAACACCCCGAACAGGATCCATCCGAGCAGGTTGTTGCTCAACCCGAACGGCAGCCCCGTCCCTTCGGTGGTCATCCTGTCGTCCACCAGAGCCATGGCCGGGCTCGACATGGTTGCCGCGCACAGGGCTGCGATCAGCGACGCGCTCATGCCCACGCTCAAGGCTTTCTCTGGCTCCGACGCCTTCCCTTCCGTGGAACACTTGACTCTTCCTCCCTTCACTGCCATTGCAGGCAATCCTGTGACCATAAAAGGATTCAGAGTGTCGGTTTTCACTCATCTTAATGAGTTCATTTCTTTTTCCATATTGAAGTAGCAACACTCTAATAGGGATCAATCAGTGAGAATACTTCTCAAAACTGTTGCCAAAGGAAATGGCCGAGACAGAAAAAGGAGATGGGTAAGTTACCAAGAACCGGGGACGATGAAACCCCAAGTGGTCTCTTCTGAGGACAGAGACCTCTGCACGAGACCATGGAGGTTGCAGAGCTTGCAGTGATGGTGGCCATCTCTCTCGTCTTTTCTCTCTCTCTCTCTCCAAAGAGATGTGTTGCTGTGTGATTGGCAAGTGAGAATGGTTTATCTGATGGAGGCTTGAGAAGAGGGTTCTGCATCAAAACAAGAAGCCACAACAAGAGCACATGGATAGCAGGAAAGCCCCACGTTTGATATCCTCTATCCGCACCTGCCCAACCCAATTTGTCCACGTGTCATATCATCCATTTAGAACCACCACGGCCCTTAGCATAGCAAGCAGACCTGACTTCTCTGGAGAGAACCCCAAAAAGAGAAAAAGTATCCGACCCGATTTAATGAACTATTCGGAGCCCAAGAGGTCGAGCGACTAAAGCATCATGCAGGATTCTCCAGGGATAAGTTAAGAGTCTACTTATTGGAAGGATTGCCAATTCATGGACTACATCTCAGAACAGAATGCTGAGCTTGCGAAGAGAAATCAGGGACGAGAGTTTCGAATCCTGACCAACATTGGTGCACAAAAAGGAGTATGATGCTCAAAGTACAACTTAGACCAGACGATCTATCGATGATAATTAAGAAGCTTTAATAATCTCAAATGAGTTTTATGTACATCCAAGAACTAAGAGCATTACAAAAATCTGCTGTAGGGGGGGAATTCTTATTCAACTAGGTTAACCTCTGCTCCAATGGGGATTATGGCCGGATAGTTCTCTATGAAAGAATGGAAAGTAATTTACACGAAAATTTGTATGAGATTGAAAGAATCAAAGCTTGCTTTGTGGGTGCGCCGTGTGGTTTAAGAATACTCCTCAAGTGGCCGGACTACTCATGGATGTTGCACTGTTGCAAGAAAGGGTGGTCATACATGACATGCTTGGTCCAATAGCCCTTGTACTCCCTGATCCCGATTTCCAACCACGGCTTCATGACACCATCAAAGTGTATAACTGCTGCACTGTCAATATCGCTCGCAGCGACGTTCGACTCGTAGCCGAGGCCGAGGATGTGCCATCTCCTGTCCAGAGCTACTGTCTGATTGTAAAAGGTGAGCCAGCCTATCGGCAAACTTCCAGCCTTCCACAATGGATTCCCATGCTCCTGCAACTAGCACCACAGAAATCGAGCTCTTTTCAGACATAAGGCCGTTGTCACAGATGCAGTGAGCAGAACACCCCAAATAATGCAATCCCCATAGAGCCTCCCCAGTTTTTTCTTATCAAAATCATATGCCAGGAGAAGGAAGTTCCTAGTACAATCTTGAATTAACATCATACAATTGCATCCACTTGAAAGGGAATCATAAATCAACAAGCAGGGGACAACAAGACATTGAGGAGAGTACGAACTAGAATCAACAAATTGCGATCAGTTCTTTTCATATTTGACATCCTTAACGTCATCGCAGCTTATACGCTAGTCTTTCTCATCCCTCCCTTTCTATCATTCTCTTTCTCCTTTCTATTTCATGGGGGATTGACGTAATTAGTTAGCACAAACTCAGACCAATTAAACATTCATTGTCCAAGGAGATGGCATGTAAATGGTTCTCTTGATAAGTTGGTTGCTTTCTAGAATTATTTTTGAGGAATCAAAGAATAACAAGTAGGCATAACCGTTTACATGATAAAAAAAGATGAAACTGAGCAACGTGCTCATACCAGCTGCAAGTAGCCGCCATATTTTGAAGTTAAATTTTGCTTCCTCCACTCTTGCAAATCAAACAAGTTCATCCCAAATGCCCATGTGCATGTATTGGCATCAAACCTATCGGAAACAAATGGATCTGTGAAGTCAACGTACATATCCATTCGCCGATATGAGGCATCACCTTCCTGACAAGTTTCCACAGCCCCATTTACTTTTCCCTTCAAATTCAGATCCCAAAGCTTGGTAAGATCCCTCTGCACTACCACATCATGATCCAAAAACACAATCTTATCCAGCAGAGGGAAGACATCTGGCAGATGAAACCGTAGATGATTCAGTGCAGAAGTATATCGAGGGTCGTGGGCATTCTGCTTCTGCAATGATGAAGCATATTTTTCCAAAAGCCACTCAAGATTTTCTAAGCTCTGGATATCAACGGTCGCTCTTCCAGGAGGATTTTGCAAGAACCACATAGAAATTGCTGGGAAATTGAGGGAATCTGTCACTACATGGAACACGATCTTCTCTGGCTCCTGCAAAAAGTGACAAATGAACAACCAGAATCTTTTTCAAACAAAAAAAAAAAAATCATGGGATTAAATCATCAACACCATTCTTCCGCAAGAATAAATGTAAAATACCTAAACAGACAAGCATTTGCACTAGAGGATTAGTGGGACATTAGCTCTTGTCTCATGAGAGCAGAGACTAACTTAAAAGAATCTTCATCAGCCAAACAAAAGAAAATAAACTTTCAAAACATGCCTTGGGTGTGCATGAAAATATTGAAGACGAGCTAGCAGCAATAAAGAGGCAAATAGAGAGAAAATGATCAAACTGCCTCAAACCACAGACCGAATAGAATTTTGTCATTCAATAGATAATTCAATACTAGTAAATATTATGAGATTATTATGTCTATGAAGACCGAAAGGTACCTCCAACTTTTGCGTTGATAGGCACAAAACTGTGCCATGCGCACACATACACACTACTTCCCCTCACCAAGGGAAGATACTAGAACTACAATTTTTGCGAGCAGTTACAGGTGTGAGATAGAAAAAACATAATTAATCCCGCAATTTTTATTTGGTAATTAAAAAAACTACTTGATAAAAGTAAGTAGAATAACTGTACGATACGAACAAACACGTCAATTCATTAAAGGTGCAAAACAATGTCATGATTCACTCTGTAAATCATACCAGTTAGTCTATTTGAGCTGTTTTATTTGTCTAAATTCGTCTTGTCAATAACCTACCATGATTGCAGCTTTTAACTGACAAATGGTCTCACAATACTCATATTTGAAAATGGAAGTACAGAATGCACAAACTGAAGAATCTAATAAACTAAACAAGGTATTCGACCAAAAAAAAAAACGATAAACAAGGGCAGGCATTGAAAAATTAGGGAGCTGCATGTGCTCTGAACTGTTATATAGAGCAGTTTCCTGTCCCTCAGTCAGTGACTAAAGGGTAGATTTGTTGTCAGATAAAAGGAAAACAGCTAAGATACTGCGCGCTGAGACTCCTTTCAATCTTTCTGAGAACTTTGGGTAGCAAGATGTCTTAAGTATTCCACTCAAAGCTGAATTTTGCTAGTGGTGTCGTGCACGACTAAGTTTCCAAGTAAGTCAAGGTTTATTCAGTGTCTAGGGCAAATGTATATAGTCTTACAGCATAGTATTGCTAAAATACCACATTCCACCCCATCTCAACAGAAAACCAGTCCTACTTTGATAAGAGGAATTAAGTTGGGACGGATGGCACTAGTAGATCCAGGAAGGCTAGTGACAATAACCCAGACAAACAGACAGGATCTCAACAAAAATCCCAATGAGATCCTGAAATTTATTTTATCTGTAAGACCTTTAAGCATAATTCTTTTATCATTGCTATTATTCATTAGATTTTCACTTGCCAATGTGGAAGGGTGATCCAAAATTCCTAATACATAACAAAAGGGGCTATACATGGCATCAACAAGATCTGAGATAATAAAAAAAAGGAATATTGAAATGGTCCAGCACTTTCATCACTTGCTCTATCAGATATAAAGCGAATTCAACCTTTAATAAGACTCATCATCTCATGCTTATTAATGTATGGTCACACAAATCAAGTCTCTAATGTAGATAATCAAGGCTGGAACGAAATCAAACCACCAAGATAAGAAAAACTCAGAAGGAATTACCGCAGCATGAGCCACTGTTGAGTTGACCGCTACCGCACAAGCAAGAATGTTGTCCGAGAATACAGCAAAGTGATAGAGATCTCCATCACATGCTTTTTCCTGGTTACCAAGTTTTCTCTCCTCAGCTGGTAGGGTGAAGTACTCTGAAGTGAGCCGCATAGCAAGGCAATGAAGACCTTTTGGCGTAGTCCTTGCAGCAAGCTGGATAAGATATTCAGCTTCATTCTTTTGCGCCTGAACCTGCTCTTCAGTGTTGTAAGTCATAGCACGGAGCTTTGTGGCCATGGATGAACAGTTTGGAATGGTACGACTGGCTTTGGTCAAGGAAACTTCCATGGCTTTTGTTCTCTGCCAAGCTCTGCAATTTCGAAGAAAGATTAAACAACTCCTTTAAGAGGAAATGAATCAGAGCATACGTGGTATCTAATATCCCTTCTATTGTTATCGATATTAATGATGCCAGCAAGCAATGACCGAAGAGTAGCCAACAGATTCCTGTAGATTTTATTCATACTTGAAGACACCAACTTTCCAAGAGGATACAGTTCAACAGCTAGATCATTAATCAGTATAGGGAATGACAAGAGTGGATGAACCTCCTAGATAAATCAGAATCCTTCTTGGCATCACCCATTGCTCTTTCCAACTCTTTCATCTGCAGTCTCAGCTCTTTCACCATGTGCGAGTTACTACCTGGTGGTGCAAAGTCCAAGTATACTCTTGCTCTAATCAACTGATCCTTCACCTCTTTCACTTTTTTATCTGACGAACTTTGTTCCCGAGGCTGTCCATTCTGAACTCGTTGGACCATAGTTTGATCCAATTTCCCCTGCAATTATTGGAAAGATTGCAGATGATTCATTTCATGAATTGAGGTCACGATAAAACTACCCTTAGTTGTACCAAGAATAAAGCAAAAGGAAGTATCAAGTATCATTTCCGCAGCTTGATGCCCCATCAAGCTTCAGTGACAGGATGTGCTCATGATGACAACTGTCACTGCCATTTTTTTCGTTAATAGGAAAAGTATGTTATCTAACAACACGTGCACGCTATGCGTTCAAAACAAGTCTTGATATTATTCATTTCTAGAAACCGAGCAAGTAAAGAAAAGCTCGTCTCCACTTTAGTGGCTAACTGAACATGGTAAAACGCCCAGTCACACGGGAAAGCAATCATAACCAGTGATAAGAAAATAGAAAATGACCCTGGAACCAAATGGCCATTAACGTCGTATACAGTTGAAGCAGGTATGCTAGACAGTAAAATATGTTGACAAGAGGAGGGACCATATTTACTAGTTATATCATTCCCAAATTCACAGGCATTGCAAACAACCACGAGAGGGAAAAGAAACAGAGATGGAGTAAGAGGACACAAGAATGGAAAAGTTAATAGAGAAGCTCGCATTATTCTTGATCCTAATGGATAAGGTTCATTCCCTGGTGAATAGGCAAAGCTCTCAAAACCAAAGGAAATCCATTTTACTGTAGAAAACAAAACACAGAGCCATACGTGGCTTGACATAGTGTAAAGCACACAATTCTACACAGTGTGGCATCGCAAGACAAATTATTGTAAAATCATCTATCCCTTTCTCTGAGGAGGACTATTTACTGATGTACTTCTCACCATACTGTCTTTTATTACCTTTCTAACAATCAACCAAACTATGACAATGGTTGGATTCCTCATATTTCTCTAGAGAAATTTATCCAACGAAAGGCCCTAACGCTAGTTACCAGTTCAATTTCAGTCTCCCTTTGTTGTAGTGAACTTCATGTCCTATGTTCACAACTTCAGATAACTGAAGCAGATGGACCCCAGATGCTGTCTTCTTATCCAACATGCAGCATGTAATAGCTATTCACACATGCCTGATGCGATGGAATAGTACCTCGAAGTCTTCTACCTCAACATTATCATATCAATAGAATAAGCGGACTCTCATCTCAAACCAGTTATCTCATTTTAAACCCACAGACCATATTGAAGCCAGATATTACCAGATAATAAATGTATTTGTAATCATGTTGCCAGTTAACCATTTAATGGTGAAATGAAAGTTGACAACAAGAAAGCACTTTTTCTTTACTTAGATAATAACCAAATTCAGCCCCTTAAGGCACCAATTGAATGTTGCTCAAGGAAGACTGAAAGAAACACAATTACAGGATGGCAATACATGCACCATATCTTGAGCTTAGCAAAATGCTAATGGGACTAATGAATTGCAAGAATGATTACTTCACTAGCATCAATCTGAGGTCCCTAAGAAATACCTTCTGAGTTAAATATCCGAATGACTTTAAACCCATGATTAAAGTATATGTCAACCTAAGCAGGAGATATGTATCAACCAAAGTAGGAGATTCTGCTAGCAAACAAATCAACACGATAAGGTAGTGTTCAAAAGTCCAACAAAAAAACTTAAGCTGATAGGTGAAGGGAGACCACATGAATATAAGAGCATTTAGGACCCAATGCCAATTGACGTGGGACATAATTCAACACCCCCTTTCATGTGCAAGCCGAATTACAATTTCGGCACGTGAAATTTTGACTACGCGCATTCAAGTGAAATTTCGACGATGCATGTTTACAAAAGGGATAACCTTGCTTTGATACCACGTTAGAAAGTCTAACAAGCTTAAGCTGATAGGGGGAGGAAGGCCACATGAATATAAAGAGCATCTAGGACCTTTGTCAACGAATGTGGGACGTACTTCAACAGGCAGAAATCAGTGAATCCATAAAGCTAGATTGCTAGATCAACAATGTCAGTACACCCTACGGAGATCAAAGCCCTGTTGTGAAATGTATTCTGCCCTGTTTTGAACTGTACTCAATTCCCAATAGCTACTAGCGTATTGCAGGTTCCAACCAGTGCGTCATTGCTAAGCTCTCATTGTGTTACCTAGAAATAAACCAAAACTGTGATTAGTAGCTGCTTTCATCTGTTGAAGGGTACCTGGCCTCTAGATATGGATGGAACTTCACGATGCTGAATTTGATCGTCTTCCTTAGCACTTCTGCGTGTCATTCCTGATTTCGATACAGTCACAATCAGAGATCCGCTTTGGATCAAGATAAACAAAAAATAGAAGAAAGATACACCAACCATTTCTTTCCGAGATTTGAGTTCTTTCTGCAGCGCCTCTGGATTCCGCAGACTGATGGATGCTGTTAGAACTATACCTTGCCGTGGAACTGAATTTGTTGTCTTCATAAATAACCTGTTTCGGCTCTTTCAAGCCCCCACCCTCTTCCTAAAAGAGAAAAGCAACCCAAATCCAGTATACATTAACCCCTGACCAAAATCACAGAGGCGCTTTGATGCAGCCCGGACAAATAACTTTATCCCCATACCTGATCGACTGAATTGAGTCGCCAAACATCCGCACTAAATTTCTGCACGAGAGAAACAAAATGAATCTCAATCAAATATAGAAAAACAATCTTCACAGTCCCATAAAAAACCCGCAACTCCAAGTCCATACACCGAAACTGAGTTACATTGCAAATCAACATGAGCTTTTTTTTTTTACAGTAAGTTTCAATTGCAAAACCACCTCAAACATGAACTTCACTCAGTTCTATGACCAACATACAAAATAAACTTTTGTCCTGATAAGTAACCAACACCATACAAAAAAATAAATAAAAGCAAACAAGCAAAGACGAAGTTTTAATAGAGCTCCAAGATTCATACCCTATTGGAAAACTCGTCCAAAAACTCTCTGCGTCCTGCAACAACAACAGATTCAAACAGAAACAACCAACGATCAATCCTCGACTTATTAAAAAAACAAACAAACCGCCCGAAGCTAAGATCGCAACCAATACCAATGCCATTCCTCAGGAGAGACACGACCGCAAGTACCTGTCGGGGAAATGTGCTTAAGCCTGAAGGAAACGAGGACGACGGGAGCCAAAACGGAGACGGAGAAAAGAGAGAGGATCAGAATCCTCAGGCGTTGGTGCAGCCTCTTCATCAATCGGGAGGAGGATAAAAAAAGGGACCAGCCGCTTCAACTCCGGTGATCTCTTCCGGTCCCGATGGCTTCCACCACGCGAGACGACGCGGGATCGGCGTCGATGTATTCGATGATGGCTTGAGAAGCAAGACAGGCCAAAAGACAGAAGCTTTAGGGTTTTCAACGGGAACGTGCTCTGCTTCTCTGTATCTGGCGAGCGAGAGCGAGAGAGAGAGCTTCTGGTTTCATGCCATCGTCGTCTGCGCGAGTAGTTCCTCGTCGTCTTCTATTTTATTATTATTATTATTATTATTATCATTATTATTATTATATGATGTTACCAATAAGAATTAATACCATAAAAAAATCTCAAATTGATACACATGTGATAAATTTATCATAAATGTATCAATTTAGGACATATAATAATTTTATCACAAATTGATACATCTGTGATAAATTTGAATTTCGTTAATTTTCGTTAAATCTAATTGTTAAAGTGCTATGACAAGTGGCAATTTATAGGTGTACCGACTTGAAATTTTTACTCTTCATTTGTCACATGTGTATCATTTTGAAATTTTTCTTTGTATTAACTCAATTTAAGAGAGATTAAATTTGTTACATGTGTATCAATTTGAAGTTTTTCGTGATAAAAAAATGAATTTATGATAAATTTATCATATGTGTATAAGTTTAAGATTTTTTATAGTAAAAAAATAATTTATGTTAAATTTATCACAATTATACCGGTTTGAAATTTTTCATGATAAAAAAATAATTTTAAATAAATTTATCATAGGTGCACTAGTTTAAGGTTTTTTAATGACATTAGTCTTAATAATGATTGTGATTATTAATTTAATTATGTAAAATTAGATTTAGGTGAATGGACGAGAATTGGAAAAGTTAGATGACGGGTTAATTTTTAAATTAAATTATCTTTCATTTATATATATATATATATATATATATATATATTTTAGTTCAGCAGAGCTAGATTGGAGATTTGGGTTAACTTTAATTTTAGTTTTATTTATTAAAAATGAGTGGGATGAGGTTGGGCGACGGTCGAGGCGCACGAGATGGATTATGACGCGGACTACAGTTCCTGTCCGTTGATCGTGATTACTTTCTAGTCGTCATGATCGTGCGGCTCTGATTGACCCGTGGATCCATTGGATCAAGACGTTTTTTTTTCCCCCGGGTGGAACATTGGATCAAGACGTTGGTCGGTTTCTTTCTTCTTCTTTTTGTTATCTTGTCATAATCATTATAGGTGTGAGAGTACGAATTCCAATTAAATATTTCATGTCAAGAGATAAACAACATACATAAGTATAACCTGTCCTTCTCGTGACAAGAAAACATATCAAAATAAGCAAGATGTTTATTAAAATTTCAGAGTCTAGTAAGACATGATTAAATCTTCGACTCAACGATCCAAACGAGGAGATTATTTTTTTCAAGTGATGAAGAAATGATCCCCACATATTTATTAGTTCTCGATCGTTAAGCTGATTTGAAAATGCTTGCTTTATTGATCCATGAGAGAGGGGAAGAGAGAAGCGGAGAAGAGGAGAGAAGAAAATCATTGATAAGGTGTCTTCGACATTTGCGGAAAATTTGTTCTGTATCATGTACAACCAATGTTATTTACGAGACAATAAACATGCGAACAAATGTTTGAACCCTCCAAATTGAAAAATGCATGGGTTAAATCCAATGTAGATGATCCCATCATATTGGTGCCGTGAATGATTTAGAAAGTAGAGTGACAAACTTTAAATAGGTAATTAAATAAATAAAGTATATTGAAGCATCCGATAAATAAAATATTTGTCCTATTAAAAATATAGACCCCACTAAATGTGGAGGGAGACACGTGGCGTCGGACATTAAGGTTGAAATATCATATTAAAATTCAGTCACGCCCTTTTACCTGTCCCTCGATTTCGATGATTAGTCAGATAATTAGTTCGACATAGGTTCCACCTTCATTGGCGCGGAAATTTACAAGCCCACACGACACGTGGCTATACGTCATAGGCCAACTTTTTTGGGGCGTTCAATGTTGTATGAAGAATAGCTAGATTTGATTGGCAATCATTTTTTTTCCCTGGTTAGTCAATTTGATTGGGATATTTGTAAATTAAAAAAGTCAAATAACTTTGATGTCTTCCATGGCATTAATGGCCAAAAGTCAACGGCATGAATTGCGGGAGTGATACAATTACATGTCAGCTAGAATTTTCCTTTTTTTTCTTTTCGTGTGTGGTTTTTAGCCCATTTTTTGGTGACCCAATTTTGACATAACTGTTGATTTTTATGTCGACCATTCAATTCGAGTGCAGGAACTTCAGACCTTAGTTTGGAAACGAAGCAAATTTTAAATTCAAAATCGGAGATTGCATTGAACATTTTCATATAATCCAGAAAATAAATTGCATGTATCAAAAAATCAGGCATCATATTGAGTAAATCAAAAGTTCATGGTACCACATTACACATTGGACTAAAGTTCATGGATCACATTAAACATATTGAAAGTTCATGAATCACATTACATATTGGATCAAAATTTATAAATCATTTGTGTCATTTTTCCTTTTATGATAGAAGTGACCAATTGGCGGAGCTTTCCCACTTTGAAAATGAGCAATCCTGGCTACATTTTCGGGCCAATTGGCGGGTTTGGCTCAAAAAGCAAACCTTTCCGAGGAGTGGACCAAGCTTGGGAATGAGGCCAGAAAAATTACTAGAAAAGTTTTAAACTTATTGTAATTGTGTTAATTCAATCATAAATTTTTTTTTCATTTAACTCGTAAACCTCTTAAATTTGTATCTATTCAGTTCATCCGGTCAATTTTTACTCAAAATTGCTGACATGAATGTCGGCCATTCTAAGTGGCACGAGAGGCGTTAATGTAGATATTTTTTATAATTTTTAATTTTTTCTATTCCTTTTACTAAAAAAATCTAATATTAAAATTTTACTAAAATTTATCCATGTCAGAGCTAATTATTCCCCGTATGATAACCGACGTCCATATAAAAAAATTTTGGCTAAAATTAATAGGATAGACTGAATTGGCACAAATGTAAAAAGTCTAGGACTTAATTTGCAACCAAAAAAAAAAAGGGTTTAAGTCACAATTGTAATAAATTTAAAACTTTTTTATTGATTTCCTTTGAGGCCCAACTTTACCGAACCTGCCCATATACTTATGAAATATATTTTGTGTAGCTTGTACGAAACCCTAAGTAAAGTAGTCGAACAAGTTTTGTTCGTTATGATTTATTTAGACACGAAATAATTATTTTAGTTTTTTTTTCAAAAACTTAAAAATATTCGATAAATAAACCAATGGCGTCGCATCCTATGACTTTTTAAGTTGTCTCTGGAGATTCAAACCATCGCCTCTCCCTATGATCTAACTATACAATGGCACATTTTTTGTTTTGTAGGGAACCGTGCACCCGATTCAACCATGTAAATGGTCTTAGCTAAACTAACTGCAAAAGTAATTATGTATCAGTGCTTAAATTTCGATTTGAAACGAAGAAATGCAAGTCTAGCAATTCTTAGTACAAAGGGTTTTGGTCATTAAAGACGTTATGGAGACTCGCAGAGATAGGACGTAATTTGTTGTCGGAAATTGTAATTCTCATATATAAGTAAGGACTGTCTAGATTCAAGATGGTTTCAGTACCCCGGTGAACGTAAATTTGGCTCTAATTTAAAGGCTCGATATACGGAAATGATGGATTTTTTGGAGTCTTATAGAAAAGAAAATCAATATTAAGCATAGATATTTTACATGGCATACTTGTAATTTACTTCTCAACTATGTATGCTCCAGACTCATGTTATTTATATTGGGGTGATATCTATTGTATATGTAATACTGACAACTGATAGTGGAGAAATTACCTAGTGAGACACTGTTGTTTTTTCGCTTTCTGATTTAGAATAGTTTTCCACTAATTCTATTGTTTTCTTCTTTTCTTCTTCTCTTCAAAGATTCATGTTCCTTACAACTAGTATCAGAGCCTGGTTTGGCGAAATAGTGGGAGCGACGAATATGGATGAAGAGAAGGTGAAGATCGATCGGTCCGATGCAAGGATTTTGGTTTCTATCAAAAGAACTTGCATTAGCCTTTATCGAGAAAGAAACCATAATAGATGAAGCAAGATAAGTGGAAATTGTTAGATAGACAAGCTTTAGGTGTGGCTCATCTCTCATTGGCGCGGAACGTTGCTTTCAATATCGTAAATGAGAAGACAACGATGGATTTAATGGGGACCTTGTCCAACATGTACGAGAAGTTTTCCGCATCAAACAAGGTATATTTGATGCGTTGTCATTTCAATATGAAGATAAACAAAGGTGCTTCTGTGACAAATCACATCAACGAATTCAACGTGATCACGACTCAATTGAGTTTGGTGGAAATCAAATTCGACGACGAGGTAAAAACTTTAATTTTATTGTCTTCTCGACCTGAAAGTTGGAGTGCAAGTGTGACAGTAGTGAGCAGTTCGTCTGGTAATAAAAAGTTGGAGCTTCAAGCAATCTGAGATTTGATTCTTAGCGAGGATATTCGCAGAAAAGAGTCCGATGAATTTTCAGGTGCTGCCTTAAATATCGAAGACATAGGGAGAAGCAATCAACGATGGCAGAACCAGAATCGTGGCAGATCAAAATCTAGAGAGGGAAGCAAATCGAGACCTCGTGGTGAAATAACTTGCTGGAATTGCGAAAAAAAGGGGGTCATTTGAGATGAGATTGTAGAACCCAAAATAAGAAATTTCAATATCGCGATCGAAGTCAAGAAGAAGAGAAATCAGTGAGTGCAACTCTTGAAGAAACGATTAACAATGATGCTTTAATTTTGAGTATTGACAGTCTATTTGAATCTTGGATTCTAGATTCAGGTGCGTCGTTTCACTCTACTTTTAGCAAAGAATTGATGCATAATTTTGCTGTTGGAAAATTTGAAAAGGTTTATCTTGCTGATGATGAGACTTTGGATATTATGGGAAAAGTTGATTGTTGATACCTGATTTTTCATCAGCATTTTTCTAGTTTATCTTTGAAAAAATTCATAAAAAAATCTATAAAAATTTTAAAAATATTACAAAATAAACTTTGGTAGCCTTGGCCAAGCTTAAAGAACTATTTTTGACCAAAAAACAACTTTTCATATTTTTTGCATTTTTAGAATTTTTGAAAAATAGGAAAATACATGAAAAATCAAGAAAACAGCTTTCGGGGTAAAAAAATATAGAAAAATAGTAAATATTTTTATTTTAATTCTCTTTTCATTTTGGCCTCACAAAAATTTAAAATTCAAGTTTAATTTTGAGTGTTTCCTTGCTACACATAGAGTTGAACTTTGAAATAAATGTCATTTCAGTCTTTCAATTTGTAATTTTTGCATTTTTAAAGCTTTGACATTCAATTCGATTACCCTACATTGCAATTTAGCCCAATTGTTCATCGAAATTGCATGATTGCACAAATTAGGCAAAATTACATCCTTTCATTGCAATTTAATCCATGGATATTGCCAAAAGTAAAATTACTTTTAATGCAGGGACTTCCATGCAAAGGTGAGACCTCTTCTTTATATTTTTGATATTTGAATCGGTTGATGAGGATAGTTTGATCTAATTTGGTCGAGAGATTGATTGGGGGATTTTTGTCCAATTCATGATAAACTTTTAGGCAAAACCACATTTTTAGATAATGGTCATGCCCTTAAATTCAATTTTGAGGTTAATTCGATTAATTCCCCACGAATTTCAATTAATTTTGAAATTGAAATTCGATCGGGTCTGCGAGCTAAACCAGATCCGGCCCACAGACCCGGTCGAACTAGTCATCATCTTCCCCATTCTTGCGCCATTTTCAAATTTCCAGGCTGGGATTGCACATGAAAATTGACAACCAATTCACAAGTAATTGAAGGAATGCAGGTGGGCATTTTGCCGTTCATGATCAAACCTTTCAATCTAGACCAATGACACCGTCTAACATCGCTGGAGCACGGCGAAATGGCCAGTCAAACCTTCGGTCCGCAAAAAGTCAACACAAATACAAATGTAAGGTATTTCATGTGCATTTGAGCTCAGCAAACCAACTAACTGACTTGGATAGATCTCTAACCATCTCCATCGCCGTCCGACGACTAAATAGCACGTGAGAGATCTCGACGAACACTTGCCCATTTGCGACAAATTTGAAAGATTGGTATAAGGCTTCTAGCGCGTTCTAGAACAAGAGGGGATTGCTCATTTTTGTTTCATAGACTAACAGAAAAGAGAGAGAAAGAGAGTTGGAGAGAGAAAATCCTCTACGTGTGATGCCATTGCTGGAGCTTCGTCCGAAAGCTGAGCATCACCGGCTAGCCTAATCTAGGTCAGACCGAACATGAGGATTGTCACTGGAAGCTCGTCTGAACTCAGAGGAAGCGATCGCCACCAGCTGCGCTGGCTAAGACCTCGAAAATAAGTGATTTGCAGTCATGAGCTCTTCACTATGCATTCATGGCAACTCGCCTATCCGATAATCATTTTTAAAACTATAGTGTACATTTTACTCTTAGAACATCACTGACCATCATCGCATCCTATTTTTACATTGATTTCGCTTGAAAACCTCGAGTCGAACCTCCAACTAAGCTCAGTCTGTTCGATCAATGGCCATGCTATTTTAGCTGCGAGCTCAATCAGAGCTCGAGGTAAGCTTCCTGGACTCTTTATTGTGCTTTTGTGTGAAGGAATTGCTCTAAAATGCCATGAATCGCATGATCAACTGGTACGAGCTCGCCTGTGTTTGATTTTGTGACAATCTTGCTTGATTTTCATATATGTGAAACTGGAAGTCGTGACAAGTCGAACGGTTTAGGTCCCGAGTCATTTGGGCGAAGTTTCACTACCGATCAACGGAGGAGAAGCCTCGGTCGTCCGTTTAGTCTTCGTTCTTACAAAGAAGACGAAGCTGATGTGGACTGGCCAGTAGGTCTACACGTGAGCTGGCGCTCTGTGATTGGCCGAGGCCAATCCACGTCAGCCTTGTCTATTAGATTCAGTTAGCCAAGTCAGTGTTTATCCGACGGCCTAGATTAATCGCATGTAATTTTAGGAGATCTGTAATTAGAATTTTAGAAATTATTTTTATAATTTTTGAAAATCTAAAAATTCAAAAAATTCAAAAAAGGCAACATTTCAGTTTAAGTGTGCATGGCGTCGTTTAGGCCGGGTTTTGTGCAGCGTCGTTTTTGATCTTTCAGTTGTGCAACGTCATTTCATGTATAGGTTAAGTGACATCGTCTAGGTTAGTTCGAGTCAGGCGCGCGATCGGACCGCCGATCAGATTCGGGGGCCAGTTTAGACGGATTTGAATAATATAAAATTAATAAAAAATTAAAAAATTCTAGAAAATTCTAATTTTGTTTTTATAAAATCCTAGAAAATTTAAAAAAAGGAAAATTTTGTAGAAAATTCCTAGATACTCTAGAAATTTCCAAAAATCGAGGAAGGATAACAGACAACTGGCAACCCTATTTTTTGGGATTTCTTATTTATTCTTTTTAGAATTGATTATTTTACCCTTTAGAGGTAAATCGCCTCTGCTGTACATCTAAGATAGTTCGAAAATGCCTATATTTAGATGAGGGCCAGTTAGATGGCCAATCCTTATGCATAGATTTTTTAATCTCATATTTTTCCTGAAATGACGATTTTACCCTTCAAAGGGTAATAGTCTTCCCCATTCTAACAAGTCGTGGAAATTGCTCAAAATTAGGATTTGGGTCGGGTGGATGACCAATCCTTCTGCTTTTGATTTTCATGTCTCATTCCCATTTATTTTTGAAATGATGATTTTAGACCTCAAAGGGTAAATCATCTTTAAAAATTTCAGAAAATTTTGAAAATTGTCTATAAATGGGAAATGGGTCAGTTAGGTGACCAATCTTATTTTTGACCCCTTTTGACTCTAAATTTATTTTTAAATGATGATTTTTCCCTTTTTTGGCAAAGCGTCCCTGATTTCTTTAAACTTACGATTTTTCCCCTCATGGATAAATCATATCTAAATCATTCCTAAGCCTTGATTGACAATTCTCTAGGCCAATAGGGCCTTACTAGGGATGCCATGCTGTATTCATGTGATTTATCTGCATGTCTTCGTTCCTTGATTTGTGCACCTTCCTTTATATATTGTGAGTGCAAGGGTAATCACTATTATTTGCATGAACTCCTAGATTTAGGATTCGCACCTCATTGATATGCATGAAACCTTAAGTTAGATAATTCAGTCAACTTAGGTACCGAAAGAGCGTTAACTCTGATAGTTGGCGTAACTAAGTCTCCGATCCCATTTCTCTAGTTTTCGTAGAATCGAATAGAAGCTCTTAATTATTCGATAGGGTTTTCAATCGTACCCTTCACGAAATGATTGGTGGTGATTTCTTGGCATGCACACATAGCACATGTCACTAGACCGCACTGAAGGTTGACCACGTATACCTCCGTTGCAACTTAGGTAACGAGTCTTAGGAGAGGCCCGTATCCGACCAAACCTGGACGGCCTATTAGCCTTGCACTTGAAGAGTGCTTGAGAAGGTCGCGATAGTGATGTTTATGTTAAAACTACTAATGGATATCAATGAAAATTGCGTGATGTCAGAAATATTTCGGGACTTAAGAGAAATCTGATCTTTATAAGTCAATTGGATAACACATGACATAGAACTATTTTTGGGGATAGCTCTTGGAAAATAGTTAAAGGTGCTTTGGTTGTTGCACGGGGAACAAAGTCGGGAACATTGTACATGACTGAACACAATAGAGAAATCGCAGCTATTACTGAGTCGAAAATAGATTCTAATTTACGGCATTATAGGCTTAGACGCATGAGCGAAAAGGGGATGAAGTTGTTAGCTTTTAAGGGAAAACTGCCTAATTTGAAGTCCATAGATATTGGTCTATGTGAGGATTGCGTTTTGGGTAAATAGAAGCGTGTCATTTTTTCAAAAATTAGGAAAGAACCAAATAAAGGAAAATTAGAGTTGGTACATACAGATGTGTGGGGGCCAGCCCCTATACATTCCCTTGGAGGCTCGCACTATTATGTCACGTTTATTAACGACTCCACCATAAAGGTATGAGTTTATTTTTTGAAAAATAAATCTGACGTGTTTGCTACTTTTAGGAGATGAAAAGCTGAAGTAGAGAACGAGACTGGCTTGAAGATTAAATGTTTTAGGTCCGATAATGGGGGTGAGTATGATAGTAAGGAGTTCAAGCAATTTTGTGCAAAGAATGGAATCAGAATGACGATAACTATTCCCAATAGACCATAGCAATACGGAGTTGGTGAGATGGAAAGCTGAAGTAGAGAATGAGACTGGCTTGAAGATTAAATATTTAATGTCACGTCCCGAACCGGTCAGGCACGCAATATCCCACCAGGGTCGTCTTATCTTGGTGGTACCCTGGATCCGTCGGCCAACAATTTATAACTTCTAATTTAGACAAACATACGGAAGCGGTGAGAGTTATCTATACAATTCAAACTTAAGATGACTCAGGACATAGGGTATTTCTTCTTATAAACACCAACTACAAGTTCAGAGGATACAACATTAACTTCAAGGTAACATGAAATCCCTAAAGTTATAAAAGTGTAAATCCATTTCCTCTACTTACTTCTTCAAATACCGATCATTGGCAAGCTCAGATTTTCATCGCCTGGGACTTGAAAAATTTAATCCCACGACGGGGTGAGATATAAATCTTAGCAAGTTCACTCTAAACCTGGACCAGGCCATTAGTCCTCCCGGATTATGCAATAAAACAATAGACCATGATTCATTGATAAAACAACACATGACAATGAAACATCAAGACATCTCGATACGTATGGCATAACGCAATCACGATTCCAAGACGATCATATCATCACAACTTTCAATTACAATGGCCAAGCCCGCGTCAATACGCATCAGGCTAATCACAAATTTAATCTCAATGGCCAAGCCCTCGTTAATACGCCTCAGGCTCATCAACGTCCCTGCATTCTGACGCATCAGGTTCCAAAGGCCATGTCGATACTTGTGTCGACACGTATCAAGACTATCCCGTGTTTTGACGCATCAGGATATCAATTCTCTTTTCAATAGCTATGCCCCCGTCAATACGCCTCAGGCTCGGTCCGCGTCATTACGCCTGAGACCATCAAATTGACAAACCTGCGTTAAACGCATCAGGTGACGCTTCAGATCATCAAATTGACAAACCCGCGTTAAACGCATCAGGTTTTCAATTCTCTTTGCAATAGCTATGCCCGCGTCAATACGCCTCAGGCTCGGTCCGCGTCATTACGCCTTAGATCATCAAATTGACAAACTTGCGTTAAACGCATTAGGTTTTCAATTCTCTTTCTCAGCCTGTGTCGACACATAATCAATCTCGTTCCGAGTCTCAACGCATCAGGACATTAGCCACCACAACCACGCTTCTCAACGCATCAGAGTACTAGCCATCACAATCCAGCGTCTCAACGTATCATGGTACCACAAGCTCTTAGGCTCACAAATCAAACTCCTCTATTAAGGAACTTCATAATCGAGTACAATTTTTATTAGCCAAGTAATGAATCATTGACATGTGAGACGTCAAGGCCAAATGCCCACAAGGTAATATCAAGTACACAGCAAGATAGTCAATCTAACAGTTTGTTCTCTTGCCAACCCATTCATATTTCTCAACAGTCGCCATTCAAGGCCAAATATCACGTAGCCATACCAGCATCCATGTCAATCGAATGTACACAACAACAATTAGTCATGAGAGTTATAATTTATCATTATCAGGAGTACACACGACTCACACCTCCATTATCTCAGTCGATCATAAACAATCAATGCAATAGACTCACAAATTCATCAATATATCATCCAAACACATCCAGTAGTATCTTAACTTCCTAGCAAATGTTTAGAAGTCACTTGCTTTTCAATTTAATCCGTAAAATTCCCTCCAAGACTCCTCCAAAGATTCAGTTCCCTTGATCCCAAAACAGGACAACCGTGTGACCAAATCCAAAGTTCGTCAAACGATCAATTTTTCTACTCCAATCACCAATTCACGGAGCATACACCTCATTAAAATCTCAATTAACGTTCTAGTATATGTTAACGATGAATTTAAGGCATGTAGACACCTCCCACAGCCCTCAAAGGGCTCGGTTCATCCAAACCGAAATAGGACAAAATTTGGTTCTGCCGTCTACCTCCTTAATCAGTCCATAATTCAACTCTAAACCTCAATTTACCACGAAATCAACTTGCTAACATGTTGTTCTAGGAGTTAGAAAGCCTCACTGAAGATTTGGAAGAAAAATAACACCTCAAGGACTTTCGATCAGCCAGGTTCCACTTGGTGTACATGCGGTCAGATTCTGCTCCAGAAAAACCACCTTAAATTAGCCATAAAAACCCATCTCAACTCAACTAAAATTGCAACCACAGCTCTGCCAACTTTAATACTATAAGTGTAGAAGACCTCACCGAAAATTTGAAGCCATTTGAAGTCCGGAAGGCCCTAAAACAGGTCTTTCTCCAAAACTGGTCAGAATCTGACCTCTCCTGACCTTTGCCTACTCAAAAAGACCTACGGGATAAACGGTTGGGCTAAATGGAGTTTATAATATGTTGGCGTGGGTAGTAAAGGCAGTTCAGTAGACAGAGTAGGGTAGCGGATCTCAAGCTAGAGCGAATCAAGTACGGAGGTTTCGGGTTGTGAGATCTCTTAAGGTTCAAGCGTCAGTCATAAAAGAATCAGCTTATATAGAGTCTATATTATATAGCATGCCATACCCCCCTCCGGTTTGTTTCTAAAGATCGATGTCCCGATCGTTTAATGCAGCCTGCTGCTCCGCGGAGAATTCATCTCGCGGGTGGGGGATCGACGCTCGCTGTACGATGCTATCGAGTTCCCCCCTATCCGGAAATACATCTACAACGGGAGATTCGATCTCATAGAGTTCAATTCCCGTTCTCAACTCATAACCAATATGAGCTCGAAGTTTCCTTCGTAACTCCCGGAACTTCTTCGTAGTGGCTTCGTTGTCGTGCGGGCCTCCCGCCGGGGCCCGCTATGTCAAAAGCGAGAGAAACAACTACCGCCGTTCCTATCCCACGTATTGGCTGGACTCTATTCAACCGACAGAGCGGTCATTTAGGGGCCTTAGCTGGTGATCCGGGCTGTTTCCCTCTCGACGATGAAGCTTATCCCCCCTTTTTCAGAAAGAAGAATAGGAACGAAAAAAACTTTGATGAATAAAAGAAGAATTGGTAGAAATTCTCATAGGTGAAGCAAATCAAACCTACTTTCAGACAAAGAAGATAAAAAAAGAAAACTATAGTGGCTAGGAAAGCCCCGGAGATTCTATGGGAAATTGGAAACGTCGAAGTGAGCTGTGGCTTATAAATAGGAAGATGAGGAGATAACGGGCGAAGGATATTCATGATATTAGGTTGGATCGTTAGAACCACAAGATAATAAGCTTTCAGATGGAAGTAGTTTTACCTTAATCTGATAACGGACGACAAAGATATGGCCAGAACAGTGAAGCAGTCGGGATAGGGTGACGGGCTAGTCGGCAAGAGAGAGAAGAGGAAGAAGAAGAAAATGGAGAAAGTGAAGAGAGGGAGCAATGGCCGGCCAAATGAGAAGGAGAGAGAGTCTTCCACCAATAATTCATTTGGTCAAAGTCTTGGAATGTTAATTGGGATAAGATGACTAATTAATGCTAGAAGGATAAGCTTTGCTCTCACAATGACACATGGCTTTTTCTCATAATGAACATGGCAAGCTTCTAGAAGGTCTTTGGTCCACATTGACTTTCTTTGACTAATCCTTCATCAACTTTCGGCAGCCCTTGGAAGGTTCAAATGACTAAAATGACCTCCATTAGTTGCTAAGGCAAGGTCAAAAGTCGAGGGGCAAAATGGCCATTTGGCACTTACCATCCGGAATTTCACTTTTTTTTATTTAAATTACCTTTGATGAGGCGACATCTAATTCTTTCCAATGTTGAAATTCCGCATTGTCCAATACCCAATGTTGAGGTCTAATTTCATGTCGAGCTCTTGTCGACTGTATTCTAATTTATCTCAAACTGACGAGTGACTCTTGTAGGCTCTACGCGTATCTACCTTAGGATTTCTTAAGCTGTGGCGACTTTGTTGTCATGTGATTGCGAGGGTTTATCGCTAGTTCCTGCGGTCCTGATCATCGAAATTCGATTTAGAAAATTCTCGCAAATTATACATTGGTTAGGCGGAATCACCTGCGTCCCAACGTATAACACTAGTAAGGCTTTCCACGATCGTTCTTAGATCGATCTTTGCTGGCCCAAAATATCCTCTCGACAATCCTTACGGTCAAAGTGTCATTTCTTACTCGACTTCCTCAGGTCCACGTACTCAACTCCGCGTTAGTATTTCCCTTTCGGTCAGTTAACTCAGGATTGGCCAACTCCGAGAAAGCTAAAACTAAAATACATCGATCGATATCCTTCCATTCAATAGCCTCGAGAGGGGTCGAAATTTTGAATGTCACATTTAAGGTCCGATAATGGTGGTGAGTATGATAGCAAGGAGATCAAGCAATTTTTTTTGCAGAGAACGAAATCAGAATGACAAGAACCGTTCCCTATAGACCGCAGCAAAACGGAGTTGCTGAGAGGATGAATAGAACTTTGAATGAGCGTGCATGAAGTATGAGGATGCATGCAGGATTACCCAAGATGTTTTGGGCGTATGCAATTAACACAGCAACATATCTGATCGATGGAGGACCTTCAGTTTCATTTGATTTCAAGTTACCAGAAAAAGAATGGAGTGGAAGAAAGGTAAATATCTTGCATCTAAAAGTTTTTTGTTGTGTTTCATATGTCTATATAGATTCTGAAAATAGAGATAAACTTGATGCAAAAGCCAAAAAAAATATTGTTTCATTGGATATGGTTCTAATTATTTTGGCTATCGATTTTGGGATGAGCAAAATAGAAAAATAATAAGAATCGTTGATGTATTCAATGAAAACTTGTTGTATAAGAATAGAGCTATGGTAAAATCTAGTGTGAAGAAGCAAACGATAGAGACTAGAGAGATTGAATTGGAAGGGATTTCTAAGAGTGTTATGGCTAGAAATCTTGAAATTGTTGCTATAGACTCTTGTGAAAATTTAGATTAAGAACCATACGCTTCTGAGCCCACTTTGAGAAGATCTAGCAGAGCATCTAAACCCATATAGAGGTATTCTCTGTTATTGAATTATTTGTTTTTAATTGATGCTACTGAGCCATAAAATTTTTTGGAAGCACTACAGGTTAAAGATTCTGTTAAGCGTGAGTTATCAATGCAAGATAAGTTGGATTCACTCGAGAAGAATAGAACTTGGGTGTTAACTTAATTACCAGATGGGAAAAAGGTATTATATAACAAGTGGGTGTGCCGGGTCATAGAAGAACCTGATGGTAACAAGAGATACAAAGTTAGTAGTAAAAGGTTTTCAACAAAAGGAAGGTATTGACTACAAAGACATTTTCTCTCCAGTTGTGAAATTGACCACTATCAAGCTAGTGTTAAGTATTGTTGCTGCTGAGAATTTACATCTAGAGCACTTAGATGTAAAAACTACATTCCTTCATGATGACTTAGAGGAGGATATATGCATGGTACAGCCATAAGGTTTTCAGGTCTCTGAAAAATAAAATTATGTCTACAAACTGAAGAAAAGTCAGTATGGCTTGAAATAGGCTCCTAGACAGTGGTACAAGAAATTTAATACATTTATGTGTGGTAACAACTTCACTAGAAGTGAGATGGATCATTGTTGTTACTTTAAGAAATTTGATAACTGCTATATTATTTTGTTGTTGTATGTAATGCCCCGCGTCTCTTCGAGCTCATTATATCTGCCTCAGGCCAATCCATTACCCAAGAACCTCACACGCCCTAGTAGGATATGAAGTGCACAAATGGAAGACGAGATACATCGCCGCACAATAAAGATCAAAAGAAAATGGGAGTTTTGAAAGAATTCAAAAACACACCCATTTATACAATTTAGAAGCATTCAGCATATACAGCGGAAGGGAAAAGCCAAAAATATAAAGCCGTACAAACAACAACAATATCAATTATCAGGCATGGATAGTCAGCACAAACAATCATGCTCAATTTCAGGGTCCCAATGTGCAAACACATGCACCACATACACTATAGCCACCACTTTCTCATCTACCCACGTACTTCTCTGGTACTCCTGCCACCTGACATCACCCAGGTCATCAGATTAAACGATGTCTACGTACCACTGTGATCATCAGATCAATCGGTACTCTTTAGGCTTACAGCCACTTAATGTCATTGGAGTCATCAGACCAATCGACATTCTCATTTTCATTCAATTTCTCCACCCTCCGATACCACTGCGGTCATCAGACCAATTGATATGCTCAACACCTTTCTCATTAAGATCATAATGCCATCAAAACACGCACAATTCAATTCATAAAATTCACCAATCATTCAAATCATTTAATAACTCACCCAGCAGTGCCCTAGCATTCAGGTAAAGGTTTAGGAGACACTTACTTAATTAAATAGCACAATGTCACACCAAGCAACTCTCCTTAAAGCCACAAGTATCGAATCCCCATGAATTCTTCGTCAACCTAAAAAGATTAACCAATCTTGAGTCACGAACCATGGAATGCTCATTTCTATTAGCTCATTCTTTCCCTAGCCATGCCATTGGCAATTCAAGACACATTTTTTAACAATTGGAAACATGGAAATTCTCACTATGAACCCTTAATGTGTTCAGTTTACTCAGCTATACACATGGTAAGACACAATTTAGAATTTCGTGTATCAATTTTGCCATAAATCACTTTCAAACCTCAATCATCTTCTCACACTTCCCATTGACACATCACAACACATTAAATAGGGTATTATAAGTCCATTTTTACTTCAAATGCTCCTCATTCAACTCCTAAATAGAACCGGCCAGCATCTTTCATCCACCAAAACAGAACCGGTTTCGGTTTCCAACCGTTCAATAGAGCCATAATTCAATCCCAAGTCTAACTCTTTACACAAATAATGTACCAAGACCTTCATTTACAAGTTTAGAAGGCTCACCAAGATATTTGAAGTGGATTGACACTAAAAAGACTTCGGAATAGCACGGACTCCACTTGATCAGAATCTGTCCAGTTTCGATCATCAATGTTCAGCCATGAAAACCCATTTTAAAACCATCAAACTTGCAACCACATACCATCAAATCTCAGTACTAGATTTTATGAATGTTTTCTAAAAAATTTGAGGGCAATCGGAGTCTCTAAGAGGTAGAACGAAGACCTTACCCCAGCTCGTGCTATTTCTGTCCGGTTTTGGTCTAAGGGTTGGTTAGGAAAAACCGTCCAACGAAACCTCAAACTACCACTTAAAACTTGTTGGGGACACGTCAATCTTACTCTTGGTGGTCAGCGCATGGCGAGGCGGTGCCGAAAAGGGGGGCTCGAGCACACCTAACAAGGAGAGCGGAATTTGTCTTTTGGGTAGTTTCGGTTGAGGTGAAATTGGAGAGGAAAAAATGCAAGGGAATTAATGGTAGATGGTACACACAGCTGCTAAGGCTTCAAATGGTTGTCTCACACATATAATTGGCTTGAAATTGATTAGACAAGGTTTGGTGGGGTAATTAATACTTGAGGTCTCCATTGCTTGACATGTGGCATTTGTCCAATAATGTAATTCCAAGCTTTGACTCATCTTTGACTCTCTGTGCATGAATTTTTGGCAGCCATGGAAGAGACGGATTAACCATTTTATCCTTCTTGCATTCTTAAGGCAAAGCAAATGGTTGAGGGGCAAAATGGTAATTTTGCACTTTCAATGTAAACTTCACTTTTCTAATTCGAAATTACCATTTGGTGAGACGACGTCAAATTCCTATCAAGAATTGGAATTATCCATTTTCAATTGCCACTTTTGAGCTTCCATTTCATGATCATTCGTACGTCGATCGTAATTCCAGTTTTGTCTCGAACTAAGGGTAGCTTTTGCAAACGTTACGCGTATCGACTTTGTGATTCTCATCACACTGAGGATAACTCAAGTTATGATAACTTTGGTTGTCATATAATTGCGAAGGTTCATCGCTAGTTTCAACGGTTTCGATCATCATAGTTCGATTTAGGAAAATTTACAAATTATATATTGGTTATGCGGTATCACCCGCGACCCAATCATATAACGCTAGCATTGTATTCCTTAATCGTTATCTAATCGGTCTTATTGGCTCTAAATGTTTCCTCAACAATCCTTATGGTCAAAGCGTTATTTTCTTTTTCGAGTTTCCTAGGTTCACGTACCTTGTTATGCGTTAGCCTTTCCCTTTTGGTCAGTTTACTCAAGATTGATCAGATTTGAGCGAGACAAGGCTAAAATTCATCGTAAGGTACATTCACATTCAACAGCCTCAAAATGGCAGGAAATTTAGAATGTCACATTGTATATGAATGATATGCTCATCGCAGGATCAGCGTGAAGGAAATCAATGTACTGAAGCAACAAAAGAAGTTAAGATGAAGGATTTGGGCGCAGCGAATCAGATTCTTGAGATGAGGATCATGCAGGATAAATCCAAAGGAATTCTAAAATTATCTCAAGAAAAGTACATCGAGAAAGTACTGGATAGATTCTAATTTCAGAATGCAAAGCCTAGAAGTAATCCTTTGGGAAGTCACTTCGAACTCTCGAAGGAGCTATCACCAAAGATAGACGAGGAGTGAGAATATATGGCTAAGTTTCCGTATGCGTCAGCTATTGGCAATTTAATGTATGCAATGGTGTGTACCAGACTAGACATATCTAATGCAGTAGGAGTTATAAGCAAATATATGACTAATATAAGAATAAAGCATTGGGAAGCTGTAAAGTGGTTATTAAGATACTTGAGAGGCACTTCAGGTATGTTATTATGTTTTGTGAAAAACAGTGTAACTTTACAAGGCTTTATCAATGCAGATCTTGATGGTGACTTGGATAACCGGAAGAGCACCTCGGGTTATGTTTTTACTTTAGGTGGCACTGCAATCAGTTGGATGTCTAGACTTTAGACGTGAGTGTCTCTCTCAACCACTGAAGCAGAGCATGTTGCTATATCGGAAGCTGGTAAGAAGATGACTTGGTTGAAAATTTTTCTCAAGAAAATAGGCAAGGAGAAAGATAGTAGTGTTCTTTTCAGTGACAGTCAGAGTGCTATTTGTCTTGCAAAAAATCCAGTATTTCATTCAAGGACAAAGCACACTGAGTTGAAGTATCATCATATTCGTGAGTAAATAGATGATGGGACATTGTCATTGAAGAAGATTCTTGGTGTAGAAAATCTAGCGGACATGTTAACAAAGGTTATCACCATTGAGAAACTGAGGCTATGCATTGCCTCAATTGGCCTCCATGGATAGTGATGAGGGGGGCTGCTGCACTAGGAAAATTCTGGTTACAAAGAGAAATGAAGACCATGAAAAATTATTGTCGTGTTGAAGATCGGCCTCTAAGTGAGAGATTCATGAATTTTGTGGAGCTTGATAGAAAGAAAAACAATATTAAGTGTAGATATTTTATATGGTATACTTGTAATTTCCTTCTCAACTATGTATGCCTTAGACTCCTATTATATAGTAGGAGTGATATCTTTTGTATCTATAACGCTAAAAACTAATAATGAAATGATTGCTTATTGCAGCACCATGATTTTTTCCCTTTTTGATTTAGAAGAGTCTCCCCACATAAAAATTCTCATGTCTTCTTCTTTACTTTTTTCTTCTCTTCAAAGATTCGCGTTCCTTACAAAAAAAAAAGCCTCCAACTTTAGCATTTGTAATAATTATGTCCAAATTTTTTTTGTCTCATAAAAAACTTCAAACTTTTACTTTTGTCCTAATTCTACCTCAAATTTTTACTTTTGTCACAATTCTACCGGCCTAGTACCAAAAAAATCTCAACTTTAGCATATATATATCCAAAACTCTTTTCTCTCATAAAAAACCTCAAACTTTTACTTTTATCCCAATTCTATTACCGATAACCTTCCGTCCATAATCACCATTAGTTAATGTTATGTGGCATGTTCATGTCGTTAATGAATTATACATCAGAAAAGCTAACATGAAAAAATACCTGAAATTCTCTTCTATTGTTTGCTTCTTCCACATATTACTAGGAGATATAAAGTCACTCAAAACGGTGCATTTCATCTTTGGCATTCTACAGTCCAAAGAATGGTTAGGCATAGAGATATTTGGATGAACGATATAAAATGTCGTCGTCCCTGAAACTTACTATTTCTAAATTTCAAATATTTATTGGTAAGTTTGGTAAGAAAATTCGAGTCATATAGGATTAACTAACAATGATTATGGATGGAAGACTGACGGTGGTAGCATTGAGATAATAGTAAAAGCTGATAACTTTTTTGTGATAAAAAAATTTCGACTATAATTGGGACAATAGTAAAATTTAGGGGTGTGCACGATTCAGGCTAGTCCGGCCCCAATATGGAATCGGAGACCGGACCAGTAGTCTCAATCCTTAAATTTTTGGGACCAAAGACCAAATCAGGATTGCCAGTCCGATCTGGTGTCGGTCCGATCCTAGTGGGACCATTGTTTCTTATAGAAATCTAAACCTTAGATCTAAACTAATAACTTCCAATCTCAACCATCCAACATAATAAAATATACACACAACCATCATACAACCATCACATAAGTACTTATAACCCTAAAATAATGAGCAAAGACTAAATTGAGCAGAAAAACACTTAAAACAACTGAAACGAGATTATGCTCCTACATCATTGTCCTCAAGTTGGAAAGAATTAAGCTCAAAGTGAGATTATACTTGTACTTCACTATATCCAATTGCGAACAAAACAATGTGTTTGCATAGTATAGTGAAGATAAAATACAGATTGAGTCAAGACAAAACACAATTAGAGACTGAATATCGGCAAAGATGCGGAAGGCGAGATGAACGAGTGGAGAGGGGAAGACGAGAGGAGCGAGTTCCGAGTAGAGTTGCATTACGAAAACGAGATGCGACCGTCAAGCGAGATGGTAGGAGTGCCGAGAAGAAAATGAGAAAATTAGGTTAACTAGCTCTTCAAAAAAATTAATTTTTTAATTGCGCACGCATGTGTGTGTATATATATTCTGATTGGTCCAGTTCAGGCAATCCGGTCCGATTCCATCCACCATGGAATTGGGGATCGGATTGCCCCGACACCCCCACCAAAGTGGAGAATTTTGTTTTTTGTTTTTTTTTGTATTAGATCGATAGAATTGAGATAAAAGTAAAATTCAATGGTTTTTTATGAGATAAAAAAAAGTTTTGGATATAATTATTAGATATTTTTTGGGTATTAGTCCCTAATTTAAAAGAGCGAGCTTATGAAAAGTTATGTTCAAGACGCGTGATTAGAGAATCGGAGGCACACGTTTTTTAATACTAAGGTAAAAAGTTCACTATTGATGGCTAAACTTGCCCTTTTCCAATTACGTTCCTGAATTTTAACCTGTCTAATTAAGTTTTTGAAAATCCAATTCTTTTTCCGATGACGCATCTTTGTCCCATTATGATGTGAAGTCGATTTATATTTTCCCCCCCAAAAAAAAAACGCACACACAGAGCTCAATATTCATGCCAACCTAAGTTGACCATTAGCAAAAAGGAATAATTACTTAATTTGTCACATATCGTACGAATGTTAATTTAGTTTTATTTTCTTTAATGTAACCCTGAATATTTGCATGAAATTTCAATGTAATCTTTCTGGCCAGTTGCCCTCGAAAATCACCGACGTGATAATTCATAAGTTATCCACATCCTGCCACATAGGAGAATCGCCAAGTCAGTGATTTTGGGTGGCAACTAGCAAGAAGGACGACATTAAAGTTTCGCGCAAGGTTTGGGCCTGCATCAGTAAAATCGAAAAATTCAAAACTGAATTAACATCAACATCCGTAGAATAAATTTGGAACTGAATGGATAATTTTCCTTAGCAAAAAGCGCACATGCGCAATTGTGCAGCCTGCCGAGCACAAGTAAAAACATCATAAATTGCTTATGTCTGGCTGGTGTAACATGATTAGCTGGCATATAATTAAGTAAAGGCACCAACTTTTAAGACTCGATCATATCATTGTTTCTAACTGTATCGTCAGCAATTGAAAACAGTTTTATTGCTACCGCCACGTGTCCCTACAAGAATAACAGGACCATCCAAGGCGAAACAATTATTAGGACCTATTCAAAGGTTAGTCTTGTATGGTGTAGGTTAAGAGAACATTGAGACATCCATCTTCGTACAGCATTTATGTTGTAATAAGTTAGGTTAGGTTATTATTTCATTATTAGTGCAATAAAAAATCTTTCACGTAGAGGATAGTTGCCATTATTAGGGTTTATGACTTTTTTTGGTCGATACTATTAGGGTTTATGTTACTTGCTAAAAGCAACGGGTGCTTCTTGAGCTCCCACAAATTTAGATCTAATCTTGGACCCGCGTGATCCTTTTTTTCTCATCCTTATTGTCCATTATTTGGTTATATAATTGTTTGACATTGTTAGAATTATATGATTGAATATCTTATTTTTATTTGTCCATCTTTTTAGGATCTCGTATTGGCCTTTATGGCCCTAGCAATTGGGGGGATAGATTTCCGGTCAAGTTTGGTTCCTAGGCGGTCCAATGAAATCGATCCCGTGTGCTTAAAACACATATTTACATTTTGAATGTGTAGAAATACCACTAGTAATGTAAGAGATTAAATGACTTTTTTTAAAGATTTTTAAGAGATAACATTAGGAATAAAAAAAATATATTGTCGAGCCGGTTTGGGTGGGCGGTTCCACCCTTAGAATCGAAAACCAAATCGACAATTAACGTTCCGTTTTTTATGGAACCAGACCAAACTAGACAGTTTATATTTGATCTTCCACTATCTATAAGAAATTTTCTCGAATCAAACATCTTATAGGCAAGTTACAAGCTATGGAAATTATCCACATGCAAACTAAGGTGCTGCATGAAAATACTTTACTTTTCAATTTCCTTACTAGAAGTTAATCTGGTAGGGAAATTAATTTGATAAAATCACTTTTGAAGCTGAAATGCGTTTGATAAAAAAAAAAGACTTATGGTAGGATTTTCTACTTCTGATTGAATTTTTGGCCAATTTTGAAATGTTAAAATTTTTACTTCCCGGTTACATAATCACTTCTTCGATTACACGAGCCTTGGCCGACCACCGTTGCCACTCGTGGCCGGACGCCGCCGTGCCACTGCTGCCGATCGTCGGCCATTGCGGCTTGTCGCCGCTGCCCCCACTCGCTGGTCGCCCCCATTTACAGGTTACCCATCGCCGCTCGTCGTCGTCGTCGAAGGTTTTATTAATAATGTTTCAAAAATAGAAATTTTTTCAAATGTTAGCAAACAAATTTCTATAATCAGAAGTCAATCTGGAGTAGAAGTAGAAAAATCAACTTTTGCCTTTTAGGAGAAGTAGAGAAATCAATTTCTAATCATAGGTTGAAAAGTTGGACAAAAGTGTTACCATGCGCTACCTAAATTAAACTTAATTGCTAGTACGTAGTAGGAACAACTTGTTATCTACTAATAGGGTAGTGGTTCATATATTAAGATTGTTGTCGCATATAAACATGACTTGTAATTCGTATATGAAAAATATGTGAATAGACAAACGTGAAACTAATGGCAAACATGTAATCTGAATGCAGATGAATGATCCGAGCCCAACGAAATAACATTGTGTCCTTAAGATAAATTTATCCCCTCAACCGATACCCAAGGTTCTTGGACAATTGCCTCCTAGGATAGAACGGATCGCCTTTCTTCGAAATCGGTATTTATTTCAAAGGAAACCTTCAAACGCAATTTCGTGAAATAGTCACACAAAATGATGAAGATGATGAATGAATGACGAACATAATGATTATATCTAATGCTCGTGTCTGATGCTCGTTTTTAATGCGATGGTCGATGCTATTATTTGTAGACAGTGATACGAAGAGTCACGAAATAGAGGTTAAGAGCGAAGAGTCACGAAGCTGAACAGTTTTCTTTCAAACAGATGAAGTGTCACGAAACCGAATAGACATCTTCCAAAAGAATGAAGAGTCACGAAGACATGTGGTTTCGTCGAAAGTGTTTGTCGACGAAAAGGCACGATTTCATTGAAAGAATTCAATGAAATGTCACGAAGTCGCACAGTTTCATCAAAAATATTCAATGAAACGAAACGAAACAACTTTTCATTTATATTACGAACCAAAACAACTCTTCATTTCTCATTCAATTTCATATGGAACTTTGAAATAAAAGTTCCGTCAATCCCCCACATGAATGAGAATTTCAATTATCAAAACTCTTTATGAATGCATGACATGCAATGTGCGAATATTCCATGAGAAAACGTTGCATCGAGATAAGTAGTCTGAGACTTTGAACTTTCCCTAGTGAGATCTATCGGACTTACTCGGTTAATCAGTAGACTTGATGTCTTTGAACTGTCGACTTTTGGTGTAAGCCTAGACAATAGAAGTCACACAACTATCTCTCGAATGAAGTTGGTTCTCACTGTTGTGTTCGTTTTGGCCATGAACACCGCCTGGTCTCATGAGTGCTTTAGAGAATTCGGCCTTTTCAATTCTCATAGAAGTGGCCCTCACTTCTCACTCACATAGGTGATTTCTGAATACGCAGTATATCACATACTCGATTCAGAATCATTAAAAGCTTATGCTTAACTTTCACATGTTAGTACAATCTATATACAAGAATGAATAGAAAAATTCACTGTACTCTACACCGCCTTCATAACTTAGTTGTCTTTTTGAACCTAGATCTTGGATATCTAGTCAACTGGGTAAGGTTTCCACTATGATGACTTATTTATGGCCTTAAAACTCATTCCTCTTAATATTTCCACAACCATTTCTCTAGTTGGGTATTTTGTTAATGGATCCGCAATAGTATCCTTTGACTTCACATAGTCGATTATGATAATTTCACTAGAGAGAAGCTGTCTTACCAATATATATAACATTTTTTGCCCCCACACTTTGAGATAATTCTTGAAATCTTTTCAAGACAGTGATAGCCTTTCAATGAAAGCAGTCATTTGAAATGATTTACTTAGAACCATATATTTGGCAAGAATGTTACAGATAATCTCTTGGAGTTTTCAGGACTTGAATTAGGACGGTTATGAAATCAACCATCTTTAAGTCCAGAAATTTGCTAACAATGAATCTTTTCAATCCATCATATTATGCTTTGTATTTCTCATCCAGACTTTCCCTTAATTCCTTAGCCATTTCAGCGGCTATAAGCATTATAGAGGGAATTGTCCAAACCATTTATAATTTAGTTGCAATACAGGAAGTCAAAATGCTTCCACACATCTACAACAACAATCATTTTCATGTTTATCTCTTCTTCATCCAACTTACTTAGGAGCATGCTCAGTGAGGAACCTCGCCAAATTCAACATCATAACATAGAACAACATCTTCTATTGTCATCTTTTGAAATCAGACGATTGAACTTTTCTGGCTTCTCTCCATAAGTTGGGATAGACGTAAGATGCATCATCGATGATGAAGCCATTTTTGAAACCAAGTGAAAATAGCCCAAAATGCCTTGAAAAATACATGTACATAGGGTTTTATATGCTTTCTTCCATCCACAAAGTCTCAAACATGTAATATTAGTCTACCACAGTATAGAGCTTTTTAATATGAACACATAGATATCAAGAACTCGTCATTTGGAGCACGTACGAGCCAAAAATTGAAAAACATCATGCGAGGGCAGAATCGTAAAATCACTATAATGCATGCGCGGCGCACACCAATAGGCATTGTATGGGCTCGTGATTTGCACGTTCCCACTCTTACGCGTGCCAGGCATGTGCTTGCACGAGATCCCACCACGCGCCTGTAGTTAGAACCGTGCATGCACGCACTTCTCCATCCTTGTTTGCACGTGCTGACACAAACGTCCACTTTTTAAAAAAAAATTAATGCCACTGTTCAGAACCAAAGGACAAAATTCTTCAACGTTAGTCCCACGTGACAATTCGCTTCTTTTTAACATCCCCAAAGAATTATCACCAGTCCTTTTTTTCTCAACGAAATCTATCTCGACATGCGATGAAAAAATAATTTTCATCGGATAGAATTTAATGATAATACACCAGAACATAATGCGTACAACACAAATAACTATGCAAAATCAGCACAAAAAAAAATCAAAGTTTGTCTTAAAATTGTTGTCTACTAAGAGGGTAGTGGTTCATATATTAAGATTGTCGTCGCATATAAACGTGACTTGTAGTTCGTTTATGAAAAATAGATGAATAGACAAACCTGAAACCAATTGCAAACAAGTAATCTGAATGCAGATGAATGATCTGAGCCCAACGAAATAACGTTGTGTCCTTAAGACAAATTTGTCCTCTTAACCATTACCCAAGGTTCTTTGACAATTGTCTCCCAAGATAGAACGAATCGCATTTTCTCGAAACCGGTACTTGTTTCAAAGGAAACCTTCGAACGCAACTTCGCGGAATAGTCGCATAAAATGATGAAGATGATGAATGAATGACGAACATAACGATTATATCTAATGCTTGTGTCTGATGCTTGTTTTTAATGCGATGGTCGATGCTATTATTTATAGACAGTGATACAAAGAGTCACGAAATAGAGGTTAAAAGTGAAGAGTCACGAATCTGAACAGTTTTCTTTCAAACAGATGAAGAGTCACGAAATCGAATAGACATATTCCAAAAGAATGATAAGTCACGAAGACATACGCTTTCGTCGAAAGGGTTTGTCGACGAAAAGACGCGATTTCATCGAAAGGATTCAATGAAATATCACGAAGTCGCACAGTTTCATCAAAAAGATTCGACGAAACGAAATAACTCTTCATTTTTATTACGAACCGAAATAACTCTTCATTTATCATTCAATTTCATATGGAACTTTGAAATAAAAGTTCCAACACAACCAAATAGAGGCATTTCAGTTCAAGAAAAGCAAGACTTCTCTTACCACAATAGAAGCAAATACAATATCTATCGAACAGTCTGATTGATAGATGGGATCACCCATGCCCGAACCCGCCTAAGCCCGATCTCTCGACCCTAGGCAAGGGTACAAGCTCGGCCGGTGGGATAACATGTACGGGTCAAGCCCGCCTCCATGGGCAACCTGTTTTTTATTGTTTTTTTTTTGTTGTATTTATTGCTAGAAAAGATAAATGAAAAACCAATCAATCAATCGAAGATAAATTCTTGGGTTATATTATGTTCAATTTTATTAATTTTTTCCATAATTTATGCTCTGTTTTTTTTTTATACTGAATAATTGGCATCATTTTTTTTTCTGTATTATATGTTCAAGGCAGGAAAGCTGATAAACAGATACTATGCCGAGTAGTTTTATACTGTGTTGATGATACATTGATGATTGATCCAACTTCTAGAAGTCTCTAGCATGTTCAAGAAAAGAGATCCTCCAAAGTTGCGAGAAATATTTAAGGAGAGTTTCCAGAAAATATCTTAGATATTTCTAGAAAAGTGACGTGATATGTGTAGAAAATCTAGAGAAATATCCGTGCAAGTTGCTTTTTATCGTTGTTTCTCTGTCCAATCCTTTCCCAAGGTCTGCCGGGACGGGAATCCGCATTGAATTTCGCGAGTCGGGGTCGAACGATAATGCCAAAAGTGCACGAACTGTCGAGCCGGACATGGTTTTCTTAACGTGGTCGCTTGGTTTCCAGAATTTGCAGGAGTCTAAACAGCCCGAATCGAAGTTTCACCTTCACTGCTTGCTGATGCAGTCATTGCTGAAGACGAATATCCAGATTTAGCAGCTCATGTTAGCTCTAAAGCTGTGAAGGACGTGAGTTACTCGTTCGAAGAGAGGATGGAAAAGAAGAGGAAAGGCCTAAAGTCGAACCGAGGCTGACGGTATGAAATCATCCGTGCCGAAGCCGACATTCAGTTTGGACAACAAGGAAATCTCTAAGGAGGAAATGAGAAGGCAGCACGGCAGAATTGGCCCGTGAAAGGAATGAGGAGACTGCTTGGCAGCACCACTTCGGTAGTGTTGGGATTCATGGGAAGGATCGTGTTACGCCCATGTAGGCTACCTTGTCCCATTATAGATAAACTGCCAAAGGGCAGTTATCATTTCAAATCACGTTTGTTCTGTCGTTTGTCGGTTCCTTCAACAAGGATAGCACAGAGAACAGTAAACGACCAGTCCTCCCGAACAAGATAACGAGACAAACTATCTCTCGAGAGTCTGCAATGGTAACATCTAATCTGTGAAAATGAGATATGTTTGTTGCTTGATATACTTTTATGATCAGTGATTCAAGTACGGTTATGTGCATTTGAAATCCGTGCAATCCGCTGTTATTGATATGAGATTGCTTCCCTTCAACTAGCCTAGATCTTGAACTTGATCAGCCGAAGACTTGCGAGGAACCTGTAGAAGCCGAGCTATGCGATCAAGGATATAATCTGGACGGAGCGGGCGACGCATATTGAAAATCGTTGTCCACTAAGAGGGTAGTGGTTCATATATTAAGATTGTTGTAGCATATAAACGTGACTTGTAATTCGTATATAAAAAATAGGTGAATAAACAAACTTGAAACCAATCGCAAACAAGTAATCTGAATACAGATGAATGATCTAAGCCCAACGGAATAACGTTGTGTCTTTAAGACAAATTTGTCCCCTCAACCGGTACCCAAGATTCTTGAACAATTGCTGATAGGATAGAATGGATCGCATTCCCTCGAAAGGAAACCTTCGAATACAACTTCGTGAAATAGTCGCACAAAATGATGATGATGATGAACATAGCAATTATATCTAATGCTTGTGTCTGATACTTGTTTCTAATGCGATGGTCAATGATATTGTTTATAGACAGTGATACGAAGAGTCACGAAATAGAGGTTAAGAATGAAGAGTCATGAATCTGAATAGTTCTCTTTCAAACATATGAAAAGTCACGAAACCAAATAGATATCTTCCAAAAGAATGAAGAGTCAAGAAGACATATGGTTTCGTCGAAAGGGTTCGTCAACGAAAAAGCATGATTTCATCGAAAGGATTCAATGAAACGTCACGAAGTCGTACAGTTTCGACAAAACATTATGATGTCGTACGGTTTTATCGACGAAGGGTTACGAACCGAAACAACTCTCCATTTCTCATTCAACTTCTTATAGGACTTTGCGAAAAAGTTCCAACAATCCCCCATATGAATGAGAAGTTCAACTTCATTTTGGATCCTTGATTTACGCATTCATTTTATTGATTGTGTTTGTCAGGATGGTCATTCCTATCTGCGTGAACTCTTAGATGTAGGGTTCGCACCTCACTCATCTGCATGAAATCTTAGGTTAGACAAATCATTCAACTTAAGTGCCGAAAGAACGTCAACTTTGACAGTTGGCGTAACAAAGTCCCCAATCTCATTTCTTTGATTTTCGCAAAATTGAATAGAATGCTCCCAACTATTCGATAGGGTTTCCAATCATACCCTCTACAGAATGATTGATGGAGACTTCTTAACATGTACACGTATCACATGTTACTAGACCGCACCGAAAGTCGACCACGTATATCGCCGTTTCGACTTAGGTAATGGGCCTTGAGAGAGGCCCGCGTCCGACTAGAAGGGACAGCCCATTAACCCTCTCCACTCCATTGGAGAGGGTCGCGACAATAGGGTTTCCAATCATATCCTCCACGAAATGATCAGCGACGACTCCTTGGCGTGTACATATATCACATGTCACCAGATCGCAGTGAAGGTCGACCACATATACCACCGTCGCGACTTGGGTAACAAACCTTGGGAGAGGCCGTGTTCGATCATATATCGGACGACCCATTAGCCCTCACCTCGCGAAGGAGAGGGTCGCGACACCACTCACATAGGTGATTTCTGAATGTGCAGTATATCACATACTCGATTCAAAATCATTAAAAGCTTATACTTAACTTTCGCATGTTAGTACTATCTATATACAAGAATGAATAGGAAAATTCATTGTACTCTACACCGCCTTTATAACTTGGTTGTTTTTTTGAACCTAGATCTTGGATCTCTAGTCAACTGGGTAAGGTTTCCACTATGATGACTTATTTATGGCCTTAAAACTTATTACCCTTAATGTTTCCACAATCATTTCTCTAGTTGGGCATTTTGTTAATGGATCCGCAATAGTATCCTTTGACTTCACATAGTCAATTATGATAATTTCACTAGAGAGAAGCTGTCTTACCAATATATATAACATTTCTTGCCCCCACACTTTGAGATAATTCTTGAAATCATTTCAAGGCGGTGGTAGCCTTTTAATGAAAGCAGTCATTTGAAATGATTTACTTAGAACCATATCTTTGGTAAGAATGTTACGGATAATCTCTTGGAGTTTTCAGGGCTTGAATTAAGACGGTTATGAAATCAACCATCTTTAAGTCCAGAAACTTGCTAACAATGAATCTTTTCAATCCATCATATTATGCTTTGTATTTCTCGTCCAAACTTTCCCTTAATTCCTTAGCCATTTCAGCGGCTATAAACATTATAGAGAGAATTGTCCAGACCATTTAGACTGTAGTTACGACACAAGAAGTCAAAATCCTTCCACACATGTACAACAACAATCCTTTCCATGTTTGTCTCTTCTTCATCCAACTTACGTAGGAGCATCCTTATTGAGGAACCTTGCCAAATTCAATGTCATGACATAGAACAATATGTTCTATTGTCATCTCTTAAAAAATCAAACCATTGAACTTTTCTGGCTTCTCTATAAGAGTTGGGACAGATGCAATAGACGTTATCGATGTTGAAGCCATGAAAATAGCCCAACATGCCCTTAAAAAATACATTTACATATGATTTCATATGCATTTTAATAATTTTATATGCATCAAATATATTCAAATAATATATCAAAATGAAGATAATTTCGAGACGACGTAACGGTACCAAGAATGTCCCAATCGGAGTTTGTACGCGTTCGTACGAGCCAGTCAAAGTTTTTGTTTTGACTGGTCAGCGACGGTTAACAGGTCGAAATGCAATTTCCAAAAGGTTCAAGGACCGAAGCGTAATTTTTGAAAACTCAGGGACTAATTTGAATTTTTCGAAAAAAATTTGGGGCAAAATTACAATTTCGAAAAAGTTTGTGGACCAAAATGAAATTTTCGAAAATTGGTAAAAAAGTCAACGGTCAATGTTGATTAGTCAATGGTCCACAGTCAGCCGGGTTAACGGACTGGTATCTGGGTCGAGTATCGAATCAGAGAGTCGAGTCGGAACCAGGTAAGCAGGTTGGGTCGAAACTAGGTAAGTGGGTCGGTTCGGAACCGAGTCAATGGGTCAGGCCAAGTCAAGCCTTTTCGGATCGGGCTTGTGAATCCCACGCGTAGACGTCGTTACAGCTCGTGAGGGCTCGTTTGACTGAATCTGGCGGCCATTCGAGGCCGGCTACCGCTACTTTTTCTCATATTGACGAGACGATTCCAATGGTATGATCGAAATCAACTTTCATTAGATAAATTTTCGCGTACACATGGCGTTTTGCTCTACGAACGCCCGGGCCGTTGCCGTCGTGGCACGTGCAGCGCGTGTAACCTCATACGGCCTCTTCCGGGGATGTGCAACCACTCATTCTTCTTGTCTCGATGAGACAAGCTAACCATTTGTTCAAAAATAAATTTTATGGACCATAATAATCTCGAAACACTATGAACAATATATTATCTCGAGACTCATTATATTGACAATTTGTATTCATCTATTGCAGTTCATCGTATCGACCAATCCAAAACTCGATGGAAACAAGGCAGAGATTCTAATCTAGCTCTGATACCGATGTTAGAATTTTAAACATTCTACTAATGCCATAACAAAATGCGCACAACAAAAATAATTATACGAAGCATGCATAGGAAATCAAATTTATCTTAAGATTGTTGTCCACTAAGAGAGTAGTGATTCATATATTAAGATTGTTGTCGCATATAAACATGACTTGAAGTTCGTATATGAAAAATGGGTGAATAGACAAACCCGAAACCAATCGCAAATAAGTAATCTAAATGCAGATGAATGATCCAAGTCCAACGATATAACGTTGTGTCCTTAAGATAAATTTGTCCCATCAACCGGTACCCAAGGTTCTTGGATAATTGCCTCCCAAGATAGAATGGATCACCTTTCTTCAAAACCAGTACTTGTTTCAAATGAAACTTTCGAACATAACTTCGAAGAATAGTCACACAAAAAGACGACGATGATGAATGAATGATAAACATAACAATTATATCTAATGCTTGTGTCTGATACTTGTTTCCAATGTGATGATCAATGCTATTATTTATAGATAGTGACATGAAGAGTCATGAAATAGAGATTAAGAACAAAGAGTCACGAATCTGAATAGTTCTCTTCAAACAGATGAAGAGTCATAAAACTGAATAGATATCTTCTAAAAGAATAAAGAGTCACGAATACATATGGTTTCGACGAAAGGGTTTATCAACGAAAAAGCACGATTTCGTCGAAAGTATTCGATGAAACGTTACGAAGTCATACAGTTTCAACAAAACGATACGATGTCATACGATTTCATCGATGAAGATTACGAACCAAAACAACTCTTCATTTTTCATTCAACTTCCTATGAGACTTTGCAAAAAAGTTCCAACAAAGACCATCATTCGATGATCAGATGAATCATAGGGATCAGACCAGGGTAAGGAGACCTCTGACGTGCGGTCCCGTTCCGGTTCGGCCGACCACAAACAACTCTGGGTGAGAGTCACCGGTTGCATCGAAGGAGGATGAGGAACATGATTCAGGGAAAGCTTCCAAAGAAGAGAAGGTGGGAGGAATTCGAGCGAGAAGCAAGCCATGCTGACAGAGAACTCGATTACATCGAGTGCGTCAAAAAATTGTCGACTACTCATTATTTTTTTCGTTCTTGAGATTACTGGTCCATGAGGTGTCTCGCAAATGAAAACAATGATGGCACTTCTAGCCGTTACTGCAATCCGTGCAGCTTTAGAATGGTAAATTATTTTGTGGCGTCCCAAGCCGCCAACTTCTAGCTAGCTTTCTCTATTTTAATCCGATATATACATAACATCATGGCGTATGCGGAAGCCTAAACTGAACAAGTCGGCCATATATCAACTCACAAGTGTAATCTGTCACGCCCCGAACCTGGCGAGTATGTGAGTATCCCACCAAGCCGTTCCTTTTAGAAAGCTCCAGGATCCATCGGTCAATGTCTTATACGTTGAAAGAAACATGCATGCAGAAGCGACGCCAATTTCAATTTACAAATAAAGCAACACCTGGTGACATAGGACACAAGGGTACACCTTTAATAAAGGTCAATCATACTTTATTTATTACAAATCTAAATCCTCAAGATATCTACTATTCAATTTTAAGGTCACAAAAGAGAAGTTTTCATTTTTCCTCTAATGACTTCATCCATTGAATGTCAATCCATGGCGAACTCGATTTTCTTCATCAAGGACCTGAAAAATGTTGCTCACAACGAGATGAGAATTACATCTCAGTAAGGTGAGTCCTAACCCTAGGTCGGCTGATCGTCCACTTAGGCAGTTACCTATCCCAAAATTTCAAACTCACAATCATACATGCACATACAAATAAGAATAGTGACACACAGATGATGGGCATGCAACTATGACACCATGTTGCACTCAGATGATTATGCACACCTTGTCTAGCCATTTCACCACAACCGCCTCTTCTTGCCTGCCTGCCTCATTCTCCAGCCCGCTATTAGATAACATCAGGCTCGGTCCGCGTAAACGCATCAGACCGTCATTGGCAACCCGCGTAAACGCATCAGGTTCCAATGAATCTCCAGGCCCATATCATCACTTCATACCTCCGTCCCGCGAATAATTCGCATCAGGACCGTTGCCATCTCAACCCCATGATTAGATCGCATCAGGGTGTCACACAACATCAACTCCACCCCGTGATTACATCGCATCAGGGTATCCATCTCCCGTCCCGCGTCTCGTACGCCTCAGGGCCTCGCCATGTCATGCTCATGCCATGCTTCTCAATTCAATTCGTAGACAATACAACAAGTGCAACTCATGCACAATCTGAACACTCACGGCATGCAAGACAATTAGTGACATACAACATGGCAAATGATTTAAACACAAACGATAATACACATAATCCTCCTATAACCACTTAGGATATACCAAGAGCCATCCTTTAGAAATTCTCATATATCGATCAAACTAAACCTCGACTCACCCAATTGAGTCCAATCTCCCTATCCTAAGTTTAGGATTCCCTTACCTTGCATTTGACACCACAATAATTCTCCTCTTGAGCTCTCACCAATTCGGTTTCAAGGGTCCAACGTTAAAATCACCACGCAACCTAGAATTTCCAATCAATCCATCAGTTTCCATGTCCAAATCCTCAATCCATGAACCATAATCCTCCATAACACAACCCTCATCGTCTTAACATGTCTTAAACATCAATTTGTGACTCAAAATCATCGGCTCTTTACTCCAACAGAACCGGTCTTGCATAGAGCCGAACCGGTTCATTTCGGTTCTGTGCAAACTGTGCACAATCCATCCTAAATCAACTTCAAATCCATCATCTACTCACTATCCTACCTCTTAACATGTCTACCTAAAGGTCTATGAGGCTCACCGTGAGTTTGAGGTTGAATGGTCGCCGGAAACTCGTCGAAAGTCGCTGGTTCTCCTAAGGTCAGTACTGGCAGTTTTCTATTCCAAGTTCACAAGATCGATTCGAGGTCAAAACTTCATCAAATCAAGACCAACTTTCTACCACAGATTTATATACATGTATGTTAGATCTCCACAAAATTTGACCTCAAAAATCCAACATTCGGCCTCCAAAAGGGTTAGAAACCGGACCTACCTTAGGTCGGATCAGATTCTATCAGCTTCCGGGAAAACACTTGGCCGAAGCTCCTCGGTGGTCCAAATGGCTCGCTTCCAATTCGAGGAGGTCGACAAGACGTAGGGCTCAGTTGGTGTGGTTGATTAGCATCCAAATGGTAGCTGAAAGTGGACGTCAAAACTGCCGAACGACACTCCAGAACTTGGTCGCCGGCGAGCAGAAAGAATAAGGAAGAAGAAGATGTGTTCGGTGGGTTGAGGGGAGTGATATGGACGAATGAGAGGAGAGAGAGAGGAAAAAGCCTTATATTCATCTCACAAGTCAAAGGAAGAATGATAGGGTGTGGAATAGTGGATTTGACCACTCTTTTGCCCATCCATTGACACTTGTCCTTAATGTCATTCAAACTTGATCCAATGGCCCATATTCATCCTAGTTTTCGGCAGCCTTGAGGGAATTTAAAGTCCAAATTGCCCTTCTTCAAATGCATGGGCAAGGCTTTAAGCTCAAGAGGCAAAAGGGTAATTTTACCCTCGATGTTCGGAACGTCATTTTTCTCACTCCAAAATTCTTTGATAGGGCGACGACCAATCCAAATAACGTTGGAATTCTGGATTCTCCATTTCAAATTTTTTTCAAGACTTATTTATGATGATTTCCTCTATCAGACGTGGTTCCAGCCTATCTCGAACCGACGAGTGGCTTTTGCAGACTTTACACGTATCGACCCTGTGATTCTCATCACTTTTAGGGCTCGTCAATTTGTGGCGACCTTGGTTGTCATGTAATTGAGAGGGTCTATCACTAGTCCCTTTGGTCTCGATCGTCACTGTCCGATTAAGGAAAATTTTGCAAATCATATATTGGTTAAGCGGCATCACCCGCACTCCAATCGTATGACACTCGCAAGGCATTCTCTAATCGTTTTTGGATCGGCCTTTTGTGGCTCCAAATATTCTCTCGACAATTCTTATGGTCAAAGCGACATTTCCTATCTAAGTTGCCTAGGTCCATGTATCTCGTCTCGCTTTAACCGTTCCCTTTTGGTCAGCCTACTCAAATTGATCATATTCGAGCGAGATATGACTGAAATACATCTCTAGATTCATTTCTCATTAATGAGTCTGAAATTGATCGAAAATCAAAATGTCACAACTCTTCCCCCCTTATAGAAATTTCGTTCTCGAAATTTACAACATTCTAACCATTTAGTTCTTTAGGGTATTGGCGTCTCCTCACATCCTCGTTCTTCCGAATTATTCCTTTTTATGACTTGACGATCTTGCTCGTCCTTTCCAGCCCAAAACCATCTTTCCCCTAAGACTCGTCTCCTTTAGTCCTCAATCCAATTGGCTTCTCTCCATTCCATTTTGGTATTCGTAACATTTGTCCATACCATTCGGCATATCACTCCTTTCAAATTTCCTTTCATACCATTAGAGATTCAAGGGCTTTATCAACTTGCCCTCCATTAACTAAATCGAGTTATGACCCTCTTGACTCCTTAAACAATTATATGATTACTTCCGTAGTAATTCATTCTCGATTCCATCCAAAAATTTCCTTGGATCAAAATGGTCCTTCAACTTTCGTCGTCATGTCCTTCCCTTTTATAGACATGTCTAGTACTCGACTATATGGTAGATTAATTTTAACTTTTAACCCTTATCACCGATAGTATACATATGTACCTTGGCACATCCTTGTGCCACCCCCAGGAACACCATAATTCTCTCCTTGAATTTTGATGAGGTCGTCTCCTTAAGCTTCCCCTCAATACTAGACTCGTACTTCCGTCCCTAAGTCTCAAGGGTTTCATCCATTCCTATAACCCCTCAAGTATCTATGTCCGATCATGGCAGCATCTCAATTCCTTTTTGACCTTCAGACTTGATGTTTCAGGTAATCATCAGACTAGTCCATTGGCAAACTCCAATTTAGAAGTTGAATATCTTATTTCTTGAGGGAAGATCTGTCTTTCTATCGGCAATTACGCACCGCTCAATTCTCAATGTTAGACATCCGCTACATAATTCACCCTTCCTCAGCGATAGGGGTATTGTAGAAATAATACTTGGGTAATCCCTTCGTTCCACGTAACTTTCCATCAATCCTCTTTAGGCAGTCTATGCACTCAACCTCTTGTAGTTCGCATAACTTCAAGATTTTTCTTCATACAAGCAACGCTCTCATACCCACGAGGAGTTTCATACATCAGCGTTGCCTCTTGTTTGATTCCTCATTGGAGACTACAATCTTATTTTCTTGCGGTAGATATAGACTCAAAATCTCATTCTACCTAGACATTGTTTCCCAAATTTTGCCGCGAGGATATTCGCAAGTCCACTCTAATCATGCACTAGGTGTTCCCACTCCTGTGTTCTTACTATCACAACGCATTCGCACAGTCGGCTTTCGTTAGTCATGCCACGCCTCAAGTTTCTTTCCTGCATCACGTCACTATGGTTCTCTCGACCCCTTCTGATTCTAAATAGGAACGTCCTTATCAGCATAGTCGTCATCTTGACTTAAGTCCTCAAAATTTCTTTTCTTGTTTATTTGCCCATTTAGTGCTACATTTCGTCCTCCATCCATTTTACCAATGGAACAGCTCTTTTAGGGAATCTTTCCACGACCCATCTAGTACCATTCGTCAATTCCAAGAATTTTCAACTTCTAGCAATCCCACATCGACTCTAGTTGATTTATCACTCATTCCACTCCTCCAAGGCTCTACAGAGATTTCATTTCTCAAAGATTTCACGATCGAGAAATCCTACCTTATCAGATCCATAGCCCATGCTCTTTACATTCAGAATATATCAAGCATCTCCTTAGAGTCCATAAGACACTCTCAAAAGCTGTTCATGTTTCTCATGGCTCCTTACATGAGTTCAACCATCGTCTCTCAAGACGGTAACGACCAACTCAATCATTCCTTGGGTACTTAGTTCGGCGATTATCAACTTCCTTCCATCAGGTGTCGAATCTTCCCAACTATTCCTCGCACTTTCACTTGAGAGCTCAGACCTTGGCTCTCTGCCGTCACGGGTCCCCTCTAGGACCGCACGACATTTTACTTATTCTTGTCACTCTTCTCTTGAGAAACATTATTGCTTTAGCCTCTGAGTTCCATAACTCACTAAGGCGACCTTATCCTAATTACGTTCGTTCCACTGAACGTCAACATCATTCTGGAATTTAACATTGTTTACAAGGCTGTCTCTCGGATTTCACTTCCAAGAGTCGTTCAAGTTCTGCATCCTCTTTCTCGGTACAGACACTCAATCATAATATTAAGACAATTTAGAATAATAGGGTCTCTTATCCTAAGGAAGAAACTACATAATTTCATGGCATATTCTCACTTCAAATTCACCTCGTCCTTTCCATTCCATAGGACGACAACCTTGGAGTCTGCGTCGACGGCGATACCTTTACTTCAAGATTCAAATGCCACCATGCCTTCACATTCTTTTTCCCATAGCTCAGTCATCTCAAGTGACAATATCTGTTCTTCCTGAGTTTCCACCAGTTCACTTGTCAAATGCTCAATTCGATTACCTCCTCTCACTTGCAAGTATTCTCTAAGCGCTCTTTTCGTTTACAAAATTATTCACTAGAATCACAACCAGTCGGGACTATCAAGTCCGTTCACTTTTCTTTTCGTCAACAACCATTTCATGGTCCAATCGCCCTTTAAGAACAACGCCCTATTCTTTAGGGAACAATAACTCATGATTTCATTTCTCATGGTTCCAATTCAACCAACTGATCCAGGAAATCATTAATTCCAGGCAAACTAGCATGCTGATTCTTCCTCGACCCCTTCCACAACAGAAAAGACGGACTATCCATTTTCCACCTTGTGTCTTACGCCCAGGTAATCAGCCATTTCCCGTAGGCACGCTCCATATCCATGATGAACATCTCTTTGCTCGTAATCCATGAGCAGGAGTTCTCTTATTCATAAGTCTTTCAATCATTCTCCTTTTTTGCTGAGTCCCATCACCATTCCACAAAATCAGGAATAATAACTAGCCATAAGGTTTTCAAGTTCCAATCCACTCAAGGATTTACTTATCTTATTCAAGGGTCCTTGACTACCTTTACCATATGCTTAAACGACATTGAGAACTCTATCTCATACCGGTCGATCATCCTATGATCCTTGTAAAAGTATTAACATCCAAACAACCCTTGCCTTCAAGCAATCTCAAGATAATACTTTCCATCGAACAACTCAATAGAGGTAGTCTAGGCATATCTCATGTCTTTGAGGAAACCCTTCCTCTGGTGACCTTTCACAATTATCAACAGCCTCTTAAGGCTACAATCTGTCAGGGTCACTTTTTTTTCCTTAGTGTACCAAAAACCTCTAAGGTTTCCTTACAAGATCCTCAATCTAGAAGGAGACAATTTCAAATCTCATACTTCTACCTGACTCAATCAATCTCAACCTTATACATAATTTTACAAGCTTTTCCAAACTCTCGTGGTCCTTCTCACACATTCAATTTAAAAAAGATTAACTCAGAGTCATCTTTCTCGTGACTTCCATCACTTTAGCTCGTCAGTACTAGCACTTGTCACCACAGTGACTTAGACAATCTTAGCAGCTCCTCCTCGAGCTTGCTTAATCAACAAATTTTCTCATTTCCATTTAAAGTTCTCACGACCCATTCAGCTCTTGGGTCTCGTACGATTAACCGATCGAGCCATATTCTCTTTTAGTACTCATACTCCAATCGCCCATCTTTACTCAATTCTCATATCCATATCAGTTCTTGGATCTTTTCGTATCTCACATACACAAGCCAAATGCTACTCTAGCGACCATACTTTGGTCTTTTAATCTTATTAGATTCTCATGTCACTTGAACCACTATAATTCCCTCTAGGAATCCAAGACTTATGTCATCTACTCAAGTCTTGTAGCCTTAGGCTGGTCATCTCATTATCTTTCACCATAAACCATCAGTGGTTTCCAAATAATTCTCAACTAGTTGCTTATTATACAAGGATTTCAAATTGTCATTAAGCAGCAATCATTCATCAAGCCAGCCTCAACGAGGTAACTTCTCAACTAACAGCCATTACTAGGCTAGCCTCAACTAGGGAACTATCAAACAATCACTCAAGACGGCAATTCACTAAGTCATCGGCTCATACTTTAAGCCTAGAGGCATCCGTCGCTCTAGCATAATCACAACAGACTATCTCACTCTTACCAGACATCAATTCAATGGGTATAACCCCATACGTCGTCTAGCCTCTCAGTTATACATTGACCAAGCCAATCACATAAGACTAATCATAAAGCATGCCTAACATGCCCATCACAAATATCACTTTTCTTTTTCAAAGGCATCCACTGCCAAGCACGAAGCTTCTAATTATGCCCATCACAGACATCATTTCATATGTCATGCCACTTTTGAACATTTTCTTCGAGGATCAATCTTGTGCCATACATCTCTTAACCACAATTGGACTCAACATGATACCTAGACTTTCCCTTTCAAGATATAACTTGGGTCATTCCTGCCTCTTGCCATCTTAAAAGCTTGCCAGGAGTCGCTCCTTGTTCGGACCTCTCTGTCCCGGCGATCACTCCCCATTCTCATCAGACCTGGCCGTTGCAGATTGTTCCAAGTCATACATCTACGGAGAAAGCCCCGTTCCACATGTCTCATACCATGTTTCATTATAGTTTATAGGTATCCCATCAACTTGTCCCATACCAAGCGACAGTTTATTAAGTCCAACAACGATAAACTCATGCATGCACCCTCATCAACTTGCATTTCATAACCATAAACATGTGTACAACATGACTGTCCTCATCACTTGTCATGTCAAAATCACCTTCAGATCAATTCCTATCTATTTAAGAGTTCTAATTCCACCAATGATCGTCACATCTCACAAACCAATTGCCTATATTCAACCATGCACCTCAAGTGGAGTCGCTAACTAAATCAAATCCCTAAGCATTCGATCACAACTGGCCTTTAATTCAATATACCTTGTATACATCTCACCTCATTTCATCCAAGGTTGACAATAGCAATTAATAGCTAAACCATCAAGATATCGCGCAATTCAAGCCTGAATCCACTAATATTAGTCGTCCCTTTATAACTCATACTTCTCAAGTTGGGTCAATGACAAACCAAAATCACAATCATACACTTCAATTGACCATTCATTCATAATTTATTCTCTAGCAACCTTAAATTCAAGTTTATGACTCCTCAATTTCTATTCAATTCCTTGTGAACCTTATTCATAATATCACTTAAGATCATCCCTTAAATCGGCACTAAGACCATTAGAATACTACACAAATTCAAGCCTATAGTCCTCAACATTCAGCAATCCATGCTTATCCCTCAAGGTCTCACTACCTAATTGTCCTCAAGTCATCACTCCTTATCGCTCCTTATCACTCCAAGTCTCAATCAGATTGGATCGAGCTAACCTCGCTCTAATACCACTCAAACAGGGATGTCACGCCCCGAACCCGGCGAGCACGCTAGCGTCCCACTAAGCAGTTCCTTTTAGAAAGCTCCATGATCCATCGGCCAATGTCCTATACGCCGAAAGAAACATGCATGCGGAAGCGACGCCAACTCCAATTTACAAATAAAGCAACACCCGATGACTTAGGACATAAGGGCATACCTTTAATAAAGGTCAATCATACTTCATTTATTACAAATATAAATCCCCAAGATATCTACTATTCAATTCTAAGGTCACAAAAGAGAAGTCTTCATTTTTCCTCTAATGACTTCATCCGTTGAATGTCAATCCATGGCGAACTCGATTTTCTTCATCAGTGACCTGAAAAATGTTGCCCACAACGGGGTGAGAATTACATCTCAGTAAGGTGGGTCCTAACCCTAGGTCAGACTGATGGTCCACTCAGGCAGTCACCTATCCCAAAATTTCAAACTCACAATCATACAGGCACATACAAATAAGAATAGTGACACACAAATGATGGGCACGCAACTATAACACCATGTCACACTTAGATGTTTATGCACACCTCATCCAGCCATTTCACCACAACCACCTCTTCCTACCTGCCTCATTCTCCAACCCGCAATTAGATCGCATCAGGCTGGGTCCGCGTAAACGCATCAGATCGTCATTGGCAACCCGCGTAAACGCATCAAGTTTCAATGAATCTCCAAGCACATATCATCACCTCATACCTCCGTCCTGCGACTAATTCGCATCAGGACCGTGGTCATCTCAACCCCATGATTAGATCGCATCAAGGTGCCACACAACATCAACTCTACCCCGCAATTACATCGCATCGGGGTATCCATCTCCCGCCCCGCGTCTCGTAAGCCTCAGGGCCTTGCCATGTCATGCTCATGCCATGCTTCTCAATTCAATTCGTAGACAATACAACAAGTGCAACTCATGTACAATATGAATACTCATGGCATGCAAGACAATCAATGACATACAACATGGCAAATGATTTAAATACAAACGATAACATAGATAACCCTCTTATAACCACTTAGGATATATCAAGAGCCATCATTTAGAAATTCTCATAAGTCGATCAAACTAAACCTCGACTCACCCAATTGAGTCCAATCTTCCTATCCTAAGTTTAAGATTCTCTTACCTTGCATTTGACACCACAATAATTCTTCTCTTGAGCCCTCACCAATTCGGTTCCAAGGGTCCAACGTCGAACTCACCACACAACCTAGAATTTCTAATCAATCCATCAATTTCCATGTCCAAATCCTCAATCCACGAACCATAATCCTCCATAACACAACCCTCATTATCTTAACATGTCTTAAACATCAATTAGGGACTCAAAATCATCGGTTCTTTACTCCAACAGAACTGGTCTTGCACAGAGCCGAACCGGTTCATTTCAGTTATGTGCAAACCGTGCACAATCCATCCTAAATCAACTTCAAATCCATCATCTACTCACTATCCTACCTCTTAACATGTCTACCTAAGAGTCTATGAGACTCATCGTGAGTTTGAGGTTGAATGGTCGCCGGAAACCCGTCGAAAGTCGTCGATTCTCCCAAGGTCAATACCGGCTATTTTTTGTTCCAAGTTCACAAGACCTATTCGAGTTAAAACTTCATCAAATCAAGCCCAAATTTTTACCACAAATTTATATACATGTATTCTAGATCTCCACAAAATTTGACCTCAAAACTCCAAATACAGCCATTTGGAGCTCCTCGATGGTCCAAATGGCTCGCTTCCAATTCCAGGAGGTCGGCAAGATGTAGGGCTAAGTTGATGTAGTCGGCCGGCGTCCAAATGGTGGCCGAAAGTGGGCGTCGGAACTGCTGAACGACACCCCAGAACCTAGTCGCCGGCGAGCAGAAAGAAGAAGGAAGAAGAAGATGTGTTCGGTGGCTTGAAGGGAGTGTTATGGCCGAATGAGAGGAGAGAGAGAGAGAGAGAGAGAGAGAGGAAAAATCCTTATGTTCATCTCATAAGTCAAAGAAAGAATGGTAGGTGTGGAATAGTGGATTTGACCACTCTTTTGCCCATACATTGACATTTGTCCTCAATGTCATTCAAGCTTGATCAAATAGCCCATATTCATCCTAGTTTTCGGCACCCTTGAGGGGGGTTTAAAGTCCAAATTGTCATTCTTCAAATGCATTGGCAAGGCTTTAAGCTCGAGGGGCAAAAGGGTAATTTTACCCTCGACGTTCGGAACTTCGTTTTCGTCACTCCAAAATTCTTCGATAGGGCGACGACCAATCCGAATAACGTTGAAATTCTGGATTCTCCATTTCAAATTTTTTTTGAAGACTCATTTATGATGGTTTCCTCTATTAGATGTGGTTCCAGCCTATCTCGAACCGACGGGTGGTTTTTGCAGACTTTACGCGTATCGATGCTGTGATTCTCATCACTTTTAGGGTTTGTCAATTTGTGGCAGCTTTGGTTGTCATGTAATTGAGAGGGTCTATCACTAGTCCCTTTGGTCTCGATCGTCACTGTCCGATTAAGAAAAATTTTGCAAATCATATGTTGGTTAAGCGGCATCACCCGCGCTCCAATCGTATGACACTCGCAAGGCATTCCCTAATCGTTCTTGGATCGGCCTTTTGTGGCTTTAAATATCCCCTCAACAATCCTTATGGTTAAAGCGGCATTTCCTATCCGAGTTGTCTAGGTCCACGTATCTTGTCTCGCTTTAGCCTTTCCCTTTTGGTCAGCCTACTCGAATTGATTAGATTCGAGCGAGATATGACTAAAATACATCTCTAGATTCATTTCTCATTAATGAGTCTGAAATTAACTGGAAATCAGAATGTCACACAATCAATCAAGTGGGACACGCCTAAGGAGTATGACCTTCGTAGATTTCACTACCAACACCACTATCGGACCCTGTAGCTAACTTTAGGTTGGTAAAGAGCCTCACGAAACTAATAGATGGAGCATCTGGCTTTGTGAACTCTTCCCAAACGTGCGAGAAGCCAATAGGAGCGCCGCAACGAAATCTCGGAGCACAAGGAGAGGTCGGCATATCTGTCAAACTGAGGAAATAACGAAAACCACAAGGGCCGTGAGTTCGAAAACTCGGTAAATAAAGTACTAATCCCAATGACTAAATCATCTATTTAGGTACATGATCAGGGAGCCATTCACAACCACAGTTGCCAAAAGCACTCAAGGCATAATCCATAATACTATCTAATGGGTGCGTTTGTTTAAAAAAAAAAACAAGTGATTTTCGAAAATTCGTTTTTCGACAAGTGATTTCCCATGAACCATTTTTTTCGAAAACGATTTGTTTTCCTTTATTTGGTAATATGTTATTGAAAATATTTTTCGATGTTTGGTTCTCCTTTAGAAAATGATTTCAATCTAAATAATCTCAAGTTAAAAAAAACATGATTTTATTAGCACCAAATGTTTACATTATTTTTTATGTTATATTATTCTTTATTAATTGTTAATTATTTATTTTATTCTCCTTTTATTTTTATCTTTTTCTTTTTCCTTCCCCTCGCTATTCACCTTCTTCCTCCTCCATCTCCTTCTTTTCTTTTTTGGGCGGCCCCTCCCCGACGTCAGCTCCCCTTCACATCGCCACCACACCACCAGTCACCGCTTCCGTTGTCCAGCTGTGCCAAGGCCGACTCGACCTCCTCCACGACGATGATCCAAGTTCCACAGCCTCGACGTCATCTGCGTCTGTTCCGTATCTACCCGACCCAACCTCGAGCCACCTGCAACTCCCCCCTCCATTCCTCATCGCTCCTTCAGCCATCTCGTTACCGCCCCATCGCCATTCCGTCGCCACCCACCTACCGCTTCCGGTCAACCCACATCCAGCCGGAAGCCGTACCGCCCGAGCCACTCATGACCTAGATCCGGCGAGCTTGGCCCCGGTTTCCTCTGTCCTCGTTGTCCCGAGCCCGAACCCCAACTAGTCTGCCATCAAGCCCCACAGCCGCCTCAGCCCCTCACTGAGCCCCGGCGCCCTGCTCAGCCTCAGCGTGTCTCTGTTTGGTTCAGTTCCCCTGCCCCGCATTCGATCGTGCCCTGTATGAGACTGGGCCGTGGCTTGAAAAAGATGAATGGAAAAGAGAATCATCAAATTTTCAGAGGTTTTTTTTTCAAATCGGAGAGGGGAAAGAACCTGGAGCTTTGTCAGCGTCGTTGAAGAAGAGCCAGCTTCAATAACGAGCATCAATGGCGAAGATGAAGAGAGTCGGACCTTCAACGACGAAGAAAGTAAGCGTCCGTGAAAACGAAGTGAATGAAAGAAAATGGAGGAAGAAGGAGCTTTCTACCTAAACAGTGAGTGAGATTTGAGAAATTGTTTTCACCTCTTATTTTAGAGAATTTAATTTCTTACAAATAAAGTTTTTATTGGCCTGAAAATGATTTCTGTTGATTAGATTATTTTCTGCGAATCAAATAATCGGAAGTCTCGAAAAGCATTTTCCAAAAAAAGGTTTTCCCAGAAACAAATACACCTAATATCAATCAATCAGAGAAGCACGAACACCACAAATAGTACTTTAGGTTATAGCCCAAAGAAAACGCAAATCGAACTGCCAATGAAACGAGCTTGAACTCCCCATTCCCTGCTAGGCGCTGCGGCCACCGAGAATGAGCGAGAGGGAGGGAGCAGGCATCGAGGGCGAGCTAAGGTCGAGCTACGGCGGCTGAGGACCGTGAGGATTGCCGCCGTCAAGCCTGGGAGTCGCTGGCCAGGCACGGGAGCGGGAAGCGAGAGAGATTATGAGAAAGAGAGAGACTTTTTAATAGTGGGGCCAGAGGCGGTTGGAGTGGCTGAGGCCGTTGGGGCTGAATCGCGGAGCAAAATCTCGCGATTCCCATTTTACTTAACTAACAGTAACACAATCAAATAAATCACAAACTGTCCAACTAAAATTACCGCCTTCAACTATTTAAAGCTCAAATAATTCATCGCTCGCCAAATAATATCACTTTCGCCCCCCTAATCCAAGCTTGATCATGTCTTTTCTGCTAATAAACTTGGCTTGGCGGAAATCGGTGAAGGGCACTTAAAATGCAACTTTGGGTAAAATAGCATTTGTAAAAATTATACTTGTAAGTCACTTTTTTTTTTTTGTCCAACAGAAAAGTTGAAACCTTTCGCCGGCCGGTGAAGGGTACGCGGCCGCCGGCGACCCACCAAGCAGGACATCGGAAACCAGCTGCGTTCGAGGCTAGCCGAGCGGGACATCGGAAAGATTGGCCCAGTAGAGGACACGCACTGCTCTGCAATAAAGGAAAAAGTTTCTTCTTCTGTCTGTAAGATTTCACCTTTTCCAGGATGAATCCGCGACGCCCAGCTCATCTCCATTCTCGTACTTGCTGAACCACGCCAGCACTCGTTTCTGCTTACTTATCAAAAATCAATCAGACCCCGCTTCTCTGAACGAGCTCATGACGATGCTACTGAATATGATTGGTCGTTCTTGATTTGAATACCCAGAATGATCTTATGTTGGAGTTCATTTTTTAATCGCTTTCAATGTTTCCAGTATCGAGTTGCGATTCTTTTCCTCTCCTTTAGTTTGAACTTCACCCAAGCTTAGAGCTTTCTTGGATCACAACGTACGCGATGAGAGAGGAGAACCCTTCGGAGAACCCCGCGAAGGTCCTGCGATTTGCCAATCAGAATCAAATGCCGAGGGCTCAAAACGCCAGGGGGAATGGCCATTCTTCGAGACTTCGGTCGCACATAGTGAATGAAAGGTCTCACTGCTGACAAGAAAACCAAGGTCTTGACCACCACTGTTCATACGAAGAAAGTGCCTCTCTCAGGCTCCGACGTTTCCATCCAGAAGAATCAGAGCGCGGTCTCGCATTCTCGGGTCAAACGGTCTCTGGTTGATTCTTGTAGTCTTTGTTCTCGACGCAGTGTTTTTACGCTTTGTCCACCTCCCACATGGGTTTTGCTGATTCAAATCTGAGCAACTTCATCACCACGCACTCGATTAGGCAGGGCGAGGGACGGCGCGGCGCAGAGAGGCGGGGCGAGCGACGGCGAGACCTCGCCATGCCGGGCGAGGTCGTGCCTCACCAGATCTGGGTCAGGCGCGACCTCGACGAGGCTGGGCGAGGGACGGCGAGGCGATGCAAGGCGGTTAGAGGATGGCGAGACCTCGCCATGGCCGGGCGAGGTCGTGCCTCGCCAGATCTGGGTGAGGCGCGACCTCGTTGAGGCTGGGCGAGGGATAGCGAGGCGCAGCGAAGCGGGACGAGCGACGGCAAGGCGGGCGAGGACAACGAGGCGCGACCATGGCCGGGCGAGGGACGATGTGGCGCGGCCTCGCCATGGCCGGGCGACGTCGTTCCTCGCCATATCTGTCGAGGTCGCGCGTCGTCGTGCTCGCCCTACCTCGCCGCACTGGTTGCGTCCTGGATTTTGAAGAGACGATGAACAGTTGCACGATGAATAGTGACAGATGATGAACAAGGACGATTGCATCCCGAGAATATTGAAATCCCAAGGCAGGCTTTCAGCCTTTTGAGTCAAAGGGTTTTAAAAAAAAATTGTCAAACACCATATTTGCCATTTGCATTTCGGGATTAAAGGTCGAAGAGGCTTTGGGAATGCTGTTCCCAAACGCACCTTTTTTCCATTCGCCCATCTGCGTAGGGACTGTTCACTCAGATGCTCTTAAGATAGTTTCGATTCTTGGTGATTCTTGTCGATTCGACCGTTTGATTTGGGCTGATTTTTGGTGTCATAGGTCGCCTCATTATCCCACTCCTTCTCACCATTGAGATCTTCAGTTGGAGCGATTCTGTGGCCTCCATGACAGATCTACGTTAGTGTTCCATGGCTGGCCATTTGCTGATTCAAGAGGATCCTCTCCTGAACAAGCCTTTTGCTATGGCAAAGGCTGAGCATTCGATGAATCTTGTATCCACCAACCATGATGGGGGCATCCGGTTGGTGACCGCCGAAGGTTCTTTGCAACCTCTCCTCCCCTGCAATTTCCGCTCCTCCGAAAGGAAAATCTGCAAGTTTAGCTGATGCTGTTGCAATTCAAGCATAGTCGAGCAAACCTCCTCAAGTCTCTTGTGCTGGCAGGTAAGGGCGAAGCCATGGGAGAAATCCCCCGCTGTCTGAGCAAAATGTGAATGACCAGCCGGTGTTCGCCATTGTTGGTCTGCTCGCCTCCATGAAAGGAAAATCTGCAGCTGTTGCAGATGCTGGTAAAAACCCAGCTGAGTCAAGTAGAGTTGGACGGAGTCGAAGTAGGAACTCCTCGCATCCACCCAATCAAGTTTCCAAGGAGACAAATCAACCCCTAAATTGATCCTAGGCAGCCATTGCCAAGTCGGCTATCAATGGGTATGATATAACCTTTGTCCCTCCATCGGTTGTTGAAAATGAAACATTGGTGCATATATCCAATGAGACTCTTAAAGCCACTGATCCAAAGTGGCGAGAATGCCTTGTCGGCAATTATGTTGGAAAAAAGCTTCCTTTTAAGCTTACTGAGTTGGCTGGGATGAATGCTTAGGGCTGTCATCTCTCAGAAGTGATGGCCAACGATGAAAGATTCTATTTCTTTCGCATACCGGATACTCAATTTAGGCAAATTTGCTTGATGGTGGGCCATTGATGGTTGCGGAGATACCGCTATGCTAGAACTAAAGAAAGGCCTTCATGATACCATCCCGCTGTGGGTTCATTTGAGGAACATACCACATTCCCTGTGATCTGCTCTAGGAATCATTGTTGTGGAGAATGCAATTAGTAAGCCTCTTTATGCGGATCAACAAATGGAACAAATGAAAATGATCTCTTTCGCTCAGGCTTAGGTAGAAATCAGTGGAAACAGCCTCGGTGTGACTTGGTGAAAATAGTCTTGAATGGTGAAACTCGCTCGGTTATGGTGGAATATGAGTGGAAACCTAACCCATGCCCATTTTGTGGCACTTTCATAAGTGCCCAACCATTCCTAATTCTGTCATTCCCACAGCTGCTCCTTTGGCCTCAGACAGAGATTCGTCCCTTGAACTTAAGGATGGATGGGAGGAAGTGGGCAAAAAATAGGGTCGTCGGCATACCAAACTCGATGTTACTATAGATGACATGACCGCTTGTTTTGATAAGTTTGTAGGGGTGTCCGATGCTCCTAGTGCATCGATTGTTAATGTTGGGAATGTGAACGTCTTGGTTGGGGAGATGGTTAAACATTCTGTTCATGCAACGCCCCTAACAATTTCCTTTGCTCCAGCCCCTATTGCTCGTGAGTATTGGATGTCCAAGCTATCTGTGGTATCCTGGGATGCCTCGGTAACCTCACCAGACTCAGAGGAAGTTCTTGACGATGAGCCTAGCAATATGTTGTTGACACTTAAATTTTGATTTTGAGAAATTCATAATTCATTTAAGTAAAAAATGAGAATTAATCATAATTCTTTCAAAAATAAATTTTCAAGCATTGCATATTTATTTTCTATCATATCATTCGCATTTAGTGTCAAAGATGAGTCCATTGATTTTAATTTTGACAGCAATTGGACCAAACTTATATTGCGATTTTCGACTAAGGCATAGAGGGTTGCCGAATATATTTGAAGGGGTTTGAACCTATTCTTGGATTTAATTTAACCCATTTTGCTCAATTGAATTTGAAAAGGCTTTAATTAATTGTCCAATTTTTTCGAATAAACCCTATAAGCCCACAAACATTAGGGTTGGTGAGCAAGAAACCTTACTTACACTATAAATAGAGCACGTAGGTTTCACAAAAGAGGGGACACACAATTGATACACAGGCTCAAGGTGAGGGAGAAAAAAAAATAGAGAGGTTCGGGAGAGGGAAGCGAGACTGTAAAAGGGGATTTCACAATTGATCTCCATGGTACCATTGGCAGAAAAGACCCACAAGCAAGAAAAGACAATAAGGGGCTCGACTAATATCCATTGGACAAAAGGCATCCCACGATTCTTCTTGGCGTGAACAACCCCTTGCTTTGCTTGTTGGATTCTTTCTTTTGTAGGCTAGTCGGCATATTTCCTTGGGTTGTTGCTACTGTTTGCCTCTAGCCGCGATCTGGCGAAGCCGAAAATTCCCCATCGTTCGACTCTACCAAAGTTGATACATCGTCGATCATCTGTGACCTCGAGCCGATTGAATCCACAAGTCCGCCAGTCCTAACGCTAGACTTGAACTGCAATTTTGGGCTTAAAGTTCAAATTAGGTGCAAAATTTTGGGCTCAATTCAAGGTTATCTACCGTAAGCCCTAGAGGTGTGAAGGTTTGCTCGGCAATACAAGAACTTCTGCATCAAACCGGCCCTGATTTTTATCCTACGCATTAAGGTAATGTCGAACGCACTTGTGGGTTAATTCGAGCATGATTTTTGGGCGATTTCCATAATGTTTTGCTGTTCATCGCCCCCTATTTCTGCGCCTAAGCATGCTGTTTTTGTTCGAAAATACTTCGTTTTTTGCATGTTTCATGTCGTTAACTCGTGCAAAATTTTATGGGAACTTAACGGGCGAATCCTTGAATTTTATGACGATCGTTTCGCATGTTTTGGCTCTATAATCAAAGCAAATCGAAAATTTTTAGAAGTTCAAGAACGACATCAAAACCTAATCTTTGACGAGAAAACCTCGGATTTAGTTGATCTAACCTATCAGCGTTCAGGTCTGATTTGCTACCTTCGAAAAATCATTTTCCTAAAAAAATTTCAAGGTGTGAAAATTCTTTTTTTGGAAAATTCAAAAAAAGATGAGGGTTGTGCTTTTGCCGTGAATATTGGTTGGCGGATTGGTATCTTGATTGATTTTTGATATATTCTGAAGGTTCCTAAAATTTAGTAAGATATGGTTTTTTACAAATCATGTCTAATTGATTTTTTTTTGGAAGATAAGGTTTCTTAAGAATCTTGTCTCATTAAGCTTTAAGCAAAGAAAATCAAGATAACAAAAATCTCCAAAAAAAAATCACTATGGCCGAATTTCAGAAGGGAAAGGAGCAAAAATCACATCCAATGCATATCTTGTCATTTGTGCATATCTCATGTAATTTAGGATTGCATATTTTAAAAATCATGCATTATCTTGCATATCATATTTCCAAATATCACCTCATACATTCCATATTTCAAAATCTCATGCATGTTTCATTGCCGAAAATAAAGAAAAAAAGACAAAAAAATGTGCTCATGACCTCATCATTTTTTTCGAAAATTACATGCATTGCATTATCATATTTGCATGCACATTATCATATTTGCGTGTTTCATAATATGCATGCCTATGTCGCTTTTTATTTTTGTCATGCCATTTTGCATGTCTTTAGTGCCCTGTTTAGGATATTCATACTAGGCTAGTTTGATTGCATGATTAAAATTGCTTAAGTTAAAAAAAAAATCACATTCTGCATGAGTTTTCGCGTGCATGTAGTTTGCACGTTTAATTTGTCCAATCGCATGATAATTTGCATGTTAATTAACCAATTGCATGATTGATTGTGTCTTCACCTAACATCTTCGCATGCTTAGACTAATGGCCTTGTGTTATGCCCTATTGTCATATAATTTTGTATGTTTTAATTAAGTAGTTAATTTTGTATATAGGATGAGATGACCTTAATTCTGCATGTGTTGCATTGCATCTTTTGTTGCTTATTCATTGCATTCATTTTCATTCATGCATTGCATTTTAAAAGTGAAAATCCAAAAAGAAACACCTCATTTGAACTTTAAATTGATTTAATCCGAGTCGTCAATTTAGGACATCTCATATGGAATTAAGGTAGTGAAAGAGCATTAGTTTTAATTAACTAGTGTAATCAAATCTCCGAATCCACAATCTCTAGTTCGTAGAAGTAAAATGATTCTCCTACTGTTTTACTTAGGTTTCTAATCAGCCTACCAAAACTGATTAGTGTCGACTCCAAATCTAAATTATTTTCAATTAATTTAAGTTGCGATTTGGTAGGGCTTGAGAGAGTCCGTATTAGGTTAGTCGTTATAATTAACCTCATAATCCATTAGCCTAATTTTAGGTCGCGACACATGGGTAGTGATGATGAAGATGATGCTCCCATAACCACCATCAGCAAGAAGGTGGATAATACTCAAGGGCCGGCCACTTCTAAGGTGCAAATGACTATATGACTACCTCGACTGGTAGATGCACATCAGGATAATACCTCGGAAAACAGTCTCAGCGCTGGAAAGACAGCCAAACCAACCGTTAAGAAGAAAAGTGTGATATTTTGAATTTCGACCCTCTCATGGCTATTAAATGGAAGTATATCGATCGATGTGTTTCAGTTGTAACTCGCTCGGAGTTGGCCACTTCCGAATTAACTGACTAAAAGGGAAAGACTGACGCGAAGTTGGATACATGGACCTAGGAAATTTGAATGAGAAATGACACTTTAACCATAAGGATTGTCAAGGGAATATTTCAGACCAACAGAGATCGATCTAGGAACGATCATGGAATGTCTTGCTAGCGTTATACGTTAGGACGCGGGTGATTCCACTTAACCAATGTGTAATTTGTAAGAATTTCCTAAATCGGAATTTGATGATCAGGATCAAAGGAATGGATGACAAATCCTCACAATTACATGACAACCAAAGTCGTCACGACTTAAGAAAAATCCCAAGGTTGATACGCGTAGAGCGTGCAAGAGTCGTCCGTCAGTTTGAGATAAATTGGAATTACAATCGACGAGAGTTTGACATGAAATTGGAACTCAAGATTTAGGTATTGGATATTGAGGAATTTCAATACTTGAATTGAAATGGACATCGCCTCATCGAGGGTGGTTTATGCTGGAAAAATGAAATTTCGGATGAAAAGTGCCAAATGACCATTTTGCCTCTCAATCTTTGGCCTTGCGTTAAGAAGTTTAGAATATCATTTTGGTCATTTTCTCTTCTCTATATGTTGCCGAAAATTGGATGAGGATGAGTCAAAGGGAGTCAAAGTCAATGAAGCAACTAATAGAAGATTGCCAAGTGTCAAGCAATGAGAATGCCAATAATTAAATGCCCATTAATTACACATCCTATTAAATTGACCAAGGTGCATTATTGGGATGGAATAGATTCTCTCTCTTTAAATTTGTCCGGCCACCATCCCCTACCATCTTCTTCTTCCTTGTTTTCCTCTCGAACGGAGAGGTTTCTCGCGGACAGGAACAAACGGGCTCACAGTTTTGGTCATAACTTTGTCGTCCGAGTTAAAATCATCGTCATCATAAAGCTTATCGTCTTGCCGTTCTAGAAAGGTATTATGAGCTTAATTTGGCCCAGCTGTTTATCCCGTATGTCTTTTTGAGTAGGCAAAGGTCAAAATCTGACCCGATTTTGGAGAGGCTGCATTTTTGGGAGATTCCGGACTCCAAATGGCTTCAAATTTTTGGTGTGCTCATCTAAACTTATATTATAAGAGTTTAGCAAGTTGAAATTACGGTTGTCATGCCTCGAAACCCGACGAACACGCGTACATCCCACCAAGCCGTACTTTTCTTAAAAGCTTCAAGATCCAACGACCAACATTCCAAGCACTGAAAGGAATGCGCATGCGGAAGCGGAAGCAACTCCATCTTACAAATAACTCAACACCCGATGATTTAGGACAGATACAACAAAATTTCATTAATTCATTCCCAAACGTTCAATTCAATAATCTACCAATCAAAAGGACAATCCATAATATCAAAGAATATAAATCCATGACTTGCAACTCTCTTTAGTACAGTTGATCAACTATGCCTTTAATGCCAATCCTTGGCCAGTTCGTGCTTCCTTCGCCTGGAACCTGAAAAATGTAAGCCCCTACTAGGGTGAGTTATAAATCTCAATTGGTGGGCCCTAACCCTAGGTTATATCGACCGTCCACTCAGGCAGTCATCTATCCCAAAATTTCCAAACTCATAACCATACAGGCGCTTCAAGCACAAATCAATAAAACAACCACATGCAGATGACAAGCATGCGAAAATGACCTCATGTCACACTCGGCCTGCCACTTCACCACATCCTCTAATGTCTGCCTGCCTCAATCTCTAGCTCGCGATTAAATCGCGTCAGGCTCGGTCCGCATAAACGCATCAGACCGTCATCGGCAACCCGCGTAAAAGCATCAGGTTTCGATGAATCTCCAGGCCAATATCATCATTCTACAACCCGTCCCGCGAATAGTTTGCATCAGGACCGTGGCTAACTCAACCCTGCGATTAGATCGCATCAGCGCGCCGCACAATATCAACTCCATCCTGCGATCTCGTTGCATTAGGGTATATATCTCCTGCCCCGCGTCTCATACGCCTCAAGGCCTCTCCGTCCCGCGAATGATTCACATCAGAACCGTGGCCATCTCAACCCTGCGATTTTATCGCATTAGGGCTCCACACGATATCAACTCTACCCTGCGATCTCGTCGCATCAGGGTATTCACCTTCCGCCCCGCGTCTCATACGCCTCAGAGCCTCGTCATGTCATGCTCATGCCATGATTCACAATTCAATTCATAAATAAAACAATATGTACATCTCATGCACAATTTGAAGATTCATGGCATGCAAGACAATCAATGACATACGACATGGCATGGGGTTTTCACACAAACAATACCACACATAGACTCCCTGGAACCACTTAGGATGTTTCAAAAGCTACCCCTTTGGAATATCCTCATAAATCGATCTAATTAAGCCTCGACTCATCCAATTGAGTCTAGTCTTCCTAGCATAGCATTAGAAATTCCCTTACCTTAGCTTGACAACACAAATTTCTTCTTCTTGGACCATCTAGGTTTCGGCCAACCAATGTCTACACCCGGACTTGTCGCGCAACCTAGAATTTCAACCAATTCGTCAAATTTCCGTACTCAAATCCTCAATCCATCAATCCCAATCATCCATAACTTAACCCTCAACACCTCATCACATTTTAAACATTAAATTGTAGCTCAAAATCATCAACCACAGCCCTCAACAAAATCGGTTTGGCCCGGCACCGAATCGGTTCCACTCGGTTCTATGCTAGCCGGGTCCAACCGGTCCTAATCTACTCCAAATCTAACAATTATACACTATCCTACCTCTTAGGATGTCTACCTAAGGGTTTGGGAGGCTCACCGTGAGTTTTGAGTCAAATGGCCGCCGGATTCCTGTTGATACTCGCCGGAACGCCCAAGGTCAGATTACTGGCAGATTTTGGGCAAAATGTACAAGGCCGGTTCATGGTCAAAATCTTATCAAATCAAGTTTCAATTTTTACTAAAGAATAATACACATTTCAGCTAGATCTCCACAAAATTTGAGTCATAAATTCCAAGATTTCGACTATCAAACGGGCGGAGAACTGGACCTACCTCAGTTTGGCTCCGATTCTGTCGGCTCTCGGGAGAATGCTTGGCTGGGGCTCCTCGGTGCTCCAAACAACTTGATTCTTGTTCGAGGATGTCAGCAAGATATGGATCTACACTGGTGTGGTCGGCTGGCGATCAAATGGTAGCCGGAGATGGCTGTCAACTGCACCGAACAGAGTGGTTGGTGGAGGTCGGCGATCGGTAGTTTGAAGAGGAAGGGAGGAGAGGGTTTTCGGTAGTTTTAGGGGAGAGAATGGTCGGCCAAAATGGAGTGAAGAGAGAGAAAAATTTGCCATATACTAAGGCTTGGTCAAATAGCTTGAATGGTAGGTGGAATAGTTGGACATGACCACACCCCTTTGATCTTGTGACACTTGGCCATTTGCTTTTCCAATGTGATCCAAGGGTCATTTTTCACCCTTGAATTTGGTAGCTATGGGAAGGGTCCAAAGACCAAAATGCCATTCTTGAATTGTATAGGTAAGGTTCTAGGCTTGAGGGGCAAAATGGTCATTTTACCCATAACGTTTAAAACGTCATTTTTCTCGTTCCAGAACTTTTTTATAGGGCAACAGCCAATCCAATAACGTTGGAATTCTTGATTTTATATTTCAAACTTTTCAGGACTCGTTTTTTATAATTTTCTCTTTCACACGTGATTCCAGCCTATCCCGAACCGACTAGTGGCTTTTGCAGACATTACGCGTATCGACCTCGTAATTCCTATCACGTTTAGAGCTCGTCAATTCGTGGCGGCTTTGGTTGTCATGTAATTGTGACAGTCTATCGCTAGTTCCCTCGACAATCCTTATGGCCAAATCACCGTTTTCTATCCGAGTTCCTAGGTCCACGTACCTCGTCTCGCGTTAGCCTTTCCCTTTTGGTCAGTCTACTCGAATTGATCATATTCGAGAGGAATACGACTGAAATACATTTCTAGATATACGCTTCTCATTAATGAGCCTGAAATTGACTGGAAATCAGAATGTCATAACTCTTCCCCCCTCAAGGAAATTTCGTCCTCGAAATTCGCAACCTTCTACCCATCCAATCCTTTGGGGTATTTGCGCATCGTTGCATCCTCACTCTTCCGGATAATCCTTTCCATGGCTTAACGATCTTGTTTGTCCTTTCCATCTCAAAACTATCTTTCCTTTGGAACTTGTCTCCTTCAGTCCTCAATCCGATGGGCTTCTCTCCATTCTCTTTTGGTATTCATATCATTTGCCAACAGTTCTTCCTCGAGCGTTCACCTTATCTCTTTCTTTTGTCCATAACCGTTATTATCAAGCCTTCACCAGAATGCACTCTTAATGTCCATACCTTTCGGTATATTACTCCTTTCAAGCTTCCTTTCACGCCAATAGAGATTCAAGGGCTTTATCAATTTGCCCTCCATTAATCAAATCGAGTTATGGCCCTCTTAACTCCTTAAACATTTACATGGTTACTTTCGTAGCAGTCCATTCTCGACTCCACCCAAAATTTCCCTTGGATCAAAGTGGTCCTTTAGCTTTCGTTGTTATGTCCTTTCCTTCTATCGACACGTCTAGTGCTTGACTACAAGATAGACAAACTTCAACTTTCAACCTTATCACCGATATATATATATATATATATATATATATATATATATATATATATATATATATATATATATGCATCTTGGCATATCTTTGTGCCATCCCCAGGAAACACCATAATTCCCCCTTTGAATTTCAATGAGGTTATCTCCTTAAGTTTCTATTCAATGCTAGACTCGTACTTCCGTCCATGGCCTCAAGGGTTCCGTCCATTTCTATAATCCCTCCAGCATCGGTGTTTAATCATGATGCATCTCAATTTCCTTCCGGCCTACAGGCCCAGTGTTTCCAATAGCCATCACGCTAGTCCATTAGCGAATTTCCAATTTAAGATTGAATTTCTTACTTCTTGAGGGAAGATATGTCCCTCCATCACCTATTATACACGGCTCAATTCCCAACTGTAGGCATCTGCTAAACAATTCACCATTCCTTAACGATATGAATATCGCTATAACAACACTTGGGTGATCTCTTCGTTCCACATGCTTCGTTTTCAATTCCCTTTAGGCAGTTCCTACTCTCAACCTCTTATAGTTCGCATACTTCGAGGTCTTTCCTTGCACAAACAACACTCATATATCCACAAGAAATTTCATCATTTGGCGTTGCCTTTCATTCAATTCCCCCCGAGAAATTGCTACCTTATACTCTTGTGGTAGGTATAGCCTTGCAACGTTCTTTCACTCAAACAATATTTCCTAACTTAATCATGAGGACATTCGCAAACTAATTCCAATCATGCTCTGTACATTCCAACTCCTATAACCTTATCATTACGATGTATTTGTGCAATAACCACTTTCGATTGTCTTGTTATGCCTCAAGTTTCATTCTATCTCGCGTCATTACGACCCTCATATGCGTTTAAATTTCCAACCGGAATCGTTATGAAATAGCGTAGTCATCAACTTAACTCGAGTCCTCGAAAACTCTTTTCACGTTCATTCACCCATTCGTGTCACGACTTGTCCTTAGCCCATTTCACCGATGGAACAGCTCTTGTAGGGAATCTTTCAATGGTCCGTCTATTGCCATTCATCAATCCCAAGAAGCTTTCACTTTTCGCAACTCACATCGATCCTAGTCGATCCATCATTCATCCCCATCCTCACAGGCTCCACAAGAATTTCATTTCCCTTAAATCTCACAACAGAGAAATCTTACTTCATCAGGTCCATAACTTGCGCTCTTCACATTTAGCATGCAATAGACATTTTCTTAGAGCCCATATGACACTCTTAAAAAACCGTTCATGTTTATCATGGCTCCTTACATGAATTCAACCATCGCCTCTTAAGACAGTAATGATCAACTCAACCATTCCTTGGGTACTTAGTTCAGCGATTATCAACTTCCTTCTGCCAGGTGTCGAATCTTCCCAACTATCCCTCACACCTTTCACTTGAGAGCTCAGACCTTGGCTCTCTATCGTCACGGGTCTCCTATAGGACCGTACGACATTTTATTTATTCTTGTCACTCTTCTCTCAAGAAGCATTAGTGCTTTAACCTATGAGTTCCATATTCACTAAGGCAACCTTATCCTAATTCCGTTCGTTCAACTGAACATCAACATCATCCTAAAATTCGACATTGATTACAAAACGATCTCTTAGATTTCACCTCCAGGAGTCATTCGAGTTCTACATCCTCTTTCTCGATATAGATGTTCATTCATCATACTAAGACAATTTAAAGCTTTTCTTCCTCTTACAATAGGGTTTCTTACCCTAAGGAAGAAACTACACAACTCCGTGGCATTTTCTTACTTCAAATTCACCTTGTCTTTCCCATTTCATAGGACTTCGATCTTGGAGTTTGCGCCAATGGCAATACCCTTACTCCAGGACTCAAATACCACCATGCTTTTATATTCTCCTTCCCACAACTCAGTCACCTTAAGTGACAATATCTGTTCGTCCTTGGGTCTCATACATTCCCATGTCGAATGGTCGCTTCGATTACCTCAAATCACTTTGCAAGCATTCTCTAAGCGCTCTTTTTGCTTACTAAATCATTCATTAGAATCACAATCAGTCGGGACTATCAAGTCCGTCTACTTTTCTTTTCACCAACGACCACTTCATGGTTCAATCCCCCTTTAAGAACAATGCCCTATCCTTTAGGGAACATCAGTTTATGATTCCCTTTCTCATGGTTCCAATTCCATCAACCGTCCCCAAGAAATCATTAACTTCAGGCCATCTAGCATGCCGATTCTTCTTCGACCTCATTCATAACAAAAAAGACTTACTACTTACTTTCCACTATGTGTCTTACGCTCAGGTAATCAGCTATTTCCCGTAGGCACACTCCATACTCATAATGAACATATCTTTGCTCGTATTCCATGAGCAGGAGTTCATTTATTCATAGGTCTTTCAATCATTCTCCTCTTTAGTTGAGTCTTGACACTATTCCTCAAAATCAGGAATAACAATCAGGCATATGGTTCTCAAGTTTCAATCCACTCAGAGACGTACTCATCTTATTCAAGGGTCTTTAACCACTTTTACCATATGTTTACGCGACCTTGAGAACTCTGTCTCACACCGGTCGATCATCCGATGATCCTTGCAAAAGTATCAGAATCAAACAATCTTTGCTCTCAAGTAACCCTAGGATGGTACTTTCCATTAAACAACTCAATAGAAGTAATCTAGGCAGATCTCATGCCTTCAAGGAAACCCTTCTTCTAGTGACCTTTCACCAATCCACTATAGCCTCTTAGGGCTAGTACTGCTAGGGCCACTTTCTTTCTTCAGTGTACTCAAAATCTCTGAGGTTTTCTCACAAAACCCTCAATCCAGAGGGAGACAATTTCGAATCTCATCCCTCTACCTGACTCAATCGATTTCAACCTTATACTTAATCTTATGAGCTTTTCCAAGCTCTCATGGTCCTATCCACGCATCCAATTTTGAAAAGACTTATTCAGAGTCACCTTCTTCGTGACTTCTATCACTTAACTCCTCAGTACTAGTCGTCTAGCGACTTGGGTAACAATGACAGCCCCTTTTTGAGCTCGCCTACCCATAGAAATTTCTCATTTCTATTCAAGGTTCTCGTGACCCACTCAACTCTTGGATCCCACGTGGTTCACAAACTCAAGTCAATTGCTTTGCTGGTTTTCGCGTTCTGATTACTCATCTTTACTTAGTTCTCATGATCCATCTTAGTCCTTGGATCTTTTCGTATCTCACATACGCAAGCCAAGTGTTACTCTAGCGACCATACCTTGGTCCTTCAGTCTTATCAAGTTCTCATGTCACTTGAACCACTATGATTCCCTTCAGGAATCCAAGACTCAAGTCATCTACTCAAGTACATCAATCTCAGGCTGCTTATCTCAGTATCTTTCACCATCAACCAACCCTCTAATGGTTCTTAAGCAATTCCCAATTAATTGCCAATTATTCAAGGATCCCAAATCATCCTTGATCAGCAATCCTTCCTCTAGCTAGCCTCAATGAGGCAACTTCTCAATTGAAGGCCACTACTAGGCTAGCCTCAACTGGGCAACTATCAATCAAGCACTCAAGATAGCAACTCATTGAGTCAGTAGCTCATACTCTAGGTCTAAAGGTATCCGCCACTCTAGCATAGTCACAACAGACTAGCTCATCTCAACATGCCTCGGTTCAACGGGTATAAACCCCTTACGTTATCTCATGTCCCAGTCATACCTTAGCCAAGCCAATCACATGAGGCTAATCATCAAACATGCCTAACAAGCCCATCACAACTATCACTTTTTTTTTCAAAAGGTATCCACTATCAAGCACGAAGCTTTTAACCATGCCAATCATAGGCGTCATTACACATGTCATGCCACTTTCGATCATCCTTGATAAGGATCAATCCGTGTTGCACATCCCTTATCCACAATTGGACTCAACCTGATACCTAGGCTTCCCCTTTCAAGTTATGACTTGGGTCATTCCTGCCTCTTGCCATCTTAGAAGCCTGCGAGGAGCCGCTCCTTGTCTGAACCTCTCTGTCCCGGCGATCACTCCCCACCGTCATCAGACCCGACCGTTGCAGGTTGTCCCAAGTCATACATCTATGGAGAAAGCTCCGTTCCACATGTCCCATACCATGTTTCATTACAGTTTATAGGTATTTCATCAACTTGTCTCATACCAAGCGACAGTTTATTAAGTCCAGCAGCGATAGGTCACTGCATGCACCCTCATCAACTTGCCTTTCATAACCACAAACTCAAGCACAGCATGTCCATCCTCATCACTTGTCCTATTAGAATCGCCTTCAGATCAATTCCTATCCATTCCAGAGTTCTAATTCCACCTATGATCATCATATCTCACAGATCAATTGCCTATATTCCATTATATATCTCAAGTCCAGTCAACATTCAAATCAAATACCTATGCATTCGATCACAACTGATCTTCAATTCAAATATTCCTTGTTTTCATCTCATCTCATATCATCCAAGGCTAACAATAATAATTGTTAGCTAGATCACCAAGGTATCACACAATTCAAGCCTAAATCCACTAATATCAATCGCCTCTTTATAATTAGTACTCCTCGAGTTGGGGTCATTGACAAATCAAGATGACAATCATACACCTCAATTGACCCTTCATTCATAAGCAATTCTCTACTATCCTCAAACACAATTACTACCTCAAAATCCATACTTATGACTCTTTAATCGCAGCTTGCTTCCACTTAAACCTTAATCACCCATAACTCAGAGTCATCCATTAAAGTTAACTCTAGGACCATTAGACCACCCCTCAAGTTCAAGCCTATAATCCTCAAGATTTAGCAATCCCTGCTTATTCCTATAGGTCTCACTACCTAATTGTCTTCAAGTCATCGCTCCTTATCACTCCACGTCTCAATCACATTGGATCGAGCTGACCTTGCTCTGATACCAAATCAAACGGGGATGTCACGCCCCGAAACTAACGAGCACGCGTACATCCTGCCAAGCCGTACTTTTCTTAAAAGCTCCAAGATCCAACGGCCAACATTCCAAGCACTGAAAGGAATGCACATGCGGAAGCAGAGCCAACTCCATCTTACAAATAACTCAACACCCGATGACTTATGACAGATACAACAAAATTTAATTAATTCATTCCCAAAGGTTCAATTCAATAATCTACCAATCAAAAGGACAATCCCCAATATCACAAAATGTAAATCCATGACTTGCAACCCTCTTTAGTATGGTTGATCAACTATGCCTTCAGTGCCAATCCTTGGCCAGTTCATGCTTCCTTCGCCTGGAACCTGAAAAATGTAAGCCCCCACTGGGGTGAGATATAAATTTTAGTAAGGTGGGTCCTAACCCTAGGTTAGGTTGACCGTATACTCAGGCAGTCATCTATCCCAAAATTTCCAAACTCATAATAACCATACAGGCGCTTCAAGCACAAATCAATAAAACAACCACATGCAGATGACAGGCATGCGAAAATGACCTCATGTCACACTCGGCTTGCCACTTCACAACATCCTCTAATGTCCGTCTGCCTCAATCTCTAGCCCGCGATTAAATCGCACCAGGCTCGGTCCGCGTAAATGCATCAGACCGTCATCGGCAACCCGCGTAAATGCATCAAGCTTCGATAAATCTCCAACCCAATATCATCATTCTACAATCCGTCCCGCGAATAGTTCGCATCAGGACAGTGGCCAACTCAACGTCGCGATTAGATCACATCAGCGAGCCACACAATATCAACTCCACCCCACGATCTCGTCGTATCAAGGTATATATCTCTTGCCCCGCGTCTCATACGCCTCAGGGCCTCTCCGTCCCGCGAATGGTTCGCATCAGGACCGTGGCCATATCAATCTCACGATTTCATCGCATCAGGGCACCACATGATATCAACTTCACCCCGCGATCTTGTGGCATCAGGGTATCCACCTCCCGCCCCGCATCTCGTATGCCTCAAAGCCTCGTCATGTCATGCTCATGCCATGATTCACAATTCAATTCATAAATAAATCAATATGTGCATCTCATGCACAATTTGAAGATTCATGACATGCAAGACAATCAATGACATACGATATGGCATGAGGTTTTCACACAAACAATACCACACATAGACTCCCTGCAACCACTTAGGACGTTTCAAAAGCTACCCCTTTGGAATATCCTCATAAATCGATCTAATTAAGCCTTGACTCACCCAATCGAGTCCAGTCTTCCTAGCATAGGGTTAGAAATTTCCTTACCTTAGCTTGACAACACAAATTTCTTCTTCTTGGACCACCTAGGTTTCGGCCAACTAATGTCCACACCTGGACTTGTCGCGCAACGTAGAATTTTAACCAATTCGTCAAATTTCCGTACTCAAATCCTCAATCCATCAATCTCAATCATCCATAACTTAACCCTCAACACCTCATCACATCTTAAACATTAAATTGCAGCTCAAAATCATTAACCACAGCCCTCAACAGAATCGGTTTGGCTCGGCATTGAACCGGTTCCACTCGGTTTTGTGCTAGCCAGGTCCAACCGTTCCTAATCTACTCCAAATCCAACAATTATACACTATCCTACCTCTTAGGATGTCTACCTAAGGGTTTAGGAGGCTCACCGTGAGTTTCGAGTCAAATGACCGTCGGATTCCCGCTGATACTCGCCGGAACGCCCAAGGTCAGATTACCAGTAGATTCTGGGCAAAATGTACAAGGCCGGTTCATGGTCAAAATCTTATCAAATCAATTTTCAATTTTTACCACAGAATCATACACATCTCATCTAGATCTCCACAAAATTTGAGCCCTAAATTTCAAGATTTCAACCATCAAACGGGCGGAGAATCGGACCTACCTCAGTTTGGCTCCGATTCTGTCGGCTCTATGGAGAATCCTTGGCCGGGGCTCCTCAGTGCTCCAAACGACTTGATTCTTGTTCGAGAATGTCGGCAAGATGTGGATCTACATTGGTGTGGTCGGTCGACGGTCAAATGGTGGCCGGAGATGGTTGTCGACGGCACCGAACATAGTAGTCGATGGTAGTCGGCGATCGGCAATTTGAAGAGAAAGGGAGGAGAGGGTTTTCGGTAGTTCTAGGGGAGAGAATTGCCGGCCAAAATGGAGTGAAGAGAGAGAAAAATTTGCTATATACTAAGGCTTGATCAAATGGTTTGAATGCTAGGTGGAATAGTTGGACATGATCACACCCCCTTGATCTTGTGACACTTGGCCATTTGCTTTTCCAATGTGATCCAAGGGTCATCTTTCACCCTTGAATTCAGCAGCTATGGGAAGGGTCCAAAGACCAAAATGCCCTTCTTGAATTGTATAGGTAAGGTTCTAGGCTTGAGGGGCAAAACGATCATTTTACCCCGACGTTCAAAACATCGTTTTTCTAGCTCCAGAACTTTTTGATAGGGCGATGGCCAATCCAAATAACGTTGAAATTCTTGATTTTCATTTCAAACTTTTCAAGACTCGTTTCTGATAGTTTTCTCTATCAGACGTGGTTCCAGCCTTTCCCAAATCAACGGGTGGCTTTTGCAGGCATTACGCATATCGACCCCATGATTCATATCACGTTTAGGGTTCGTCAATTCGTGGTAGCTTTGGTTGTCATGTAATTGTGAGGGTCTATCGCTAGTTCCCTCGGCAATCCTTTTGGTCAAACGTCATTTTCTATCCAAGTTCCCTAGGTCCACGTATCTCGTCTCGCGTTAGCCTTTCCCTTTTGGTCAGTTTACTCGAATTGATCAGATTTGAGCGGAATACGACTGAAATACATCTCTAGCTATACACTTCTCATTAATGAGCTTGAAATTGACTGGAAATCAAAATGTCAGAAAGGTGTTATGTGATTTTTGATGGGTATACATTCCTAATTTATGAAGGTTTATATCGAGCAAATTTTGCCCGTTTGAGGACCGTGGAGGAACCAGGCTGTTCAAAGGCTTTGAGGTGTTATTTTGCTTCTAAATCTTCGGTGAGCTCCCTTAACATATGGATTAAGGTTATGGTAAGTTGTTTTTGTGATGGATTAAAGTTTGAAATTGATTTAAGGCTTGATTGAGCTGATTGAATCAAAATCGGTTCTGTTTTGTGGGAGTACATATTCTTGTCGGCTATGTTGAGGGTCAATTAAGTGGTATTTTGGCTTCAAATTAACTCATAAGACTCCATAGAATGTTGTGTGAGGTGCTAGTGGAGAGTATGCGAAGTAGATTGGGAGTTATAAGTGATTTAAGCGCTAATTGGTGCATGAAACTCTAAGTTGTATTTTGTCTTGTGTATGGCCATATGAGACGAACATATTGAGGGTTTACGGAAGTGTTGTTATGTGTTCAATTAATCATTAAGTCGTCTTGAGTTGCCAATTGAATGGCTACTAAGGGATTCTGTTAATGAAAGTGAGAATTCAATATCTTTTTGATCACCTTTCTAGGTTGACGAGAAATTCTTGGGGATTGCATACTTGTGGCATTGATGGGAGTTACTTGGTGTGAAGTTTTGCTAATCAAGCAAGGTAAGTGTTTCCTAAACCCTTACCCGAATGCTAAGACACTACTGGATTGATTGGTTGGACGAATTGAGTGCTTGGTGAATCCTAGGGCTTGATTGCTTGAGTAAGTAGCGAATTTCATGACTTGAATGACATAGTGTGACAATTGAATTATGATATGCCTTGATTCATGTTTGGGTAGTGTGCTTCCATTGGCCAAAGAGCCTTCTGAGGTAAGTAGCTATTGAGCCCTTGATTGTATAATTGGCAATGGTGCCTATGTTATTGAATTGATCATGATGCTTGTGCTATAAAGATGGCTACAATTCCTATGCTAGATAAACGGCTATAGTGCCGATGTTGTATGAATGGGCTGTATTGCCCAGCGATCGTTGGCTCGTGGCCCTAGAGATCGCATTGGCTGTGAGCCCTAAAAATATCGATTAGCCTGTGGTCCCAGTGGTACCAATTGACTAAAAATCTTGATAATGAAAATATCGATTGGCTTGTAGCCCAGTGGTATTGAATGGTGGTGAGCTTCAAAGTTATTGAGAATACCGATTGGCCTGTGACCCCAGTGGTATCGGAGGGTGGTGAACTCGAATGCCGATTGGCTTGTGGCCCCTATGGCATTGAATGGCTGTAAGCCTTGAAAGTACCGATTGGCCTGTGGCACCAGTGGTACGACGACATCGATTGACTGCCAGAGGAGTATGTGGGTGAATGAGAAAGTGATGGCAATTGTGTATCGATGTATGTGCTTGTGCATTGTGCTTGAACCCTGAGATTGAATGTGATTAATTATTTTGGTTGACCATGCCAGCTTTGTTGATTTGCCTGATTTGGTGTTGGTTGCATAGTCTAGGAGGACTAGTGTTCAGGTCTAGGTTTAGGTTTCACTTATTGAGATTTATATCTCACCCTAGTGGGGCTTATCTTTTTCACGTCCTAGGCGAAAGAAGCCCGAATTTGCCAAGGATTGGTATTCGAGGAAGTAGTTGATCAATTTTATTTAAGACGTTGGGTGATCTTAGAAATTGTGCATTGTTTGATGGATTAGTTTAGATCATTGGAACGAATTGAGGTGCATTTTATAGGTTGAGAAGTATATTATTTATTTTTTTCCTGAGTCATCTTGATTTTATTTGTGTATGAAGTAGTTTCTTACTTTCGCAAGTATACGATTTGAGAACATGAGGGCCGAAGGATCCTGGATGGCACAACTTGATTAAGGCCTGGTAAGATGTTCGCGTGCTCGCCGGGTTCGGAACGTGACATCCCCGTTTCAGTGGTATCAGAGCAAGGTCAGCTTGATCCATTGTGATTGAGGTTTGGAGTGATAAGGAGTAATGACTTGGGGACAATAAGGTAGTGAGACCTTTAGGGTTAAGTAGGGATTGTCGAATCTTGAGGATTATAGGCTTGAACTTGTGAGGTATTTTAATGGTTCTAGTGTCGATTTAATGGATGATCTTGAGTGATTTCATGTATAAGACTCATAAGGAAATGAGTAGAGATTGAAGAGTCATAAGCGTAGATTTGAGGTTGCTAGAGAATAGTTTATGAATGAAGGGTCAATTGAAGTATATGATTGTGATCGTGACTTGTCGATGACCCAACTTGAAGAATATGAGTTATAAAGAGATGACGGATATTAGTGTATTCAGGCTTGAATTGCATTGTATCTTGATGGTTTAGTGATCGATTGCTATTGATAGTTTTGGATGATATGAGGTAAGGTGTATACACGGAAACGGACAAGGACGAGCGACTAAACTTGAGGTACGTAGTTGAATATAGGCAATTGATTTGTGAGATGCGACGGTCCTTATGGAATTAGAAATCTTCGATGGATAAGAATTGATTTGAAGGCGATTGTGGTATGACAAGTGTGAGAATGAACATGTTGTGCATGTGTTTGTGACTTTGAAACGAAAGTGATGAGGGTGCATGCATGAACTTATCGCTGTTGGACTTAATAAACTGTTGCTTGGTATGTGACAAGTTGATGGGATACCTATAAACCATCATGAAGCATGGTATAGGACGTGTGGAACGGGGCTTTCTCCGTGGATGTATGACTTGGGACAATCTACAATGGCCAGGTCTGATGAGGGCTGGGAGTGATCGCCGGGACAGAGAGGTCCGGACAATGAACGGCTTTTGGCAGGCTTCTAAGATGGCGAGAGGTAGAAATGACCTAAGTCATAACTTGAAAGGGAAAGTCTAGGCATCAGGTTGAGTTCAATTATGATTAAACCATGTATGGCACGGGATGGATTCCCCAGTGAATGTTTGAAAGTGGCATGGCATGTGAAATGACACCTATGATTGACATGGTTAAAAGTTTCATGCTTGGCAATGGATGTCGTTTGAAAAATGAAAGTGATGTTGTGATTGGCCTGTTAGGCGTGTATCGTTTGATTACCTTGGCCAAGGTCTAATTAAGAGATTAGACGGCATATGGGGTTTATACCCATTGAACTGATATCTTTTGGAATTGAGATAGCATGTCAAGTTTGTAACAGGTGGCAGATGCCTTATGCTTTGAGTTTGGGCGATTGACTTATGGAAGTAACACCTTGAGTATTTGTTGGGTATTGGCCTAGTTGAGTTTTAGCTTAGTTGAGGCTTGCCTAGTGAGGGTTGTTAATTGAGAAGTTGCCTCATGGAGGCTAGCTTGTTATGTTGTTGCTGCTTAAGGATGATGTGATATCCTTGAATAATTGGCAATTAGTTGAGAATTGCCTAAGAACCATTAGAGAGTTGTTTTTGAACCACTGGATGGTGATGGCGAAAGATAATGAAAGAGCAGTTTGAGACTGCCTGACTTGAGTAGATGACTTAAATCTTTGATTCCTAGGGGGAATCATAGTGGTTCAAGGGACATGAGAACTAAATGACGTTGAACGACCACAATATGGTCGTAGAAGAGCATTGGGCTCGAGTTTGTAAGATATGGAAAATTCCAAGAACTGAAAAGGATCTTGAGAATTGAGTAAAGATGAGCGACGACTGAAGTATGAGTACTAGAAGAGTGCATGGCTCGATTTTGTTAGTCGTGTACGACCCAAGCGTAATGGGGGGTCGTGAGAACTTTAAATAGAAATGAGAAAAGTGGATGGGTAGATAGACTTGAGAAGGAACTGCCTTTATACCCAAGTCGCTGAGATGATTGATTTTAGTGCTGATGAGTTAAGTGATGGAAGTCACGAGAAAGGTGACTTTGAGTTATTAATTTCTAAATTGAAAATGTGAAAAGAACCGCGAGAGTTTTGAAAAGCTTGTTAAACTATGAATAAGATTGAGATTGACTAAGTTTGATGGAGGGATGAAATTTGAAATTGTCTCTCTCTAGATTAAGGATATTGGTAAGGAAACTGTAGAGGTTTTGGGTACACTGAGGAAAGAAAGTGACATTGGCAGTTTTAGCCTTAAGACGATGTTAGTAATTGGTAAAAGGTCACTAGAGGAAGGGTTTCCTAGAAGGCATGATATCTGTTTGGACTACCCCTATTGAGTTGTTTGATGAAAAATATCCTCCTGGGATTGCTCGAGCGCAAAGGTTTTTTGGATTCTAATAATCTTGAAAGGATCCAAGGACGATTGACTAGTGTGAGACTGAGTTCTAAAGGTCGTTTAAGCATATGGTAAAGGTGGTCAATGACCCTTGAATAAGATAAGTAAATTTTTGAGTGGATTGAAATTTGAAAGCCTTGATATTCCTGATTTTGAGGAACTATAATGGATTTTAATAAGAGGAGTGAATGATTGGAAGAAATACAAATAAAGAGAACGTCACTCGTGGAACGCAGAGAGTGTCTCCAAGGAATGGTTGATTACTTGGACGTAAAACCCATGGTGGAAAATGGATTGTCCGTCTCTTTTGTTATGAAAGGAGTTGAAGAAAATCGACGTGCTAATTTGCTTGGAATTAATGATTTCTTGGGATCGGTGGATTGAACTGGAACCATGAGAAATAAAATCATGAGTTGTTGTTTCCTGAAGGGCATTGTTCTTGAAAGACGATTGGACCATCAGATAGTCGTTGAGAAAATGAAAAGTGAATGAACTTGATAGTCCTGACTATTCGTAGTTCTAGTGAATGATTGAGTAAGCGAAAAGGGCGCTCCGAGTGTAATTACAAACTGACTCGAGGTAGTCGAATCGAGTATTCAATACATGAACTGTTGGAGACCAAGAACAAACCTTGTCATTTGATGTGATTGAATTATGGGAAGGAGAATGTTAAAGCATGGTGGTATTTGAATCCTGGAGTAAAGATATCACCGTTGACGCAAACTCCAAGGTTGACTTCCTATGGAATAGGAAGGATGTCATGCCCCACGCCCCGAGCACGAGCACGAGCACGCGACTCCCTACAAGCAAACCAAATATCTCTCGCGGTGCCAAGATCCACTAACAAGTCGAGAGACATGATATATATACCAAGCATGCGGAAATGATAACGAAATAACTCCCTCGTACAAAATATGAAGTGAGACCTGGATAGCATAAATACTGTCATACATAAATTCGACTGTTCATACAGACGCATAGCTACTAGATCCGCTAACAAGAGGGGTGACGGGGTAAGTACACAAAAGAGTCCATCATCATCATATAACAAGAGACAGGGTCGGGATCGCCACTAAAAGATCGACTGATAAGCTGGGAGCTTCTAAGACGAGCAGCTGGAGTACTCGGTCTCCTCTGCGTCCTCCGTGGGCTCGTACTCTTGGAAGGTCTCCGAACGAACCTTGATGGTGTCCTCCATAGTCTCCTGAACAGATGGCTCCACGAGATCCTCCTCAGTCGTCTCGACCACAATAACCTCCTTCTCCATGTTCTCTATGGTCGGGGTCCTCTCCGATCCATTCCTCGAACCGACAACGGACCCCTCAACCTGGTCTAAATCTCGATTGGGGTGGTACCAACTAGGGACAACTCCCTGGGGCACTTCATTGGGCTTCAGCGGCCCAGTAGACACATCCCCGACTTTCTTGAACCAGGCCTCATACTTGTGAGGTTTCCAGCTAGTACTACCCTCGTCTACCCAAACAACAGTACACTTCCTGACATAAATAGTTCCCTGCCCGTCAAGGAACTCATCAAAATAAGTGGACATCTCCTTGGGGTCTCCAAAATGTATAGGCCACATCTTCAAGGCCTAGGATCTGTAAAAATGAGGTCCCCAAAGGAGTGAGATTCACATCTTAGTAAAAGAGTCATAACCCTAGGTTAGGTCGACCGTGCACTCAGGCAGTCACATACCCCAATAATTCAAACTCATCGACATATAAGGCAATGCAAATATAGATAACCGCACTCGGGTGACAGACATGCAATTATGGCATCATAACACACTCAGATGATCATGCACGACTCATCCTGCCACATCACCACAATCATCTTTTCCTGACTGCCTCATTCTCATGCCTGCGATTAGATCACTTCAGGCTCGGTCTACGTAAATGCATCAGATCGTCTTTGACAACCCGCGTAACGCATCAGGTTTCATTGATACTTCAGGCCAGTGTCGACACCTCATATCTCCATCCCGCGTAAACACATTAGGACCGTGGCCATCTCAACACCGCATCTCGTACGCCTTAAGGCACCACACAACTCCAATCCCGTGCCTCAGCATCTCAGGGTACTCATTTCCACCACCCCGCGTCTCATACGTATCAGGATCCCGCCTCATCTCCGCCATGCCACAATCACCAATTATGTGCACAAGGCAAAGTGCAACTCATGCATAAACAATGCATCCATGGCATGCAAAATGATTTAATACATAATCAAACGTGACCAATTACTTAAGAAACAAACACAAGCAAACATTAGGGTCACCTATACTCTCTTAGCATACACAAGGACCAATCACGCTAAGCTTCTCAAGAAATAATCTCAATTCCACCCGACTCGGCCAATCGAGTCCAATCTTCCTATCATAAGGTTAGGAATTTCTTTACCTCAAGTTTGATGTCACAAAATCCTTTCCTTGAGCCCTCAAAAATTTGGTTTCAATGGTCCAAGGCCAAACTCACTGCGCAACCTAGGAATTTCCAACCAATTGTCAATTTCCCATATCCAATTCACCAATCCATGAACCACAAACCTCCATAACACAATCTTCATCATCTTAACATGTCTCAATCACCAATTTGAGACTCAAAATCAACAATCATCAGCCCCAACAGATTCGGTTTGCACAGAACCGAACCGGGCTATGTTTGGTTCTATGTAAAACGAGCATATTCAGCCTTTAATCTACTCCAAATTCACCATTTAACCACTAACCTACTTGCTAACATGACTATCTAAGGGTGTATAAGTATCACTAAAGATTTGAAGTCGAGTCGTCGCCGGAATCCCTTCAAAAGTCACCGGTTCCTTCAATACTGCAACCGGCAGTTTCTGTCCAATGTTTACAAGACTCATTTGGGGTCAAAACTCCATCAAATTAAGGTCAACTTTTTAACACAAATCATAAACGAGTCTCCTAGATCTCCACAAATTTTGGTCGCAAGACTTAAACATTTCGAGGTCCTAAAGGGTCAGAAAATCTACCTATCTCAGATTACGCCGGTTTCCGTTGACTTTCGAGAGAATGGTTGGCCGGAGCTCCTCGGTGGTTCAATCGACGCGCTTCCACTTCGAGGAAGTCGGCAAGAGGCTAAGCTAGGTGGTTGTGGTTGGCTGAAGTCCAGGCGGTGGCCGGAGGGGCTTGTCAGTGGCAGCGAACAGAGAGGACAAGAGCGGTCGGTGACGACAGAGAAGAGAGAAAGGAGAAAGGGAGTTATCGGTGATGGTGAGGCGTGTATGGCCGGTCAAAATGAGAGGAAAGAGAGAGAAAAAGAGTTATATTCAAGGTTCAAGGTCAAAGGTTGAATGGTAGTTGGGCAATAGTGGACAAGACCAATCTTTTGCTCATCCATTAACACTTGTCCTAAGTGTCAATCAAGGGTGATCCAATGGCCACAATTTTTTCAAATTTTTAGTGGCTTTTGGGGTGTATAGAAGACCAAAATGCCCTTCTTCATTTTCATAAGCAAGGCTAAAGCTTTGAGGGGTAAAATGGTAATTTCACCCCCGACGTCTGGAACGCCGTTTTTCTCAATCCAATAATCTTCGACATGGCGACGGCCAATCCAAACATGACGTTGGAATTCTTGATTCTCTATTTTCAATTTTCAAGACTCGTTTCTGATTGTTTTCTCTATCAGACGTGGTTTCAGCCTATCTCGAACCGACGAACGGCTTTTACATACTTTACGCCTATCGACCTTGTGATTCATATCACATTTAGGGCTCCTCAATTTGTGGCGACTTTGGTTTTCATGTAATTATGAAGGTCTATCAATAGTTTCTATGGTATCGATCGTCACTGTCCGATTTAGAAAATTTTTGCAAATTATACTTTGATTAAGCAGCATCACCCGCGCTCCAATCATATAACGCTAGCAATGCATTCCTTAATCGTTTTTAGATCGACCTTTTATGGTTCTAAATGTCCCTCGACAATCGTTATGGTCAAAGCGTCATTTCCTTTTCGAATTCCCTAGGTCCACGTATCTTGTCTCGTGTTAACCTTTTTCCTTTGGTCAGTCTACTCGAATTGATCAAATTCGAGCAAGATATTACTGAAACACATCACTAGATATACTTTTCATTAATGAGTCTGAAAATGACTAGAAAATCAGAATGTTACAAAGGATAAAGTAGACTTGAAATAAAAGAATGTCACGAAAGTGTGTAATTTCCTTCATAGGGTAAGAGACCCTAGCGTGGAAAGAAGAGAATATTATAATTGCCTTGATGTTAAGGTTGAGCGTTTGGACTAACGCGGAAGATTCAAAGTTTGAATGATTCCTGGAAGTTAAGTCTGAGAGACTGTCCTGTAGACAATGTTGAATTCCAAGATGATGTCGATGTTCAATGGAATAGACGAAATTGGGATAAAGTCGCATTGACCGGTTATGAAAACTAGCGGTTAAGATAAGAGTGCTTCCTCAGGAAAAAGTGACAAAAATGAACAAAATGTTGCGTGGTCCTTGTGGCGAGCCGTGGCAACAGTGAAAATTATGATGAACAGTGTGAAAGATTCGACCCCTGGTCGAAAGAAACTGATGATAGTTTGACGGAGTAACCAAAAGATAATTGGATCGATGGTTACCGTCTTGAGAGACGATGATTGAACTTATTTAAGGAGTCATGAGAAATGTGAACACGTTTGAGAGTATCCTATGGTCTCTAAGGAGATACTCGTTGTATGCTGAATGTGAAGAGCACGGGCTATGGATCTGATGAGGTAAGATTCCTCAGTTGTGAAATCTCTGAGAAATAAAAATCTCTATGACCCTTGGAGGATTGGAATAAGTGACGAAACGACAGAGTCGATGTTTGAGATAGGTAAATTGTTACAAACGGATCGTGGGAGGATTCCCTACAAGAGTTGTTCCATTGGTGAAATGGACTAAGGACGAGATGTAACATGAATAGGTGAATGAAGGTGAAAAGAGTTTTCAAAGACTTGAGTCAAGTCGATGACTACGCTGGTAATGGCGTTTCTGGAATCAAAAGAGTCGAGATAATCTTAGTGATGTGATGTGAAAAGGAAATTTGAGTCGTAACAAGATTTGAATTGGATATTGCTTGTATGTCATGACAATAATACCATATGAATTGGAATGCTTAGAGCATAGTTGGTTGAATGTCCTCGCGACAAAGTTTGAAAAATCTTGCTTAGGTGGAAGGAGGTTTTGAGTCTATGTCTATCACCAGAAATGAAGGTAGTAGTTTTCAGAGAGGAATTAAACAAGGGGTAACGCTGATGCGTGAAATTGCTTGTGGATGTAAAAGCGTTGCTTAGAGAAAGAAAGACCTCAAAATTATGTAAACTATAAGAGGTCGAGAAAAGGGACTGCCTAAAGAGAATTGAGGGCGAGTCATGTGGAATGAAGAGATAACCCAAGTCTTGTTATTGTGATATCCATACTGCTAAGGAAGGGTGAATTATTTAACTGATGCTTATAATTGAAATTTGAGCATTGTTTAATCGGTGATGGAGGGACAGATCTCCCTCGAGAAATAAGAGATTCAACTTCTAAATTGGAAGTTCGCCGTGTGGCTAGTTTGATGGCTACCTGAAATATCAGGCCTGAAAGTCAGAAAAGAATTGAGATATTGCCATGATCGGGCCCTGATATTTAAAGGGTTATGGGAATGAAGAGAACATGGGGAATTAAGGTGCACCTTGGGATGGCACAAAAGTGTACCGAGATTGCCTTAATATTATTGGTTAGTCTAACGTGTGGTCGAGCATTAGGCATGCCGACAAGAGAGAGAGAGAGACATGATCTTGAAGGTTGATAGATTACTACGATCGTTGGAGATCTTCAAATGAAGTCGAAAGTGAACTACTACGGAAGTAACCACAAGCTTGATTAAGAATTCGAGAAGGTTATGACTCGATTTGGCTAATAAATGGCAAGTCAATAAAGCCCTTGAATCTCTGATGATATGATAAAACATTTGAAGGGGGTGGTACGTCAAATGGCATGAGTGCCAAAAAGCATATGATTACGATAGTTTAATAAGGAATGAAGTTGTTTTGAAGAATGAAGATGCGATGAGGCGTCTGTACTCCATGAGATTGGATAATTGGAAAGTGACAAATTTCGAGGACGAAATTTTTTTAAGGGGGAAGAATTGTGATATTCCAAATTCCGACCCTCTCGAGGCTATTGAATGAAAGGATATCGATTGATGTGTTTCAGTTGTAACTCGCTTGGAGTTGGTTACTCCCGAGTTAACTGACCAAAAGGGAAAGACTAACGCGAAGTTGAATACGTGGACCTAAGTAATTTGAATGAGAAATGACACTTTGACCATAAGGATTGTCGAGGGAAAATTCCGGGCCAACAGAGATCGATCTAGGAATGATCATGGAATGTCTTGCTAGAGTTATACGTTGGGACGCGGGTGATTCCGCTTAGCCATTGTGTAATTTGCGAGAATTTCCTATCGGATTTCGATGATTAGGATCGAAGGAACGGATGACAAACCTTTACAATTACATGACAATCAAAGTCGTCACGGCTTAAGAAAAATCCCAAGGTCAATATGTCTAGTGCCCGCAAGAGTCGCCCGTTTGTTTGAGATAAACTGAAATTACAATCGACGAGAGTTTGACATAACATTGGATCTCGAGATTTGGGTATTAGACATTGAGACATTCCAATACTTGAATTGATATGGACGTCGCTTCATCGAGGATGGTTTATATTGAAAAAATGGAATTTCAGACGAAAAGTGCAAAATGACCCTTTGGCCCCTCAACCTTTGGCCTTACCTTAAGAAGTTTAGAATGTCATTGTGGTCATTTCTTCTCCTCTATATGCTACCAAAAATTGGATGAGGATGAGTCAAAGGGAGTCAAAGTCAATGAAGCAACCAATGGAAGGTTGCCAAGTGTCAAGCAATGAGAAGGCCAAGAATTAAATGCCCATTAATTACACATCCTATCAAATTGACCAAAGTGTATTATTGGGATGGAATAGACTCTATCTCTTCAAATTTGGCCGGCCACTATCTCCCACCATCTTCTTCTTCCTTGTTTTCCTTTCAGCCGAACAAGTTTCTCGTGGATAAGGAAAAATCGACTCACTATTTTGGTCATAACTTTATCGTTCGATATCGGATTTAGGTAAAATTATCGTCATCTTAAAGATTATCATCTTTCCGTTCTAGAAAGGTATTATGAGCTAAATTTGGCCAATCCGTTTATCCCGTAGGTCTGTTTGAGTAGGCAAAGGCCAAAATCTGACCCGGTTTTGGAGAGGCTGCGTTTTTGGGAGCTTCCGGACTCCAAATGACTTCAAATTTTCGGTGAGCTCTTAAACTCATAGTATAAGAGTTTAACAAGTTGAAATTAAGGTGTTATATGATTTTTTATGGGTGTACATGGTTGATTTGTGGAGATTTATACCGAGCAAATTTTGTCCGTTTGAGGACCGTGGAAGAACCGGGTTGTTCAAAGGCTTTGAGGTGTTATTTTACTTCCAAATATTCAATAAGCTCCCTCAACATATGTATTAAGGTTATGGTGAGTTGATTTTGTGATGGATTGAAAATTAAAATTGATTTATGGCTTGATTGGGCGGATTGAATCAAAATCGGTTCTGTTTTATGGGAGTACATATTCTGATCGATTCTATTGAGGGTCAATTAAGTGGTATTTTGGCTTCAAATTGACTCATAAGACTCCATAGGATGTTGTGTGAGGTGTTAATGGAGAGTATGTAAAGTTGATTTAGAGTTAGAAGTGATTTAAGGGCTAATTGGTACATGAAACTCTAAGATGTATCTTGCCTTGTGTATGGCCATATGAGACGAACATATTGAGGGTTTATGGGAGTGTTCTTATGTGTTCAATTGATCATTAAGTCGTCTTGAGTTGCCAATTAAATGGCTATTGAGGGATTGTGTTAATGGAAGTGAGAATTCAATAGCTTTTTGATCACCTTTCTAGGTTGACGAGAAATTCTTAGGGATTACATACTTGTGGCGTTGAGGGGAGTTACTTGGTGTGAAGTTTTGCTAATCAAGCAAGGTAAGCATTTCCTAAACCCTTACCCGAATGTTAGGACACTACTAGATTGATTGGTTGAATGAATTGAGTTCTTAGTGAATCCTAAGGCTTGAATTGCTTGAGTAAGTAGCGGATTCCATGACTTGAATGGCATAGTATGACAATTGAATTGTGATATGCCTTGATTTATGTTTGGCTAGTATGCTTCAATTGGCTAGAGAGCCTTGTGAGGTAAGTGGCTATTGAGCCCTTGATTGTTTAATTGGCAATAGTGCATGTGTTATTGAATTGGTCACGATGTTTGTGTTATATAGATGACTATAATGCCTATGCTAGATAACAGTCATAGTGCCGATGTTGTATGAATAGGCTGTAGTACCCCGCGATCGTTGGCTTGTGGCCCCGGAGATCGCATTGGCTGTGAGCCCTAGAAGTATCGATTGGTCTGTGGCCCCAGTGGTACCAATTGACTAAAAATCTTAATGATGAAAATACCGATTGGCCTATGGCTCAGTGGTATTGAATGATGGTGAGCTTCAAAGATATTGATGATACTGATTGTCTGGTACCCCAGTAGTATCGGAGGGTGGTGAACTCGAATGAGAATGAGAATGCTGATTGGCCTGTGGCCCATGTGGCATTGAATGACTGTAAGCCTTGAAAGTACCGATTGGCCTGTGGCCTCAGTAGTACGACGACATCAATTGGCTGCCAGAGGAGTATGTGGGTGAATGAAAAAGTGGTGGCAATTGTGTATCGATGCATGTGCTTGTACATTGAACTTGACCCTGAGATTGAATGTGATTAATTGTTTTGCTTAACCATGCCAACTTTGTTGATTTGCCTAATTTGGTGTTAGTTGCATAATCTGGAGGGACTGGTGTTCAGGTCTAGGTTTAGATTTCATTTATTGAGATTTATATTTCACCCCAATAGGAGCTTATCTTTTTCAAGTCCCAAGCGAAGGAAGCTCGAACTTGCCAAGGATTAGTATTCGAGGAAGTAGTTGATCAACTATATTTAAGACGTTGGGTGATCTTAGCAACTATGTATTATTTGGTGGATTAGTTTAGATCATTGGAACGAATTGAAGTGTATTTTATAGGTTGAGAAGTGTACTATTTATTTTTGTCCTGAGTCATCTTGATTTTATTTGTGTACGGAGTAGTTTCTTACTTCCGTATGTATAGAGGGCCGAAGGATCCTAGATGGCACAACTTGATTACGGCCTGGTGGGATGTTCGCGTGCTCGTTGGGTTCGGGACATGACAAAAAGGCGAGGCAGATATCGAAACTGGTAGCTCTCATCCCTCTCTATGCGTATGTATATAGGTGTTTGGAATATTAGGGGTCTTATTGACCCCCTTAAACAAGCTGAAGTCTGGAATCTAGTTAGATCCAAATATCTTTGTTGCATAAGCATTCTAGACACCAAGGTACCAGTTTCCTTATTTCCCACCATTACAGCTACTCTATTGGCTGGTTGGGTCTAGTGTGCCAACTATGAGTATTCTCATCATGGTAGAATCTGGGTTGGGTAGAATCCTTTGCTTGTGAATTTTGTCATGTCCTCCTCCTCTTCGCACGCCATTCATGGGCACTTAAGCCTTCTAACCATCGATAAGGGTTGTGACATTCCAAATTCTGATCTTCTCGAGGCTATTGAATGACAGGATATCAATCGGTGTATTTCAGTTGTAACTCGCTCGGAGTTGCCCACTCCCGAGTTAACTGACCACAAGGGAAAGATCGATGCAGAGTTGGGTACATGTACCCGAGGAATTTGAATGAGAAATGGCACTTTGACCATAAGGATTATCGAGAGAATATCTCGGGCCAGCAGAGATCGATCTAGGAACGATCATAGAATGTCTTGCTAGCATTATACGTTGGGACGCGGGTGATTTCGCTTAACCAATGTGTAATTTGTGAGAATTTCCTAAATCGAATTTCGATGATCAGGATCGAGGGAACGAACGATAAACTCTCACAATTACATGACAACCAAAGTTATGCGAGATTGATACACATAGCGCTTGCAAGAGTCGCTCGTCGGTTTATGATTAATTGAAATTACAGTATGCGAGAGTTCGACATGGAATTAGACCTCGAGATTTGGGTATTGCACATTGAGGAATTCAAGCATTGAAATTGAGATGGACTTCACCTCATCGATGGTGGTTTATATTGAAAAAATGGAAGTTCGGACGAAAAGTACAAAATGACCATTTTGCCCCTCGATCTTTGGCCTCGCCTTAAGAAGTTTATAAGGTTATTTTGGTCAATTCTCACTCCTATATGTGCTGCCAACAATTGGATTAGGATGAGTCAAACGAAGTCAAAGTCAATGAAGCAACCAATGGGAGGTTGTCAAGTGTCAACCAAAGGAGTGGCCAAGCATTAAATGGACATTAATTATCAATCTTGCCTTATTGACAAAAATGGATTAGTGGTGTGTAATAGACACACTCTCTCTCTCTCTCTTCATTTTTGACCGGCCACCTCTCCCACCATCTTCTTCTTCCTTCTTTCCTCTCGATCGAGCAGTGTTTCTCGTAGACATGGAAAAAGCGGCTCACTGTTTTGGCCATAACTTTGTCGTCCGACTTCGGATTGAGGTAAAACCACCTCCATCTTAAAGCTTGTCGTCTTTCCGTTCTATTAAGGTATTACCTTCTTTGGATTTACCAAAATTTTTTGAAATTCATTTATTTCTTATGAGCTTAATTTGGCCAATCTGTTTGTCCCATAGGTCTGTTTGAGTAGATAAAGATCAAATTCTGACCCTGTTTTGGAGAGGCTGTATTTTTGGGGGCTTTCGGACTCCACATGGTTTTAAATTTTCGGTGAGCTCTTCTAAACTCATAGTAAACCCCGTCGTAAGCATATTGGAAAGCTGGTCTCCCTTCCTTCAAAGGGAAACAAGAGTTTAGCAAGTTGAAATTAAGGTTTTATATGATTTTTGATGGGTTTACATGGCTAGTTTGTGGAGGTTTATACCGAGCGAATTCTGCCCATTTGAGGACCGTGGAGGAACCGAGATGTTCAAAGGTCTTTGAGGTGTTATTTTGCTTCCAAATCTTTGGTGAGCTTCCTTAACATGTAAATTAAGGTTATGGTGAGTTGATTTTGTGATGAATTGAAGTTTAGAATTGGTTTATGTCTTGATTGAGTGGATTGAACCCGAAACCGATTCTGTTTTGTGAATACACTTCTGTGACTGATTCTATTGGGGGACTAATGAAGGGATATTTGACTTCAAAATGACTCATAAGACTTCATAAGATGTTGTATGAAGTGTTAGTGGGGTGTATGTGAAGTGGATTGAGAATTTGAAGTGATTTAAGGACTAGTTGGTGTGTGAAACTCCAAGTTATATTCCACCTTGCATGTGGATGCATGAACCGAATGTATTGAGGGTTCATGGGAGTGTTGTCGTGTATTCAATTGATCGATAAGGCATCTTGAGTTCCCAATTGAATGGCTATTGAGGGATTGGTTTAATGGAAGTGAGAATTCAATAGCTTTTGATCTGAAATTGATGACGAGTGATTCTTGGTTAGTCGCATACTTTTGGACTTGAGAAGAATCAATTGGTATGGAGTTTTGCTAATCAATCGAGGTAAGTGTTTCCTAAACCTTTTATCTAAATGCTAGGACACTATTGGATTGAGTGGTCGAGTGATTTGATTGCTTTATGAAGCTTATGCCTTGAATTGCTTGATTGAGTAGTGAATTCCATGGTTTGAATGGCAGAGCATGATAATTGGACTGTGATAGGCCTTGATGACATATTTGGCTATTGAGCCATGTATTCATGAATTAGCAATAATGTCTTGTTATTGAGTTTGGCTATAGTGCCTATAGTATTGAATTGGCTATAATGCACATGTGTTATGATTGGGCTATGGCGCCCCAGCAATCGTTGGCCTGTGGCCCCAGAGATTACTTCGGCTGTAAGTCCCTGAAATGATAATTGGCTGTAAGCTTAGAGGTACCGATTGACCTGTGACCCTAGTGGTACCAATTGACTAAAAGTCTTGATGATGAAAATACCGATTAGCCCCGTGGCCCTAATGGTATTGAATGGTGGTGAGCTTGAAATATATTGAGAATACCGATTGGCATGTGGCCCTAGTGGTATTGAAGGGTGGTGAACTCGAATAAGAATGAGAATGCCGATTGGCATGTGGCATTAGTGGCATTAAATGGTTGTAAGCCTTGAAAGTACCGATTGGCCTGTGGCCCCAGTGGTACAATGACATCGATTGGCCTATGGCCCCGGTGGTGTCAGATGACAAGAGTGCTAGAGGAGTATGTAGGTAGATGAGAAAGTGGTGGCAATGGTGTATCAAAGTGCATGTGCTTGTACATTGAGCTTGGAACCCTGAAGTTGAGGGTGGTTGTTTGTACTATTTATCCATGCTTGATTATTGCTATTGCTGTCGTTTGATGCCATATTTGAATCGTTGATGCCTTATGCTGTTGTGTTGTTTGTTATTTTGCATTTGAGTGGCATTTGTGCATAGTCTGGGGAGATTGGTGTTCAGATCTAGGTTTATGTTTCACTTGCTAAGATATATATATCTCACCTCAGTGGGGGCTTAACTTTTTCATGTTCCAGGCGAAGGAAGCCCGAACTTGCAAAGGATTAGCATTTGAAGAAGTAGTTGATCAAATATTTTTAAGACGTTGGATGACCTTAGAGATTGTATATTATTTGATGGATTAGTTTTGATCTTCGACAACGAATTAAGGTGTATTTTATAAGATTTGTCCTAAATCATCTTGATTTTATTATGTATGGAGTAGTTTCTTGCTTCCGCATTTATACGATTTATGAACATGAGGGCCGAAGAATCTTAGATGGCATAGCTTAATTACGACCTAGTGGGATATTCACGTGCTCGCCGAGTTCGGGGCATGACAAGGGCTGTTGCATTCGATGATCTCTACGGAGCATACATTTGTGTTGAGGCATTCTTTTTGGGCATATGTGGTTCTGATGAGTGTGATGTTGACACAATCACTCTGACTTGTTGATAGATATTTCAATGCCATTCAGGACCTCTCGAATAGACTGGGTAGCTCAACAAGCTGGCTTCCGTCTTCTAATGAGTTTGGGCAATGCCTTACTCAAGTGGGCTTGGATGATCACAGATATGTAGGTCATCGATTCACATGGGCCACCTCCTCGGGAGATAATAAAAAATAGAGGAAGATCGATCAAGCCCTTGTGAATTATCAATGGAGTAATGATTAGTCATATTCTGAAGCCTCCTTCTTGGCTCCCAGAGTATTGATCATACTCAAGATTTTGGCCTCAGCAAGTTCTAGATGACCCTTTAAGTTTTTCAATTTCTTGATGACTCACCTTTCATTCTTGACTCTGGTGGCTCAAGTTTGGGACATTCGGATAGATGAGATGCCTACGTTCACCCTTTGTCGAAAGCTGAAACTCCTTAAGGGACGGCTCAAATAGCTCAATAAGGAATCCTTCTCGAATATCTTGGCTAGAACATCTCAAGCTTGGAATGCCTTGACAGCTATTCAGGATTCTCTTGTGTTGGATCCTTTCAACCATTCTTTGGCTGACTAAGAGAGGAATCATCTACTAGCTTCTCTAATCTCCAGCTCCAAAAGGAGTCGTTCTATGAATAAAAATCTTGGGTCAAATGGCTTAAGGAAGGGGACCTTAACACCAAGTACATTCATCATTCAGTTAATAAAGGGAACCTACGGAACAGAATACTATCGGTGGCGGATAGCTCGGGTACTCTTATGACTGAACGAATCCTGATGCAGCAGTATATTGTTTCGCATTTTGAAGCCTTGCTGTTACCCACGACTCCTTCTGTTAGGCCCACGAAGTAGGAGCTTCAATCAATTATAGAGCACTTCCTAAATGATGACTAGGTACGATTACTATCTCACCTTGTGTCTGATTTGGAGATTCGCAATACTATGTTCTCACTTGCCTCTCGCAAGGCATCCGCACCGGATGGTTTCAATGCTGAGTTTTTTAAGAGTACTTGGGATATTGTGGGTTCGTTGGTGACATTGGTGGTGAATGACTTCTTTGTGTTGGGGATGTTACTTCGAGAGATTAACACTATGATCCTAGCCCTTGTGCTAAAGGTTCCTAATGCTATGGCTATGAACGACTTTAGACCTATTGCATGTTGCAACACCATCTATAAGTGCGTCACGAAGATTTTGGCCAACCGATGGTTTGTGTATTGCCTGCTCTTGTTAGTCTTACATATAATGCTTTTGCGAAAGGTCACCTCATTAGTGAGAACATTCTGCTCGCCCAGGAGCTTTTCTATAGTTTCCATCATGAGCCTTACTCGCACAAATGTGCCGTCAAAGTTGATTTTTAGTAGGCTTATGATACAGTGGACTACATTACAAGCTTTCGGTTTCCCCGGAGAGCTAATCAAATTTATTATGGTATGCATTCGTACTCCCAAGTTCTCTATTTCCGTTAATGGGCAATTTCATGGGTTTTTCTCTAGTAGGAGAGGTGTTTGGCAAGGTGATCCTATGTCACCATAAATATTCACATCGATTATGGAGGTGTTCACAGGCATCTTAAATTTGCAAACCCGGCATTCGGACTTCAGATTTTTTGGCATTGAAAAGCTACTCGCCTACCTCATCTATTCTTCGCCAATGGTGTACTCCTCTTTATAGAGGAAATTGTGGATTCTATCATGCTACTGAAGCCTGGACTTGATAGGTTTTCTAGTTGGTCAGGCTTGATACAACACATGAACAAGAGCGGGATCTTCTTTTCGAGGGGCTCCAGTAATCTTCAGAATTAGATTTCGACCATTCTCAAGTTTCATGAAGGCACTCTATCAGTTCGGTGCCTGGGGGTGCCTATTATTGCGTCTAGACTTGATAAAGCTGATTGCAATGCCTTGGTGAACTCGATCATAACTAGAGCGCGGTCTTGGTCACAACAGCTTCTCTCCTTTGCTAGACAACTGCAACTTAAAAGGTCAATCCTCCATGTCATCCATGTCTATTAGGCAAGCGTTTTCATTTTACCTAGATCGATCCTAGACCTCATCGAGCAGATCCTTAGGCAATTTTTGAGGAAAGGCCCGGGACTTGGAAGGGGTGGTGCGAAAGTCTCTTGAGATGATGTATGTCTTCCAAATGAAGAATGGGGTCTTAGCATCCATAGGTTGCAGTATTGCAACAAGGCGGCCATGCTTAAATACATTTGGATCCTGTTCACTGATGAGGAATACCTATGGTACAAATGGATTCATCCCACTTTCTTGAAGAACAAGAATTTCAGGATAGCCACGACACCGACCTTTTGTTCGTGGGATTGGACGAAAATTTTTGACCTTCGTGCCGATTTCAACCAAATCTTTTGACAGTGGATTTGGCAATGGCCATGATGGCCATGGTGTGTCATTTTCCTTAAAATTACGGGTATTAGACCAGTCGCTGGCTTTTCAAAATTCTGGCGCATCAAAGTGATCGTCCGTCGATACTACAAATCGGCACGTGGCACAATAAATGTTTCCTATTTTTTTCGTTCTACGTCCTAAAAAAAGCGCTAAAATCTTTCCACAGTAAAAAATCTCTGAATGTCATTGAAGTTTTTCCGTTCCTCGGAGAACAGAGGGTTGTTGAAAAAACAGAGCTAACCATGCATGAGAGTGAACAGCGTGAGCGCCTCATCGCGAGAAGATATCCATCCATGCTCGCTTGGGATCCATCTCGAGAGGGACGCCGTAACCAGTTAACATATTATTAGTCGTGCTCGCACAACTCGTCAGGCGCATTCTAACGTATTCTCCGTGGATCTAATTTTGCAAAAAACGAAATTTTGACGCGACGGTATAGTTATCGAATTAAATTTTCGGTCGTATTACCCTACGAAACTTACGCAAAAAACAAAAAACAAAAAAAAAAGTGGGAGAGAGAGGGAAAAGGGTGATATATCTACCTAAATAAGTAACTTATCGGCCAATGTAATTGGAAACACGTAAAGCACCACAAATTCTTTTACCAGAAGTTTGTAGAAATTAGTTGACTGATTGGGGGATTCGATTGAGAAATAAAAAGCAAGATTAAGTTTCAACCTCAATGTTTTTACAATCATACGAGAAAAAATTGATTCGTTTCTTCTAATGTAATCCTCTCTTTTTTGAAATAAAAATTCAAATAAGAGCCTAAAGTGTTTTCGTTTTTTTTAAAAAAGACTTAAAATATCCTTATTATTTCAAATAATGATCTAATTAAGGTATTTTCGTCATTTTTATTTTATTTATTTTTAAATTTATTTTTTTTCCTCTCCCCTTGTTTTTTTAATGGCCAGCCACTTGCGAGGAGGAAGGAAAAAAAGAAAAAAAAATAAAGAAAAAAAGAAAGAAAAAAAGGAAATGACAAGAATGTCATTAGTTACTTTGAAATGAGTGAGATGAGGGCACTTTGAGCCCTTATTTAGAACAAACAAACTTTATTTTTTGTCTCTATCAAAGAAAATGATACTATTTTATGCCTTTATTTAAGATTTTTTATTTTTTATTATGGAGAAAGTAATAAAAGAAAAATAAAATAAAATAAAATAAAATAGAGGGAGTTAGTCAAAGGCTATCCTACAACACACAAAAATAAATGCAGAAAAGCAACAAAGAGTTATTACTCATTTTCAGCTCTTTCCTTCGGTTCATGCTCTTTTCGACGAGCTGTCTCTCTCCTCTCTCTGTCTCCCTCTCTCTCTTCTCTCAGATTCAGATCATCGTCATTCGTCCGTTCGTCTCCTTCATCTCCCCCCCGCCTCTTGAATAATCTCCAAATCCCCAGCCAAACCCCACGTCGAATCTCCCCGTAGCGACCCTCAGGGTCAGGGGCCTTAAAAATCGCATCTTTACTCATTACCAGGTCCAACCTCTTTTATCTTCCTGAACGCAAAAATTCTTGGTTTCGCGCCTTCTCGATGCAAGTGCTCCGGCGAATCTGTCTTCGAATGCTAAGCGAGCGCCATGTGTTTCCTTGAATTCAATGCAGGTCGATGGGCGGTGCGGGACAGGTGGACGTGAAGAGCGCGCCCGTTGGTGTGATTCGCCCCGGCGGCATGCAGGCATAAGGCGTTTTCCGCTCTGGTTGTACGTGGTTGGGTGGGTGGGGGCGTTTCGAGAATGGCTAATCAGGTGGTGCGGGTGAAGAGAGAGGCGATTGCGGCGTGCATGACGTGCCCTCTCTGCGACAAGCTCTTGAAGGACGCCACCACCATCTCCGAGTGCCTCCATTCGTGTGAGTTGCCGGGGGGGCTCGATTGGTTTCTTGTTTCGCTTTGCTCCGAGTCTTCTTGTCGTTTCAGCTTGTGGGTGTTTGTGTCTTTGGTGCTTCTGATGCAGTTCTTTCTTGTGTTTCTTCGTGATTCACGATCTGGGTTGGTTGGTGTTTTTCTTGGTTGTCGATATCGGGGCTTCTTTTTGTCTGTTATCGAAACGTAGGCCATGTCGCTTCTGCTCTGCTTTGTTCTACAAGTGTAGTCTAGAACTTTGTTCCGAAGAATGTGTTAGTGTGTTTTGGTTTCACCAGCTACCGTCTTTATCTTCGTCATTATCGGTCTCTAGGGAAGGAAATGAGCTTCTGTTGAGAAGTAGATTGCTGGGATTTCAGGTACCATTCATCGAAAAATCTGCTTGGGTTTAGCTTTCTGTCATTCATAATGCAACTACTTTTAGCATGTTGACGTGATCTTCACATGTCAAACAGAGGAATTTCTGACAGATAAATGCACTAAGGCTGGCTCACAAAGTCAAGGAACTGTTGTTTTTGGTGTTCTTCGATTGACCGATGTACTGTTTTCGTTTCGCGGTTTTGGAGAGAGAATTATCATCATGGCAGTCGTTTTGCTTGTAAACATGTTGGGCGATTAACTCCTTGAAATGGTAAATTCTTGATGAAATTTATCATTCCAGTTTGCAGGAAATGCATATATGACAAGATCTCCGAGGAGGAACTTGAATGCTGTCCAATATGCAACACTGATCTAGGTTGTGTGCCACTGGAGAAATTGCGGTAAGTTTGCCTTTCTGGTCTTTCGATTTTCCGCCTCTTTTCTCTTTGTGCATGGGCGCGCACGCAACTTTGATAACGTGCATTCCACCTAATTTTTGGGCTAATGCAACTTAATTGTTTTTTTTTTCCTGTAACATCCTAAGGAATTAAACCATATCCAAATCGATGGTTCTTTCTTCCATTAGAATTTCTGTCTTCAAAGTTTTACTTGGGCAGCTGCATAACGTAGCAGTTTATGATAAACATTTGTATTAGATAGCTCTAGTTGAATTATGCTACTTCATTAGCAATCTTGAAGGAATTTTAATCGTATACTAAATTACATACTTTGAGGTTTTTTAAGTTTAGTCTTTTGAGAAGGCGAGTTGTTAATTTCTTGGGCATTTAGAGTAATATCATGTATATTGAGTATCGATAAAGTTTAATTTCTTTCCTTCTGTTTCCCTCCAAGCGAAATGTAAAACTCTTATCACTTACAATTTTCGTGCTGTTTCATCAGTTATGAGCTATTAATTTACGATATGCATTTAAAAAAAAAGGAGGAGAGTGAAATTGAACAATAATATGGAGAATTTCTAATAGCTTCAATTAGCATTCTTTCTTTACGCAATCCTGAAGTCCAGGGGTTAAAAAAAAAATGATGCTCTCCTAAAGACAATTACTGCTGGAATTTTTTTGGTCTATGAGTGTGATTTTATAGTTTGCTTCAGAAGTCAATTTGTCTTATCGAACTTATGACGTTATAACGCAGGAATTAGCGTGCCTTGTGTGCATGACATGGTTCTAGTCGTACCACCATAAATGGAAAAGAAATATGAAAACAAGAAAGAGCAATTACTCTGAATATTTCTGCCTTGAGGAAGGGGTTGGAGAAACGTAAGTGTAAATTTGGTGGTATTACTATGGATCAATTTGCTATTTTACTTCTCCATTGTAGTGTGATTTTGGGGGGGGGGGGGGGGTTTGGTTTTTTTGTGTGTGTGTGTGACAGAACATTAACATGTTGTGATAGCAAGACATTGTTATAATTCAGCTTGCCCACTTTTGTTCACTCTTCGAGCTGCTTATTGATTTTTGGTTCTTTAGCAATATCATCAACATCTTCGTTGTGTACGGCAGCTTTTGATGAAGTGGAATGTGCCCTAAAAAACTATTTATGCTTAATTCATAAGGAAGTTTTGTTTCGGACAAACTTTTTTCTGCATCATGTCAATTTCTACAGTAATTTAAGAATAAGTTTCAGCTTCTTGAGCACGCAATCATATACACCATGTAGGTCAATTTCGTTACCAGTTGATTTCTTTCTCTGTTCCCAACTAATTGATGAAAAGAAGTTGATGTTTGTCATAGGCCGGATCACTACTTGCAAGATGTGAGGGCAAAGGTTTTCCCTTTCAAAAGAAGAAAAGTGAAGGCCCCTGAATCTGTGCCTTCAACAAACTTACCAATTCGAAGGAAAGAGAGATCTTTGTCCCAGTTGGTTGTCAACACACCTAAAGTATCATCACAGACTACTATGACTGGAAAAAGAACAAAAGGGACAGCAAGGAAAGCTTCTGCTCTGCAAGGATCTAATTTTTCCATTGAAAAAGCCGTTAAGAAGGAAGAAGATTCTGTAGAAGATCGTCCAGAAAGCTCAAGCTCCCCCGAGACTTTAAGCAAGTTTGCGCTGAACATTAGGCAGGTAATGAAGAGCATAAACTGAAATAGACTAAAAGATGAATTCCGCAGAGGATAGGGGAAACCTGCTTTCTTAATTGTTGAGGGTTAAAATATGGACTTAGTCCCTCTTGGAGATGATATAACACATTTTCTAAATTAGTACTTGTCTGTTTGCTGAACAGGGTTTTACTTCCAGTGAGCCTAGTCAGGCTGTGCCTGAAAGAGAAACTGGTGATGAAGGAAAACTGGATCTCTGGAAGCCGTTGCATTATCTAGTGGAAGTTGCTAATAGGACTAAATCTTCGAGGCCCAGTTTGCAAGGAGCTGAGCGAGTCCTTGCCATTGAAGCTCCAATACCTGGTAATAAAATTAAGAGCACTAAATTCAAGGTGAAAGTCCAGGATGAGAAAAACAACGCTAGTCCGGCATCTACGGAAGTATTGAGACCACCAAAAAGGTCACGTAAGATTCGTCAAAAAAGGACAGCAGTTTCCAGAGACTCTGGCATTTCACCTCAGGAGGTGCTCGATGCAGCTGGCACCAGATGTGAACAAAGAACTGGTCCAATCTGGTTTTCACTGGTAGCTTCTGAAGATCAGTAAGGACAATTTTGTCTTTGCAACTCAAATCAACCATGAGGTTTCGGTTGAAGGTTCTCACCTCCATTTTTGCACTGATTGAATTTTACGACTTCAGGGAAGGAGATGCACCGCTGCCACAAATCCATGCAAGCTACTTAAGAATAAAGTGAGTTCCCTTTTCTTTTTTCTTTTCCAGAAAGAGCTGTTTCCATTGCTTTTCAGGAAGAGTTCATACCTTCTGAGTTCTTATTTTAGTAATGCTTGTTTGTCTGATTTTGTTTCTGGCTGCTATTGGATTGTCTTGTTTGGATTCTTTCTTTGTAGTTGGTAATGATTTGTAACAACTTTTGCAATGCTTTAGCAGCTAACCTATAATTATCCTGCTTCTCACCATGTGGAACATGAATTGACTTTAAGTAAACAGGCTGACTTGTCTGCTGGAGTAGTCAGAATAAATCCTATAGCAAGTTCTTAATGAAGATCCTTTTAGTATATTTCAGGAATCTGCTTAATATTTTGGAGCAGGATAAATGGAAAATAGTAGGACTTAACCAACTATGAAAAGATTCGAGTAACACGACTCAGCACAAGGAGTTTTGCAGACTGATGTAATATTAGATCAGTGTATAAGAGATATCATGAAGTTGAGATAATGAAAAAACATGTCATTTTAACACTGGGTTCAAATTATTAGAAAACTCAATATAGTTGAATGTAGTATTCTTGATTCGTTGGTAGCTACATGTGTCTAATCAGGATTTGGGTGTGACAAGTGTTGACAAAGAAGGAAAATTAAATAAGGTGGTCTCCAATTTATGCCGGGAGGTCAGGCAGGCACTCTATAACTCGACTGGGCGAGGTTTGTTTGAACTGCAGCAATGACTTGAAACAAGGATGGACATCATGCCATGGCAACTGGCAAGATATACCAAATAGCCAATGTGTTGTAGCGTTGACGTGACAAAATTGATATTACAAGTGCTGGACTAGCCACATTCATAGTGTTGACGCTTCGAAACGTGATGACAGTTTCTTATTCTCTCCTATCCGTCCATCTTGCTCTCTTAGATCCAGACAGATGAGTATGGTTTATCTATATCAATTGTATTGGTCACATGCTTTTTATTTTTTGTTTTATTGGGGTTTGGGTGGTAGACATGGCGGGGAAAAGGTTATGCACTGTGAACTCGCAATCATGAATCTTGCTTGTTTGCCAATCAAACAAACAAGCATCAACATGTCTGAACCTGGGTGACAGGGAGACGAAGTAGGTTTCATGTCTGTATTTGATACATACGGAAGAATAGATGACGCATTAAGCCGCATGAAAACCATATGACAAGCTCACATGATAGAGTTGGTTCTACCTTATTTTTGAAGTTCCATTCTGTTAAAGTGGGTGATAATGGCATGCTGAACATCATATATGTTGTCTTCACATGTCAAGTTAGTCTTAGGAAAATTCCTTCTCTCTGTATGTGTTACCTAAAATGTTTTTGTTCATTATGTAGCTTCACGCAGTTCTTATGAATAGTTGTCTATTTAAAAGGGAGGATGGCATGTTAAAGGAGCAGTATCAACTCTGAAATGTCGAATGCTGTGTAGTCTAGATAACATGTTTTTTGTGTGCTTATCTGATGTGGCAAAGGTAATCTTGTGCCATATATTATTGCGTATGCTCCTACACGTCATTTTTCATGGTTTTGGATTCAACTACTTGGGCTTTCTCATGGACAACCATCCTTTCTTTCCTTTCTCTTGTCGGGAATCGAATTTCTGTGTTTGTGCAATCTAGTTGAGACAAATACAATCATGCGTTGTGTGAAGCTCAACTGCATTGCTTTTTACAAATTACCTGTGATGAATTAGTAAAATGCTTGTTGTTCCGAACATTTGCACTATGGTTGAGATTTCTGTGGGTCATCCTCAACCCATTTAATAGCAAACCTTTTCCAGCTACTTGGGATGATTTGTTTTTGAATTGCTCTTCTCCTCGCATTGGTCATGACCTCATTGATCTTGGATAGGCTTTTAAAACTGTACTCCAGGAAATTTGAAGTGCGTACTTGGAAACTGATTTATCTACATTTTTCTTTACAGGGATGGGAACTTGCCGGTTTCTTTTATTCAAAAGTACCTGGTGAGGAAACTAGATCTCACAAGTGAAACTGAGGTATGACAAACTGATTCGTTATTGCTCTCAACATAGAAAAAATGGAAATCAAACCAAGAATGTTTAGTGCTTACAATGTCCTAGTAGAAGAAAATTTTTACCAACTAATGTTTCTGTCACTTTTCTCGAGGATGTAAACTGCTGTCTTCTTATCTGTGGATGCTGTTGCACGGTATCAAAAAGTATAAAAACTGTAGTCGTGCAGGCCCCTACTTTTGAGATTAAACTCACATGACCGCAAAGTGACTTCACTGTGGGTGGTCTTTTATTTCAAAGAGTTGGATTTAAGATTCAGGATTCTCTTCTTCTAGATTCTCATGAATCATCTATTAGAAGCTGTTTCTACCCCCAACTACGGGAGGAATCAGCAATTAAAGGATAATTTCTTCGCTAGGGAGAGTATTCTTATGCCGAGGTTGTGCACAGGAAATGCCTTTGCGTTAGTGTTGCAGGTCTGCAAGGCTACTCTTACAGTGTACTCTGCTTTTTTTGCCCAGGTCGAAATCAGATGCATGGGACAAACCGTACTCCCAACGTTGCTGTTGTATAATTTGGTCGACTTGTGGCTACAAACGGCATCCTCGTCGGAGAGAGTGCCGGCGATCGTTGGGTCCTCAGCCAAGGATTTCGTTATGGTCCTGGCTTATGCACGAAGGGTGCCTGACCGCTGATCACCCTTGCCTTCATACATATTATGTCGGTTTCTTTTTCCTTATTTTTACATTTCATACATGTTCCCATGTTTTACATTATAAATTACATCTGTATCAAGCCCAATGGATAGATCTCCATCCGGCGGTCTGTAAAAACTGTACTTTACATGAGTTGGTAGAGTAACATATGCAATTCTGATTATGGCGAGGATGATAGTTTGAGTCCTGCTAGAGGGCAATTTTATGTCAACAAGATCTCTTTACCATCCGGGCAGTTTTACGATAATGGCGGAAGAGAAATGGCAGTCTGTTACCCAAATCCATTACTCTGCTTATCGAACTTGTCGAAACATCTCTGCGGTGACCTCATCCCTTTTCGGTTTGCTCTTTATAAACACTCAAGCCATGCTAAGGCATGAGCCGGATTTGAAGGGCATGCAAATCTTTGGTCAAAGGGAGTTTCGGTGAAGAAACCACTCGAAAGTCTGCCTACAAACATAAGATGGAAAAGATCATTCTGCTACTGGTTAGTTACTTTGCGTTTCCAAGGGGGGCAGTGGCTGGAACCAACCTCAAAGTTCAGTCAGGACTATAGCTTTTGGACCCAAAGTCAGCTTCAAGATGTTTTGCGCATACTTGTAACTGAAAACCAATGATTGATGATGATGAACTTGGGAATTTCGTGCGATCATGGTTTGGGTCAACCATTCTTGAGACCCGATTGTCGAGCTGGCAGATCTATCGCCGGCGGAGAAGGAGGAGGAGGAAGAAGAGAGTCGGGATTGAAACGGTGCTGAGGCCGTAGTAGAAATGGGAATCCCAAGCTTTAGCGGGCTCGGGAATGGTGAAAGAAGAGGCAGCTTGGGGTCCGACACACGTCGAAGTACTAGCCGGATCCTTCAATGGTGCTCGCGACATCCCCGGTCAAGATCCAACTTTACTAGTAAATCAAAGTTTAGTCCTGGAATTCAGCTTCTTATTAATTGCTCTTGATAGCTTCTTTTCTTTTCCCCATCCTCAACAGGTCCCCCAGAAATGGGCTCAATTCCAATTTCGATCTTTTGTCTGGATGGAGAAACTTAAAAATTCAACGAGTGGAAATAATTATTGTGAAAAGGGATTTAAATAAGAGAGCAATTCGATTTTGGGCTAATTTTAGAGGGAAATAAAAAGGGATTTAACACTTTTTCCATTCTTTCCGTTCAAATGTTTCCTTTATTAAGAAATGTTTCCTTTATTTTATTTTATTTTTATTTTTTTTGCAGAAAATGATTAGTGAACAAAAATCCATTTAGAGTCATAGGAAATATGCATGCTGAAAGTAAAAGTTGGGAAAATGAATTTCCTAACCTTAACCAACAAGGATATGGATCGTCTAACTTTTCCTCAGAAGATTAGACAATTGATATAGTGATAAATGAGCAATCCGTTTTTTATGAGATTACGACTTTGATTCACATTCGCGAGCAGAGTTTTAAACGGCTCGAAGTTGAAGGCTGCCAAACGTACTTTCGAACCTCTAAATTGGTACTGCCTTCGGAGTCACAGCAGCGGCTATTTTTAACTGGTGACATTTAACCACTATTTTGGAGATCTATGGCGTGTACAGTTTCAAACAAGGTAATTTTAAGTATGGATGATCTCCTCCGAATCTTCAATAGCAGTTTCCATTTCGAGAGCAACATTTTCCAGAGGGCATGGAAGCGTCGTTAGCATGTCGAGTGTAACATTATCCAGAGGGCATCGATCCGTAATAGCTTCCAGGATTTTGCTTCCAATTGCATTGATTCAGAACATATTCCAGTCTACTTGGTTGATTCTGCTGAAGCACTTTCTAAGGGATTGTCATCTCACTTCAACAGACGCTGATGCTGCACCATATGCCGATTCCGAGCAAGTGCCGATGCTTGGATCTCGAAGTATTTTGATATGCCCATCAAGTGTCAGATAACCATTTATGCCTGAACTCTCGAACTAGTTACTCGTGTGAACATGTTTGACGTCAGTAGTCTTACTGGTAATTTAGTCTGTCTGCTTGTCAAAAGCCTCAGCAAATTCCTCAATAGCATTGCCATAACACTATCAACCGGCTTCAAAGAACCACCCGTCTTCTTTCTTTTGATGGGAAAAATTTCATAAGTATGGCAGTTTTAACTCATAGTGCGTGATCACGAACAGTTTTAACTGATACAGCGTGATCATGAACATAAATCTCATCCGAATGCTAAACCCTGCTTCTCATGAACCAACTGAAGTTTTCCAAGCACTAACGAAAACAACAAGAGCTCAAGTACAAACCACTACAGCGTTTTGGGGTGTGCTCGATGCAACTACATTCATCAACATACAGATGACATTACATTATAAACCAAAAAGAGAGAAAACAAGCGATTGGCCATAATAGCCAAAAACCTAACTGTTTCTGCCGTCAGCCCTTCATATTGTAGACTGGAGCTGACCCGCCTACTCAAATACACACGGAAAACATGCAAACACTATACATACAACCGAAGGGATGGTTCCAATCCAAAAAACAAAGGACTTTTTCAGGCATTTGATTCGGCAAAGGGTAAAATTGAATGAAAAGGGGATTCAGAAAGCAAAGAAAGGTTGCAAAGATGTCCCCAGGTTTTATAGATATTTTCACATAAATGATGATATAAACATGGATTTAACTAGCACCAACTAAAAGACAGAAAAATTGTCACTGTTGGGTCTTGGCTCTCTCTTGCTTGAACGAATGCTTAAACTCAATGTTTTTCCTGCAGAGCATAATGCTACAAGCCAGCCATTAGAGTGCCCACCGCTGTAACACAACCCCCAACAGTCATGTTCAGACAAGAATGCATCATAATGTCGAGATTTTTAACAGTTTGAATAAGGTGAAAGCACCAATCTAAGAAGCTCTCTCTCCCTAACATCTAGCAATAAGTATAGACTCATGTGGGTCTTTCCATTCCAACACAAGTGCTGTGTCCAAACCCTTGGAAGCCAGCAATTTTTTAAATCCATCACACTAGTGTGATTCTAGACATTTTACAATAGTGTTTCACAAAGTTATATGCGCAAAAGACTAATAAAGCTCAACGAGGAAAGGAATCAACTTTCATTAACCAAACAAGGAGATAAGGAAGAATCATGACTCAGGGAACACTAAAAATCCAGAGGCTCGGCACTAGCTTGCTCAAAAAATTTTGCCAAAAACACATCAACTGCGAACCCAAGTCAGCCCGTCAGAAAAGAAAAACAAAGACCCAAGTCTACTCTTTGCTAATATAGAAAACGGCAAAGTTATGGAAAATTCAGGACAGTGAAAAAATGTCAATGAAGCATACTTTTCAGGATGCATATTATTGCACATACAAAACCATGGAGACTCCAAGGCATCAAACTTCCAAGTATGTTCTACTCTTTTATTTGCCAGATCCTACGTTCTGCTTAAACTACTTCAAGAACAACTCCAAGCTTGTCCTCGTTTATGAAACATTATACGAACCAATTTTGGACAAACCATGGAGACCACTTTACAAGAATACTTAAATCATAGACCAGAAAGAAGTCAGCTATATGGCTTCATAATCTGCAAGCCACTCAGGCAAAATTTGTCCAATCCTAATACCAATATCAAGCTCAAAGCACAAAACCCTCCCTCAAAGCCACTCAGTTAAACTCCAACACACGACGATCAAAGACCGCAGCTTATTATTATATGCAGAGTAGGAGAAAGTTCAGCGATTCAGGCAAAAGGCAGAACAAAATGGAATGAAAGCAAAGGTGTAGTTCATTGTAATCTTTATCTCCAGTAGTAGCAGGTCAATCTACACCATTATACAAACGACTGCCCACTAATAAAAAAGAATGGAACCAGCAGTACTCACTAGCCAGTATCCATTGATGATGCAATCTAATTGAACCTCCGCAGCAATACCCGAGTCGTCGTTAATTCACCCCAAGACCTACACATTCAACTCCTGGAAAATCCAATCTCGTGGCATGGAGGACCTAGTTCGCCGCAATTAGAGGAATTACGCACCGAATACACTTAAATGCTGGTGTATCCGGCACGCGTGGGGCTTCCCACGAACGACCGCAACCCGCCGTCGCCGGCCTCTTGCTCGTCCAAATACAGGTCCTCCGTGCCCCGGAACGTGGCGTGCACGGCCACCAGGAAAGCTCCAATCAGGATGGACACCAGCACGTTCAACCAAACGCTGGTCAGGACCAGGGCCACGACCGTGACAACCCCGAGCAACCCCAGCACCACGCGGTCGTCGATCAGCCGGCCGAGCAGGACCAGCGGCTCGTCCCTGAAGAAGTAGAGGTAGAACCAGGCGACGAAGACGACGATGAAGACGATCATGGAGATTGGGTGCCAGAGGAGGCTGAGGAAGAGGATGGCCAGGGCGATCATGGCGTAGTTGACGCGGAAGTAGGCGAGGTTGCACCGGATCCCGGCCCCGGCCTCGCCGAGGGAGAGGGGGAGGGAGAGGGAGGAGAGGCTGAGGAACTGGGCCCAGGGGCGGCGCGTGGCGAAGAAGGACTGGCCCGCGCGGGGCATGAGCCGGGTGGTGGTGGTGGTGGTGGTGGTGTCGGCGAACGGCGAGGACGACGACATCAGGTTCCGCGACGACGTTGCTTTCTCGACGGAGAAAAGCACCTACGAACAGTAACACGGAGAAAGTCGATTATTGCAGAGAGAGATGAAGAAGAAGAAGGCGACGACGACGGCGACGACGATTTGAGAGTGTTGTTCGATTTTGAGATTCGGAGTCTTCGATGTTTTCCGTCTTTGGCTTATCGAGATTCGACGGGGTCAGCGCGGTGAACCACCAAACACGGCGTCGTATTTAGGGGGGTATTAGGGCTAGGAGAGCGCAGGCGGCTGAAATTTGGGAATGTGAAGGCGGGTCCCCTCCGGCTTTGAAAATGAATTTATTTTTTAGGGGGAAAAAATAACTGACGGAGAAGATATTTTGAGTGACGGAGAATACGACGTTTCAGTGTCGCACGGGCTAAAATGCACATAAAAATCCGGAATAATAATCAATCAACTTTGGTTATGTGCGTAATTCCATCTCTAAATTTTTAATTTATTTAATATGATCTCAAAATCTACTATTAACATATAACGTGATACCTGAATTTTTTATTTTTTTCAATATAATCTATAGACTTTTGGTACATGTTCGATATAATTCATGACCTTTATAAATATGTTCGATATTGTCCTTCCATTAAGCTCATATAATATTAAATATTTTCATATAGTTTGAATTCAATGACTATATTGAGCAAATTAAAATTTTAGAGATAATATTGCATATTTGGCTAAAGTTTATGAATTACATTAAACAAATTAAAAAATTTAAGGATCACATTACACATTAAATCAAAATTCAGACACTATTTTATGTCATTTTCCCTAAAAATCAAGTAGATATGAGATTCATAGTGCGCCTGGCATCTGCGCAGGAACTTCTAAATGAAAAATGCACTTTTGATATTTTTACTTTTTGTAACGCTCAATTTAGTTCTCTTACTTTATTTCTGTACTAACCGATGAGAATTTAAGCATGATTTTTCACATTTCTCTTATAAATAAGATTTCTATTGCACGGATTATTATATAATTGATAACATGTACTTTTGCTTGAGACTTCTTTTTTATTATTAATACCGATAACTTTTATTAGTAACGTTTGACTTAACTTCCTTAAAATCACTTAATGATCGAGAGTGCGATATGGACACTTGATATTGATAGCCACCCTACTTAGTGTGCAAGTTTACAATAATTGGGATGCACACTTGGTGGTACGACTATTATCAGGAGAATTTTTTTTAAAAAAATTCCCATATTACGCGATGAAGTAGAGTTGTGATGAGGAGATTTAAAAGTCATGGGCATTTTCATGCACTATCTATAATATGTTCATGCAGACTCGAACTTAAAATGAGGATGCCATTCCTGTGTACAATGAATTAATCTTAACGAGCTTCGATTTAATTCGGCAGACTTACAAAAGTAGAAATCAATAAAGGTTTTAAATGGAAAAAAAATATGATGAGTTTTTTTTGTCACTAACAAATAATACGGGGACTACAAAGTATAATGATCGAACAAAGTATAATGATCAAAAGTGAATTATCTCAATATTGCGGGGTCGAAAATGTAATTTTCCCCAAAAATGATTCACTAATAAATTAACTTGCATTCAAAGAACACTGGTGGATTCTGTTTTAGTATTTTAGAGGTATTATTACTGTATTCAAACAAGTGTAGTATTCAAAAGTGAATTTCCCCAATAGGTTCAAAAGTGTAATTTTCCCCAAAATTAATCTAAATTAAAAGAACATCGCGTTGAATTTGAAGTATATATCCTGAAGGGACAATATATATATATATATATATATATATATATATAACAGATATTATTTCAAACGAATTTAATCGCTTGTTTCTTCCTCCTACAATTTTTTATTTTATTTTTGTTGTTTCCATTAGAAAGGCATAGATTTTTTTGAGATAACAATATTAGAAATTGTCATCGTCGTCCACGTTTAATCTTTTCGGTAGCTCCGTTGACTTTTAGTGAATTGAAAAGTCTGAGTTGGGTCGCGTATTGATTTTCTCGTCCATGCGGTGTGTGTGGCCGTTCATAAGCTGACCGGCCTTCGTGGAACCCAAAGTGGCGTCAATTCACCCAAAAAGACGTCGTTTTGTGTTGAAAAATAATAAATAAATAATGAAAAGTCTAAGAAATAAATAAATAAATAAAGAGAAAAGCAAAGAAAAAATTGATCGAGGAAAACAAATCTGGAAATTTAAAAGATCAATTGAAAATAAGGAAAAGGGATCGCAAAGGGTTCCACTTCTACCCCTCTATCGTCCCCCTCCGGTCTCTCTGCCCTTTTTGCCATTTTTTTTTCTCTATTTTTTTAATTTCAGATTTTTTTTAAAAAAATTTCTCCGATGTGACATCTATCTAAACCTCATATTAACAAAACGAGAAAAATTTCAAATAAAAATATGATGTGCCTTTAATTTTTTAAATAAGGATTTAACGTGGACCTTATTTCAAAAAATGACATTTTTGAAGTGCCTATATTATTTCAAAGAAAGGCCTAATTAATAGGAGTGTGTTTGGTTCGAGCCGGTCCGGTCCTGACATGGAACCAAGGACCAGACTAGTAGTCCCAACCCCCATATTTTCGGGATCAGGGATTAGATCGGGATAGGCGGTCTGGTCTGGTCCCGGCCTAGTAAGGTCGTTAACACCAACTAACTGCTTATAAAAATCTAGCCCTTAGAATAAAATATGCTTCGATTGCATGTTAATTTACAGTTTATAACCTCGGTTGAATGAAAATATAGGTAAGTTTTTTTTAAAAAAATCATTGTTATGTTTTGTTTTCAAATATTTATATTTCTTTTTTCTAATTGTATAGATATATTATAGGTGGTCCAATCCTAACACATAGAACAGGGACTGGACCATCCACCTCAAGGACTGGACCAACCCGGCCGGTCCAGTTCGATTCAGTTTGCACACCCCTACTGATTAAGGATATTTTTTGGCTCGACAAAAAAAGGGTATTTCCACCATCTATATTTTTCTGTTTTTTTTTTAATTTTTTTTTTCTCTTTTGAAATCTTCCCTAAAAGAATATAATGGGATGGTATTTGGACTTTTCCGTCCAAGTGAGGCTAATGGAATTGGGAAGGACTAACGTGGAAGACGTAAAAGAATCGGGAACGGATGTATGCCTTAGAGATTTGCAGCCAAAGATTACGAAAAACCTTCAATATGACAAATACATCGATAGTATATGGATCAATACTGATGTCGGTGTCGGGTCATAGGGTGAACACATGGTTTTATTTATGATTCGCGAAAATGAATAATTTACTTGTATTGTCTACGAAAATGAATACATAAAGAATATTTTCACTATTCGTAAACATATTTAGAAATAAATTATTACTGAAAAATTACCGAGAAATTTCTAAACTTATTGCAATTGTGTCAATTCAATATTAAATCTTTTTTTTTTGCCGATTCGGTTATGAATATTTTGCAATTGTGTCAATTCAATCCGATTAATTTAGGCAATCATTTCAGGGGACGATAACGTCACGATTTTTCATTTTATTCACTATTTAATATTAACCACTATTGTAAATTTTGGGACCCGTATGAGCATTAATTGGATTTCCAGTGCAAGGTTTGTGAAGAAGCTGCTAAGCTTACCGTCCCCCACATACAGATGGTGGGACGGTCAACTTTCAGGCACAAGTTTGCTTCAACCAACAAACTTGTTCTTGTTATGCATAACGCGTCTGTGGCTGAAAGCTGGACTTCCCCCTCAGTCTGTGGAGAGAGAAAATGAGAGAAATTCAACCTTCTGGAAAATTTGAGACACTGGCCTCCATTTCTCCTGCACATTCTAATCCTTCTTGCGGAAAATCTCCCGTGAATTCTCTCAAATTCTCACGTCCAGAGCTTCTCAACACATATGACTTGGCCCACATCACAGCCCTCAATTGTGCTTTGCCGTCTTCCTTGATCAATTGCTCCTCGTCTCGTCGTTCAACCGCTTCCTTGAGAAAGAAAATGCAACTTTTTCAGGGAAAATTTGACACCTTTTTTCGAGGAATCGTCCCATCTCGCGGGAGAAGAATGTGGGTTCCTGTGAAAAGGCCTTGGTTCTGATGGATTCGGTTGCGCTCTGCGAACTCCCGCGCAAAAGCCTAGAATACAGACCTCCCCAAATGTCCATGGCCTGACCGTCCCGACGGTGGCTCTGTATTCCAGCCCGCCAAGTGGCGTCTACTCGACGTCGCACCAGATCAATGCCCACGTGTCGTACGATTTCGATTTCAACTCCAGATCATCGCCGCCCTCCTCTTCGACCGCTTCTTCGGCTTAGAAGCCAGTCGTTGGTGGTCTCTCATGTCTCTTTGCTTCGGTGGGGACGAAGATGAATTGGTAAGTCAAGAGAGAGGTGAGGAATTTAGAGAGCCTCACTGGTCGTCCGGTGACTGGCTGGAGAGAGATTGGGGTAGCGGAAGCGGGAGGTTGAACGGGGAAGGGGAAGATGCAGGGGAGAAGAAGAAAAAAAAAAAGAAAAAAAGTAACAAATTATAAAAATTCACAAAAACTATTAAAAATATTGGGTCGCCAGTTGATCGACGTCCACGTCAATATTGACCATTCAAAATTTCCCGTATGGACTGAAGTGACATTATTGCAAAAAGTTTTAATACTGAATCGGTAAAAAAAAATTTAGAACTGAATTGATATCATTGCAATATTTTAGGACTTTTTGGTAATCTTTTTTATTATTACTAATAATGAAAAATATTTTTCATTAACTTATTATGTTAAGTGATACAAACGATCGATTTTTTTTAAAAAAATTATATATTTTTGCATGAAATAAACGGAGCCTCACGTTTGAAGGAAGGGGGCAATAACAAGTAAGGATGAGCGCTTTTAGGTTTGGTACAAGTTCCATATGAAACCTGAAACCTATCCATCAAAATAGATGTCTCATTTTTTGGTACCTAAAACCTACCTTGAGTGCCTTGAAATCTGGAACTTATCATGTCATAGGTTTTAGGGTCCATAAAGGTTCTATCTATATTCTTAATTAAACGATTGCAGTGAATTATCACCTTTAATGACCATTATTTACTGCTATAATCCACCAGTCGCAACTTATATTTAAACACGCGAATAAATATGAAATATTAACGAAGTAAAACTCTCAATCGTAAATGTCAATGAAAAAATAAGCTTAGATTAGTGATTTCAGATTATACGTTCATCACTAGACGCCATGAAATATCGCAAGTTTGCAAAAAATTATACCGAGAAAACCCAAAAACTTGTTACATGCCACGTTTCGATTCTCAGGCCAAAAACTTGCATGAGTGTCGTGCACGAAGAACGCCCATAGTGAAGAGTGCAATCAATAGACACTTGGCTTGAAAACTTGCTTGACAATCCCAAAACAACAATCGCTGAGATTATGGGGAAAGAAACTTAACCATGGGAGAGACAAGCCTCGTTCTCTCCGCTGACCATGAAATAAAAAGAGGAAGAGGTCTTTGTGCAAGGTTTTCTGGAGGAAGGAAGAAGTTGGAAAAGACTCGTCCAGTAAGTTCCCAAACTCATTTTCGTCGCCATCACCGAACGAAAGTCACCGTGTCCTCCTTTGATAATAGTACAACATGCGAGTAAGCCTTGCTCTCTCGCTCTTTCTCGTTCCATTGTAATATGTTAGTAGCTCTTTGGGACTATTGAATGGTAGGGGATCTCGAAGTGAGAGTTGGATGGAGTGGATTGTCGTTAGAGTTTTCAACATAAGACTTCATGTCATGATTTTGCCGCAATTGCATTCATATCGCACCTTTATGCATGTTATACATACGGCGGAGGGGTTGAGGCCATGAAGAAAAATTATCAAGCGATGTGTATTCGCTATGGGAGTCGGGACGCCTTGAAAGTGGCACCAATAGGACCGCGACTAATCAGTCGCAAAGCCTCGGAGTGAGGGTTTCATTGGCGTAGAAGTAGCCGTGCGTCTCGGTGGGTAGACCGAGATGAGTTTCGATGCGAATGGTAGTTGAATTACCTTGGTGAAGTTTCAATAAGTGGGAGTGCATAATATTCGTACATGTACATGCCATTACATTCATGTTGTGTTCGAAATTGCTATATTCGCTGAATTGATTCATGTGCGAAAGGATTTGTTTGAACATGGCACGATAGACCGAGCGAGTGTTAGGGATTGAGGTTTATTCGCTAATGGATGTTAACACTTGTGATATTCGTGTGGTTTAGATTGAGGTAATGGTTGCATGTGCACTGTTTTTCAGTGTGCAACGTTTTTAAAACGAGCTGTTCTAAGTCATTCGATATCCAAATTGAGCCTCGTTTTTGCTCACACGTCCATAAGACCATGAAATATGTTTCCTCAAAAAGTTAGTATAAAAATGTCAGTTTTCGTGAAACTGTACATGGTCTTGGGTGGGTAGATTTGTGAATTGAGGTTTTTATGACTTGTCCTTGATTGAGTACCATGTTTCCATGCCTAGGAAGCAATGAATTAAAGCTGTGAATACTTGATGATGTTATGCCGTGTGTGAATTTAGGCATGTGATGATTAATGGAGTTCAATTGAGGGCTTTAACGCCCGATTGTGCAATTGGTGTCGAATGATGCTTAGTGTGAAGACGTGCATGTGCATGATAACTGAATGACATGCTTGAATTTGTGAACCTGACGTGTTCGAATGATGTGCCTTGGATGGCGATGGGATGAATTTGTTTGTGGATGTGGAAATGGGACTAATAAGAAGGATCACAAATGAGGTTACTTTGGCCAATGCATTAGGCCGCTGGTGTTTGATCTCGATTGACCTGACGAGATCTTGCGGTTAGAGAGTCCTACCTTGATCGAATCATCTCAAAGGTTGTAGGAATCGAGAGTTAGGTAGTGATCGAATCATCTCTAGGTCCGGACGCAAGAGTCCTATAGTCAACCGAATCATCTCGATGGCACGGAGTGTCGAGAGTCGCCATAGAGACCGAATTATCTCGCAGCGAGAGTCATGATGACCAAATCATCTTGATAAGATATCGAGAGTCATGTGATTGACTAAATAATCTTGCGGCCCAAGTAGAGTGGCCCTTAAGGGGCGTAAAGAAAATAAAAGACTGAAACATGATCGTGATGTGTTTCCGAGTCTGTATGACTGAAATGCTTGAATTGTCTGGAATGCCTAGAGTATATGGAATATCTATTATGCTTGTATGGCTTGGGAAATTCAGATTGAAAAGTGAAAGCGCGAAAGACATGAACCCGATTGCCTGATATGCCTGAGTGGCTTGAAAAGTTTGGATTGGAAATTAAATTTGCGAATGACATGAGTCGCTGAATGCTTGAAATGCCACACTTATGTCAATTGCTTGAATGTCGCGTATGAAAAGTGTTTTTCAAAACTTGCATATTTTCAAAAGTGCCTGGAGGTACCAATAACCTAGCTTAGGGTTAATGTTAATTTACTGAGATTATTATCTCATCCCATCGTGAGACCAACATTTTTAGACCCAAAGCCCTAAATGTGCCCTGAAGTAGAAGAAGAGCAAGAGGAGGAAGATGAAGATGAGTGTGACATTTCGAATCTTCCGCCCCCTCGAGACTTGAGTTATAAAACGAAATCTCAAAATTGAAAAATGAAAAATAAAGATTTCAACGTTCTAATCGAATTAGACGTCGCCTCATCAAAGGTAATTCAAATCAAAAAAACGAAATTCCGGACGTCGAGGGTAAAATTACCATTTTGCCCCTCAAGCCTTGGCCTTGCATTTATAATTAGATAAGGGCATTTTGGTCAATCACAATGCCTTATAGGCTATCGAAAATTAAGAAAAATGAGGGTCATTGGATGAGCCTTGATTGACATGAGGACAAGTGTCAAAGGATTATGCATTGACATTGATTGAATCACCTTTTAACCTACCATTCCAAGCCTTTGACCAAGTGAATTATTGGTGGAAGACTTCCTCTCTTTTCATTTGGCCGGTCATCCCTCTCTCTCTCCCCACTTTCTCCATTTTCTTTTTCTTCCTCTTCTCTCGCTTGCCGACCAGCCCGTCACCCTATCACGACTGCTTCACTGTTCCGGCCATATCATTGTCGTCCGATATCGGATTAAGGTAAAACTACTTTCATCTGAAAGCTTATTATCTTGCCGTTTCAACAAGGTATTATGGGTCTAAATCCACCCAGCCGTTTGTTCCATAAAGCCATTTGAAGGAGCAAAGGTCAGGCTGGTCAATTTTGAATCCGAGAGCTCCCAGCCGATCAGTCTTGACCGTTCCACTATTCCGGTCATATCTTCTTCGTCCGATACCGGATCGAGGTAAAACTATCGTCAAATGAAAGCTTATTGTCTTATCTTTCCATAGACATATTATAAGCTCAATTTGACTCAGTAAATCTTCCCATAGCTCGATTTGAGTGGATAAAGATCCAAACAAGGTAGATTCTGATCGAGTTGGGGGAATGTCTTCGTTTGGCCACTTCAAGACTTCAAATTGCTTCAAATTTTTGGTGAGGTTTTCTACACTTATAGTATTAAAGTTAGATGAGCTGTGGTTGCAATTTTAGTTGAGTTAAGATGGGTTTTCATGGCTGATTTGAGGCGATTTTTCTGGGGCAGAATCTGATCTCATGCACACCGAGTGGAACCGGCTGATTGGAAGTCCTTGAGGTGTTATTTTGCTTCCAAATATTCGGTGTGGCTTCCTAACTCATAGAACAACATGTTAGCAAGTTGATTTTGTGTTAAATCAAGGTTTGGAGTTGAATTATGGACTGATTAAGGAGGTAGAGGGCAGAAGCGAATTTTTCCCTATTTCGGTTTGGATGAACCGAGTCCTTTGAGGGTTGTGGGAGGTGTAGCCATGCATTAAATTTTTCGTTAAGACATGCAAGAATGTTAATTGAGATGTTAATGAGGTGTATGCTCCGTAAATTGGTGATTGGACTAGAAAAAAAAATGATCGTTTGACAAACTTTGGACTAGGTCGCACGGCTGCCCTGTTTTGGGATCAAGGGAACCGAATCTTTGGAGGAGTCTTGGAGGGAATTTTACAGATTAAGTTGAAAGGTAAGTGACTCATAAATCTTTGCTAGAAAGTTAGGATACTACTGGATGCGTTTGGATGATATATTGATGAATTTGGGAGTCTATTGCATTGATTGTTCATGATCGACTGAGATAATGGAGGTGTGAGTCGTGTGTACTCCTGATGACGAGAAATTATAACTCTCATGGCTAAATTGTTATTATGTGCACTCGACTGACATGGATGCTAGTATGGCTATGTGATATTTGGCCTTGAATGGCAACTGTTTGAGAAATAAGAATGAGTTGGCAAGAGAATTGAAAACCTGATGCGTTTAACGCGGGTTTGTCAATTTGATGGTCTGAGGCGTAATGACGCGGACCGAGCCTGAGGCGTTCTAAACACGGGCATAGCTATTGAAAAGAGGATTGAAAACCTGATGCGTTTAACGTGGGTTTATCAATTTGATGGTTTGAGGCATAATGACGCGGACCGAGCCTAAGGCGTATTGACGCGGGCATAGCTATTGAAAAGAGAATTGATAGCCTGATGCGTATTTGAGATTAAATTTGTGATTAGCCTGATGCGTATTGACGCGGGCTTGGCCATTGAGATTAAATTTGTGATTATCCTAATGCGTATTGACGCAAGCTTGGCCATTGAGATTAAATTTGTGATTACCCTGATGCGTATTGACGCAGGCTTGGCCATTGAGATTAAATTTGTGATTAGCCTGATGCGTACTGACATGCACTTGGCTATTGAGATTAAAGTTGTGATTGGCTTGATGCGTATTGACGCGGGCTTGGCCATTGATATTAAATTTGTGATTAGCCTGATACGTACTGACGTGGGCTTGGCCATTGAGATTAAAGTTGTGATTAGCCTGATGTGTATTGACGCAGGCTTGGCCATTGAGATTAAACGAGTGATTAGCTTGATGCGTATTGACGCGGGCTTGGCCATGGGAATCGAAAGTTGTGATGAAATTGAGGACACACCTTTGCTTATGAATTTAATGTTATGCTAGTATGAAGCTTGGTTGTGATGATATGATTGTCCTCGAATCGTGATTGCGTTATGCCGGACGTATCAAGGTGCCTTGATGTTTTATTGCCATGTGTTGTTTTATTGTATAATTTGAGAGGACTAATAGCCTGGTCTAGGTATAGGGTGAATTTGCTGAGATTTATATTTCACCCCGTCGTGGGATTAACATTTTCAGGTCCTAGGAGATGGAAATCTGAGCTTGCCAATGATCGGCGTTTGAAGAAGAAATTATATGAAATGAATTTATACTTTAGTGACTTTAGAGATTTCATGTTATCTTAAAGTTAGAGTTGTATCCTCTGAACTTGTAGTTGGCGTTTATAAGAAAACGTACCCTATGTCCTGAGTCATCTTAAGATTGAATTGAATGGAGAAATTTCATCGTTTTCGCATGTTTTTATCATTTAAAAGTTGTAAATTGTTGGCCGACGGATCTTGGGTACCACCGATAGACAAGACGGCACTAGTGGGATTTTGCGTGCCTGACTGGTTCGGGGCGTGACATCCCCATTTGTTTGGTATCAGAGCAAGGTCAACTTGATCCAATGTGATTGAGACTTAGAGTGATAAGGAGCGATGACTTGATGACAATTAGGTAGTGAGACCTTGAGGGATAAGCATGGATTGCTGAATCTTGAGGACTATAGGCATGAACTTGTGTAGTATTCTAATGGTCATATTGCCGATTTAATGGATGATCTTGAGTGATTTTATGAATAAGGCTCACAAGGAAGTGAATAGAAATTGAGGAGTCATAAGCCTGGATTTGAGGTTGCTAGAGAATAGCTTATGAATGAAGGGTCGATTGGGTTATATGATTATGATTGTGGTTTGTCAATGATCCAACTTGGGGAGTATGAGTTATAAAGAGACGACTGGTATTGGTGGATTCAGGCTTGAATTGCGTGATATCTTGATGGTTTAGCTATCAATTACTATTGAGAACCTTAGATGATATGAGATGTAGTGTATACAAGAAAGTAGGTGAGGAATATTTTTTTTTATTAAATGTCAGTTGTGATCGAATGCATATGGATTTGATTTAGTTAGCGACTCCACTTGAGGTATATGGTTGAATATAGGCAATTGATCAATGGAATTAGAACTCTTTAATGGATATGAATTGATTTGAAGGCGATTGTGATATGACAAGTGGTGAGGATAGTCATGTTGTACATGTGTTTGTGGTTACGAAATAAAAGTTGATGATGGTGCATGCATGAACTTATCGCTATTGGACTTAATAAACTATCGCTTGGTATGGAACAAGTTGATGGGATACCTATAAACCGTCATGAAGCATGGTATGGGACGTGTAGAACGGGGCTTTCTCCGTAGATATATGACTTGGGACAACCTGCAACGGCCAGGTTTGATGAGAGCGGGGAGTGATCGCCTGGAAAGAGAGGTCCGGACAAGGAGCGGCTCTTGGCAGGCTTCTAAGATGGCAAGAGGCAAGAATGACCCAAGTCATAACTTGAAAGGGGAAGTCTAAGTATTAGGTTGAGTCCAATTGCGGTTAAGAGATGTACGACACGAGATTGATTCTAGAAAAAAATGATTGAAAGTGACATGACATATGTAATGGCGCCTATGAGTGGCATGGTTAAAAGCTTTGTGCTTGGTAGTGGAAGCCCTTTGAAAAAGAAATGTGATGCTTGTGATGGGCCTGTTAAGCATGCTTTCTAATTGGTATCATGTGATTGGCTTGGCCAAGGTATAACTGAGAGGTGAGACGACTTGTGGGGTTTATTCCCATTGAATTGATGTTTGTTGAGAATGAGATAGCCTGTCGCATATTTGATAGAGTGGCAAATGCCTTATGTTTATGGTATGAGCGATTGACTTATAGAAGTGATGCCTTGATTATTTGTTGGGTGTTGACCTAATTGAGTTTTAGCCTAGTTGATGTTGGCTTGATGAATGGTTCTGCTTAAGGATGATTTGGAATCCTTGTAAAAAGAGCAACTAGTTGAGAATTGTTGAAAACCACTGATGGTTGACGGTAAAAAATAATGAGATGAGCAGTCTGAGACTGCCGGACTTGAGTAGATGACTTAAGTATTTAATTTTTAAAGGGAATTGTAGTGGTTTGAGTGCCATAAGAACCTAATGAGGCTGAACGACAAGAGAATGGTCACTAGAGGAGCATTGGCTCGAGTATGCAAGATATGAGATGACTCTAGAACTGAAGGGAGTTGTGAGAATTGAGTAAAGATGAGTAACCAGAATATGAGTGCTAGAAAAGCATTTGGCTCGAGCTTGTGGACTGTACAAGACCTAAGAGTTGAAGGGGTCATGAGAACTTTGAATGGAAATGAGAAAGTGGATAGGTAGACAGACTCGAGAAGGAGCTGCCATTGTACCCAAGTCGCTGAGACGATTGAAGCTAGTGTTGATGAGTTAAACTATAGAAGTCACGAGAGAAATGACTCTGAGATAATCCTTTCTAAATTGAATGCGTGGGAAGAATCACGAGAGTTTTGAAAAGCTTGTGAAGCCATGTATAAGGTTAACATTGACCAAGTTTGAAGGAGAGATGAGATTTGAAGTTGTCTCCCTCTGGATTGGGGATCTTGGTAAGGAAACCTTAGAGGTTTTAGGTACGCTAAGGAAAGAAAGTGACCCTAGCAGATTGTAGCCTTAAAAGACTGTTGATAATTGGTGAAAGGTCACAAGAGGAAGGGTTCCTCGAAGGCATGATATCTGCCTGGACCGTCTTTATTGAATTGTTTAATGGAAGTGTTTTCCCTAGATTGCTTGAGAACAAAGGTTGTTTCGATCTTGATACTTTTGCAAAGATCAGAGGACGATCGACCAGTGTGAGACAGAGTTCTCAAGGTCGTTTAAGCATATAGTAAAGGTGGTCAAGGACCATGAATAAGATAAGTAAATCTCTGAGTGGATTAGAGTTTGAAAGCCTTATGGCTAGTTGTTCTTCCTGATTTTGAGGAATGGTAATGGGACTCAGTAAAAGAAGAGAACTCCTGCTCATGGATTACGAGCAAAGAGATGTTCATTTTAGAACATGAAACGTACTTGCGAGAGATGGTCATTGATGAAAAGAAAAGTGAATGGACTGGATAGTCCTGACTGTTCGTAATTCTAATGAATGATTGAGGAAGCGAAAAGAGCGCTTAGAGAGTAATTGCAAAGTAAGTTGAGGCAATCTAATCGAGTATTCGATACGTGAATTGGTGGAAACCAAGGGCGAACAGAAATTGTCACTTGAGGTGACTAAATTATGAGAAGAAGAATACTGAGTATGGTGGCATATACGTTCTGGAGTAAAACACCGCTGTTGGCGCAAACTCCAAGATCGACGTCCTATGAAATAGGAAGGACATGGTGGATTTGAAATAAGATAATGCCACTGAAGTGTATAGCTTCCTTTACATGGTAAGAGACCCTAGTGTGGAAGAAAGAGAAAATCCTAACTGTCTTGATATTAAGATGGAGCGTCTAGATTGAGAAAGATGACACAGAACTTGAATGAATGCTGTAAGGAAAGTTAAGTTCGAGAGACTGTCTTGTAGACGATGTTGAATTTCAGGATAATGTTGACGTTTAGTGGGACAGGCAGAATTGAGATAAGGTCACATTAGCTGGTTGTGAAACCAAGAATTCAAGGCACTAATGTTTCTTGAGGAAAGAGTGACAAAAATGAATAAAATGTTGTGTGGTTTAAGCGGGGCCTCATGAGAGTAGAGGGCCAAGGTTTGAGCTCTCAAGTGAAAAGTGTGAATAACAGTTTGAAGATTTAACGCCTGGTAGAAAGAAACGGATAAAAATCAGGTTGCGTATCTGTCACACCCCATGCCCCGGGCACGAGCTTACGACTCCCTGCAAGCATAAACTATCTCTCGAGGTCCCAAGATTCAAACATGGTCCGAGAGACATACGATATAAAAAGCAAACACGTGAAAGCGACGATATAATAACTCCTCCGTACAAATATAAAATGGGGCTTGGGTAACGAGAACACTAATAATACATAAAATCTAAATATTCATACAAGAGCATATGAAACCAGATCCGCTCGTTAGTAGGGTGACAGGGTGAGTACAAAAGGGGTCCATCATCATCACCAAAAAGGAATGGGCATCAAGGTCACCTTCAAAATGTCTAATTAGTAAACCAGGAGCTCCTAAGTCGAGCTGCTGGAGTCATCAGTCTCCTCGGCCTCCTCAGTAGGCTCATACTCCGAGAAAGTCTCTGAGCAAATCTCTACCGTATCCTCGAGGGTTTCGTCCGCGGACGGCTCCACCAGATCATCTTCGGTAGCCTCGACCACTATGACTGTTCCTTGAACCCCGCGACTGACCTCTCAGCCTCTACTGAATCCCGGGTGGGATGGCACCAGGTAGCGATCACTTCATGAGGCACCTCAGTGGGCTTCAGTGGCCTTGTGGAAGCATCTTCTACCTTTCTAAACCAGATCTCATATCTATGAGGCTTCCAGCTACTACCACACTCGTCTACCCAAACGGCTATACATTTCCTAACATAGATGGTCCCTTGCCCGTCAGGGAACTAGTTAAAATAGACCGGCATCTCCTTGGGGTCGCCAAACTTGATGGGCCACATCTTCAGGGCCTAGGATCTGAAAAGTAAAATGGGTCCCACAACGGGGTGAGATATATATCTCAATAAGGTAGATTCTAACCCTAGGTTAGGCTGACAATCCACTCAGGCAGGTACGATCACAATTAATTTACACAAGATCATAAAGGCATTCAAATATCACAAGGTAACACATGGAAGTAAAACATGCAATCCAGGCATCTCGTTATGTCACTAAATTCAGGCACACATAAACAAGCCATAATATGCCTTCCACCCTTTCTGCCTTCTCACTTCCATGCTCGCATTTAGAACGCCTCAGGCTTGGTCCGCGTAAACGCATCAGACTGCCTCATTCACAAACACGCGTAAACGCATCAGGTTTTCAATCTCAATCCAGGCCTGTGTCGACACATCACAACTCCGTTCCGCGTTTCAACGCATCAGGATTATGGCTTTCTCAACCCCGCGTCTCATACGTCTTAGGGTGCCTTCAATTCAAACCCCGCGTCTCAGTGCCTTAGGGCATTCAGCCACACAACGCCGCGTCTCATACGCCTTAGGGTGTCACAACTCATCAGATAAGCCATAAGTTCGTTTTAATGTATATCACACACAATCAAGTGCAACTCATGCACTAATAACACACTTATGGCATACGAAGCAATCAAGTTCAACACTCAAATGCGACAAATCACTCAAGGTACAAGCATGGTCAAGTATTTGAGTCATCTATATCCTCCTAGGACATACAATGAATAATCACTTTAACATCTTCTACGAATTAAGCAAACTTGCATTCGACTTGCCCAATTGAGTCCAATCATTCTACCAAAGGTTTAAAATCCCATTACCTCAAGCTTAATGCAATACAATCCTTCTCCAAAGCACCTCAAGAGTTCGGTCCAAATTGCCAAGAACAACTCAACCGCGCAACCTAATGAAATTCATCCAATCGTCAATTTTTCTTGCTCAATTCGTCGATCCATGGGACATAAACCCTATTGACATGTTCCTCAATATCCTAGCATGTCTCAATGATGAATTTAAGACTCAATTTCAATGCCAATGGCCCTCAACAGAACCGACATGTACCGAACCGAACCGGGCATTTTTCGGTTCTATGTATACCCCAACCAATTAGCCCTTAAACTACCTCAAATCCTCAATTTATTCATTAATCTACTTGCTAACATGTAGTTCTAAGGGGTTGGGGAAGCTCATAGAAAATTTGGAGCCAAGGCGACGCCGGAAAGTCCTTGAATGGCGTAGGTCCTCCCAATCTTCAACCGGTCAGTTTTGGCCTTTCAAACACAAGACCCATTTGGGGTAAAAACTCCATCAAATTAGCTCAAATTTTTAACACAGCTCATTCTATGTGTCCCCTAGATGTCCACAAAATTGGGTTGAAAAACTCTAAAATTTCGGAGTCCTAAGAGGCCTAAAACGTGGCTTACCTCTGGTTGCGACGATTTCCGTTGACTTTCGGAAGATCGGCTGGCCGGAGCTCCTCATTGAGCCAAATGGCTTGCTTCCACTTTGAGAATGTCAGCAAGAGGTTAAGGAAGGAGGGGGTGGTCAGCTCGGTGATTGAAAGTCGCCGAAGGTGGAGGTTGATGGCAGCGAAACCAACGGACAGAACCGGTTGGGTAGTGAGCTCTCGGCAGCAAGGAGAAGAGAAGAAGAAGAAGAAGAAGAAGAAGAAGAAGAAGAAGAAGAAATCAACAAAGTGAGGGAGTGGTCGGCCAAGAGAGAGAGAATGAGGGTTTATACCTCAATTTCAAGAGTCAACTTGAGTTGAATGGTAGGTTAAAAGTGAACACATCAACTCAAGGCTTAATCTCTTGACACTTGTCCAAGGTGTCAATCAAAGCTCATCCAATGGCTCTCATTTCTTCAAGTTTTCGGTAGCTTTGGGGGTGTGTTAATGACCAAAATGCCCTTATCCAATTATATAGGCAAGGTTAGGGCTTGAGGAGCAAAATGGTAATTTTACCCCCGACCTCCGAAACGTCGTTTTTCTAATTCCAATTTTCTTCCATAAGGCGACGACCAATCCAATTATGATGTTGGAATTCTTGATTCTCCATTTTCAATTTTCAAGACTCGTTTTTGATTCAACTCCCTATCAGACGTGGTTCTAGCCTATCCCGAATTGACAGACGACTTTTGCGGACGTTACGTGTATCGACCCTGTGATTCATATCACAATTAGGGCTCATCAATTTATGGAGACTTTGGTTGTCATGTAATTGTGAGGGTCTATCACTAGTTCCGATGGTCTCGATCGTCACTGTTCGATTTATGAAAATTTTGCAAATTATATATTGGTTAAGCGGCATCACCCGCGCTCCAATCGTATAACGCTAGCAATGCATTCCTTAATCGTTCTTAGATCGGTCTTTTATGGCTCCAAATGTCCCATCGACAATCCTTATGGTCAAAGCGTCATTTCCTATTCGAGTTCCCTAGGTCCACGTACTTTATCTCGCGTTAGCCTTTCCCCTTTGGTCAGTCAACTCAAATTGATCAGATTCGAGCGAGATATAACTAAAATACATCGCTAGATAACATTTCTCATTAATGGGTCTGAAAATGATAGAAAAATCAGAATGTCACAACTATTCCCCTCTTGCAAAAATTTCGTCCCTGAAATTTACTTCAAACTTAGCTACTCAAACAAATGGGGGTGTTGACGCCTCATCGTCTCCTCATTTTCCCACGTGGCGCCTTCGGTTCCATGGTGCTCTCAAATAATTTTGACCAATGGAATCGTTTTATTCCTCAGAATTTGCTCCTTCCGGTCTTCGATCCTGATTGGCTTCTCTACGTAGGATACTCTGTTATCCACTTCGATAACCTCGTAGTCTAGTACATGTGTCGAGTCTGGTTTGTATTTCTAATTATGATGTTGGAATTCTTGATTCTCTATTTTCAATTTTCAAGACTCGTTTATGATTCAACTCTCTATTAGACGTGGTTCTAGCCTATCCCGAACTGACAGACGACTTTTGCGGACGTTACGCGTATTGACCCTGTGATTCATATCACAATTAGGGCTCGTCAATTTATGGAGACTTTGGTTGTCATGTAATTGTGAGGGTCTATCACTAGTTTCGATGGTCTCGATCGTCACTATTCGATTTAGGAAAATTTCGCAAATTATATATTGGTTAAGCGGCATCACCCGCGCTGCAATTGTATAACGCTAGCAATGCATTCCTTAATCGTTCTTAGATCGGCCTTTTATGGCTCCAAATGTCCCATCGACAATCCTTATGGTCAAAGCGTCATTTCCTATTCGAGTTCCCTAGGTCCACGTACTTTATCTCGCGTTAGCCTTTCCCCTTTGGTCAGTCAACTCAAATTGATCAGATTCGAGTGAGATATAACTGAAATACATCGCTAGATACATTTCTCATTAATGGGTCTGAAAATGATAGGAAAATCAGAATGTCACAACTCTTCCCCTCTTGCAAAAATTTCATCCACGAAATTTACTTCAAACTTAGCTACTCAAACAAATGGGGGTGTTGACGCCTCATCGTCTTCTCATTTTCCCACGCGGCGCCTTCAGTTCCATGGTGCTCCCAAATAACTTTGACCAATGGAATCGTTTCATTCCTCAAAATTTGCTCCTTCCGGTCTTCGATCCTGATTGGCTTCTCTACGTAGGATACTCTATTATCTACTTCGATAACCTCGTAGTCTAGTACATGTGTCGGGTCCGGTTTGTATTTTCGTAGGATGGACACATGGAAGACGTTGTGTACCGATTAGGCGGTAAGGCCAGTCTGTAGGCTAAGGTCCCAATCCACTCTAGAATCTCAAATGGGTCTACGTACCTTGGCTCAGTTTTCCTTTCTTTCCAAATCGAGATACTCCTCTCATCGGCGACACCTTAAGAAAAACATGATCGCCTATTTGAAATTCCAAAGGCTTACGCCGCTTATTCGTATAACTCTTCTGACGACTCTGTGTCGTTTTCAGTCTATCTCGAATTATCTTCACCTCTTCCACTAATTGTTCCACCAATTCTGGGCCTGTGATGCTTCTTTCTCCAACCTCATCCCAACAAATCGGTGTTCTACAAGCCCTTCCATAGAACGCCTCAAACGGTGCCATTCGAATGCTCTGCTGGTAGCTATTATTATATGCGAATTCTACCAAATGCAGCTGATCTTCCCATCCACCTTTGAAGTCTATTATGCACGCTTGCAACATATCCTCGAGCGTATGAATTGTCCTATTCGATTGTCCGTCCGTTTGTGGATGGTACGCCGTGCTAAATTTGCAGACGAGTTTCCATGGCATCTTGAAGACTTTTCCAAAAGTTCGTTGTGAACTTGGAATTTCTATCTGAGGTAATTGTCACAGGTACTCCATGCAGTTTCACTATCTGCCTCATGTACAACTCAGCGTATCTATCCATTGCGAAATCCTTTCGCACAAGGATGAAGTGTGCGAACTTAGTCAATCTATCCACGACTACCCATATAGAGTTGTGACCTCTCTGGCTCCTTGGGAGTCTCATCGCAAAATCCATCGTTATGTGCTCCCATTTCCATTCCGGAATTTTCAGTGGTTGTATTAATCCACTAGGCTTACAGTGCTGTGCCTTCACCTGCTGGTATGTCAAGTACTTTGCCACATATTTCGCTACATCCACTTTCATCCCGTTCCACCAGTAGTGTTGACGTGGGTCTGATATATCTTTGTACTTCCTGGGTGGATACTATAATTGCTCCTATGAGCATCCGATAAAATCCTTTCCATGAGTTCTTCATCCTTTGGCACGCATAGACGTCCTTGGAATTTCAAGATTCCGTCCTCTGACACCTGAAACTCTGATTTTCTCTTTGTTGCGTCCATCTCCAGGATTTTCTGAATTTATGGGTCCGTAAACTGCAAGGTCTTTATCCTTTCCTAGATCTCAGGTTCTACCTTCAATGTAGCCATCAAACTAGACAGTTGGCATACTTCTAGTTTGAACTCAGAATCTCTCAAATCCTCGATCATCGACCAACCCTTTACTAACAGACAGGCGATGATCGATTTCCGACTAAGTGCATCCGCGACTCTGTTTGCCTTCCCAGGGTGATACAATATATCACAATCATAATCCTTAAGCAGTTCCATCCACCGATACTACCTCATATTCAGTTCCTTCTGGGAAAACAAATACTTCAGGCCTTGGTGGTCAGTGTAAATCTGAAACTTCTCGCCACACAGATAATGTCTCCAGATCTTCAGAGCAAAAATGATCGCTGCTAATTCCAGATTATGAGTTGGATAATTCATTTCGTGCGGTCTCAGCTATCGGAATGCGTAGGCAACTATCCTTCCATGTTGCATTAACACACAGCCTAATCCCTTTCGCGAAGCATTGCTATATATCTCATAGCCTCCCGGTCCTAATGGAATCATCAACACCGGTGCGGTTGTCAACAGATGTTTGAGCTCTTGGAAACTCCTTTCACATTTATCCGTCCATTTGAACCTCGTTTCTTTTTTTGTCAACCTCGTCAGTGGAATGGCTATGGATGAAAACTTCTCCACAAAGCGTCTGTAATATCCTGCCAATCCCAAGAAACTTCGGACTTCCGTGACTGTAGTAGGCCTAGGCCAATTCGTTATGGCTTCGATCTTAGCAGGATCCACCACAATCCCCTCTTCGGACACAACATGGACAAGAAATGCTACTTTACTCAGCTAAAACTCGCAATTACTAAGCTTAGTGTAGAGTGAGTGTTCTCTCAGGGTCTGCAGAACAATCCTCAGGTATTTTTCGTGTTCCTCATTACTCCTCGAGTAAATCAAGATATTGTCGATGAAGACTATGACGAATCTATCCAAGAATTCTTTAAACACCTGATACATCAAATTCATAAATGCGGCTGGAGCATTGGTCAATCTAAAAGGCATCACAATGAATTCATAATGGCCATACCTCGTCCTGAAAGCAGTCTTAGGTATGTCTTCTTTCTTAATTTTCAACTAGTGATACCCGGTTCTCAGGTTAATCTTAGAGAATACCGCAACGCCTTACAATTGATCAAATAAGTCATCGATTCTCGGCAGTGAATATTTATTCTTCACTGTCACTTAGTTCAACTGTCTATAGTCGATGCATAGGCGCAGGGACCCATCCTTTTTCCTTACAAACAGTACCGGCGCTCCCCACGGTGAAGTGCTTGGTCCGATAAATCCCTTATCCAGCAACTCTTGCATTTGCACCTTTAGCTCCTTCAGTTCCGACAGGGACATCCTATAGGGTGCCTTTAAGATCGGCTCCGTTCCGAGAGCTAACTCAATCACAAATTCTATCTCTCATTCTGGTGGCAACCTTGGTAACTCCTAGGGAAAAACGTTAGGAAACTCACGCACTACCGGAATGCTTTCTAGTTTGGGCTCCTCGACAATCGTGTCTATGACTGCGACTAAGTACGTCTGACATCCTTCAGTCATCAACCTCGTCACTTCAAGAGACGAGATTCACTATGTCCATGCCTCCTGCCACAGAGGCGATAGCTCCAGTTCATGGGGTTCGACGGCTTCACTATGTTCTTCTTCACGGGAGAGACAAAACGCCTGTTGCCAGCCATAGGTCTCTTGCCCATCTGGCGGCTGTCTTGGAATGAGGTAAACTGCGATCTAGATGCGGCATTCTTCTCCTTTAAATCCCTCTCGATCATCTGGCCCCGCTCATAAATTTCCTTATAGGTTCTCAGATTTAGGGCTATCATCTGACTACGAAGCTCAATGTCACGCCCCGCGCCCCAGGCACGAGTACGCGACTCCCCGCAAGCAAACCAAATATCTCTCGTGGTCCCAAGATCCACAATTAAGACGAGAGACGCAATATATATATGTACAAAGCATATGGAAACGACAATGAAATAACTCATCCGTACAAAATATAAGTTAAGTGGGACATGGACAGCATAAAACTGTGGTACATAATAATCGACTGTTCATGCTTAAAGCCCACTGTTCATACGAATACATAAGTACTGAATCCGATAAGCCGGAGGGGGTAACGGGGTGAGCATACAAAATGAACCATCAACAAAATCCAAAATAACCATGGTCGAGGTCGCCACAGAAGATCAAGCCACAAACTAGAATCTCCTAGGAAGAGCTACTGGAGTCCTCGGTATTCTTAGCATCCCCCGTCGGCTCATACTCTGATAACGTCTCGGAGCGAACCTCAATGGTATCCTCTATGGTCTCCTCATGCAACGGCTTAGCGAGATCCTCCTCGGTCGCGTCCAGCACAATAACTTCATCCTCGGTAAACTCCAGAGTCGGGGTCTTCTTCGGTCCATTCTTAGAACCGACTACCGATCCCTCTGCCTGATCCTGGTCCTTACCAGGGTGGCACCAATCAGGGATCACTCCTTGGGGCACCTCATGAAGCTTCAACGGCCCAGTCGACTCGTCCCCAACCTTCCTAAACCACGCCTCGTACCTACGAGGCTTCCAGTTTGTACTACCCTCGTCAACTCACACCACTGTACACTTCCTCACGTATATGGTCCCCTGGACGTTAGGGAATTCATCAAAATACATGGTCATCTCCTTAGGTCTCCAAAGCGAATAGGCCATATAGTCAAGGCCTAGGATCTGTAAAATAAAGGTCCCCAAAGGGGTGAGATACACATTTTAGTAAAAGAGTCCTAACCCTAGGTCAGGCCGACCGTCCACTTAGGCAGTCATCTACTCCAAAATTCCAAACTCATACTCACACGGGCACATACAATTAAAGATGACGACACACAGATGACGGGCATGCAGCTATGACATCATATCACACTCAGATGATCATGCACACCTCGTCCTGCCACTTCACCACAACCATCTCTTCTTGCCTGCCTCATTCTCATGCCCGCGATTAGATCGCATCAGGCTCGGTTAGCGTAAACTCATCAAACAGTCATTGACAACTCGCGTAAACGCATCAAGTTTCAATGATTCTCCAAGCCAATATCGGCATCTCATAGCTCTGTCCCGCGATTAGATCGCATCAAGACCGTGGCCATCTCAACTTGCAATTAGATCGCATCAGAGCGCCAAACAACCTCTACCCTGCGCCTCAACGCCTCAGGATATCAACCACATTACCCCGCGTGTCGTACGCATCAGGGTCTCACCTTGCCTCCACCATGCCACAATCACAACTCATGCACACAGGATCAAGTGCAACTCATGCATTAACAATGAATCCATGACATGCAAGGCGATTCAAATGCACAATCAAATGTGGCAATTTACTTAGGGCACAAGCATAATCAAACAATTGAATCATCTAAACTCTTCTAGCATACATAAGCATCAATCATCTTGAAATCCCTCACAAATCAATCAAACTATCGACCGACTCACCCAATTGAGTCCAATCTTCCTATCCTAAGTTTAGGATCCCCTTACCTTGAATTTGATCTCACAAATTTCTCCTTGCAATTGCCCCAAGGGTTCGGTCCAATATTATCACGCCCCGAATCCGGCGAGCACGCGAGCATCCCACTAAGCCGTTCCTTTATGAAAGCTCCAAGATCTAACGGCCAATGTCTTATTCGCTGAAAGAAACATGCATGCGAAAGCGATGCCAACTCCAATTTACAAATAAAGCAACACCTGATGACTTAGGACACAGGGGCACACCTTTAATAAAGGTCAAATATACTATTCTTTATTACAAATCTAAATCCTCTTTATCTTTACTATTCGATTCTAAGGTCACAAAAGAGAAGTCTTCATTTTTCCTCTAGTGACCTCGTCTCTGTGCCAAGCCATGGCAAATCAGGTTTCCTTAATTAGGGACCTGAAAAAATGTTGCCCACAACGGGGTGAGATTCATATCTCAGTAAGGTGGGTCCTAACCTTAGGTTAGGCCGATCGTCCACTTAGATAGTCATCTACCCTAACTTTCTAAACTCATAATCACATAGGCACATACGAATAAAGATAGTGACACACAGATAATGGGCATGCAATTATGACACCATGTCACACTCAGATGATCATGCACACCTCATCTTGCCATTTCACCACAGCCATCTCTTCCTGCTGCCTCATTCTCCAGCCCGCGATTAGATAGCATCAGGTTCGGTCTGCGTAAACGCATCAGACAGTCATTGGCAACCAACGTAAACGCATCAGGTTTCAATGAATCTCCAGGCCATTATCATCACCTCATACCTCAATCCCCGTGAATAGATCGCATCAGGACCGTGGCCATCTCAACCCCGCGATTAGATCGCATCAGGACGCCACACAACAACAACTCCACCCCGCGATTACATCGCATCAGGGTATCCGTCTCTCGCCCTGTGTCTCATATGCCTTAGGGCCTCGCCATGTCATGTTTATGCCATGCTTCTCAATTCAATTTACAGATAAAACAACAGGTGCAACTCATGCACAATTTGAATACTCATGGCATGCAGGACAATCAATGGCACTCGACATGGCATATGATTTAAACACAAGCAATGTCACACATAGGCCTCCTATAGCCACTTAGGACATATTAAGAGCCATCTCTTTGGAAGATTCTCATAAATCGGTCAAATTAATCCTCGACTCACCTAATTGAGTCCAATCTTCCTATCATAAGGTTAGGAATTCCCTTACCTCAAGCTTAATGTCACAAATTCTCTCCTCAAGCACCTCCTCAAATTCGATTTAAGTGGTCTAAGACCAAACCCACCGCGCAACCTATGAAATTCCAACCAATCGTCAATTTCTCTTGCTCAATTCACCCATTCATGAACCACTAACCTTAATAACATGATCCTCAACATTCTAGCATGTCTCATTGATGAATTTGAGACTCAAAACCAATCTATAATAGCCTCTACAGAACCGATTTGCACAGAACCGAACTGGGCCATTTTCAGTTCTGTGCATACCGATGTTTTCTAGCCCTAAAACTACTCCAAATTCACCATTTAATCACTAACCTACTATATATATCTAAGGGTCTAAGAGGCTCACCAAAGATTTGAGGCTGAGTCGTCACCGGAAACCCTTTGGAAGTCGTCGGTTTCCTCAAGTCCTTAAATCGACAGTTTCTGTCCAACAATCATAAGACCCATTTAGGGTCAAAACTCTATCAAATTCATATCAATTTTTACCATAGCTCATCCAAACTTAATACTATAAGTGTAGACCCCGGAACAGGTCTTTCCCCAAAACCGGTTAGAATCTGACCTCGCCAGACCTTTGTCCACTGAAATCGAGCTACGGGAAGATCTACAAAGTTAAATTGAGCTTATAATATATCTATGGAAAGATAAGAAAATAAGCTTTCATTTGGAGATAGTTTTACCTCGATCGGATATCGAACAAAGAAGATATGGTCGGAATAGTGGGGCGGTCGGATTGGTCGGCTAGGAGCTCTCGGATTCAAAACTGACGGGCCTGACCTTTGCTCCTTCAAATGGCTCTATCGGACAAACGGTTAGGTGAATTTGGACCCATAATATCTTGTTGGAACGGAGAGACAATAAGATTTCCAATGGTAGGTGGTACGCCTTAATCCGATGACGGACGAAAAAGTTATGACCAATTTAGTGAAGCTGTCGGTATAGAGCACCAGCTTGGCGATGAAGGAGAAGAAGAGGAAGAAGAAGATGGCGTTGGTGGGTTGATGGTCGGCCAAATGAGGTGAGGAGAGAGAGAAAAATGCTATATATAAGGCTCATGGTCAAAGGGAAGAATGGTAGTTGCATAAAGTTGGACTTGACTAGTCTTTACCCCATCTATTGACACTTGTCCCTCATGTCAATCAAGCTTGATCCAATGGCTAATCTCTCTCCTAGTGTTCGGTAGCCTTGAGGAGGTTTAAAGACCAAATTGTCGTTTCTTCAAATGCATGGGTAAGGCTTTAAGCTTGAGGGGCAAAAGGGTAATTTTGCCCCCGACGTTCAAAACGTTGTATTTCTCGCTCCAAAATTCTTCGATAGGGCGCGGCCAATCCAACTAACGTTGGAATTCTTGATTCTTCATTTTAAATTTTTCAAGACTCCTTTCTGATGGTTTCCTCTATTAGACGTAGTTCCAGCCTATCTTGAATCGACGAGTGGCTTTTACAGACTTTACGCGTATTGACTCTGTGATTCTCATCACATGTAGGGCTCGTCAATTCGTGGCGGCTCTGGTTGTCATGTAATTGTGAGGGTTTATCACTAGTCCCTTTAGTCTCGATCGTCACTGTCTGATAAAGGAAAATTTTGCAAATTATACGTTGGTTAAGCGGCATACCCGCGCTCCAATCGTATAACACTTGCAAGGCATTCCCCAATCGTTCTTGGATCGGCTTTTTGTGGCTCTAAATATCCCCTCGACAATCTTTATGGTCAAAACGTTATTTCTTATGCAAATTCCCTAGGTCCACGTACCTTATCTTGCGTTAGCCTTTCCCTTTTGGTCAGTCTACTTGAATTGATCAGATTCGAGCGAGATATGATTGAAATACATCTCTAGATTCATTTCTCATTAATGAGTCTGAAATTGACTGAAAATCAGAATGTCACAACTCTTCCCCCTTACAAAAATTTCGTCCTCGAAATTTGCAACCTTTTAACCATCCAATCCTTTGGGGCATTGGCGCCTCATTACATCCTTACTCTTTCAGATAATTCCTTTCACGGCTTGACGATCTTACTCGTCCTTTCCAGCCCAAAATCATTTGTTTTTCTCCATTCTCTTTTGGTATTCGTAACATTTGTCCATAGCCATTATTACTAAGCCCTTGCCAGAATGCACTCCTTAATGTCTATATCATTCGATGTATCGCTCCCTTCAAACTTCCTTTCATACTAACGGAGATTCAAGGGCTTCATCAATTTGCCCTCCATTAACCAAATCGAGTTATGGCCCTCTCGACTCCTTAAACAATTACATGATTATTTCCGTAGTAATCCATTCTCGATTCCATCCGAAAATTCCCTTAGATCAAAGTGGTCATTCAACTTTCATGGTCATCTCTTTCTCTTTTATCGACACGTCTAGTGTTTGATTATATGATAGATTAATTTCAACTTTCAACCCTTATCACTGATAGTGTATATATATATATGTATCTTGGTACATCTTTGTGCCATCCCCAGGAACACCATAATCCTCCCCTTGAATTTTGATGAGGTCGTCTCCTTAAGTTTCCCCTTAATACTGGACTCGTACTTCCGTCTCTAGGGTCTCAAGGGTTCCATCCATTCTTATAACCCCTCAAGTATCTATGTTCGATCATGGCAACATCTCAATTCCTTTTTTTTTTTACCTTCAAACTTAATGCTTCAGGTAATCATCAGACTAGTCCATTGGCAAACTCCAATTTAGAAGTTGAATCTCTTATTTCTTGAGGGAAGATCTGTCCTTCTATTGCCAATTACGCACCACTCAATTCTCAATGATAAGTATCCGCTAAATAATTCACCCTTCCTCAACGATAGGGTATTGTCGTAATAACACTTAGGTAATCCCTTCGTTCCACGTAACTTTCCATCAATCCTCTTGAGGCAGTCAATGCACTCAGCCTCTTGTAGTTCGCATAACTTTGAGATTTTTCTTCATACGAGCAACGCTCTCATACCCACGAGGAGTTTCATACATCAGCGCTACCTCTTATTCTATTCCTCACTGGAAACTACAACCTTATTTTCTTGCGTAGGTATAGGCTCAAAATCTTATTCTACCTAGACATTGTTTCTCAAATTTTGCCACGAGGATATTCGCATGCCCACTCCAATCATGCTCTAATCATTCCAACTCCTATGGCCTTATCATCACGATGTATATACAATGCCCACTTCCGGTTGCCTCGCTATGCCTCAAGTTTCATTCTTGTCGCGTCTTTGTGACCCTTATATGCGTTTCAATTTCCAACTGGAATTGTCATAAACAGCGTAGTCATCAACTTAACTCGAGTCCTCGAAAACTCTTTTTACGTTCGTTCACCCATTCGTGCTACATCTAATCCTTAATCCATTTTACCAATGGAACGGCTCTTGTGGGGAATCTTTCCACAATTCGTCTATTACAATTCGTCAATTCCAGGAACTTTCAACTTCTAGCAACCCACATCGACTCTAGTCGATTTATCACTCATTCCACTCCTCCAAGGCTCTACAGAGATTTCATTTCTCAGAGATTTCACGATCGAGAAATCTTACCTTATCAAATCCATGGCCCGTGCTCTTCACATTCAGCATATAACAAGCATCTCCTTAAAGTCCATAGGACACTCTCAAAAGCTATTCATGTTTTTCATGGCTCCTTACATGAGTTCAACCATCGTCTCTCAAGATGGTAATGACTAACTCAATCATTTCTTGGGTACTTAGTTCGGCGATTATCAACTTCCTTCCACCAAGTGTCGAATCTTCCCAACTATTCCTCGCACTTTTCACTTGACAGCTCAGACCTTGGCTCTCTATCGTCACGGGTCTCCTCTAGGACCGCACGATATTTTATTTATTCTTATCACTCTTCTCTTGAGAAGCATTAGTGCTTTAGTCTATGAGTTCCATAACTCACTAATGTGACCTTATCCAAATTCCGTTCGTTCCACTGAACGTCACATCATCTTGGAATTCAACATTGTCTAGAAGACTATCTCTCGAATTTCACTTCCAGGAGTCGTTCAAGTTTTGCGTCCTCTTTCTCGGTATAAACGCTCAATTATAATACTAAGACAATTTAGAGTTTTCTTCCTTTTACAATAGGATCTCTTACCATAAGGAAGAAACTACACAACTCCGTGGCATTTTCTCACTTCAAATTCACCTTGTCCTTCCCATTCCACAGGATGATAACCTTGGAGTCTGCGCCGACGGCGATACCTTTACTCCAGGATTCAAATGCCACCATGCTTTCACATTCTCTTTCCCACAACTCAGTCGCCTCAAGTGACAATATCTGTTCGTCCTCGAGTCTCCACTAGTTCACTTGTCGAATGCTCAATTCGATTACCTCCACTCACTTGCAAGTATTCTCTAAGCACTCTTTTCGTTTACAAAATTATTCACTAGAATCATATCCAGCCAGGACTATTAGGTCCGTTTACCTTTTTCCTTTCATTAATGACCAATTCATGGTCCAATCGCCCTTTAAGAACAACGCTCTATTCTTTAGGGAACAACAACTCATGATTTCATTTCTCATGGTTCTAATTCAATCAACCAATCCCAGGAAATCATTAATTTCAGGCAAACTAGCATGTCGATTCTTCCTCGACCCCTTCTATAACAGAAAAGACGGACTACCTATTTTCCACCTTGTGTCTTACGCCCAAGTAATCAACCATTTCCCGTAGGCACGCTCCATATCCATAATGAACATCTCTTTGCTTGTAATTCATGAGTAGGAGTTCTCTTATTCATAAGTCTTTCGATCATTCTCCTCTTTTGCTGAGTCCCATCACCATTCCTCAAAATTAGGAATAACAACCAGCCATAAGGTTTTCAATTTTCAATCCACTTAGGGATTCACTTATCTTATTCAAGGGTACCTGACTACCTTTACCATATGTTTAAACGACCTTGAGAACTCTGTCTCACACTGGTCGATCATCCTATGATCCTTGCAAAAGTATTAGGATCCAAACAACCCTTGCCCTCAAGTAATCCCAGGATAATTCTTTCCATTGAACAACTCAACAGAGATAGTCTAGGCAGATCTCATGCCTTCGAGGAAACCCTTCCTTCGGTGACCTTTCATCAATTATCAACAACCTCTTAAGGCTACAATCTGTTAGGGTCACTTTCTTTCCTTAGTGTACCCAAAACCTCTAAGGTTTCCTTACAAGATCCTTAATTTAGAGGGAGCCAATTTCAAATCTCATCCCTCTACCTAACCTAATCAATCTCAACCTTATACTATTTTACAAGCTTTTCCAAATTCTCGTGGTCCTTTCCACACATTCAATTTAGAAAAGATTAACTCAGAGTCACCTTCCTCGTGACTTCCATCACTTTAGCTCATCAGCACAAGCATTTATCACCACAGTGACTTAGAGATTCATGGCAGCTCCTCTCCGAGCTTCCTTAACCAACAAACTTTCTCATTTCCAATTAAAGTTCTCACGACCCATTTAGCTCTTGGATCTTGTACGATTAACCGATCGAGCCATATTCTCATTTAGTACTCATACTCCAATCGCCCATCTTTACTCAATTCTCATGATCCATATCAATTCTTGGATCTTCCATACCATGTATACTCGAGTCCAATGTTGTTCTACAACTACACCTTGGTCGTTCAACCTCATTAAGTTCTCATGTTACTTGAGCCACTATGATTCCCTCTAGGAATTAGAAACTTAAGTCATCTACTCAAGTCCGGTAGTCTCAGGCTGCTCATCTCATCATTCATCACTATCAACCATCAGTGGTTCCCAAACAACTCTCTAATGACACGTAGGAAATTCTCAACTCATTGCCAAATATTCAAGGATCTCAAATCATCCTTAATCCGCAATCATTCATCAAGCCAGCCTTAACGAGGCAACTTCTCCACTAACAACCATTACTAGGCTAGCCTCCACTAGGCAACTATCAAACAAGCACTCAAGGCAGCAATTCACTGAGTCAATAGCTTGTACTTTAAGCCTAGAGGCATCCACCACTCTAGCATAATCACAACTGACTATCTCATTCTCAGCATGCCTCAGTTCAACGGGTATAGACCCCACAGGTTGTCTAATCTCTCAGTTAGACCTTAGCCAAACTAATCACATGGTGCCAGTCATAGAACACGCCTAACAGGCCCTTCAAACATCACTTTTCTTTTTAAAAAGGGCATCCACTGTCAAGCACAAAGCTTTTAACCATGTCATTCATAGGCGCCATTACACACGTCATGCCACTTTCGATAATTCTTGATGAGGATCAATCCCGTTCCATACATCTATTATCCACAATTGGACTCAACCTGATACCTAGACTTTCCATTTCAAGTTTTGACTTGGGTCATTCCTACCTCTTGCCATCTTAGAAGCCTGCCAAGAGCCACTCCTTGTTTGGACTTCTCTATCCCGGCGATCACTCTCCGCCCTCATCAGACTTGACCGTTGCAGATTGTCCCAAGTCATACATCCACGAAGAAAGCCCTGTTCTACATGTCCCATACCATGTTTCATTACAGTTTATAGGTATCCCATCAACTTGTCCCATACCAAGCGACAGTTTATTAAGTTCAACAGCGATAAGCTCATGCATGCACCTTCATCAACTTGCATTTCATAACCACAAACACGTGCACAACATGACTGTCATCACCACTTGTCATGTCAAAATCGCCTTCAGATCAACTCCTATCCGTTTAAGAGTTCTAATTCCACCAATGACTGTCACATCTCACAAATCAATTGCCTATATTCAACCATGCACCTCAAGTGGAGTCACTAACTAAATCAAATCCCCAAGCATTCGATCACAATTGGCCTTTAACTCAATATACCTTGTATACATCTCACCTCATATCATCCTAGACTGTCAATAGTAATCGATAACAAAACCATCAATCAATCACGCAATTCAAGCCTAAATCCACCAATACCAGTTGTCTCTTTATAACTCATACTCCTCAAGTTGGGTCAGTGACAAACCAAGATCACAATCATACACTTCAGTTGACCCTTCATTCATAAGTTATTCTCTAGCAACCTCAAATCCAAGTTTATGACTCATCAATTTCTATTCATTTTCTTGTGAGCCTTATCCATAAAATCACTCAAGTTCATCCATTAACTCGACACCGGGACCACTAGAATACCTCACAAGTTCAAGCCTATTATCCTCAAAATTCAACAATCCACGCTTAACCCTAAAGGTTTCACTACCTAATTGTCCTCAAGTCATCGCTCCTTATCACTCCAAGTTTCGATCAGATTGGATCGAGCTGACCTCGCTCTGATACCAAGCAAACGAGGATGTCACACCCCGGACCCGACGAGCACGTGAGCATCCCACCAAGCCGTTCCTTTATGAAAGCTCCAGGATCCAATGGCCAATGTCTTATTCGCTGAAAGAAACATGCATGCGGAAGCGATGCCAACTCCAATTTATAAATAAACCAACACCCGATGACTTAGGACACAAGGGCACACCTTTAATAAAGGTCAATCATACCTCATTTATTACAAATCTAAGTCCTCAAGATATCTACTGTTCATTTCTAAGGTCACAAAAGAGAAGTCTTCATTTTTCCTCTAATGACTTCATCCATTGAATGCCAATCCATGGTGAACTCGGTGTTCTTCATTAGGGATCTAAAAATGTTGTCCCCAAAGGGGTGAGATACACATCTCAGTAAAAGAGTCTTAACCCTAGGTCAGACTGATCGTTCACTCAGGTAGTCATCTATCCTAATATTCCAAACTCATAAACATGTAGGCACATACAAATAAAGATAATGTCACACAAATGATGGGCATGCAACTATGATACCATGTCACACTCAGATAACCATGCACCCCCCATCCAGCCATTTCACCACAATCACCTCATCCTGCCTACCTCATCCTCCAGCCCGCGATTAAATCGCATTAGGCTCGGTCCACGTAAACGCACCAGACCGTCATTGGCAACCCACGTAAACGCATCAGGTTCTAATGAATCTCCAGGTCAATATCATCATCACAAACCTCTGTCCCACGAATAATTCGCATCAGGGTCGTAGCCATCTCAACCCCGCGATTAGATCGCATTAGGGTGCTACATAACATCAACTCCACCCCACGATTTCATCGTATCAGGGTATCCACCTCTCACTCCGCGTCTCATACGCTTCAAGGCCTCGCCATGCCATGCTCATGCCATGTTATCTCAACTCAATTCACATACAAACAATAGGTGCAACTCATGCACAATTTGAACAGTCATGGCATGCAAGACAATCAAATGACATTCGACATGGCAAACGACTCAGGCATAAACCATATCACACACAAAGATCCTATAACGTCTTAGGATATATTGAAAGGTATCCCCTTGGACAAATCCTCATAAATCAACCAATTCAACCCTTGACTCACCCAGTTGAGTCCAATCCTCATATCCTAAGTTTAGGATTCCCTTACCTTGCGTTTAATACCACAATAATTTCCTTCTTGCAAACCTCAAAGTCTCGGCCAAATGGTCCCAAGGTTTGATTCACCGCGCAACCTAGAATATTCAACCCATCCGTCAATTTTCTTTGCTCAATTCCTCAATCCATGAACCATAATCCTCCATAACACAACCCTCATTATCTTAACATGCATTAATCACCAATTTAAGTCTCATAACCCAACGCCAACAGCCCCTATAGATTCGATTTTGCGCAGAACCAAATCGGTCCTTTTCGATTCTGTGCAAACCGAGCACAACCGGTCCCTAATCAACTCTTAATCCATCATTTAATCATCATCCTACCTCTTAACATGTCTATCTAAGGGTTTATGAGGCTCAAGGTGAGTTTGAGGTCGAATGGTCGCTGGAATCCCATTGAAAGTTGCCAGATCTCCCTAGGTCAGTAACCGGCAATTTTTGTTCCAAGTTCACAAGATCGATTCGAGGTAAAAAATTCTTCAAATCACTCCTAAATTTTTACCACAGATTCATACAAATATCCCCTAGACCTCCATAAAATTTGACCTCAAAACTCCAATATTTCGGCCTCCAAAAGGGTTAGAAACAGGACCTACCTCAGATTGGGTCAATTTTCGTCGGCTTTCAGGGAAATGCTTGGGCGGAGCTCCTCGGTGGTCCAAATGCCGTGCTTCCACTTTGAGAAGGTCAGCAAGACGTAGGGCTAGGTTGGTATGGCCAATCGACGTCCAAGTAGTGGCTGGAAGTGGGCGTCGGAACGGCCGAACAACAGCTCCAGAAACTGATCGGCGGCGTACAGAATGAAGAAGAAGAAAAAGAGGAGTTCGGTGCTTCTTGGGGGTACTATGGCCAAATGAGAGGAGAGAGAGAGTTTGTGTGGAGTGTATATTCAACTCTCATGGTCAAAGGGAAGAATGGTAGGTATATAAAGTTGGACAAGACTACTCTTTAAGCCATCTCTTGAAACTTGTCCCACTTGTCATTCAACTTGATCAAATGACCAATATTTGTCCACTTTTTCGACAGCCTAGGGGGAGGGTTTAATGATCAAATTGTCCTTCCTTAAATGCATAGATAAAGCTTTAGGCTCGATGAGTAAAAGGATAATCTTTCCCCTGACGTCCAGAACGTCATTTTTTTCTCGATCCAATCTGCTTCGATAGGGCGACGACCAATTCGAATAACGTTGGAATTCTTGATTTTCCATTTCAAAATTTTTAAGACTCATTTATGATGATTTCTTCTATTAGACGGGGTCCCAGCCTATCCCAAATCGATGGACGGTTTTTGAGGGCTTTACACGTTTCGACCCTGTGATTCTCATCACATTTAGGGCTTGTCAATTCATGGCGACTTTGATTGTCATGTAATTGAGAGGGTCTATCACTAGTCCATTTCGTCTCGATCGTCGCTGTCCAATTAAGGAAAATTTTACAAATCATACGTTGATTAAGCGGCATCACCCGTGCTCCAATCGTATAACACTCGCAAGACATTCCCTAATCGTTCTTGGATCGGCCTTTTTGTGGCTCTAAATATCCCCTCGACAATCCTTATGGTCAAAGCGTCATTTCTTATCTGAATTCCCTAGGTCCACGTACCATGTCTCACGTTAGCCTTTCCCTTTTGGTCAGTCTACTCGAATTGATCAAATTTGAACGAGATATGACTGAAATACATCTCTAAATTCATTTCTCATTAATGAGTCTGAAATTGACTGAAAATCAGAATGTCACACTAAGGATGTTGGAAAATGGCGCGAAATTTTGGAGAAGAAGATGCATTGTTCAACCAGATCGCTGGGTTGGGCCCGGTTCGATCCGGCAAACCCGGTTGAGATTAAATCCAAAATAACCCTAATTATATGGGGAATTATTGAAATTAAACTTCAAAATTGTATTTAGAGATATCAATTCTATTCAAAAAATTAATTTTTCCCAAAATTACAACACTAATTGTTCAAAAATCCCACTTTCGACCAATGATCCGAATTGAAATTTATTGAATTTCGAGCCCTAATTGGCCAAATCAGATCGAACCACCACCACCAATCGACTTAAATGGTGAAAAACATTAGGCAGTTGCTTCAATTTGTGATGGAAGTCCTTGAATTAAAAGTAAGTTCGATTATACCCAAATTTAAGGACTAAATTGCATTTAAGTATGTAATTTTGCTCAATTCGTGCAATTGAACAATTTAAGCAAACAATTGGTGTGACATTCTGATTTCCAGTCAATTTTAGACTCATTAATGAGAAATGAATCTATAGATGTATTTCAGTCATATCTCGCTCGAATCTGATCAATTCGAATAGACTGACCAAAAGGAAAAGGCTAACGTGAGAGATGATACGTAGACCTAGGAAATTTGAATAGGAAATGACACTTTGACCATAAGGATTGTTGAGGGGATATTTAGAGCCACAAAAGGCCGATCCAAGAACGATTAAGGAATGCCTTGTGAGTGTCATATGATTGAAGCGTAGGTGATGCCGTTTAACCAATGTATGATTTGCAAAATTTCTTAAATCGGACAGTGAAGATCGTGACCAAAAGGACTAGTAATAAATCTTCACAATTACATAACAACCAAAGCCGCCACAAATTGCCGAGCCCTAAATGCGATGAGAATCACAGGGTCGATATGCGTAAAGTCTGCAAAAGCCGCCCGTCGATTCGGGATAGGCTGAAACCATGTCTGACAGAGGAAATCATCATAAACGAGTCTTGAAAGATTTGAAATGGAAAATCAAGAATTTCAACGTCATTCGGATTGGCCGTTGCCCTATCAAAGATTATTAGAGCGAGAAAAATGACGTTCTAAACGTCGGGGGTAAAATCACCCTTTTGCCCCTCAAGCTTAAAGCCTTGCCCATGCTTTTAAAGAAGGGCATTTTGGTCATTAAACCCTCCCAAGGCTGCCGAATTCAAGAAGAGAGGAGAGCCATTGGATCACCTATGAATGACACTAGGGACAAGTGTCACAAGATCAATGAATGAGTAGTCTTGTCCAACTTTATACACCAACCATTCAACCATTGACCAAAGGACTTTGAATATAGTCTTTTCACTCTCTCTCTCCTCACTCATTCTGCCATTCCCACCCAAGAACCACCGAGAACTCACTTCATCTTCTTCTTCCTTCACGGCTCACCGGCGACCAGCTCTGGTCTCTCTGTTCGGCGCCTACGATGCCCTCTTCCGGACACCGCCTGACCACTGGCCGATCACACCAACATAGATCTACGTCTTGCTGACCTCAATTAAGTGGAAACGAGGCATTTGGACCACCGAGGAGCTCCGGCCAAGAGTTTTCCTGGAAGTCGACGAAATCAAACTTAAACTGAGGTAGGTCTGGTTTCAATCCCCTTAGGAGGCCGAAATGTTAGATTTTTGAGGCCAAATTTTGTGGAGACCAGTAGACATGTATATGAATTGTGGTAAGAAGTTGGGCTTGATTTGATAAAGTTTTGACCTCGAATCGATCTTGTAAATTTGGAACAGAAAACGGCCAGTACTGACCTTGGACAATCTGGCGACGTTCAACGGGATTGCGGCGACCAATCGACCTCAAACTCACGGTGAGCCTCACAAGCCCTTAAATAGAATGTTAAGGGGTAGGATGATGATTAAATGATGGATTTAGGAGTAGATTGAGGACCGATTGTGTTCGGTTTGCACGGAACCAAGAAAGACCGATTCGGTTCCAGGCAAACCAAATCTGTTGGGCTGATGATGGTTGGATTATGAGACTTAAATTGGTGAATAAGACATGTTAAGGGGATGAGGGTAGTATTATGGAGGATTATGGTTCATGGATTGAGGAATTGGGCAAAGAAAATTGACGGATTGGTTGAATATTCTAGGTTGCGCGGTGAATCGAACCTTGGGACCATTTGGCCGAGACTTTAAGGCTTGCAAGAAGAAAATTATCGTGGTATTAAACGTAAGGTAAGGGAATCCTAAACTTAGGATAGGAAGATTGGACTCAATTGGGTGAGTCAAGGATTAAATTGATCGATTTATAAGAATCTTCCAAAGGGATAACTATTGATGTGTCTAAAGTGATTATAGGAGGATTATATGTGTTGTTGATTGTGTTTAAATCATTCGCCATGTGTGTGTGTCAGTTGATTGCCTCGTATGCGATGAGTTCTTTGAATTGTGCCTGAATTGCACATGTTGTCATGTATAGAAAACGACTTAAAAATGATGGCATGAGCATGACATGACGAGGCCCTGAGGTGTGTGAGACGCGGGGTGGGAGGTGGATACCCTGATGCGATGTAATCGCGGGGTGGAGTTGATGTTGTGTGGCGCCTTGATGGGATCTAATCGCGGGGTTGAGATGGCCACGGTCTTGATGCGAATTATTCACGGGACGAAGGTATGTGGTGATGATATTGGCCTGAAGATTCATTAGAACCTGATGCATTTACGCGGGTTGCCAATTACGGTCTGATGCTTTTACGCAGATCGAGCCCAATGCGATCTAATCTTGGGTTAGAGGATGAGGCAGGCAAGAAGAGGTTGTTGTGATGAAATGGAAGGATGGGGTGTGCATGTGCATTTGAGTGCGACATGGTATCATAGTTGCATGCCCATCATCTATGTGTCGCTATTCTTTACTATATGTGCTTGTATGCTTATAAATTTAGAAAGTTGGGATAGTTGACTGCCTGAGCGGACGATCCACCTGACCTAGGGTTAGGACTCTTTCACTAAGATGTGTATCTCACCCCTTTGGGGACCCACATTTTTATAGATCCTAGGCCTTAGCTATGTGGCCTATTCGTTTTGGAGATCCCAAGGAGATGACGGCGTATTTTGACGAGTTTTCGGATAGGCAGGGAAACATTTATGTGAGAAAGTGTACAGTTGTATGGGTCGACGAGGGTAGCCCGGATTGGAAGCCTCATAAGTTCGAGGCATGGTTCAAGAAGGTCGAAGACGAGACGATTGGACCGCTGAAGCCCCATGAGGTACCTCAGGGAGTTATACTTGATTGGTGCCAGACTGTTGGGGAGCAGGAGTTACCGGAGGTTTCTGTAGTTGGTTTTAGGAACGGGCCGGAGAAGATCCTGACGCTGGACTTTACTATGGAGGAGGACGAGGTCATTATCTTGGAGGCGATCGAGGAGAATCTTGCGGAGCCGTCCCATAAGGAGACCATGTAGGACACCGTTGAGGTTCCATCAGAGACCTTCTCCGAGTATGAGCCGACGGAGAATGCCGAGGACACCGAGGATTCCAGCAGTTCATCTTAGGTTTTTTAGTTTATTGGCTCGATCTTATGATGGAGACCCCCGACCATTGCTATTTTGGATGCCAATGATGGTCATACCTTTTGATGTGCTTACCCTGTTGCCTTTACCTAGCGAATTGTAGTAGTCGGAGTTTGTACGAACAGTTAGTTATAATGTATGACAGTTATTATGCTATCCAGGTCCCACTTAACTTATATTTGTACTGGGATTTAATTGAGTACTGCTTCCGCATGTTTAATATATATTATCTCTCGACTTGTTTGTGGATCTTGGGATCACGAGAGATGTGTTATTTGTTTGCAGGGATGTTCGCATGCTCGAAGGGATCGAGACGTGACATCCTCGTTCGATTTGGTATTAGAGCAAGATCAGCTCGATCCAAAATTGATTGAGGACTGGAGTAATAAGGAGGATTAAATTGGGACAAGAACGGATAGCAAGACCTTAGGAGGCTAGTTATGATACGGCATGGGGTGCCTAGTGTGTGACTTGGTACTTAGGGTTAGTGTTTGATCTTTGCATGGTTGTGGAAATGCATAAGGATCAAGTTCCCTGCTTAGGATTGAAGGTCATTTCTGGACTTTGGTTTGTTTAAGGAAAGAAAGTGATTGACTTTAGTGAATCACTGGAGTGAATGGGACTGAGAAATGGCCATAGGCCATTGGTTGAAATGTTTCTGGAGTCTGTGGTATGAAGTACCGTTGGATTGTAACTATTTATGTTAAGGGTTAGTTAGTAGCTCTGGATTTGAATGAATGAGTAAGTTACTAACTCCTTGCTGAACTTGTGGTGGACCAGGTTCAATAGGAAGTGATAAAATGAGCAACCCATCCAGATGGTTTGGAAGGCTAAGAGGCGAAGCTTCTAGCTCGAGGCCGCCTGTCGCTGAAGATTCAAGAATGGATGGCGTGTTGAGAGCGCTGGAAAGAATTGGTGACATGATTGAGAGGGAGGCCCAAGAACGGGATGCTGCCATCGCCCAGGCAGTAGGAGCTGCTATAGCCGCCGTCAATGCCAACAACGGTAACAATGGTGGCAATGGAAGTCAGAATGAACTTGGCCAGGGCAACGAGACTGTGAATGCCCAAGAGAAAATCGTCGTGTCCAGACAGATGGGCCAACTAGTAGAACAGTTCATAAAGTTGAAGCCGACACAGTTTGACGGGACAGGAGATCCCGAGCTAGCGCCTATATGGATCGAAAAGTTAGAGAAGGCTTTTGGTGTGCTGAGGTGCACGGACGAAGAAAAGGTGCTGCTAGCAGTGTACAAGCTGGAGGGTACAACGAATGATTGGTGGGATGCCACAAAGAACGGAGTTTTTCCTGAAGGAACAGTCATGAATTGGGAAGCCTTTAGATGGTCTTCAATGATAAATATTTCTAAAAAATGGCTAGGGAAAGGAAGCAGGTGGAATTCCCGCAGTTACGTTAGAACCAGCTAACGATAGACTAGTATGAGGTCGAGTTCTCGAGGCTGTTGAGGTACGCACCACGATCTGTGGAGGGCCAGGAGAAAGCAAGGAGATTCAGGGATGGTTTGAGGCCCAAGCTCCGTAGCTAGATGATTGCGCTGAATTTGAGGACCAACAAAGACATCTACGAGCGGGGCCAGATGATTGAAAGAGACCTGAAAGAGAGAAACACCGCAACTGGATTGCGATTTATATCCTTTAGAGATAATCGCCAGATGGGCAAAAGACCGATGGCAAATAATAGGCGATTTGTGCCTCCCATACAAAAAGATATTGTGAAGCCACGGAATTCCCCAAATTGTAGCTGCAGACTTTGTGGCAGGAGGCATGGAAATGGACCGTGCCCGATGAGGACCAGGGCTTGCTTTAAGTGTGGTCAGTTGGGCCACCAGATGAGGATGTGCCAAAATCAAGCTCCGACAAATCGACCACAAGGGCAGAGGCCGCAGGTTGGACCATCAACTGTAACTCCCCAGATCGAGCAGAAACGACTACCAGCACAGGGAAAATTTTATGTAGTAGCCCGCAGAGAGGTGGAGGAGACACCAGGAGTGGTCACATGTACGGTTTACTTGTGCAGCCAAGGTGCTTATGCATTGATTGACCTTGGTGCCACGCATTCATTCGTGTCTGCACAGTTTGCTGAATTAGTGGGAATGACATTGAAACCGTTGAATGTAATCTTGCATGTTGCCACACCGTTAAAGGATAATATATTGGTTTCAATGGGCTGTGCTGATTATGAGATGGTGATTGGAGGGAGTAAAGAGAGTATTGATCTAGCTGTCTTACCCATGTGCAACTTTGATGTAATCATAGGAATGGATTGGTTGGGTAAGCAGGGGGCAGTAGTAGACTCCGGTAGTGGGGTAATTCGATTTTATCCGAGAGACTGCTCTAGCTTTGAATTGGTGGAAAGTCAAGGGGGAATCTCGATTCCCTTAGTCTCATCTTTGGAAGCGACCAAGTTGATGTCTAAAGGGTGTCAGCATATTTAGTGGCAGTAATGGACACAATTACCGAAGAACCAAAGTTAGAAAAAATTTCGATAGTGCGTGAATTTCCTAACGTGTTTTCCCAAGAGTTACCAGGATTACCACCGGAACGGGAAATAAAATTTGTAATTGAAATAGCCCCTGGAACGAAGCCGATTTCAAAAGCACCTTACAGGATATCCCTGTCAGAACTGAAGGAGTTGAAGGTGCAGATGCAAGAGCTGCTGGATAAAGGATTTATGTCACGCCCTGCGACCCGAGCATGAACACACGAACATCTCTGCAAGCAAATCAATAACATATTTCTCGCGATCCTAAGATTCAGACTTACAAGTCGAGAGATGATATATAAACATAAGCATGCGGAAGCCATACTTAAACAATCCCCGTACAATACATAAGTTAAGTGGGACCTGGATAGCTTAATAATATTTTTACATCATAGCATACTATTCATACTGACACTGACTACTACAATCCAATAAGCAAAAGGGGGACAGGGTAAGCATGCAAAAAGAACCATCTACTAAGTCAGCAAGAACCGAGTCAGGTCATCATCATAAGATCAGGCCATCAACTGGAGACTCCTAAAATTGAGCTGCTAGAGTCTCCAGTATCCTTGGCGTCCTCGGTCGGCTCATACTCAGAAAATTTCTTGGACGGGACCTCGACGGAATCCTCCATGGTCACCTCCAGCGACGGCTCAGCAAGGTCCCACTCGGACGCCTTCAGGACTATGACCTCCTCCTCCTCCTGCTCTGTGGACTCCAAGGTCGGGGTTTTCTCTGGCCTGTTCCTGGACCCTACTACTGACCCTCCAGGCAACTCCTGCCATGCTGTAGTCTAGCATCAATCGGGCATGACACCCTGAGGCACCTCATGGGACTTCAGTGGCCCAATCTATCCATCCCCTTCCTTCTTGAACCACGCCTCAAACCTATGAGACTTCCAATCTGGCTTACCCTCATCCACCCATACAACAGTGCACTTCCTCACATATGTGTTCCCTTGTCTATCCGAGAACTCGTCAAAATACGCTGTCATCTCTTTTGGGTCCCCAAAATGTATCAGCCACATATCTAAGGCCTAGGATCTGTAAAAGAAGGGTTCCCCAAAAGGGGTGAGATACACATCTCAGTAAGAAAAACCTAACCCTAGGTCAGGTTGATAGTCCACACAGGTAGCCGCATCCCTCAATAGATCCAAACTCATGAACACACGGGCATAACAATCACAATTCAATAAATAACAATATACAGAAGACAGACATGCATTTAGGATCTCGTGTCACACTCAAATGCACGTGTACCCTCAGCCTGCCACTTCACCACATCCATCAATTTTTACCTGCCTCATTCTCTAGCTCGCGAACTTGTCGCCTCAAGCTCAGTCTGAGTAAACGCATCAGACCGTTATCGGTGACCCGCGTAAATGCATCAGGTCCCGATGAATCTCCAAGCAAAGCTCATTAACTCTTACTCCGTCCCGCGAACAATTCGCATCAAGACCGTGGCTATCTCAACCCCGCGACCTCTTCTCATCAGGGTGCCACACATCAACAACTCCACCCCGCGATCTCGTCGCATCAGGGCGCCACACATCGTCAACTCCACCTCACGATCTCATCGTATCAGGCTCCTACTCCGCGTCTCATACGCCTCAAGGCCTCTCCATGCCATGCTCATGTCACAATCAAGATTTATATTTTGACTTTCAATTCAATTGCACACTCAGTGGCAAGTGCCAATTCAAATGCATTTCATGAATTCTGTGGCATGCAAGCAAATCAGATGACATATAGACATGGCAACCACTCAAGCACAAACGTCACACATATGCATCCTATAATACTTTAGGGCATATTAAAACCATCCCTTGTAGGATTCCTCATACATCGATCCAATCAATTCTCGACATACCTAATAGAGTCCAATCTCCCTAGCCTCGATTTAGGAAATCCTTTACCTTTGACTGGAGAACACAAATTTCTTATTCTTGGATCACCTAGGGTCCGGCCAACCAAGGTCTACACCCGGACTTATCGCGCAACCTAAGATTTCAACCAATTCGTCAAATTTCCGTACCCAATTCTTCAATCCATCAATCCCAATCATCCATGACATAACCCTTAACATCTCATCACATCATAATCATTAATTTACAGCTCAAATTATCCACAATCAGCCCTCAACAGAATCGGTTTGGGCCCAGCACAAAGCCGGTCCTACTCAGTTTTGTGCATGCCGGGTCCAACCGGTCCTAATCTACTCCAAATCCATCAATTATACACTATCCTACCTCTTAGAATGTCTACCTAAGGGTTTGGGAGGCTCACCGGTTGTTTCGAGTCGATTGGTCGTTGGAAATTCGTCCAAGGTCGCCGGATCAGAACATCGGTAGATTTTGAGCAAAATGCACAAGGCCGGTTCATGGTAAAAAACTTATAAAATTAAGCCTCAATTTTTACCACAGAATCCTACACATGTCTACTGAGTCTCCACAAAATTTGATCCCAAAATTCCAACATTTCGCCCATCAAAGGAATTGAGAATCGGACCAACCTCAGGTTGGTTCCGATTCTGTCGGCTCTCGGAAGATTGCTTGCCCGGGACGCCTCGGTGCTCCAAATGACTTGATTCTTATTGGAGGAGTTTGGCAGGACATGGATCTTTGTCGATGTGGTTGGCCGGCGGTCGGAAGGTGGCCGGAAGGGTCGGTCGTGGGTGGCGAACAAGCGGCGTAGTGGTGGTCGGGCGGCGAGCAGAATTGAAGAAGGAGAGGAAGGTGATTCTCGATGGTTCTCTTGGGAGTCTTGGCTAAATGAGAGAGTGAGGAGAGAGAGAAGAGATGTGTTATATCCCAAGCTTGGTCAAAGAGTTGAAATTTTGGTGCCATAAAGGTTGATATGACCATGCTTCCTAATCTCTTGACACTTGGCATTGTCATTTCCCATGGAGATCCAATAGCTCTCCTTCAATCTTCCTTTTTCAGCAGCCATGGGAGTTTAAAAGACCAATTTTCCCTTCTTCATTGGCAAGGGTAAAGTTCTAAGCTTGAGGGGCAAAACGGTCATTTTACCCTCGACGTTCCGAACGTCGTTTTTCTCGTTCCAGGATTATTCGATAGGGCGACGGCCAATCCTAATAACGTTGGAATTCTTGATTTTCCAATTCAAACTTTTCAGGACTCGTTAGTTTTCTCTATCAGACGTGATTCCAGCCTATCCCGAACTGACGGCCGGCTTTGCAGACATTACGCATATCGACCCCGTGATTCTCATCACATTTAGGGCTCGTCAATTCTTGACCACTTTGGTTGTCATGTAATTGTGAGGGTTTATCACTAATCCCTATGGTCTCAATCGTTACTGTCCGATTTAGGATAATTTTGTAAATCATATGTTGGTTAAGTGGCATCACCGCACTCCAATCGTACGACTCTAGCATGGTAACCCTTAATCGTTCTTAGATCGGCCTTTTGGTGGTTCTAAATATCCCCTCGACAATCCTTATGGTCAAAACGCCATTTCCTATCTGAGTCGCCTAGATCCACGTACCTCGTCTCGCGTTAGCCTTTCCCCTTTAGTAAGCCTACTCAAATTGATCAGATTTGAGCGGAATACGACTAAAACACATCGCTTGATATATACAAACTTATCATTACAGAGTCTGAAGTTGATGAAAAATCAGAATGTCACAATTCTTCCCCCCTTATAAAAATTTCCTCCCCGAAATTTACATTACATTCAATTACTCAAATAAATGGGGGTGTTGTCGCCTCATCGTTTCTTCATTCTTCCATGTGGCTCCTTCTGCTCCGTGGTGCTCCCATACTACTTTGACCAGCGGAATCTTCTTATTCCTGAGGATCTGCTCTTTCCGATCCTCAATCCGTATTGGCTTCTCTACATAAAACACTCTGTCGTCCACTTCTACGGCCTCGTAATCCAGCACATGTGTCAGGTCAGGTTCATACTTTCTTAGCATAGACACATGGAATACGTTATGTACCTGGGATAGATTTGGCGGCAAAGCAAGCCGGTAGGCCAAAGTTCCAATCCTCTCCAATATCTCAAATGAGCCTACGTATCTTGGGCTCAGCTTCCCTTTCCTTTCGAATTGCGATAGTCCTCTTATCTGCGACACCTTAAGGAAGACGTGATCGCCCACTTAAAACTCCAGGGGCTTGCGTCACTTGTCTGCATAGCTCTTCTGGCGACTTTGCGCCGTCCTCAGTCTATCCCGAATTACTTTCACTGCTTCCATCGATTACTCTACTAATTCGGGGCCCAGGATACTTCTTTCTCCGACCTCATCCCAACATATCGGTGTTCTGCAGGCTCTGCCATAGAGTGCTTCAAACGGTGCCATCTGTATACTTTTCTAGTAGCTATTATTATACGCAAACTCTACCAGGTGTAACTGCTCTTCCCATCCACCTTTGAAATCAATGACGCACACTTTCAATATGTCCTCGAGCGTCTGGATCGTCCTTTCTGACTGTCCATCTGTCTAGGGATGATATGCCGAACTGAACTGCAGTCGAGTCCCTATGGCCTCTTGCAGGCTCTTCCAAAAATTTGCCGTGAACTTCGGATCTCTATCTGAGGTGATCGTCACTGGCAATCCGTGTAATCTTACTATTTGTCTCATGTACAATTCTGCATACTTATCCATGGCGAAGTCTTTTCGTACAGGAATGAAGTGGGCGGACTTGGTCAATTTGTCCACGATTACCCATATAGAGTCATGACCTCTCTGGCTCCTCGAAAGTCCCATCACAAAATCCATAGTTATGTGCTCCCACTTCCATTCCGGAATCTCCAGTGGTTGCAACAGTCCTCCAGGCTTACAGTGCTGCACCTTCAATTGCTGGCATGTCAAACACTTAGCCACGTATCTTGCCACGTCTACCTTCATTCCGTTCCACCAATAATGTTGTCGCAAATTCTGGTACATCTTTGTACTTCCAAGGTGGACACTATAGTTGCTCCTATGAGCATATGACAAATTCTCTCTCGGAGGCCTTCGTCCTTTGGTACACATAGTCATCCTCGGAACCTCAAAATTCCATCCTCAAACACCTGGAATTCTGGCTTTCTCTTCGTCGCATCCATCTCGACAATTTTATGAATCTCCTAGTCCGTAGACTGTAATGCCTTAATCCCTCCTTGGACTTTAGGTTCCACACTCAGAGTAGCTATCAAATTGGACAACCGATCGACTTCTAATCTAAATTCAGAATCTCTCAAGTCCTCTATCATTGACCAACTTCTCACTAGCAGGCATGCAATACTTGACTTTCGACTTAGTGCATCTGCTGCTCTATTGGCCTTCCCAGGATGATATAGTATCTCACAGTCGTAATCTTTGAGTAGCTCCATCCACCTACGCTACCTCATGTTTAGTTCCTTTTGGGAAAATAAGTATTTCAAGCTATGGTGGTCAGTATATATCTGAAACTTCTCACTACAAAGGTAGTGTCTCCAAATCTTCAAGTCATGAGTCAGGTAATTCATCTTGTGTGGCCTCAACTGCCTGGATGCATAGGCTACTACCCTACCGTGCTGCATCAACACACAGCCCAATCCTTTTAGCGAAACATCGCTGTAAATTTCATAGCCTCTCGATCCCGATGGAATGGTCAACACTGGTGCGGTAGTCAATCTGTGCTTAAACTCTTGGAAACTCTTCTCACATTTATCAGTCCATTCAAACTTCGTTTCCTTCTTTGTCAACCGCGCCAGTGGAATGGCTATGGATGAGAATTTCTCCACAAAGCACCTATAGTGTCCCGCCAATCCCGAGAAACTTCTGACCTCCGTGACCGTAGTAGGCCTCGACCAGTTGGTTACAGCCTCTATCTTTGCAGGGTCCACTGCAATCTCTTCCCCAGACACCACATGACCCAGAAAGGCTACCTTGTTCAGCCAAAATTCACACTTACTCAACTTTGAGTAGAGCGTATGCTCCCTCAGCGTCTGTAGTACAATTCTCAAGTGTTCCTCATGTTCTGCATCGCTCCTCGAGTAAATCAAGATATCGTCAATAAAAACTATGACGAATCTGTCCAGAAACTCTTTAAATACTCGATGCATTAGGTCCATAAAAGCAGCTGGAGCGTTCGTCAATCCAAACGGCATCATTGTAAACTCATAATGACCATACCTCATCCTAAAAGCAGTCTTGGGTATGTCTTCCTTCTTGATCCTCAGTTGGTGATACCCAGTCCTTAAATCAATCTTCGAAAATACTGCCGCTCCTTCCAATTAATCAAAAAGATCATCGATTCTTGGCAGCGGATACTTGTTCTTCACAGTCACTTGGTTCAGTTGCCGGTAGTCAATGCATAGCCGTAAAGATCCATCCTTCTTTCTTACAAACAGCACTGGTGCCCCCCATGGCGAAGCACTAGGTCGGATGAATCCTTTGTCTAGCAGCTCTTACATTTGCACCTTTAACTCCTTTAATTTTGACAGGGACATCCTGTACGGTGCTTTCAATATAGGCTCTATCCCAAGGGCTAATTCAATTACAAACTCTATTTCCCGTTCTAGTAGTAATCCTGGCAACTCCTGGGAAAACACATCCGGGAACTCACGCACTACCGAAATATTCTCTAACTTTGGTTCCTTGAGAGTCGTATCCATTACTGCTACTAAGTATACCCGACATCCTTCAGACATTAACTGAGTTACTTCCAGAGATGAGACTAAGGGAATTGAGATTCCTCCTTGACTTCCTACCAACTCAAAGCTAGGGCGATCTCTCGGATAAAATCGAATTGCTCCACTACCATAGTCTACTACTGCCCCCTCCTTTCCCAACCAATCCATTCCTATTATTATGTCAAAATCAAACATGGGCAATATGACTAGGTCAATGCTTTCTTTATTTCCCCCAATTACTATCTCACAACCAGCACAGCCCAACAAAACTATTGTGTTGTCCTTTAAGGGTGTGGTAACATGCAAGATCATGCTCAACGGTTCCAATTTCATGCCTACTAATTCAGCGAACTGTGCAAACACGAATGAGTGCGTAGCACCAGGATCAAACAATGCATAAGCAGTCTAGTTGCATAAGTGAACCATACCTGTGACTACTCCTAGCGTTTCCTCCGCCTCTCCGTGGGCTACCGCATACACCCTGCCTTGTGCCGGTGGCCGGTTCTGCTCAATCTGAGGCGTTGCAGTCGACGGTCCTGCTTGTGGCCTCTGTCCTTGCGGTCGACTGGTCGGAGCTTGGCTTGGACACATCCTCATCTGGTGGCCCAATTGGCCACACTTGAAACATGCTCCCGTCCTTACTAGGCATGACCCATTTCCATGCCTCTTGCCACAAAATCTGCAGTTCTATTTTGCGGGATTTGGCAACTTCGCGATGTTCCTTCGTACTGGGGGCACAAAACGTCTGTTATTCGTCATCGGCCTCTTGCCCATCTGGCGATTGTCTCTGAAAGACGTAAACCGCAATCCAGTTGCGATGTTTTTTTCCCTCAAATCCCGTTCAATCATTTGGCCTTACCACAGAATCCTACACATGTCTACTGAGTCTTTATAAAATTTGAGCCCAAAATTCCAACATTTCGACCATCAAAGGGACTGATAATCGGACCTACCTCAGGTCGGTTCCAATTCTGTCGGCTCTCGAGAGGTTGCTTGCCCGGGACGCCTCGGTGCTCCAAACAACTTGATTCTTATTGGAGGAGTTCGGCAGGACGTGGGTCTTCATTGATGTGGTTGGCCGGCGGTCAGAAGGTGGTCGAAAGGGTCGGTCCTGGGGGGCGAACAGGCGGCGTGGTGATGGTCGGGCGGGGAGCAGAACTGAAGAAGGAGAGGAAGGTGATTTTCGATGGTTCTCTTGGGAGTCTTGGCCGAATGAGAGGGTGAGGAAAGAGAGAAGAGAGAGAATTGTGTTATATCCCAAGCTTGGTCAAAGAGTTGAAAGTTTTGTGTGTATAAAGGTTGATATGACCATGCTTCCTAATCTCTTGACGCTTGGCATTGTCATTTCCCATGGAGATCCAATGGCTCTCCTTCAACCTTCCTTTTTCGGCAGCCATGGGAGTTTAAAAGACTAATTTTCCCTTCTTCAATGGCAAGGGTAAAGTTCTAAGCTTGAAGGGCAAAACGGTCATTTTACCCCCGGTGTTCCGAACGTCGTTTTTCTCGTTCCAAGATTATTCAATAGGGCTACAACCAATCCCAATAACGTTTGAATTCTTGATTTTCCAATTCAAACTTTTCAAGACTTTTTTATGATTGTTTTCTCTATCAGACGTGATTCCAGCCTACCCCGAACTGACAGGCGGCTTTTGCAGACATTACGCGTATCGACCCCATGATTCTCATCACGTTTAGGGCTTGTCAATTCTTGACGGGTTTGGTTGTCATGTAATTGTGAGGGTTTATCAATAGTCCCTATGGTCTCGATCGTGACTGTCGATTTATGATAATTTTGCAAATCATATGTTGGTTAAGAGGCATCACCCGCGTTCCAATCGTACGACACTCGCATGGTAACCCTTAATCGTTCTTAGATCGGCATTTTGGTGGTTCTAAATATCTCCTCGACAATCCTTATGGTCAAAGCGTCATTTCCTATCCGAGTAGCCTAGATCCACGTATCTCTTCTCACGGTAGCCTTTCCCCTTTGGTCAGCCTACTCAAATTGATTAAGTTTGTACGAAATACGACTGAAACGCATCACTTGATAAATACAAACTTCTCATTACAGAGTCTAAAGTTGATGGAAAATCAGAATGTCACAATTTATCCGACCAAGTGCTTCACCGTGGGGAGCACCGGTGCTGTTTGTAAGGAAGAAGGATGGGTCTGCATTTATGCATCGACTATCGACAGCTGAACCAAGTGACAGTGAAGAACAAGTACCCGCTACCGAGGATTGACGACTTGTTTGGCCAGTTGCAAGGAGCGGCAGTATTTTCGAAGATTGACCTAAGGACAGGGTATCACCAGCTAAGGATTAAGAAGGAAGACATACCTAAGACTACCTTTAGGACGATGTATGGTCATTATGAATTCACGGTGATGCCGTTTGGTTTGACCAACGCTCTAGCTGCATTCATGGACCTGATGCATAGAGTATTTAAGGAGTTTCTGGACAGATTCGTCATATTTTTTATTGACGATATCTTGATTTACTCGAGGAGTGATGCAGAACATGAGGAGCACCTAAGGATTATACTACGGACTCTGAGGGAGCATACGCTCTATGCAAAGTTGAGTAAGTGTGAGTTTTGGCTGAACAGGGTAGCATTCCTCGGTCATGTGGTGTCTGGTGAAGAAATCGCAGTGGATCCTGCAAAGATTGAGGTTGTAACAAATTGGCCTAGACCTACTACGGTCATAGAAGTAAGAAGTTTCTTAGGATTGGCAAGGTACTATAGGCGCTTTGTGGAGAAATCCTCATCAATAACCATCCCATTGACGCGGTTGACGAAGAAGGGGACGAGGTTTGAATGGATTGACAAATGTGATAAGAGTTTCCAAGAGCTTAAACATAAACCGACAACCTCGCCAGTGCTGAGGATTCCATCAGGACTAAGAGGTTATGAAATATACAGTGATACTTTGCTGAAAGGACTAGATTGTGTGTTGATGCAACACGGGAGAGTAGTAGCCTACGCATCCAGACAGTTGAGGCCACATGAGATGAACTATCCAACTCATGACCTGGAGTTAGTAGCGATTATATTAGCTTTGAAAATTTAGAGACATTACCTATGTGGCGAGAAGTTTCAAATCTATACCGACGACTAAAGTTTAAAGTATCTGTTTTCCCAAAAAGAGCTGAATATGAGGCAACGTAAGTGGATGGAACTGCTAAAGGACTATGATTGTGATATCCTATATCACCTTGGGAAAGCAAACAGAGTAGCAGATGCGCTAAGTTGGAAATCGAGCATCGCCTGTCTATTAGTAAAAGGTTGGTCGATGATTGAGAATTTGAGAGATTCTGAGTTGAGACTAGAGGTTAGCTAGTTGTCTAGCTTAATGGCTACATTGAGGGTGGAACCTCAGGTCTAAGAAAGGATAAAGGAATTACAGTCTACGGACCTGGAGATTCAGAAAATTATAGAGAAAGCCGAAATTTCAGGTGTCAGAGGACGGAATTTTGAAGTTCCGAGGACGATTGTGTGTACCAAAGGATGAAGGACTCAAGGAAAGAATTTTATCAGAGGCTCATAGGAGCAACTATAGTGTCCACCATGGAAGTACAAAGTTGTACCAGAATTTGCAATAGCATTATGAATGGAATGAAGGTGGACGTAGCAAAATACGTGGCTAAATATTTGACATGCCAGCAAGTGAAAGCGCATCACTGTAAGGCTGGAGGACTGTTGCAGCCACTGGAGATTCCGGAATGGAAATGGGAGCATATAACTATGGATTTTTTGATGGGACTCCCAAGAAACCAAAGAGGTCACGACTCTATATGGGTAGTCGTGGACAGATTGACTAAGTTCGCACATTTCATCCCAGTGCGAAAGGACTTCGCTATAGATAGATATGTAGAGCTGTACATGAGGCAGATAGTGAGGTTGCACGGGGTACCAGTGACGATTACGTCCGATCGAGATCCCAAATTCACGGTAAATTTTTGAAAAAGTCTGCAAGAAGCCATGGGAACTCGACTGCAGTTTAGTACAACTTACCATCCACAGACGGACGGACAGTCGGAAAGGACGATACAAACGATTGAGGATATGCTACGAGCATGCGCCATTGATTTTAAAGGTGGATGGAAAGACTAGCTGCATTTAGTAGAGTTTGCTTATAATAATAGCTACCAGCAGAGCATCCAAATGGCACCATTCGAAGTACTCTATGGTAGAGCCTATAGAACTCCGATTTGTTGGAGTGAGATTGGAGAAAGGAGTATCACAGGCCCAGAGTTGGTGAAGCAATCGATGGAAGCAGTGAAAATAATTCAGGATAGACTAAGGACGGCGCAGAATCGTCAGAAGAGCTATGCGGATAAGCGGCGCAAGCCCTTGAAATTTCAAGTGGGCGATCACGTCTTCCTCAAGGTGTCACCAATGAGAGGATTATCACGATTCGAAAAGAAAGGGAAGCTGATCCCAAGATATGTAAGCCCATTTGAGATACTAGAGCGAATTGGAACCTTGGCCTACAGGCTTGCCCTGCCGCCTAATCTATCCCAGGTGCACAATGTATTCCATGTGTCGATGCTGCGAAAGTATGAACCAGATTCGACACATGTGCTGGACTACGAAGATGGAAAGGAGCAAATCCTCAAGAATAAGAAGATTCCACTAGTCAAGGTAGTATGGGAGCACCATGGAACTGAAGGTGCCACATGGGAGAATGAAGAGACGATGAGGCGACAGCACCCCCATTTATTTGAGTGATTAAGTGTAATGTAAATTTCGGGGACGAAATTTTTGTAAGGGGGGAAGAGTTGTGACAATCTAATTTTCAGTCAATTTCAGACTCATTAATGAGAAATGAATCTAGAGATGTATTTCAGTCATATCTCACTCGAATCTGATCAATTCGAGTAGACTAACTAAAAGGGAAAGGCTAACGCGAGACATGGTACGTTGACTTAGGGAATTCGAATAGGAAATGATACTTTGACCACAAGGATTGTCGAGGGGATATTTAGAGCCACAAAAGGGCCGATCCAAGAACAATTAAGGAATGTTTTGCGAGTGTCATACGATTGGAGCGCGGGTGATGCCGCTTAACCAAGGTATGATTTGTAAAATTTTCCTAAATCAAATAGTGAAGATCATGACCAAAGAGACTAGTGATACTTACAATTACATGACAACCAAAGCCGTCACGAATTGACGAGCCCTAAATGTGATGAGAATCACAAGGTCGATACGCAAAAAGTCTGCAAAAGCAGTCCATCGGTTCAGGATAGGCCGAAACCACGTATTATAGAGGAAATCATCATAAACGAGTCTTGAAAGATTTGAAATGGAAAATCAAGAATTTCAATGTCATTCGGATTGGTCATCGCCCTATCAAAGATTATTAGAGCGAGAAAAACGACGTTCTGAATGTCAAGATAAAATTACCCTTTTGCCCCTCAAGCTTAAAGCCTTGCCCATGCTTTTAAAGAAGGGCATTTTGGTCATTAAACCCTCCCAAGGCTGCCGAATTCAAGAAGAGAGGAGAGCCATTGGATCACCTATGAATGACACTAGGGACAAGTGTCACAAGATCAATGAATGAGTAGTCTTGTCCAACTTTATACACCAACCATTCAACCATTGACCAAAGGACTTTGAATATAGTCTTCTCACTCTCTCTATCTCCTTACTCATTCGGCCATTCCCACCCAAGAACCATCGAGAACTCACTTCATCTTCTTCTTCCTTCACTGCTCACCGGCGACCAGCTCTAGTCTCTCTGTTCGGCACCCACAACGCCCTCTTCCGGCCACCGCCTGACCGTCGGCCAACTACATAAACATAGATCTACGTCTTGCCGACCTCCTCAAAGTGGAAATGAGGTATTTGGACCACCGAGGAGCTCCGGCCAAGAGTTTTCCCGGAAGCCGATGAAATCAGACTTAAACTGAGGTAGGTTCGAATTCTATTCCCTTAGGAGGCCGAAATGTTGGATTTTTTAGGCCAAATTTTGTGGAGACCTATTAGACATGTATATGAATCTGTGCTATGAAGTTGGGCTTGATTTGATGAAGTTTTGATCTTGAATCGGTCTTGTGAACTTGGAACATAAAACTGCTGGTACTGATCTTGGACAATCCGGCGATGTTCAACGGGATTCCGGCAACCAATCGACCTCAAACTCACGGTGAGCCTCACAAACCCTTAGATAGACATGTTAAGGGGTAGGATGATGATTAAATAATGGATTTAGGAGTAGATTGAGGACCGGTTGTGTTCGGTTTGCACGGAACCGAGAAGGATCGGTTCGGTTCCGGGCAAACCGAATTTGTTGGGCTGATGATGGTTGGATTATGAGACTTAAATTGGTGAATAAGACATGTTAAGGTGATGAGGGTTGTGTTATGGAGGATTATGGTTCATGGATTGAGGAATTGGGCAAAGAAAATTTACGAATTGGTTGAATATTCTAGGTTGTGCGAGGAATCGAACCTTGGGACCGTTTGGCCGAGACTTTGAGACTTGCAAGAAGGAAATTATTGTGGTATTAAACGCAAGGTAAGGGAATCCTAAACTTAGGATAGGAAGATTGGACTTAATTGGGTGAGTCAAGGATTAAATTGATAGATTTATATGAATCTTCCAAAGGGATAGCTATTGATGTGTCCGAAGTGGTTATAGGAGGATTATATGTGTTGTTGATTGTGTTTAAATCATTCGTCATGTATGTGTGTCACTTGATCGCCTCGCATGCCATGAGTTCTTTGAATTGTGCCTGAATTGCACATGTTGTCATGTATAGAAAATGACTTAAAAATAATGGCATGAGCATGACATGGCGGGGCCCTGAGACGTGTGAGACGCGGGGCAAGAGGTGGATACCCTGATACGATGTAATCGCGGGGTGGAGTTGATGGTGTGTGGCGCCTTGATGCGATCTAATCGCGGGGTTGAGATGGCCACGGTCCTTATGCGAATTATTCGCAGGACGGAGGTATGTAGTGATGATATTGGCCTGGAGATTCTTTGGAACCTGTTGCATTTACGCGGGTTGCCAATGACGGTTTGATGCGTTTGCGCAGACCGAGCCTGATGAGATCTAATCGCGGGCTGGAGGATGAGGCAGGCAAGAAGAGGTGGTTGTGGTGAAATGGAAGGATGGGGTGTGCATGAGCATTTGAGTGCGACAAGGTATCATAGTTGCATGCCCATCATCTATGTGTCGCTATTCTTTATTGTATGTGCCTGCATGCTTATAAGTTTGGAAAGTTGGGATAGTTGACTGCCTGAGCGGACGATCCACCTGACCTAGGATAGGACTCTTTTACTGAGATGTATATGTCACCCCTTTGGGGACCCATATTTTTACAGATCCTAAGCCTTAGCTATGTGGCCTATTCGTTTTGGGGATCCCAAGGAGATGACGGCGTATTTTGACGAGTTTTCGGATAGGCAGGGAAACATTTATGTGAGAAAGTGTACGGTTATATGGGTCAACGAGGGTAGCCCGGATTGGAAGCCTCACAGGTTTGAGGCATGGTTCAAGAAGGTTGGAGACGAGACGATTGGGCCGCTGAAGCCCCACGAGGTACCCCAGGAAGTTATACTTGATTGGTGCCAGACTGTTGGGGAGGAGGAGTTACCGGAGGGGTCTGTAATTGGTTTTTGGAACGGACCAGAAAAGACCCCCAATGCTGGACTTTACTGTGGAGGAGGACCAGGTCATTGTCCTAGAGGCGACCGAGGAGGATCTTGCGGAGCCGTCTCATGAGGAGACCATGGAGGACACCATTGAGGTTCCATCAGAGACCTTCTCCGAGTATGAGCCGACGGAGGATGCCGAGGATACCGAGAATTCCAGCAGTTTATCTTAGGTGTTTTAGTTTATTAGCTCGATCTTATGATGGCGACCACTCGACCATTGCTATTTTGGATGCCGATGATGGTCATACATTTTGATGTGCTTATCCTGTCGCCCTTGCCTAGCAGATTGTAGTAGTCAGAGCTTGTACGAACAGTTATTTATAATGTATGACAGCTATTATGCTATCCAGGTCCCACTTAACTTATATTTGTATGGAGATTTATTTGAGTACCGCTTCCGCATGTTTAATAAATATTATCTCTCGACTTGTTTGTGGATCTTGGGACCACGAGAGAGGTGTTGTTTGTTTATAGGGATGTTCGCGTGCTCGAAGGGTTGGGGGCGTGACAATTGGACTAAATTATAATGCAGGACAATTGGATTGAATGTCAAGACTCCTAAAATGCCAAAATCGTAAATTGAAAGTCTCAAAACATATTTTTTTTTTGGCAAATATGTGTTACGAAGGAACACACAAAATGAAACTTGAATTTTCACTTTTCATGGGGTCAGGAAGACAAGGGAATTAAAATAAAAATATTGACTATTTTTCTATATCTTTTGACCTCAAATGCTATTTTTGCTGATTTTTCATATTTTTATGTTTTGCAAAAATTCTAAAAAATGAAAATATAATATAATATATATATTCGTCAAAAATGATTCTGTCATGCCCCGCACCCCGGGCAAGGGCGCGCGACTCCCTACAAGCGTATTGTCGAGTCCTAGGATTCGCATAGCGAGAGATACATAATGAAAGAAGCATGCGTAAGCAAAGTCATATAGTCCTCCGTACAAACATCCATGGAAACCTGGATAGCGAGAACATAACATATATACATAACATTCCATGAGTTCGTACAAAAGCGTAGGAAAACTAGTCCTACAGATGGGTCGGGGGAACGGTATTGCGACAAAAGACAACCATAACAAGCCCTCAAGAGAAACTAGCCTACGAGACCATCATAAAAAAAAAAAAACTACAGCAAGTTAGAAACCTCAGCTAGGACAGCTCGGTATGCACAGAATCGAAACAGGGCATTTTTGGCTTTGTGCATATCTCATTCAATGAGCCCATAATTCAATCTTAATCCTAATTTATCCACTAATCTACTTGTTAACACCTAGTTCTACATGTTGGGAAGCCTAACCGAAAATTTGAAGTCAAAGCGACGCCTAATGGTCCACGAACGGCGGCGGTTCCTCCAAGTCTTATTCCAACCAGTTTTTGCCCTTCAATCACAACACCATTTTGGTGTCAAAACTTCATCAAATTCACCCAAAATCTTTACCACAAATCAATATACGAGTACCCTAGATGTCTACAAAATTTTCCCGGAAATTTGAGACAAATCGATGTCCTACGGAGCTCAAATGGTGACTTACCTCCAGCTGTGACGGATTCTGTCGACTCTCGGGAGAACGGCTAGCCGGAGCTCCTCAGTGAGTCAAACGCTGAACTACCACTTGGAGATGGTCGGCAAGAGGATGAAGAAGGTGAGGTGGCCGGATCGACGGCTGGAAGTCGCCGAAGGTGGGGTTCAAGATTGGCGAAGGGGATAGGCAAAACCTAGTAAGCCTAGCTGGTTCAGCGGAAGAAGAAGAAGAAGAAGTGATGAAGATGAAGACCAAAGGGAGGTGATTCTCGGCTAAAAGAAGAAGAGGAATAAGCTATACACCACTTTAGCTTGCTCAACACAACGAATGGTAGGTTAAAATTGAGTTATTAAATGCCAATTGAGCATCTAATGATGCTTGTCCATATGTCCATCAAGTCTTCATCCAAGGGCTGTCGTTTTTCTAAATTTTCGGCAGCTATAGAGGGGGGGTGTCATTGACCAAAATGCCCTTATCCATTTGTTAAGGCAAGGTTAAGACTTGAGGGGCAAAATGGTAATTTCACCCTCGACGTTCAGAACGTCATTTTTTTTTTCTAATTCAAATTTACTTCAATGAAGCGACATCCAATCCAATTATAATGTTGAAATTTTTTATTTTCCATTTTCTAATTCCGAGACTTGTCTCAGAATCGTTTCTTTGTCAGATGTGATTTTAGTCTATCTCGAACTGAAAGGCGGCTTTTGTAGACGTTACACGTATCGGCTTTGTGATTCATATCACACTTAGGGCTCATCAGTTCATGGCGACCTTGGTTATCATTTAATTGTGAGGGTCTATTACTAGCTACGACAGTCTCGATTTAGGAAAATTTTACAAATTATACATTGGTTAAGCGGTATCACCCACCTTCCAATCGTATAATGCTAGCAATGCATTCCTTAATCATTTTTTGATAGGCCTTTTTATGGTTCTAAATGTCCCCTCGATAATCCTTATAGTCAAAGTGTCATTTCCTATTTGAGTTCCCTAGGTCCACGTACCTTGTCTCGCGTTAGCCTTTTCCTTTTGGTCAGTTAACTCGAGATTGATCAGATTCGAGCAAGATACGACTGAAACACATCGTTAGATATATTCTCATTAATAAGTCTCGAAATAATAGAAAAAATCAGAATGCCACAACTTTTCCCCCTTACAAAAATTCCGTCCTCGAAATTTACAATAAACCCATCTACTCAAACAAATAGGGGTATCGACACCTCATCGTTTCCTTGCTTTCTCAGGTAGCGCCTTCGGTTCCATGGTGCTCCCATACGACTTTGACCAATGGAATCGTCTTATTTCTTAAAATCCGCTCCTTTCGATCTTCGATCCTGATTGGCTTTTCAACATAGGATACCCTGTCATCCACTTCGATAACCTCGTAATCCAGTACATGCGTCGGGTCTGGCTCGTTCTTTCGTAGCATTGACACATGGAAGACGTTATGTACTTGGGACAAGTTAGGCGGTAAGGCAAGCCTTTAGGCCAAGGTCCCAATTCGTTCCAAATCTCAAAAGGTCCTACCTACCTTGGACTTAGTTTCTCTTTCTCTCCAAATCGAGATAATCCTCTCATTGGCGACACCTTAAGGAAAACATGATTGCCTACTTGAAACTCTAGAGGCTTACGTCGTTTATCCGCATAACTTTTCTAACGACTCTGTGCTATTTTTAGCCAATCCCGGATTATCTTCACCGCTTCCACCGATTGCTCTACTAACTCTGGGCTTGTAATACTTCTTTCTCTAACTTCGTCCCAACAAATCGAGGTCCTGCAAGCTCTTCCGTAAAGCGCTTCAAAAGGTGTCATTCCAATATTCTGCTGATAACTGTTATTATATGCGAACTCCACCAAATGCAGTTGATCCTCCCATCCACCTTTGAAGTCTATCACGCACGCTTGTAATATATCCTTGAGCGTCTTAATTGTCCTCTCCGATTGTCCGTTCGTATGCGGATGGTATGCCGTACTAAATTATAATCGAATTCCCATGGTATCTTGAAGACTCTTCCAGAAGTTAGCTGTGAACTTGGGATCTCTGTCTGATGTAATCGTCACGGGTACTCCATGTAGTCTCACTATCTGCCGCATATACAATTCGACATATCTATCCATCGCAAAGTCCTTTCGCACTGGAATGAAATGCGCAGACTTGATCAATCTATCCACGACTACCCAAATAAAATCGTGACCTCTCTGGTTCCTTGGTAATCTCATTACGAAATTCATAGTCACGTGCTCCCATTTCCATTCAGGAATCTCCAACGGCTGTAGCAATCCACCAGGCTTATAGTGTTGCGCCTTCACCTGTTGACACGTTAAGCACCTTGCTACATTTTTTGCTACGTCTACCTTCATCTCGTTCCACCAATAATGCTGACGTAAGTTCTGGTACATTTTCGTGCTACATGGGTGGATACTATAATTATTTCTGAGAGCCTCTGACAACATCCTTTCTCTAAGCTCTTCGTCCTTTGGTACGCATAGACGCCCTCGAAATTTCAAAATTCCATCCTCTATCACTTAGAACTCTGGCTTCCTTTTCGTCGCACTCATCTCCAGGATTTTCTGAATTTCTGGGTCCGTCGGCTGCAAGGCTCTTATGCTTTCTTGGATCTCGGGTTCTATCCTCAGTGTGGCTACTAAACTGGATAGCTAACAGACTTCCAATCTGAATTTAGAATCTCTCAAATTTTCAAATAACGACCACCCTTTTACCAGTAGATAGGCAATACTCGATTTCCGATTGAGTGCATCTGTAACTTGGTTCGCTTTCCTAGGATGATATAATATGTCACAATCGTAATCCTTAAGCAGCTCCATTCATCGGCGTTGCTTCATGTTCAGTTCCTTATGGGAAAATAGATACTTCAGGCTTTAGTGGTCCGTGTAAATCTGGAATTTCTCGTCACACAAATAATACCTCCAGATCTTCAGAGCAAAGATGATTGCTGCCAGTTCCAAATCATGAGTCGAATAATTCATCTCGTGCGATCTCAGTTGTCAGGACGTGTAGGCAATCACTTTTCCATGTTGCATTAGCACACAGCCCAATCCCTTTAACGAGGCATCGCTGTATATCTCATAGCCTCCAAGTCCTAATGGAATCGTTAATACCGGTGCGGTCGTCAACCGATGTTTAAGCTCTTGAAAGCTCCTTTCACACTTATCCGTACATTCAAACTTCGTTTATTTCTTAGTCAATCTCGTTAGTGGAATGACTATAGATGAAAACTTCTCCACGAAACGTTTGTAATACCCTGCCAATCCTAAGAAACTCCGAACTTCCGTGATCGTAGTAGGCCTAGGCCAATTCATGACAGGTTCGTTCTTCGCAGGATCCATCGCAATTCCTTCTCCATATACCACATAGCCAAGGAATACCACTTTATTCAGCCAGAACTCGCATTTACTAAACTTAGCGAAAAGCGAATGCTCCCTTAGGGTTTGCAAGACAATCCTCAGATGCTCTTCGTGTTCTTCGCTACTCTTTGAGTAAATCGGGATATCGTCAATAAAGACTATAACAAATCTATCCACGAATTCCTTGAACACCCGATGCATCAAGTCCATAAATGCAGCTGGAGCATTGGTCAATCCAAAAGGCATCATAGTGAATTCGTAGTAACCATACCTTATCCTAAAAGTGGTCTTAGGTATGCCTTCCTTCTTAATTCTCAATTGATGATACCCGGTCCTCAAGTCAATTTTTGAGAATACCACAACTCCTTGCAATTGATCAAATAAGTCATCAATCCTCGGTAGTAAGTACTTATTATTTACAGTCACTTGATTCAACTGTCTGTAGTCAATACATAAACGCAAGAACCCATCTTTTTTCCTCACAAACAACACTGGCGCTCCCCACGGTGAACCACTCGGTCACATAAATTCTTTATCCTGTAATTCTTACATTTGTACCTTTAATTCCTTCAGTTCTAATAGGGACATCCTATAGGGTGCCTTTGAGATCGGCTCCGCTCCGAGAGCTAACTCAATCACGAATTCTATTTCTCGTTCTGGTAGCAACCCTGGTAATTCTTGGGGAAAAATGTCAGGAAACTCACGCATTACCGGAATGCTTTCTAGTTTAGGCTCCTCGGTAGTCGTGTTCATAACTGCGACTAAATATGCCTGACATCCTGTAGTCATCAGCCTTGTCGCTTCAAGAGACGAGACTAAAGGAATCGAAGTTCCTCCTCGATTTTCCACAAATTCAAAACTAGGACGACCCTCCGGATAGAAACGGATTATCCTACTACCACAATCAACTACTGCCCTTTACTTACCCAACCAATCCATTCCTATGATCACATCAAAGTCATACATGGGCAACACAACCAAGTCTATACTCTCTTTACTACTGCCAATTACGATTTTACAATCAGCACTGCCCAACGAAACCAACACGTTATTCTTCAACGAAGTAGCAACATGCAAAATCACACTCAACGGTTTCAACTCCATATAAACTAAATTAGCAAAGCGAGCAAACACAAATGAGTGTAATGTGCCAAGATCAAACAAAGCATAGGTAGTTTGGTCACACAAATAAACCGTACATGTGACCACATCAGGCGCTTCTTCCACTTCCCTACATGCCACTACATAGACTCTTCCCTAAGTTAGGGGTCGATTCTGGTCAATCTGGGGAATGGCAGTTGACGGTCCTGCTTGTGATCGTTGCCCTTGAGGTCTATTTATTGGGGCTTGGTTCGGGCAAGTCCTCATCTGATGGTCCATCTAACCACATTTGAAGCACTCTCCAATCCTTGCCGGACAAGGTCCGTTATCATGCCTTCTGCCACAGAGGCGGCAACTTCAGTTCATTGGGTTCGGTGGCTTCACTATGTTCTTTCTTACTGAAGGGACGAAGCGTCTATTCCATAGGTCTTTTGCCAGCCTAGTGGTTATCTCTGAATGAACTGAACCGCAATCCAGATGCGGCATTCCTCTCCTTTGGGTCCCTCTCGATCATCCGTCCTTGTTCATATATTTTTTTATAGGTCCTCAGGTTAAGAGCTATCATTTGGCTGCAAAGTTCAGGCCTCAATCCATCCGGAAATCTCCGTGCCTTCTCTAGGGAATCCTCTACCGATCGGGGCGCATACCTTGACAATCTGGAGAACTCAGCTTCATACTGTCCACTTTCAGGTGATTCTAACGTAACTGTAAGAACTCCACTTGCTTCCTTTCTCGAGCGATCTCAAAGAAGTACTTGTTATTGAATGTCGTAGTAAAGGTATTCCAAGTCAAAGTTGTTCCTTCTGGAAAGACTCTATTCTTGGTGGCAGTCCACCAGTCATTTGCGATGCCTTCCAATTGATACACTGCCAGTAGTACCTTTTCTTCGTCCGCGCATCTCAAGACTCCAAAGGCCTTCTCAAGTTTCTCGATCCACCTTGGCGCCAACTCAAGGTCTCCAGCCCCATCGAACTGGGTTGGCTTTAGCTTGATAAATTGTTCGTCCAGTTGGCCCATCTGCCTGGCCACAACAACTTCCTCTTGGGCATTTCCTACCTCATTGCCCTGGTCATGATCGTCGTTGTTTTCATTGCCTCCATTATTGTCGTTATTAGCATTGACGGCAGCTATCGCGACTCCTACCGCTTAAGCTATGGTAGCATCCCTATCTTGGGTCTACTGTCGATGAGGTCGTCAATCCTTTCTAGTGCTCTCAGCACTTCATCCATGCTCGGGTCTTTCCGCCACAGGTGGCCTCGAACTAGAGGCTCCACTCCTGGGTCTTCCAAGTCTTCTGAGCGGATTACTCATTCTAGTATACTTTTACTACGCCTGGACCACCATAATTTCACCACGAAATTAGTGACTTATTCATCTAATCAAGTCCGGCAATACTAAACTAGGTCTGAAAGAAGCAGTCATAACATAGCAACCTCCTATACAACTATTTCCAGAGGCACTTCCATGAACAGTCCATGGCCATTCCTCAATTCCATTCACTCCAACAGTTCACCAAAACTAGCTATGATCATTTACTCAACAGACCAAAATTCAGAATTGACTTTCAGGGCTAAACATGGAACTTAATCCTCATAAATCACCACAATCTTGTCAAGACCAAACGTCAATCACATGCGCCAAGTCATATGCCATGCATTTAGTGCCTAATTCTAACGAGTCTTCTAAGATCTCGCTATCCATCCTGTCCCAACTTACTCTTCCTTATTACTCAAATCCTCAATCAACTTTGGATTGAGCTTACCTTGCTCTGATACCAAGCAAGCCGGGATGTCAAGGCCCGTACCCCGAGCACGGGCGCGCAACTCCCTGCAAGCATGCTCTCGAGTCCTAGGATTCGCATAGCAAGAGGTGCATAATGAAAGAAGCATGCGAAAGTGATGTCATATAGTCTTCCGTACAAATATCCATGGGAACCTAGATAGTGAGAACATAACATATATATATATATATATAACATTCTATGAGTTCGTACAAAAGCGTAAGAGAACTAGTCCTACTATGGGTCGGGGTAACGGTTTTGTAATAAAAGACAACAATAACAAGTTCTCAAGAGAAACTGGCCTACGAGACCATCATAAAAAAAAAAAAACTACAGCAAGTTAAAGACCACTAAGTCGAATTGTTGGAATCGTCAGTCTCATCGGCATCCTCGATAGGCTCATAGTCTGAAAAAGTCTCAGAACGTGCATCAACGGTATCCTCCATTGTGTCGTCCTCCCGTTCGCCCTCTGAGGTGTTGATCTCAATCACCTCAACCGTATCCTCCATAGTAGGGGTCTTCTCGGGTATGTTCCTTGAGACAGCGATAGACCCTTAAACCTCTATCGAATCCCGAGTGGAATGACACCGGCTAGGGTCAGCTCGGTAAGATACCTCCGAGGCCTTCAGTGGACCAGTGATAACTTCACCTACCCTACGAAACCAAGCCTAAAACATATGTGGTATCCACTCGTCTCTACCCTCATCGACCTAAACCACAGTACTCTTCCTAACATACACGGTACCCCTATCATCCGAGAACTCCTCAAAATAAGTGGTCATCTCCTTAAGGTCACCTAGTCGGGTTAGCAGCATCCTCACGGCTTAGGATCTGAAAATATGATCCCACGACGGGGTGAGATTCACATCCCAGTAAGACAGGTCCTAACCCTAGGTCAGGTTGACAGTATACTCAGATGAATGCAAACAATGAACAAGAATATGCACTCAGCAATATAATGCACTCATCAGTCAATATACCATAGAGATGCAAGTGTTCGTCAACCACACAATAATAGCATCATATCATGTCAATCAAGTCAGGCATGGCGATACTAAATCAAGCCACAGATTCCACCCTTCCAACTTCCTCAAAATTTACACCCGGTTTTAAAACGCCTCAGGCTCAGTTCGCGTAATTATGCCTCAGACCATCTAATTGACAAATTCGCGTAAACACATTAGTTTTTTTAATTTCATTCGAGGTTTGTGTCGACACATATTAAGTCTCGTCCCGCTTCTCAACGTATCAGGACATTGGCCATTTCAACCCCGCGTCTCAATGCATCAGGGTACAGTTCAATACAACCTCGCGTCTCAATGCCTCAAGGTATCACAAGTTTCTCAAACATGGCAAACATTCATTTCAATTCAAGACTTCATGATCAAGTACAAGCTCATGCAACGAGCAAAATATTTATGGCATGCGAGACAGTCAAATTCATCATTCAAACGTGATAATCAACTAATGGCATATGCATCTATTAAGCATTCAAGCAATCACCAATCCACGATAATGGACCTTGGACAAACGTACAATAATCTCACGAAAATTCACCAAATTCACCACTAACTCATCTAGTCAAGTCCAATCTTCCTAGCCCAGGTTTAGGAACTTCTTACCTTGAGCTTAAATCGACAAAAATCATTCTCTAAGCACTTCAAAGGTTCGGCCCTAAAGAGTCCAAAATAGGGCAGCCGTCCACCTAAGATAATTCAATCCATTTCATCAATTTTTCCTTGTCAAATCCTCAAATGACCAAGCGTAAACCTCAATTACATATCCATTGACATTCTAATGCACCTCAAAGACGAATTTCGAGCTCGACGACACCATGAATAGCCCCTAAAGTTTCGGTATGCACAGAACCGAAACAGGGCATTTTCGGCTCTGTGCATATCTCACTCAATTAGCCCATAATTCAATCTTAATCCCTAATTTATCAACTAATCTACTTGTTAACACCTAGTTCTACATGTTTGGAAGCCTCACCAAAAATTTGAAGTCAAGGCGATGCCGAATGGTCCACGAACGATGCCGATTTCTCCAAGTCTTCTACCGGTCAGTTTCTACCCTTCAATCACAACACCATTTTGGTGTCAAAACTCCATCAAATTCACCCAAAATTTTTACCACAACTCATTATATGAGTACCCTAGATGTCTACAAAATTTGGCCAAAAATTGAAGACAAATCGAAGTCCTACGGAGCTCAAACAGTGACTTACCTCCAGCTGCAACGAATTCCGTCGACTCTCGGGAGAACGGCTGGCCGGAGCTCCTCAGTGGGTCAAACATCGAACTACCACTTGAAGATGGTCGGCAAAAGGATGAAGAAGCTAAGGGTGGCCGGCTCGACCATTGGAAGTCGCCGGAGGTGGGGCTCGAGATCAGCTAAGGGGACGGGCAGAACATGGTCGTCGTGGCTGGTTCGGCGGAAGAAGAAGAAGAAGAAGAAGTAATGAATATGAAGACCAAGGGGAGGTTATTCTCGGCTGAAAGAAGAAAAGGAAGAAGCTATACACCACTTTAGCTTGGTCAACACAATGAATGGTAGGTTAAAAGTGAGTTATTAAATGTCAATTGAGCATCTAATGACACTTGTCCATATGTCCATCAAGTCTTCATACAATGGCTGTCATTTTTCCAAATTTTCGATAGCTATAGAGGGGGTGTCAATGACCAAGATGCCCTTATCCATTTATTAAGGTAAGATCAAGACTTGAGGGGCAAAATGGTAATTTCACCCTCGACGTTCGGAACGTTATTTTTTTTCTAATTCAAAATTTCCTTTGATGAGGCGACGTCCAATCCAATTATAACGTTGAAATTATTGATTTTTCATTTTCTTATTTTGAGACTCGTCTCAGAATCGTTTCTTTGTTAGATGTGATTTTAGCCTATCCCGAATTGACGGGCAGCTTTTGCAGACGTTACGCGTATCGACTCTGTGATTCATATCACACTTAGGGCTCGTCAGTTTATGGCGACTTTGGTTGTCATGTAATTGTGAGGGTCTATTACTAGCTCCGACGGTCTCGATCGTCATTGTTTGATTTAGAAAAAATTTTCAAATTATACATTGATTAAGAGGCATCACCCGCGCTCCAATCGTATAACGCTAGTAATGCATTCCTTAATCGTTATTAGATCGGCCTTTTATGGCTCTAAATGTCCCATCGACAATCCTTATGGTCAAAGTGTCATTTTCTATTTGAGGTCCCTAGGTCCACGTACCTTGTCTCGTGTTAGCCTTTTCCTTTTTGTTAGTTAACTTGAGATTGATCAGATCCGAGTGAGATACTACTAAAGTACATCGTTAGGTATATTTTCATTAATAAGTTTCAAAATGACTGGAAAAATCAGAATGACACAGATTCCTTGGGCTTGGTCAAGGCTACCAAGTTGATTTTACAATTTTTCAACTTTTTATGAATTTTTCAAAAATAAACTAAAAAAGACTTATCTGAAATCATGTGTCAACAATGAGGTACTAAGTATACAAATCTCAAAGCTTTCTCTATCGACTTGTCAACATTTAAACATTAAAGGTAAACCTTTCATGGTCGCTCCACAAGAAAAGAATGAGGTAAGAAATGTAAATGAGGCTTCGATATGCCCCGATAAGGAAAAGTGGGATCAAATCAAATTTAAGAACTGGTTGATCTTCCGAATGGACACAAATCCATTGGGAATAACTGGGTTCTCAAAAGAAAAGGTAAAGCTTATGGCTCGATTTAGAGATGAAGTCAATGTGATCAAATCAAATATAGGAAATGATTGATCTTTCGAATGGACACAAATCCATTGAGAACAAGTGGGTTCTCAAAAGAAAGCGTAAAATTGATGGCTCAATTGAGAGATATAAGGCCCATCTTATGGTAAATGGGTACAATCAAATAGAAGAACTGATTATGAAGAAGTTTCTTTCTTCTATGGTGAGATTACCTCAATTCACCTTCTTTTTTGCAATGGTGATTAGTATGGATCTTGCATTACATCAAATAGATGTAAAGACTGTGATTCTCAAAGGAGAATTAAAAGAAGAGATTTATATCAAACAACCCGCTGGGTTTGTTACATAGGCCAAGAGCAAAAAGTACATCGATTTTTGATATCGATGTATGGCTTCTTGCATTCTTCGAGACAACAAGTACATAGTTTTTAGTAATGCCGTAGTGGCATATGGTTATGTAATGATTAATGAGGATCATTGCATATATATCAAAAGATACAAAGATCAATATGTAATCTTATTATTATATATTGACGATTTACTAATTGCTAGGAGCAATATGGAGTTTAAATACAGTCAAGAATTGGTATATTCCAATTTTGAGACAAAAGATATAGGTGAATTTGCACACATTCTTGAAATTAAGGTTTCAAGATATTGCTCAAAGAGATTGTGATCTCTTTCACAAGAGACTTATATAGATAAAGTCCTTGAATGATTTTGTATGCAATATTGTAAACCCAAAGATACTCATATTGCAAAAGATGAAGGACTGAGCCACGGAATGTGTCTTGAGACTCCACAAGCAAGTGAATAAATGAAATGTGTTCTATATACTAGTGATGTCGGAAGCTTAATGTATATTGTGATGTGTACAAGACCTGATATTTATTACATAGCTAGAATGGCATGCTTACCACTCTAATACATGCCAATCACGTTGGTAGTAAATGCTTACCAAACTGAGGCTCCGTTATTCCGTGAAAAATAAAAAATATATGTTTATAGAAATAATTGCATGCATGACTTGAAATGGTAGTAAATGAAAAATATTTCCATTTAACAATAATAATTTGCGTCTAAATATTGATGTAGATGATAAAAAAAAAAATTTGCATTCATTCATTATTTTAAGCGGTTAGTTTTTGAAAAAATAATTTTCAAATTACTTATTTTTCACAAAACAATCCGAGCCTTAATTCAAAACAGTTTTCTCTCTCCTCTCTAATCGCTTTGCCATCTCCTCGACATCGGTAAAAGTACACTTTTAGTGCCAAAAGTTGCGTACGAAGGTCACTTTGGTATCAAAAGTTTCAAACGGATTACTTTAGTATCAAGTTTTTTGAAAAAAGATTAGTTTAGTGCTAAATCTGATTCAGTCCGTCGGAAAGCTCACGCGGCGTTATTTTATGAATGAATGAAGTCAACATGGTCGTCCGAGAGTCTAATCAGCAGCACAAAACCTTCACGACGTCGTTTTGGACATGGTTCTCCAAATAAGAACCCTAAATCAACTGATTGAATGAAACAAATCCCCAATTAGAAACCCAAGCCCCAATTTCGATTTGCCCCAAAGAAATCACAAGGCATACTGCATATGGAGGGCTTCACGAGCGACTTCAGCAGTGCTTCAACCCCTAAATTAGCCATTTCAAGAAAATTTCCAATTTCAAAGCAACATAACCCCAATTTGGGTTTATCCCAAAAAAAAAAAAAGACAACTGGCGAATGCAACGGCGAATGATGAGTAATAGAGGTGAGCAAATCAGACCACCGGGATCGGGACTGCTCGGATGGAATGGGAACCGATGGTCCGGTTCTCGACTCTAAGGTCCTCTAGGACCGGACCGCCTGGTTTGGACCAATCGATTTTTTTTTTTCCAAACTCTCTGGGAATAGAGCCAGTGAACTGATTGAATGACACATATACAACCCTCGGTCAACTAACAAATCCCGGTATGCTTCCATTCAAATAATTTCCAGCTAAATTCAAAACCTCCAAATCGGCAAAGTTCGATGCCGATATGGACAGTTCACTCGAAAACAGGTTATACCCAAGATTGAGCACGCTCAAATTCTTCATGCCAACAAACTGAGCTGGCAAAGATCCACTAAATCAGTCCCCCTCCAATTCAAGGACTTCCAACTTCTCCATTCCCCAGATTTCAACAAACAATTCACCATACATTCCATTAAAAGGAAGTGCTAAAACCCTGAGCTCACTAAGATTAGCAATCAAAGGCAACAATTTCCCTTCCAATTTCTAATTCCCACCACTTCCCAAACAATTCCCCCTAAAACCCTGAGTTGGGTAAGCTTATCTATCAAGGACCGATTCATCGAAATCACCCCAAACGGCGATGAAGGAGAAAGCCAAGAACAGGAAGAAAGTGGGTTTGACGGCGATGATCGGCAGCAATCGAAAAGTGGAATAACCCATCTCCAAACACCCAAAAGTGTGTTCAAGACCTGAAAAGCAAATTCATCGTCATCTTCTTGATCGATTGACTTATCGCTCGTAGTGTAGTCATGTTCGATCCTTAAAACCGCCATAGAACCGGACTGTTGGTCCGATCCAGTTCCCCAATCCAAAAAATTAAGAACTGAGACCATCAGACCGGACCAGACTGAGAACCGATCACCCCTAACGGCCAATGAGCGACGGGACTGTAAAGGGGAATGAGTAGGAGACGACGGAGCGAACTTCGGCTTCTCTTTCTCAAAAGAGACGACTGAAACTTTGGCTTCTGTTTGGGAAAGGAGCAGATGACGTCGTGAGGGAGGCAAATCAACATATTCATTCACGAAAATGACGTTGTTTTGAGAAGTGGTGCCACGTCGGACTATGCGGCGTCGTTTTATGAAGTCTAGGTGGATAGATTTCCCCAAAAATTTCCAACTCAGCAAAAAATTTCAATTCAAAAAAGCCACGTATTATTTTTAACCGAAATTTCTCATCGTAGGTGGACATGGCCATGGGCCGTGAACCTTCAGTTTCGGTTTAGGAACCAGTGGTTTCGATTCATGGAAATGCTTGAACCAAAATCAACCCGTGAATGGGAGGTCCCAGTTATGGGCTAATTTCGATTTCGATTTTTAAAAATTAATTTTTAAATAAAAAATTATAAATTATAATCAAGTTGTACATTATAATCAAAGTTGAAGGAAAAATTGGAGGGAGAAGGGGATTGAACTTAATGAATTATCATTAAGCACCTACATATCTCCTTGAGGATAGAAGAATGAAAACTCATGTAGTACTTTTACCTTTGATAACCGCAACTTATTTCATCGTCAATCGTCGTTACCCGTTGTGATACCCATGGCAGTGGCATCTCCACCATCATCATTGAAGAATTCATCATCTCGATCCAGCTCTTGTTGCCAAAATCTAGCCTTTATCGAGTCATCAACACAAGCTTGAGCCTCTACAGTATTTGGATTTAATCTTAAATGGTAGGTGTCCAAAATTAATCCTACAACGCTAAATGTTTGTTCAACTGTAACTGTTGAAGAAGGGGCTGCTAACATTTGGATTTTTAACGTTTTGGAAAAAAATTTGGAATCTGGTCTTGCAATGAAAGCGAAAACTAGGTAATCGATTAAATGACTCTTCTATCACTCTAGAATTTTGAAATCTGTGTCGTGTTCGAAATCAAGGAACTCAAAAGAAATAGTTAAATAGTTTTCTAATTCGCAAATATTACTTGTTGCTCCCTTTTGTCTTTTTTTTTTTCCTACTCATGTGCATATCGAACCATCTACTAAGTCTACCACCCTCCTCGCTTTGTGAGGCACTAGGTTGGGAATATTCACTATCACCTAAACTATATTTAATGCAAAATTTATTATATAATGCAACTATAGCGTCTTTAACCTCTCCTTGTATAGTTTTAATGTCTACTTTTTTCATTCAAATGTAAATAATCATAATAATAAACGATAAGATAATCATATAAATTATCTAATTTAGTACGTGGATCGAAAATAATAGCAACCAAATAAACAAGAGAAATGCTGAGATAGTAATTCAACCATTTTTCTCGCATTGCTATATTAATTTGACTTAATTGAGCATCATTTTCATAATCACAAAAAACACTAACAATGTTAACACACTATTAAAAATAAATACATAGTATAATAATAAACATTAGATAAAGTATAAGTAGCATCATTAAAAACTTTCAAAAAATCTATAAAAGAAAATTGCAAACATCCCAATCTTGCGGGAATAAACTAATTTCGGAAACATTATTCGAATAAACGCACATAATAAATCTTTACAATCAAAAGATTTATGAAGTAATTCGTAGGTAGAATTCCAATGAGTCGAAATATCTTTTGAAAATATTTTTGCTTTTTTTCATTTTGTTTACAAAATCTGCCCCATCTTTCATAACTTGTGTGACATTCCGAATTTCGACCCCTCTCAAGGCTATGGAATGGAAAGATATCGATCGGTGTATTTCAGTTATAACTCGCTCAAAATTGGCAACTCTCGAGTTGACTGACTGAAAGGGAAAGAATAACGCGAGGATGGGTACGTGAACTTAGGAAATTCGAATACGAAACAACAGGATTATCGAGGAGATATTTTGGGCTAGCAGAGATCAATCTAGAAACGATCATGGGATACTTTGCTAGCATTATACGGTTGGGGCGTGGGTGATTCCGCTTAACCAATATATAATTTGCGAAAATTTCCTAAATCGAATTTCGATGATCATGACCGTAGGAACTAGTGATAGACCCTCGCAATCACATGATAACCAAAGTCGCAACGGCTTGAGAAATCTTAAAGTCGACACGCATAGCGCCTGCAAGAGTCACCCATCAATTGGAGATAAATTGAAATTACAATCGACGAGAACTCGACATGGACTTGGCCTCAGAATTAGGTATCGAACATTGTGGAATTACGACATTTGGAAAAAGAATTGAACGTCGCCTCATCGAGAGTAATTAAGATTTGAAAAGTAAAATCTGGACTGGAGGTGGAAAATTACCCTTTTTGCCCCTTAAAGATATTCTTTCCTCTAAAATTAAGCAAGGGAATTTTAGTCTTTTGTCTTCCCCTATAGTGGCCGAATAGTTGAGAATACAATGGTCATTTGAGCCTAGAGATTTTTATGAGGAAAAGACAAGAGCATTAATTACATTAGTCAAATCTCATTTGCCTAATCTAAGCCTAGTCTATGACAACCATTACATCTCTCTCTCTCTTCCTTTGGCTAAAGGATAAGCCACTCTCTCTTCTTCCTCTTCCACCATTTGGCCGAGCAACCCCTTCTTCTTCAAACTCTCTCTCAAAACTCTCTCTCTCTTGGATTTCTCTCTTGCCCACTTCCAACCACCTCCACTGTTCTGGCCATAACTTCTTCGTCCATTATCCGATTGAGACGAGCTATCTACCAATAGAAATATCTTTCTCTTGCCGTTCCAACAAGGTATTATGCGCCCAAATCCACCAAGCCGTTTGTTCCGTAGAGCCGTTTGAATGAGAAAAGATCATTGTACAACCTTGTTCCGACCCAAGGAGCTCTATGATGGAATTTCGAGCTCATTTCTCCCCAATATTTGGTAAGACCACTTCTCAAGCCTAGTTAAGACATATACCTTTATGTCCAAGAAGTTGGGTTGGATTTTGATGAGTTTTAATAGCTGAATCTTCATGGTCTTCAAGAGGATAGAAACTACCCCACCGGTCAGACTTGAAACCGTGATTCCTTGAGGATCATTAAGGCTTTGATTTGCTTGGAAATCGTCGGTAAGCCATCCTAAGGCGTAGTATTATGTGTTAACAAGATGTGTGTGGGCTACAATGGAGTTTAGAATGATTTTTAACGGTTGATTTCTTGTGGACTCACCGAGGACAGAATCTATCCAACCAAACAGGTTTAGAAGCCGTTGCACATTTGAGGTCCGTCGAGGCATTGCTTGACTTGAAAATTATTGGTAAGCCTCCTTAGAACATAGTACTACATGTTAGCAAGAATTATGTGAGTTGGATTAGAATTTCATGGCTGGTTATGCAGGGTTTTCTCTAGGACAGAAACATTTCCTTGCACCAGTCAGTTTTGGAATCGAGAATTGTGGCCGCTCTTGGTGGACTTTGTCGGCTTGATTTTGTGGTAAGACGACGTCTAACCCTTTGTTAGGGTGTTGAGTTATTAATAGATGAATTGTGGTTGAAATTGAAAGTGTTTAAAGGGCTGATTTTGAGGTGAAACACGTTAGAGACCAAGAGCCGTGTAAATCTATTTCTAGCGTGCACTGATTTTAAAATGGCTCGTTCTAGGTCATTCGGTATCCAAATTGAGCTCCTTTTTCGCTCACATATCCATAAGACGATGAGAGACAAGATTCTAAAAGTAGATTTCTCAAAAAGTCAGTAGATCAATGCCAGTTTATTCGAGACTGAATCTGGTCGTGGAAGGCCAAAAGTGGACTGCTTGATGCCGCGATATTTCGTCGATCATTTTATGGAATTGCTTGGTCTAAGCTCGAGGTAAGTTATTCTTAAACCTTTATTAGGATGTTATGTTACTAAATGACGACTTTTTGAGTTGGAATAAAAGGTTTTATGGATTGATTTTGTGAGAAGCGCGAGGAAACCCAATACTGCCCTATTTTGATTAATTCAACTTGAGTGATTTCATGGCATGAAACTTGTGAAATCAAGGCTGAATTGAGGCGTCTAATCTGGTCATGGAGTGGGAATGGACCTTTTGGCATGTTTTATGAAAATTCCTATTTAGTCGAGTGTATTGAGGAGCTCGTGACTAATGTCAACCCTTGGGTTTCGTGAAATGACCATGTTCATTAATTTGTCCGAGGCCTTTTGAATTGATTCGAGTGATGCATGTGCTTGACTGAGAATTTTGTAACGTGAAATATGTTTGGTCCAGTTGATGGACATTTGAAATGAATGCCTTGAATATGCGAAAAATACTTCAATTTTATGAGTTTACTTTTGATTAAAAATTGAGGCTTGAAATTATTTTCAAATGAAAACTGAGGCTTTTATAACTGGTTTTATGAATAAATGGCGTGTGGGATCACCAATAGAAATTATATGTTCACTCATGTGTGGAATCGCCAAAAAATTATATTTTGGCCAACGTATTGGGATGGAGTTACTCGCATTTGACATAACGAGGTCGTGCGGCTAGAGAGTCTCATAGTGACACGATTTATCTTGTTTGAAAATGGGCATCGAGAGTCGTATGATGATCGAATCATCTTTAGGTTTGGACACAAGAGTCTCATATGGACCGACGGGTCATATGGAGATTGAATCGTCTCGCAGCCCCAAAGTGGGCGGCCTAGGATGGGCGAATATGGAAAGATCTATTTTTCGGAAAAATCAAGAATGATTTTGAGAAATTAAATATGCCTCATATTTTGATGATTTACCTCAAGTATGGAAGTTTGCCTCATGAGTTTAAAATGGCCCTGGAATGGCTTGATAGAAAAGGATGTGATTTCTGGAAATTCAGGAAATGGAATTGGAAATATCCTCATGTTTCGAAATGGTGTCGAGTACTTGCTTTTAATTAAAAATCCTATCATTGTACGTAACTTAGATTTGTTATTATTTATGATTGAGTCAGGATGATTTGAAGGTACTGGAATGCCAAGTTTTAACAAGTACCCTATTTTACCATGTCAAAAATTTTATTCCAAAATACCCATTTTTCAAAAGTGTCTGGAGGTACTGGCAGCCTAATTTAGAGTTAGGTTTAGCTTACTGAGATTTTATATCTCACCCATCGTGGGATAACATTTTTCAGGTCCTAGATGATGGAAACCCGAACTTGCTATGGATTGGTATTTGATGAAGTCACTGGAAGAAATGGTTATGAATCTTTTTGTTGTAATGATGAATTTGGGGATTTAGAGTTGTAACCTCTGAAGTATTATTGACCTTTATGAAAGGTGTACCTTTTTGTCCTAAGTTATCTTGTTGTTTTATTTGTATGGAGTTATTCTCGCTTTCGCATGCATGTTTCACATAGGTCTTCGAGTTTTGGCTGTTGGATCCTGGGAGTTTATTAAAAGGATTGGCGATAGTGGGATGCTCGCGTGCTCGCTGGGCTCGGAGAGTGACAACTTGGGGACAGGTACATAAAAATTTAATTGCTCTCTTTATTGGAGTGAAAAAAATCTCAAGAGTTTGTAAATCATTTTTTACACATAAATTTAAAACATGACAAACACATCTAATGTGAAAAAATAATTCGCCAAAAGATAGTTTACAAATTTTTTCTAACTCGGAAATGGAAGCGATATTTGCCTCGGCATTATCCAAACCAATTAAAAAAACTTTATTGTTCAAACTACATTCTTCTAAAACTTGCCTATTTATTTTATAAATATTATTGGTCGTCTGCCTTTCATCAAAGACTCTTTTCTGAATAATTCAATCGTTACTTATCCAATGACATGTGATACATATAAAAGAATGAATTTACCAAGGATCACTCTAAATGTCGCTACCTATATGTACACGTCCATTGAAATCCGTAAAAAAAAAATTCTCAAAGCCTTTTTTTGTTTTTTATAAACCTTAAAAGGTTCGCGTTTAAGAGTAGTTCTCGGAACATGTTTTGTTTACATAGTACATGCAGTGTTTATCAACTCATTCAAACCAATGTAGTAAACGATAAATGTTCAATAGAAACATATTCAACTAATATTTCTTTATAAAGTTGATTAACGTAACATAATAAAGGATGAGTTTTAGAATTGTGCACCCGTAAATTCGTTGTTGGCCAATGTCGATCCCCACCTGCATTGCATGTTTTTGCGTTAGATGTCGACAGTATGTTCCATAACCGTCTCCCATCTTAAAATTGTATGATTTCGTACAATATTTACAATTTGTCTTATATTTGTCTCTGTCTATATGTACCTTGTCGAAGTGTTGCCATAAATTGGATGTATCCTCCCGGGTCTACCGTTTCGGCTCATTTGCTGTTGATGATTCTTCGATACCGGTAAAAGGATGAAGAATTTCTTGCGTTGGAATGTACTCGACGTTGGGATTGGGAATAACGTTAATATTATCATCGTTATCTACCAAACATGCATAATTACGAGGATCATGTCCAGAATGAGGATAATTGGATTCTCCCATCGAGCTCTTTTTAGTATCTCTACTTCCACTTGCTATCCGAAAGCCGATTTAGATAATTAGCCGGGATTGAGAGAATTGAGCGGACTAAGAGAATTTGAGAGAATTTGTGAAGAAAAATGAAAGGAGAAGGGTATTTATAGATGGGGGGAGAGTATAAGTAGATTAATTAGTTAAGAAAAAGGGGAGGGGGGGGGGGCATTAGGAAAGTGCCGTTGGGCCTAACGGCTAATAGCTAGTTTCGAATTTTTCTGGAATCATAACTAGCTCGTGAGAGGCCAAACCAATTCCGGTTTGAAACCGGCTGGCCCGCTCAACGAGCCGATCCGATTATTCCACGAGCCGGTACAGGGCCAAATTTGGCTCATGGCCATGTCTAGCCGTAGACACCAAAGTGATCGTTTTGTCTCCGACTTGACACTAAGTGACCCATTTGAAAATTTTGACACCAAAGTGATTTCTATACACAACTTTTGGCACAAAAAATGTACTTTTTCCTTCCGATCTCTCCCATTTCGGTCCCTTTTCTTGATTTTCTCAATCCACTCTATCTGTTGAGCCTCACCATCCATACTCTCTTTCCTCTCTCCGACAGCCCTAACATAGGCCTCGCCCATCAGCCACCCCATTGCTTGCTTGACGTGCACCAGCTCTCTCCGTCCCCTCGACGAATGGACAGAGTTAGGGAGAGGTTAACTCGGGGGAGGAGGATGTTGGTGGCGGCTTACGGTGGTGGGTCAGGCAACAAAACCCTGCATCAAGCGGCGATACAACACTTGGTGTAGAGAGACGGTGGTGTCGGCTAGTAAACCGGTCGTTGGGAAAACCCAATCATTGCCTGTTGAAACATGTGGAGTTCTAACGTACTCGTAATCTCAAGTCCATCTCCATACCGTTGAGCCACCTCTTTCGAATACGACTCCATCATAGTAGGTCATATATATCACACAAGAATACCGCAAACAATCGCGCCTTTCACGCATCTTCAACCGCAGTTGCCCTGATCGATGAGCGAAAAGGCTGATAATACGTTCGAATTTATGTTCTGCCGAATTCATTGGCATAAGCAGCTAATATGATAGTAAACAGAAGCAAAGTTATTGACGAGAACTGCAGCTCTCATGCTTCAGATAGTTGCAAATGTCTATTCAAACCTCGCCGTCCCAAAGTTCTTCTACCGTCTTGTATGCACCCAGAGTCTCATGCACAAAGCCAGTGCCCTTGATTAGTTTCGTCTGCACGAACGCCCAAAAAAAAAAAAAAAAACGTCAGTCCAAGGATTTGTAAATTCGTAGGTGGTGCATAGTAACACTTTTCTTTTTCCTGCTAGAAGTCATTCTGGGAGAGAAATGCGTTTGGTAAAACCCAACCTGAAGTAGAAAGTCGTTTGGTAAAAAAATTGAATTCTTGTAGGATTTTCTACTTCTGGCAATATTTTCTACTTCCGGCAAGATTTTTTGCCGATTTTGAGAAAAAATATTTTGACTTCTCCATTCGAGAAGTCATTCTCGCGAAGCCAGCCGCCACCGCCCGCCAACCGCCCCCGATCGCCGCCATCGAACATTTTTTTAATAATGTTCCGAACATTTTCTTTTTTGATCCTTGTCAAACGCATTTCTCTCTCAGAAATCAACTTTTGAAGTAGAAGCCGAAAATTCAACTTCTACTTCGACGCAAAAGCTGAAAAATCCATTTCCCTGCCAGAAGCACTTCTCACCGAGAAGTGTTATCATGCACGCCCTTAGCTCCCATTCCCTAGAAAGTTCTTTAATAGTACTTTAGTTTCACTATACTTTCGCTCGTGCTTGTTGGATTGCGTAGAGCATTGAGAGAGACCGCTAGCGGACGAGGAACAAAGGACAGAAATTACTTGCCTGAGGTATTTCGGAAAACTTGCAGAGCAAGTCATCGGGTATGGACCAGTCGAAGACATCGAAGTTCTCCTTGATTCTTGATTCGTTTGTGCTCTTGGGAAGCACGCTGTGGCCCATTTGGAGTCCCCAACGAAGTGCCACATGAGCCGGACTCTTGCCCAGTTTCTCTGCTATGGTAGTGATGACTGGGTTCTTAAGGATATCACTCTTGATGGATCCCGTGCCCGGGGAACCCAACGGTGAATAACCCTATAGGACAGAAAAATCATTTGCATTCAAGTTGCATAACTGACTAGTAGAAAATTACAAGAGAAAGCATGTGCAGAGATCCAAAGGGTTTAATGATTTGTACTAACTCTTCAGGACGCAGATACAACCGTGATGTATGAACAAAGAAGATGAAAAATGAGCATCGAGTAATATGAGAGGAGAATGTTTCATCTCAATGTCAAGCTTGTCATGTTGACACCTTTTAAAATGTTTACTTTTGCCAGAAACTCATAAAAGGGAGTTTACCAGAAAAAAGTTCTGTCTAGCACTTTCAATAATCGACTCGTTGAAAGTCCACATGCATCATTATCTAGATATCTTAACAAGTCACTTACCGATAAATGTACACCCCTGGATTTGCAAAACTCGCGCAGCTTCCCTTGCTGCCAATAAGGGTGGCATTCCACTTGGTTGACAGCAGGAGGAACTTCCGCGATGTCCAGCAAATTGCCAAGCTTCTTTGAGGAAAAGTTGCTCACTCCAATGGCTCGAGCCTTGCCAGAACGGTATAGGGCCTCCATCGCTTTCCACGTACTGGGTATGTCAGGCTGGGTAAGGTTTTCAGGCTTGAAGCCGACCGAGCCCTTCCTCATGCTCACGGGCCAGTGAATCTTCAAATAGTAAACCACATTAAGTGAAATTTTTACGTACATCCAAATGGCACACAGAAAGGTACATAAAACAGGAAAAGCATTCTATCCTTAAACACGCCAGAAAAGTCCATCGTCAAAACTGTACCAGGTAAAGATCCAGATACTCAAGCTGCAAGTTCTCCAAGGATCTGTCTAGTGCCTTGGGAACATCTTCTGGTGCGTGATCAGTACACCTGCAGCAAATTGTTCACAAAATGAGACAAAAAGGAGGGCATGAGTGATTAGATGATCCAGAGATGAATCACCTTGTTTTCTGGTAGCATGGTCCTAGGAATAACATTAGTGTCTCAAAACTCGAAAAAACTGATCAACACATTTTCGAAGCATAGGCAAGAACCAAAACATACCATAGCTTGGAAGTGATCCACAAATCCTCGCGCTTCACCATACCCTCACTGAACAATTTCTGGAGAGCAGTACCAATCTGTCGAAAATTGGAAGACCAAATTAGCAAAAGCAGAGCATTGTTGACCATCCTGCAAAATAACCACATCTCGATTGTGCCCTCGTAAGTGAAATGTATGTTAGTGATGCAAGACAATCGGCATACAATTTCCGGGAAAAACGCAATATTACGATTTTAGATAAAGTTTTAGGTGTTTTTCAATTTTAGGAAATTTAAAATTATCTTTAGGCACAATATTTGATTTGAATTCTATTAGATTAGATTACATTTGATTTATTTTGATGTTATCTTGAATTATTTTTATGCCTAAAGAAGTCATATCTTTATATATAGGACGTCCATCTTTGTAATCTTCATGCTATCATTCAATCAAATTCAAATATTTCTTTGAAATTATTTTCCAAGTTCATTTCTCTCTACGTCATTTGGTATCAGAGCAGGTTTCTCCTGTGACGATGGTGAATAATGTGAATATTCATCTCCCCGTAGCCGAGGACGGTGAAAACGAACCTATTACACAGGCTGAGTTCAATGAATTCGTGAGTCAATCCGATTGGAGGTTTCAAGAGATCCTTAAAGCCATCCAGCGTTTGTCCACAAACCAAGCACCTGTTGTTCTTTCAGCTGAGCGAATTCATGTCGCTCATGATCCCGAAGTTGCCATGGAGCGTGAAGGAAACCCCCAACACAGGCGACAAGATTATGTCGAGGATACTGAAGACGAAGATGAAGAGGATTTTCAGGACATGCTTATTCGTGAGGGTCGCCAACATAGAGGATTCCAGGATGAGCATGTTCGTGGGGGTCATCGACATGGAGGTTATCGACGTGATCCTGAGCAGTATCAATTGAAGGTAGATCTCCCTACTTTCAATGGTAATTTAGATATTGAAAAATTTATGGACTGGCTTTGAGAGGTCGAAAAATTCTTTGAAGCAATGGAGATCGATGAGGACAACCAAGTAAAATTCATGGCGAAAATTTGAGGCGCGACGCTTTAGCCTGGTGGGAGCAAACGCAAATATCCCGATGCTGACAAAGAAAAGCACCCATCCGAACGTGGAGATGGATGAAACAAATGTTGAAGGTTCAATTCCTTCCACCTAACTATGAAAAAGGCTCGTTAAATCCAAACCACTCGCTAGATTTTTTTTTTTTTTTGGGTAAGGATCCCTCGCTAAATTTTTTGTTCCCTTCTTTTCCCAAATTTCCCGCCATGGTCTCCGAAGCTCCCGTCGAGGGCAAGCACCAGCTTTCTGAGAAATTAGAGGAAGAACCGAGGGTGGAAGAAGAGATGAAGCATAAAGACCAGGAGATCACTCCCGAAGCCGAGACTTCTGTCGAGAAAGTGGGCGAACAAGATGAGGATGATGTCCATGAAGTGAAGTAAGGCGAAGAGTGTCCAAAAGAAAGTTTATATCCAGCGGAAAATCTGGGCTATGATGATCTTGTTGAGGAGGATTGTTTGGGTGATGGGAAAATTGTTGTTGTGAAGCCCAATATCAAGGTTTTGACTCCTAATGTACCTAATACAATTGTTATTCAACCAAAGGAAGATCATCTCCGGCATGTGATTGATACGATGGCCTTATATGTATTGGATGGTGGATATGCGTTTGAACACGCTATTATGGAGAGAGGTCGACGGAATCAACTTTTCAGTTTAGTGCGGAAGAGCTGGCGGCACTGGAAGTACAGGAAGAAGCGAATCCAGACATGACGTTATAACTTGAGGATGAGTTTTTCTGAAGAGGAAGAGAATGATGTAGGACAATTGGCATACAATTTCTGGGAAAAATGCAATATTGCGATTTTAGATAAATTTTTAGGTGTTTTTCAATTTTAGGAAATTTAGAATTAACTTTAGGCGCAATATTTGATTTGAATTCTATTAGATTAGATTTGATTTGATTTATTTTGATTTTATCTTGAATTATTTTGATGCCTAAAGAAGTCCTATCTTTATATATAAGACGTCCATCTTTGTAATCTTCATGCTATCATTCAATCATATTCGAGTATTTCTTTGGAATTGTTTTTCAAGTTCGCTTCTCTCTGTGTTAGTGAGCAACAGAAAGGAAGACGAATAATTGATCTCCTACCATGAAACTACAAGATGGCAGACGTCGACTTCTTCCTAATGGGAAGATCAAGTTGTAGATCAATTGAAAGAGGACAATATCAACCTACCGGTAGAGATCGTTGTTCTTTCTTTTGACTATCCCCAAACTAAAACTAAACAACATATGATGCATTTGAGCACATCTAGCAAGCAACTATAGTACTTTCTTTTGTTTTTGTGGATTGGAGTGACTAAAAGTAGAGATCCTCATTGAAGCATAAGCCTTAGGTTCAAGTGAGAGCTAGACCGCAGTTTTCACAAAAGCTTTAAGTGTTTAAGAATGAGTAAAGTGCATAGTTTAGTGGAGACCATTTCAGGTTAGAGAAAATTGCCTGATGCCCTAAACACCAAAGTGAAAGGGAAACAAAGAACTTAAGAACTCAAAAAATCATAGTAATCTGCCTCTTTACCTGTCAATGTTCATAAGTTAATAGCTCAACTATTCACTATTGAGCAATGAACGACCTACTAATCAACAATCTTTTCTTTCTCTTTTAAATGATGAAGATACTAAAGGCGCAAAACAGGACAAGGACATATCGCTTTCCACGGGGCAACTTTCAAAATGTCCATACAATTCATACACAACACAAGACAAATGTAATGTCAAGCATGCAATGCAAAAGTGTGCAATCCCATGTCTCACCCACATGAACTTGTACACGACAGGCATTTCAATGGCACCAGATATAACAAATCTTGCACCAAAAATTCTTGTTCTTTGGGGCATTAGCAGGAGGACAAGATGAGATTGCCAGGAGAATGGCTTCAGGGAAAAATTCACATCCTAATCAATAGCATGACATTTATCGAGATGCGAGAAAATGGCAACTGAGAACATAATATTACCTCCTTCTCGTTGTGATAAGCTTGAGCACAATCAATATGCCTGTACCCAACCTGCATATGCAGAGAACTACAATTAACATCCTCCTAAATTATGCCAAAAAGATATTTTTGTCGCTTAACACAGAATCAAATAAATTGAACCGAATGAAAAGAAACTAAGAACTGCAGAAGGGAGCCATCAAATTGCGAAGACTAGAGTTACCCATGACGCCTAATTACAGTGCAACACAACAATCAACACAAACCGGGCTCCATTTCCTTGTCTCCAAGCAAAGAAGGACAACAAAATGACAGAAAGCTCTTCATTTTCACTCTAGTGTTGCAACCCATTTTTCATTCTCGAAATCTCCGGTCTCCGATTCAACGTGAAAGCGAGCAAAAATTAAAAAAAAAAAAAAAGGAAACTTCAATCGACAATTAACAGGTTCAGTTACACACTAAATTGACCCAGCAATTTCTCGAGAAAAAGCAGGAAGCAAGAGAACAGGAAAAATAGAACCTTAATGGCGGTGGCGACAGCGTCTGCGACGACGCCGGGATCAGACTGCCAGGTGCCCAACCCGACGGAGGGGATCTTGGCCCCGGTGTTGAGCTCGAAGAAACGAATCGCCTTCGCCATTTTCTGGAAAACACGAACTTCGAACTCCGTCAGTCCCGCTCTGGGTTGGTGGGGGGAATTAACAGTGATGATAGGAGACTACGACGGATTTCGAATGGCATCGGACCAGGGGAATAATATATAGTAATGGGCCGGCCATAGAAAGGCAAAATTCAAGAAAGGTACGACACTCCACGGTCGATCGCCGAATCTTTCTTTGACCAGTCTCTGGGTGTTGTGCTATTTATTGTTCGAGAGTCTTGTGGGGAATCAAAAGGCGACAACTTTATGGCGCATGAACATACGTCACACGACGGTCACGGGATCTCTAGAGATCGTTTTGCGCTGGACCATTTCTGCTTCGGGGAAGTGCTTTTTTTCTTTTTCACGTCTCGCACCCGTGTTATTTTCAGGACTTGAGGTAATATGAACTCGATTCGAATCACTAAAGATCTTTTTTTTTTTCCCAATGTCCGAGTCGTTACATGTCAAGTAAGCACCCTCGGGTTGACATTTTAGGTCTCCTTTGGTAAATGACAAATTGATACTATGAGTAGAAATTGATTTGACAAGCGACATGGTATTAATGAAGGTGGATATTAAGGCTGGGTGTCAATGTTTCCGTTCTTGAAACACTTTTTGGAATAGAGAAAAAATTTCTGTTTCTGTTCCCGGCAACGATTTTTGAGAACGGAAATGCATTTGAAAACTGCAAAAAAAAAAAAAAACTGTTCCCGGAACAAAAAAAAAGAACAAAAATGTGTTTGGTAACTGCATAAAATTTTTGCTCCGAGAACAAAAAAGAAGAAAAAAAGAAACGCGTTTGATAACTGCAAAAAATTATTCCTAATTTTTTTCATTTAATTAAGCGGATTATATATATATATATTAAAATTAAAATGTCATTATCTTTTTAACTTACTAAATCAAATTAAATATCATTTGTTCAATTTACTAAATTAGATTAGACCAATATACGTATAAGTAATTTGTGCATGATTTATCAAATTACAATATGGACGAGCAGCTATAAAAAAAAATGAAAGAGAAGACGAATTAAATTGGACAACGAGAAAATCAAATATGTTTTCTGTAGATAGGAAAAACTACAATTATGAGTCGCAAGTAAATATTTTCAAGTAGTTAAAAATAAGATTACCTTGAAACGGGCACCCCTAGAAAAATATTAATAGCATTTTGAGTGAAATCGAGGACTAAAATGAAAATATTTGTGCATTTAGGTCCTTCCAATTGTGTAATTTTTTTCAAATATAAGAAATGAAATGAGATGCAGGGTATCAAAGTCTCATATCATTACTCTAAAAGTAAAAAATTTTGGTTAAAAAGATTTAAAATGAAATTTTTTATTCAATTTAGGATTACGTTCAACAAAGAGGCATGTGGTCCCAAACTTAATTTTTGAAAATTTAAGAGGAAAAAATGAAAAGGGGACTAAAATAAAAGTATGGATTATTTTTGCGCATTTTTCTGACCACGAATACTATTTTTCCTTATTTTCTGCTATTTTTATAATTAAAATAATTTCAAAAAATGTCAAAAATTATTTAAATTATTTTTTGTTCAAAATTAGCTCTAGGTTGATTTTGTAATTTTATGAATTGTTTGATATTTTAAATTAATTTTCTAATATAAAATGATCAAAAATCATGTGTTAACATCATGCAAAAAGAGAAGAGAGTGTGTTAAAACAAAATTGTTCCTAATTGTTTCTAAAAATATGTTTCAAATGTGTTTCTAAAAAGAATTTCAGGAACACAGAAGCAAGTATTTTTATTGTTTCTGCTCCAAAAGTATTTATGTTTCTCAAAAGTGTTCTCAGAATATTTTTTTAACTATACGTGTTTATATTCCCAAAGTATTTTGAGAACAAAAATATTTTTTTTGGAGCATTTCCATGCGCAAAAAAGTATGATATTCAACATTCAACATTAGTTTGCCAGATCAACCGTATACCAAGTTCTTAGAATACTTCGCAATTGATCTCCGAATAGTCGTGCTTGTCGCGACCTAAAATTCGATTTGAATTCCGGGTTAATGGATTACCAAGTTAATTAGATGAATAAACTAATCTAATATTGTGACATTCTGATTTTCAGTCAATTTCAGACTCATTAATGAGAAATGAATCTAGAGATGTATTTCAGTCGTATCTCGCTCGAATCTGATCAATTCGAGTACACTGTCCAAAAGGGAAAGGCTAACGCGAGACATGGTACGTGGGCCTAGGGAATTCAGATAAGAAATGACGCTTTGACCATAAGGATTGTCGAAGGGATATTTAAAGCCACAAAAAGACCGATCCAAGAATGATTAGGGAATGCTTTGCAAGTGTCATACGATTGGAGCGTGGGTGATACCGCTTAACCAACGTATGATTTGTAAAATTTTTCCTAAATCGGACAGTGAAGATCGAGACCATAGGAACTAGTGATAGACCCTCACAATTACATGACAACCAAAGCTGCCACGAATTGACGAGCCCTAAATGTGATGAGAATCACAGGGTCGATACGCATAAAGTCTACAAAAGCCGCCCGTCAGTTCGGGATAGGCTGGAATTACGTCTGATAGAGAAAATCATCAGAAACGAGTCTTGAAAATTTTAAAATGGAAAATCAAGAATTCCAACGTCATTCGGATTGGTCATCGTCCTATCGAAGAGCTTTGGAGCTGAAAAAACGACGTTCTGAATGTCGAGGGTAAAATTACCCTTTTTCCCCTCAAGCTTAAAGCCTTGTCCATGCATTTGAGGAAGGGCAATTTGGTCATTAAACCCACCCCAAGACCACCGAAAATTTGAAGGATTATTGGCCATTGGATTGAATCGGAATGACAAGTGGATAAGTGTCACAAGATCAACCATTGGGTGGTCATGTCCAACTTTAATCAACTACCATTCAACCCATTTGACTCAAGCCTTGAATATAAGCTTTTCCTCTCTCTCTCTCTCTCCTCACTCTTGTTCGGCCATAACCCTCCCCCAAAGCTCACGATCACACCTCATCTTCTTCTTCCTTCACTGCTCGCTGGCGACCAGCTCTGGTCTCTCTATTCGGTCGTTCCGACGCCCTCTTCCGGCCACCACTTAGACGCCGGCTGGCTATACCAACCTAGATCTACGTCTTGCTGACCTCCTCGAAGTGGAAGCGAGGCATTTGGACCACCGAAGAGCTCCAACCAAGTGTTTTCCCGAGAGCCGACGGAATCTGCTCCAGCCTGAGGTAGGTCCGGTTTCTGACCCTTTTGGAGGCCGAATGTTGAAGTTTTGAGGTCAAATTTTATGGCGTTCTAGTAGACATGTATATGAATCTTTGATAAAAATTTGAGAGTGATTTGAAGAATTTTTTACCTTGAATCGATCTTGTGAACTTGGATAAAAAACTGTCGGATTCTAACCTTGGACGATTCGGTGACTTCCGAAGGGATTCCGGCGACCATTTGACTCCAAACTCACGGTGAGCCTCACAAACCCTTAGATAGACATGTTAAGAGGTAGGATAATGATTAAATGATGAATTTAGAAGTAGATTGAGGATCGATTGTGTTCGGTTTACATGAAATCGAGAAGGACCGGATCGGTTCCTGGCAAACCGAATCTGTTAGGCTGATAATGATTGGATTATGAGACTTAAATTGGTGTATGAGACATGTTAAGATGATGAGGGTTGTGTTATAGAGGATCATGGTTCATGGATTGTGGATTGTGGAATTGGGCAAAGAAAATTGACGAATTAGTTGAATATTCTAAGTTGTGCTGTGAATCAAACCTTGGGACCGTTTGGCCGAGACTTTGAGGCTTGCAAGAAGGAAATTATCGTGGTATTAAACGCAAGGTGAGGGAATCCTAAACTTAAGGTATGAGGATTAGACTCAATTGGATGAGTCGAGGGTTGAATTGGTTGATTTATGAGGATTTGTCCAAGGAGATAATTTTCAATATATCATAAGACGTTATAGGATGTTTGTGTGTGATATGGTTTATGCCTGAGTCGTTTGCCACGTCGAATGTCATTTGATTGTCTTGCATGCCATGACTGTTCAAATTGTGCATGAATTGCACCTATTGTTTGTATGTGAATTGAGTTGAGATAACATGGCATGAGCATGACATAGCGAGGCTCTGAGGCGTATGAGATGCGGGGCGGGAGGTGGATACCCTGATGCATTGTAATCGCGGGGTGGAGTTTATGTTGTGTGGCGCCCTGATGCGATCTAATCGCGGGGTTGAGATGGTCATGGTCTTGATGTGAATTATTCGCGGGACGGAGGTATGCGATGATAACATTGGCCTGGAAATTCATTGGAACTTGATGCGTTTACGCGGGTTGCCAATGACGGTCTGATGCGTTTACGCGGACCGAGCCTGATGCGATCTAATCGCGAGCTGGAGGATGTGACAGGTAGGATGAGGGGATTATGGTGAAATGGCTGGATGGGGTGTGCATGGTCATCTGAGTGTGACATGGTATCATAGTTGCATGCCCATCATCTGTGTGACATTATCTTTATTTGTTTGTGCCTACATGTTTAGGAGTTTGAAATTTTAGGATAGATGACTGCCTGAGTGGACGATCAGCCTGACCTAGAGTTATGACTCTTTTACTGAAATGTGTATCTCACCCTTTTGGGGACAACATTTTCAGCTCCTTGATGAAGAACACCGAGTTCGTCATGGATTGGCATTCGATGGATGAAGTCATTAGAGGAAAAATGAAGACTTCTCTTTTGTGACCTTAGAATTGAATAGTAGATATCTTGAGGATTTATAATTGTAATAAATGAAGTATGATTGACCTTTATTAAAGATGTACCCTTGTGTCCTAAGTCATCAGGTGTTGCTTTATTAGTAAATTGGAGTTGGCATCGCTTCCGCATGCGTGTTTCTTTCAACGATTAAGACATTAGCCGTTGGATCCTAGAGCTTTCAAAAAGGAACGGCTTGATGGGATGCTCGCATGATCGCGGGATTCGGGGCTTGACTTCCCCGTTTGAGTGGTATTAGAGCCAGGTCAGCTCGATCCAATCTGATTGAGACTTGGAGTGATAAGGAGCGATGACTTGAGGACAATTAGGTAGTAAGACCTTGAGGGATAAGCATGTATTGCTGAATCTTAAGAATTATAGGCTTGAACTTGTGTAGTATTCTAATGGTCCTAGTGCCGATTTAAAGGATGATCTTAAGTGATATTATGAATAAGGCTCACAAGGAAGTGGATAGAAATTGAGGAGTCTTAAGCTTGGATTTGAGGTTGCTAGAGAATAAATTATGAATGAAGGGTCAATTGAAGTGTATGATTATGATCTTGATTTGTCAATGACCCAACTTGAGGAGTACGAGTTATAAAGAGGGGACTGATGTTAGTGGATTCAGGTTGGAATTGCATGATATCTTGATAGTTTAGCTATCAATTGCTATTGTCAGCCTTGGATGAAATGAGATGATGTGTATACAAGGTGTATTGAATTAAAGGCCAATTGTGATCGAATGTTTAGGGATTTGATTTAGTTAGCGACTCCACTTGAGGTATATGGTTGAATATAGGCAATTGATCGGTGGAATTAAAACTCTTAAATGGATAGGAATTGATCTGAAGGTGATTTTGACATGACAAGTGGTGAGGACAGTCATGTTGTGTACGTGTTTGTGGTTCTGAAATGCAACCTGATAAGAGTGCATGCATGAACTTATCGTTGTTAGGCTTAATAAACTGTCGCTGGTATGTGACAAGTTGATGAGATACCTATAAACTGTAATAAAACATGGTATGAGACATGTGGAACGGGGCTTTCTCCGTAGATGTATGACTTGGGACAACCTGCAACGGCCAGGTTTGATGAGGGCGGGAAGTAATCGCCGGGACAGAGAGGTCCGAACAAGGAGTGGCTCTTGACAGGCTTCTAAGATGGCAAGAGGTAGGAATGACCCAAGTCATAATTTGAAAGGGAAAGTCTAAGTATCAGGTTGAATCCAATTATGGATAAGAGATGTATGGCACGGGATTGATCTTAAAAAAAATGTTCAAAAGTGGCATGACATATGAAATGATGCCTGTGACTGGCATAATTAGAAGTTTCGTGCTTGGCAGTGGATGCTTTTGAAAAGGAAAAGTGATGTTTGTGATGGGCCTGTTAGGCATGTTTTGTGATTAGCCTCATGTGATTGGCTTGGCCAAGGTATAACTAAGAGGTTAGATGACGTATGGGGTTTATAGCGAATGAATTGATGTCTGTTGAGAATGAGATAGTCTGTTGTGATTATGTTAGAGTGGCAGATGCTTCTAGGCTTAAAGTATGAGCTATTAACTCAGTAAATTACCGTCTTGAGTGCTTGTTTGATAGTGCCTAGTTGAGGCTAGCCTAGTAATGGCTGTTAGCTGAGAAGTTGCCTCGTTGAGGCTAGCTTGATGAATAATTGCTGCTTAAGGATAATTTGGAATCCTTGTATAATGAGCAACTAGTAGATAATTGTTTGGAAACCACTGATGGTTGATGGTGAAAGACAATGAGATGAGCAGCCTAAGACTGCAAGACTTGAGTAGATGACATAAGTCTTGGATTTCTGGAGGGAATCATAGTGGTTCAAGTGACATGAGAATCTAATAAGATTGAAAGACTAAAGTATGGTCGTTATATTAGCACTTGGCTTGTGTATGTGAGATACGAAAAGATCCAAGAACTGATATGTATCATGAGAATTGAGTAAAGATGGGCGATTGGAGTATGAGTACTAAAAGAGAATATGGCTCGATCGGTTAATCGTACGAGACCCAAGAGTTGAATGGGTCGTGAGAACTTTAAATGGAAATGGGAAAATTTGCTAGTTAAACAAGCTCAAGGAGGAGCTGCCATGATTCTCTAAGTCACTATAGTGATAAATACTTGTACTAACGAGTTAAGTGATAGAAGTCACGAGAAAGGTGACTCTGAGTTATTTCATTCACGAGAAAAGCAAATGTGTGGGAAGAACCATGAGAGTTTTGAAAAGCTTGTGAAGCTATGAATAAGAATGAGATTGACTGAGTTTGATAGAAGGATGAAATTCGAAATTGTCTCCCTCAGGATTGAGGATCTTGATAAGGAAACCTCGGAGGTTTTGGGTACACTGAAACCTGGTAGTTATTAGCCCTAAGAGGCTAATGATAATTGGTAAAAGGTCACTAGAGGAAAGGTTTCCTCGAAGGCATGAGATCAGCCTAGACGACCTCTGTTAAGTTATTCAACGAAAAATACCCTTCTGAGATTGCTCGAAAGCAAAGGTTGTAGGGATCCTGATAGTTCTGTAAGGATCAGAGAATAATTGACCAATGTGAGACAGAGTTCTCAAGGTTCTCTAAGTATATTAAAAGTCCCTTCAATAAGATAAGTAAATCCCTGAGTGGATTGGAACTTGAAAATCTTATGACTGGTTGTTATTCCAGATTTTGAGGAATGGTGATGGAACTCAACAAGAGAGGAGAATGATCGAAAGACTCAGGAATAAGAGAACTCTTGCTCATGGATTACGAGCAAAGAGATATTCATTATAGATATGGAGCGTGCCTATGGGAAATGGTTGATTACTTGGGCGTAAGACACAAGGTGGAAAATGGGTAGTCCGTCTTTTCTGTTATGGAAAGGGTCGAGGAAGAATCGGCATGCTAATTTGCCTGGAATTAATGATTTCCTGGGATTAGTTGATTGAATTGGAACCATGAGAAATGAAATCATGAGTTATTGTTCCCTAAAGAATAAGGCGTTGTTCTTAAAGTGCGATTGGACCATGAATTGATCATTGATGAAAGGAAAAAGGTAAACGGACCTGATAATCCTGGCTGGTTATGATTCTAGTGAATAATTTTGTAAACGAAAAGAGCGCTTAGAAAATACTTGCAAGTGAGTAGAGGTAATCGAACTGAGCATTCGACGAGTGAACTGGTGGAGACTCAGGGACGAACAGATATTGTCACTTGAGGTGACTGAGTTATGGGAAAGAGAATGTGAAAGCATGGTGGCATTTGAATCCTGGAGTAAAGGTATCGTCGTCGGCGTAGACTCCAAGGTTGTTATCCTATGGAATGGGAAGTACGAGGTGAATTTGAAGTGAGAAAATGCCACGGAATTGTGTAGTTCCTTTCGTAGGGTAAGAGACCCTATAGTAAGAGGAAGAAAAACTCTAAATTGTCTTAGTATTATGATTGAGCGTCTATACCGAGAAAGAGGACGCATAACTTGAATGACTCCTGGAAGTGAAATCCGAGAGACAGTCTTGTAGACAATGTTGAATTTCAGGATGATGTTGACGTTCAGTGGAACGAACGGAATTGGGATAAGGTCGCCTTAGTGAGTTATGGAACTTAGAGGTTAAAGCACTAATGCTTCTCGAGAAAAGAGTGACAAGAATAAATAAAATATTATGCGATCCTAGAAGGGACCCGTGACAACAGAGAGCCAAAGTCTGATCTCTCAAGTGAAGAGTACGAGAAATAGTATGGAAGATTCGACACCTGGTGGAAAGAAGTTGATAATAGTAGAATTGAGCATCCAAGAAATAGTTGAGTTTATTGTTATCGTCTTGAGAGACGATGATTGGACTCATTTAAGGAGCCATGAGAAATATGTGATAGTATCTTAGGAATTATAAGGAGATGCTCGTTATATGCTGAATGTGAAGAGCGTGAGTTACGGACTTGATACAGTAAGATTCCTCAGTTGTGAAATCCCGAGTAAAGGAAATCCCTATGGAGCTTTTGAGGATTGGAATAAGTGATGAATTGACTAGAGTCAATGTGAGTTACAGGAAATCGAAATTTCCTGAAGTTGATGAATTGCAATAGCCGGATCGTGGAAAGATTCTCCACGAGTTGTTCCATTGGTAAAATGGATTAAGGATGAGACATAACACAAATGGGTGAATGAACGTCAAAAGAGTTTTCGATGACTCGAGTTAAGCTGATGACTACGTTGTTTATGACGATTCTAGTTGGAAATGTGAACGCATATGAGGATCGCAATGACGCGACAAGAATGAAACTTGAGGCATGGCAAGGCAACCGGAAGTGGGCATTCCATATACATCATGACGATAAGGCCATAGGAGTGGGAATACTTAGAGTATGATTGGAGAGGGTTGCGAGTGCCCTCACGATAAAGTTGGGGAATATTGTTTTAGTGAAAGAATGTTTCAAGGCTACACCTACCACAAGAGTATAAGGTAGCAGTTTCCCGAGGGGAATTGAATAAGAGGTAACTCTGATGCATGAAACTGCTTGTGAATATGAGAACGTATCATGTTTAAAGAAAGATCTTGAAGTTATGTGAACTAAAAGAGGTTGAGAGTATGGATTGCCTAAAAACAATTGAAGGCGAGGCACGTGGAACGAAGAGATCATCCAAGTGTTGTTATAGCAATGTTTATATCGTTAAGGAATGGTGAATTGTCTAACGGATGCTTACTATTAAGAATTGAGAATTGTTTAATTGGCAATGGAGAGACAGATCCTCCTTCGAGCAATAAGGGATTCAACCTCTAAATTGAAAGCTTGTCAAATAACTAGTTAACGACCACTGGAAATACCTAGCCTGAAGGCCAGAGGGGAATTGAGGTGTTGCCATGATCGAACATCGATACTTAAAGGGTATTAGGAATGGATGGAACCCTTGATACCCAAGGACGGAAGTACGAGTCCAGTATTGACGGGAAGCTTAAGGAGACGACCTCATCAAAAATTCAAGGAGAGAATTATGGTGTTCCTAGGGGTGGCACGAGGATGTGCCAAGGTACATATGTATCCTATCAGTGATAAGGGTTGAAAGATAAAAATTTATCTACCATATAGTCGAGTACTAGACGTGTCGATAAAAGGGAAGGACATGACGACGAAAGTTGAGGGACCGTTTTGATCAAAGGGAATTTTCGAATGGAATCAAGAATGAATTACTACGGAAGTAATCATATAATTGTTTAAGGAGTTAAGAGGGCCATAACTCAATTTGGTTAATGGAGGGGAAGTTGATAAAGCCCTTGAATCTCAGATGGTATGAAAAGAAATTTGAAAAGGAGTGATATGCCGAATGGTATGGACAAATGTTACGAATACCAAAAGGGAATGGAGAGAAGCCAATTGGATTGAGGACTAAAGGAGACAAGTCCCAGGGGAAAGATAGTTTTGGGTTGGAAAGGACGAGCAAGATCGCCAAGTCATAAAAATGAATTATTCGGAAGAACGAGGACGTGAGGAGACACCAATACCCTAGAGGACTGGATGATTAAAAGGTTGTAAATTTCGAAAACGAAATTTCTGTAAGGGGGAAGAGTTGTGACATTTTGATTTCCAGTCAATTTCAGACTCATTAATGAGAAATGAATCTAGAGATGTATTTTAGTCATATCTCGCTCGAATCTGATCAATTCAAGTATACTAACCAAAAGGGAAAGACTAACGCGAGACATGGTACGTGGACCTAGGGAATTCGGATAAGAAATGATGCTTTGACCCTAAGGATTGTCGAAGAGATATTTAAAGCCACAAAAAGGCCGATCCAAGAACGATTAAGGAATGCCATGCGAGCGTCATACGATTGGAGCGCGGGTGATGTCGCTTAACCAACGTATGATTTGTAAAATTTTTCCTAAATCGAACAGTGAAGATCGAGACCATAGGAACTAGTGATAGACCCTCACAATTACATAACAACCAAAACCGCCACGAATTGAATAGCCCTAAATGTGATGAGAATCACAGGGTCGATACGCGTAAAGTCTGCAAAAGCCGCCCATCGGTTCGGGATAGGCTGGAACCACGTCTGATAGAGTAAATTATCATAAACGAGTCTTGAAAAATTTGAAATGAAAAATCAAGAATTCCAATATTATTCGGATTGGTCATCGCCCTATCAAAGAGCTTTGGAGCGAGAAAAACAACGTTTTGAACGTCGGGGGTAAAATGACCCATTTGCCCCTCAAGCTTAAAGCCTTGCCCATGCATTTGAAGAAGGGCAATTTGGTCATTAAACCCACCCCAAGACCACCAAAAATTTGAAGGATTATTGGCCATTGGATTGAATCGGAATGACAAGTGGACAAGTGTCACAAGATCAACCATTGGGTGGTCATGTCCAACTTTAATCAACTACCATTCAACCCCTTTGACTCAAGCCTTGAATATAAGCTTTTCCTCTCTCTCTCTCTCTCCCCTCACTCTTGTTCAGCCATAACCCTCCCCCAAAGCTCGCGATCACACCTCATCTTCTTCTTCCTTCACTACTCGCCAGCGACCAGCTCTGGTCTCTCTATTCGGTCGTTCTGACGCCCTCTTTTGGCCACCACTTAGATGCCGACTGGCTATACCAACCTAGATCTACGTCTTGCCGACCTCCTCGAAGTGGAAACGAGGCATTTGGACCACCGAGGAGCTCCGCCCAAGTGTTTTCCCGAGAGTCGACGGAATCTATTTCAGCTTGAGGTAGGTTCGGTTTCTGACCCTTTTGGAGGCCAAATGTTGGAGTTTTGAGGTCAAATTTTATGGAGGTCTAGTAGACATGTATATGAATCTTTGGTTAAAAGTTGAGAGTGATTTAAAGAATTTTGGACCTTGAATCGATCTTGTGAACTTGGACAGAAAACTGCTAGATTTTGACCTTGGACGATCCGACGACTTCCGAAGGGATTCCGGCGACCATTCAACTCCAAACTCATGGTGAGCCTCATAAATCCTTAGATAGACATGTTAAGAGGTAGGATGATAATTAAATAATGGATTTAGAAGTACATTGAGGACCGATTGTGTTCGGTTTACATGAAACCGAGAAGGACTGGATCGGTTCCGGGCAAACCGAATCTGTTGGGCTGATGATGGTTAGATTATGAGACTTAAATTGGTGAATAAGACATGTTAAGATGATGAGGGTTTTGTTATAGAGGATCATGGTTCATGGATTGAGGAATTGGGCAAAGAAAATTGACGGATTGGTTGAATATTTTAAGTTGCGCGGTGAATCGAACCTTGGACCGTTTGGCCGAGACTTTGAGGCTTGCAAGAAGGAAATTATTGTGGTATTAAACGCAAGGTAAGGGAATCCTAAACTTAGAGTATGAGGATTGGACTCAATTGGATGAGTCGATGGTTGAATTGGTTGATTTATGAGGATTTGTCCAAGGAGATAATTTTCAATATATCCTAAGACGTTATAGGATGTTTGTGTGTGATATGGTTTATGCTTGAGTCGTTTGCCATGTCGAATGTCATTTGATTGCCTTGCATGCCATGACTGTTCAAATTGTGCATGAGTTGCACCTATTGTTTGTATGTGAATTGAGTCGAGATAACATGGCATGAGCATGACATAGCGAGGCTCTGAGGCGTATGAGACGCGGGGCGAGAGGTGGATACCCTGATGGGATGTAATCGCGGGGTCGAGTTTATGTTGTGTGGTGCCCTGATGCGATCTAATCGCGGGGTTGAGATGACCACGGTTCTGATGCGAATTATTCGCGGGACAGAGGTATGTGATGATAACATTGGCCTGAAGATTCATTGGAACCTGATGCGTTTGCGCGGGCTGCCAATGACAGTCTGATGTGTTTACGCGGACCGAGCCTGACGCGATCTAATCGCGAGCTGGAGGATGTGACAGGCAGGATGACGGGATTATGGTGAATGGCTGGATGGGGTGTGCATGGTCATCTGAGTGTGACATGGTATCATAGTTGTACACCCATCATCTGTGTGACATTATCTTTATTTGTATGTGCCTGCACGTTTAGGAGTTTGAAATTTTGGGATAGATGACTGCTTGAGCGAACGATCAGCCTAACCTAGGGTTAGGACTCTTTTACTGAGATGTGTATCTCACCCCTTTGGGGACAACATTTTCAGCTCTTTGATGAAGAACACCGAGTTCGCCATGGATTGGCATTCGATGGATGAAGTCATTAGAGGAAAAATGAAGACTTCTTTTTTGTGACCTTAGAATTGAATAGTAGATATCTTGAGGATTTAGAATTGTAATAAATGAAATATGATTGACCTTTATTAAAGGTGTGCCCTCGTGTCCTAAGTCATCGGGTGTTGCTTTATTTGTAAATTGAAGTTGGCATCGCTTCCTCATGCATATTTTTTTTCAGCTAATAAGACATTGGCCGTTGGATCTTGGAGCTTTCAAAAAGAAACAGCTTGGTGGGATGCTCGTGTGCTCGCGGGATTTAGGGCGTGACAAATACGGACTCTCTCAAGCCCTACCAATTCGCAACTTAAGTTTCATTGAATTGATTTTTTATTTAGGAGTCATCACTAATCTATTTTTGATAGGTTTATTAGATACCTAAATAAAGTTAAACCTCATAACTAGAGATTTTCGTTCGGGGACTTGATTATGTTATTTCAATTAACACTCTTTCGGTACCATTCTTGTGAAAATTTTCTTGATTGGCAAATTCAACTGATTTCAGTGAATGAATTAAGGTGTATTTTTTTGGGGGGGGGGGGGGGGATTTTCTTGATTAAATGAATGTCATGCCAATGCAACTATACGAAAATACAAGACGAGAAAAATAACCACGCATGATGACTTTAGAAAAATCAAAATTTAAAGCAAGTAAAATGCGAATTCTAAACTAAATGACATATGACATGATTATGCATGAACTTAGATGACATGACATAATGATGCATGAATGACGGGTAATAATGCATGAAATGCGATAATTATGATTATACATGCAAGATGATTCATTAAAAAGAATTACATGAATAATCTTAGAGAAAAATTGAATTTAATGCAAATGAACATGATTTCTATTTTAAATGACATGACATGGAATTTGTGACGTAAAAATTTTATGCATGAATGACAAGCAATAATGTGATCTACCTTAGGAATGGGAAAATATGAACCTAGCCTAGAGGACTTGCAAGGTGACATAAAAATATGAGTGAATGTCAATGACGTGGATACTATATGAAATGCAAATGGATCATGACATGTGAGAATGCATGTCAATTAAATTATATGGTAAGCAAATGAGATGTCATAACTTTCAATGAATTTTTTATTTTTATATGGATTTGTCTAACAATTAACACAAATCGATTAGTTAAAATCCAATCTATATTAAAAGTTCACTTGGGATGTAATTTTTTGAAAAAATCAATTAAACCCATGACATGATGATTTTTTTTTTGTTTTCATGATTTTTGTTATTTTTGTGTTTTTTTATGAAAAATGAATTATATAAAAGTATAATAGACCTTGAGCATAATACACCTTATAATCCGACTAGAGATAATTTATTCATGTCGTACCCTGGGGGTTGAGTCAGATAGTGAATTTTGAAATTTGTCGATTCGATCCCAAAGTTATGAGATATGTTAGACAAATTGATATGCGAATGTCAGATAGCCATCACATTGCACATATTTCGAGGGACAAGATAAGGGAGCATGTATTATACTCAAAATAGATTATAAAATTATTTGAATTAAATTGAAATTAAAGTGATTTTCGGCCAAACTAGAGATAGGAAAATTGGTATGTATAAAATTGCATGTGGACCATTGAATATGGGTGTCTCACCTATACTTTTGCAAGTTTCACTAGATATTTTGGCCGAAAATCACTTTAATTTCAATTTAATTCAAATAATTTTATAATCTACTTTGAGTATAATACATGCTCCCTTGCCTTGTCCCTCGAAATATGTGCAATGTGACGGCTATCTTACTTCACCCCCGAGGTACGATGTTATCCGCATATCAATTTGTCTAATATATCTCATAACTTTGGGACCGAATCGACAAATTTCAAAATTCACTATCTGACCCGACTCCCAAGGTACGACGTGAATAAATTAACTTCTGACCCGACCCCTAGGTACGAAGCGAATTAATCGGAAAAGTGGGATTATAAGGTGTATTATGCCCAAGGTATATTATCCTTTTATTTGATTCATTTTTCATAAAAAAAACACAAAATAAAAAAAAATCATGAAAACACAAAAAAAAAAAATCATCATGTCATGGCTTTAATTGAATTTTTCGGAAAAGTACATTCCAAGTTAACTATTTGTCACGCTCCGCACCCCGGCCACAGGCGCGCAACACCCTGCAAGCGTACTATCTCGTGTCCCAGGAGTTGTATTTCAAGAGATGCATAAAATCGTTCGCATACAGAAGTGATAACATAAATTCCTTGGCACAAACATTAGCAGAGACATGGATAGGAAGAACACCATAATTTTATTTATACATAAACTCCCACGAGTTCTTACAAAAGCGTTGGTAGAGTAAACCTGCTAGTCGATAGGGGTAACTAGACCAAGTCAAAAGACAACCATCAACGTCTCCAAAATATCTAGTGAAACCTGCAAAAGTACAGGTGAGACACCCATATTCAATGGTCCACATGCAATTTTATCCATACCAATTTGCCTATTAATTTCTCAAGAAAATACTAAAAAATTAAAGCTCTGTTTGTTTCACAAAAAATAAATAGTTTGGGAAATATTTTGCTAAGAGCGATGACTTATATAAAAAATCAATAAATGAAGATACATTTATTGTTAATGAAAATATCTAGATATAAATTGACTTTGATAGTATATTTTTCATTGGCTAATTATTTTAAGCAATACAAGTTGTTATTTTCAGGAAAATATTTTTTGAATCATTTGATTTTCGCGGAACAAACAAATTCTAAATAACACTTCAAAAGAGGGGAATAGGTAACATATCCCACCATGAAATTAGAAGTGCTCTCTTACTAGTTCTTATTAACATGGGAAGGGGGGGGGTGAATTAGAGGAAGTAAACGGGAATCTAATGGTAATCTTAAATTGGACCGTTACTGAATTTCCAATTTTATACGAATAAACTTCCTAAGTAGGTTCCCTTTTTTTTTTAAACTCAATTGATTTTGTCTATATCTATGATATATTATGATGATAATTCAACCATAAATAGATTGCATTTTACCCCCAAGAATTTACCAAAGCATTGGTGGCACCTAAATTTTTGCTCTCTTTTAGATATTTATTTTGCGGTAAAAATTAGGAGTTAATTTTAATTCCTACAAAAAATAATCAGATCATTTTTCCTATTTAGGATTCATATATTGCATTAGCGTTGTTTTAGATCAATAGCAGGAGATTGAGATAGGTGTCGAAATTTTAAAGTACATAAGGTCCTATCCACCAAGGATCATATCTTTTTAATTTAGGAAATTATCTTCCTGAGATATTCAAAGTATGTTCAGATAATTTTCCAAATTTTAAAGATATGTTTAAAATTTTCAATCGGGATGCGATCTTATCCAAAATGTTCTGATTTTAGAGAAGAGATTCAAGTTTGACCATCTAATATTCTGAAAAATTGTGCTCAATTTTTTGAAAATAATGATCAAAATTCACATTATCTCACAATTCAAATAAAGTGTCAAAAATCCAATCAGAATATCCCAAAAATGACCGAAGTCTGAAAATATATTCAAAATTCGAGACACGTCCATATCATCAAGATTCCATTCACTCACTCAAATATCATCCACGGGATATGCCAAATATGCACAATATCATCGGCTTACTTAAAATCTCCGGATAACCTTAGTTTCAAAAAATATATGTGAGATATGCACAACTCCGCTTCAAATTTTGATAATCCAAATTAAGCAATCAGAACCTCATGAAAATGCTCAAATAATTCATACAAGTCAAATTAGGAAAACAAGGTAATCTTGATATCCAAAGATAGAATTTTACCTTATATTGCCTGCTGCAATTTCCTAAATCAAAGTTCGCTCCAAAATTTGCGCACCAAAATTGAAGAATGGTCCGATCTTATATGAAACTGGCGGTTTGCAACTATGGCTCACGAAAAACCAGCTCTTGACTAGCAGCAAGGAGATTGCATACGGTCACAGTACGTACTGTGAATTGCCATAGTGTGTGTTCCGTGAACAGCTACTTGAGACAATTTCAACAATGCAAACAGGCTCACTAAGGAGATGCTAGAATCAAACGTAGGCTGGTCTTGTATCCTTTTGACTCCGAGAACTTGCTGAACCGTTTGACCACCGAATGCCAAAAAAAAAAAAAAAAAAAAAAAAAACGCGGATGTGTGGAGAATTGCCAGGCACCTTGAAATCCTTGATGGTTGCCAAGTAGCTTTGCTAGACAAATAAAAAAAGATTGATGATCAAGAACAAAGCAGAATTTTACTTTCCTTGGGCCTCCGAACACTTGTCTTTGCGGGAAGTAGGCACCGCAGCCGGGGATGCTAGCAGCCTTGTCGGTCTAATTCTCTTCGGCACAATCTTCTGAATTTTTCGAATTACGATTGCGGACCCCTCATGTGTATATCCCGTCCTCTATGATCACCCGTTGATGAAGAGGAAGCACCGCCACAAGTGATCCATAGGTGGAGTTGATGGAGCTGCAGTCATCGAGGAAAGCATGGATACTTGTCAGAGGAGACTCGTAGATGAAGTTTCAGCCGTCGAGGTATAGCTCGTGCTGGACCGTCGGCTGCTGGAGGACGTCGAGCGTCGATGGAAAGGGACCGTGAAGAATGGTGCGTCGTTATGCATCAGGTGCAAGCTACGATCCTCTCTCGTATACACTCTATCAATGAGCCTTGAAAGTCCTGAGTTGTCTCTTTCATGGACATTGCAAATAAAGATCAAAAGAAAAAGCCTTTCCGGAAGGGATTGCACAATTAATTATCAAAGTAGAAGAAAACAAACGAAGAAAGGAAAACTTCTCCTCATGTGTGCCTCCCTTGGACGTTTCTGCATGGACTCTCCTTTTGTCTCCATGTGATTTTTTTTTTTTTTTTCCAAATCACAGCTACCACTTCCTCTTTTCTTTCATGAATTTTATCCTTTCGCCTTGTTTCCTTCTCTGAGCATCAGGGCTCACGATCCCTCTCTATTTTGTGCTCTCAAAATTCTGCCCTGCATTATGATAGTGTGGCCCTTCCCCCTTGAATACGTGCGTGATAGGTTCTATTTATAGTGGATGGCTAGGGTTTTTTTTCCCTCAAAGAATATTATTTTATGATTATTATTATTTTTTCCGCCACTCCACATAGAAAACTTTGATTTTTTTTACTATCTGCTTTATCCAAAAATATGAATTACGAATATCACCTACCAAACATCAAATATCAACCTTCCCCTCGTCGTTGAAAAAGGCATAGAACCTTTCGGCTAAGTAATCCGATGCATGTCCTCGAAATCTCGCACCACTATGTTTTCAATCTCTAAAACGTATTTTGTCAATCCACCATAAAACCCATTAGCGCAAACAAGCTTATATTTCACAAGCTAGTCGAATTTATCTTGATAAGTTGTGGTCCATCGCTCATCAATTCAATATCCTGCTATTGATCTAAAACAGCGCTAATGCAATATATGAATGCCAAATAGGAAAAATGGTCTGATTATTTTTTGCAGGAATTAAAATTAATTCCTAATTTTTACCGCAAAATAAATATCTAAAAGAGAGTAAAAATTTAGGTGCCAACAATGCTTTGGTAAATTCTTGGGGGTAAAATGCAATCTATTTGTGGTTGAATTATCATCATAATATATCATAGATATAGACAAAATCAATTGAGTTAAAAAAAAAAAAAAGGAACCTACCTTAGGAAGTTTCTTCGTATAAAATTGGAAATTCAGTAACGGTCCAATTTAAGATTACCATTAGAATGGGTTAATTCCCGTTTACTTCCTCTAATTCACCCCCCCTTCCCATGTTAATAAGAACTAGTAAGAGAGCACTTCTAATTTCATGGTGGGATATGTTACCTATTCCCCTCTTTTGAAGTGTTATTTAGAATTCGTTTGTTCCGCGAAAATCAAATGAATCAAAAAATATTTTCTTGAAAATAACGGCTTGTATTGCTTAAAATAATTGGCCAATAAAAAATATACTATCGAAGTCAATTTATATCTAGATATTTTCATTGGCAATAAATATATCTTCATTTATTGATTTTTTATATAAGCCATCGCTTTTAGCAAAATATTTCTTAAACTATTTATTTTTTGTGAAACAAACAGAGCTTTAATTTTTTAGTATTTTCTTGAGAAATTAATAGGCAAATTGGTATGTATAAAATTGCATGTGGACCATTGAATATAGGTGTCTCACCTGTACTTTTGCAGGTTTCACTAGGAGGGAGAGTAGCAATGAATTTCAATATAGATAAAAAAAAAAACTATCACCATAGATTAAACAATACAATGGAGATTACAATCACGCTCCAGTCACTCAAACACTCTTAGTGTTTTTCAGCTCCAACTACATCAAATAACCCACTAGTGTTTAGAGCCCACAATTCCCGTGGAATAATCTCTGAATGAATGAACACAAATCTTACTCATAAGATTTAATTGTTTCAAACACTATGGATGTAATGCACTAGCAGAAACTTCTTTTTAATATTCTTCATAAAGCACATCGCTTCTTATTTATAGACAACGGTTGGATCCAAAAAATGAAGCTTTCTCTAACAAGGAAACCTATTCAAAATAAGAAACCTACACGAATTAGAAAACTTTTCTTTTTCGGGCTCAAATTTGAGGTATATTTTCAACAATACCCAAGGATGTCAAGGAGACTATGCAGGAGCTTGTCTCCGAGTTCATCAGCTTCATCACCAGCGAGTCAGTTGCCTGGGAAAAATTTTCTGATTTCCGGTGGAAATGCAATTTCGATGTGGTGATTTTTCATCCGCACTTATGATTTCTTTTTCTCTATGTGAAAAATGAAGTGCAAATACTGAGGAAGGAGATTTTGGTTAGTGGAGTATTCATTAGGACGAGATGATTATGGATCTTGTTATTCATTTGGATATAATTACTTTCCTTTTTTTAGGGATAATGACATCATGAGTATCGTGTACGGCGTTCACGTGAGCGTCACAATTTTTTTTTAACTCACTTAAGTGCCACATTGAAGTAAAAACAATCACTTAAGTGTTATTTTTTAAAATTATCCTACATGGATTTATTATTATTATTATATTTATTTTTTCTTCTTTTTTCCCCAAACTATTGTCAAGGGGCAAGGGCCGGCACAACTGTAAGTGAGAGCGCGAAGACCCTTGCCAGGTCTAGACGAAGGTGGCCTCGCTCATTGCTTGTGGGGTCGCGAAGGCCCTCGCACAAATCTGATGAGGGCCTTCGCGCTCTCATTCGCAGTCTGTAGCATCCTGGGAAATCAGCTCTCCGAGTTAGACTATTTTGACGAAAAAATTTAGCTATTTTCAAAATGAATTGCGAATTTTGGCAGAAATGATCTTGTCGATAAACAGTCAATTGTGGAATATAGTAACTTCAAGACCTTATATGATGAGATCGATTAAGTCCTTCACCTTTATATGAAGACTATTCTGGATACATTGTGAGCACATCTCGAGGCATAGTCAACCCAAGAAATTACGAGATGACCCCACGAATTGAGTGACACACGACAAAAACTATAAGAGGTTAAGGATCATTCGCCCAAATTTGAATAGGAAGTAGGGTTGTGCATGATCTGAGCTGGTTCGGGCCCAGTATGGAACCGAGAATCGGACTGGTATTCCGGTCTTCAAATTTTTTAGACCGAGGATCGGACCAGGACTTGACTAGCCCAAACCCAGCGGTCCGGTCTCGATCTAATTCCAATCTGGACCGCTAACACCAACTGCTAATTTTTTTATATTTCAAAAAAAAAAAGTTTCGTTTGTTCTTTTGATGGGCAAATTGATTCTTTATTTGAAAAATGGGCTTCTGAGTAATATTCTCAGTTTCTAATTTTTTTTTTGCTCGGAACAGTTTCTAATTTAGTCATTTGAACTATTATGTGGGTATAGGACTAGCAATTAGTACTTATGTGCATGAAAACGTGAAGATAGAGAAAATTTGTGTATAATCTAAGAAGGAAAAATTTATTTTCAGAGACATTTTTTTAACAACAAATTGAGAAATCTTGAGTCGTATTCAACACGTTGTCTATTATTGTGTTAAGTAAAATTACTATCATGAAGTTCGAGATTTTTTATATTAAATATGCTTAATAAGTATGTAGGGAGCACTTGTTAGCCTGATCATAAAGCTAGAGTTTCTAATTTTTATTTGATTGGACCCCAAATTGACATTACGTCTAACAATTAGGAGTAACTGCTCATTTAATATGCCAAGACATCTTGAGTTGACTTGTCTTGTAATTAATGTATCTCTTTCAATGTATCTAAATCCCAAAAATTTTCTAAAGAAATACATATGCTCTCGTTTATTACCAGGCTAACTACATAATAAATATAGACTCACTGCGTAAGGAAAATTTACTACCATGCTAACTACAGAATAAACATGCAGGTTAACTAGTTCTTCAAAAAAAATCTATTTTTTTTAATTTGGTTCCATTCATGTGGAACCGAGGATTGGACCGCCCCCTCTAGGATCGGACCAACCCAATCGATCCGATCCAGTTTGCACACTCTTAATAGGAAGCTGCCAAGCGATGGTTGTTGGAACTCATCATTTGGTAAGAGATGCGCATGATGGCTTTGGGATTGAAGTAAAAAAAAAAAAAAGGCAACGCTTACGGAGACCCACAAAAAGGAAAAACAAGTAAACAGAAGACGAATGGCAAGATGTCGCATAAGTGACAAGGAAGAGGAGGTGTCGTTGGTGTAGAAAAGGAGTAAACAAGTGGTAGAATCATTTTTTTTCTAGAAAAAAAACATAAAAAAGTGGTAGAATCATTTGACACCTCATCAAAGGCCATGGAGGAATAAAAGACATGCGTAGTTAATTGCTCAGTCCGGATTAGGGGAATAAGCTGCGAACCCCAAGAGGCAAACTAAACTAGCTGGATAATACCGCACCACATGACCAAACCAACCGCACACTTTAGAACTTATTTACGTAGAATTGCAGTGCAGCTTTCCAAATGGACTGCGTAGGCGCCAATGGTACAGAAGCGACACTTGGAATAAAACTAGCCGAGACCCAACTTGGAGGAACAGTTATTGCCAAAAAACTCGCCATTTGTGGAAAGATTCAGACTTCGTAAGACATATGTAACGTTATTTGAGCTGTGGAATCCACACAAACGATGCAAGGGAAACACGAGAGGAAGGAGAGGAAGCGGCGGATACTCTAGTGGTCGCCCAAATGAGAAAAACAAGTGGCAGCATGGATAGCATTACCATTTGACAAGTGGCTCCAACCTTGAGATAATAAGAGGGAGGTGTCAAGAACTATGGTTGAAGGGTGAAGTCGGTTGGTGCACACAAGCGGCGTGAGAGAAATGCAGGACGCCAAGTGGTAAGAGTCACAACCTGGATAGCCTTGCCACTTGTTAATAGACTTCAAGACTCAAAAGGAAATGATAACCAGCCTTGGGCAAGGAGAAATCATAATCGTTTGAGGAAGAAAAGGAGACTCTCGGCCAACTTCTCATTTCTGCGCGCACTCGACAAGAAAATGCTCGTTTTAACTCAGTCGATGCCGAATTGAGCTACATTTTCTCCTACATAATCGTAAGATCAGGCATTTGAACCCGCTTGGATCACATCTAGACAAATAGAAACAGGGCGACGAGCAATGACAAGAAATATGCGCCGTGGTGGAAAATTGTGGGTACGTATATTTCCAGACAAACCAGTTACGGTAAGACCTACGAAAACACGTATGGATTTGGGTAAAGGATCTCCCGAATATTGGGTAGCTGTCGTTAAACCGGTAGAATACTTTATGAAATGGGCGGAGTAGCAGAAAATATAGCCAGAAAGGCTATTTCAATAGCGGCGTTCAAAATGCCTATACGAACTCAATTTATTATTTCGGAATAGGAACGTAGAACCAAAAAAAAAGAAGTCTTGCCGATAAAAAACAATTGCAGGTTTATTTTTTGACAAACAATATTTCTTTTTTTTTTACTTCACCCTTTGCATTAACATTGAAAGAACATATGTGATCAGATTGCGTAACAAGTTGGTTGAGTTTTATGGAACTGACCTGGACAAAATCTGGACGAGGACACTCATTGCGTGTCCGATGGAATTCGAGCTTCACCCTTCTTCGTACACAATCCAAATGCAAGTTAACTTCTATCCCTACTACTATGTTGCTCATTTATCGTTCGTTTGAGCATGAATCATTGATGTTTAAAAATGAGTATCGAAAACTAGAGATCGTTTTGCGTTATCTAGGAAACGAGGATGAAACGACTAACCATTATTTGCATTATCAACTATAAGCGATATGTACAAGGAATATGTGGTTGATTAATCCATGGATTGAGCTTGAGTTGAGTTGCCAACCTAAACAAGGGTTTGGCCGTGCAAGTGATGAGATTGGGCGGATTAGAGAAATTTGATGAGTATGGACGAAATGATTGTCAAGTTCGAAAGTGATCACTTCCGAAAGTGTCTGTAATCAGATGAATTCTAAACAGACATGACTAGATAGTTTGAGATTGGGTTTATTAGCATAAATCTTGGTAGTTTAATAACAGGAACGTTAACTTGTAATTGAGAACAGGGGTGTTAAGATTAGCTATGGAAACATAGACAAGTTGCCTAACCTGGACCGGCTATACATGAGTTTATCTTGACTAATAAGTGATTGAGATCTGGGAAACTAGCGTAGAAGTTGTATTCCTATGTTTCAGTTGATGAGCTTTCCACGTGTGCGGATGGTATATTTCATGCACTGAAATTTGATTCAAATCATTGTGTCGGTGTGCTATGAATGACATAATATGATTGCATTAACCTTGCATTCACATGAAGCATGTTATCATTTAACATTGCACTGATTGGCAGAAGGGGTTAAGGCCACGGAAATGTTGTATGAGCTCAATTATTCCCCACAAGAGTCGGGATACCCTAGTTGTAGGGCCAGGAGGTCCGCATTATATATGCGCGAAGCCTCGAAGTAAAGCTTCTATGGGCATAGAAGTTGCCATAGGTCTCGGTGCAATCGGTGCGAGTGACGTTCGACTCGACATGGTGATACCCCAAGTAATGCGAGCCGATAAAGGAAACTCCGGACTTACGAGTGAGGGTACTTTGCATGGGAGTGCATGCATACATACATTAGCAAGTTGTTGGAAAATATGATGTATTTTGATGGGTGAGTGAATAAGAAATTGTTTCTCAAAGAACACCCCTTGAGTTGGAAGTGGGAATTAACAAAGCACTAATCTCACATTGGAAAAGAGAAAGGCCTTAAAGTGCTTTATATGTGATTACACTTCCTTGAGTAGTAACTATTATAATACAAGTACAATGCCTCGCGCATGCGCGGGGGGTGCAAATCCCAGACCCCGATAGAGACCCGACAAGTTGAAACTTGGGCGCGAGCGCACGACCTGTATACGCGAATGCAGGTCGGAAAGTGGGCCTCGCGACAAGCCATTTTTGCCTTCTGAATTAATTTTTCCTAGCTCAAGCCATTACAATGTATTAACTAAGTAACGGCTATTTTAATTCTGCGGTTACATAATTAAACATAAAATTGCTCTAAACGGCAGAGTTATTTAGCTGTTATTCATTATTTCCGCAATGCCCCACTGAGCCTATAAATAGATGGATTCACATTCTGTTTGAAAGATTGAAAAACCTATAGTCTCAAAGAAAAACTCATCATTTTTCAAACGTCTGCATCTGTATTGTTTTTCGATAGTGTCCACGTTGAGTTCAAGTTCGCCGAAAGTTTTGGAGTGCTGTCCTTGCCTCTATCACTGCTTAATTGTTGTATCTTGGAAGACAGACGTTCACGAAACCTCAGAGCACGTACTCGAGGGGACGAATCTGTTTTAAGGAAACTATGTCGTACGCAAGTCTCGGTATTTCTTTCAATTTCATTCCTTTTAATACTGTTGTGTTTCTGATCAGATTTTGTGCTTCTGAAGATGCTTCTAACGGGTTCAAATTCACTCATCTGCCAGGTTCAGATTCACTCCTTCTAACGGGTCAGATTCACTACTTCTGACAGGTTCAGATTCAGTGCTTCTGAAGGTGCTTCTGATGGGTTCATATTCACTCCTTCTGACGGATTCAGATTCACTATTTCTGACAGGTTCAAATTCACTACTTCTGACAGGTTTAGATTCACTGCTTTTGACGGGTTCAGATTCAGTGCTTCTGACGGGTTCAGATTCACTACTTCTAAGCTGCTTTTGATCTGCTTCTGACCCACTTCTAACCTGCTTCTGAAGGCTCAGATTTTGTGCTTCTGCCAACTTAGTATTTTTATGGTTAAGGCAGTTTGCTCACATTTACTATTGACATTCGAATTTTAAGTACAAATATCTTCCAATTTTATAAAACAATATTGTTATTTTTAACAATGAAAATTTCAACAATCTTAAAACAGATTCGCTTTGGATTCGATATTTACAATTTGAATAGCTATTGGAAAAGAAGTTGTTGGTGTGTATGCTGATGACACCACCAAAAAGTCTACCTCTGCTGTCTAACAGCTTGGATCATCCTCTACTTCTGCTGCGGTTTCTTTCCACTATGGTGAGAAACTTGAAAAGTTCAACGGATCGAACTTTAAAAAGTGGCAGTATCTTTATTTAACAACTTTGAATCTTACGAGATTCTTGATTGAGGAACCTCCTAAGGTATCCGATGGAGAAACAAATAAGCAAGCCTTCAATGCGGTTGAGACTTGGAAACATTCTGACTTCTTATGTAGGAATTATGTCATGAATGGATTACATGACTCATTGTACAATGTTTATTGTGCAATAAAGACGGCAAAGGAGTTGTGGGAATCCCTAGAACATAAATATAAAACAGAGGATGCCGGAGCAAAAAAATTTGTTGTCGGTCGATTCCTTGATTATAAGATGGTGGATTCTAAGGCAGTGATCAGTCAAGTGCAAGAAATTCAAGTGATCCTACATGAGATTCAAGCTGAATGAATGAACTTGAGTGAAACCTTCCAAGTAGCCGCGATTATTGAGAAGCTACCTCCTGGGTGGAAGGATTTCAAGAACTACCTCAAGCACAAAAGAAAGGAAATGAACTTGGAGGAGCTGATTGTTAGACTTCAAATCAAAGAAGACAACAGAAGCTCTGAACGCAAAGGGTTCAATCTTACTACAGCTAAGGCAAGTGTTGCGGAGCACAAGCATGGCCACAAGAATAAGAAGGTCGCCAAGCCAAAGTTGGGACCAAAAGAATGAGTTTCTAAGAACAAGTTTCAAGGAAAATGCTTCAATTGTGGCAAGTTAGGCCATAGATCTATAGATTGTAGACTTCCAAAGAGGAAGAATCTTGAGACAAATATGGTGAATGACATGACAAAAGACGTGTCAAATATAAATCTCTCTCCAATGGTTTCTGAAGTGAACTTAGTTGGGTCCAATCCAAAGGAATGGTGGATTGACACTGGGGCAACAAGGCACGTATGCTCCAATATGGACCTGTTCACAACTTTCGAGTCAATTGATGGGGAGAAAGTGTTCATGGGAAACTCTACATCTTCTGTTGTTGAAGGCCAAGGGAAGGTACTTTTGAAGATGACTTTAGGGAAAGAGCTGACTCTGAACAATGTCTTATATGTCCCAAAAATCCGAAAGAAATAAGCATGGATTTCCCATGGTGTTCGAGTCAGATAAAGTTATTTTGTCTAAATCTGGAATGTATGTGGGGAGGGGATATGTATCTGATGTGATTTTTAAGCTCAATGTCATGACAATTATCAATAAAGATAATAAGTCTTCCTTTTATTTGCTTGAGTCTTCAAATTTATGGCATGGTAGACTCGGACATGTTAATTATAATACATTGTGCAGATTAATTGGCTTGGAACATATACCTTCATTCCAAATTGATTCAAAACACAAATGTGGAATTTGTGTTGAGACGAAATTAACGAAATCATTGTTTCAATCAATTGATAGAAGCACCGTACCCCTTGAATTGATTCATAGCGATGTTTGTGATTTGAAATTCATACAAACAAGAGATGGTAATAAATATTTTATTACCTTTATTGATGATAGCACCAAATACTGCTATATGTATTTGCTTAAAAGCAAAGATGAAGCCTTAGAGAAATTTGTTCTCTATAAGAATGAAGTTGAAAATCAACTTGATAAGAAAATCAAAAGATTGAGAAGTGATAGAGGCGGTGAGTATAAAGTATTATTTCGCGAATTATATGCTCAACACGGAATTATACATGAAGTAGTTGCGCCCTATTCACCTCAATCAAATGGTGTTGCTGAACGTAAAAATCGCACATTGAAAGAAATGATGAATGTGATGTTACTAAGTTCAGGTTTACCTCAAAATATTTGGGGTGATGCTATTTTGTCAAGCAATTACCTTTTAAATAAGGTACATCAAAAGAAATAGGATTAAACCCCTTATGAGCTATGGAAAGGTAGGAAACTATCCTACGAATACTTGCGCGTATGGGGGTGTCTTGCAAAAGTGATTGTTTCAACACCAAAGAAAACTAAGATAGGTCCTAAAACAGTGGACTGTATCTTTATAGGCTATGCACATAACAGTAATACATATCAATTTCTTGTACATGAATCTAAAATTCCAGATATACACAAGAATACGATCATTGAATCAAGGAATGTTTCATTCTTTGAAGAAGTATTTTCTTATAAATCCAATGATGGATCAAGTTGGTCCAAACAAACGAATGAAACTGTGAATGATGAAGGTCATGATTCAAATCATGAACTGAGACGCAGCAAAAGAGCGATAGTGGAAAAATCATTTGGAAATGATTTTCTAACTTATTTATTAGAAAAAGAATGGCTGAATTATACATAAGCTATGAATTCTTCTGAGGGACATCTATGGAAGGAGGCAATAAAAAGTGAGGTTGATTCTATTATGTAGAATCATACTTGGGAGCTAGTGGATCTTCCTCTTGGTTGTAAACCTTTAGGGTCCAAATGGATCATTAAAAGGAAGATGAAAGCAGATGACTTTATTGATAAGTATAAAGCCAGACTTGTAATCGAAAGATACAGACAACGAGAAGGCTTAAATTAATTTGATACTTATTCTCCTGTGACAAGAATAAACTCTATTAGGATGATACTTGCAATGGCAACATTGCGAAATCTTGAAGTACAACAAATGGATGTAAAAACAGATTTCCTAAATGGTGATTTGGATGAAGAAATCTATATGGGACAACTTGAAGGTTTTATAGTTCCAGAACAAGAAAGGAAATTCTGTAAATTGGTAAAATCATTGTATGGACTAAAACAAGCACCAAAGCTGTCACGCCCCGAACCCGGCCAGCACGCGTACATCCCACCAAGCAGTTTCTTTATGAAACTCTAGGATCTAACGGCCAATGTCATTTACGCTAAAAGAAACGCGAATGCGGAAGCGATGTCAACTCCATTTTCAACAATAAATCAACACCCGATGACTTAGGACAGATACATCAAAATTTCATTAATTCATTCTCAAAGGTTCAATTCAATAATCTATCAATCAGAAGGACAAACCCAACATCAAGAAAAGGCAAATCCATTCTAAATGCAATTAGTCAACTATCTCTTCAAAGGCCAATCCTTGGCAAACTCGCGTTTCCTTCGCTTGGAACCTAAAAAAATTAAGCCCCCACTGGGATGAGATATAAATCTCAATAAGGTGGGTCCTAACCTTAGGTTAGGCTGACCGTCCACTCAAGCAGTCATCTATCCAGATATTTCAAACTCATAATCATACAGGCATGTCAAGCCCAATCAATAAAATAGCAACATGCAGATGATAGGCGTGCAACGATGACCTCATGTCACACTCAAATGATCATGTACACCAGTCCTGCCACTTCACAACATACACAATCACCGCCAACCTCAATCTCCAGCCCGCGATCTCGTCGCATCAGGCTCGATCCGCGTAAACGCATCAGACCGTCATCAGCAACCCGCGTAAACGCATCAGGTTCTGATAAATCTCCAGGCCAATATCATCATCTCATAACTCCGTCCTACAAATAGTTCGCATCAGGACCGTGGCTATCTCAACCCCGCGATTTCATCGCATCAGGGTGCCGCTCAATGTCAACTCCACCCTGCGATCTCGTCGCATTAGGGTATACATCTCCTGCCTCGCGTCTCATACCCCTCAGGGCTTCTCCGTCCCGCAAATAATTCACATCAGGACCGTGGTCAATTCAACCCCGCGATTTCATGGCATCAGGGCGCCACACAATATCAACTCCACCCCGCGATCTCGTCGCATCAAGATATCCATCTCCTGCCCGTGTCTCACACGCCTCAGGGCCTCGCTATGTCGTACTCATGCCACAATCCTAACTTATGCCTTGGTTTCCAATTCAATTACACACCCAACGGCAAGTGCAAATTCAAATGCATTTCGTATATCCCGTGGCATGCAAGGTAGTCAAATTAGACATGGCAATCAATTCAGGCACGAACAAAGTCACACCCATTCATCCTAGAACATCTTAGGACATTTTAGAAGCCATCCCTTTTGAAGATTTCTCACAAATCAAACCAATCAAACCTCGACTCACCCAATCGAGTCCAATCTTCCTAGCACAAGGTTAGGAATTCCCTTACCTTGGATTTGATTGCATAATTTACTCTTCTTGAGCTCCAAAGTTTCGGCCCCCAATGTCCACAACCGGACTTGTCGCGCAACCTAACAAAATCCAACCAATTCTGTAAATTTCCACATCCAATTCCTCAACCCATCAATCCCAATCATCCACATCCTAACCCTCATCATCTAAACATGTCCTAAACATCAATTTGAGGTTCAAAATCACCTGCTCTTCAATCCGCCAAAACCGGTTTTGCACATAACCGAACCGGTTCATTTCGGTTATGTGCAAATCGTGCACTTCCAGCCCTATTTCTACTCCAAATTCAATATTTAAATACTATCCCACCACTTAACATGTCTATCTAAGGGTTTTGGAGGCTCATCGATCATTTCGAGTCGATTGGTCGCCGAAAATTCGTCCAAGGTCGCCGGATCACCCACAATCAGAATACTGGCAGTTTCTGGGCAAAATGTACAAGGCCGGTTCATGGTCAAAAACTTATCAAATTGAACCCCAATTTTTATCACAAGTCCATACACATGTCTACTTGATCTCCACCAAATTTGGCCTCAAAAATCCAAGAATTTGGCCATCAAAAGAGTCAAAAACCGGACCTACCTCAGGTTTGCTCCGATTCTGTCGACTCTCGGTAAATCTCTTGCTCGGGGTTCCTCGGTGCTCCAAACAATCTGATTCTTATTCAAGGATATAGGCAAGACGTAAAGCTTCGTCGTTGTGGTTGGCCGATGGCCAAATGGTTGCCGAAAATGGCCGTCGGAACGGCCGAACAAGAGGCTCGGTTCTAGTCGGGGGCGAACAAAACTGGAGGAAGGAGAAGGAGGAGTGTTCGGTGGCTTTTGGGGTGGAAATGGTCGGCCAAATGGAGTGAAGAGAGAGAAGAAAAAGCTATATACTCAAGGCTTGGTCAATGGAACAAGACTACAACCTTGATCTTGTGACACTTGGCATCTTGCTTTTCCAATGAGATCCAATGGCTCCCCTTTAGTCCTTGTGTTCGGCAGCCATAGGGAATTGAAAGACCAATTTTCCCTTCTTCAATTGTAAAGGCAAAGTTCTAAGTTTTAGGGGCAAAACGGTCATTTTACCCCCGACGTTCAAAACGTCATTTTTCTCACTCTGGAATTCATCGATAAGGCAACGGCCAATCCAAATAATGTTGGAATTCTTGATTTTCCATTTCAAACTTTTCAAGACTCGTTTCTAATAGTTTTCTCTATCAGACGTGATTTCAGTCTATCCCGAACCGACGGGCGGCTTTTGCAGACATTACGCGTATCGACCCCGTGATTCATATCACATTTAGGGCTCGTCAATTCGTGGCGGCTTTAGTTATCATGTAATTGTGAGAGTCTATCGCTAGTTTCCTCGACAATCCTTATGGCCAAAGCGTCGTTTTCTATCCGAGTTCCCTAGGTCCACGTACCTCGTCTCGCGTTAGCCTTTCCCTTTTGGTCACTCTACTCGAATTGATCAGATTCAAGCGAAATACGACTAAAATACATCTCTAGATATACACTTCTCATTAATGAGATTGAAATTGATTGGAAATCAGAATGTCACAACTCTTCCCCCCTTAACAAAATTTCGTCCTCGAAATTCGCAACGTTCTACCCACCAATTCTTTGGGGTGTTGGCGCCTCGTCGCATACTCACTCTTCCGGATGTTCCTTTCCATGGCTTGACGATCTTGCTCGTCCTTTCTAACCCTAAGCCATCCTTCCCTAGGACTTGTCTCCTTTAGCCCTTAGTCCCTTAGTCCGATTCGCTTCTCTCCATTCTCTTTCGATATTCATATCATTTGCCAGCAGCTCATCCTCAAGCGTTCACCTTATCTCTTTCATTTGTCCATAACCATTATTACCAAGCCCTCTCTTGCATACACCCTTACTGTCCATACCATTCAACGTATTACTCTTTTCAAGCTTCCTTTCACGCCAATAGAGATTCAAGGGCTTTATCAATCTGTCCTCCATTAATCAAACGAGTTATGGCCCTCTTAACTTCTTGAACAATTACATGGTTACTTCCATAGCAATCCATTCTCGACTCCATCCGAAAATTCCCTTGGATCAAAGTGATCCTTCCCTTCTATCGACACGTCTAGTGCTCGACCACAAGATAGTCAATTTCAACTTTCAACCTTATTACCGATATATATATGCATCTTGGCACATCTTTGTGCCATTCTCAGGAAACACCATAATTCTCCCTTTGAATTTCAATGAGGTCATCTTGTTAAGTTTCTCTTCAATGCTGGACTCGTACTTCCGTCCATGACCCCAAGGGTTCCATCCGTCTGTATAATCCCTCCAGCATCGGTGTTTAATCATGGTAACACCTCAATTTCCTTCTAGCCATCAAGATAGGTGTTTCCAGTAGCCATCACCTTAGTCCATCAGCGAACTTCCAATTTTAGGAGTTGAATCCCTATTTCTTGAGGAAGATCTGTCCCTCCATTGCCCATTTCTCAATGCTCAACCCTCAATTTGTAAGCATCCGTTAAACAATTCACTCTTCCTTAGCGATACGGATATCGCTATAACAACACTTGAGTGATCTCTTTGTTCCACATGCCTCGCTTTCAATTCCCTTTAGGAAGTTCATGCTCTTAATCTCTTATAGTTCACACATAATTCGAGGTCTTTTCTTTATCTAAGCAACGCTCTCGTATCCACAAGCAATTTCATCCTTCGGCGTTGCCTCTTGTTCAATTCCTCTCAAAAAACTACTACTTGATATCTTTGGAGTAGGTATAAACTTGAAATCTTCTTCCACCCAAGTAAGATTTTTTTCCAAATCTTGTTGCGAGAATATTCACAAACCAATTCCAATTATGCTCTAAGCATGTCAATTCAAATGGCATTATTGTCGCGACGTATAAGTAGTATCCATTTCAAATCTCATTGTTATGCCTCAAGTTCCATTCTGCATCGTGTCATTACGACTTTCATAAGCTTTTCAATTTTCCAACCGGAATCGTCATACATGGCGTAGTTATCAACTTAACTAGAGTCCTCGAAAACTCCTTTCACGTTCATTCACCCATTCGTGTCACAACTCGTCCTTAGTCCATTTCACTGATGGAACAGCTCTTGTAGGGAATATTTCAACGGTCCGTCTATTACCATTCATCAATCCCAAGAAGCTTGCACTTTCCGCAACTCACATCGACCCTAGTTGCTCCATCATTCGTCTCCATTCTCACAGGCTCCACAACTTGCGCTCTTCATATTTAGTATGCAATAGACATTTTCTTAGAGTCCATACGACACTCTCAAAAACTGTTTATGTTTCTCATGGTTCCTTACATGAATTCAACCATCATCTCTTAAGACGGTAATGACCAATTCAACCATTCCTTAGGCACTTAGTTCGACGATTATCAACTTCCTTCCGCCAGATGTCGAATCTTCCAAACTATTTCTCGCACTTCTCACTTGAGAGTTCAGACCTCGGCTCTCTGTCATCACGGGTCTCCTCTAGGACCGCACGAAATTTTACTTATCCTTGTCACTCTTCTCTTGAGAAGCATTAGTGCTTTAGCCTCTAAGTTCCATACTCACTTAGGCGACCTTATCCCAATTTTGTTCGTTCCACTGAACGTCAACATCATCCCGAAATTCAACATTGTCTACTAAACTGTCTCTCTGATTTCGCTTCCAAGAGTCATTCAAGTTCTGCGTCTTCTTTCCCGGTACAGACGCTCAATCATAATACTAAGATAATTTAGAGTTTTTCTTCCTTTTTACAATAGGGTCTCTTACCCTAAGGAAGTAACTACTCAACTCTATGGTATTTTTTCACTTCAAATTCACCTTGTCCTTCTCATTCCATAGGACGGCAACCTTGGAGTCTACGCCGACGGCGATACCTTTACTCCAGAATTCAAATGCCACCATATTTTCACACTTTCTTTCCCACAATTCAGTCACCTCAAGTGACAATATCTGTTCGTCCTTGGGTCTCATACATTCCCATGTCGAATGGTCGCTTCGATTACCTCAAATCACTTTGCAAGCATTCTCTAAGCGCTCTTTTCGCTTACTAAATCATTCACTAGAATCACAATCAGTCGAGACTATCAAGTCCGTCTACTTTTCTTTTCACCAACGATCACTTCATGGTCCAATCGCCCCTTAAGAACAATGCCATATCCTTTAGGGAACCGCAATTTATGATTCCCTTTCTCATGGTTCCAATTCCATCAACCGTCCCCAAGAAATCATTAACTTCAAGCCATCTAGCATGTCGATTCTTCTTCGACCTCATTTATAACAGGAAAGACTTATTACTCACTTTCCATTATGTGTCTTACGCTCGGGTAATCAACCATTTCCCGTAGACATGCTCCATACTCATAATGAACATCTCTTTGCTCGTATTCCATGAGCAGGAGTTCTCTTATTCATAGGTCTTTCAATCATTCTCCTCTTTAGCTGAGTCTTGTCACCATTCCTCAAAATCAGGAATAACAATCAGCCATATGGTTATCAAGTTCCAATCCACTCAGGGACTTCTCATCTTGTTCAAGGGTCTTTGACCACTTTTACCATATGCTTACACGACCTTGAGAACTCTATCTCACACCGGTCGATCATCTTATGATCCTTGCAAAAGTATTATGATCCAAACAACCCTTGCTCTCCAGCAATTCCAAGACAATACTTCCCATCGAACAACTCAACAAAAGTTGGCTAGGCAAATCTCATGCCTCCGAGGAAATCCTTCCTCTAGTGACCTTTCATCAATCCTCAATAGCCTCTTAGGGCTAGTACTGCCAGGGTCACTTTCCTTCTTTAGTGCACTCAAAATCTCTAAGGTTTTCTCACAAAACCTTCAATCCAGAGGGAGACAATTTCGAATCTCATCCCTCTACTTGACTCAATCAATTTCAGCCTTATACATAATCTTACAAGCTTTTCCAAGCTCTCGTGGTCCTATACACACATCCAATTTCGAAAAGACTTACTCAAAGTCACCTTCTTCGTGACTTCCATCACTTAACTCCTCAGTACTAGTTGTCTCAGCGACTTGGGTAACAATAGCAGCCCCTTTTGAGCTCGCCTACCCATAGAAATTTCTCATTTCTATTCAAGGTTCTCGCGACCTACTCAACTCTTGGATCCCACTTGGTTCACAAACTCGAGTCAATTGCTCTACTGGTTTTCGCGTTCTGATTACTCACCTTTACTCAGTTCTCATGATCCATCTTAGTCCTTGGATCTTTTCGTATCTCACATATGCAAGCCAAGTACTACTCTAGCGACCATACCTCGGTCCTTCAGTCTTATCAGGTTCTCATGTCACTTGAACCACTATGATTTCCTCCAAGAATCCAAGACTTAAGTCATTTACTCAATCCAACGGTCTCAAGCTACTCATGTCATCATTCATCACTATCAACTATTAGTGGTTCCAAAACAACTCTCTGATGACACATAGGAAATTCTCCACTAATTGCCAAATATTCAAAGATCTCAAATAATCCTTAGTCAGCAATCATTCCTCAAGCCAGTCTCAACGAGGCAACTCCTCATCTAACAGCCACTACAAGGCTAGCCTCAACTAGGCATTTACCAATCAAGCGCTCCAGACAGCGATTTGCTGAATCAAAGGCTCACGCCTTAGGCCTAAAGGCATTCGCCACTCTAGTATAATCACAACAAACTATTTCATTCTCGACATGCCTCAACTCAATGGGTATAAACCTCATTGGTTGTCTAATCCCTCAGACAAACTTTAGCCCAGCTATTCACATGAAGCTAATAATGAAATATGCCTAACAGGCCCATCACAACCATCACTTTTCTTTTTCAAACGGCATCCATCGCCAAGCACAAAGATTTTATCCGTGCCACTCATAGGCGCTATTACACATGTCATGCCACATTCGATCATTCTTGATGAGGATCAATCTCGTGCCGCACATCCCTTATCCACATTTGGACTCAACCTGATACCTAGGTTTCTCTTTTCAAGTTATGACTTAGGTCATTCTTGCCCTTGCCATCTTAGAAGCTTGCCAGGAGCCGCTCCTTGTCCGGACCTCTCTGTCCCGGCAATCACTCCCCGCCCTCATCAGACCTGGCCTTTGCAGGTTGTCCCAAGTCATACATTTACGGAGAAAGCTCCATTCCACATGTCTCATACCATGTTTCATTACAATTTATATGTATCCCATCAACTCATCCCATACCAAGCGATGGTTTATTAAGTCCAACAGCGATAAGTTCATGCATGCACCCTCATCAACTTGCATTTCATAACCACAAATTCAAGCACAACATGACCATCCTCATCACTTGTCTTGTCAAAGCTGCCTTCAGGTCAATTGTCTATATTTCATTATATATCTCACGTCCAGTCAACATTCAAATCAAATCCCAATGCATTCGATTACAACTGATCTTCAATTCAGATACTCCTTGTATTTATCTCAACTCTTATCATCCAACGTTGTCAATAACAATCGATAACTAAAACCATCAAGATATTACGTAGTTCAAGCCTGAATCCACCAATACTAGCCGTCTCTTTATAACTCGTACTCCTCGAGTTGAGTCATTGGCAAATCAAGATCATAATCATACGCCTCAATTGACCCTTTATTCATAAGCAATTCTCTACTACCCTCAAACACAATTACTACCTCAAAATCCATGCTTATGACTCTTTAATCTCAGCTTGCTTCCACTTAAACCTTGATCACCACATAACTCAGAGTCGTCCATTAAAGTCAACTCTAGGACCATTAGATTACCCCTCAAGTTCAAGCCTATAATCCTCAAGATTTAGCAATCCCTACTAATTCCTATAGGTTTCACTACCTAATTGTCCTCAAGTCATCGCTCATTATCACTCCAAGTCTCAATCACATTGGATCGAGCTGACCTTGCTCTGATACCAAATCAAACAGGGATGTCACACCCCGAAGCTAGCGAGCACGCGTATATCCCACCAAGCCATTTCTTTATAAAGCTCCAGGATCCAACGGCCAATGTCCTTTGCGCTAAAAAAAACGCGAATGCGAAAGCGATGCCAACTCCATTTTCAACAATAAATCAACACCCGATGACGTAGGACAGATACATCAAAATTTCATTAATTCATTCCCAAAAGTTCAATTCAATAATCTACCAATCAGAAGGACAAACCCAAAATCAAGAAAAGGCAAATCCATTCTAAATGCAATAGGTCAACTATCTCTTCAAAGGCCAATCCTTGGCAAGCTCGCGCTTCCTTCGCCTAGGACCTAAAAAAATTAAGCCCCCACTGGAGTGAGATATAAATCTCAGTAAGGTGGGTCCTAACCCTAGGTTAGGCCGACCGTCCACTCAGGCAGTCATCTATCCAGATATTTTAAACTCATAATCAATAAAATAGCAACATACAGATGACAGGCGTGCAACGATGACCTCATGTCACACTCAAATGATCATAAACACCAGTCCTTCCACTTCACAACATACACAATCTCCGCCTGCCTCAATCTCTAGCCCGAGATCTTGTCGCATCAGGCTCAGTCCGCGTAAACGCATCAAACCGTCATCGGCAACTCGCGTAAACGCATCAGGTTTCGATAAATCTCCAGGCCAATATCCTCATCTCAAAACTCCTTCCCGCGAATAGTTCACATCAAGACCGTGGCTACCTCAACCTCGAGATTTCATCGCATCAGGGCGCCACTCAATGTCAACTTCACCCCGCGATCTCGTCGCATCAGAGTATACATCTCCTACCCCACGTCTCAAATGCCTCAGGGACTCTCCGTCCAGTGAATAATTCACATCAGGACCGTGGCCAACTCAATCCCGCGATTTCATCGCATCAAGGCGCCACACAATATCAACTTCACCCCGCTATCTCGTCGCATCAGGGTATCCATCTCTCGCCTCGCGTCTCACACGCCTCAAGGCCTCGCCATGTCGTACTTGTGCCACAATCCTAACTTATGCCTTGATTTCCAATTCAATTACACACCTAACGACAATTGTAAATTCAAATGCATTTCTTATATCCTGTGGCATGCAAGGCAAGTCAAATAATATACAGACATGGCAATCAATTTAGGCACGAACAAACTCACACACCCATTCATCCTAGAACATCTTAGGACATTTTAAAAGCTATCCATTTTGAAGATTTCTCACAAATCAAACCAATCAAGCTTCGACTCACCCAATCGAGTCCAATCTTCCTAGCACAAGGTTAGAAATTCTCTTACCTTGGGTTTGATTACACAATTTACTCTTCTTGAGCCTCCAAAGTTTTGGCTCCCAATGTCCACAACCGGACTTGTCGCGCAACCTAACAAAATCCAACCAATTCCGTAAATTTCTACATCCGATTCCTCAACCCATCAATCCCAATCATCCACATCCTAACCCTCATCATCTAAACATGTCCTAAACATCAATTTGAGGTTCAAAATCACCCGCTCTTCAATCCACTAGAACCGGTTTTGCACAGAATCGAATCGGTTCATTTCGGTTCTGTCAAACCGTGCACTTTCAGCCCTATTTCTACTCCAAATTCAACATTTAAATACTATCCCACCTCTTAACATGTCTATCTAAGGGTTTGGGAGGCTCACCGGTCGTTCGAGTTGATTGGTCGCCGGAAATTCGTCCAAGGTCGCCGGATCACCCACGGTTAGAATACCGGCAGTTTATGGGCAAAATGTACAAGGTCGGTTCGTGGTAAAAAACTTATCAAATTGAACCCCAATTTTTATCACAGATCCATACACATGTCTACTTGATCTCCACCAAATTTGGCCTCAAAAATCCAAGAATTTGGCCATCAAAAGAGTTAAAAATCAGACCTACCTCAGGTTTGCTCCGATTCTATCGACTCACGGGAAATCTCTTGCCCGGGGTTCCTTGGTGCTCCAAATGACCTGATTCTTGTTTGAGGATGTCGACAAGACGTAAAGCTTCGTCGATGTGGTCGACCGGTGGCCGAAAATAGCCGTCGAAACGATCGAACAGGAGGCTCGGTTTTGGTCTGCAGCGAGCAAAACTGGAGGAAGGAGAAGGAGGAGTGTTCGGTGGCTTTTGGGGTGGAAATGGCAGGCCAAATGGAGTGAAGAGAGAGAAGAAAAAGCTATATACTTAAGGCTTGGTCAATGGAGTTGAATGTTAGGTGTGGAAAAGGTTGACATGACTACAATCCTTGATCTTGTGACACTTGGCATCTTGCTTTTCCAGTGAGATCCAATGGCTCCCCTTTAGTCCTTGTGTTCGGTAGCCATGGGGAATTGAAAGACCAATTTGCCCTTCTTCAATTGTAAAGACAAAGTTTTAAGCTTTAGGGGCAAAATGGTCATTTTACCCCCGACGTTCAAAACGTCGTTTTCTCACTCCAGAATTCATCGATAGGGCGACGGCCAATCCAAATAATGTTGGAATTCTTGATTTTTCATTTCAAACTTTTCAAGACTCGTTTCTGATAGTTTTCTCTATTAGACGTGATTCCAGTCTATCCCGAACCAACGGGCGGCTTTTGCAGACATTACGCGTATCGATCTTGTGATTCATATCACGTTTAGTGCTCGTCAATTCATAATGGCTTTGGTTGTCATGTAATTGTGAGGATCTATCGCTAGTTTCCTCAACAATCCTTATTGCGAAAGCGTCATTTCCTATCCGAGTTCCCTAGGTCCATGTACCTCGTCTCGCATTAGCCTTTCCCTTTGGGTCACTCTACTCGAATTGATCAGATTCAAGCGAAATACGACTGAAATACATCTCTAGATATACACTTCTCATTAATGAGCCCAAAATTGACTGGAAATCAGAATGTCACAAAAACAGTGGCATGAAAAGTTTGACAATGCAAGATAATCGATGGTTTTAACATCAATGAATGTGATAAATGTATCTACATTAAAGAGACAGAGAATGGATATGTCATTCTATGTTTGTATGTGGATGACATACTCATTGTTGGTAGTGATGACAGAATAGGCAAATCTACCAAGAATTTGTTGAATTCAAGATTTGAAATGAAAGATATGGGACTTGCTGATGTGATTTTAGGAATTAAAATCACAAGAACGTCTGAAGGTTTAATTTTAAACCAGTCACACTATGTGAACAAGATTCTTGAAAAATTCAATACGAATGATTCCGATATTGCTAGAACACCATTAGACAATAGTCTCCATCTATCCAAGAATAGAGGAGAGGGTATTTATCAAGTAAAGTACTCTAAAATTATTGAAAATTCAATGTACTTAATGAGTTGTACTAGACCAGATATTGCCTATACGGTTAGTAGATTGAGTAGATATACAAGCAAACCGAGTGCCGACCATTGAAAAACAATAGTAAGAATACTCAGGTACCTACGGTATACTCGGAATCATGGCCTGCACTATACCAGGTATCCATCTATTCTAGAATGATATAGTGATGCGAACTGGATATCTGATATAAAAGACTCAAAATCTACTAGTGGACATCTATTCACACTGGCAGGTGCTGCTGTATCTTGGAAATCCTATCAACAAACTGTTATAACCAGATCCACAATGGAATTTGAGTTTATAGCTTTGGATGAATGTGGTGAAGAGGCTGAATGGCTACGCCATTTCTTAGAGGATATTCCAAAATGGGAAAAACATGTGTCACCAATTATACATTGTGACAGTCAATCAGCGATTGGGAAAGCACAAAGTAACATGTACAATGATAAGTCTAGATGTATACGTCGTAGACATAATACCATTAGACAACTACTCTCAATTGGAACATAATACCATTAGACAACTACTCTCAATTGGAATTATCTCTATTGACTACGTAAAGTTAAAGGATAATATTACAGATCCGCTAATCAAAGGGTTAAATAGAAAGTTAGTTAAAAAATCGATAATAGGAATGGGACTGCAGCTAATTACAGGAAAGTTAATACAAAAGAAAACCCAATCTAGTTGATTGGAGATCCCAAGATCTAGGTTCAAAGGGACAACCTAATTATATGAAGTTAGTGATATCACTGTGGAGGTCTATCCCTCAAACCATTCATATAAAACATTAGTAATTTGATATTCCCATTTATTGTTGGGGTTTATCAGGAAAAGATAGCAAGTTTTGCTTTAATGATTCTTAAGAGAGTTAACCAATTACTCAAAATTAAATAATCACCTATGTGAGAGAGAAATGGGGCCGCTTCAAAGGAGAATTATTGAGGGATAAATTCTTTAGAAACTCTTGCAAAACCAGGACGATGTTCATGACCATAACGAACATACTCATGAGAACTGAGCAAACGTTTCGATGAATCCTGTGTGAAGTGTATGGGTCATTTACTAAAAAAGCAGGACAGTTCAAGGACATCATGTCTACTGGACAGCTGGTAAATTAAATATACTTTCACAAGGAAAAGTTCAAAGGGTGACACCTACCTATCCTATGCAGGTTTCATTTGTTGAACACTATCACGGAGTCAAAACCAAAATAATTTTCATTTATGTGAGGGATTGTTGGAAAATATGATGTATTTTGATGGGTGAGTGAATGAGAAATTGTTTCTCAAAGAACACCCCTTGAATTGGAAGTGGGAATTGACAAAACACTAGTCTCACATTGAAAAGAAGGAAGATCTTGAAGTGCTTTATATATGGTTACACTCCCTTGAGTGGTAACTATTATAATACAAGTACCATGCCTCGCACACGCGCGGGGGGGGGGGGGGGGTGCAAATCCCAGACCCCGATGGAGGCCCGACAAGTTGATTGGGCGCGAGCGCACAACCTGTGTACGCGAATGCTGGATCGAAAAGTGGGCCTCCCGACAAACCCATTTTTGTCTTCTGTATTTATTTTTCCCAACTCAAGCCATTACAATGTATTAACTAAGCAACTACTATTTTAATTCTACGGTTACAGAATTAAATATATGACGGCTCTAAATGGCAGAGTTATTTAGTCGTTATTCATTATTTCTGCAATGCCCCATTAAGTCTATAAATAGGTAGATTCTCATTCTGTTTGAAAGATCGAAAAACCTACAGTCTCAAAGAAAAACTCATCATTTTTCAAACGTCTGTATTTGCATTGTTTTTCGATAATGTTCACGTTGAGTTCAAGTTCGCCGAAAGCTTGGAGTGTTGTGCTTGCCTCTATCGCTGCTTAACCGTTGTATCTTGAGAGACAGACGTTCACGAAACCTCAGAGCACGTACCGGAGAGGACGAATCTGTTTTAAGGAAACTGTGTTGTACACAGGCCTCGGTATTTCTTTCAATTTCATTCCTTTTAATACTGTTGTGTTTTTTATCAGATTTTGTGCTTCTGAAGGTGCTTATGACGGATTCAGATTCACTGCTTCTGACGGGTTCAGATTCACTGCTTCTGAAGGTGCTTCTATCGAGTTCAGAGTCACTCTTTTTTACGGATTCAGATTCACTACTTCTGACAGGTTCAGATTCAGCACTTCTGACGGGTTCAGATTCACTGCTTCTGAGCTGCTTCTGATCTGCTTCTGACCTGCTTCTGACCTGCTTCTGACCTGCTTCTAGAGGCTCAAATTTTGTGCTTCTGTCAACTTAGTATTTTTATGTTTGAGGCAGTTTGCTCACATTTACTATTGACATTCGAATTTTAAGCATAAGTATCTTTCAATTTTATAAAACAATATTGTTATTTTTTACACTAAAAATTTCAACACATGTCACTATCATCATTTGAATCGACTAAATGTGATGTCTAAACTGTTGGATGGTTTGATTGATTTGTTTGTAAGTTAAATTCGTAACAGTCCGATGAGTCGAATGAGCACTAGAGCATGAAGTTTATTCGCTATTGGTACTAACCCTTGTGGTATCTACTTATCAAGATCTGCTTGACTAAATGAGTAAATGGACGGCCTAGTCGTTAGGCTAGAAGTTTTACTCAGAAGTTGTTGTGGCACTCCCATTGTACTTATCCTCTCCTTTCATTTTTCCCTTTTTTATTAGGTGGTTACAAATTGTTATGCTGGTACATTCGTAATTGAACTTCTCAACGACGGGCTTTTTTTTCCCTCGCTCTACAGTCGCTCTATAGGTGTCTGTTGTTTTTCTCCTTTGGGTTTCAAGTTTGGAGCAATGGCCCAATCAACGCATGAACACCCCATGTGCTATTCTCGTACGCTTGCCTGACAATGCCAATTAAGCAGAGACCCGAGTGGTCACGCCCGGCGCCTCATCGCGAGCATGCAATCATCCCTGCAAGTAAACAACGATGATCTCTCGGCGGTCCTAAGGATCCACCTATATAAGAAAGGACAAGAGATAAAATAATTTACATTAAGCACACGGAAGCGGTTCCCAACAACTCCCCGCACAATATATATATACAGACTAAGTAGGACATGGATAGCATCATAAAAAGTCATACATCAACACATACAACCAACGACTACTAACTCCTCTAAACATCAGGGCGACGAGTAAACATGCCAAAAAGATATCCACAAAAATCCATCAGGGATGGGGTTAGGTCGCCAGTCAAAAAGTCAGGTCGCCATATAGAGTTGCCTAGGAAGAGTTATTGGAATCCCCAGTGTCCTTAGTCTCCTCCGACGGCTCGTACTCAGAGAAAGTCTCCGACGGGACCTCCACAGAATCCTCCATAGTTGCCACCTGCGACGGCTAGGCTCGTGTCACGTCCCGCGCCTCATCGCGAGCACGTAATCATCCCTGCAAGTAAACCAACAACAATCTCTCGGCGGTCCCAAGGATCCACCTATATATAAAGAAAGGACGAGAGATAAAATAATTTACATTAAGCATACGGAAGCGATTCCCAACAAATCCCCGTACAATATGAATATACATATTAAGTAAGACATGGATAGCATCAAGAAAGCCGTACATCATCACATACAGACCAATAACTACTAAATTCGCTAAACATCAGGGGCGACGGGTAAGCATGCCAAAAAGGTACCCACAAAATCCACCAGGGATGAGGTCAGGTCGCCAGTCAAAAGTCAGATCGACGTCCAGAGTCGCCTAGGAAGAGCTGCTGGAATCTCAAGTATCCTCGCTCTCCTCTGACGGCTCGTACTAGGAGAAAGTCTCCGACGGGACCTCAAATGAATCCTCTATAGTCGCCTCCTGTGACGGCTCAGCGAAGTCACCCTCGGACGCCTCCAATACTATAACCTCCTCCTACTCCTTCTCCTCGGCATCCTCCAAGGTCGGTGTCCGCTCCGGTCCATTCCTAGACCCTACTACCGAGCCATCGAGCAGCTCCTGCTCTGCTACGATCTGGCACCGGTCGGGTATGATGCCCGGTGGTACCTCGTTGGGCTTCAGCGGCCCGATCTATATGTCTCCTTCCCTCTTGAACCACGTCTCAAACCTATGAAGCTTCCATTCAGGCTTACCCTCGTCGACCCATACGACGGTACACTTCCTAACATAGACGTTCCCCTATTTTTTCGGGAACTCATCAAAATAGATTGTCATTTCCTTCGGGTCCCCAAATCTAATAGGCCACATCGTTACTACCAAGGATCTGTAAAGTATGGTTTCCCTAAAAGGGGTAAGATACACATCTTAGTAAGAAAAACCTAACCCTAAGTCAGGTTGACCATCCACTCAGGCAGTCAAGTCACTCAACTTATCCAACTCATGAACTCACGTGGATATGACAGTCATAATTCAATAAATAATAATGCATAGAGGACAGGCATGCATTTATATTCTCATGTCACACATAAATACACGTATATGCTCGGCCTGTCACTTCACCACATCAATTAACCTCTACTTGCCTCATTCTCTAGCCCGTGATTAGATCGCATCAGGCCCCGGTTCAATTTTCAGGTAGGGTTTATAAGCTCATACTCTGTCCCGCGATTAGATCGCATCAGGGCTGTGGCTATCTCGACCTCGCTACTTCGTCGCATCAGGGCGCCACCTAATCACAATTCACGTCGCTACCTTGTCGCATCAGGGTCTCAACCTTCCTCCCTGCGTCTCACACACCTCAGGGCCTCATCATGCCATGCTACAATCAGGATTCATGCCATGATCTTCTATCATTCACACACTCAATGTCAATTACGTTCCAAGTAGCATTCATAATCCTATGGCATGCAAAGCAATTCAATTATTACCCAAACATGACACGCGATTTCAATACAAGTCAAGGCACACATAAACTCTTTAATTAATCCTAAGACATACTAAGGCTCATTACTTTAGAAATATGCCCATTAATTGACCAATTTCTCCACTCGACTTACCCAATCGAGTCCAATCCCCCTAGCATTGGTTTAGGAAATTCCTTACCTCCGCTTAACAATGCAAATTACTCCTCCTTGCACCTCCTAAGGTTTGGCCAACTCAAGTCCAAGGTCAATCCGTCGCGCAACCTAGGATAATCAACTAATTTTGTCAAATTCCAAGTTTAATTCCTCAATTCATCCATCCAAATCATCCATTACTCAATCCCCAACATCCTCACACATCATAAATGCCAATTTAAGTCCCATAAGCTTCTGTTCTTGCAACCCACAGAACCGATTTTGCACAGAGCCGGACCGATTCACTTCGGTTCTGTGTAAACTGAATGCTCCCAGCCCTCAATCCTCCTCAATTCCTTCATTTAAGTCTCATTCTACCTTTTAACATGTCTACCTAAGGGTTTGGGAAGCTCACCGGTCATTTGGAGCGGGTTGGTCGCCGAAAAGACGTCCAAAGTCGCCGGAATGTCCAAGCACAGAATATTGGCAAATTCTAGGCATAATGTACAAGGGTGGTTCATGGTCAAAAACTTATCAAACAAATCCTCAATTTTTACCACAGAACCATCTATATGTCTACTTGATCTCCACCAAATTTGAGCCAAAGATTCCAAGTTTTAGGCTGCCAAAAGGGTTCAGAACCGAACCTACCTCAAACTGGAGCAGAATCCGTCGACCTGTGGGAGAATACTTGCCTCGAATTCCACAGAGCTCCAAATGACCTGATTCAAGTTGAAGGATGTCGGCAAGACGTGGATCTACGTCTGGGTGGTCGGTCGATAGCAGGGGATGGCCGGAGGCAGCTATCGTACGGACTGAACGGCGAGCTCCGGTCTGGTTGGCGAGAACACAAACTGGAGGAGAAGAAGGGAAGGTTACTCTCGGTTCTTCTTGAGAAATTTTCTGCCGAATGAAGTGTGTGAGGGAGAGAGAGAGAGAGAGCTGGTTATCCCCCCAAAATTTTGATTAATTGAAGTGATTGGTAAGTGGCATTAATTGATGACTTGATCTTCCATCCTTGGATGCTTGACACTTGTCCATTGTTCTTCTCAAGGGCATCCAATGGCCATCAATTGCCCTTCAATTTTCGGCAGCTTGGGGGAGAGAATGTCCATTTTGCCCTTCCTTCCATTATAAAGAGAAAGTTCTAAGCTTGAGGGGCATTATGGTCATTTTACCTCTGACGTTCGGAACGTCGTTTTTCTCGTTTCTGACTTCTTCGATAAGGCGACGGCCAATCCAATTGACGTTTCAATTCTTGATTTTCCTTTTTTAAACTTTTCAGGACTCGTTTCTGATCATTTCTTCTATCAGACGTGATTCCAGCCTATCTCGAACTGACGAGCGGCTTTTGCAGACTATACGCGTATCGACCCCGTGATTCTCATCATATTTAGGGCTCGTCAATTCATGGTGGCTTTAGTTGTCATGTAATTACGAGGGTTTATCGCTAGTCCCTAAGGTCTCGATCGTCACAGTCCGATTTAGGATAATTTTGCAAATCGTACATTGGTTAAGCGGCATCACCCGCGCTCCAATCGTACGACGCTCGCATGGTAATCCTTGATCGTCCTTAGATTAGCCTTTTGGTGGTTCTAAATATCCCATCGATAATTCTTATGGTCAAAGCGTCATTTCCTATCCGAGTCATTTAGGTCCACGTACCTCGTCTCGCTTTAGCCTTGCCCCTTTGGTCAGCCTACTCAAATTGATCAGATTTGAGCGAAATACGACTGAAATGCATCGCTTGATATACATGAACTTCTCATTACAGAGTCTGAAGTTGATTGAAAATCAGAATGTCACAGCTCGATCCCCATCCGTGGTCGCCTCCTGGTCTGGCTCGACTAGGTCTCCATCAAACAGCTCCACCACGATGACCTCATCCTCCGGCGGTGGTACAGAATACTCCGTTGTCAGCGTCCGCTCCGAGCTATTCCTCGACCTAGCCACAGATCCCTCGGGGAACTCCTAATCTGAGATCGTCTGACACCAAGGAGGTATGACACCCTCCGGAACCTCATGGGGCTTCAGAGGCCCGACCTTCCTGTCTCCGTCCCGTCTAAACCATGCCTCAAACCCGTGAGGCTTCCAGTCCGGCTTCCTTTTGTCTACTCATACTACTGTATATTTCCTCACATAAATATTCCCCTGCCTATCGGGGAACTCATCATAAAAAGCTGTCATCTCCTGCGGATCCCCGAATCTGATAGGCCACATCGCTACTGTCTAGAATCTGTAAAGTAAGGTTTCCCCAAAAGGGGTGAGATACACATCTCAATAAGAAAAACCTAACCCTAGGTCAGGTTGACTGTCCACTCAGGCAGTTGCGTCACTCAACAGATCCCAACTCATGATCACACGCAGGTACAACAATCATAAATTGATAAACAACAATACACATAAGACAGGCATGCACTTATATTCTCATGTCACACACGAATGCACATATATGCTCGGCCCTTCACTTCACCGCATCAATCAACCTCTGCCTGCCTCATTCTCTAGCCCGCAATTAGATTGCATCAGGCTCGGTCCGCGTAAACGCATCAAACCGTGCTCGGTGACCCGTGTAAACGCATCAGGTCTCGCATCATTTCCAGACAGGGTTTTTGAGCTCATATTCTGTCCCGCGATTAAATCACATCAGGATTGTGGCTATCTCAGCCCCGCGACTTCTTCACATCAGGGCACCACTTAATCACAATTCACCCCGCGACCTCGTCGCATCAGGGTCTCAACCTTCCGCCCCTCGCCATGTCATGCCACAATCGTAATTCATGCCATGAATCTCTATCATTTACACACACAAGGTCAATTGCATTTCAAGTATAATTCACAATCTCATGGCATGCAAAGCAAATAAATTGATATCCAAACATGACATGCAATTCAAATACAAGTCAAGGCACACATAAACTCCTTAATTAATCCTAAGACATGCTAAGACTCATTACTTTAGAAATATGCCCATTAATCGATCAATTTCACATTCAACTCACCCAATCGAGTCCAATCCCCCTAGCCTTGATTTAGGAAATTCCTTACCTTCGGTTAACAACACAATTTACTCCTCTTTGAGCCTCCTAGGATTCGGCCAACCCAAGTCCAAAGCCGATTTGTCGCGCAACCTAGGATAATCAATAGATTTGTCAAAATTCCAAGTCCAATTCCTCAATTCATCCATCCAAATCACCTATAACATACTCCTCATCATCTCTTCACATCATACACACCAAATTACAACACAAATCAAGCATGTCCAGCCACCCACAGAATCGGTTTGGCCCGGCTTGGACCGATTTCATTCGGTTCTGCTTATGCCGGGTCCAACCGGTCCTAATCTACCTCAAATCTATCAATTTTATACTATCCTACCTCTTATAACATCTACCTAAGGGTTTAGGAGGCTCACCGTGAATTTCAAACCAAATGATTGCCGGAAAGTTGCCGAGAGTCGCCAGTCGTCCAAGGTCCTGAATTCCGGCAGCTTCTGGGCAAATTATACATGGGAGGTTCATGGTCAAAAACTTATCAAATCAAGCTCAAATTTGTATCACAGAATCATCTATGTGTCTACTTGATCTCCACCAAATTTGAGCTCAAGACTCCAAGAATTCGGCTATCAAGAGACTAAGAACAGAACCTACCTCTGGTTGGTTCCTATTCTGTCGGCCTGTGGGAGAATGCTTACCCTGAATTCCACAGTGCTCCAAATGGCCTGATTCTAGTTGGAAAACGTCGAGAAGACGTGGAACTACGTCTGGGTGGTCGGTCGGTAGTAGCTGGTGGTTGAAGAAGTTGGTCGTGCAGGCCGAACGAACGGTCCAGCGGCAGTCGGGCGAAAACAGAAACTGAGGAAGAAGAAGGAAGTAGCTCTCCGTTCTTCGGGGTTGGATCTGCCGAATGGAAGAGTGAGAGAGAGGAGAGAGAGAGCTTTTTTTTATCCCAAAAATTAGACGCATGAGTTGATTGGTAGGCGGGCATTTAGTGTGAGATGACCACACCTCATGGATGTTTGACACTTGTCCATTACTCTAACCAAGGAGATCCAATGGCTCCTTTTTGGTCCTTGAATATTCGGTAGCTTGGAGGGTTCAATTGTCCATTTTGCCCTTCCTTCAATTATAATAACTAAGTTCTAAGCTTGAGGGGTAATATAGTCATTTTACCTCCGATGTTCCGAACGTCATTTTTCTCATTTCTAACTTCTTCGATAGGGCAACAGCCAATCCAAATGACGTTGGAATTCTTGATTTTCCATTTCAAACTTTTTCAGGACTCGTTTCTGATCGTTTCTTCTATCAGACGTGATCTCAGCCTATCCCGAACTAACGGGTGGCTTTTGCGGACATTACGCGTATCGACCCCGTGATTCTTATCACGTTTAGGGTTCGTCAATTCATGGCGGCTTTGGTTATCATGTAATTGTGAGAGTTTATCACTAGTCCATATAGTCTCGATCGTCCTAATCCGATTTAGGATAATTTTGCAAATCATACGCTGGTTAAACGGCATCACCCGTGCTCCAATCATACGACACTCGCATGGTAATCCTTGATCGTTCTTAGATCGGCCTTTTGGTGGTTCTAAATATCCCTTCGACAATCCTTATGGTCAAAGCATCATTTCTTATTTGAGTCGCCTAGGTCCACGTACCACATCTTGCGTTAGCCTTTCCCCTTTGGTCAGTCTACTCAAATTGATCAGATTTGAGCGAAATATGACTGAAATACATCGCTTAATGTATATAAACTTCTCATTACGGAACCTGAAGTTGATTGAAAATCAGAATGTCACAAAAGCAAGCCACACAAAAGCCAATTTTATTTTCAGCCCAACTCTAAAAACCTAATTGAAATACAGAAATATCACAACCAATTATAGGGTCGCGCTTTTTCCACTCTCAATTTGGCTTAAACACACTCTTTCACAATTACTAACCATATTACCCCTTGCTTTTTCCTCCTTTAGAATTATATATAGGCAAAGACTCAAATGTGAGGCCCATTTAGGTTATATTTTTATTTATTTCTTATTGTTCTTCCGCTTCCCTTTTTTTTTCATAGTGGTTTTGTTGATTATAGACTCCTGAATCTGAGGAAGACGCCACCTCCCATGATCTGAGGATGAACGACGAGAAAAAATCAACTAATATGGTAAAATAATTGTATCGGCCCCGGAACATATTGCTCTTGAATTATTCAATGATTACCAAAGATGAGAAGTCGTAGTCTTAACGTGAACGAGATACTATTCCTAGAATGGTTTTGTTGATATAGTCTGTGATGCTTTCGCGATATGGTTGTTCTTTTATCTATATGAGTAATCTCAAAGAGTTGTCAATTCTGGTATATTCGAGCATCGAGATATTCGACTGAATTCATAAACATTCATAGCAAAAGTGGCTTCTTATTCGCAGTTTAAGGTCGCGCATGGTAACCATTCTAATTCCAAAAAATTATTCTGATTAAAATAATTTTTTTATTATGTTCCTAGATGAGTTTTATATAACCAGAACATGTTTGATAAATGCACAAACTTTCTGTTTCAAAAAAATGCTTCTTTTCTTTTTTTTCATTTAAGTTAAATAACTGTGTAGTTAATTTATAAAATTTCATCCTAAATTGAAGACTATTTTTCAATGTACACTAAAATAATTTAAAATATATTATTTTTTAGCATGTCATGAATTAAATACAAATTTAATATATGATGTTTAAAGTTCGATGAAACATGGGATAGGTTCCCATATTAAGGACTCTTTTTTTCCTTTAAATGTTGTGTTGTCTAAATACATAGGAATATCTTGTGACGCACGACTATGAGTATGCATGTTGGATGCTCTCATCTTCGGCATTATTCTTTGTATGAAAGTGAAATTTATGAAATTTAGGCCCAACTTTATGAAAATAAGGTCACACTAGCACAACTAAGGGCCTGCATGGTAACCATTCTCATTATGTGATTCTGATTCTGATCCTTAAAACTGATTCTGGTTAAAATGATTTTTTTATTCTGTTTCTGAATGAGTTTTAAAGGATCAGAACATGTTTAATAATTGCACAAAATTTAAATTTAAAAAAACTATTTCTTTTTCTTTTTTATTTAAGTCAAATAACTATGTAGTTAATTTATAAAATTTCATCCTAAATTGAAGACTAATTTTCAATGCACATAAAATAATTTAAAATACAATATTTTTTAGCATGTCATGAATGAAACATAAAATTTAATATATGATGTTTGAAGTTCGATAAAGCATGGACATGTTCTCATATTAAGGATTCATTTTTCTTTAAATGTTGTGTTGTCTAAATACATAGAAAGATATTGGATGCCCTTATCTTATGTAATATTTTTTCTAGGATATTGAAATCTATGAAATATAGACCCAAATTTATGAATAAGGTCAAATTAGCATAATCTAAGTTTTTTCTATTTTTTGTGATTTTTTTATAATTTTTTATATTTTGAAAAAAAAATCTATTTTCTATTTTATTTTATTTTATTTTTAATAGGTAGAGTGAAAAGTGACGAGAAAGCTAAAATGAAAAAGTGAGAGATATGAGATTTATCCTATTTTGTTGTTTTCAAAAGTGATTCTTTTTCTAGAACCTACTTTTTTTGCTTTTGGATTTTACTATACAATTGATTCTGATTTTGATTCTGGAAACAGAATCAAAATTATTTACATTACCAAACAGCATTATCATTTTTTAGTGTTCTGGAATGATAATCATATAATCAGAATGGTTACCATGCAAACCCTAAACTTTTTCTATTTTTTGGGATTTTTTGAATTCTTTATTATTATTTTTAAAACATTATTTTTATATTCTTTGTTTTATTTTATTTTTGTTAGGCAGAGGTAAAAATGATGAGAAAACCTTAGGAAAAAAGTGAAAGATATGGGACTTTATTCTATTTTGTTATTTTCAAAAGTGATTCTTTTTCTAGAAGCAACTTTTTTTTCTTATAGATTTTATTCTAAAACTGATTCTGATTCTTCAAAACTAATTATGGGAATATAATCAAAATCAAAATTATTTACGTTACCAAATAGAATTCGCATTTTTTATTATTCCTAGGATGAGAATCAGAATGGTTACCATACAGGCCCTAAAAATCATGAATGGATTTCTTATATCACTTCAATTGAGTAATTATGGAAGTCGTCGATGTATTCTAATTTCAAAGGGATTTTGCCATTCATCCAATTCTTGATTGTTCAGTATGAATTAAGTAGAACTGCTTTAGCAACTAGTCCACGTATTCTCTTCCTTTATAGACTTGATTGTACTTGTACTTAATCTATGCACTCTTAAAAGCTTCATTCTTTATATTTGGAAACCGAAGGGCTTCGACAATTTTATATCTCGATCATAACAATTATACTATAGAAAAGAAGAAGGAAAAAAAAACAAGATGGACAAAAAGTAGGGTGAATGGTTCTAGGGTGGATTCAGTTTCCACTTAAAACCTATCCATTGGTCTGCACAGATGTCACAAATGACGAAGATGAAGAAGTCTGCAATACGCTTCAACACAAGTAAGAATAAAAAGAAGGAAAGTGGAAGAAAAAGAAGAAAAAAATAAAATGGGCCCTGCATCTAGGAGTAATGGAGTCAGTACACTATGAAAAGTAGTGTTTAAGCCATGCAAGGAGTGAAAATAGCGCCGCCCATATATATATATATATATATATATGTGTGTGTGTGTGTGTGTGTGTGTGTGTGTGTGTGTGTATGTATGATTATTGTAGTATTGAGAATCATAAAAAAAATCATTTTGATCAAAATCACTTTTTGAGATCAAAATAATTACTATACATTTCTTAAAGTTCAAACTCACCGGTCCGCCAAACTTTCGTGGTTAGCTTTTCCCTGCAGCTTGAGTGTGGGAAACGTTGCCCGAAATTAACAATTAGGTTAAAACCAGTAAAATCCTAAAGGCAAAAACCATGAATTTAATTTCGAATAGGGTTCTTCGTAGAGTTTCTCTTTCTTTTTCAGGTTTGCTCGTCGAATTCGTTTTCAGGTTTAACTCCGCCTATGTAGTCTACATAGTCTGTCCCAAGCTAGGTAAAAGAGGAGGGTTATGTCAGGTGTAGCGAGCCGATTATAAAAAAAAAGCTACCTTTATGAGATGAATCCTATTGATATTTCGTTGGAGCGTACCCTTCTCGGCAACTCGTTACATCGGCGCTTGGGTGTAGCGAAAAATGAGCAAAGATCTTTGCACCAAGATAGGTGGGTGCAGGGGGTAAGGAAACTAGCCTTAAGCCATCATTCCTAGAGTGATGTACCACATCGGTGCTCGGATGTGGTGATAAATGAAAAAGGGTCTTCACACTTCCGTGAGAGAGTGTGGGGGGCAAGAAAAACTCAAGGGTAAGGATTGGATCGGGGAGTTGGAATGTATGAACCTTAACAGGTAAATTGAGAGAATTGACGAATACTTTTGCTAGAAGGAGAGTGAGTATTCTTTGCATGCAAGAGACTAAATGGAAAGGAGAGAATGCTAAGGAAGTGGATCGCACTGAATTCAAGTTATGGTATACAGGCACAACAAATAGTATAAATAAAGTTGAGATTTTGATCGATAAAAATTTCAATGATAGAGTTGTTTATGTTAAAAGAATAGGAGATGGGATTATTTTAGTTAAGCTAATAGTGTGGGATTTGATTCTGAATATCCTTAGTGTATATGCCCCTCAAGTTGGACTGCAAACGTCCAAGAAGACTAGATTTTGGGAAGATCTGGAAGATATTTTAAGGTGGATACCACACGAAGAGAAGGTATTCATAGGAGGAGATCTAAATGGACATGTCGGTCAGAGTAGTTGAGGTTTTGACAGAATTCATGGAGATTTTGGATATGAGACTAGAAATGAGGCTGATGAGGACATCTTGAGTATGGCATTAGCTTATGATTTGATGTTGGCAAACATCTTTTTTAGAAAAAGAGAGTCATATCTGATCACTTTTCGCAGCGATCAAAATTATAGCCAAATTGATTTTTTTTCTTGCCAAAAGAAATGATAGAGCCTCGTATGTAGATTATAAGATATACCCTAGTGAATGTGTAGCTACACAACATAAGTTGGTGGTCTTAAAAATTTGGTATAACAAAGTACAGAAGATGAAGAGAAGTGCGCAGCATCCTAGAGTAAGATGGTGGAATTTACATGAGGAGAAATAAACAAAATTCAAGGAAAGAATGCTACAGAAAGACCATGGCGACTAGAGGGCGAAGTAAATATGATGTGAAAGGAGATGTCTAACTGCATCCAAACAGAGACAAAAGGGGTGTTAGGGGAAAGTAGAGGGAATGGACATCAAACAAAGTAAATCTGGTGGTGGAATGAAGAGGTGCATGAGGCACTTAAGCAGAAGGAGGAGTATTTAAAATGCCTACATAAATATCATAATGAAGAGAATTTGCAAAAGTTTAAATTGGCGAGAAAAAGTGCCAAGCAAGTTTGCGAGAGGCCAGAGGCGAGATTTTCACCGATATGTACAACAAACTTTGAAGCAAAGAAGGAGAAAAATGCATTTATAGACTTGTAAAGTCAAGAGACAAGAAAAGTAAAAACTTGACACAGGTTAGATGTATCAAGGATGAAAATCAAATACTCTTGATAAGAGATGAAGACGTTAAGGGTAGGTGGATGAGTTATTTTAACAAACTTTTTAATGAAGAGAGCGATAGAAGTGAGGTGGATTTGAAAGATGCTTCTAATAATTCAAACAGAAGGTTTGTGCGTAGAGTTAAAGCACGGGAAGTTAGGGAGGCATTAAAAAAGATGAAAACTAGTAAAGTCTTGGGATTCGATGGTATTCCTATTGAAGCGTGGAGATGCTTAGGGGATGTAGCAATAAGTTGGTTGACCAGTCTTTTTAATAAGATCATCCATACTAATAAAATGTCTGATGAATAGAGAAAAAGTATATTTGTGCCTATATACAAGAACAAGGAAAATATCCATAATTGTTTTAACTATATAGACATCAAGCTTATGAGCCATATAATGAAGCTGTGAGAGAGAGTTATTGAGCATCGTTTGAGAATAGAGACCAAGGTTTCTATCAATCAATTTGGATTTATGCTAGGAAGATCTACTATGGATTCTATTTTCTTGATACAACAATTGATGGAGAGATATCGAGAAAGAAAGAAGGATCTCTATATGGTATTTATGGATCTCGAGAAGGCGTATGATAGGGTTTCAAAAAAATTTTTATGGTGGATCTTGAGAAGAAAAAAGTACCTTCAAAGTATGTCGAGGCAATTAATGACATGTATGACGATTCTACTACATGTGTGAAGGCTTGTAATGGCACATCAAGTTATTTTTCAATCACAGTAGGCTTACACTAAGATTCTGCTTTGAGCCCTTACCTTTTTTCCCTAGTTATAGATGAGCTAACAAAATATATTCAAGATGAGGTGCCGTAATGTATGCTATTTACAGACGATATTGTGTTTATTGATGAGACCAAAGTTGGGGTTAACGCTAAGTTAGAAATTTGAAGAAGCACGTTAGAGTTTAAAGTATTTACGCTAAGTCGAAGTAAGGCTGAATATTTGAAATGTGAGTTTGACTTGGCAGGAAGAATGGATCAAAAAGCCGTAAATATGCTCGGACAGAAGGTACCCAAGAAAGATACATTTAGATATATGTTATCAATATTGCAAAAGTAGAAAGAGATTGATGAGGATGTAAGCCATAGAATCAGAGCAGCTTTGATGAAATGGCGTAGTACATCGAGATTTTGGTGTGATCGCAAAATTCCTCTTAGGTTAAAAGGAAAATTTTATAGAATAGCAGTCAGACCTGCCTTGTTATATGGAGCTGAATGTTGGTCAGGACAAAGGAAACATAAACATAAATGGGAGTAGCAGAAATAAGGATGTTAAGGTGGATGTGTGGTCATATAATAATGGATAAGATAAGGAATGAAGAAATTCGACGAAAAGTTAAAGTAGAACCAGTGGCGGAAAAGATGAGAGAGCATAGATTGAGATAGTTTGAGTATATCTTCCGAAGGCCCTTAGATGCACCGGTACGAATAGAAGTTTGTTATCAGAGCATAACACGAAGAAAGCAAGAGGTCAGCCGAAACTTACTTGGGGGAAATCAGTAAAATAAGATTTAATGGAGTGGGAAATAGATTGGCGTACGGTTTGTCTTAGCACGGTCTGGAAAAAGCTTATTAGTGTTGTGGAGAGGTAGTGTATAAATAGATATATATATATATATATATATATATATTTATTTATTTTTACACATTTATCTCTTTTCCCTCGCTTATTTCTGCTTTTATTTTTATGATTCTTTAGGGTTCATCAACCGTCGACTCCAACTAATTTGGGATAAAAGTGTTATTGATGTTGATATTGATGCTCGTCGAATTTTGATGATATTCCACTAAGCAGTTCAACTTAGTGCCAGAACTTCACACATTGTAATGGAGATCTCTCACTTAGGGTAATTACTGACTAACGGTGGATAATCATATTTCTTAGAGGTACTAAATACAACTCCATGAATGAGCAAAATGGAGGTTGCATTAATGATAAAGATCTCTGGGGAAACCGCTAAAAAAAGATTGAACATGTGGGAGGATCCGAACGAATTCTGCTTTCATTTCCCCCGTATGGAGCACTGAGTTACTTACGTTACGGTCTTCAGCAGGCAGGCTGCACTCTAGGCGGCGGCTAGGAAGGATCGCTAGACCAGCAGCCAGACCAACAATGAATGTATAATGATGGTGATTCCACACCAGGCTCAATACAAAAAAGAATTGAAGAAAGGGGCTCCTAAACTAAAAAGGAGACCCCCGGTAGTTGGGGAGGTCTAATTCCAAACTTTTCTCTCGAGTATCCCCCAAACAAAAAAAAATGGACGTCACTTTGGGACACATGCGGATAGCCGTCCCGCGTGACTAAAAGTAAGCCAAAAGAGCTCAGCAAAAAAAATGATTGATCTGCACCCAAAAAAAAATCTCATAAGTTATTCTTGTATCGATAAAAAAATGTGAAATATTTTAATTATTCACAAAAAAAAAATAAATGTGAATTATTATTATCGATAAAAGAAAATATTTTTTATAAATCAATTATTTCAAATAGATTTAATTATTTTCAAAAGAGATTTCGAATCATTTATTTAGTAAAGAGATCGATAATTATCAACAATAACCGTAAACCCTCCTCTTATTGTAATCCAATTTGAGGGATTATATAATTCGAAGTTTCTCACGATGTAAAATTGAAATGCCAGCGAAGCCCTTCTTCAAGTTTTGTTAACTCTCTGTGCTGCGACGGCGTCGGCCACCACAGCCTTCGCGCTCTCTCAACCATGGTGTACATAGCTTCCTGGGACGAGTTCGTCGATCGATCGGCTCAGCTGTTTCGCGCCGACCCGGAATCTGTCCGTTCGACCTTTCTCTCTCTCTCTCGTCCTCTGTGATTGCTTGAGAATCGGTTTGACCCGGAAGGAAAAACAGAGAGAGATTGCATCTTTGGTTCATAATGTAGTTGACGCGCAGCTTGGTTTAGCGATCATGCGATGCCACTAGGCTAGGGCTCTTCTGTGGGTCGATTGTCGATTTCGCACTCGTTGGGTTTCTGCAATGCTGATTCGCTGACGATTTACTTTTTTGGCGTGTGGAAGCAGACGCGGTATTGCATGAAGTACCGTCACTGCGATGGGAAGTTGGTCCTCAAGGTCACGGACAATCGGGAGGTACGTGAATCGATGCTGCTTCCTCTCTCTTTTTCTTTTTCTTTTTTTTTTCCCCTCTACTGTTTCTTGTGATGTGAGATTGTGTTTGGAATCTGCGAATGAGATGTTTCAAGTTTCCGACTGCGCTTGATGATGGTCTTTTATGGAAGAGAAGGATTTGCCAGAATGTGAAATTTGTGTCTTGTTGATGTGGTGCTATTGCTTTTGGACTTGGAGAAGTGAAATGATGCATGTGAGTGCTTGTTATGCTGGTTTGGATCGACGGCATAATTTATGCCCTTTCAGTGTTTTAACAAGCTTTGTTGGTGAAAGTTGTGTCGAAACTGTTCTTATGTGTTTTTAAGCCAGTAGGTGGTTTAGGTTCAGCTACTGTAATCTGCATTGACCCTGAAGTTTCATCTGTAAAACCGCCCAAGAGCATTGTGCAGTCCTTCTGAGGGTTGTCATGTCAAATTATCAGCTGCATTGAGAAAATCTCTCAATCATTAGTGGCTGCTGTTATGAAATAGTTTTGCAGAAGACGTAATACGTGCAATAAAGGAATGTAATATGACAAAGCTTCTTAGATGTCTTTAGACTAAAATGTAGTGACGAGATCATTCAATACATTTGGCTGTTCCTTATTATACTTATGTTTATTTAGCTGGTAGGATTTTGTATTGTTAAGTCGGAGATGTTGTGTAGCTGTATTTTTAACTGAATTTGTGGTTTGCTTTGTTTTACCAATATCATGACTGTCCAGCATTTGGAAATTTGGGACTTCCCATGTTCTGAAAGGAATGTACAATAAGTATTATCCTGTTTACTACATAGAACAGAGAAAGGGAATCATGGAGGGAAGGTTCTGAATCAAAATAAAGGGAACCTATTTTCCTTTCTCCTTTGTTTTGGCTTTTGCTTGTTTTGTTATTGGCCTATTTTGTGTGGATTTCTATTGCCAAGTGGTTTATGAAGGGAAAGGAGAGTGGAAGAATGATTATGTAGGCAATTGAAGATACAATCATAGTTTTCTTTGTGGAATTTAATACTCTCTCCTAGTACGCAACATGATGTACCACTGAAAAGCTTTATCAGCTTTGCTATCTGCAACTATACTTTTTGGAATATTTCATGTTGTCAGCAAAACATCTTGTTTATTCCTTCATTGAATAGGGAAAAATTTATTGCTCCTTAGGGAAATGAGAGGGGTGCAACTATTGTTTTCTTGATTTTTGGTGTTCTAACATCATTTACTTGGAAACATTATCTTCTTGCATCATGGACATTGTCATGAAACCATAAATCTCTGACTTTAGACACGAGATTCACAGGCTATTGTTAACATGTATGATTTATCTTCCGACTAATATGATTCTGAGCTGATGAAATTATATAGAAATTTAGACTTGGTTTGATGATAATCTGGCTGCCTGCATAATCATTGTTTCGTCAGTCAAAGTTTGTCTTTTATGCTTTCTGTGCTTGCAATTAGTATGAGCACCTCAAGAGTCAAATAATGCCTCTGTATACCAATTTAAGCTTTTCAGATGGGAACGCATGTGTTTTGTGTTTGAATCATACCAATTTAACCCTTTTCAGATTGCTGCACACTTGGTTTTATATTCAGAATTCTACATTCCCCCCTTTCTCTCATTAACATTGATTCGGATGCTTTAAGCGTTGGACAAGCCCTCACCTACGCACGGGGATATTTATAATTTGATATTAAACCATGTCTTTATTTGTTTTCCATTTGGCTAACCGGGTCCTTCTTTAGTAGCCCAAAATGTTGGGGATTGACCCTTTTTTTGGCTATTTCTATGATTACAATGTACAAGAAGCATTCACACTAAACTAGTTATACCTCATGAACCAATTAGTCTTAGTAGGATTGATGTGGAATTCACTCTGCATAACCCTTATGCATATGCACCCTTGTCAAATATGAGTATTTTTAAGGTTCAAAGATTCATGTCTTAAAATGGAAACTGGCCCAAACATATGAGGTCGAAACACTAGCCCAGACCGTAATGTTTTAGCCTGGATCAAAGTAGACCGGGTTTATTCAGTTCGGTCCAGGCCAAGCTCGAAGTTTCCAGTAAACTATATTTGAAGAAAAGATTTAGTAAATCATTTGTGAAGCTTGAAATATCTGCTATTCCATGGCATTGGAAACGGAACCCTAGCAGAAATTTGCATTTGCGCTTCTTAGATGCAGCATTAAACATTTACAATTGGTCCAACAAGAAAAGAAGTTTTCCACGGGTGAAAATGAAGTCCCAGTTGCTCCGCTATGCAATGGAAAGAAACCAAGATCACGTAATAGAGTGGTATTTTGCAGTTATTACTTCTTGAGCGATGAAACAAAGACCCAAGGAAGTGGACTGTAGGTGGAACCCTGGTGATGGTGACATGAGAGAGGAGAGATGTTAGATGTGAGTGAAGAGAGATCAAAAGACTGAGTTGGAGATGGATAGGTTTGTCGGCGGTGGTTGAGGTCTTGTGGGGTTTCTAATGAATGAGAAGACAAGGGAGATGAAAAGACTTGAGAGAGAAGCACGAAGAACGAAGAGGCTAGAGAGTGAACTGGAGTGATAGAAATTATTAATAATAGAACAAAAAAAAAAAGCTAGGGTTCCACTTATTTTGAACACCCCTTGCTATATCCTGTCCTCTTTTCAAGTAATGGCTCAAGCAGATCTGGGCCCATTTGGGCTTCACTATCTGAAACACGGTAGCCCTGTCCGGCCCGAACACCTTTCTTAGGCCCGGTAGCTGCGCGAATTTGTATACCGTGAGCATGCAGGGATGTCGGTGTTGATGGGTGTTTTAAGTATTGAAGAGGAGGATAGAGGTTCTATTAAGCAGTTTTCACCGCGGAGCATTCCATTTCATATAGCGGAGAGAACTGTGTCTCCTTATTTAGGTGGAAGAGGCAATATCTGAATTTAGAGAATCGTGATGCATCTTAATGGCTTATTTAATTATGAACTTTTTTTTTTTGGTAAGGACATTTTTAATTATGAACTTTTATTAAAGATGGAATGACAAAATACTTTAAGAGATACCTCTTTTTGCAGCGATGCCTGTTATCGAGAATCTTACTAAAATAAACATCTTGACCGTTCTTGTGCACATAGGGACATCAGTCATTTTCACAATTTTAGAATCGGGACTCAAATTGTAAATGACTTAGCCTGAGGTTTCTGTCTTAAGATGCTGGAGCACAGATCCCTCCCTCTATTCAGTAGCGTAAATCTCAGTCGTTTTTAAATCTAGTTGCATTTGTATGACTCTGTAGGGGAGCATGGTCTATGCAACTAGGTTCATTTAAATGCGTGCTTTTATATTTGTAGCTATGTAGAATGATACCGCCACATTGTGCTTTTTGATTGTCAGCATTTACTTGTCTATTCCAGAAATAGGTGCTTATAGCTTATTCCATAAAATATGTGTGTCCGTGGACCAAGAGAATGAACAACGATCGATTACCCTACGAACTAATACTCTGTTAGCGAGCATTTGTTTGGAATATCCGTGCTGTGATGTGCACTCTTTATTCCATGTTGTGTTTTTCTCTGTGGCAATGGCTTCTGCAATTATAACTTCCCTTTTTGTTATTTGAATCATCTGAGTTAGACGTGCTTGCTGTGTCAGTGTCTAAAGTTTAAGACGGACCAGGCACAAGATGCTAAAAAGATGGAGAAGCTCAACAACATATTCTTTACCTTGATGGCTCGTGGTCCCGATGGTATTTTCATCTATCTGACTAAATCTTATGTTTGGTTTCAATTTTGCTTCCAAAACTTCTATTGGCACACATCTTAGCATGTAAATCTTTACATATGGTTCAGTAGAGGTAGATGGGCCTTAGACCGCTGTAAATGTGAACCTTGAGCATCGCATGAGCTGAAATGCAAGATATTCCAATCTCCTTTGCGGGAACTTCAATCTCTATCATACTCCCTATCTATCTGGTTTTGCAGCGGATGTGGCGGAAGCTGCAGGCAAAGATCAGATGGAACCACAGGCCACCAAGAAAGGAAGAGGAAGAAAGCAATAGTTTCGTTGGCTGACAAATATCAGTAGGCTTTTCGCTTTACAGGACTCATGCATGACCAAGAATTCGACTTATCGTTTTCTTTTACCATTAGAATGCCCGTCTGCGAAAAAGAGAAAAAAAAAAAAAAAGGCGAAAAATGGAAAAAGGACGCCATTATTTTTGTCGGCATTATTTTCTTTATTCCCCTTTAAATAGAGGTATTTACTCTGAAAGAGGGTGTTGATGAAGATCTTGCTACTTCTGATACGAGATGGCTCTATCTTGCTTTTCTTGGCATGAGGTAGGTTGGCTTCATGTCTCTGTAAATGGAGACCATCTTTGAAAAGGGTGGGGAGACAGTTAAATCCAATTTGCATGAGATGTCTCTTTCTTTCCGTGACTCCATTTTTATATACACACGCACATGCATACGGATTATTGTGGTTTTCCCTCATTTTCTTTATAATGTCATTTTTCACACCAGTTAATGGTGGAAGAGTAATTTCCTAATATATTTATATATATGCGCGCTAGGGGACAAATAAATAAAGAGCTAAGGACTATAACAAAATGAAATTCCGGGGGATATTAGGTAAAAGTTGCAATTTTTAAAGAACACGTGTCGTACGCCAAAAGCTTCAGGGGATTTGTGTAATTTCTCCATAAATTCACAACTAACCTTTTTACCCAATGCTATTGTGTATTACTTCATTTAAAAAAAAAACGATTTGCAAAATGAGAGCTAGCAAAATTACGGAAAATGCAAAGTAATTGTGGACTCTTTTTGTAATGAAGATGTACTTGTGCTTCGACAAGTTTAGTCATGTGTACAAAAGTTAAACAAAACGTGTCATTAGCCTGCCTAAAATCGATTTCTCGACCGAGTCAGTGTATTCCGCCCAAGTCAGTCGAGATATCGATGCAGGGCGATGTCGGGACTCACCCCGAGTCAAATTTCCTCGAGACTGCAATAGAATGAAATCGTTTTGCAGATGAGCCAAATTTCTAATTTGAGAGGGAACATATTCGAGCTGCATTTGGCCACCATCACTGCTACACCACTTGGGTTCTGTTGGCATCCACCGCCTCAGAAGAGCAACATTTCAAGGAATCTGTGCAACACTACAGTAGGAAAATTGATGTCTTACTCTTGAAATATCCTCTTTTCTCTAACTACATATTATATATATATATATATATATATATATATATATATAGTCCGTGTAATTTTTGTTTTATTTTTTGGGTCGGATGTAAGTTTCGAATGTGTCAAATTTCTAATATAAAAGTTTTGGTACCCGAGGAATCAAATCATAATGCGCTTTGCCTTTCTTTTTTCCCATACCACTTTCCTTTTGTTCATCACTTTTGTCCACCTTCTTTTCAAAAAGAGACTCCTAAAAAGCTCAAACATGGCCTTTGCGCGTTAGATCGACAGATTTTGTGTGTGAACATCTGACGCTTTTTATTTGGGTTTCCTACTTTTTCTGGACACACCATAATTACAAATTAACCCAACGGAAATATTCCCCCCCCAAAAAAAAACTCATATTAACCGCATTATCTTTTTTAGTCACCAAAGTAGATATTAATTAGCGATTATTAGTGTTTAACACATGCTCGAAGATATTGGCAGCTCGCGTCCTGCATGGGAGCTGAGTTAGATTCAAAAGCACGAAAATAATAGAAATTCAATGACCAATATATCTTTGAACCCAAAAAAAAAAAAAAAGCTCATATATCACGTTGATACGTCGCAAATTGGTAATTATTCCCTATTGTTACATGCAACTTATCTTCACACGATTCATTTGTAAGGAATAAAGACACCGGAGGTCCCGTGAGCCTAAGGAAGCGATGCCAACAATCACTTGACCCCCCGACGAGAGACTAACGCGGGGTCATAGGAGCCCAACCCGACTACACGACTCCACCAAAGCGTCGCTTTGGGGTTGCTCGCGGGACCTAACAAAAGTCGAGGTCTCGCAACCCTAAGCAAGCGTCACCTCACGGGATTTGCATGACTCTAGACCAAATTCGACTCAGGTCGCGTGAGATCGGATCCTAGCCCAAATCCAGCCCTTGCAGTGGTTCGCCAGCAAAGGTGTCACGCCCCGCACCCTCGGACATGAGCACGCGACTCCCTACAAGCAAACCAAGATATCTCTCAATGTCCCAGGATCCGCACATAAGTCGAGAGACGTGTTATATATAAGCACGCGAAAGCGACAATGTAATAACTCATCCGTGCAAATATAAAATGGGACATGGATAACGAGAATGCCATAATACATAATATCCGAAAATTCATACAAGAGCATAGCAACTAGATCCACTAGGGAGACGGAGTAATACAAAGAGGTTCATCACCCATCAAAGGAAAAAGGCATCAGGGTCGCCATCAAAAGTCGGACTAGAATACTAGGAGCTCCAAAGATGAACTGCTGGAGTCATCAGTCTCCTCTGCCTCCTCCGTGGGCACGTACTCCGAGAAGGTCTTCGAGCAAACCTCTACAGTGTCCTCCATGGTCTCGTCAGCGGACGACTCCACTAGATTATCCTCAGTATCCTCCAAAGTCGGGGTCCTCTCGGGTCCATTCCTCGAATCGGCAACTGACCTCTCAGCCTGCTCTAAATCCTAGGTAAGATGACACCAACTAGGGACGACTCCCTAGGGCACCTCAGTGGGCTTTAGCGGCCCTGTAGAAACATCCCTAACCTTCGGGAACCAGACCTCATACTTATGAGGCTTCTAGCTACTCCCACCCTCGTTTACCCGTACTATTGTACACTTTCTGACATAAATGATTCCTTACCCATCAAGGAACTCATCAAAATAGATAGACATCTCTTTGGGGTCTCTAAATCTGATAGGCCACATCCTCAGGACCTAGGACTATAAAAAAGGGATCCTACAACGGGATAAGATTTACATATCAGAAAGGTGGATCTTAACCCTAGGTTAGGCCGACAGTCCACTCAGGCAGTTATAAAAACTATCATTTCACACAAATAAACATGCAAGGCATTCAATTATCGATACAACACACAGATGTCAAGCATGCAGTCATGGCATCATAACACATCCAGATGATCATGCACAAATCGCCATGCTACATCACTACTTCCATCCTTCAAACTGCTTCATTCTCATGCCCGCGTTTAAAACGCCTCAAGCTCAGTCCGCGTAAACGCATCAGACCGTCATTGACAACCCGCGTAAATGCATCAAGTTTCAATGTTACTCCAGGTCAGTGTCGACATATCACAACTCCGTCCTGCGTTTCAACGCATCAAGACTATGGCCTTCTCAACCCCTTGTCTCATACGCATCAGGGTACCATACAACTCCAACCCCGCGCCTCAGGGTATTCCTCACACTACCGCACGTCTCATACGCATCAGGGTACTACCATGTCTCAGCCATGCCAAAGTTTCAATTCAATTCACACACATAATGCAATGTGCAACTCAAGCACAAATCATACACTTATAGCATGCAAGACGATCAATTGACATTTACACATGATAATCATTTCAAAACACAAACATTGACACACCTTCAAATCCTCTATACCGTCCTAAGACGCACAAAGAATAATCACATTAAAAACCCTTCAAGGATCACTCAAAAATTCACCCGACTCTCCCAATTGAGTCCAATCTTCCTATAATAGGTTTAGGGTTCCCTTACCTCAAGCTTAAAACCACAAAATCCTTCTCCCAAGAGCCTCAAGAACTCGGTCTAAGCAGCCCAAGGATAACTCACCCGCGCAACCTATTGAAATCCATCCAATCGTCAATTTTTATTGCTCATTTGCCCAATCCATGGAGCACAAACCTTAATAACATGTCCCCCAACATCCTAGCATGTCTCATTAATGAAGTTGAGACTCAAATCCAACCATCAACATCCCCCACAAAACCAGTATGCACAGAAACAAATCGGGTTATTTTCGGTTCTGTGTATATCGCAATTATCCAGCCCTTAAACTACCTCAAATCCATCATTTATTCACTAACCTACTTGCTAACATGTAGATCTAAGGGTTTGGGAAGCTCACCGAAGATTTGAGGCCGAGTCGTCGCGGGAAACTCCTTGAATGTCACTCTCCCAAGTTTGTAAATCGGTAGTTTTAGCCCTTCAAACACAAGACCCATTTGGGGTTAAAACTCTATCAAATTAACCCCAACTTTTTACCATAGATCACTCTATGAGTCCCCTAGATCTTCACAAAATTTGGTTGAAAAAATTCAAAGTTTCGACGTCCTAAGAGGCTAGAAATGTAACTTACCTCTGGTTGCAACGATTTCCATCAACTCGCGGAGATCGGCTGGCTGGAGCTCTTCGGTGGGTCAAATGATTTGCTTTCACTTCGAGGATGTCGGCAAGAGGTCGAACAAGGTGCGGATGGTTGGCTCGGTGGCTAGAAGTCACCGGAGGTGACCGTCGGAGAAAGTGAACCGAAGGGTCAGAATCGGTCGGCGAGCAGAAGAAGAAGAGGAAGAAGAAGATGAAGTTCTTGGTTTGGTGGGTTGATGGTCGGCCAAGTGAAGGGTGAGAGAGAGAGAAAGAAAGCTATATGCAAGTCTCACAAGTCAACAAGGGTTGAATGGTAGTTGGAAAAGTGGATATGACCACTCATGGCCTAATCTAGTGACACTTGTCCAAGGTGTCATATCTTCTCTCATTTTCGACAACCTTGGGGTTGAATTAAAAATCAAAATGCCCTCGTCCAATTATATAAGTAAGGCTAGGGCTTGAGGGGCAAAATGGTAATTTAACCCCGGACGTCCGGAACGTCGTTTTTCTCATTCCAATATTCTTCGATAAGGCAATGGCCAATCCAATCATAACGTTGGAATTCTTGATTCTCCATTTTTAATTTTTCAAAACTCGTTTCTGATCGTTTTTTCTATCATACGTGATTCCAGCCAATCCCGAACCAACGGGCGGCTTTTGCAGACGTTACGCATATCGACCCTGTGATTCATATCACAATTAGGGCTCGTCAATTCATGACGACTTTGGTTATCATGTAATTGTGAGGGTCTATCACTAGTTCTGATGGTCTCGATCGTCACCGTTCGATTTAGAAAAATTTTGCAAATTATACGTTGGTTAAGCGGCATCACCCGCGCTCTAATCGTATAACGCTAGCAATACATTCCTTAATTATTCTTAAATCGGCCTTTTGTGGTTCTAAATGTACCCTCGATAATCCTTATGGTCAAAGCGCCATTTTCCATTCAAGTTCCCTAGGTCCACGTACCTTGTCTAGCGTTAGCCTTTCCCTTTTGGTCTGTCTACTCGAATTGATCAAATTTAAGTGAGATATGACTGAAACATATCGCTAGATACACTTCTCATTAATGAGTCTGAAAATGACAAGAAAATCAGAATGTCACAACTTTTCCACCCTTACAAAAATTTCATCCCCGAAATTTACGTCAACCTTAATTACTCAAACAAATAGGGGTGTTGTCGCCTCATCGTCTCTTCGTTTTTCCACGTGGCGCCTTCGATTCCATGGTGCTCCCACACAACTTTGACCAATGGAATCATCTTATTCCTAAGAATTTGCTCCTTTCGATCTTCGATCCTGATCGGCTTCTCCACGTAGGATACCTGGTCGTCCACTTCTATGACCTCGTAGTTCAGCACATGTGTCGGGTCTGATTCATATTTCCGCAGCATTGACACGTGGAAGACATTATGCACTTGGGATAGATTAGGCGGTAAGGCAAGCTTGTAGGCCAAGGTCCCAATCCGCTCTAGTATTTCAAATGACCTACGTACCTTGGGCTTAGTTTTCCCTTCTTTTCAAATCATGATAATCCCCTCATCAGTGACACCTTGAGGAAAACATGATCGCCTACTTGAAACTCCAAAAGGCTTATGCCGCTTGTCCGCATAACTCTTCTGACGATTCTATGTCGTCTTCAGTCTATCCCGAATTATCCTTACCGCTTTCACAGATTGCTCTACCAACTCTGGACCTGTAATACTTCTTTCTCCAATCTCATCCCAGCAAATTGGGGTTCTGCAAGCCCTTCCATAAAGTGTTTCAAATGGTGCCATTTGGATACTCTACCAGTAGCTATTATTATACGCAAACCCACCAAATGCAGCTGATCTTCTCATCCACCTTTAAATTCTATGACGCACGCTCACAACATGTCCTCAAGCGTCTGAATCGTCCTCTCCGTTTGTCCGTCCGTCTGTGGATGGTACGCCGTGCTAAACTGCAGCCGGGTTCCCATGGCTTCTTGAAGGCTTTTCCAAAAGTTTGCGGTGAACTTGGGGTTTCTATCTGAGGTAATTGTCACGGGTACTCCATGCAGCCTTACTATCTGCCTCATGTACAACTCGATGTATCTATCTATTGCGAAGTCCTTTCGCACTGGGATGAAGTGTGCGGACTTAGTCAATCTGTCCACGACTACCCATATAGAGTCGTGACCTCTCTAGCTCCTCGGGAGTCCCATCACAAAGTCCATCGTTATATGCTCTCATTTCCATTCTTGTATTTCCAGTGGCTGTAATAATCCTCCAGGCTTATAGTGTTGCGCTTTCACTTGCTGGCATGTCGAGCACTTTGTCACATACTTCGCTACATCCACCTTCATCCCGTTTCCACCAGTAGTGCTGGCGCAGATTCTGATACATCTTCGTACTTCCCGGGTGAATGCTATAATTGCTCCTATGAGCCTCCGATAAATTCCCTTCCCTGAATCCTTCGTCCTTTGGCACGCATAAACGTCCTCAGAACCTCAAGATTCCGTCCTCCGACACTTGGAACTCTAGTTTTCTCTTTGTCACGTCCATCTCCAGAATTTTCTGAATTTCTAGATCCGTAAACTGTAAGATCTTTATTCCTTTCTAGACCTCAGGTTCTACCCTCAATGTAGCCATCAAACTGGACAACTGGCAGACTTCTAATCTGAACTCAGAATCTCTTAAATCCTCGATCATCGACCAACGTTTTACTAGCAGACAGGCGATGCTCGACTTCCGACTAAGCGCATATGCGACTCTATTTGCCTTCATAGGATGATACAATATATCACAATCATAATCCTTAAGCAACTCCATCCATCGACGCTGCCTCATATTTTGTTCCTTCTGGGAAAACAGATACTTCAAAGCTCTGGTGGTCGGTGTAAATCTGAACTTCTCACCACACAGATAATGTCTCCAGATCTTCAGAGTAAAAATGATCACTGCTAACTCCAAATCATGAGTTGGGTAGTTCATTTCATGTGGTCTCAATTGTCGGGACCGTAGGCCACTACTCTTCCATGCTGCATTAACACGCAGCCCAGTCCTTTCAGCGAGGCATCGCTGTATATTTCATAGCCCCCTGGTCTTGATGGAATCGTCAACACCGGTGCAGTCGTCAACCGATGTTTGAGTTCTTGGAAACTCTTTTCGCACTTATCTGTTCATTCAAACCTTGTTTCCTTATTTGTCAACCTCGTCAATGGGATATGGATGAAAACTTCTTCACAAAACGTCTATAATACCCTGCCAATCCTAAGAAACTTCTAACTTCCGTGACCGTAGTAGGCCTAGGCCAATTTGTTACAGCTTCGATCTTTTTGCAGGATCCACTATGATTCCTTCTCCCGACACCACATGACCAAGAAACGCTACCTTATTCAGCCAGAACTCGCATTTGCTCAACTTAGCGTATAGCGAGTATTCTCTCAAGGTCTGCAAGACAATCCTCAAGTGCTCCTCGTGTTCTGCATCACTTATCGAGTAAATCAAGATGTTGTCAATAAAGACTATGACGAATCTGTCCAGAAATTCCTTAAACACTCGATGCATCAAAATCAAGATGTTGTCAATAAAGACTATGACGAATCTGTCCAGGAATTCCTTAAACACTCGATGCATCAAACCCATAAATGCGGCTAGACAATTGGTCAATCTAAAAGGCATCACTGTGAACTCATAATGACCATACCTCGTCCTGAAAGCAGTCTTAGGTATGTCTTCCTTCTTAATCCTCAACTGGTGATATCCGGTCCTCATGTCAATCTTTGAGAATACCGCCGCTCCTTGCAACTGATCAAATAGGTCACAATTCTCGGCAGTGGGTACTTATTCTTCACTGTTACCTAGTTCAACTGCCTATAGTCGATGCATAGACGTAATGACCCATCCTTTTTCCTTATGAACAATACCGGCGCTCCCCACGACGAAGCACTCGGTCAGATAAATCATTTATCCACTAGTTCTTGCATCTGCACATTTAGCTCTTTCAGTTTTGACAAAGACATCCTATAAAGTGCCTTGGAGATCGGCTCCGTTCCAAGAGCTAACTCGATCACAAATTCTATCTCTCGGTTCGATGGCAATCCTGGCAACTCTTGGGAAAAAATGTCAATGAACTCACGCACTACCGGAATACTCTCTAGTTTTGGTTCCTCGGCAGTCATGTCCACCACTGCAACTAAATACGCCTGACACCCTTCAGACATCAACTTTGTCACTTCAAGAGATGAGACTAAGGGAATCGAGATCCATCCTTGACTTCCCACGAATTCAAAACTAGGGCGACCTTTCGGGTAGAAACGAATTATTCTACTACCACAATCTACCACTGCCCCCTGTTTACCCAACTAGTCCACCCTATGATCACATCAAAATTATACATGGATAATACAGCTAGATCAATACTCTCCTTACTCCCTCCAATCACATTTTCACAGTCAGCACAGCCCAATGAAACCAATATATTATCCTTTAACGGAGTGGCAACATGCAGAATTATACTCAACGGTCTTAACTTCATACCCACCAAATCAGCAAACTAAGCAGACACAAATGAATGCGTGGCACAAGGGTCAAACAATGCATATGCAGCTTGGTCACACAAGTAAACCGTACATGTGACCACGCTTGGCGCTTCCTTTGCCTCCCTACGGGCTACTGCATATACTCTACCCTAAGTTGGGGGTTGATTCTGCTTAATCTGGGGAGTGGCAGCCAATGGTCCTACCTGCGGTCTCTGTCCTTGAGGTCGACTCGCCGGAGCTTGGTTCAAGCACGTCCTCATTTGGTGGCCCATCTGACCACACTTAAAACAGGCTCCAGTCCTTACTAGGCATAGCCCATTTCCATGCCTCCTGCCACAGAGATGGCAGCTCCAGTTTGTGAGGTTCGTCGGCTTCACTATGTTTTTCCTTATTAGAGGTACAAAATGTCTATTGCCCACCATCAGTCTCTTGCCCATCTAGCGGCTATCTCGGAATGAAGTAAACCGCGATCCAGATGCGGCATTCCTCTCCTTTAAATCCCTCTCAATCATCTGGCCCCGTTCATAAATTTCCTTATAGGTCCTCAAGTTCAAGGTTATTATCTGACTGCGAAGTTCAGACCTCAATCCATCCCAAAATCTCCGTGCCTTCTCCTGGGGATCCTCCACAGATCGAGGTGCGTACCTTGACTATTTAGAGAACTCGGCCTCATACTGATCTACCGTCAGCTGATTCTGACATAGCTGTAAAAATTGTACTTGCTTCCTTTTCCTAGCCATCTCCGAAAAGTATTTGTCGTTGAACGTCGTCTTAAAGGCATCCTAGATCATGGCCGTTCCTTCAAGGAAAACTCCATTCTTGGTGGCAGCCCACCAATCGTTCGTAGTCCCTTCTAGCTGGTACACCGCCAACATACCTTTTCCTCATCTGTGTACCTCAAGACTCCAAAGGTTTTTTCTAGCTTCTCAATCCACCTGGATGCTAGCTCGGGGTCTCTAGTCCCGTCGAACTAGGTCTGCTTCAGTTTTATGAATTGCTCCACCAGCTGACCCATCTGTCTGGCCATGACAATCTCCTCCCAGGCATTCACTGCCTCATTACTCTGGCCATGTTCACCTTGATTTCCATTGCCCCCGTTGTTGGCGTTGACGGTAGCTATGGCGGCTCCTACCGCTTGGGCTATGGCAACATCCCGATCCTGGGTCTGCTTGTCAATGAGGTCGCCAATTCTCTCTAGCGCCCTCAGTACGCCATCCATCCTCGGGTCTTCTGCTACAGACGGCCTCAAGCTAGAGGTTTCGCCTTTAGGTCTTCCGGATCTCCTAGATGGATTTGCTCATCCTTATATTCTTCTACTGAGCCTGGTCCACCACAAGTTCATCAAGGAGTTAGTACTTACTCATTTATCTAAGTCTAGAGCTACCAATTATGCTTCAACAGAAATAGTGATAACACAACAGTCCTCCATACAACAAATTCCAGAGACATTTCAACAAGTAGCCCATGTCCAATCCTCAGTTCCGTTTACTCCAACGGTTCACTACAACAAGCCATACTCATTCATTTAACAGGCCAAAATCCAGAAACGACTTTCAACACTAAGCAGGGAACTTAATCCTTATGCATTTCCACAACCCTGCAAAGGCCAAATGCCAACAATAAGTGCCAAGTCACAAACTATGCATCCCATGTCTTATCCTAACCCGTTTCTTAAGATCTCGCTATCCGTCATTGTCCCAACTTAATTCTCCTTATTACTCCAATCTTCAATCAACCTTGGATCGAGCTGATCTTGCTATGATACCAAGCAAATGGCGATGTCACACTCCGCGCCCCAGGCCCTAGCACGCGACTCCCTGTAGGCAAACCAAGATATCTCTCGATGTCCTAGGATCCGCACATAAGTCGAGAGACGTGTTATATATAAGCACGCGGAAGCGACAATGTAATAACTCATCTGTACAAATATAAAGTGGGACCTAGATAGTGAGAATACCATAATACATAATATTCGAAAGTTCATACAAGAGCATAGCAACTAGATCCACTAAGGAGATGGGGTAATACAAAGAGGTCCATCACCCATCAAAGGAAACAGGCATCAGGGTCGCCGTCAAAAGTTGGACTAGAATACCAAGAGCTCCTAAGACGAACTACTGGAGTTATCAGTCTCCTCTACCTCCTCCGTGGGCACGTACTCCGAGAAGGTCTCTGAGCAAACCTCTACGGTGTCCTCCATGGTCTCGTTAGCGGACAGCTCCACTAGGTCATTCTCTGTAGCCTCGACCACTATGACCTCCTCAGTATCCTCCAAGGTCGTGGTCCTCGCAGGTCCGGTCCTCAAACCGGCAACTGACCTCAGCTTGCTCTAAATCCCGGGTGGGATACACCAACTAGGGACGACTCCCTAGGGCACCTCAGTGGGCTTCAACTGCCCTGTGGAAATATCCCCAAATTTTCGGAACCAGGCCTCATACCTATGAGGCTTTCAGCTACACCTACCCTCATCTACCACGTACTACTGTACACTTTTTGACATAAATGGTTCCCTGCCCATTAGGGAACTCATCAAAATAGACAGACATCTCTTTGGGGTCTCTAAATCTAATAGGCCACATCCTCATAACCTAGGATCTGTAAAAAAGGGGATCCCACAACGGGGTGAGGTTTACATCTTAGTAAAGTGGATCCTAACCCTAGGTTAGGCCGACAGTCCACTCAGGCAGTCATAAATACTAGCATTTCACACAAATAAACATGCGATGCATTCAATTATCGATACAACACATAGATGTCAGGCATGCAGTCATGGCATCATAACACATCCAGATGATCATGCACAAATCGTCATGCCACATCACCACTTCCACCCTTAAGACTGCTTCATTCTCATGCCTGCGTTTAGAATGCTTCAGGCTCGGTCAGCGTAAATGCATCAGACCGTCATTGACAACCCACGTGAACGTATCAGGTTTCAATGTTACTCCAGGCTAGTGTCGACACATCACAACTCTATCCCGCGTTTTAATGCATCAGAACTATGGCCTTCTCAACCTCGCGTCTCATATGCATCGGGGTGCCATGCAACTCCAACCGCGCGCCTCAGGGTATTCCTCACACCACCTCGCGTCTCATACGCCTCAGGATACTACCATGTCTCAGCCATGCCAAAGTTTCAATTCAATTCACATATATAATGCAATGTGCAACTCAAGCATAAATCATACACTTGCAGATCAATTGACATTCACACATGGTAGTCATTTCAAAACATAAATATTGACACACCTTCAAATCCTCTATACCGTCCTAAGACACACAAAGAACAATCACATTAAAAATCCTTCAGGGATCACCCAAAATTCACCCGACTCGCCCAATTGAGTTCAATCTTCCTATCATAGGTTTAGGGTTCCCTTACCTCAAGCTTAATACCACAAAATCCTTCTCCCAAGAGCCTCAAGAACTCGGTCCAAGTAGCCTAAGGGCAACTCACCTGCGCAACCTATTGAAATCCATCCAATCGTCAATTTTTATTGCTCAATTGCCCAATTCATGGAACGCAAACCTTAATGGCATGTCTCCCAACATCCTAGCATGTATGATTGATGAATTTGAGACTCAAATCCAACCATCAATAGCCCCCACAAAATCGGTATGCACAGAACCGAACCGGGCTATTTTCAGTTCTATGTATATCACAATTATCCAGCCCTTAAACTGCCTCAAATCCATCATTTATTCACTTACCTACTTGCTAACATGTAGATCTAAGAGTTTGGGAAGCTCACCGAAGATTTGAGACCGAGTCGTCGCCGGAAACTCCTTGAATGTCACCGGTTCTCCCAAGTCTGTAAATCGGCAGTTCTGGCCCTTCGAACACAAGACCCATTTGGGATCAAAACTCCATCAAATTAATCCCAACTTTTTACCACAGATCACTCTATGAGTCCCTTAGATCTCCACAAAATTTGGTTGAAAAACTCCAAAGTTTCGGGGTCCTAAGAGGCAAGAAATGTAGCTTAACTCTGGTTGCGACGATTTTCGTCGACTCGCGGGAGATCGGCTGGCCGGAGCTCTTCGATGGGTCAAACGACTTACTTCCACTTCGAGGATGTCGGCAAGAGGTCGAACAAGGTGCGGATGGTCGGCTTGGCAGCTAGAAGTCGCCTGAGGTGGCCGTCGGAGAGAGCAAACCGGAGGGTCAGAATCGGCCGGCGAGTAGAAGAAGATGAAGTTCTTGGTTTGGTGGGTTGATGGTCGGCCAAGTGAGGGGTGAGCGAGAGAGAGAGAAAGCTATAGGCAAGTCTCACAAGCCAACAAGTTGAATGGTAGTTGGAAGAGTGGATATGTCCACTCATGGCCTAATCTAGTGACACTTGTCCAAGATGTCATTCAAACTCATCAAATGGCCAAGATCTTCTCTCATTTTCTGCAGCCTTGGGGGTGAATTAAAAACCAAAATGCCCTCGTCCAATTATATAAGTAAGGCTAGGACTTAAGGGGCAAAATGATAATTTTACCCTAAATGTCCAGAATGTCGTTTTTCTTATTCTAATATTCTTCAATAAGGCGATGGTCAATCCAATCATAACGTTGGAATTCTTGATTCTCCATTTTCAATTTTTCAAGACTCGTTTCTGATTGTTTTCTCTATCAAACGTGGTTTCAGCCTATCCCGAACCAACGGGCGCCTTTTGCAGACGTTACGCGTATCAATCACGTGATTCATATCCCAATTACGGCTCGTCAATTCATGATGACTTTAGTGGTCATATAATTATGAGAGTTTATCACTAGTTTCGATGGTATTGATCGTCACCGTTCGATTTAGGAAAATTTTACAAATTATACGTAGGTTAAGTGACATCACCCGCGCTCTAATCGTATAACGCTAGCAATGCATTCATTAATTGTTCTTCGATTGGCATTTTGTGGTTCTAAATATCCCCTCGACAATCCTATGGTCAAAGCGTCATTCTCCGTTCGAGTTCCTTAGACCACGTACCTTGTCTTGCGTTAGCCTCTCCCTTTTGATTAGTTTACTCGAATTGATCAAATTTGAGCGAGATATGACTGAAACACATCGTTAGATACACTTCTCATTAATGAGTTTGAAAATAACAGGAAAATCAGAATGTCACAAAAGGCGTGGCGGCGCTGCATTTTTCCTTTTATTTTTCTGTTCCTAGAATTTTTACCCGGCTAGCAATAGTCTATAGCTCATAAAAATAAAAAAGAAACTGAAATTCATCCCGGTAATTGAAATATATAATCAGAGAGATCACGGCATCACACCAGTAAAGAGGATAATAATGACATTGAGGCTCAAACGCTGTAAGGGTCGGGCCGTCGCAGATCCCACTGCACCACCCTCTTTTTCTTTTTGCTCTTCTTTTTGTGCTTTTACGTCTTTGGAAGGCAAAAAGCAAAAAGTCTTAATTTCCCTTGCGACGTGAAAGCAATCAGAACTCTTCACCTTTTACCTCCCCCCTATATTTCCTGATTTTTCTTTTTATTTTATTTTTTACAATTATTATTATTCCATTTTGTCCTCATATTAATGGCAGAAAAGGGATTTGGATATATATATATATATATATATATATATATATATATATTAGGTTAATACCACCAAAAACCCTCAAATTGATATACCTGTGATAATTTTATATTAAATTATTTTTTTGACCATAAAAAATAATAAATTGATATACCCGTAAAAAATTTACCCCAAATTGGTACAACTGTGATAATTTTATCTTTCATTATATTTCTTAAATTTTACCGCTAATTTGCTGAATTAGATAACAAGTGACAATTTTCAAGTATACACATTACCGTATATTTGTTATTAGTGTGTCAATTCAAAAAATTTCATGGTATTAACTTAATTTAATAGAAACTAACTGAGGATAAAATTATCATATGTACACCAGTTTGAGATTTTTTATGGTAAAAAAATTAATTTTTGGTAAATTTGTTACGGTTGTGCTAGTTTAGGGTTTTTGTGGTAAAAAAAATCATTTGGGTAAATTTATCATAAGTGTATCGGTTTTGAATTTTCTGTTGTCTAAAAATAGTATGGGGTAAATTTGTCATAAGTGCATCAATTTAGGATTTTTACGATATTAACCCCTTTTTTTACTAGATTGATCATATTCGGTTCACTCCCAATTTATGTGTGTGGACCATGAATCAGCAAATCCTACAATTTATGGAAAATTCTAGAGAATAAAGTGGGAATAGAAATTTTTATTGAGGCAAAATGACACAAATAGTCTCTAAACTTAGGCAGAGTGTGCAATCTGGTCCCTGAACTTTTAATTTGTTCAATTTAGTCTCTGAACTTTGGCAGAATGTGTAGTTTGATCTCTAAATTTTTGACTTGTCCAATTCAGTCCTTGAACTTTTAGTAAATGTTCAATTTAGTCCCCGTGCTATATGAAAATATTCAACATTATCCCTGATTTTAAATTAAAAAAAAATTATATTGAACATTTTCCTATAATTTAGGGACTAGGTTGAACATGCATTAAAAGTTCAGGGACTAAATTAAACAAGATAAAAGTTTAGGGATCAAATTGCACATTCTATCAAAATTTGGAGACTAAATTGAACAAATTAAAAATTTAGGGATCATATTGCATATTTTATCAAAGTTCAGGAACCATTTACATAAATATCCCTTTTATTAATGAATGGAAAGTTGCCTTAAATGTCCTAAAGCCAAGTCAAGGTGTACCTACTAATAGGCTTCGACTCAAAGTGGTCCGAAAAATTTTACCGGACACGATAACTTCATGGGCCAAAACCGTTTTGTAAAACATTTTCCCAAATGTAGAGTACTTTTGTTAGGAAAAATATTTTCATGAAATTAGTTTTCCGAACTTTCAACCGTTTGATTCACCGAAAAATGACCCTATCAATGAAAAATACTTTCCGCTCAATCGAAAATATTTTCCGGCCAACAGGAAAGTTCATGTACAAAATTAGCAAAGTAAGTTCACCCAAAGAGTTCAAAACATTTTTAGGAATTGCTCATCTTTAATTTTGTAATATTTTTAAAATTATTTTCTTTTCTTTTTCTTCCTCCCTCGCCTTGACTAGCCGAAGGCGGCCAATGGCGAGTTTGAGGCTCACGTTGGCTGCCGCATCTGTTGAAATGCAGGAAGAAAGGAGAAGAAAAAGAAAGAAAACAATAAAGAATTGAAAAAATTAATTTCTTTTTTGCCTCAAATGAAGTTATAATATTGAAATTGTTTTCCAAATAAAATTTAAACATAAGAAAAACGCTTTTCATAACATATCACCAAACAAAGAAAAATAAATAATTTTTGGGAAAATCGAAAAATGAATTAGTGAAACAATCACACTTGTATCGTCAATTGATACGAATTTTTTTTACAAAAATTGTCATTTTCAATATACTATCTCTCTTGTGTTAATTGGGTCTCTCGTTAACAAGATCGTGTTAATAATTCGTCTTCACTTTCAATACTACTACAAATGAAAATTTCACTGAATTTAGATCAAAGTAGATTGACTACAAAACAAAAAAGTAGTTATTGCATAGTTTAATCAGTTTGAAACCGTTATGATTTGATATTTTTTGTGAAAATTTAGCATAATTCGGGTCAAAATGAATTATTGCAGTAATAAAAAGTGCGTTGTTGGTTTAACTTGAATTGAGACCCATCCGATCTATCTTATGAAAGTAACATTTTATCAAAGTGGAGATTAAAATACCCAAGTAATGGACCTTCATATCACGACATGATTTGAGATGAGCGATTTAGACATTTTTGTTTAGATTTCAGGTGTTAAAAATATTTTTTTTTTCGTTTCATCGAAATACATGTGCAAACATACGTGCCAATATTCATATGTTGACGGAAAATTTTGGACATTTCAAAGTGAAAGGAGTTCTAGTGAGCGAGGGATAAGATTAGACAAGGAGGCAAAGTGAAAGATCAAAATGGGACCAAACACATGTGACAATGACGTCTAATTTTTTTTAATTCTCGAGGCTCTTTTTAGCATATACAAATGTCCACATGCAAAATCCAAAATTTTCGAAAATAAAATAAAAAATAAATTACTTTTAAATTGTAAAATCACTCTTACGTTCTTTTATTCCCCTTTTCCCAACGTGCATAAACAAATGCATTTCCAATTTCACAAAAAACGAGGTAAAAACAAAAACTTAAATCGAAACTGATAATTGAAATGGTGTATATTTAATCCACGCAATACTGCAAGAGTCAACGGAGGTGGGGCCCGGACGGGTCCCGCGGGGCCTGTTCCAGTCACCGAATCTTAACCTACTCCGTTGGCGCACGATAGCAGACGGCAACGTTTTCGTCCTCCCGGCCGGGGGGAGATGGCAGTCAAAAAAGGGTCGACGCCTCGGGCCACCTGTCCGCCCATCGCGGGGGACTGGACACGTGGCGGGACACTATTAGCTGCTGCCGCAACGGCTATATGAGATTCTTTCAGCTGTTTCTCGGCTGGTGTCCCCCTTGTGGGGTCCGGCCTCTGGCGGAGTTTTTGATAAACGGTGAAAAGAAAAAGAAAAAGAAAAGTTAAAAAATGAAAATGGGCTTTGAACGATTAAAGAAAAATATATCAAAAAAAAAGAGAGAGAAGAAGAAGAAGAAAAAAAAATTATAATCCCACTGACTGGTCAATAAATAAATAAATAAAAAGTCTTAGCCTGAGTCCATACCCCCGGAAATTAAAAAGTTCTCTCACCCTATCCATTTATTTGTTTCTTCAAGGGAATGTTTTTTTTTTTTTTGTAAGTTGAACTTAGGGATTAATTTCGCAACAGTTTAGGGTGCGCATGAAAATTATTCATGCCCAGAAATAATTTATTGAAACAGAAATATTTTTTTATTTCTGTTTATGAATGAGTTTTTGAGGAAAAATACGTTTGATAACGACATAAAATTTCTGATCATGGAATAAAATTTTGTTTAACAACGATTGAAAATTTTTACTGCTGGAAAACGCAGCGGCCAGCGGCCGGGTGATCGGGGGGCAGCGGTGGACGGCGGGGTTGGTCGTCTACGGAGATTTCTATTTCTATTTCTCGAAGGAGTAATTTTTTTTTTGTTTCATATTTCTATTTTAAATCCATTTATGTTTCTCAAAATTGTTCCATAAATAAAAAAATAGAATTGTGTTACAAAACGAACTTTTATTTCAAATATATTTCAGAAATTATTTCTGGATGATTTTCATGCACACTTTTAAAGTAAAATACTCAATGTGCAAGATCGAGCAGGTATATCCACCCTTGTTTTCGTCGAAAGAAGTGGGCTGGTAGAGATGTGCAAGGGTTGATTCAATCTCATGTGACCGTTTAAACTGTACAAAAAAAAATTAAAGTCCTAATTTTATCAATATATCTTTAAGAGTGGATATTAGTCCAATCTCTCCATCAAATATAATCCAAGAAAAGGACGTGCAAAAGCTGAAATGACATTTATTCATTATAAGGCTGGTCGGATTGATCCGGGAGAGTTCTACAAATCAAGCTCATAAGTGATTGATTCATCCTAGGAAATCACATTACCGAATGAGCTCATGCACGAGGAGTGTAATTTTTTTTCTTATATAATTGGAGATGCAGAAGCGAATATATGATTATTTAGAGGTCTAAGCGATACATTTTTGAGTTTTATGAATGGAGTTCCTTACTCCCTTTTTTTTTCTTTTTTTTTTTGTTGGGATGCGGTGCATGTCGAAATCTATTATTTTGAGATTCAACTATAATCGATACCCAGATCAATCTTTGACTTCTTCTTGAGCAAATGTTCAAAGGGTGTCCCAAATCCCCAACATCATGTTGTCAAGTTCGATTTTTTAAGCTTTGCTTAACAAAAGAGAGAGGGAGGCAAATTTGCTGCACAGGTACAGAGTAAAGATCCGTTGCAAGGAGAGAGGAGCCATTGGTGCCGAAAGCAGAATGGGTGAGTAGTTCAACTACATACAAGAAAAGAAAACACAAGAATGGTCCAATCTCTAATTCAACAACCAAATTTGCAGTTTTCAGAACCCAATGAATGGAAAAAAAAAAGATAAAAAAAGACCACGAGCATTAATTCCCATCCACAGCAAGAACAGCAACAGAACTCAGAGCTTCAAAAATGGCAGCTCCCATTAATGCAGACAAGACAATAATTCCATTAGAAAAGCAAAGAAATTCAGGAGAGGAGGCAGAGAGAGAGAGAGAGAGAGAGAAGGGCGGAAGGTCGTACGGTGGGCCCCGCCTCCAATATCTGCGACAGAGATGGCAGTTTCATCTCTCGCTCTCTCTGGCTCTGATCTTCAGCTTATTTAAACGCCACCCTCTCTTACTCTTTACCCATTTTGTTAAATCCTTCGTTTCCCCCGGAAAATAAAAAGAGCTTTGCAAGTTAGACAAAAAGAAAAAACGAAAAGAAAAGCGAAGAGAGGAGGAGGAGGAGGAGGAGGAGGGACGAGGAGGGGGGGAAGCTTTGTTTAATATTCTTGTGCGCGTGCGAATTTCTCAGGCGTTGGAAGCAAAAAAGTCTTCTCTTTCACACCCCCCTTTCTTCTTCGTCTTCGTCTTCGTATTCGTCTTCTGCTTCTTCTTCTTCTTTTTGTTCTGCCTCTTGAGTGTGGATGAAGGCTCTAGGGTTTGATTAAGCACCAAGTGCCAACCAGGGAAAAGAATGCCGCCTCTTGGGTGGTTTCTTGCTTTAAAAAACTAGCAAGTTTGATCTGATGAGAGATAGGTATGGTGATTCTGTGCCTGGATTTGTAGGTTCTTTTCTTCTTTCCTCAAAGATAGCTATGCCCAGCTGGACATGATCTACTGGGTCTTCTCTATTTCTGGAAAAAAAGAGCCTTCTTTGTTTTTAAGATTTTCACAAGAAATTGTCTATCTGGGTTCTCAGCTTCCTAAAATGGAACTTTGATTTTGTGGGTCTCTGTCTTTTGTCTTCACGATCTTGTGTTTTTTTTTTCCAGAGCTGTGAGGAAAGTATGCTGTGGCTTTCGAGTTGGTATAGCTTGCAAGTTCTGGTAAATTAGGGATTTTTTTTTGTGTGGCTGGGCTTGAGATGGAGGAGGTTGAAGAAGCTAATAGAGCAGCTGTGGAGAGCTGCCACAGGGTTCTGACCCTCATGTCTCAGCCGCAAGATCAGGTTCAATGTAGAAATCTGACGCTTGAGACTGGTGATGCTGTATTCAGGTTCAAGAGAGTGGTTTCTCTTCTCAATACTTGCTTGGGTCATGCCAGAGTTAGGAAATTAAAGAAGCTCCCAACCCCTTTGCCCCAAAAGGCCCTCTTGGACAACCCTATTGTTAGAGCTGACCAATCTTCTAAGAGTCTACAACTCCTTCCTCCTAATTACCCTGAAAATGCAATTCAAGAACTGAATACACATCCCAAAGCCTCTCTTTCTTTAGGTAACCCGAACTTGGAGTTGAGCTCCAATGGCAAAAGCCCTCTTCATTTAGCCCAGCAATCACCGTCAGCACACTATCACTTTCTCCAGCAGCAGCAGCAGAAGTTACATCTCCAGCAGCAAATGAAACATCAAGCTGAGATGATGTATCATAGGAGCAATAGTGGCATAAGCTTGAATTTCGATAGCTCTAGCTGCACACCCACCATGTCGTCTACGAGGTCTTTCATTTCTTCGCTGAGTATAGACGGGAGCGTGGCTAACTTGGATGGGACTTTCCATTTGATCGGGGCGGCTCGCTCATCTGATCAGAACTCGCAACATAAGAGGAAGTGCTCTGGCCGAGGAGAGGATGGGAGCATGAAATGTGGTAGCAGTAGTAGATGTCATTGCTCCAAGAAGAGGTCAGCTCTCGCTTGAATATATCCTTTGTTGTTTGTTGATACATTGGCCACATTCTCTTTGCTTATCCACTTATATTTTGTTGCAGGAAACATAGGGTGAAGAAGTTGATTAAGGTACCTGCTATAAGCAACAAGCTTGCAGATATTCCTCCCGATGATTACTCGTGGAGGAAGTACGGGCAGAAGCCCATCAAGGGTTCTCCTCACCCTAGGTATAGTTGCTCTGCTTTATCATATGCGGGCTACTTGCAAGTCGAGTTGTACTTCCATAATTTGCTCTCAACTGTGCTCATCTGATTCATTGATTGGCACTCCGTTAATATTGGCTAATTAATGGTGGAAGAACTTGGCTCAACTGGAGTAGAGCTCGGTTGTGGTGTTGTTACCTATTGTAGTTTCATTGGTTTGCTTTTAGGATGCACGGAATTCCCTAAAACGACTAGTAGATGATTTTTCATTTGGAGATATGGTGCATTATTAGAATTGTCATTCTTAAAAGGAAAGAGATTAACATCTCGGTATTTGGCTGCTAAATTTGTATCTGGGACTTACAAAGGTTGAGTCTCTCTTCTAGAAGTTAGCAACTGTGATCTATTTGATAATCCAGCTTATCTGCTACTTCTGAAGTAGGTCTTCTTCAGTGAGCTCCTTCTAATGTTCTATTTGGTGTTGCAGGGGATATTACAAATGTAGCAGCATGAGAGGCTGCCCTGCAAGGAAGCATGTGGAAAGGTGCTTGGAAGACCCGTCCATGCTTACTGTCACTTATGAAGGTGAACACAACCACCCCAGGGTGCCATCACAATCTGCCAATACATGAAAATAGTGACATGCTTCATGTAGATCGCCTTTTCGAGCCCTCTATCTTAGTTTTTTTTTTTTTTTTTTTTTTTTTTTTAAATTTGGCTTGAATTGCTCCTGTACATATTTTTCATGGCCCGAAACATGGGGTATAGATGGAGCAGTTATTGGCTGAAAAAAGGAAAAGGTTAAGCCCTTTTGGTTACTGTCAGGTGGGATTTAATCTCAGCCTTGAGCAAGAAAAGTCGAGAAATGGGGTTCTTTTTGTTGCTTGTAAGAACTTTCTCTGGTAATTAAAGTAACAGTTTCATGTTCTCCTAGGGTAAGCAAAAATGGCTATACTGTGGTAACTTCAATTTAAGGTTTCTTAGGAATGCTTTGTTGGGTCTGGGTTGGCTGATTCATACCATTCATGGATGCAGTTTGCATTGAGGTGGAATATGTTGGTTCTTGAGAGGGTCCAATTATATAGTGCATGCTTGTCGTCTAAGTATGGCTTTTAGTGAATGCTTGGTTGTGTGTGGGTTGGATGATTCATAGCATTCATGGATGCAGTTTGCATTGAGGTGGAATATGTGGCTTGTTGAGAGGGTCCAATTGTGCAGTGCATGCTTATGGTCTAACTATGAATCATCCAATGGTACCAGTGCTTGCATAATTTGAGTTCCGTATGGTTCTGTGGGTTTCCTTGTGTGTTCATTTTCTTTGCTAATCGACATAAGATTTGCATAAAGAAACTTGAGGTAGGAAGGAAAACTGGGGGAGAGAGGGGGTGCAAATTCATAGTTCATACCGTTGGAAAAGTCTTACTGGGAATTTTGCCACCTCTATGCCGCAGCTTTGCTCGAGTTCATGAGCTCCCCCCCCCCCCCCCCCCCCCCCCCACAAAAAAAAAAAACAAAAAAGAATAATTGCAATTATGCTCGTCTAAACTTTCATGACTCGATATGCCTTTTCTAGGCCGAACAGAGGCTTCTCGTTCTTTCGGCTTCCCTCTGTTTTTGATCATTGAACAAGTAATGCCATGTACATCATGTCATGTCTAGAATGTGGCTCCTTCAAGTTTGGGAGGGACAAAGCAGTGAATGGAAAGTGAGAATATGTGCCCATCAAGCGCTTGATGAAATGTCAACCGGTTTTGAATGAGGTTGGAACTCATCTTTCCGAAGGATCATTATGAGCCGCTAGTTACCCCATTCCATTCTGGTTTTGGTAACAAGTAATTGCTGTCTTTGACCAACTAACAAATTTTGGGTCAGTTGTTGACTTTTTGTGTGCCCAATTGGAGAAAAATTGATGTTGAATCAAGTAACCCGTTCGTTATCTTTGGGTGGAATGTTTCCTGACAGACATTGATTTCTAATGTATCTTCTGGGGTTGAAGACTCTTCAATCTACCCATCTTCCTCCATCAAAAAATTATTTTTTTCCTGGGGAAGATTATCCACTTGGTATGAGCCATCATTATGCAGGAAAAAAGAAAAATAAAGAATATAAGAAAGAAATTAGAAAATGGGGAGGAAAAAAGGGTTGTGCAATCAGATTTGGTTATATTGCATATTGCACAAGGAGAGAAGGTGGAAAGACTCGTGTTGGACAACGCACCAGACCGTGATGTTGGTTGGACACAATGGACAAATTGGGTGGAAAAGGAGTTTTGCCAATTTGACTTTAACGTCATCTCACCTTTCATCCCCCATCGAAATTCTTGAAATCTTTCGGAAGTGGGGGTGGGGAGGGCCAAAAGTCTTAAAGATAATTGCTACAATCTTAGACTTTTATGTTGGGGGATGACGTCATCGTCCCACCCCACTTCTTTGTTTGACTGGCTAATCATGATTGTCCACAGGATTTACTTAAAGGGCCTTCGTGGGCCTTTTGAAGCATACCCGAACAAGGCCACGGCGATGCCCGGCGCGGCCCGTTGCGTCCCGAGCATGTCGCCGGCGCTGTATCTCAATATGCTGAGTTTGGGAAATTGACTTATGCAGTAGTTGCGGTTATTGGTTAAGTATGCATTCTATGGCGCTGTGACAAGCGAAACGATACATATAAATTGGGTGACTTGTATTCCGGTATTCAACATTTTGTAATAGTAAGTTAAGTAAAACCATCATGTCGGAGGGACGTGTTCGGATCAGCTGATTGTCGCAGCACGAGAGGCCTCCTTCAGGCGCATTTGCAAGTCTCTCCGGCTGCTTGGTAGATTTTTAATTAAGGAATTGAAGGTCTCCACTTCAGGTCTTACTAAGTGTATGTACAGTGCTCCAGGGCAGGGTCATTTGTATAGGTTAAAGATTTGGACTTAATTGATTTGTGAGGTTGGTACTTGATAGGATGTTTCAGTGGTCATTAAGTTAGAATACCTCTACGCCCATGCCCTTTATTACCACATCAGCTGGTTGGCTTCTTAAAGGGCGTAACGACCTTGTTAAAATCGCTTTTCACTGTAAAATCGTTGAGGGGTTGTATAAAATCGAATTGCAAGATTGGATTGTAAACGAAAAAAATTGAACGAATCGTAATAAATAAGCTAGAAATATGTCGCTTTATGATTATAAATGGTAAATGACTAAATGCATCATACAACAACACAATAAGCACTATACATTGTGAATAAGTATACCAAACATAGATATTGACTACTGAGTGATGATGTTTCAGCCATGTAAGTACAAGAGAAAAAAAGAAATAAAAATGATTCTCTGACAGTTTGACAGTACTCTCAATTATCTCTAACTGTAGATCCCCGCAGCATCACTACGTGTTTTGCATAAAACACTAATTAATTGAAGAATCATGAGGTTGGAAACAATGACAGTACTGTCCGACTATCGTGATAACGGCTCCTTAAAAAAAAAATTATGTTACACAAACCAACTATTTATTTTGGTTAATATTACGAAAAAACTCAAATTGATAAATTTACTTTAAATGGGGGTAAATTTATACAAGCTTGAGATAAAAATGTTACAAATATATTAGTTTGAGGTAAAACTATCACAAAGGCTTTTTGTGGCTAAAAAAATAGTTTGGGATAAATTTATCACAGGTGTATCAATTTGGAGTTTTTTTTTTTTTTAAGGTTCTATTGGACATAGCTTTATGTGGAAAAATAGCATACTATAAAAAGAAACCAATAAAAATTAAAAGTCCGAAATAAATAATGTACAACATCTGGATCATGATTCGATCATCTTGCGAGTCTTGAGAAAGTGAGCATGGCGATGGCGTCAATATTTGTTTTCTTTTGATCTTGCGGTTCTTAAGGGGTCTTCCGCCAAAGGGATAGCGAATTGCGTCATATGAAGAGAAGGAAGTTGGAAGATTATATATAGGTTTTTGCTTATTAACCCCAAATGTGAAGGTGAAGTGAAGAAGTTCATATTCGAGGCTCTCAGCAACAAAAAATTTAAAAAAATAAAAGAAAGGAGGAAAGAAAAAATCAAATGTCAAAATGCAACCAAGATTGACAGATTTTTTTTTTTTTTTTTTTTTTTTTGCAATTTCGTATTTGTTTTCTTTATTAGTCCATCTTTCCTTTGTCCTCTTTCCAAAAACCTCGCGAAGCCTTCATGAATTTTTTTTCTTAAAAATTTCGTTGTACAAGTAACCTTGTACCGTTCGAATTTATATACTAAACCTACTTGATCAAATATTGGTCTTGGAGTCCAAATTTGACTTTTAGAATTGTGGACGTCACTTCCACATGAAGAAAAGAATATCTGCAATCGATTTAAACAACTAGAATCGATAACAGTCTAACACATCTTTGGACTCCACAGTGCAAATACATCACCAACTGCAACACAGAACAAACTTTCATTCTTGATCAAGATTTGGAAAATATTAATTCAATTTTATCTTGAGTAGGATTTTGTTTAATAAGCTTAAACTTGTGATATATTATAAAAATCTCCATCTTGGCTTGACATTAGAGTCAAGTCACAATTCCTTAGATAAAATTTCGAACTTCGCTACTACTCTCCCAATAGCCCCATGGGCTCAACCACCGTAGACGTCTTCAAAGTCCAAGCCGTGCTTGAATTTAGTTATAACCAAGGACTTCATCAAAACACCAACTGCACAAGCATCTTTAACTGATGCACAAGGACTTTTTGACATAAACGCCTTAACCATAGATAAAACAAAATCACTGTTGCATCTAGAATCTGTTGGCTTTACAGGATTTACCTCGCTACGTAACCTTGATCTCAATATACAATCGGGCATATGAAATCATTCTCTTCTCTTCCGTTTGCATATCCACATACAAGGGTTTCCCAATCGCGCCAGCCACTGTACTAATGCCCGATGCAGACCACAATGCATATGAAATTAATCTCAATCTAACCCAGATAGGCAGCAACTCATGTTGATCTTGCTTAAGCTCAAACGCCGGGGGCCATTGTTGGAGTATTATTGGCACCTTAAGGATCGTAATTAGATCGTCATCCAAGATTTTCCGATGAAAGGCTTCATCAGGAATATGAAAGAAGAAAAAACCATCATCATTTTCCATAACATCATCCCCATGTGCCCCAACACATTCTTAACAGCATTCTCGATCAGCTTGAAAGGTAATTTCTTCACAACATAGTAGCCAATTACACATTCACAACAAAAAAACAGCCTTTTAGCGACGAAAATTTCGCCAAAATCCACCGCAAATTAGTTTTGCGATGAATTTTGTGACGAAAGATAATTTTGTCGCTAAAACGGCATCGCAAATTTTGCGACGAAATTTCGCAAATTTGCTACGAAATTTGTGATGAAAGTCGTCGCAAAATTTGTGACGAAATAAAGATTCATCACAAATTTGCTGCGAAATTTGCAACGAATTTTGCGATGAAAATAAGTTCGTCGCAAATTTGCGACAAATTACCAAATAAGGAAAGCGTCGCAAATTTGCGAAGAATAAGGTATTCATCGTTAATTAGTGACGATATAGGAATTTTTATTTATTCTTTTCGCGATGAATATAGCGACATTTTTTATTTTAAATATAATTAAAAGAAAAATTAATTTCTAAAATTTATAGTTGCCATTAATTAAGCAAGTGATAAGATCTCAATATTATAATAATATATAAATAAAATACATTCATATGTTTCAATTACAAAAAAATGAGAAATCTCCTAGTGTTCTAACCATACAAGTGCATCGTGATAACTGTTAAAAGGAGTTTTGACGAGGCAAAAAACTTGGGGCATCATGGTCTTGGATCCCAAAAAGTCTCCTTCGCTCAACGTCCCTCGGATCCTCGATCAAAATCGTCAGCTTGACCTACAAAGAACCGGAAAATTGCAAAAGTTAAATGACAGAGCTCAGTTAGATCTTTGACCGTTTAGAAGCTTCATCATATAACATTGAGAAAAGACGACGGCAAACAATTTCTCTCCAAATAGTCAATAAATGACAAAGAAAAGATGCATGATAAGAACGATTCCCTATTGATTATGAAAAAGAATATACCTCGCAACTAGCAAACCTCTCTTTTAGTTCTTTCATGTGTTCCTGAACTGGTAGAGTGTCAAGTGCTCGGATGAAACAATCAGCATCTATGCCAATAGGAAACTAAAAGCGTGGAGCACACGAGCAAAATGTAAGTTAGCATTCCATGTATTGTGGTTTAAGAGTAATGATATAACCTAACAAAATTTTAGAGCATGGAAAAGGAACAAACACATGCTGTCTATACAATATTTGATTCAGATACATCTCCAACTCCGATATATGGAAGTCTTATTTCCTTCCTAGAGTCTTGATCACAATTTAAGTTAAGAGCCAAAAAGCCCCTATCAATCAGTATGAAAATGGCACCTTAGAAAAGTTATAAAAGATGGGAAAAGGCATCATTGCACGCAATCATGCCAAAGCTCTATACCATGGCCTGTCTACTTCCAATTAACACCGCTTTCAATCAACACTTTAAAAACCATCTTAAACCACCCTATTGTCTCCACCTATGCCTGCTCTGTCCGTATGGTCCAAGACTTAAACAGGCAACTACATTCTAAATTGAAGTTCCAAGGAATCAAGCAACTAAGACAATCACAAGTAATCTTTCGTAAGAAAAAGATAGCAACTCAGAATCCTTTGAGATGACCACTCAGATAACAAAAATTGTTAACCTCCATACCCACTGAATCTTCATGTACTTATTTTGCCACAATTCCATTTGTCGCCAAGGACTTTGAAAAGCTTGAGATGGAGACGAAATGAGGTGCACCACGAAGGACCACAATAAGTGGATCAGGCACGTCATTCTTGGATTTTTTTTATACAAATATTGCCTCAAAGTGTTTTGAAGCACCTGTAATGAATCAAATATATGGACCATAAGGAGCAATAAATTGTCAATTGCCATAAGATGCAATTTTCGACATTTCTAGGGATGGAAATCTCAACAGCATCTAGCACGTGTAAGTCAAACCATACACATAAAACATAGCATCTACACATAACCACATGAAACAATGACCAGATGAACAAACCTAGGCCTTGCTGACATGCTATTTGGCACATCTGGAGTAAAGTTCTTCAACACGGCTCCAAACATAGCAGGGATAAAAGGCCTTCCAGTCTGGCCCCTATCAGCAAACTTCCATCACTATAAGCATTTCATGCAGTATATGACTTACTGGGGAGGAAGATCAGCATCTTTGGAAGATTCACTCAGAACACGCTAAAAATCCTGAATATTTTGTCTCAATTCACGCTCAAAATATGCTCTTGAAACAAAAAGCAATCACTTCACCATAGAATCCTTCATATCCTCTTTATGTTCTTGCAGCCATAAACAATAGCTTCCAAATCTCAGTTCACAAGATTTGCCAACATCAACAATTGCGACTTTGTTAGATTCACGGCTAAGACATAATTTTCAAAGAATCCGGAATGACACAAGAGATTGATCTAGAATACACGATTTGAAACATGGAGAAATCTAATTCACAGATTACTCCAGGACAAAATATTCTGCAACCATTCAGACATGAAACAAACCGGAAATGCTCTAAACAATAACTTGATTTGGTGCAGTTCAAAGATTAGCAAGCTCCAACCAACGACCCGAGCTTGGAATCAGAGCACCGCCTAGTCCGCAAAACCAAAAACGCCAAGGAAATGGAAGAGGTGCTTACCGAATCACGAACTTCAACGGCTACTACGGAGGATTTTCTCTGCGACCTTCTCATTAGGGTAAGCAAGCGGCTCTGCAACGGATAAAGGTTTGAATTCGCAGCTCTTGTTCTTCAAGATCAGAAAGCTCCTCGAGGAAGAAGGCGAGAAAGATCGGCTCTGTAGTGGGTTTAAATTCGCAACCATTCTTTTTGCAGAGAGAGAGAGAGAAAGGCTTATCAGAGAAGCGGACTCCTTCTACGCCTCCATCCCGATGAAAATGAGAAGAGGACTCCATCTCATAGCCAACTTCCGGCGCCCAGGGTTTGAAGAGGCGTCGGCGGAATTCCGCCCGAGGGATGAGGGAAAGAACCCACCCCACTACAATCGATTCCGAAGCGACAAAACCGTGCTCGCGGGAGGCCCAAAAATCGGCGACCTCAATTCGAGCAACGAGTCCCAGCGATTGCGGGAGCGCGCGCAATATTGGGAGTATTCGGGAGGGAGATTGAGCGATTGCGGGAGGAGGCACGGCAAGGGAACGAAGAAGAGAGATCAAGATTAGGGTTTCACTGTGGCGATTTTCAGGGGGAAGAGAGAAGAAGTTTCGCAATCTGGAGCGTGAGTGATTTGGCAGTGTTCACTGACTCACTGGTCAGAGCGATTTGGGCGCGAGAGATTTGCACGAAATTTTTTTTGGTCGATAGGGAAAATTTATTAGCCTCCTGAAATCAGTGATGAACGCGATTCTCGTCGCTAGTTTTTCGTCGCTAATTTTCTTCTTCATTTCTAGTTGTATTCTATTTTCATATATTTTCAACTCGTCCCCAAATTGGCGACGAATTAATTATTTCGTCACTAATTTAGCGACGAAAAGTCGGATTCATCGCTAATTTGAATATTTTCATTTTCATTTTTTATTCATATTCTATTTTCATATATTTTCAATTTCTTAATATATTAAATTTTATTTATTCTATTTATTATTAAATATTTTATTTCTATTTTTATTTTTTAAAGAAAATAGAATTCAAAAGAAAATATTAAATTAGCGAGACTTTTATTTCGTCGCTAACTTTTACATTCGTCACTAGTTTCAACAAAATTTGATCGGATGAGACTGAATTCGTATTAATGTTGAAAGCAAATAGAATTCAAAATATTCGAATTTGGAATTTTATCCTATTTGTAATTTCATTGCAAAGTAGTGACCGATCACTTTTTCATCTCTAATTTTTCATGACTAAAACCTTATTTTTTTGTAGTGAATAATAATAACATTAATAATGATAATAATGAATGATTATCTTGATTTATTAGAAATTGATAGATAAGGAAGTTATTTTTGAGTTACGCACTTATGTAAAAACGAATAAGTCTCAATTCCAATAAATTACATCTTCTGTTAAAGTATTCACTGAGGAAGCAAAAACCCTTTTGAAAAAAGCTATACAGGAACATAAGGAATGTTTACTAATTCAGGAACAAGGATAATATAAATAAATAAATTGATCGTTTTTCATTTATACTTATTGATAATAATAATATTCATATAATAGTAATAATGGTAACAAGAGTAACATATGTCGCAGACTATTAAAAAAATACTAATCGCAGGCTATAAGAAAACGACCATCAGCAGAAACGAGCACAAGCACAATCTTATTATATAGCAGCATAGAAATTGACCAAGATAATTAGAAATAGAGAATGATTTGTAATTAAGATCAATAGCAACAATGCAATTGAGAATGATTTGTAACTGGGAGCAAAGTCTAGAAACTGTTTCAACCCAATACGAAACTCATCGGCCAATCCTCGACGCTCAGGTGAGATCTTATCATACATCCAAGCCCTATCGTTTTGCAATATGCCTGCATACGAATTAAAGATTTGTAAAATATGAAAGTTATCATATCCAATGTTTAATACTCTTAATTAAAACCATAAAATTTGATGAGAGTTGCAAATTTTGTTGTTAATTGTATAAATAAATGAATAAAAGATACTAGTGGACTTTAGTGACGAACAACTTTTGCATGACGCAATCAAAAGATCGAACTAGCAAAAAAAATTGAATTGACTTTGAATCTAAAAAAAATAAATAAACAAATCCTATAAGAATATTAAAATTTTCAGATAAAAAAGGCAATTGGAATAGACTGCCTCTTCTCGCTCATGTTATCTATTAGAAAATAAACTTTTTGTTGATATTTCTATCATATTAGCGACGACTAACACATTTCCTTGCCAAATTACCGACAAAAACCATGATTCATTGCTAAAATTGTTTCCTTTTTATTTTTATTTCGATCAATTGGCGATGAAAATGATAAGTTGTTGCTAATTTTTTTCTTTTTATTTTTATTTCTATCAAATTAGCAATTAGTTATTTCGTTGCTAATTTAATTTAATTTTAAAAATAATTTTGTGACGAAAAATATAATTCGTTGCTAAATTTGCGACAAATTTCGTATTTCGTTGCAAAATTTGAGAAATAAAAAATAAAAATAAATATTTAGCGATGAATTCGTTATTTCGTCGCTAAATTAATCTAATTTAAAATGAATATTTTGTGACGAAAAATAGGATTCGTCGCAAATTTTGCGACGAATTCCGTATTTCCTCGCAAGATTTGAGAAAATTTAAAATAAATATAAATATTTAGCGACAAAAAAATGATTTCATCGCTAAATTTTAATTTAAAATGATGATTTTGCGACAAATACCGTATTTCATTGCAAAATTTTAGAAATTTCAAATAAAATTAAATATTTGGCGACGAATTCGTCATTTCGTCACTAAATTAAATTATTTCAAACTAATGATTTTGCGACGAAATACATAATTCGTTGTAAAATTTGAGAAATTTAAAATAAAAAAAAGTATTTAGCGACAAAATCGTTATTTTGTCGCCAAATTAAATTAATTAAAGTTATGATTTTGTGAAGAAAAATAGCATACGTCGCAACTTTTTAGAAAATTAAAATTAAAATAAATATTTAGAGACAAATTCGACATTTTGTCGCTAAATTTTTTAAATAATTATTTTGCGACAAAAATAGAATTCGTCGCTAAATTTACGACGAATTCTGTATTTCGTCGTAAAATTTGAGAAATTTTTAAAAAATAAATATTTAGCGACGAATTCGTTATTTCGTCGCTAAATTTTAATTTAAAATAATGCGACGAAATACAAAATTCGTTGCAAAATTTGAGGAATTATCAAATATAAATAATTATTTAGCAACGAATTATTTATTTCGTCGCTAAATTATTTTAATTAAAAATATCAGTTAGCCATGAATGATGAATTTCGTGGAAAAATTTAAGAAATTTCAGTTAAAAATAAAAATTTAGCGACGAATTCTAGATTTCGTCGCTAAATTAATTTACTAAAAATAAATATTTAGCGACGAAACACATTTTTAGTCGCTAAATTTGCGACGAACTTTTTTTTTCGTTGCTAATTTTGTAGCTAATTTGCTACGAAAGTATTTTCGTCGCTAAATTCGTGGCTAATTAGCTAGGAATATTGTTTTCGTCGCTAATTTCGTCGCAAATTAGCCACAAATATTTTTTGTCGCTAAATTCGTCGCAAATAGTGACAAAATATTTTTCCCATCGCTATTTTTGTCGCAAATTAGGGACGAATTTGTTTCATCTCAAATTTTCGTCGCTAAAATCATGTTTTTTTTAATAGTGATTCCTTCCACTTCGGATTGGTATCCTCAAGAACCGCATCAGAAATTTTCACAACCGATCTACCATTAACATTGGAGGGCGGGATATAGCTAAGATTATACCCCTTCTGTGCTAACCTTGCGACAACAGCCGAAGTATGCTGAGGAGGTTGTTGCACATTCATGGAATCCCGATGGACGCCTTAAGGGAGCTTTGTCTATAGCAGCCCAAGCCCCGCCACTTACTTGATCTGACCTGCTAGCGCATTCTACTTTAATTCGATATTATTAATATTATTGGCGCAAGTGGACGGCTAACATCACACAAGTGCATGAATAACATATAGCAAGCACAACGTCTAAGGTTTGGCTATATTCATAGGGTTCATAATCCTATTAAACACACGATGGACAAGCAATAGACTCGAGAAATGAAATTGTGTTTATTTATAGCTACATAAGATAGAAAATTATTTACAAAAGTTCAAGTATTACAACTACAATAAGCATTCCCATTTTATTGATGCCGTCAAAGAGCTTCAACTTTGCCACTGTCACGTCCTGAACCCGGCGAGCACACAAATATCCCACTTGGCCATTGATCTTCAATAATCTCTCAGGAGCTCTCGGCCAATTAATCACAGCTCCAAAATAATACAAGTTCACGGAATCAATTAAATAGCTCCATACAAATCCACAATCATATGACTCAAGGCAATAGGGTATACACTTATCCTCAATATCATAGTCAGTTACAAAACTAACTCCAAACAATACACAGTTCCTACGGTCTCATTTAGATTCTTTACGACTTCCGCCAACAACTTCCTTGTAATGCCAATCCATGGCAAGTTCGGGTGTACTTCGCTTGGAACCTGAAAAAGTTAAGCCCCTGCTGAGGTGAGATATAAATCTCAATAAATGAAACCTAAGCCTAGACCTGAACACCAGTCCCCTCAGACCACACTCGCACATGCTATCAAAAGCGAGCATTCATCAATGCAATGTCACAAGGTGTGACATTCCGAATTTTCGCCCCTTCGAGACTTGAGATATGAAATGAAATCTCGAAATTGAAAAATGGAGAATCAAGAATTTCAACATTACAATTGGATTGGCCGTCGCCTTAACGAAGAAATTTGGAATCAGAAGATGTTCCACACGTCGAGAGTAAAATTATCATTTTGCCCCTCAAGCCTTAGCCTTGCTTTGATGATTGGACAAGGGCATTTTGGTCATAAACCACATCCAATGGCTACTGAAAATTTGAAGAAACCATGGCCATTGGATGAGTTTTGATTGACACCATGGACAAGTGTCAATGGATGAAGTCTTGAGTAGATGTAAATACTTTTAACCTACCATTCAACTTAAGTTAACCAAGCCCATTGAAGTATAAATCTCTCTCTCTCTCCTCTTGGCCGAACACCTCTCCATTGCCGATTTTTTTCTTCTTCCTCTTCTCTCTCTTGTCGACCAGCCTGTCACTCTGTCCCAACTGCTTCACTGTTCCAGCCATAACTTCTTCTTCCGTCATTGGATTAAGGCATACCACCTACCATTGGAAATTTTATCGTTTTGCCGTTCCAACAAGGTATTATGGGTCCAAATCCACCCAGCCGTTTGTCCCGTAAAGCCATTTGAAGGAGCAAAGGTCAAGCTGGTCAGTTTTGAATCCAAGAGCTCCCAGTCAACCAGTCCCGACCGTCCTACTATTCCGGTCATATCTTCTTCGTTCGATATCGGATCGATGTAAAACCACTACCAAATGAAAGCTTATTATCTTATCTTTCCATAGACATATTATAAGCTCAATTTGACCCAGTAGATTTTCCCATAGCTCGATTTGAGTGGACAAAAGTCCAGACGAGGTAGATTCTGATCGAGTTGGGGGAATGTCTCCGTTTGACCACTTCAATACTTCAAATTGTTTCAAATTTTCTGTGAGGTCTTCTACACTTATAGTATTAAAGTTGGATGAGCTATGGTAAAAATTTTGGAGAAATTTGATGGAGTTTTGACCCCAAATGGGTTTTGTATTTGAAGGGCAAAAACTGACCGTTGGAGGACCCGAAGGAACCGACGCCATTCAAGAACTTTTCGGCATTGTCTTGGCTCCAAATTTTCGGTGAGACTCTCCAACCCTTAGAACTACATGTTAGCAAGTATATTAGTGGATAAATTAATGATTTAAGCAAGTTTAAGGGCTGTTAAGTTGGGATATGCACAAAACCGGGTATGCCTTGTTTCTGCTCTAAGCATACCAGTTCTGTGGGTGGCTGTTGGTGCTGAAGTTGAGCTCCAAATTCATCATTGAGAAGTGTGAGGATGTTAATTGATAGGTCCATGAGGTGTATGTTTAATGGGGTGATGATTAGAGCAAGGCATGAGGTGTATGTTTAATGGGGTGATGATTAGAGCAAGGAAATTAATGATTGGATGAAATTTCCTTAGGTTGCGCGGTTGAATCATCCTTGGACCCTTAGGGCCGAACCATTGGAGTGCTTGGGAAGGAAATTTTGTTGGCTATAGCACAAGGTAAGGGGATTCTAAACCTTTGATAGGAGGATTGGACTCGATTGGGTGGTATGAGTATAAATTTGATCGGTTCTTGGGAGATTATACCGTGATTGTCTAATGTACATCCTAGAAAGACATAGATGACTTAAATGTATGACAATTCTCATGCCTTGATTGATTGTCACATTTGAACGCCTAATTTAATTGTCTCGCATGCCATTAATGTGTTGCTCGTTGCTTGAGTTTGCAATTGATTGTGTGCTATGAACTGAAATGAGCATTTGGCATATCTGAGAAGTTGTGATACCCTGATGCGTTGAGACGCGGGGTTGTGTGACTGGATACCCTGAGGCGTTGAGGCGCGGGGTTTGAATTGAATGGCACCTTAAGGCGTATGAGACGCGGGGTTGTGTGGATGAATGTCTAGAGGCGCTAAGGCACGAATTTTGAATTGAATAGCACCCTGAGGCGTATGAGACGCGGAGTTGAAATGGCCAATGTCTTGATGCGTTGAAACGCGGGACGGAGTTGAGGTGTGTCGACACAGGCCTGAAGTGAAATTGAAAACCTGATGCGTTTACGCGAGTTTGTCAATGAGACGGTCTAATGGGTTTACGTGGACCGAGCCTGAGGCATTCTAAACGCCGGCATGAAAATGAGGCAGACTGGAAGGGTGGAAGTTGTGATTTGACACGACAACATGTGTTTGATCCTAATGATGTGAAATGATGCCATGACTACATGCTTGACATCCGTATATTTTTTATTGACAGTTGAATGCCTCATGTGATTACTTGTACAAATTATTTGTGATTGCATTTGCCTGAGTGGACGGTCAGCCTAACCTAGGGTTAGGACCTACCTTACTGAGATTTGTATCTCACCCCGTCGTGGGATTAACTTTTTCAAGTCTCAGGCGATGAAAATTCGAGCTTGCCAATGATCGGTATATAAAGAAGTAATTATAGGAAACAGATTTACACTTTTGTGACTTTAAGGATTTCATGTTATCTTGAAACTAGAGTTGTATCCTCTGAACTTGTAGTCGGCATTTATAAGAAGACATTCCCTATGTCCTGAGTCATTTTAAGATTGAACTGAATGGAGAAGTTTTATCGCTTTCGTATGTTTGTATCATTTAGAAGTTTTTAAATGGTTGGCCGATGGATCCTGGGTACCACCGAGACAAGACGGCCCTGGTGGGATTTTGCGTGCCTGATGAGTTCTGGACGTGACATCCCCGTTTAAGTGGTATCAAGGCAGCGTTAGCTTGATCCAATGTGATTGAGGCTTAGAGTGATAAGGAGTGATGACATGAGGACAATTAGGTAGTGAAACCTTGAGGGATAACCATGGATTGCTGAATCTTGAGGACTATAGGTTTGAATTTGTGTAGTATTCTAATGATTCTAGTGCTGATTTAAGGGATGATCTTCAGTGATTTATGAATAAGGCTCACAAGGAAGTGAATAGAAATTGAGGGGTCATAAGCTTGGAGTTGAGGTTGCTAGAGAATAAATTATGAATAAGGGTCAATTGAAGTGTATGATTGTGATCTTAGTTTGTCAATGACCCAACTTGAGGAGTACGAGTTATAAAGAGGCGACTGATGTTAGTGGATTCAAGCTTGAATTGCGTGATATCTTGATGGTTTAGCTATCAATTGCTATTGTCAGTCTTGGATGAAATGAGGTGAGGTGTACACAAGAAATATTGGATTAAAGGCCAGTTGTGATCGAATGCATATGGATTTGGCTTGAATAACGACTAAACTTGAGATTTATGGTTGAACATAGGCAATTAATCTATGAGATGTGATGGTCATTGATGGAATTAGAAATCTTCAATGGATAAAAATGGATCTGGAGATGATTATGGTATGATGAATGGCAAGGACAATCAGGACGCGCGTGTGTTTGTGGCATTAAAATGAAAGTCGAGGAAGGTGTTTACATGAGCTTATCATTTTTGGACTTAATAAACTGTCGCTTGGTATGGGACAAGTTGATGGGATACCTATAAACCGTCATGAAGCATGGTATGAGACGCGTGGAACGGGGCTTTCTCCGTAGATGTATGACTTGGGACACTCTGCAACTGCTAGGTCTGATGAGGGCGTGGAGTGATCGCCGGGACAGAGAGGTCCGGACAAGTAGCGGCTTCTGGCAAGCTTCTAAGATGACAAGAGGCAGGAATGACCCAAGTCATAACTTGAAAGGTGAAGTCTAGGTATTAGGTTGAGTCAATTGTGGTTAAGAGATGTATGACACGAGATTGATCCTCGAAGAAGATGTTCAAAAGTGGCATGACATGTGAAATGATGCCGGTGATTGGCATAATTAAAAGCTTTGTGCTTGGCGGTGGATGCCGTTTGAAAGGAAAAGTGATGTCTATGATTGGCCTGTTGGGCATGTTTTATAATTGACATTATGTGATTGGCTTGGCCAAGGTCTAACTGGGAGAGTAGACGACATGTGGGGTTTATACCCAGTGAACTGATGCCTGTTGAGAATGAGAAAACATGTCGTGCTTGTGACAGAGTGGCAGATGCCTTAGACTTATAGTATGATCGATTGACTCATTGAATTGCTGCCTTGAGTATTTGCTCGGTGTTAACCTAGTTGAGTTTTGGTCTAGTTGAGGCTTGCCTAGTAATTGGCTGAAGATTGAGAAGTTGCCATGTTGAGGCTGGCTTGTTGAATAGTCATTGACTGATGAGAATATGGAATCTTTGGGTAATGGATAACTAGTTGAGAGTTGTTTGGGAATCATTGTAAGGTTGATAATGATGAATGATGGGATGAGCAGCCTGAAACTGATAGACTTGAGTAGATGACTAAAGTTTTTGATTCATGAAGGGCATCATAGTGGTTCAAGTGACATGAGAATCTAATAAGGTTGAACGACCAAGGTATGGTCGTAGAAGAGCATTGGGCTCGAGTATACATGGTATGGAAGATCTGAGAACTGGTATGAATCATGAAAATTGAGTAAAGATGGACGATTGGAGTATGAGTACCAAAAGAGAATATGGCTTGATCTGTTAATCATATGAGACCCAAGAGCTGAATGGGTCATGGAAACTTTAAATGAAAATGAGGAAATTTGTTAGTTAAGCAAGCTCGAGGAGGAGGAGCCATGATTGTCTAAGTCATTGTGGTGACAGATGCTAGTACTGATGAGTTAAAGTGATGGAAGTCACGAGAAAGGTGACTCTGAGTTAATCTTTTTTAAATTGAATGTGTGGGAAGGATCACGAGAGTTTGGAAAAGCTTGTAAAACTATGTTTAAGGTTAAGATTGACTGAGTTAGGTAGAGTGATAAGATTTGAAATTGTCTCCCTCTGGATTGAGGATCTTGATAAGGAAACCTTAGAGGTTTGGGTATACTAAGGAAAGAAAGTGACAATGACAATTTTAGCCTTAAGAGGCAGTTAGTAATTGGTGAAAGGTCACCAGAGGAAGGGTTTCCTCAAGGGCATGATATCTTCCTAGACTACCACTATTGAGTTGTTTGATAAAAAATATCCTCTTGGGATTGCTCAAGAGCAAAGGTTGTTTGGATCCGAATAATCTTGAAAGGATCCAAGGACGATCGACCAGTGTGAGACAGAGTTCTCAAGGTCGTTTAAACATATAGTAAAGGTGGTCAAGGACCCTTTAAATGAGACGTGAAGTCTCTGAGTAGATTGGGATTTGAAGGCTTATGCTAGTTGCTATTCCTGAATCTGATGAACCGTAATGGACATCAAGGAAAGAAGTGGATGATCGGGAGAGGAATAAGTAAGAGAATTTCTGTTCATGGATTGTGAGGAAAGAGAACTTCACTTATGGAACATAGAATGTGCCTGTAAGGAAATGTTGTTACTATGACATAAGACTTATGGTGATTAACCTTTTGTTGTCGTGAGGAATAATAAGGAGACTGATGTGTCAGTCTGTTAGATATTGTGGATTTTATGAGATTGATTGAGGTTGAATCGAAACCACTAAAAGTGGCATTGCAAGTTATCACCCCTAAAGAATAGGGCGTTGTCCTTAAGGACGATTGGATCATGACATGATCATTAATGGAAAGAAAAGTGAATGGACTTGATGGTCCTAGTTAATTGCGATTTTAATGATTGGGTGAATAAGCTAAAATGATGCTTAGATTGTAATCGCAAGGCGACTTGAGGAAGTTGAATTGAATATCTACAATATGAATTTGTGGAGACCAAGGAAGATTGAAACTTGTCACTTGAGGTGGCTGAACTATTTAAAGGAGAATGTTAAAGTGTGGTGGCATTAGAATTCCAAAGTAAAGGAACTGCTGTTGGCGAGACTCCAAGACGGATGTCCTATAGGATAAGAAAGACAAGGTGGATTTAAATTAAAAGAATGTCACTGAAGTGTATGGTTTCCTTTATAGGGTAAGAGATCCTAGTGTGGAATGAAGAAAAAAAAATGCCAATTGTCTTGGTGCTAAAATGAAACGTTTGGACTAACGAGGAGGACACAAGCTTGAATGATTTTTTTTGAAAATCAAGTCCGAGAAGCTATCCTGTGAACAACGTTGAATTCCAGGATGATGTCGATGTTGAGTTAAAATGACGAAATTGACATAAAGTCGCATTAGCTGGTTGTGAAATCAAGAGGTCAAGGCCCTAATGCTTCCTGAGAAAGGAGTGACAAAAATTAACAGAATATTGTGTAGTTCAAGTGAGGACTCATGAGAGTAGAGGGCTAAGGTTTGAGCTCTCAAGTGAAAAGTATGAATAACAGTTTGAAGATTTGACACCTGGTAGAAAGAAATTGACAAAAGTCAGATTGAGTATCCAAGGAATAATTGGATTGATTGCTACCGTCTTTAGAGACGATGAATATACTCATTTAAGGAGTCAGGAGAAACATGAATAACTTTCGAGAATATCCTACAGACTCTAAGGAGATGCTCGTTGTGTGCTGCTAATTGTGAAGAGCACGAGTTGTGGGCTTGATGAGATAAGATTCCTCAGTAGTGAAATTTCTGGGAAATGAAATCCCCGTGGAGCCCTTGAGGAATGGAATAAGTGATGAATCAAATAAGATTGATGTGAGTTGCGGAAATTGAAAGTTCCTGAAATTGGTGAATTGTTATGGATGGATCGGGGGAAGATTTCCCACAAAAGCAATTCAATGGATGAATGAATATGAAAAGAGATTTCGAGGAATTAAGTCAAGTTGATGACTACGCCGATAATAGTGTTCCTATTTGGAATTAAAAAGGGGTCGAGTGAATCATAATGACGTGACGTATAAAGGAAATTTGAGCCGTAGTAAAGCAAACTGAAGTGGGCTATGCGAATACGTCGTGATAGTAAAGCTATATGAGTTGGAACGTCCAATGCATGGTTGGAGTTGGCTTGCAAATGTTCTTGCGATGAAGTTGGAAAACACGACTTGCATGGAGAGGTTCAAGTTTACACGAACCACAAGAAATTGAGGTATGTGGTTGCTTAGAAAAATTGAATGAGGAACAACGTGTGTGAAGGAGATTGCTTAAGGACTAAGGATGAAATATCCTACATCGCCTAGAAAAGGGTGATTTAAGAAGTAGATGCATATAAGTGATAACTGAGCATCGTGCATTTGGCGGATAAAGGATAGGCTTTGCTCAAGGAATAAGAAATCCAACTCCTAAATTGAAAAGTTGCCAATTGACTAGTTTGATAACTACCTGAAGCATCAAGCGTGAAGTTAGAAAGGAATTGAGATGTTGCGATGAATAGACCCTGACATTTAATGGGTTATGGAAATAGATAAAACAGGGAGGAAATCCAGAATTTCGGATACTTGGGAAAGAAACCTCAAAGTTGAGTGTAGAAACCTTAAAGTCCCATGGACGAGAGTACGAGTCCAATATTGAAAAGGAACTTAAAGAAATGACCTCATCAGAAATTCAAAAGGAGAATTATGGTGTCCCTTGGGATGACACAAAGGTGTGCTAGACTTGCATCGATATCATCGATATTATCGATAGAATGGACTTGATTCAAAAGGAGTATTGAACGTGCCGACAAGAAAAAGGCATGCCCTTGAAAGGATTGATATGCCGAATGGTATGGACATTAAAGAGTGCATTCTGGCGAGGGTTTAGTAATAATGGTGATGGACAAATGGGAGAGATGATGTGAACGCTCGAGGATGAACTACTGACAGATGTAGGAGTATCGAAAGAGAATGGAGAGAAGCAAATCAAATTGAGGACTGAAGGATACAAGTCCTAGGGAAATATGGCTTTGGTCGGAAAGGACAAGTAAGATCGTCAAGTCATGAAAGGAATTATTCAGAAGAATGAGGATGCGATGAGACGCCGATACCCCAAAGGACTAGATGGTTAGAAGGTTGCACATTTCGAGGATGAAGTTTATTTAAGGAGGGAAGAGTTGTGACATTTCGAATTTCTGCCCCCTCGAGGGTTGAGATATGAAATGAAATATCAAAATTGAAAAATGGAGAATCAATAATTCCAATATTACAATTGGATTGGCCGTCGCCTTAACGAAGAAATTTGGAATCAGAAAAACGACGTTCCGGACGTCAGGGGTAAAATTACCATTTTGCCCCTCAAGCCTTAGCCTTGCTTTGATGATTGGACAAGGGCATTTTGGTCATAAACCACACCTAATAGCTACTGAAAATTTGAAGAAACCATGGCCATTGGATGAGCTTTGATTGACACCATGGACAAGTGTCAATGGATGAAGCCTTGGGTTGATGTAAATATTTTTAACCTACCATTCAACTCAAGTTAACCAAGCCCATTGAAGTATAAATCTCTCTCTCTCTCCTCTTGACCGAACACCCCTCCATTGCTGGTTTTCTTCTTCTTCCTCTTCTCTCTCTTGCCGGCCAGCCCGTCACTCTATCTTGACTGCTTCATTGTTCCAGCCATAACTTCTTCTTCCGTCATCGGATTAAGGCGTACCGCCTACCATTAAAAAGCTTATCGTCTTGCCGTTCCAACAAGATATTATGGGTCTAAATCCACTTAGCCGTTTGTCCCGTAGAGCCCTTTGAAGGAGAAAAGGTCAGGCTGGTCAGTTTTGAAACCGAGAGCTCCCAGTCGACCAGTCCCGACCGTCCCACTATTTCGGTCATGTCTTCTTTGACCAATATCGGATTGAGGTAAAACTATCGCCAAATGAAAGAATATTGTCTTATCTTTCCATAGACATATTATAAGCTCAATTTGACCGAGAAGATCTTCCCGTAACTCGATTTGAGTAGACAAAAGTCCAGACGAGGCAGATTCTGACTGAGTTGGGAATGTTTCCGTTTGGCCACTTCAAGACTTCAAATTATTTGAAATTTTCGAAGAGGTTTTCTAAACTTATAGTATTAAAGTTGGATGAGCTGTGGTAAAAATTTTGGAGGTATTTGATGGAGTTTTGACCTCAAATGGGTCTTGTGTTTGAAGGGCAAAAATTGACCGTTGGAGGACCCGAAGGAACCGGTGCTACTCAAGGACTTTTCGGCTTCGCCTTGGCTCCAAATTTTTGGCGAGACTCCCTAACCCTTAGAACTACATGTTAGCAAGTAGATTAGTGGATAAATTGAGGATTTAAGCTAGTTTAAGGGCTGTTAAGTTGGGGTATGCACATAACCAGGTATGCCCTGTTTCGATTCTGAGCATACCGGTTCTGTGGGTGGCTGTTGGTGTTGAAGTTGAGCTCCAAATTCATTGTTGAGAAGTGTGAGGATGTTAATTAATAGGTCCATGAGGTATACGTTTAATGGGATGATGATTTGAGCAAGGAAATTAACGATTGGATGAAATTTCCTTAGGTTGAGCGGTTGAATCATCCTTAGGGCAGAACCATTGGAGTGCTTGGGAAGGAAATTTTGTTGGCTATAGCACAAGGTAAGGGGATTCTAAACCTTTGATAGGAGGATTGGACTCGATTATGAGTATAAATTTGATCGATTCTTGGGAGATTATACCGTGATTGTCCAATGTACGTCGTAGAAAGACATAGATGACTTGAATGTATGACAATGCTCATGCCTTGATTGATTGTCACATTTGAATGCCGAATTTAATTGTCTCGCATGCCATTAATGTGTTGCTTGTTGCTTGAGTTTGCAATTGATTGTGTGCTATGAATTGAAATGAGCATTTGGCATGTCTGAGAAGTTGCAATACCCTGATGCATTGAGACGCGGGGTTGTATGACTGGATACCCTGAGGCATTGAGGTGCAGGGTTTGAATTGAATGGCACCCTGAGGCGTATGAGACGCGGGGTTGTGTGGATGAATGTCTTGAGGCGCTGAGGCGCAGGTTTTGAATTGAATGGCACCCTGAGGTGTATAAGACGTGGGGTTGAAATGGCCAATGTCCTGATGCATTGAAATGCGGGACGGAGTTGAGGTATGTAAACACAGGCCTGGAGTGAATTGAAAACCTGATGCGTTTACTCGGTTTTTGTCAATGAGACGGTCTGATGCGTTAATGCGGATCGAGCCTAAGGCGTTCTGCGCAGGCATGAAAGTAAGGCAGACTGGAAGGGTGGAAGTTGTGATTTGACATGGCAACGTGTGTTTGATCCTAATGATGTGAAATGATGCCATGACTGCATGCTTGACATCCGTATGTTGTTTATTGACAGTTGAATCCCTCATGTGATTACTTCTACAAATTGTTTGTGATTGCATTTGCCTGAGTGAACGGTCAGCCTAACCTAAGGTAATGACCTACCTTACTGAGATTTATATCTCACCCCGTCGTGGGATTAACTTTTTCAAGTCTCAGGCGATGGAAATCCGAGCTTGCCAATGATCGATATCTAAAGAAGTAATTATAGGGAATGGATTTACACTTTTGTGACTTTAAGGATTTCACGTTACCTTGAAGTTAAAGTTTTATCCTCCGAACCTGTAGTCGGCATTTATAAGAAGACATTCCCTATGTCCTGAGTCATCTTAAGATTGAATTGAATGGAGAAGTTTTATTGCTTTCGTATGTTTGTATCATTTAGAAGTTTTTAAATGGTTGACAAACGGATCTTGGGTATCACCGAGACAAGACGGCCCTGGTGGGATTTTGCGTGCCTGATTGGTTCGAGATGTGACACAAGGCCTTTAATGATTCAAGTATGGCATCAATCAACAAAATAATAGCCAATCATGGATGAGCAGTACAATCAACCGCATTCAATATGAGGGTCCACAGCTCATTGCTCAAGCACATGCATCGATACACAACTGTCACCATTTTCTCATCCACCCACATACTCCTCTGGCACTCTTGCCATCTGACATCACCGGGGCCACAAGGCAATCGATGTCATTGTACCATTGGGGTCACAGGCCAATCGGTACTTTTAAGGCTCGCAGCCATTCAATGTCACTAGGGCCACAGGCCAATCGGCATTCTCATTCTTATTCAAGCTCACCACCATTCGATACCTTGGGGTTACAGACCAATCGATATTCTCATTAATACTCAGGGCTCACAGCCATTCGATACCACTAGGGCCACAGGCCAATCGGTATCCTCATCATCGTTCACAATAAAATCACACTCGATACCACTGAGGTCATAGACCAATCGGTATCTTCAGGGCATCAAGCCAATGTGATCTCCGGGGCCACATGCTAACGATCGCTGGGTAACTATAACCCACTCATAAAACACAGGCGTTATAGCCATATATATCATGTAGGCATCATAGCCAATTAAACAATAAAGGGCTCAATGGCCACTTACCTCACAAGGCTCTCTAGCCAATTGAAGCACACTAGCCAAACATAACATTAAGGCATATCACAATTCAATGTCATATTATGCCATTCAAGTCATGGAATCCGCTACTTAATCAAGCAATTCAAGTCATAGGATTCACCAAGCACTCAATTTATCCAACTAATCAATCCAGTAGTGTCCTAGCATTCGGGTAAGGGTTTAGGAAACACTTACCTCGATTGATTAGCAAAAATCCACACCAAGTGACTCTCTTCAATGCCACAAGTATGCAATCCATCAAGAATCCTCAAGCGACAATCACAAGCACAAGCAACTAAACCACCACAAGTCAGTCATGAAGACACTAAGGCTAGTCAATTCTCTGTGCTCATCGACAACCAAACACCAAACATTCTCCTTAACCCTTCCAGAGTTCGTGGCCATTACCCTTATTGGCTCAATCCTCACTCCTTGCCAATTTGACTACCATCCAAACGACCCAACCTTAAAGGTGGTCTTACCATGGCCTCATGATATTATGTCAGCAACTAGATTCAACATGTGATCTACAAAACTCTCTTGATAACCTCCATTGTATTCGGTCATCATCCCAATGGAATCTTAACTTCAGCTCTTGCCAATATAGCAACTCAAGGAGTGTATCGCGCAATCTAATTCAATTATGAGCTCACGCAAGACAAAACACAAGCTCAATCACTCATTCCTAATTTCAATGATTCATGCTAGAACAATAAATAAATGGGCAGATTAGTCGTAGGGATAGATGGGCACTTGCCTGGGATTACGTAAGAACCTCGAATAACTCCAAAAAGCAGTTAGTCACTACGTCCAGATTAGGTCTAGCTCAATCTGGACGTATAATAACATTCACTTTCTGGACAATCAGATCTCAGATTCATGTTTCTCATAATCTTACAGCCGCGTGGAAAAAAATAGAACTCAATTTGGCATGTAAGCTGCGAATTTTATCCATATGCAGCGACCCAAGAATCGCACGTCTATATACGAATCACCAATCCATAGAGTTAAAGAATAAACACACCTTGTTGCGGATCCATCGTTCTTAATGCGGAATTACGACGATACGATGCACTAGATCTTCTCCTCTATGAATCCCCTTTATCGCTGGCTTCAATGAGACGGCCCCTCATGTATCGTTCTGACGACTCCTTATGTGAGGTTTTGCGGACATCAATGTTTAGAGGAGAGACTTGAGCTTTATTTATAGAGAATGAAACCTATCCCCTCATTAAATTTTAGGTTTATCTCAGCCTACACTATCCAGCCCCATATCTAACTAGAATTAGGAAACTGTATATATCTTTCTTTATTAGACCAATTAATTTACAATAACACCAAATAAAGCCCACAATAAATACATTTTATAATATATTCTAATATTCTCCCACTTGGGCTATATAAATTGAAATTGTACTGTATATGCGCATCTTTATATTGGCTTAAAGATAATTCCCAACGGTCAATCCGATTCTATAAAATCTTAAGCACCGAACCATGCCAATAACTGCATCAGAAGACACAGAGCCATCCATGATCACGAGTACTCTTAACTTTACCAATATAGATTTGATATGGTAGTATGATAATTGGATAACATCTCAAATAACGGAGGCATCTTATATGTTATCCTCCTCGTTAGTCACCACTATCTCACTTTATGTGTCACGAAACCGGATGTGTCATGAGAGAACATCCTTATGGTTCCATCGATCCAACATATGTCTTACCTTTATAGTTAGCTATACTTTACGTATAACAAGACATATGCTTTTGGCTAAAAATAAATGCCCCAGCCATCACTCAAGGTTTACACGTTTCCTTGAGATTTTCACCTGATAGATGTATTCAACATCATTGTAATCATAAATGATTTATTGCATGCAATAGAGTTGATACATACCTAGATGTTACAAAATGTAACAAACACAGATGTAACATTTATTAGAGCAAATGCCAAAAGCAGCTCCCACTGAACAACAACATCTCATCATGCTTACTCAGCCCATCAATTAACATTTCATATTAGCATCCCACGATGCTTTTATGTTTGCGAAATGTCTTCTAAATGTGTATGGGCAAAGATCTTTAGTTAGTGAGTCTGTGCCCTTATCATCTGTGTAAGAAGCTCTACTATAGTGTCACCCTTATATTTGTTACCTTTATGGTCAAAAACTAGACCTATAGATGTTTAGACCCTTGAGACTTCTGCTGCTGTTAATAAATAACGCTGCAGAGTTATAGTCACAATACAACTGTATGAGTTTTTCCACAAAATTAAATACGGTCAATTCTTTAATGAGATTCCGGAGCCAAATAACCTAAGTAGCAGTTAAAAAACATACTATAAACTCCACTTTCTTGATCGAGAATTACATATATTTCTGTTTAAGCTTTTCTATAGCACTGCACTTCTCTTTAGACATATAAATGTGTGTATTTGTTAACTTCATATCATCTTAACAGCTAACAAAGCTTGAATCCAAATGCCTTACTAGCTGAAGATCCTGAATATGTCTGTAAATTAGCATACAGTCTAGTGTCCTCTAGAAACAATCCAACATGTGGCGAGAACGATTTATATGGATCTCAATGCCTAGGACAAAATATTCTTTATTAAGATCAATCATGTCAAAATGATTTAACAATATTTGTTTCACCTTACGTAGTAATTCAAGAAAACCACTTTCAAGCAAGATATTGTCTCTGTGAGACACAAGGAAAATAAATTTGTGACATTCTGATTTCCCAGTTATTTTCAGACTCATTAATGAGAAGTGCATCTAGCCATGTGTTTCAGTCATATCTCGCTCAAATCTGATCAATTTGAGTTGACTGACAAAAAAGGAAAGGCTAACGTGAGACAAGGTACGTGGACTTAGGGAACTCGAATAGGAAATGACGCTTTGACCATAAGGATTGTCGAGGGGACATTTAGGACTGTAAAGGGCCAATCTAAGAACGATTAAGGAATGCATTACTAGCGTTATACGATTGGAGCGCAGGTGATGCCGCTGAACCAACGTATAATTTGTAAATTTTTTTAAATCGGACAGTGACGATCGAGACCATAAGAACTAGTGATAGACCCTCATAATTACATGACAATCAAAATCACCATGAATTGATGATCCCTAAATGTGATATGAATCACAGGGTTGATACGCGTAACGTCTGCAAAAATCGCTCGTCGGTTTGAGATAGGCTAGAACCACGTCTGATAGAGAAAATGATCAGAAACGAGTCTTGAAAATTAAAAATGGAGAATCAAGAATTTCAACGTCATATTTGGATTGGCCGTCGCCTTACCGAAGAATATTGAAATGAGAAAAACGATATTCCGGACGTCGGGGATAAAATTACCATTTTGCCCCTCAAGACCTAGCCTTATTTATATAATTGGACGATGGCATTTTGGTCTTTTATACACCTCAAGGCTGCCGAAAAGTTGGATGAATCTTGGCCATTGGATTTGTTTGAATGACACTTGGGACATGTGTCAATAGATTAGGCAATGAGTGGTAATGTCCACTTTTCCCCAACTACCATTCAACTCATTGACTTTTGAAGTTGAATATAGCCTCTCTCTCTCCCTCTTGGCCGGCCATTCACCCCATTACCACTGAGAGCTTCATCTTCATCTTCCTCTCTTTCTGCTGCTTGCCCGACCGATTTTGCTCCGCCGGTTCGCTGCCGCCGACGACCCTCTCCGGCGATCTCTAGCAAGCGAGCCGACCATCCACACCTTGCCCGACCTCTTGCCGACATCCTCGAAGTATAAGCGAGTTATTTGACTCACCGAAGAGCTCCGGCCAGCCATTCTCCTGGAAGTCGACGAAAACCGTCGCAGTTGGAGGTAAGTTGCTGCTAGAACTCCGTAGGACCTTTTAATGTTTGAATCTTTCGGCTAAATTTTGTGGAGATCTAGGAGACTCATATACTGCGTTGTGGTAAAAATTTAGGCCGAATTTGATGGAAGTTTGATGATGAAATGGTGTCGCTTTTGATGGACAGAAACTACCGGTTGGAGGACTAAGGGAAACCGGTGATATTCAAGGTATTTCCGGCGACGACTTGGCCCCAAATCTTTGGTAAGCTTCCCAAACCCTTAGATTTACATGTTAGCAAGTAGATTAGTGAATAAATGATGAATTTAAGGTAGTTTAAGGGCTGGATAATCTCAGTATACATAGAATCGAAAATAGCCCAGTTCGGTTGTGTGCAAACTGATTCTGTGGAGGCTATTATGGGTTGGATTTGAGTCTCAAATTCATTATTGAGACATGCTAGAATGTTGAGGGTCATGTCATTAAGGTTGGTGGTTAATGGATGGGTGAATTGGGCAAGAGAAATTGACGATTGGTTGGAATTTCATAGGTTGCGTGGTGGACTTGGTCTTGGACCACTTGGGACCGAATTTGAGGAGGTGCTTGAGGAGGGAATTTGTGACATTAATCTTGAGGTAAGGGAACCCTAAACCTATGATAGGAAGATTGGACTCAATTGGGTGAGTCGAGAGAGGTTATGATTGATTTTGAGTAACTTCAATGAGATTATTCTTTGTGTGTCCTAGAATGGTATAAAAGGCTTGAATGTGTACAAATGCTTGTGCCTGAATTGTCTACTATGTCTGAATGTCAATTTGACTGTCTTACATGCCATGAGTATATGAATTGTGCTTGATTTGCACATAGCATTATGTGTGTGGATTGAATGGGAATCATGGCATAAGTGTGACATGGTAAGACCCTGAGACGTATGAGAAGCGGGGTGGTGTGAGGAATACCCTGAGGCGCTGAGGCACGGGGTTTGGAGTGGTATGGCACCCTGATGCGTATGAGACGCGGGGTTGAGAAGGCCATAGTCCTGATGCGTTGAAACGCGGGACGAAGTTGTGATGTGTCGACACTGATCTGGAGTAACATTGAAACCTGATGCGTTTACACGGGTTGTCAATGACGGTCTGATGCGTTTATACGGACCAAGCCTGAGGCGTTCTAAATGCGGGCATGAGAATGAGGCAGTCTGAAGGGTGGAAGTGGTGATGTGGCATGGCGATTTGTGCATGCTCATCTAGATGTGTTATGATGCCATGACTGCATGCCTGACATCTGTGTGTTGTATTGATAATTAATTGCCTCGCATGTTTATTTGCGAGAAATGCTAGTATTTATGACTGCCTGAGTGGACTATTGACCTAACCTAGGGTTAAGATCCACCTTACTGAGATGTAAATCTCACCCCGTTGTGGGACCCCCTTTTTACAGATCCTAGGTCCTGAGGATGTGACCTATCAGATTTAGAGACCCCAAGGAGATGTCCGTTTATTTTGATGAGTTCCCTGATGGGCAGGAGACTATTTACGTTAGAAAATGTATAGCAGTGTGGGTAGACGAGAGTAGCACTAGCTGGAAGCCTCAAAGGTATGAGGCCTGGTTCCGGGAGGTTGGGGATGCATCTACAAGGCCGCTGAAGCCCACTGAGGTGCCTTAGGGAGTCGTCCCTAGTTGGTGTCATCCCTCTCGGGATTTAGAGCAGGTTGAGGGGTTAGTTGCTGACTCGAGGAATGGACTTGAGAGGACCCCGACCCTAGAGGATACTGAGGAGGAGGTCATAGTGGTCGAGGCTACAGAGGATGACTTGGTGGAGCCGTTTGCTGAGGAGACCATGGAGTATACCGTAGAGGTTCGCTCGGAAATCTTCTCGGAGTACGTGCCCATGGAGGAGGTAGGGGAGACTGATGACTCCAGCAGCTTGTCTTAGGAGCTCCCGGCTTGCTAGTTGATCTTTTGACGGCGATCCTGACCCTGTTTCTTGTTGAATGTCGAGGATGGATCCTTTTTGTGTACTTACCCCGTCACCCCTTGTCTAGCGGATCTAGTTGTTTTGCTCATGTATGAACTTTCAGATATTATGTATGGTAGTATTCTCGCTATCCAAGTCTCACTTTATGTTTGTACGGAGGAGTTATTGTACGGTCGCTTTCGCGTGCTTTGTATATAGTATGTCTCTCGATTTATGTGTGGATCTTGGGACCACGAGAGATATTTTGGTTTGCTTGCAAGGAGTCACGTGCTCGTGCCCGGGGTACGGGGCGTGAGAAAATTCCTCCCACTGATCTTGTATATAAACTAATTACTTCGTTCTTGACAGAACAGAATATAGCAACAACATTATGAAACTTCAAGCAATAATTGTCTGAAAGCTTACTCAAACCCATAAACAGACCTTTCAGTCTAGAGTATCCATGAATATGTTCAAACTTTATTCCATGGCATTATATGAGATTCCTCTTTCTATACGCACAGGTTTATCTGAATCATCTACTACAAAACCTTCGAGTTACATAAAAAAGCCTTTCATATTAAGAACTCCAATAAAAAAAGTTTCAATATTTGTATGGTAAAACTCCTCATTATAACGAGTTATTAATACCTATCACTATGAAAAACTTTATGAGAGACTGAAAAGAAAATATATTTTAAGTCTGCTCAATCTTTATGAGTGAAAAAATTTCGTTATCAGTCTGTCTTTAAACTTCTCAATTAAACTGTTGCGCCCTAAACCCAGCAAGCACACGAACATCCTTGTCCATGCCGTTCATTCGAGAAAGCTCCAGGATCCAACGGCCAATAACTTATAAGAATACGCATGCGAAAGTGATGCCTTCTTCAATTATATAAATACAACTGTACTTGATGACTTAGGACAGATACATCAAAATCAACAACCAATACACGTAGGTTCAACTCTTAACTCGCCAATCAGATATACAATTCTAATATCACAAAAGACAAATATACTATAAACACAACTGTCAATTATCCCTTTTAATGCCACTCCATGGCAAACTCGTGCTCCCTCCGCTTGCTACCTGAAAAATGTAAGCCCCCATTGGGGTGAGATATAAATCTTAGTAAAGTGGGTCCTAACCTTATGTTAGGCCGACCGTTTACTCAGACAATCTTCCAATTCTCTATATTCTCAAACTCATAACTTACGGGCAGATAGGGCACCATTCAATGAAGTAATGACATATAAACGACAGGCATGCAAAAATGAACTCATGTCACATTCAGATGATAATGCTCTTGTATACTCAGCTTGCCGCTTCACCACATCCATCAACCTCTGTCTGCCTCATTCTCTAGCCTGCGATTATATCGCATCAGGCTCGGCCCGCATAAATGCATCAGAACTTCATCGGTGACCCGCGTAAACGCATCAGGTCCCGATCCATCTTCAGGCAGGGTTTATGAGCTTGTACTCTGTCCCACGATTAGATCGCATTAGGACTGTGGCTATTTCAGCCTCGCGACTTTGTCGCATCGGGGCGTCATCTAATCATTTTTCACCCCGCGACCTCGTCGCATCAGGGTCTCAACCTTCCGCCACGCGTCTCACACGCCTCAATGCCATGCCATGCCAGGCTCATGCCACATCATATTATATGCTTGATTATCAAATCAATTTCACACTCACTGTCAAGTGCGCATTCAAATGCGTTTCATAATTTTTGTGGCATGCAATTCAATTCAAATGATATACGGGCATGGCAATTAACTAAGGCACACAATATCACTCACAATCAATCATATATCGTCTTAGCATATCACTAAGCTACCCACTTGAATAAATTCTCATAAATTGTTCCTGTCGGCCATCGACTTACCCAATCGAGTCCAATCGTCTTAACAAAGGGTTAGGAATTTCCTTACCTCGATTGCAACATCACAATTTCCTCCTCTTGAGCCTCTAAAGTTTTGGCCCCCAATGTCCCATACCGAACTCAATGCGCAACCTAGCATATTTAATCAATTTCATTAATTTCCATACTCAATTCCTCAATCTATCAATCCCAATTACCCATAACACAACCCTCAACATCTCATCACATCATAAACACCAATTTGAGACTCAAAAGTACTAATCTCAGCCTCCAACAAATTCAGTTTTGCACAGAACCAACCGTTTCATTTCGGTTCTGTACAAACCATGTACTTCCAGCCTTCAATCTACTCCTAAATCCTTCATTTAACCATCAATCTATCTCTTAATATGTCTATTTAGGGATTTGGGAGGGTACCGAAGATTTGAGGTCAATTGGTCGTCGAAAACCCAACGAACGCCGCCGGTTGGCCCAAGGTCAGAATCAGGCAGCTTCTGGGCAAGATTAACAAGGCTAGTTTGTGGTAAAAAATTAATCAAATCCATCTCAACTTTTTACCACAGAACCATATACATGTCTACTAGGTCTCCACGAAATTTTAGCTCAAAAATCAAATATTTTGTCCACCAACAGGGTTGAAAAATGGACCTACCTCAGATTGGAGCAGATTCCGTCGACTCTCGGGAGAATCCTTGCTCCGGACTACTCGGTGCTCCAAATGCTCCGATTCTTATTGGCAAATGTTGAAAAGACATAGATCTTTGTTATGGTGGATGGTCGGTAGTAGATGGTGGCCGGAAGTGGCCGTGGTGGCCGCCGAACGGCAACCCCAGAACCTGATCGCCGGTGAGCAGAATGGAGAGGAAGGAGAAGAGGCTGTCGGGGGTTCTCTTGGGCTGGTGGCTAGCCGAAATGTCGAGGTGAGAGAGAGAGAGAGGAAAGAGAGAGAATTTGATATACTATAAGCTTGGTCAAAGGCCTTTGAATGGTAGGTGAGTGAATAGCGTGAAATGACCACAACTCTTGGATTTTTGACACTTGGCATTGCTATTTTCCAAGATGATCCAATGGCTCATTTTCATTCTTTAATTTTGGCAGCCCTTGGGGGGTTTGTTGTCCAATTTTCCCTTCTTCATTTGCTTGGGCAAAGCTTTAAGCTTAGAGGGTAAAGCTTGGGCAAAGCTTTAAGCTTAGGGGGTAAAATGGTCATTTTACCCCCGATGTTCAGAACGCCATTTTTTTGGTTCTGAAAATCTTTGATAGGGCGACAACCAATGCAGATGACATTAAAATTTTTGATTTTCCATTTCAAACTTTTCAAGGCTCGTTTCTGATAGTCTTCTCTATCAGGCGTGGTTCCAGCCTATCCCAAATCGACGGGCGGCTCCCGCAGACATTACGCGTATCGACCCCGCGATTCATATCAAGTTTAGGGCTCGTCAATTCGTGGCGGCTTTGGTTGTCATGTAATTGCGAGGGTCTATCACTAGCTCCTAAGGTCTCGATCTTCATCGTCCGATTTAGGAAAATTTTTGCAAATCATACGTTAGTTAAGCGGCATCACCCGCGCTCCAATCGTATGACACTCGCAAGGCATCCCTTAATCGTTCTTGGATCGGCCTTTTTGTGGCTCTAAATATCCCATCGACAATTCTTATGGTCAAAGCGCCTTTTCCTATCCGAGTTTCCTAAGTCCACGTACCTCGTCTCGTGTTAGCTTTTCCCCTTTGGTCGGTCTACTCAAATTGATCAGGTTCAAGCGGAATACGAATGAAATACATCTCCAGATACACACTTCTCATTACTGAGCCTGAAATCGACTCGAAATCAGAATGTCACAACTCTTCCCCCTTAAAGAAATTCCGTCCTCGAAATTCACAACTTTCTACTCCATCCAATCCCTCGGGGGTATAGGCGTCTCGTTGCATTCTCATTTTTCCGGATAATCTTTTTCATGGCTTGACGATCTTATTCGTCCTTTCCAACTCAAGGCCATCCTTCTCTAGGACTTGTTTCCTCTAGTCTTCAATCCAATGAGGTTCTCTCCATTCTCTTTTGATATTCATATCATTGGTCAACAGCTCTTCTTCAATCATTCACTCTAACTTTTTCATTTATCCATAATAATCCTTACCAAGCCTTCACTAGCATGCACTTTTTCTATCCACACCATTAGGCGTATCACTCCTTTCGAACCTTCTCTTACGCCAATAGAGATTTCAGGGCTTTATCAATTTGCCCTCCATTATCCAAACCGGGTTATGGTCCTCTCGACTCCTTAAACAGTTACATGCCTACTTCCATAGCAATCCATTCTCGACTCCATCTGACAATTCTCTTGGATCAAAGTGTTCCTTCCACTTTCGTGTCATATCCTTCCCTCTTATTGACATGTCGAATGCCCGACCACTAGATAAACAAATCTCAACTTTCAATATCATGCTCCTTTCCTTATCAGCATACCTAATGCTTGACTCATACTTTCGTCCATAACCTCAAGGGTTTCATCCATTTCTATAATCCCTCCAGCATCGGTGTTTAATCATGGTACACCTCAATCTCCTTCCCGCTCTCAGGCTAGATATTTCCATTAGCCATCACATTAGCCATTAACGAACTTCCAACTTGAGGGAAGATCTGTCCCTCTATTGCCCATTTCTCAATGTTCAACTCTCGCTTGTAAACATACGTTAAACAGTTCACTATTCCTTAGCGATGCAACTATTGCTATAACAATACTTGGGTGCTCAATTCTCAACTGTAGGCATCCTCTAAATGATTCACCCTTCCTTATATGTATGAATATTGTTATATCACACTTGGGTGATCTCTTCGTTCTACCCGCCTTGCATTCAATTCCCTTTAGACATCCCGTGCTCTCAATCCCTCATGGTTCACATAACTTCAAGATCCTCCATTGCACAAGCAACGCTCCTATATTTGCAAGTAATTTCATCCTTCGGCATTGCCTCTCATTCAAATCCCCTCGAGAAACTGTTACCTTACACTCTTGTGGTAGGTGTTGCCTTGCAACATCCTCTCACTCAAGCAACATTTCCCGACTTTATCACGTGGACATTCACAAATCAATTCCAATCATGCCCTAAGCATTCCAACTCTTATGGCCTTATCATCACGATGTACAAGCAACATCCACTTCAAATCGCCTTGTTATATCTTCAAATTTCATTCTGCGTTGTGTCACTACAACCTTCATAAGCTTTTCAATTTCCAACTTGACTTGCCATAAACCACACCGTCATTAGCTCAATTCGAGTCCTCGAAAACTCCTTTCACGTTCGTCCGCCCATTCGCGTTACATCTAGCCCTTAATCCATTTTATCAATGAAACAACTCTTGTGGGAAATCTTTCAATGGTCCGTCTGTAACAATTCACCAATCTTAGTAAATCTCAACTCTCCGCAACTTGCATCGACTATTATCGATTCATCACTTATTCCAATCCTCAAAGGATTTATCGCTTATTCCAATGCATGAATCTTACTTCACCCGGTTCACAACTTGCGCTCTTTACATTTGGCATGCAATAGATATTTCCTCAGAGCCCATACGTCACTCTCACAACCGTTCATGTTTCTCATGGCTCCTTACATGAGTTCAACTATCGTCTCTCAAGACGGTAACGACCAACTCAATCATTCTTTGAGTACTTAATTCAACTGATATCAACTTCTTTGTACTATTCCTCACACTTTTCACTTGAGAGCTCAGACCTTAGCTCTTTGTCGTCATGGGTCTCTTCTAGGACCGCACGACATTTCATTTATCCTTGTCACTCTTCTCCTCGAGAAGCATTAGTGCTTTAGCCTTTGAGTTCCATAACTCACTAAGGTGACCTTATCCAATTCCATTTGTTCCATTGAACATCGACATCATCCTGAAATTCAACATTGTCTTCAAGACTGTTCCTCGGATTTCGCTTCTAGGAGTCATTCAAGTTTTGCGTCCTCTTTCTCAGTACGGATGCTCCTTCATCATACTAAGATAATTTAGAGTATTTCTTCCTTTTACAATAGGGTCTCTTATCCTAAGGAAGAAACTGCACAATTCTGTGGCATTTTCTTACTTCCGATTCACCTTGTCCTTCTCGTTCCATAGGATGACAATCTTGGAGTCTGCGCCAACGGCGACACCTTTACTCCAGAGCTTAAATGCCACCATGCTTTCACATCCTCTTTTCCATAACTCAGTCACCTCCGGTGACAATATATGTTTGTCCTTGAGTCTTCACCAGTTCACTTGTCGAATGGTCAATTCGATTTCCTCAAATCACTTTGCGGGTATTCTCTAAGCGCTTTTTTCGCTTACCCAACCATTCACTAGAATCACAACCAATCAAGACTTCCGAGCTTGTTCGCTTTTCCTTTTGTCAATGACCAATTCATGGTCCAATCACCCTTTAAGATCAATGCCCTATTCCTTAGGGAATAACAACTCACGACTGCATTCCTGTGATATTCTGATTTCCAATCAGCTTTAGACTTTGTAATGAGAAGTTTATATATATCAAGCGATGTATTTCAGTCGTATTCCGCTCAAATCTGATTAATTTGAGTAGACTGACCAAAAGGGAAAGGCTAAAACGAGACGAGGTATGTGGACCAGGCGACTTGGATAAGAAATGGCGTTTTGACCATAAGGATTGTCGAGGGGATATTTAGAACCACCAAAAGGCCGATCTAAGAACGATTAAGGGTTACCATGCAAGCGTCGTATGATTAGAGCGCTGGTGATGTCGCTTAACCAGTGTACGATTTGCAAAATTATCCTAAATTGGACTGTGACGATCGAGACCATAGAGACTAGTGATAAACCCTCGCAATTATATGACAACTAAGGTCACCATGAATTGACGAGCTCTAAATGTGATGAGAATCACGGGGTCGATACGCGTATAGTTTGCAAAAGCCGCCCGTCGATTCGGGATAGATTGGAATCACGGCTGATAGAAGAAACGATTAGAATTGAGTCCTGAAAAAGGTTGAAATGGAAAAATCAAGAATTTCAACGTCATTTGGATTGGCCGTTGCCCTATCGAAGAAGTTAGAATCGAGAAAAACGACGTTCCGAACGTCGGGGGTAAAATGACCGTTTTGCCCCTTAAGCTTAGAACTTTCTCTTTATAATTGAAGGAAGGGCAAAATGGACATTTCTTTCCCCCAAGCTGCCAAAAATTCAAGGGCAAGTGATGACCATTGGATGCCCTTGAGAAGAACAATGGACAAGTGTCAAGCATCCAAGGGTGGAAGATCAATTCATCAATTAAATGGCCACCTACCAATCACTTCAAATAATCAATTTTTGGGGATAACAAGCTCTCTCTTTCCTCTCTCTCTCTCACTCTTCATTTGGCCATTTTAGTCCCCCAAAGAACCGACCAAGCTTGCTCTTCTTCCTCAGTTTCTGTTGCTCACCGACCACCCCGGAGCTCGCCGTTTGGTCTGTACGACTAGCTCCTCCGGTTATCCCTTATTACCGGCCGACCACCCAAGCGTAGATCCACGTCTTGCCGACGTCCACTAACTTGAATCAGGTCATTTGGAGCTCTGTGGAATTCGGGGCAAGCATTCTCCCACAGGTCGACAAATTCTGCTCTAGTTTGAGGTAGGTTCTGTTCTGAGCCCTTTTGATAGCCGAAAACTTAGAATCTTTAGTTCAAATTTGGTGGAGATCAAGTAGACATATAGATGGTTCTGTGGTAAAAATTGGGGATTTATTTGATAAATTTTTGATCATGAACCATCCATGTATATTTCACCTAGAAACTGCCGGTATTCTGTGCTTCGACGATCCGACGAGTTCCGACGACTTCTCGGCAACCACACGGCTTGAACCTCTCGGTGAGCAATCCAAACCCTTAGGTGGATATTATAAGAGGTGGAAGGGTGTATAATTAATGGATTTGAGGTAGATTAAAATCGGTTGGACCCGGCATGAGCAGAACCGAATGGAACCGGTTCAATGCCGGCCCAAACCTATTCTGTGGAGGGCTGAATTGGCTGGATTTGTGTTGTAATTTGGTGTGTATGATGTGTTAAGATGATGAGGAGTATGTTATAGGTGATTTGGATGGATGAATTTAGGAATTGGACTTGAAATTTTGACAAATTGATTGATTATCCTAGGTTGCGTGACGAATTGGCCTTGGACTTGAGTTGGCCGAATCTTAGGAGGTGCAAGAAGGAGTGAATTGTGTTGCCAAGCGAAGGTAAGGAACTTCCTAAATCAAGGCTAGGGGGATTGGACTCGATTGGGTAAGTCGAGGGCCGATCGGAACGGTTTATGAGAAAATTCTCATTGGTAATAGCTTCATGTGTTCTTGGATGCTGTTGAATGATTTCATGACATAGCCTATGCTTGAGTGGTTTGCGTGTTTACGTGCCATTCGAATTGATTTGCATGCCACGGATTTATGAATCGTATTAGAATGCGTATTAGCTATTGAAAAGTGAAATTTGAATTGAAGAATCAAGTTGTTTGTTATAACGTGGCATGGATTATGATTATGGCATTACATGGCATGGCCCTGAGGCATGTGAGATGCGAGGCAGAAGGTTGAGACCCTAGGTGACGTGGTTGCGGGGTGGATGATGATTAGGTGGCGTTCTGATGAGACGAAGTCACGGGGTTAAGATAGCCACAATCTTGATGCGATCTAATCGTGAGACAAAGTATGAGCTCATAGACTCTGCCTGGGATTGAATCGAGACCTGATGCATTTACGCGGGTCATCGACCACGGTCTGATGCGTTTACACGGGCCGAGCCTGATGCGACTAGTTCGTGGGCTAGAGAAAGAGGCAGGTAGAGGTTGATAGATGTGGCGAAGTGACAGGCCGAGCATACATGTACATTCGTGTGTGATACAAAATAATAAATGCATGCCTGTCCTCCGTATATTGTTGTTTATTGAATTATGAATGTTATACTTGCGTGTGACCATGAGTTGGATAGGTTGAGTGACTCGGCTGCCTGAGTGGATAGTCAACCTGACCTAGGGTTAGGTTTTTCTTACTGAGACGTGTATCTCACTCCTTTTGGGGAAACCTTACTTTACAGGTCCTAGACAGTAGCTATGTGGCCTCTCAGATTTGGGGACCCGCAGGAGATGACGGCATTTTATGATGAGTTCCCCGATAGGCAGGGGAATATATACGTAAGGAAATGTACAATAGTTTAGGTAGACGAGGGAAAGCCGGATTGGAAGCCTCATCGGTTCGAAGCATGGTTTAGACTGGACGGGGATAGGAAAGTCGGGCCGCTGAAGCCCCATGAGGTTCCGGAGGGTGTCATACCTCCATGGTGTCAAACGATCTCGGACTAGGAGTTTCCTGAGGGATCAGCGGTCGGGTTAAGGAATGGCCCGGAGCGGACGCCGACAGCGCAATAATTGGTGCCACCGCCGGAGAACGAGGTCATCGTGGTGGAACTGTCCGATAGAGACCTAGCCAAGCCGGACTACTAGGAGACCATGGATGGAGACCTAGTGGAGCCGTCACAGGGGGAGACTATGGAGGACTCTGTAGAGGTTCCGTCGGAGACTTTTTCCGAGTACGAGCTGTCGGATGAGATTGAGGACATCGGGGATTCTAGCAGCTCTTCCTAGGCGACTTTGGACGTCGATCTGACTTTTGACTGGCGACCCGACTTCATCCCTGGTGGATTTTGTGGATACCTTTTTGGCATGCTTACCCATCGCCCCTGATGTTTAGCAAATTTAGTAGTTATTGGTCTGTAGGTGATGATGTACGGCCTTCTTGATGCTATCCATGTCCTACTTAATCTGTATGTATGTATATATATATTGTATGGGGAGTTGTTGGGAACTGCTTCCGCGTGCTTAATGTAAATTATCTTATCTCATCTCTCGATCTTTCTATATATATGAGGTGGATCTTTGGGACTGCCGAGAGATTTTATTGTTGTTTTACTTGCAGGGATGATTACGTGCTCGCGACGAGGCTCGGGGCGTGACAATTCCTCATGATTTCAATCCAATCAACAGATCCCAAGAAATCATTAACTTAAGGTAATCTAGCATGCCGATTCTTCCTCGATCTTATTCATAACAGAAAAGACTTACTGCTCACTTTCTACCGTGTATCTTACTCCCAGGTAATCAACCATTTCCCGTAGCACGCTCCATACTCATAATGAACCTCTCTTTGCTCATAATCCATGAGTATGAGTTCCCTTATTCACATGTTTTCCAATCATTCACTTCTCTTACTCATAAAATCTTTCAATCATACTCCTCTTTAGCTGAGTCCTGTCACCATTCCTCAAAATCAGGAATAACAATCAGCCATATGTTTTCAAGTTCCAATCCACTTAGGAACTTACTCATCTTGTTCAAGGGTCCTGACCACCATTACCATATGTCTGAGCGACCTTGAGAACTCTGTCTCATACTGGTCGATCCTCTTATGATCCTTGCAAACGTGTTAGGATCCAAACAATCCTTACTCTCAAGCAACCCCAGGATGATACTTTCCATCGATCAACTCAACAGAGGTAGTCTAGGCAAATCTATGCCTCCGAGGAAATCCTTCCTCTGGTGACCTTTCACCAATCCTCAATAGCCTCTTAGGGCTAGTACCGCCAGGGTCACTTTCCTTCTTTAGTGCACCAATATGAGGTTTTCTCACAAAATCTCCAATCCAGAGAAAGACAATTTCAACTTTCATTCTTCCATCAAACTTAGTCATTCTCATTCTTATTCACAGCTTCACGAGCTTCTCAGAACCCTCATGGTTCTACCCATACATTCACCTTTCGAAAAGACTTACTCAGAGTCACCCTTTTCGTGATTTCTATCATTTAACTCGTCAGCACAAGCATTTATCACCACAGTGATTAGAGAATTGTGGCAGCTCCTCTCCGAGCTTGCTTAATCCATAATTTTCCATTTCCATTTAAAGTTTTCACGACCCATTTAGCGCTTGGGTCTCGTACGATTAACCGATCGAGCCATGTTCTCTTTTAGTACTCATACTCTAATCGCCCATCTTTACTCAATTCTCACGACCCATATAAATTTTCGGATCTTCCATACCACGTATACTGGAGCCCAATGCTCTTCTACGACCACACCTTGGTTGTTCAACCTCGTTAAGTGCTCATATTACTTGAACTACTATGATTCCCTCCAAGAATCATAAACTTAAGTCATCTACTCGAGTCCGGTAGTCTCATGCTGCTTATCTCCATATCTTTCACCATCAACCAACCCTCTAATGGTTTTTAAACAATTCTCAATTAACTGCCAAATATTTAAGGACCTCAAATCATCATTGATCTGTAATCATTCATCAAGCCAGCCTCAACGAGGTAACTTCTCAACTAGTAGCCATTACTAGGCCAGCCTCAACTAGGCATCTACCAATCAAGCGCTCTGGACAGTGATTCACTGAATCAAAGGCTCATACTTTAGGCCTAGAGGCATCCACCACTCTAGCATAGTCACAACAGACTATCTCATTCCCAACATGCCTCAGCTCAACGGGTATAAACCCCATAAGTTGTCTAACCTCTCAGTCATATCTTGGCCAAGCTAATCACACGAGGCTAATTATCAAACATGCCCAACGGGCCCATCACAACCATTCCTTTTTCCAAGGGCGTTCACCGCCAAGCACAAAGCTTTTAAAATTGCCTCTCATAAGCATCATTACACAGGTCATGCCACTTTCAATCATCCTCGATGAGAATCAATCCGTGCCACACATTCCTTATCCACAATTGGACTCAACTTGATACCTAGGCTTCCTCTTTCAAGTTATAACTTGGGTCATTCCTACCTCTGCCATCTTAGAAGCTTGTCAGGAGCCGCTCCTTGTCCGAACCTCTCTATCCCGGCGATCACTCCCCGCCCTTATCAGACCTGGCCGTTGCAGGTTGTCCCAAGCCACACATCTACAGAGAAAGCCCCGTTCCACATGTCTCATACCATGTTTCATCATAGTTTGTAGGTATCCCATCAGCTCGTCCCATACCAAACGGCGGTTTATTAAGTCCAACAGCGATAAGTCGCTGCATGCACCCTCATCGACTTTCGTTTCAAAGCCACCAACATAAGCGCATCATGATCGTCCTCACCACTGGTCATAACAAAAGCGCTTCAGATCAATTCCTATCCATTCAAGAGTTCTAATTCCACCAATGACTATCACATCTCGCAGATGAATTGTCTATATTCCATTATCTATCTCAAGTCCAGTCAACATGCAAATCAACTCCTCATGCATCCAATCACAACTGGTTTTCGATTTAGGAATTTCTCGTATTCATCTCAACTCATGTCACCCAAGGCTGTCAATAGCAATCGATAACTAAACCACCAAAAAATCATGCAATTCAAGCCTGAATCCACTAATATCAGTCGTCTTTTTATAATTCGTGCTCCTCAAGTTGGGTTATTGATAAATCAAGATCGCAATCATACACCTCAATTGACCCTTCATTCATAACCAATTTCCTATTATCCTCAAGAATAATTACCACCTCAAAGTCCATGCTTTTAACTCTCTAAATCCCAGCTTGCTTCCACTTAAACCTTAATCACCTCATAACTCAAGGTCACCCATTAAAGTCAACTCTAGGACCATTCAAGTGTACGAAAGTTCAAGCCTACGTCCTCGAGACTCACAATCCAGGCGTAGTCCTATAGACCTCAATATGTAATTGTCCTCAAGTCATCACCCCTTATCACTTTAAATCTCAATTACCTTGGATCGAGCTAACCTTACTCTGATACCAAACAAAGGGGGATGTCACGCCTCGAACCCGACGAGCACGCGAACATTCCTGTCCATGCCATTCATTCGAGAAAGCTCTAGGATCCAACGGCCAATAACTTACAAGAATACGCATGCGAAAGCGATGCCTTCTTCAATTATATAAATACAAATGTACCCGATGACTTAGGACAGATACATCAAAATCAAAAACCAATACACGTAGGTTCAACTCTTAACCCACCAATGAGATATACAATCCTAATATCACAAAAGATAAACACAACTGTCCATTATCCCTTTTAATGCCACTCCATGGCAAACTCGTGCTCTCTCCGCCTGCAACCCGAAAAATGTAAGCCCCAACTGGGGTGAGATATAAATCTCAGTAAGGTGGGTCCTAACCCTAGGTTAGGCCGACCGTCCATTCAGGCAGTCCTCCAATCCTCTATATTCTCAAACTCATAACTTACGGGTAGATAGGGCACCATTCAATGAAGCAATGACGTATAAACGACAGGCATGCAAAAATGAATTCATGTCACATTTAGATGATAATGCTCTTGTATATTCAGCTTGCCACTTCACCACATCCATCAATCTCTGCCTGTCTCATTCTCTAGCCCGCGATTAGATCGCATCAGGCTTGGCCCGCGTAAACGCATCAGACCGTCATCGGTGACCTGCGTAAACGGATCAAGTCCTGGTCCATCTCTAGGCAGGGTTTATGAGCTCGTACTCTGTCCCACGATTAGATCGCGTTAGGACTGTGGCTATTTCAGCCCCGTGACTTCGTCGCATCAGGACGCCATCTAATCATTCTTCACCCCGCGACCTCGTCGGATCAGGGTCTCAATCTTTCGCCCCGTGTCTCATACGCCTTAGGGCCATGCCATGCCATGCTCATGCCACATCATATTATATGCTTGCTTATAAAATCAATTTCATACTCACTGGCAAGTGCGCATTCAAATGCGTTTCATAATATACGAGCATGGCAATTAACTCGGGCACACAATATCGTTCACAATCAATCCTATATCGTCTTAGCATATCACTAAGCTACCCACTTGAATAAATTCTCATAAATTGTTCCTGTCGGCCCTCGACTTACTCAATTGAGTCCAATCGTCTTAACAAAGGGTTAGGAATTCCCTTACCTTGGTTGCAACATCACAATTTCCTCCTCTTGAGCCTCTAAAGTTTCGGCCCCCAATGTCCCATACCGAACTCAATGCGCAACCTAGCATATTCAACCAATTTCATCAATTTCCATACTCAATTACTCAATCCATCAATCCCAATTACCCATAACACAACCCTCAACATCTCATCACATCATAAACACTAATTTGGGACTTAAAAGTACCAATCTCAGCCTCCATCAGATTCGATTTTGCATAGAACCAACCGGTTCATTTCGGTTCTATGCAAACTGTGTACTTCCAGCCTTTAATCTACTCCTAAATCCCTCATTTAACCTTCAATCTATCTCTTAACATGTCTATTTAGGGATTTGGGAGGCTTACCGAAGATTTGAGGTCAATTGGTCGTCGAAAACCCAACGAACGCCGCCGGTTGGCCCAAGGTCAGAATCTGGCAGTTTCTGGGCAAGATTAACAAGGCTGGTTTATGATCAAAACTTAATCAAATCCATCTCAAATTTTTACCACAGAACCATCTACATGTCTACTAGGTCTCCATGAAATTTCATCTCAAAAATCAAAGAATTCGTCCACCAACAGGGCTGAAAAACGGACCTACCTCAGATTGGAGCAGATTCCGTCGACTCTCGGGAGAATCCTTGCTCCGGACTGCTCGGTACTCCAAATGCTCCGCTTCTTGTTGGAGAATGTCAGAAAGACATAGATCTTTGTTGTGGTGGTCAGCTAGCAGCAAATGGTGGCCGGATGTGGCCATGGTGGCCGGCGAACGGCAACCCCAGAACCTGATCGCTGGTGAGCAGAATGGAGATGAAGGAGAAGAGGCTGTAGTGGGTTCTCTTGGGCTGGTGGCTGGACGAAATGTAGAGGTGAGAGAGAGAGTAAAGAGAGAGAATTTGATATACTATAAGCTTGGTCAAAGGCCTTTGAATGGTAGGTGAGTGAATAGTGTGAAATGACCACAACTCTTGGATTTTTGACACTTGGCATTGCTATTTTCCAAGATGATCCAATGGCTCATTTTCATTCTTGAATTTCGTCAGCCCTTGGGGGGTTTATTGTCCAATTTGCCCTTCTTCATTTGCTTGGGCAAAGCTTTAAGCTTGGGGGGGGGGTAAAATAGTCATTTTACTCCCGACGTTCAGAACGTCGTTTGTCTCGTTCCGAAAATCTTTGATAAGGCGATGACCAATCCAGATGACGTTGGAATTCTTGATTTTCCATTTCAAACTTTTCAAGGCTCGTTTCTGATAGTCTTCTCTATTAAACGTGGTTCCAGCCTATCCCAAATCGACAGGCGGCTCCCGCAGACATTACGCGTATCGACCTCGTGATTCATATCACATTTAGGGCTCGTCAATTCGTGGCGACTTTGGTTGTCATGTAATTGTGAGGGTCTATCACTAGCTCCTAAGTCTCGATCTTCACCGTCCGATTTAGGAAAATTTTTGCAATCATACGTTGGTTAAGGGGCATCACCCGCGCTCCAATCGTATGAAACTCGCAAGGCATCCCTTAATCGTTCTTGGATCGGCCTTTTTGTGGCTCTAAATATCCCCTCGACAATTTTTAGGGTCAAAGCGCCTTTTCCTATCCGAGTTTCCTAAGTCCACGTACCTCGTCTCGTGTTAGCCTTTACCCTCTGGTCGGTCCACTCGAACTAATCAGGTTCGAGCGGAATACGACTGAAATACATCTCAAGATACACACTTTTCATTACTGAGCCTGAAATCGACTGGAAATCAGAATGTTACAAAAACATTTATCAAAATATAATTTGATATAATAAAGTTGACAAAAACTTTCATTTTGAGTCCCCTTAAAATATACAAACCCAATTGCAGTAGATAAACTTGTGACCTTGAGGCATGCTAATAAGCTTTCAAACATCGTATGTTTCATAGTCTGTATCTCATCTGCCATGTACCCATCCACAGTTTTAATTATGAACAAGAAATAGCAACTGTATAAATTACTAGATCAATTACATAGTCAATTTTTGTAGTCAGGCTATTCTAGATAGACTATTCGGTAGGACTAGATACAACTAATTGTCTCTGCATGATAGATCTTTGAAGTAGAGCTATCTTAACCTTTATTCTGCGCTTATGAGGTCTGATAAACTTCATCAGGAATTGTCTTAATAACAAAATCCTGAACCCCAATAAAATCAAACCGTAATTTAGAATGCTTCATGATCATTTATATAGATAGAGAAAAATGATACAGTACTTCCTACCATACTGTTACCTTTAATAGTTTGTGAGCAACTACCCTTATTCGGCTATATCAAGCTCCAACAATTTAGCTATCTGTAATTCCACAATTCTTGTTCCTTTTTTGGGATGACAAATCAATATCCATTTAGATGATTTGGGTAAGGTATGAAGTAAAACAGAGTGGTTATGGAATCTAACTTATCTAATGTCGGATCATGTAATTTTATTTCTGCATGAATACCTCAAACTTTAATATGGCTCAAACTAGATTAACATCCAATCCATGACTCAAAAGAAATCAATGAAATAGTTTTGGTAGAAACATAGTGGGTTATTTTCAAAGTTTCACCCATAGAAAATCATATAAGTTGGTTTTACGAATCATACTCTTTCTTTAGAGATGTGATCAAGAATTTCTTCAATGCGTATGACTTTACCTTAGACAGGTCCTTTTGAAATAACCTTTTCAGCTGTATAAGTGACGTATAATTCATTGGAAAATAAACATAATTCATACAATCCATTAGATATAGTGGAGTACCAAGCTTTATTTTAATTAAAAAAATAATAATTGCTTTATTTGAAATTTCAAAAGAGTAACTACACATATCCAAACTTGATACAAAAAATAAATTTTGTATTTAAAGAGAGTACATAAAATATGTTTCTTAATATCACATTAAAATCATACTCCGGACATTCCCATCAATTCAACGTCTGCTCTATAGTTGTTTCCATAATGAGCTTAATTCAACCTGATGTTATATCTTTCAATTTGTGAATTCCATATGGTAAACGCAACATAATATGTCGCACCGTTATCTAGCCATCACAAACTAGATGAGACTTTAGATAGAATAAATTCACAAGCCAATATCGAAGAATCATTACTTTATGCTCATGTTTTGATAACTAAGTCTTTATTTTAACTGTAATATTTATTTATGTGACCGTTCTTCTTATAAAAGAAATATCGATCACCATCCTTCTTAAAGGATGTTTTTCGTGGATCCAAATCATTATAATGATCAGTGGTTTAATATATTACTTCATGAGTATGACTTCATAACCATTTAATATGTAATTCCACAAACTTTAAGACGTAACCTTTAATTTCAATAGAACCATTACACCTGATATTGAGGAGTTATTATAGACGTATATCATTCTCAGTAATAAACGAGATATAATTTCAAAGCCTCCATGGCTTCCTTCATTTACTTAGCAGTGCAGTTAGCTAGCAAAAATATTTTTCAAGAGTTATTTAATGAATGGATCGCTTTATATCAAACAAGCGAATCTAATCGCTCTTTACCCAATAAGCACATAATACTTTTGAAAGTTCTTACTACTGAAAGTGAGAACTACGGGGCATTTCTTGATAAGAGCATACAAATATTTGTCAATCCTTATAAACATATAATCTTCATTCAGTTCTTAATGAATATCAATTCTCATGTTAACAGACTTGTCGTTCACAGAGACGATGACTGAAAACAATCAATATTTTCAATTAGCATAATGTGAAAATTCACCTTGAGAGATACATACATCATTATATAATCACCTTTGGGTAGAAAACATGACATGCAGTTGTATACTCCCTACATTACAACGGTCATGAGAATTTATTTCAATCTTCGTTAATCACCACCTTTGGGTGTATGACAGTACTTAGACTAATCAATCTTCAATTATGTCCTGTACATGTAACCCTCCATACAAAAATATGCAATTATCTCCTTTGGGAGTATAACTACGCATTAAAATAGGAGACGTCCCAATATTTTGTAAATTGTTCTTTATTAAACTCAACTAAGTGTGCCACTTTGGCGGTCACGACCCAATTGAATTTACCTGAAATTGGGATATAACTTTATATTTCACATTTATCGCATGCATGTAATTTTAGAAATAAAGGACAATCATCCACAAAATTACACGTCTCTAATTTACATTGATACACAAAACAATACATGACAAACTATAAACATGTATTGACAAATCATGCTCCACATATCTGTATGTGGTACTTAGATATGAGCTTGCATTTGTATTTCACGAAACCATATAGAAATACCTGAAAATACCCTAAAAATATCCCACAAAATACATGTATTTGGGGTTCCGTATGTATTTTCCAGCCATAGATGCACCAAATATGTAAAATAAATATACTATCTTGTAGAGCACGAGTATACATGCACATTGGTACCTGGAATTCGCCAATCGGAGCTTACACACACCCTCACGCGCACCTTTTTTCTCTCTACGCGTGGTCCCCGCGTGCTGGCACGTGCATTGCACATATTCGGTCTCAGCCGGTACTGAAAATCAATTCGATTGGTTTATCCAATTCAACCGTTACCCCCTTAGCCGACCAGCGAATTAGGTCATGCGATCCGGCCAAAGCGGTCAACGACTGTTTCGACCAAATGGCCCGATCAATACTCAACTAGTCGGGTCGGGTTCACAAGTCGAATCGGGTTGCCAAGTCGAGTCGAGTCGAGTCACCCGGGCTTAAGTGATATCAGATGACGTCAACTTGCACATGCCAAGCATGTCTGGGCCTAGGTCTAGTTGCGTGGGAATTCTTGCTCGTGGTCGCCAAAAGAATTTCCTCATCGAATTCTCCATACTTTACCATTCATTGATCCATGGTGTATATAATTTTGGAGCTACTAACATGAGAGAAAACTCTATCCAGTACGCAACAGGAAATATCTTTAAAATCTCGCACCTTTTTTTTTTTTTATAGTTGAATTGCAGGAATCAATCACGAGATAAGAAGCACCTTTTAGCTCTTGTAAAATATAAAAAACGCCTACTTGCACATATCCGTATCTCCATTCTCAATTTAATTTTGGAGTTTAGAGGAATTTCTGCAAAAACAAAAGTAGGGAACCGCGGACAAAGTTATTTCTTCCACGCGCACGAGTAGGCGAGTTCGTACACATGAAGTATCTATTAGCGCATTCGATGAGGATGATCTATATATGATTTTCTTTTGATTTCAATAAAAATAAAATTTCAAAAAATACCAAGAACGTGATTTGCAACCTAATACATGCAAGCTCTGATACCACATGTAAGCTGCGAATTTTATCCGTATGCAGTGACCCAAGAATCGCACGTATAGATACACGAATCACCAATCCATAGAGTTAAAGAATAAACGCACCTTGTTGAGGATCCATCGTTTTTAATGCGGAATTGCGACGATCCGATGCACAAGATCTTTCCTCTATGAACCTTTATTGCTGGCTTCAATGAGACGGCCCCTCACGTATCGTTCTGACGACTCCTTCTGTGAGGTTTTGCGGACATTAGGGTTTAAAGGAGGGACTCGAGCTCTATTTATAGAGAATGAAACCTATCCATTCGTTAAATATTAGGTTTATCTCAGCCCACACTATCTAGCCTTATATCTGACTAGAATTAGGAAACTGTATATATCTTTCTTTATTAGACCAATTAATTTACAATAATAATTAATAAAGTCCACAACAAATATATTTTATAATATATTGTAACATTTGGCATCCGGACGGCTCGAACTACTCGTTTCTTTTCGGACTCACGCAGGGATCCGAGACTACAGGTTTGAACGCCCAGAGATCCGCGCCAACTCATGAATTCATTCCTCATTTTGAGACAGTCACCTGGCATTCAGTTTCTTCTGTGGACGATAAGGATCAGGCCCTCCACTATCTTAATAAGTCGTTAATTACCGAACCAGAATCCTACCGTCCAACTCCCGACGCACTTGGCAATGCCTTAAGCTTCTGTTCATTTTGTTTTGTCATTGACCAAGCAAATCTGTTATCCAAGCTATGCGACGTTACACCATCAAATTCAATCTGTCCTATGCTTAACGCAACTCACAGATTATCACTACGTCCAGTCCTCTTGCACTCGAGATCACCAACTTCGCGTGACCTCGACAAGTCGTCCAAATTCGAATTACTTCTTGGTCAACAATCCCCGACACAATCCAGTACAACCCAAACTCCTCTTTCATCTTTCTCTGTCACACAATTAAGTGACTTCAAGCCTAGGTTAATAGCTTAACACAGTGCCCAAGTTAATCTAGCCAATTCACCCATACCGAACCTGAAACAGAATTTCCAATACCTACTCGAGTTAATGCGGTCCTACGAAACATTTACCACTACTTGACACAAAATTGGAAGTAGTTGTTGCCTTAATGTCCAAAGGAAGAGCGAATGAGTGAGGGACAGCCGCTTAAGTTGTCCAAGAGAGAATCGGTGATGCAGGAAAGAAATTTGAGGCGTAGCAAGGCAAAATGAAGCAGACTGTGTGAATGCGCCGTAAAAATAAGACCACCTGAGTTGGAACGCCTAATTTATGATTGGAGTTGACTAGCGAATGTCCTCACGACAAAGTTTGGGAAATATTGTTTGGGTGAAAGAAGATTTCAAGTCAATATCTACTACAAGAATATAAAATATGAGTCTCCCGAGAGGAATTAGATGAGAAGCAACATGGATGAAGTTGCGTAAGGACTATGAAGAAGAGTAATTGGGAGAAAACTCAGACTTTTGAGTATATGAAGGAGCAACATTGAAATTCAGGATGGAAACCACGGAGTTTCACAGATAAGGAAACGTACTAATGAAAGAAAGACTAACCGTTGCAAGTTGGTGGATTAAATTGTTCACTAGAGGATCTCGAATGTAATCGAGGAAGAGATATTAAGGACTCAATCATGAGTTTGCCTGAGAAGTCGAGAAAGCTATGGTTCGATTTGGACAATCGAGGGTAAGCTAATGGAATTTGTGCGTCCCCGACGATACGAAAGGACGTTTGAATTGGATGATTATGCCAAATGGTAGAGGCACAAATGAGTACGTTTTCATAATGATTTGGTAATGATCGTGATGGGAAAAGAACATGAAATTAAGGTGATGTTTTGGAAAAGGCTTCTGACTGAGAATTTTAAAAGTAGGGTTGCAGTGTGATGCATGTATTATCCTCGGACCAATAGGCAAATTGAAAGGAAGATTTGAATGCTCGAAGGTGTATTACCAATAGATAGTATGAATGTCAGAAGAGAATAGACAAAAACAAGTACAGGTTGAGGACGAAGGGAAACAAGTCCTGCACGAGGATAACTTTTGTCAAAAAGGACAAATGAGAGTGCCAAGTAATGGGAGAAACCATTTTGAAAAGTGAGGATGCGATGAGGCGTCAGTACCCCTATGGAAGTAGATAATCAGGAAATTACAAATTTCGAGGACGAAATTTCTTTAAGGATAAAAGAGTTGTGACATTCCGAATTCTGACATCTCTCGAGGCTATGGAATGGATGGTTATCGATCGGTGTATTTTAGTTATAACTTGCTTGGAGTTGGCCACTCTCGAGTTAACTGACTAAAAGAGAAAAACTAACGTGGAGTCGGGTACGTGGACTTAGAGAATTTGAATGAGAAATGACACTTTGACCATAAGGATTGTCGAGGGAATATTTTGGGCCAACAGAGATTGGTCTAGGAACGATAATGGAATGCTCTGCTAGTGTTATACGTTGGGACACGGGTGATTCCGCTTAACCAATGTGTAATTTCTGAGAATTTCCTAAATCAAATTTCGATGATCAAGACCGCAGGAGCTAGCGATAAACCCTTACAATTACATGACAATCAAAGTCGCCACAGCTTAAGAAACCCTAAGGTTGATACGCGTAACGCCTGCAAGAGTCGTCCGTCAGTTCGAAGTAAATCGAAATTACAGTCGACGAGAGCTTGACATGAAATTGGACCTCGAAATTGAGTATCGAACAATGACGAATTTCAACATTGGAAATGAATTAGACACTGCCTCATCGAAGGTAATTTAAATCGAAAAAATGGAATCCGGATGGTAAGTGTAAAATTACCATTTTGCTCCTTGAGGATTACCCTTGCCTTAAGAATGAACTAAGGGCATTTTGGTCTTTTCTTAATCCATCATGTTGATCGAAAATCTAGGGGCACAAGGGTTAATTGACTTCAAGATATTCATTGGCTAAGGACAAGTGTCACTCTTTGGGTGAAGACATATATCATCTAATTAGTAATTTAGCATTAATTACCAATCAAATCCCAACTACCATTCAAAGAGCATTGACCAAAATAACATACTCCTCAATATCATTTCATATAACATCTCATGATATCTTACTAATCATTTCAAAGCCAAAATGCCCCTTATTTAACCCCCACAGGTTCGATTCTATCGAAGTATCAACGGGGCATAATCGGTTTTGGCCTAACCCCCACAAATTAGTCCATAAATCAATTCCAAACTTCAATCCATCACAAAACCAACTTGCTATAACCTTAATCTACATGTTTAGGGAGCTCACCGAAAATTTGAAAACAAAACGACACCACAAAGGCTTCAAATCGATCCAATTCTCTTCAATGCCCAGGCGGTCAGATTCTGCCTCAAGGAAACCGTCCCTAATCAGCCATGAAGGCTCCTCAAAATCCAAATAAAATTGCAACTACAGCTCAACCAACTTTAATACTATGAGTATAGAAGACCTCACCGAAAATTTGGAGTCATTTGAAGTCCGGAAGCTTACAAAACAGGTCTTTCCCTAAAATTGATCAAAATCTGACATCGTCCTGACTTTTGCCCACTTAAATGGGTCTACGGGACAAAAGGTTGGGCCAAATTAAGCTCATAATATCTTGTTGGAATGGAAATATGATAAGCTTTCAGATGATGGTGGTTTTACCTCAATTTGATGTCGGACGAAAACGTTATGGCCAGAGGAAGGGAGATGGTCGGGACTCGTCGGGCTGGAGCAGTTCGGCCGAGAGAGAAAAGAAGAAGAAGAAGAAGAAGAAGAAGAAGAGAGAAGGTGGTCGGCCAAATGAGGAGGGAGAAAAAGAGATTAGCATTAGTCCACCCTTGGTCAAAGCTCATTGAATGGTAGGTTAAAAGTGTTCAATTAATGCCCACCACCATTGGATGACACTTGTCTTCACCTAAAGAGTGACACTTGTCACTAGCAAATAAATGTCCAACCTTACCAATGACTTCCATTGACCCATCACCCATCAATTTTCGGCAACAAAGAGTAGGTCTAAATGACCAAAATATCCTTATATACTTCTTAAGGCAAGGGTAATGGTCGAGGGACAAAATGGTCATTTTACACTTTTCGTCTAAAATTTCATTTTCCCAATATAAATCACCCTCGATGAGGTGACGTCCATTTAAATTCAATTGTTGGAATTCCTAAATGTCCAATACCCAAATTTCAAGGTCCAATTTCATGTTAAGCCCTCATAGACTATAAATTCCAATTTATCTCAAACTGACGGGCGACTCTTGCAGGCGCTATGTGTATCGACCTTGGGATTTCTTAAGCTGTGGATACTTTGGTTGTCATGTGATTGCGAAGGTTTATTGCTAGCTCCTTTGATCTTGATTGTCGGAATCCGATTTCGAAAATTCTTGCAAATTACTCATTGGTTAAGTAGAATCACCCACGTCCCTACGTATAGCACTAGCAGGGCATTCTACGATCATTCGTAGATCAATCTTTGCTGGCCCAAAATATTTCCTCGACAATTCTTATGGTCAAAGTGTTATTTCTCATTCAAATTCTTCAGGTCCACGTACTCGACTCTGCGTCAGTTTTTCCCTTTTGGTCAATTAATTTGGGAGTGGCTAACTCCGAGAGAGTTACAATTGAAACACACCGATCGATAACTTCCATTCATAGCCTCGAGAGAGTCGAAATTCGGAATGTCACACAGAGCCTGATCTCCCCACGAGCTTTACGATATTCGAGCACAGAGACTCTTGATATCTTATTATGCGAATTAATGTTGTTATACTGACCTCGATAGACGATGACTGATGTCTATCTTATTTTGATTAAAAGTAAAATGTCAAAAATTATTTTCAAGATAATTCAGGAGATTTGGCCCTTTGATATTCATCACTTATATAATGTTTTTTAAACTTAACAGTGGACAAATTTTAATAATTTCTAAATTTTAATTAATTACTCCTTTTCTTTTTCTTTTTCTTTTTCTTTTTTCTTTTCCTTCCTTCTTTTCTTTTCTGGGTGGATTGTGGACGGTAAGCTATGGCCGCCGAGGGTCGCCTAGATAAGGGCAAGGACTGCAACCCTCGCCGACCATAGTCCTCATAAAAAAAGGAAGGAAAGGAAAAAAAAGATAAGAAGAAAATAATTACTAAATTATTTAAACAAAAAATTATACATTTTTAATTATTATTAAAAATTGTTCACATGAGAGCAAGCTGTGTCGACAGCCAATTGTCATATCAATAATTTTTGGCAAAAATTGACTGAATAGACTGAATTGACACAAATGCAAAATGGCTTAGGATTCAATTGGCCAAAAAAAAGATTTATGACTGAATTGACACAATTATAATAAGTTTAGAACTTTTTGGTAATTTTCCCTAGCTTTTATAGTTGAAATTCAACTATCTTATAGTTGCAGCTCATCCTAAATGACAGAGAGAGCGAGAGAAAGATTTGAAATAAAAATTACATTTGAGGAATATGGACAAAGGTGACCCATATACCGCTAAAAATTAAAGATAAAATTAAGTTATCCCATCAAACTTATATTTCATTTAAATTTTATTTGAGTTCTCATGTTCCCTTTTTTTATGTCCGGTTCAATATGGTTAAAATTACATTTGACGACATATGCCCGCGTCCATGCCACCCAATTCGTACATACTAATTAACTTAGATGGTAAATGTAACATATTATCTTTCAGCAGCCTTCATACGGCAAATGTAGCCATGTTAATATATTCGGATTTCAAATTGAACTCTTTGTTATATTTCAATTGAGATCCGGTTGCATGATATATTTGATTCAGTATCAGTTTTTTTTTTGAATCAAAATTCAGTATCAGTTGGGTTGGTCAAGTCTAGCATTTCAAATAGCTGCAAGCATTCACTTGCGTTCATACTTAGGGTTCATATACAACAGAGACCAATGTCTTGAATGCACATGCAACTCTTTCGCAGGACAAGCATACACAAGAAATAAGAAAGTTCACAAACGTAGACATAAGTACACTAATAAACACACGCAGACAAGTTTTCCATGAGCAAATCTCTGTATTAACATGACAGTACTTTGTTGTCCCAAGCAATTATGCAGTTGGATATGAAGCCTGCATGGCAATGCCACAAAGACCTTCCGTAGCATCAATGTCCCTCTCCATCCTGATGTATCCCTCCTCGCCCCATCCGGTGCCCCAAGAATTTTTGACTAACCAGTACTTGGTTCCATCTTCCATTGTCCCGTACCCGACCGCGGTGACCCCGTGGTCCAGACTGGTCCCGCATTCCCCGGTGAAAACACCGCTGGAGTAGAATTGGAAATCCGATTCCCCCGCGTCGATGGCCACGGAGACCGGCTGGTTGGCCACGGCCTTCAAAAGGGCGGACTCGCTGTTGGAAGGCACGTCTTCGTATCCGGTGATCTTCGCGGCGCTAGAGGCTGCTTTCCGGGCATTGCAGGTGTTGTCCACAGCTTGGTAAGGGTAATTGGCCTCGGTTGTGAGGCCGTGGTTGCTGATGATGAACTCGAAAGCGTCATCCATGAGGCCGCCCCCGCAACCCTGGTCTTCGCCGCTTGTGTCGCAATCCACTAGCTCTTGCTCGGACAAGGAGATCAGTTTTCCGGTCGTGAGTTGGGTAATCCCTTCCATGGCCGCCACAGCAGAGAAAGCCCAGCAACATCCTACATTCCGAGGAAGATTCACTTAAGAAAAAGAAAGATAAAAAAAGTTTTTTTTAGAAAATAGAATGATCGAAAGTAGTAGTTAAGCCAGAGAAGATTCGATGCCTAACCGCATTGGCCTTGGTCCTTAACAGGCGTGACGGCTCCTTTCTTTCTCCAGTCCATGGTGGGTGGAACAGCGGTCACGCTTTCGTATCGGAACGGCCTAGCACTTGACGGCCTCAGAGAGGACAAGCGCTTGTACCCTGTCCTCGAGGCCTTGAACTCCTCGTTAGTTAAGTCAGCGAACTCATTGACGGCCAGCCTGTACGGTTTGCTCCCGTCCTTGTTGGAGGACTCAATGTACTCCACGTTGTCCTTGAAGATTGAGAAGCGCCGCTCCTTCTCGGAAGTGTCTGCATACACCCGTCCATGGCTAGCCATCCACTGGTCGTGCCTCTCTTGCATGGTTGCTTCCTGGAGATCTCGCGACCATGACTGGGAGGCCAACAGCCCTAGAACGGCCACCATCACAAGGACAAGTTTGCCAACGAGTACGGAAGCCATTGTTCTAGGACTTGAACGTTTTTGATGTTTGTAAAGAAGTGGGGTGAGTTGGCCAAGGGAAATTGAAGGGGTTTATATTGATGGTGAAGGATCTTCTTCCTCAAGAAGAGGCTGAGATTGGATTCCATTAGTGGTGTGAATCTGAAGAGAATATGAATCAAATTTTGCCTGGTGAATCCGGCACGTCGTCTGAGATGTAGACTGGCGTATTAGTGCCGTGAACGCCGTTTCCTTAGTGTTGCTTTCATAATTCAATTAAAAACATAAACACCTGCATATTCTAAAGCTCCATTTAATCGTGTTTCATATTAGAATTTGGATAGAACCAGACCCTTATATATGTGTATATGTGTGTGTGAATGTACTTATGTATACCTATATATACGTTATAAATACACACACACACTCAACATGGTCTTGATGCCCTTTTTTTTTTCATTGAGTCTTTCCACAAACTTCGCAATGTTTAGAATCTGATTGAGATTGTCTTTTTTCCCCTCCAAACGGGAATGGCTTTTAATTAAATGGTCTAGTTTATTTGTCTTTTGTTTTTTTTTGCAATCATACTCCTTTAATTTAACATGTACAAAGTTCTTGAGGTGGCTCTTCGGAGAAACCAAAGGGGAAAATGCCATCATGGTGGTTGTTTATTAGTTATCTAAACTGGCTCATTTCGTTCAGTGTCATAAAACGATGATGCATCTCATGTTGCTGAATTATATTCCAAGGAGATCATTCACCTTCATGGAGTGCCGAAGACCATTGTATCGGATCGTGATTCTAGCTTTTTGAGCTATTTCTTCTGGAAGACACTATGGAGAAAGCGCTTTACAAGACTCCTATTCGGTATGACTTGTCATCCTCAAACCAATGGCCAAACGGAGGTAACCAATCATACTATTACTGTTCTTCTTTGAGGAATAGTTAGTAAATCCTTAAAAGATTGGGATTTGAAACTTGCGCATGCTTTGACCAAAAAAAAAAAAAAAATCTTGCACAAGCTATGTTAGCTTACAACCGAGCTCCAAGTTGTACCACTGGTCATTCAACTTTTGAAGTTGTTTATGGAATTAATACTTTGACACTGATCGGTTTGATCCCGATTCCATCTAACTCTCAAATGAACTTCGACGGCAAAGAAATAGCTCAATCACTGAAGAAACTTCATGAGTAGATTTGTTCTAAGATTGAGAAGGCCAATGAATCTTACAATAAGAAAGCCGACCAGCATAGAAAGAAAAATCATTTCCAGCTAGGTGATCTTGTATGGTTACAAGTGAGATAAGAGAGATTTCCATCTCGGCGTTGTTGAGGCTAACAAAACAACCTAGAGGGGGTGAATAAGATCAGGTCAGTAGATGTTTAAACTACCATAACAATAATGTGTGCTAAAGTATATAAAGATCACGAGGAATAAGAGCACACAAAATAGTAGGTAATATAAAAAAGATTTGATAAGTAGATGTTTTACAAAATATTTTTTGGAAGTGTGCAAGATTGAGTAAAATATCAAGTAAAATACAAGAACACATCTGGAGAAACATTATAAACCTCAAGTTAGTAGATATTTGAAATAGTGTGAGCTGATTGTGTGCATAAGCGTATAAAGATTATGAGAAACCCAAAGCACACAATAAATATCTGGTCCAACACCGGCGAAGACATATTATAAGCTAGGTCATGTCATTGTTTGACTGATGGTGATGTTTACAATAATAAAGAGGAGGTAGAAGATTTGCAAGCATATATATATAGTGGTTCGATTTTATCCCCAAGACTACATTCGCTCTCAAGACTAGTAGCCACAACTCGAACTAGAATTCACTAGTAATCTTCAAGACAAGTTACAAATAGCAAGTACTGCCTTTTTAATCAGGACCATGTACTGCTCTCACTATTGTATACTTGATCTCTCATAAGATTACAACACAAAAAGATTACCAAAGAACATCTTTCGGGAGAGCCCAGAAAGAGTGAGAGAACCTCAATCACAGCAAGTATGCATATTACATTGTGCTCACTCTCTCTAACTCTCTAACATTTGGCCTAGAATGTCTTCCAATATATATAAATCTTCAATCTTCCTGTTGAAGGGGTTTGCAAAGCTTAACTAGCCGTTAAAGATCCGTTGGAGCTGTTGCAGTTACTATCTCTGACACTGTTTTGAAAAGATCTATAGTTTGACACTGCTTTGAAAAGTGTCTGATTGCAATGGTTAAATTTCACCCGATAGACTTCCTGATCTTTCTCTGTAGATCTTTCACCCGCTAACGACTATATCCACTTCTAACGAAGCATCTACGCATATCCATCATTAAAACAACCCCAGGCCCATCAACAAAAACATTATCTCACTTGATCTTTTGGGTTGGCTTGTCCTGTTTTAGAAAATAGTGGGAATGACTTGTGATCGATTATCTAATGAATCTTTTGAGTATCACAACCTCCAAAGACGTCACCTTGATGAAAGATCGACCATGGTACCTCTAAGTCATTATGAACACACCGTCACCTTTGACTTGTTCTCCTCTTTGTCAAAATCTTCATACTTGTTCCTAGTCTTTGCTGAACTCAAGTTATAGATACCACCACGCCTTTGCATTCACCATGTTTTCTTCAGGACTGAAAATCTGGTCAGTTGATCGAGCTCCAACACCTTCCAGAACCGAACATCTGCCTAATCCCTTACCCATAATCAAGACGTCTTGGTCTTTACTGGTCTATTGATACTGTTCACCCAATCTTCCATCTGACCTATAAAAACGACTCCTCTTTTGCCAAAAGATCTGCTCCTCCTATAATAATCCGGTGCACCCGATCTTTCTTCTGGTCCTTCCAAGAATATTGGCAACTTCGACTCCACCAATCTGTTCATCTTTACGGTCCTTCCAAGCTTTACCAAACATCACAGTTCTAGGCTTTTTCACTATTATCTGATCCTTCCAAGCTTTACCAAACATCACAGTTCTAAGCTTGTTCACCATCACTAGGTCCATCCATTGGTCACCCGATCTTTGTCCATCCAATTGTCACGAACATCCCCGTTCGTCTCGGGTTGTTCACCTTGATCAAGGTCTTTCCAAGTGTTCACCTCATCTAAAGATCCTTCCAACTTGTAGACGTCTTATCACCCAATATCTAGTTCGCTTCAAAGATAGGTTACTAATCCCAAAAAGATAGGCAGAGCACTCTAAATATTGGCAAAGAAGATCTTTGTTTGAGGAACAATTTATTCTCTTGTTGAGAAAATCCTAAATGATTTTGAAGTTGACAAAACAATCAAAGTACTATTAAGGTTCGAGATAATATTGTGACATTCTGGTTTTCCTATCATTTCAAGATTTATCAATGAGAATATATCTATCGATGTATTTCAGTTTTATCTTGTTTAGACTTGATCAATTTGAGTTAACAGACCAGAAAGGGAAAGACTAACGCATGATAAGTACGTGGACCTAGGAACTCGAATAAGGAATGGCATTTTGACAGTAAGGATTGCTGAGGGAATATTTAGAACCACTACAGGCCGATCTAAGAACGATTAATGAATTCATTGCTAGCGTTATATGATTGGAGCGAGGATGATACCGCTTAACCAACGTATGATTTGCGAACCATGATGATCGAGATCTTCACAATTGCATGACAACCAAAGTCGCCATGAATTGAAGACTCCTAAGTGTGATGAGAATCATGGAGTCGATACGTGCAATGTAACGCTCTGCGTCCCTTGGAGCTCGTCACATCCGCCACCGATCAATTTATACCTAGGAACAACCATAGGCCTAAAATGAAATGAGATGCGCACACGGAAGAAAAGACATTCATCTCCATACAGAAAAGAAATAAAAAAGAAAATTGGAATGATTAAAAAGGCACACACTGAATACATGACACAAACGTACAGTTACAACAAAAAGAAAGGAAATGGCATAAAGGAAAGCCGCACACCCCGGGTGACAAGGAACCAAGGCTAAAGTCCAAAAGGTTACTACTTAGCCTTCCCCTAAATCTAACATCAAAATTGTTCCTAATCCCTTCTTCCTTAAACCCCCTTCATTCAACTACTCAGAAGAACCACTTGATCTGTCGCTTCCAACGTCCTTCTCGTCCTCTGGCTTGTAATCAGAAAATGTTTAGGATGGCACCTCTTCAGATGATTCTTCAGTGTCCTCTTCAGTTTCCTCCTTCTGGTCTTCGTCGGTGTCCTCTATTGCGTCGGCGGAGAGCTTGATATGGCTCATGTATTCCTCAGTAGGATGAGACTTTGACTCTTCAGGGATATTCCTCGAACCTCCTATTGATGCTGGATTCTCCACTTCGATCTCCAGTCGGGACGGATGACCCCAGTTAAGAACCACCTTTGATGGAACATCTTCATGCAATAGAGGTCCCATCAAGTTGCTGTTTCCCAGTTGACGGAACCATGCTTCGAAATGGTAGGGTTGTAATTCCAGCTTTTCCTCGTCTGTGGATCATGCGTTTCCTCACATACGCAATTCCTTTTCTAGTAGGGAACTCATCAAAAGAGCAGTTATCTCCTTTGGATCGTCCAGTCGGATTGGCAACATAGTTAAGGCTTGGGGCCTTAAAATATGTCCCACTACAGGGTGAGATTTACTTCTCAAAAAGTGAAATCTAAATCTATACCTCAACACCAGTCCCCCTAGACCACACATACAATGCTACCAGATGCAAGCATTCAACAATGCAATGGCGCAAGACAACATCATAACAGGCATGTCAATAATCAAGTATGGATAAGAAACACAATCAACTACACTCAACTTTAGGGTTTCAAGCTCAATGCACATGCAGCATGTAATTCAATACATAAATGTCATAACTTTCACAACCACTCATCGCCTGGGCTCTCAGCCACGATGTATTTCTCTGGCTCTCTGGCCAACTGATATCACCGGGGCCATAGGCTAGTCGATATCATCATGACTTTTAGTCAATTGATACCATCAGGGCCAAAGGCCAATCGGTACCTCTAGGGTTCACAACCAATTATCATTTTAGGAGCACACAGCCACTCGATACCACCGGGGCCACAAGCCAATCAGTATCATCATTATCTTTCACAGTAAAATCATACATCATGACATCAATCAATTTCAGGTTACAAACCTCGCTAGTCAATCAATGCATTTACTAAATCGTCTAGCAGTGTCCTAGCGTTCAGGTAAGAGTTTAGGAAACACTTACATTGATCGATTAGTAAAACTCCACACCAAGTGATCCTTTTCAATTCCACAAATACGCGACCAACCAAGGATCACTCGTTAACCTAGAAAAATTCATAAATTTCGAATAAAAAAGCAGTCAAATCTCACTTTCATTAAACTAATCCCTCAATAACCAATCAATTGGCAACTCAAGATGCCTTGTCAATTAATTGAATACATGACAATACCTCTACGAACCCTTTATACATTCGGTTCATGTAGCTACATGCAGGGAAGAATGTAACTCGTAGTTTCATGCACCTATTAGCCCTTAAATCACTTCTAACTCCCAATCCACGTCACATACTCCCCATTAACACCTCACATAACGTATTATGAAGTCTCATGAGTCATTTTGAAGTCAAAATATCTCTTAAATGGTCTCCATCAGATTCGGCCAGAACAGGGAACTCCCAAAACATAATCGATTTTTGGTTCATTCTACACAATCAACCCGTATCTCAATCTTAGGCCGCAATTTCTCACGAAATAAACTTGCTAGAACCTCAATCTTGTGTTTAGGAAGCTCACCAAGAGTTATGTTGCGAAATAGTCTCACAAGACCTTTGAACAGCTGGTTCCTTCACTGTCCTCACATGGTCAAAATCTATCAGATTATAATCACCCAAAATTAGCCATGAAAACTTATTTTAACACCACCAAACTTGCAACCACAGACCATCCAACTTGAGTACTATGTGTTATAGAGATCCCATAAAAATAACGAAGTCATTTGAAGTCTCTAAGAGGAAGAACAGAAGCCTTATCCCAACTCGCTCAGATTCTGTCCGGTTTTGGTCTTGGGACTACACGACAAAAACTACTCAACCAATTGACAAACCACCACTTGAAATTTATCAAGGAGAGTTTGAGCTTACTTGTGGTGGTTGGAGCACAGCAAGACGATAGCTGGAGGTGGCGCTCGAGCACACCGAATAGAAGGCACAGAACTGGTCGGCAAAATAATTTTCGGGTGAGAAGGAAAAGAGAGAAAAATGAAAGGGGAATAGAGGGGATGATATACACAGCTAAAGAGGGTATCTAATGAGGTATTTCACACAAATTATTGAGATTAAAACTGACAAGATGGGTTTGGTGGGGTAATAAATGCTTGAGGTCTTCAATGGGTGATACATAGCACATATCAATAATACAACCCTTAGCTTTGGCTCTTCTTTGACCTTATGCACATTATTTTCGGCAGCCATATGAAGAGCTTGGAATTGACCATTTCGTCTTTCTTGAGATCTTAAGATAAGGCAAATGGTCGAGGGGCAAAATGGTAATTTTGCACTTTCAGTCTGAAAATGCACTTTTCCAATTCTAAATTACCATTGACGAGACGACATTAAATCCTTATCTAATATTAGAATTCTATATTTCCAATTTTCCAATTTTGGGCTTCCATTTCGTGTTTAATCATCTGTCGATCGTATCTTCAATTTGTCTCGAACTAACGGTCGGCTTTTGCAGATGTTACGCGTATCGACTCTATGATTCTCATCACACTTAGGATGACTCAAGTTACGACAGCTTTGATTGTCATGTAATTGCGAGGGTTCATCACTAGTTTCGACGGTCTCGATCGTCATAGCTCGATTTTGGAAAATTTGCAAATTATACATTGGTTAAGCGGCATTACCCGCACTCTAATCGTATAACATCTGCAATGGATTCCTTAATCGTTACCTGATCGGCCTTTATTAGTTCTAAATGTTTCCTCGACAATCCTTATGGTCAAAACGTCATTTCCTTTTTTGAGTTTCCTAGGTCCATGTATCTTGTCATGCGTTAGCCTTTCTCTTTTGGTTAGTTCACTCAAGATTGATCAGATCTGAGCGAGATAAATTTGAAATACATCGATAGATACATTCTCATTCAATAGCCTTAAAATGACAGGAAATTCATAATGTCACACGTAACGTCTGCAAAAGCCGTCCGTTAGTTCAAGATAAATTGAGGTTACAATTGATAAAGAATGGACCATGAAATGAAATCTCGAAATGGGAAAATGGACAATGAAGAATTTCAACGTTTGAAATGAAATAGACGTTGCCTCATCGAAGGTAACTCGAATTGGAAAAGTGAAGTTTTTGGACGAAAGTGCAAAATTAACATTTTGCCCCTTAGGGATATTGGAGAAGGGCATTTTAGTTAGTTTCAAGTTCCCTATGGGTGCTGAAATTTAGGGGGTAGAAGGGTCAAATTGTACCGAGATTTTATGTGCATGTGGACAAGTGGCATTAATTGGGTGATGAACATTTAATGCTTACTTTTCACCTACCATTCTTCATGTTGACCAAGCTAAATTTTGCGGAAGCCCATCCTCCTTCTTGCTTTAGCCGAACCTCACTCCACCCTCTCTTCCTATCATTTTCTTCTTCTTTTCCTCTTTTTTTCCCTCCATCCGAACTACTTCCGCCTGACCAGACCACCACCGCCGCTTTGCCTTGCTCGACGGCCACCTCTAGCGACCCTCTGACCTCGTGCTGGCTACCAAAACCTTCCTCATCCTCTCCTCTATACATCCCCAGTGGTTGCTCATCGATTGGAGGTTCCGTTTTTCCTGACCAGCCCTAAACACAAAACCGGATAAAATCTGACTCGTTTGGAGAGGGGTCTTCGTTCAGCCACTTCAAGGCTTCAATTGGCTTCAAACTTCCGGTGAGGTCTTCTAAATTTATATTACTAGAGTTGGATAAGCTAGGGTTGTAAATTTAGTTGAGTTTTGATAGGTTTCCATATTGAAATGAAGTGATTTTTATACGGCCGATTCTGACCGCCGGTAGACCGAATGGAATCGGACTGATTGGAAGTCCTTGGGATGTTACTTGCTTCAAAATTCACGGTAAGGCCTCTAGACATGTAGATGGATGTATTGACAAGTGGGTTTTGTGATTAATTAGAGCTTAGTGATGATTTAAGGGCCGATTATTGTACTTGGATTAGGATCGAACCTACCACTGCCTTAGGCCGAGTGAACCAAACACTTTGGGAATTCGTGGAAGTGTCACCATGCCTTAAATTTCTTGGTAAGGTGTCTTGGAATGTTAATCGATGTGTTAATGAAGTGTGTGCTTGATGGAGTTGAGATTAGAAGAGATGAATTGATCAATTGGTGGATTTTCCTAGGAGTACATTGCTGCCCTGTTTCGAACCAAGAAGAACCGAACATTTGGAGGAGCTTTTGAAGGAATTTTGCTAATTAAATTGAAGGGTAAGTGACTCTTAAATCTTTGCTAGGATGCTAGGACACTACTGGATGGGTTTGGATGATATATTGATGAATTTGAGAGTCTATTGCATTGATTGTCCATGGCCAATTGAGATAACGGAGGTGCGAGTCGTGTGTGCCCTTTATGATGAGAAATTATAACTCTCATGACTAAGTTGTTGTGTGCATTTGATTGACATGGATGCTAGTATGGTTGTGCGATATTTGGCCTTGAATGGCGACTATTTGAGAGATATGAATGAGTTGGCAAGAGAACAAATCGTTAGATTGACCGTCTTGCTGTGTATTTGATATCACCTTATGGGTGATTGGTCTTGATGTCTTGCATGATAAGATTTATTACTTGTCTAATAAAATCATACTCGATCGTAAAGTTCCTTAAGAGGGGAGTTTATGATGAGAAATTATTACTCTCATGGCTAAGTTGTTGTGTGCATTCGATTGACATGGATGCTGGTATGGTTGTGCGATATTTGGCCTTGAATGGTGACTATTTGAGAGATATGAATGAGTTGGCAAGAGAACAAATCATTAGATTGGCTGTCTTGCTGTGTATTTGATATCACATTGTGGGTGATTGGCCTTGATGTCTCGCATGATAAAGATTTATTACTTGTCTGATAAAATAGTACTTGATCATGAAGTTCTTTAAGAGGAGAGTTTGATTTGTGAGCCTAAGAGCCTATGACACCTTGATGTGTCAGAACGCGGGGTTTCAAGTGGAGTTATACCCTAATGCGTCAGAACGCGGGGTCAGATTATATCCTAATGGGTTAGAACGCAAGATAAGTTTAGTATGTGTCAACACGAGCCTTGTTATGACACTTGAAACCTGAGGCTTTTTAACGCGTGTTATTAAATTGTTGGAGCCTAAGGAGTATTGACGCGGGCCAAGCCTGAGGTGTATTGACACGGGCAGAGGCGATGAAATGAACTTTAATGCTAGTACGTTAAGCTTGGCCTCATATTTTCATGCATGCTTTGAGTTGTGGTTTATATGCCAATTTGATGATTGTTTACCATGTGCCCTTCTTGATGTACCTATGCTTATTGTTTAAAATTGTGTCTGGGAGTACTAATGGCCTGGTCTAGGTTTAGAATTAGCTTATTGAGATGTAAATCTCACCCCGTTGTGGGGCTTGTTTTTCAGATCCCAAGTCCTAAAGAATGTTGCCGATTCGCCTAGGCAACCCGAAGAAGACAAAGATGAGACTAGTACCTCTATCTAGTAGCCTTAGACATCTGGGTTTTCTTTTGAGGAGTTTTCAGTAGATGTGGGATTTCGCTTGAGGATTATGGGTTGTCTTTTGGGTTTTTGGTCCTCAATCTTCTTCCAATCTTTTATGTATCAGCTGCCCTATCACTTTACCTTGACCGTTTGTGAGTGAACCCTTATTTTATGTTAGATATATACATATTGTTATCCCAAATCATTCTTTAGTCTAATTGGTACGAAGGCATTTTTTTATTTTCCTTCCGTATGCGTATTTCATTTCATCTAATTTCGTGGGTACCGTATCCTGGGTTTATGAACGGTATTGGTGGATGTGGCGCGTTCGTCTTAGAACGCAGGGCGTGACATCCCTGTTTGTTTGGTATCAGAGCAAGGTCAGCTTGATCCAAGTCGATTGAGGATTGGAGTGATAAGGATGAATGAATTGGGAATGACTGGGTAGCGAGACCTTAGGAGGTTTGGTAGAATTAGGCACGAAATGCATGTCATATGGATTGGCACATGTGTTTGGCATGTGATTGACATGATTGTGATAGTTTTATGAAGACCAAGCTTCGTACTTAGCACTGAGTATTGATTATGGATATCTGCTTGATGAGTAAATGATTACCTCTGATTATACTAAATTGCGGATGCGGCTGGACTTGAGGTATGATTATGAACCCTTGATTGATGTGTTCTTGAGTGTGATTGGGTGATTGGTTGCTATGTTTGTGATTGTCGACTTGTTGAATAACGTAGAATCATTGAACTCGAGTAGATGACTTAGGTCTCTAATTCCGTGATAGAATTATAGTGGTCTAGGTGTTGTAAGGGTGATCGGGAATGAGCACCAGACTTGGAAGATCAAGGGGAGGAGCTTCTAGCTCAAGACCTCCAGTGGCAGAAGACCCTAGAATGGATGGGGTCCTAAGAGCATTAGAACGAATTAGGGACCTGATGGATAGGCAAACTCAAGATAGAGATGCTGCCATCGCTCAGGCTGTTGGAGCTGCCATAGCTACTGCAAACATGGCGAATGGAAATAACGGGGATAATAGAAATAATGGCCAGGGTGTTAAGGCAGGTAACGCCCAAGGTGATTGAAATGCTAACCGACATATGGGCCAGTTGGTTGAGCAGTTTATAAAATTGAAGCCAACTTAGTTTGATAGTATTGGAGAGCCAGAGTTAGCACCAAGGTGGAATGAAAAACTAGAGAAGGTTTTTGGGGTGTTGAGATGCACTGATGAATAGAAAGTATTGTTGGCAATGTGTGACATTCTGATTTTCTAGTCATTTTCAAGCTCATTAATGAGAAGTATATCTAGCGATGTGTTTCAGTCATATCTCGCTCAAATATGATTAATTTGAGTAAACTGACCAAAAGAAAAAGGCTAACGCGAGACCAGATACGTGGACCTAGGGAACTCGAATAGGAAATAGCGCTTTGACCATAAGGATTGTCGAGGGGACATTTAGAACCATAAAAGGCCGATCTAATAACGATTAAGGAATGCCTTGCTAGTGTTATATGATTGGAGCGCTGGTGATGCCGCTTAACCAATGTATAATTTGTAAAATTTTCCTAAATCGGACAGTGACGATCGAGACCATAGGAACTAGTGATAAACCCTCACAATTACATGACAACCAAAGTCGCCATGAATTGACGAGCCCTAAATGTGATATGAATCACAGGGTCGATACGCTAACGTCTGCAAAAGCCGCCCGTCGGTTCGGGATCGGTTGGAACCACGTCTAATAGAGAAAATAATCAGAAACGAGTCTTGAAAATTGAAAATGGAGAATCAAGAATTCCAATGTCATGTTTGGATTGGCCGTCGCCTTATCGAAGAATATTGGATTGAGAAAAACAACGTTCCGGACGTCGGGGGTAAAATTACCATTTTGCCCCTCAGAGCTTTAGCCTTGCTTATGCAATTGAAGGAGGGCATTTTGGTCTTTCAACCACCCCAAGAGCCACCGAAAATTGGGAGAGATTGTGGCCATTGGATCACCTTGATTGACACTTAGGACAAGTATCACTGGATTAGCTAAAGAGTGGTCATGTCCACTTTTTGTCAACTACCATTCAACCTTTGACTTTGGGGATTGAATGTGTCCCTCTTCTATTTCCTCTTGGCTGGCCATACAACTTCAACTTCACCGAAAACCTCTCTTCTTCTTCCTCTTCCTTCTACCGTTACCAACTTCTGCCCTCTTCGTTCGTCGCCGCCGACAACCACTTTCGGCGACCTTTAGCCGGTGAGACAACCATCCCCTCCTAGCTCAGTCTCTTGCCGATGTCCTCGAAGTGAAAGCGCGTCGATTGACCCACCAAAGAGCTCTGGCCAGCCATTTTTCCGAAAGCCGATGGAAACCGACACAATCTGAGGTAGGCAGCGATTCTGACCTCTTAGGACCTTGAAACGTTGGAGTTTTGCAACCAAATTTTGTGGAGGTCTAGGGGACTTATAGAGTGATATATGGTAAAAAGGTGAGGTCAATTTGATGAAATTTTGACCTCAAATGGTCTTGTATTTGATGGACAGAAATTGCCGGTTTAATGAATTGAGGAAACCGACGACTTCCAAAGGGTTTCCGGCGACGACTCGGCCTCAAATCTTCGGTGAACTCTTAGACCCTTAGATAGACATGTCAGCAAGTAGGTTAGTGAGTAAATGATGGATTTGGAGTAGGTTAAGGGCTGGTTATCCTCGGTTTACACAGAATCGAACATAGCCCGGTTCGGTTCTGTGTAAACCAGTTCTGTGGAGGCTATTGACTGTTGGTTTTGAGTCTCAAATTCATCAATGAGACATGTTAGGATGTTGAGGAATGTGTTATTAAGGTTGGTAGTTCATGGATGAGTGAATTAGACAAGAGAAATTGACAAGTGGTTGGATTTTCCAAGTTACACGGTGGGTTTGTTCTTGGACCATTGAGACCGAATTATTGCGGGCTTGAGGAGAGGATTTTTGTGGCATCAAGCTTAAGGTAAGGGAACCCAAAACTGAAGATAGGAAGATTAGACTCGATTGGACGAGTCGAGTAAATTTTGGGGTGATTCTTGAAAGGTTTTAATGAGATTGCTCCTTGTGCATCTTAGGACAGTAAAAAGGATTGCATGTGTGCTAATATTCGTGGTTTGAATTAGCTACCTTGTTTGCACGTTGATTTAATCGTCTTGCATGCCATGGATGCATTGTTTATGTGTGAGTTGCACTTGGCCATGTGTGCATGATTTGTGATTGTGGCATGACGGAGACGAGGCGAGACCTTGATGCGTATGAAACGCGGGGTGATGTGATGGTTGCCCTGAGGCGCTGAGGCTTGGGGTTGGAGTTGTTTGGCATCCTAATGCGTATGAGACACGCGGTTGAGATGACCACGGTCCTGATGCGTTTACACGGGACAGAGATGTGACGTGTCGACACTAGCTTGGAGTATCATTGAAACCTGATGTGTTTACGCGGGTTGTCAATGACGGTCTGATGCGTTTACGCGAATCGAGCCTGATGTGTTCTAAACGCGAGCATGAGATTGAGGCAGGTGTGAAGGGTGGAAGCAATGATGTGGCATGGTGATTCGTGCCTGATCATCTGGATGTGTTATGATGCTATGACTGCATGCCTGACATTGTGCATTGTATTGATACTTGAATTGCCTTTTATGTTCTTTTGTGTGAAATGTTGATCTTTATGACTGCTTGAGTGGACGGTCGGCCTAACCTAGGGTTAGGACCTACCTTATTGAGATGCGTATCTCACCCCGTTAGGGACCCTCTATTTTTTTTTACAGATCCTAGGCCTTGAAGATGTGGCCTATCCATTTTGGTGATCCCAAGGAGATGTCCACCTATTTTGATGAGTTCCCTGATGGGGAGGGAACCATTTATGTCAGGAAGTGTACCGTAACTTGGGTAGATGAGGGTAGTACTAGTTGGAAGCCTCACAGGTATGAGGCCTGGTTCAGGAAGGTCAGGGATGTGTCTTCCAGGCTGCTGAAGCCCAATGAGGTGCCCCAAGGACTTGTCCCTAGTTGGTGCCACCCCACCCGAGACTTAGACCAGGCTAAGGGGTCTGTTGCGGGTTCAAGGAATGGATCGGAGAGGACTCCGACCTTGAAGGACATGGAGGAAGAGGTCATAGTAGTCGAGGCGACTGAGGAGGATCTCGTGGAGCCATCTGCTGAGGAGACCATGGAGGATACCATAGAGGTTCGCTCTAAGACCTTTTCGGAGTACGAGCCAACGGAGGACGCAGAGGAGACCAAGGACTCCAGCAGCTCGTCTTAGGAGCTCCCAGCTTGCCAGTCGGTCTTTTGATGGCGACCTTGACCCTGTTTAAGTGTTGGTTGTTGATGAAGGATCCCTTTTGTGTACCTACCCCGTTCCCCATATTAGCGGATTTAGTAACTCTGTATTTGTATGAACAGTTGGATATCATGTATGACAGTATTTACGTTATTCAAGTCCCACTTCATATTTTGTACGGAGGAGTTATTTCATTATTGCTTCCGCGCGCTTTGTATATTATACGTCTTTCGACTTATGGATAGATCTTGGGACCACGAGAGATATTTGGTTTGCTAGTAGGGAGTCGCGTGCTCGTGCCCGGGGCGTGGGGCGTGACACAATGTACCAATTGGAAGGTACATCTAACGATTGATTGAGTTCCACTAAGAATAGAGTGTTTCCAAAGGGCGCCGCCCTGACTTAGACTGCTTTTATTGCTGCGTTTAATGGTAAATATTTTTCTGAAATTGTGCGAGAAAGAAAACAAGTGGAATTCCAGCAGTTGCACCAGAATCATCTGACAAAGGATCATTATAAAGCCGAACTCGCTAGGTTGTCAAGGTACGCACCAAGGTCAGTAGAGTATTCACCAGAAAAGGCGCAGAGATTTCGAGATGAATTAAGACCCGAACTTCACAGTTAGATGGTGGCCCTAAACTTGAGGATCTATAATGAGATTTATGAGCGAGGTCAGATGATAGAAACAGATATGAAAGAAAGAGACACCGCATCTGGATCGCGGTTTAGTTCGTCCCGGAATAATCGTCAGGCGGGTAAGAGGCCGATGACTAGTGGTAGGCATTTCATCCCTCTAACCAGAAGGAATATAGGGAAACCGCCGCACCAAGCAAATTGGAACTATTGCTTCTGTGGCCGGAGGCATGGGAATGGACCTTGCCCGACTAGGACATGAGCATGTTTTAAGTGTGGTTAGCTGGGCCATCAAATAAGAAATTGTCCTAATCAAGCCCTAGGACCCAGACCTCAAGGACCGCGACCGTTGGCCGGACCTCCGGTTGCGATTCCACTGAATGATTAGAATCGGCCGCTAGCTCAAGAAAGAGTGTACGCTATGACACGTGGAGAGGCGGAGGAAGCACCTGGCGTGGTCACATGTATGATTTACTTATGCGACCAAGCTGCCTATTCCTTATTTGATCCTGGCGCTTCGTATTCTTTTGTGTCTGCACTTTGCTGACTTGGTTGGTATGAAGCTGAAACTATTGAATGTGACATTGCATGTTACCACTCCGTTAAAGGATAAAGCATTAGTCTCGCTAGGTTGTGCGGACTGTAAGATAATTATCGGTGGTAGCGAAGAAAGTATAGATTTGGCGGTGTTGCCTAAGTATGATTTTGATGTGATTATTAGAATGGATTGGCTGGGCAAGCAAAGGGAAATAGTTGATTATGGTAGTAGGGTAATCTGTTTTTAACTAGATAGTCGCCCTAGTTTCGAATTTGTGGGAAGTCGAGGAGGAACCTTGATCTCTTTAGTCTCGTCGCTTGAAGCGACAAGGTTAATAGCTGAAGGATGTCAAGCTTGCTTGGTTGTGGTAGTAGATACGACTGTCGTGAAACTTAAGTTAGAGAGTATCCTTGTGGTATGTGAATTTCTCGATGTCTTTCCTTAAGAATTGCCGAGATTACCACTAGAGAGAGAAATTGAATTTGTGATTGAGTTAGCTCCTGGAACAGAGCCGATTTCAAAGGCACCTTATAGAATGTCCTTGTTGGAGTTGAAAGAGTTAAAGGTGCAAATGCAAGAGTTGTTAGATAAGGGATTCATTTGACTGGGCGCGTCACCGTGGGGAGCACCGGTGTTGTTTGTAAGGAAAAAGGATAGATTCTCGTGCTTGTGCATTGATTATAGACAGTTGAATCAAATAACTATCAAGAACAAGTATTCGTTGCCAAGGATTGATGATTTGTTCGATCAGTTGCAAGGAGCTTCTGTGTTTTCTAAGATAGACTTGAGGACTGGTTACCACCAGCTGAGAATTAAGAAAGATGACATACCAAAGACAGCTTTTAGAACAAGATATGACCATTATGAGTTCACCGTTATGCCTTTTGGGTTGATTAATGCTCCAGCTGTATTTATGGATTTAATGCATCGAGTCTTTAAGGAATTTTTGGATAGGTTTGTCATAGTCTTCATTGATGATATGTTCATTTACTTAAAGAGTAACGAAGGGCATGAAAAACACCTGAGAATTATCTTTCAGACTTTGAGGGAGTACTCGCTTTATGCAAAGTTTAGCAAATACGAGTTATGGTTGAATAAAGTAACATTTCTTGGTCATGTGATATCTAGAGAAGGAATTTCTGTAGACCTTGCAAAGATAGAAGCAGTGATGAATTGGTCTAGCCCTACGACGGTTACTAAAGTCTAGATTTTTCTAAGACTGGCAAGTTATTACCAATGCTTTGTAGGAAAGTTTTCATCTATAGTCACTCCGTTGACAAGGTTAACTAAGAAGGAAACAAAGTTTGAGTGGACGAAAAAATGTGAAAGGAGCTTCCAAGAGCTTAAGCATCGGTTGATGACCGCACCGATGTTAACGCTCCCTTCTGGACCTAGAGGCTATGAGATATATAGTGATGCTTCGCTAAAGGGATTGGGCTGCGTGTTAATGCAATATGAAAGAGTGGTCGCCTATGCTTCCCGACAATTGAGACCTCATGAGATAAACTATCCAACACACGACTTGGAGTTAGCCGCAATTATTTTTTCCCTGAAGATCTGGAGGCATTACTTGTGTGGCAAAAGATTTCAGATTTATACGGACCACCAAAGCTTGAAGTACCTCGTTTCCCAAAAGGAATTAAATATGAGACAGAGTCGATGGATGGAGTTGTTTAAGGATTATGACTTGACATTCTGTATCATCCTAGAAAAGCGAATAGGGTCGCGGATGCACTTAGTCGAAAATCAAGCATTGCGCGTCTATTAGTTAAAGGATGGTCTTTACTCGAAGGATTAAGAGATTCCAAATTCAAGCTGGAAGTTTGCCAATTGTCGAGTTTGGTAGCGATCTTGAGAATAGAACTTTAAATCCAAGAAAGGATAAAAACTTTGCAACCTACGGACCCAGAAATTCAAAAGATCCTTGAGATGGATGCTACAAAAAGAAAACCCGAGTTTCAGGTGTCAAAAGATCGAATTTTGAGATTTCGAGGGCGTCTATGCATACTTAAGCATGAAGAACTTAAGGAAATAATTTTGTCTGAAGCTCACAGAAGTAATTATAGTATTCATCCGGGTAGCACAAAAATGTATCAGAATCTACGTCAGCACTACTGGTGGAATGGAATGATGTGGCTAGACATGTGGAAAAGTGCCTGACGTGTCAGCAAGTAAAAGCACAACATTGCATGCCTTGTGGATTGTAACAACCTTTAGAAATCCCTGAGTGGAAATGAAAGCACGTGGCTATGGATTTCGTGACGGGATTACCAAGGAGCTAGAGAGGTCATGATTCGATTTGGGTAGTCGTGGATGGATTGCCAAGTCTGCTCATTTTATCTCTGTATGAAAGGATTTCGCGACGGATAAGTATGTCGAGCTGTATATGCGCGATATAGTGTGACTGCATGGAGTACCCGTAACAATTACGTTAGACAGTGATCCAAAATTCACAGCAAACTTCTGGAAGAGCCTTCAAGATGCCATGGGAACTAGATTGCAGTTCAGTACGGCGTATCATTCGCAAATAGAGGGACAATCGGAGAGAACAATTCAAACGCTTGAGGATATGTTACGAGCATGCGTCATAGACTTTAAAGGGATGGGAGGATCAGTTGCACTTGGTAGAGTTTGCGTATAATAACAACTACCAGTAGATATTCGAATGACGCCTTTTGAAGCACTTTATGGAAGAGCTTGTAGAATCCCGATATGCTGAGATGAAGTTGAAGAGAGAAGCATTACAGGCCTGGAGCTGGTAGAATAGTCAGTGGAGGCAGTGAAGGTAATTCGAGAAAATTGAGGACGACACAGCGTCATTAGAAGAGTTATGCTGACAAGCGACGCAAGTCCCTAGAGTTTCAAGTTGGTGATCATGTTTTCCTTAAGGTGTCACCGATGCGAGGTCTATCTCATTTTGGAAAGAAAGGAAATCTGAGTTCAAGATATGTGGGCCCCTTCAAAATTTTGGAATGGATTGAAACCTTGGCCTACAAGCTTACCTTAACGCCCACTTTATCTCAAGTACATAATGTCTTTCATGTGCCAATGCTAAGGAAGTACGAACCCGACCTGACATATGTATTGGATTATGAGACTATCTAGGTGGACGACAAGGTGTTGTACGTGGAAAAACCAATTAGAATTGAAGATCGAAAGGAGCAAGTTTGAAGAATAAGATAATTTCACTGGTCAAAGTAATTTGGGAGCACCATGGGACCGAAGGCGCTACGTGGAAGAGCGAAGAATCAATGAGGCGTCAATACCCCCCATTTGTTTGAGTAGTTGAGTTTATTGTAAATTTCGAGGATGAAATTTTTGTAAGGGGGAACAGTTGTGACATTTTGATTTTTCTATCATTTTGAGATTTATCAATGAGAATATATCTATCGATGTATTTCAGTTTTATCTCGCTCGAACCTGATCAATTCGAGTTAACTGACCATAAAGGGAAATGCTAATGCATGACAAGTATGTGGACCTAGGAACCCGAATAAGGAATGACACTTTGATCATAAGGATTGTCGAGGGAATATTTAGAATCACTAAAAACCGATCTAAGAACGATTAAGGAATTCATTGCTAGCGTTATACGATTGGAGCGTGGGCGATACCGCTTAACCAACGTATGATTTGCAAATCTTTCCATAAGTCGAATCATGACAATCGAGACCGTCGGAGCTAGTAATAAACCTTCGAAATTGCATGACAACTAAAGTCGCCATGAATTGAAGAGTCCTAAGTGTGATGAGAATCACAGAGTCGATACGCGTAACGTCTACAAAAGCCGCTCGTTAGTTTGATATAAACTGAAGTTACGATTGACAGAGAATCGACCATGAAATGAAATATTGAAATTGAAAAATGGACAATGAAGAATTTCAACATTTGAAATGAGATAGATGCTGCCTCATCGAAGGTAATTCAAATTGGAAAAGTGAAGTTTTGGACGAAAGTGCAAAATTACCATTTTACCCCTCGATGATTGGCCTTGTCTTAATAATTGGAGAAAGGCATTTTAGTCAATTTCAAGTTGCCTATGGTTGCCAAAATTTAGGGGATAGAAGGGTCAAATTGTACTAAGATTTTATGTGCATGTGGACAAGTGGCATTATTTGGGTGATTAGCATTTAATGCTTACGTTTCACCTACCATTCTTCATGTTGACCAAGCTAAATTTTGTGGAAGCCCTTCCTCCTTCTTGCTTTAGCCGAACCTTACTCCACCTCTCTTCCTCTCATTTTCTTCTTCTTTTCCTCTTCTTTTCCCTCCACCCAAACTGCTTCCGCCCAACCAGACCGCCACCGCCGCTTCGCCTTGCTCGGCAGCCACCTCCGGCGACTGCTTGACCTCGTTTCGATGACCAAAACCTTCCTCATCCTCTCCTCTACACATCTTCGGTGGTTGATCATTGATTGGAGGTTCTATTTTACTCGACCGTCCCCAAATACAAAACCAGACAGAATCCGACTCATTTGGAGAGAGGTCTTCGTTTAGCTACTTCGAGGCTTCAATTGGCTTCAAAATTCTGGTGATGTCCTCTAAACTTGTAGTAATAGAATTTGCCAAGATAGGGTTGCAAGTTTAGTTGAGTTTTGATGGGTTTCCATGGTTGAAATGAAATGATTTTTGTGGAGCAGATTCTGACCACTAGAAGATCGTATGGAACCGGACTGATTGGAAGTCCTTGGGATGTTACTTTGCTTCAAAATTCACAGTAAGACCTCTAGACATGTAGATGGATGTACTGAAAAGTTGATTTGTGATTAATTAGAGCTTAGAGATGATTTAAGGGCTAATTATTGTACTTGGATTAGGATCGAACCTACCCCTGCTTTAGGCCAAGTGAACCGAACACTTTGGGAATTCGTGGAAGTGTCACCGTGCCTTAAAATTCTTGGTAAGGTGTCTTGGAATGTTAATCGATGTGTTAACGAAGTGTGTGCTTGATGGAGATGAGATTAGAAGAGATGAATTGAGTAATTGATGGATTTTCTTAGGTGTACATTGCTGCCCTATTTCGGACCGAGAAGAACCGAACATTTGAAGGAATTTTGCTAATCAAATTGAAGGGTAAGTCACTCTTAAACCTTTGCTAGGAAGTTAGGACACTACTAGATGGGTTTGGATGATATATTGATGAATTTAGGAGTCTATTGCATTGATTGTCCATGGCCGACTGAGATAACGGAGGTGCGAGTCATGTGTGCTCTTTATGATGAGAAATTATAACTCTCATGGCTAAGTTATTGTGGTGTGCATTCGATGACATGGATGCTGGTATGGTTGTGCGATATTTGGCCTTTAATGGCGACTGTTTGAGAGATATGAATGAGTTGGCAAGAGAACAAATCGTTAGATTGACTGTCTTGCTGTGTATTTGATATCATCTTGTGGGTGATTGATCTTGATATCTCGCATGATAAAGATTTATTACTTGTCTGATAAAATTGTACTCGATCATGAAGTTTCTTAAGATGGGAGTTTGACTTATGAGCCTAAGGGTCTATGGTACCATGATGCGTCAGAATGCAGGGTTGCAAGTGGAGTTATACCCTGATGCGTCAGAACGCGAGGTCAAATTATATCCTGATGCGTCAGAACGCAAAATATGTTTAGTATGTGTCAGCACAAGCCTTGTTATGGCACTTGAAACCTGAGGCTTTTAGACACAGGTTATTAAATTGTTGGAGCCTGAGGCATATTGACGCGAGCCAAGGCTGAGGCATATTGACACGGACAGAGGCGATGAAATGAACTTCAATGTTAGTACGTTAAGCTTGGTCTCATATTTTTTTTACATGTCTTGAGTTGTGGTTTACATGCCAATATATATATATATATATTTATGATTGTTTTCCATATGTCTTTCTTGATGTACCTCTACTTATTGTTTAAAATTATGTCTGGGAGTACTAACAGTTTGGTCTAGGCTTAGGATTAGCTTGCTGAGATGTAAATCTCATCCCGTTGTGTGGCTTGTTTTTCAAACCCCAAGTTCTGAAGAATGTTGTTGATTCGCCTAGGTGACCCAAAGAAGACAAAGATGAAGACAAAATGAGGCTAGTTGTTCCATCTAGTGGCCTTTAACATTGTGGGTTTTCTTTTGAGAATTTTTCAGTAGATGTGGGATTTTGCTTGAGGACCATGGATTGTCCTTTGGGTTTTTGGTCCCAGTCTTCTTTCGATCTTTTATGTATAAGCTGCCCTGTCACTTTACCTTGACCGTTTGTGAGTGAACCCTCATTTTATGTTAGGTATATACATATTGTTATCCCAAATCGTTCTTTGGTCTAATTGGTACGGAGGCGTTTGTTTATTTTTCTTCTGCATGCGTATTTCATTTCATCTAATTCCGTGGGTATCATATCCTGGGTTTATGAACGGTATTGGTGGATGTGGCGCACGTGCCCTAGAACACGAGGCGTGACAAATACTGTGGAATACTTGTTTTGCATATTTTCCTTTGGGGCGGGTTACATAGGATTGAATGTGAAAAAAAGGTTTAGATGGGATGTTATTTCTGAGGGAATCAGATGCTATGTCTAGCTCAGACGTTGAGCAGGGATAGCTAAGACGTTAGAATGATGCTCAAGATCTAAGAGAAGTATTTACGTGCAGTAATCAGAACTTGAAGTGGACTTCAAGATGTACTTAATTGATACACTACAATGGATACAATCGAGATGGATCGTTCTTGAAGATTCTCGAGGACAAAGATTAATTAAGGATGCGAATCTTAGAAGACAAGCGAAACTTGCCTATTGAAGTAATCCGTCTATGAAAACGCAGGATCATAATTATATGGGCGATTTGATCCGAATGAGGAAAACTTTCCTTTGGCGATCCTTAACGACTATGAGATCTTATTTTGGCAATTGTCTTGTCAAAACGGGAAGTTTTGGATAGATCCCTTTTGGAAGCCTTACAATGGTTATATTAGAGGCAGATGAGTATAAAATATATCTCAAAGCTAAAGAGAAAACAAATCGGCGTTAAGAGGGAAATGTTTATAATTCTTCGATTGAGAGCACTTCAAATTATATATTCTTCGTGATCAATCCATTGTAATTGTGATGAGGTATACACAAGAATGTTGAGCGCTAGGTGAGGAATCCCGCGTTTCAAGGGAGATCACTAAGCTGTAACCTCAAGCAGTTTACTAGTGAAATCCGGTCGATTGGCTAATAGTCGAAGAAGTGGACATAGGCTTAACCAAAGCCGAACTACTATAAATATGTGTAGTCTTCTTTATCTTTTACTCTGATATTATTTTATATCTTGTGATAGTAGAACTGCATGCTCAAGGTACACAGTGATAAATTATGTTTTGATCATCTGAGATATGAGATCAACGCTTATGCAATTTGAATTCGGCAATAAATCTTGAAAATTGCACGATAATCACCTATTCACCCCTCTATAGGTGGTAACACTAACCACAATAATTGGTATTAGAGCTCGGTGCTTATACATTTGAAGTGTTTTTACTTCAGAGTTAACGATCTTTATAGCTAGCAATTTCTCTCCCACATGGATCGAAAATGGAAGTAACAACATGCCACCATATTTTGAAGAGAAAGAGTACAGTGACTGACAAAATAAATTCAATGCATATGTTAGATGCCAAGATCCGCAAATTTGGGACGTTGTACAATGAGAAGTGAATCCAACTGCAAATGTCACAAGCGAATCAAATGTAGGGGATAATAATTCAACGCCAACTGCCAATCCATCAGCCACTGAAATTACCAAGAGAGATACTTTTGATGCAAAATTTATTTACTCATTTTGTAGCGTTTTATCTCCTACTAAATATAAACATATTGTAGATTGTTCCTCATCAAAAGAGATTTGGGACAAGCTCTACGTTACATATGAAGGGATAGACAGAGTCAAGGAGACTAAAGTCAATTTTCTTCTAGGCCAGTATGAGGCATTTAGAATAAAGCCCGGAGAAACCGTGAAACAAATATTTGACAAATTCACTGAAATAGTGAATGGTTTCACATACCATGGGCAACTAGTATCTGGACCGATGGGAGTTAACGAATTGCTAAGAGCTCTAACAAAGGAATGAGACAACGTCAAAATATCCATTCGAGAGATGTTTGCATATATAGATGAGCTATGTTTAGAATATAAAGCTACTCTCAAAAGACTTTTTAAATTGGAAAAGGAAGTAGTCATCTTCAAACAAAAAGACATTTCCCAAAAAGATAAAATTGGTTTACTTGAAAAGGAATATTATTCATTAAATGAAAAATCTGATTTTGTGTCTAATAAGAATATTCATTTGAAATATGAATTAGAAATTCTTGAGAAAGAAAATGAATCTTTGGAAGAGGAAAGAAACCTTCTTAAGGAAGAAAGAAATTCTTTGAAAAAGGAAAAAGATCTTTTCGAAAAAGAAAACGTCTCTTTAAAAAAGGAAACTTTAAATATTCTGTAACATTCCGAATTTCGACCCTCTCGAGGCTATTGAATGGAAGGATATCGATCGGTGTATTTCAGTTGTAACTCGCTCGGAGTTGGCCACTCTTGAGTTCACTGACCAAAAGGGGAAGACTGACGCGGAGTCGGGTACATGGACCTAGGGAGTTTGAATGAGAAATGACACTTTGACCATAAGGACTGTCGAGGGAATATTCCGGGCCAACAGAGAACGATTTAAGGACAATCATGGAATGTCTTGCTAGCGTTATACGTTGGGACGCAGGTGATTCTGCTTAACCAATGTGTAATTTGTAAGAATTTTATAAATCGAATTCCGATGATTAGGATCGAAGGAACGAATGATAAACCCTCGTAATTACATGACAACCAAAGTCGCCACGCCTTAAGAATAATCCAAAGGTCGATATGCGTAGCGCCTGCAAGAGCCGCCCGTCAGTTTGAGATAAATTGAAATTACAGTCGACGAGAGATCGACATGAAATTGGACCTCGAGATTTGGAGACTGGACATTGAGGAATTCCGACATTTGAAATGAATTTGACGTTGCCTCATCGTGACAGTGATTTATATTGAAAAATAGAATTTCGGACGAAAAATACTAAATTACCGTTTTACTCCTCAACCTTTCGCCCTTGCCTTAAGAAAACTTTGGAGGGCAAATGGTCATTCAAGTCTCCCATGGTGGCTGCCGAAAATTTGGAGGGAAAGGAGTCAAACTTAGATCACCAATAATTGGAGCCATGCCATGTGTCATCTTTTGAAGAAGCCAAACATTAATTGCCCATAAAATTCATCTTATCAAATTAACATCAATAATTTGGTGAAACATTTCCCCTAGCCCTTGCTCAGCCGTGCACCCCCTCTCCCTCATTTACCTTTGATTTTCTTCTTCTTCTTCATCATTTTCTCTCTCGGCCGAGAAGCTTACCCGCGAACAGGGAAAAATTGGCTCACTGTTTTGGTCATAATTTCGTTGTCCGATTTCGGATTGAGGTAAAATCACCTCCATCATAAAGCTTATCGTCTTGTCATTCTAAAACGATATTATGAGCTTAATTTTGCCCAGCCTTGTGTCCTATAGGTCTATTTGAGTGGACAAAGGTCATATTCTAACCCGATTTTGGAGAGGCTGCGTTTTTGGGAGCTTTTCAACTCCAAATGGCCTCAAAGTTTTTAGGAGAGCTTCATAACATCTAGTACTATGGTAAGATGGTTTGTGAATGCAAGTTTGATGGTTTTAAATTGGGTTTTCATGGTTGAACATTGATAATCAAAACTGGATAGATTCTATTCAAGAGGAGACTGGGCTGTTTCGAACTCTTTAGGGTGTTAATCCACTTCAAATCCTACGGTGAACTTTTTAAACTTGTAAATGAAGGTCTTAGTATGTTTATTGTGCAAATAATAAGGCTTAGGATTGAAGTATGGCTCAATTGAAATGTTAGAAATCGAAATCGGTTCTATTTTGAGGATGAACTATTACTGACCAGTTCTGTTTAGGGCTGATAACATAGTAATTGAACTTCAATTGAACTTGCAATGTCCTATAAGTTGTGATGTGACGAGTTAATGAGAAGTGTGTGAAGTAGATTGGGGTTTAAAGGTGATTTGTGGCAAAATTGGCGCACGAAACTCTAAGTTGTGTCTTGCCATGTATATGACTGAGTAAACCAAACACATTAAGGGTTCAGAGTGAGCATTGCCATGTGTCCAATTGTTATAAAAGGTGTCTTGAATTGCCAATGATGTGGCTAGGGAAAGATTGAGTTAATGGAAGTGAGCATTCCATGAGTTTTGATTTAAGATTGGTAAATCTTTCTAGGTTGACAAGGAATTCGTGTAGAGTTCATACTTGTGGCATGAGGATAGTCACTTTGTGTGACATTTTGCTAATTGATCAAGGTAAGTGTTTTCAAAACCCTTACCCGAAGGCTAGGACACTACTGGATTGATTAATTGGATGAATTGAGTACTTGGTGAATCCTAGGATTTGAATTATTTGATTAAGTAGCGGATTTCATGACTTGGATGACATAGTGTCACAATTGAATATTGTGATATGCCTTGATGTTATGTTTAGCTAGTGTGTTTTGATTGGTCAGAGAGCCTTGTGATGTAAGTGGCTATTGAACCCTTAGTAATATAGTTCGGCTATTGAGCCCTAAATTCATGAATTGACAATGATGCCCTATTTTTGTTATTGAATTAGCTGTGAGCCCTGTTGCTGTTAAGGAATTGGCTGAGATGCCTTGGTAGTGAATTGACCGTGGACCCTGGTGATGACATCGCGGCTGTGGGCCTTGGTAATGATTTGGCTTGGAGCCTTATGAAACTATATTGCGGCTAGAAGCCCTATCGATACATCGCGGTCGTGGGCTATGGGAATGACTAAATGTGATTTTAGGCTAATGTGTGAAGCTTGAATCCTATGGCGTGTAGTGTGTTCGTTAATGATTTGATATGTCAATTATTCCGTGATAAATGATGGTGAACTCGAATAAGAATAAAGGTACCAATTGGCCTGTGGCCCCAGTGGTACGAGGACATCAATTGGCCCATGGCCCTAGTGATGTCCGTTGGCAAGAGTGCCAGGAAAGTACATTGCGGCTGAGAGCTCAAGCGATGAGTGGTTGTGAAAGTTATAATGACTGTGAGTATTGGTTTATGTGCTAAGTGTTATGAGGTTGAACATAGGTGGCTGTGATTTTTTATACATGCCGGACTTGTTGATATGTCAGACTGATTGATGCTTTGTAACATTGAGTTGCTGAATGTTTGCATTTGATAGCATTTGTGTGTGGTCTGGAGGGACTGGTGTTCAGGTCTAGGTTTAGGTTTCACTTGTTGAGATACATATATCTCACCCTAGTGGGGGCTAAAATTTTTCAGGTTACAGCGAAGGGAACCCGAACTTGCCATGGGTTGGCATTTGAGGAAAATTTGGAAGGAATCATGATGAGTATGATCGAGACCTAGTTGGGAGTTGGATTTGTAAATGACTGGATATTTTTGAGAAGTGAATCTCCTTTTGTCCTTAGTCGTCTGGTGTTGTTTTAAATGTATGGAGTTGTTTCTCGCTTTCAATTAAGAGACGGACTTGCTGAGTTTTAGCCAAAAGAATCCTGGGAGACTTTATTATTGAACGGCCTAGAGGGATGTTCGCGTGCTCGCAGAGTTCGGGGCGTGACATTCTTGTTTAAGTGGTATCAGAGCAAGGTCGGCTCGATCCATTGTGATTGAGGTTTAGAGTGATAAGGAGCGATGACTTGAGGACAATTAGCTGATGAGACTTTTAGGATTAAGCATGGATCACTTAATTTTGAGGATGATTGTACGCTAATGATTTTAGTGCTAATTTTGATTGATGATCTTGAGTAATTTTATGAATAAGTCTCATAAGGAAGTGAGTAGAGATTGAAGAGTCATAAGCCTGGATTTTAAGGTTGTAATTGTGCTTGAGGTTAGTAGAGAATAGTTTATGAATAAGGGGTCGATTGGAGTATATGACTGTGATCGTAGTTTGTCGATGACCTAACTTGGAGAATACGAGTTATAAAGAGACGATGGGTATTAGCGGATTCAAGCTTGAATTGTGTTATACCTTGATGGTTTAGTTATTGATTGCTATTGATAGTCTTGGATGGTATAAGACAAAGTGTATACAGGGAAGTGGGTAAGGAATATTGTGAATAAAGACCAGTCTGATCGAGTGCATGTGGATTTGACTTGAGTAGCGACTAGACTTGAGTAGCGACTAGACTTGAGGTCTATGGTTGACTATAGGCAAACGATCTGTGAGATGTGACGATTATTGGTGGAACTAGAGATTTTCTATAGTTGAGACTTGATATGGAAACGATTGTGGTATGACAAGTTGTGAGAACGATCATGCTGTGCATGTGTTTGTAGCATTGAAATAAAAGCTGATGAGGGTGCATGCATGAATTATCGCTGTTGGACTTAATAAATTGTCGATTGGTGTGGGACAAGTTGATGGGATACCTATAAACCGTCATGAAGTATGGTATGAGACGTGTGGAACAGGGCTTTCTCCGTAGATGTATGACTTGGGACAACCGCAAACGCTAGGTTTGATGAGGGCGGGGAGTGATCGTCAGGACAGAAAGGTTCGGATAAGGAGCGGCTCCTGGCAAGCTTCTAAGATGGCAAGAGGCAAGAATGACCCAAGACATAACTTGAAAGGGAAAGTCTAGGTATCAGGTTGAGTTCAATTGTGGTTAAGAGATGCATGACACGGGATTGATTCTCGAAAAGAATGATCGAAAGTGGCATGGCATGTGTAGTGGCGCCTATGAGTGGCATGATCAAAAGCTTCGTGCTTAGCAATAGATGCCCTTTGAAAAAGAAAAGTGATGTTTGTGATGGGCCTGTTAGGCATGTTTTATGATTGACATCATGTGATTGGCTTGGCTAAGGTATAACTGAGAGGTTAGACGACCCGTAGGGTTTATACATTGAACTGATATCTGTTAAGAATGAGATAGCCTGTTGCGTTTATGACAGAGTGGCAAATGCTATATGCTTATGGTATGAGCCATTGACTTACGGAAGTGATGCCTTGAGTATTTGCTGGGTGTTGACCTAGGTTAGTTTTAGCCTAGTTAAAGCTTGCCTGACATTTAGTTGTTAAGTGAGAAGTTGCCTCATTGAGTCTGGCTTGATGAATGGTTGCTGCTTAAGGACAATTTGAAATCCTTGTATAATGAGCAACTAGTTGAGAATTATTTGGAAACCACTGATGGTTGATAGGGAAAGATAATGAGACGAGTAGTCTGAGACTGCTAGACTTAGCTAACTTAAGTCTTTGATTCCTAGAGGGAATCATAGTGGTTCAAAGTAACATGATGACCTAATGACGTTGAATGACCACAGTATGGTCGTAGAAGAGCATGGGGCTCGAGTATGTAAGATATGAGAAAATCCAAGAATTGAGATGGATCATAGAATTGAGTAAAGATGAGCGACTGGAGTATAAGTACTGTCACACCCCTCGCCCCGAGTACGAGCATGCAACTCCCTGCAAGCAAACCAAATATCCCTCGTGGTCCCAAGATCCACACATAAGCCGAGAGATGTATAATATACAAAGCATGCGGAAGTAATAATAAAATAACTCTTCCATACAAAATATGAAGTGGGACCTGGATAGCGCAAATGCTGTCATACATGATATCCAACTGTTCATACAGATACAGAGTTGCTAAATCTGCTAACATGGGGGACGGGGTAAGTACACAAAAAGAGGCCCATCTTCAACCATCCAAAGAAAACAGGGTCAAGTTCGTCACCAAAAGATCAAACTAGCAAACTCGGAGCTCCTAAGACAAGCTGCTGGAGTCCTTGGTCTCCTCTGTGGGCTCGTATTCCGAAAAGGTCTCAGAACGAACCTCTATGGTATCCTCTATGGTCTCCTTAGCAGATGGCTCCACGAGATCCTCCTCCGTCGCCTCAACCACAATGGCCTCCTCCTCCGTGTCATCCAAGGTTGGAGTCCTCTCCGGTCCATTCATTGAACCGGCAACTAACCCCTCAGCCTGGTCTAAGTCTCGGACGGGGCGGCACCAATCAGGGATTACTCCCTGGGGCACCTCATTGGGCTTCAGCGGCCCAGTAGACACATCCCCAACCTTTCGGAACCAGGCCTCATACCTGTGAGGCTTGCAACTAGTATTGTCCTCGTCTACCCAAACCACAGTAAACTTCCTTACATAAATAGTTCCTTGGCCATCAGGGAACTCATCAAAATAAATGGCCATCTCCTTGGAGTCTCCTAAACGTATAGGCCACATCGTCAAGACCTAGGATCTGTAAAAACAAGGGTCCCTAGCTGGGTGAGATTCACATCTCAGTAAGGTAGGTCCCAACCCTAGGTTAGGCTGACCGTCTACTCAGGCAGTCATAAAGATCAACATTTCACACAAACAGACATAAGAGGCAATTCCAGTGTCAATACATCGCACAATGTCAAGCATGCAGTCATAGCATCATAACACATCTAGATGATCATGCGTGAATCACCATGCCACATCATCACTTCCACCCTTCACACCTGCCTCAATCTCATGCTCGTGTTTAGAACGCATCAGGCTCGGTCCGCGTAAACGCATCAGGTTTCAATGATACTCCAGGCTAGTGTCGACATGTCACATCTCTGTCCCGCGTAAGCGTATCAGGACCGTGGTCTTCTCAACCCCGTGTCTCATGCGCATTAAGGTGCCACACAACTTCAACCCCGCGTCTTAGCGCCTCAAGGTAACCATCACACCACCTTGCGTATCATACGCATCAGGGTCTCACCTCATCTCCATTATGGCACGATCACAAATCATGCACACAAGGCCAAGTGCAACTCATGCATAAACAATACATCCATGGCATGCAAGACGATTCAATCGACGTGCAAACAAGGTAGCCAATTCAAAGCACGAATATTAGCACACATGCCATCCTCTATACCGTCCTAAGACGCATAATGAACAATCACATAAAAACCTTTCAAGAATCACCCAAAATTTACTCGACTCGCCCAATCGAGTCCAATCTTCCTATCTTAGGTTTAGGGCTCCCTTACCTTAAGCTTGATGCCACAAAAATCCTCTCTTTAAGCCCTCAACAATTCGGTCCAATGGTCCAAGAACAAACCCATCGTGCAACCTAGGAAAATCCAATCAATTGTCAATTTCTCTTGTCCAATTTACCCATTCATGAACCACCAACCTTAATAGCACATTCCTCAACATCCTAACATGTCTCATTGATGAATTTGAGACCCAAAATCAACAGCTAACAGCCTCCACAGAACCGATTTACACTGAATCGAACCGGGCTATGTTCGATTTTGTGTAAACCGAGCATATCCAGCCCTTAACCTATTCTAATTCCACCATTTAATCACTAGCCTACTTGCTAACATGTCTATCTAAGGGTTTATGAGGCTCACCGAAGACTTGAAGTCGAGTCGTCGCCGGAAATCCCTTGAAAGTCGCTGGTTCCTTCAAGACTGCAAATCGAAAGTTTCTGTCCAATAGTTACAAGACCCATTTGGGGTCAAAACTTCATTAAATAAATCCCAACTTTTTACCACAGATCACTCTACAAGTCCCCTAGACCTCCACAAAATTCGGTCACAAATCTCCAACGTTTCGAGGTTCTATGAGGTCAGAAACATCGCCTACCTCAGATTGTGCCGGTTTCCGTCAGCTTCCGGGAGAATGGCTGGCTGGAGCTCCTTGGTGGGTCAATCGACGCGCTTCCACTTCAAGGTTGTTGACAAGAGGCTGAGCTAGGAGGGTGTGGTTAGCCGGAGGGGGTCGTCGAAGCAGGCGAATGGGCGGCACAAAATCGGCCAGCGAGCGGCAAAAGAGAGGAAGAAGTAGAAGAGAGTTTCGGTGCTTTGGAGGAAGAGTGGACGGCCAAGAGAGAGAGTGAGAAGCTATATTCAATCTCAAGAGTCAAAGGGAAGAATGATAGTTGGCAAAAAGTGGACATGACCACTCTTTTACTAATCCATTGACACATGTCCTAAGTGTCAATCAAGGTGATCCAATGGCCACAATCTCTCCTAATTTTCGGTGGCCCTTGGGGTGATTGAAAGATCAAAATGCCCTCCTTCAATTGCATGAGCAAGGTTAAAGCTTTGAGGGGGAAAATGATAATTTTACCCCCGAAGTCTGGAACGTCATTTTTTTTTCTCAATCCAATATTCTTCGACATGGCGATGACCAATCCAAACATGACGTTAGAACTCTTGATTCTCCATTTTCAATTTTCAAGACTCGTTTCTGATTGTTTTCTCTATCAGACGGGGTTCCAGCTTATCCCGAACTGACGGGCGGCTTTTGGAGACTTTACTCGTATCGACCCTGTGATTCATATCACATTTAGGGCTCGTCAATTCGTGGCGACTTTGGTTGTCATGTAATTGTGAGGGTCTATCATTAGTTTCGATGGTCTCGATTATCACTGTCCGATTTAGAAAAATTTTGCAAATTATACGTTGGTTTAACGGCATTACCGCGCTCCATTCTGCGCTCCAATTGTATAACGCTAGCAATGCATTCCTTAATCGTTCTTAGATCAATCTTTTTGTGATTCTAAATGTCCCCTCGACAATCCTTATGGTGAAAACCCCATTTCCTATTCGAATTCCCTAGATCCACGTACCTTGTCTCGCGTTAGCCTTTCCCTTTTGGCCAGTCTACTCAAATTGATCAAATTCGAGCGAGATATGACTGAAACACATCGCTAGATATTCTTCTGATTAATAAGTCTGAAAATGACTGAGAAATCAGAATGTCACAACTCTTCCCCCCTTACAAAAATTTCATCCCCGAAATTTACATCTATCTTAATTACTCAAATAAATGGGCTTGTTGTCGCCTCATCGTCTCTTCATTTTCCCACGTGGCGCCTTCGGTTCCATGGTGCTCCCACACTACCTTGACCAATGGAATCGTCTTATTCCTGAGAGTTTGCTCCTTCCGATCTTCGATTCTAATCGGTTTCTCCACGTAAGATACTCTATCGTCTACCTCGATGACTTCGTAATCTAGCACATGTGTCGGATTTGGTTCATATTTCCGTGGCATTGACACGTGAAAAACATTATGCACCTGGGATAGATTAGGCGGCAAGGCAAACCTGTATGCCAAGGTCGCAATCCGCTCCAGTATCTCAAACGGACCTACGTACCTTGGGCTCAGTTTTACTTTCTTTCCAAATTGCGATAATCCCTTCATCGGTGACATCTTGAGGAAAACATGATTACCCACTTGAAATTCCAAAGGCTTACGCCGCTTATCCGCATAACTCTTTTGACGACTCTGAGCTGTCTTTAGTCTATCCTGAATTATTTTCACTGCTTCCACCTATTGCTCTATTAACTCTGGGCATGTGATACTTCTTTCTCTAACATCATCCAAGCAAATCGGGGTTCTGCAAGCCCTTCTATAGAGCGCTTCAAATGGTGCCATCTGGATACTTTGCTGGTAGCTATTATTGTACGCGAATTCCACCAAATGTAGCTGATCCTCCCATCCATCTTTAAAATCTAGGACGCATGCTTGCAGCATATCCTCAAGCGTCTGAATCGTCTTTTCGGACTGTCCGTCTGTTTGTGGATGGTATGCCGTGCTAAATTGCAGTCGGGTTCCCATGGCTTCTTGAAAACTCTTCCAAAAGTTTACCGTGAACTTAGGATCTCTGTCCGAGGTAATCGTCATAGGCACTCCATGTAATCTCATAATTTGCCTCATGTATAACTCGGCGTATCTATCCATTGCGAAATCCTTTCGCATAGGAATGAAGTGGGCGGACTTGGTCAATCTGTCCATGACTACCCATATAGAGTCGTGACATCTCTAGCTCCTCGGGAGTCCCATCACAAAATCCATAGTTATATGCTCCTACTTCCATTCCAGAATCTCCAGCGGCTGTAATAGTCCTTTAGGCTTACAGTGCTGCGCTTTCACTTGCTGGCATGTCAAATACTTAGCCACATATTTCTCCACATCTACCTTTATTCCGTTGCACCAATAGTGTTGTCGTAAGTTCTGATACATCTTTGTACTTCTAGGGTGGATACTATAATTGCTCCTATGAGCCTCTGACAAAATCCTTTCCCGAAACTCTTCATCTTTTGGCACGCATAGTCGTCCTCGGAACTTCAAAATTCCATCCTCTGACACCTGAAATTCTGGTTTCCTCTTTGTCGCTTCCATCTCTAGAATTTTCTGAATGTGTGGGTCTGTAGACTGTAAGGTCTTTATTCCTTCCTGGACTTCAGGCTCTACCCTCAATGTAGCCATCAAACTGGACAACTGGCAAACTTCTAGTCTGAACTCAAAATCTCTTAAATTCTCGATCATCGACCAACCTTTTAGTAGCAGACAGGCAATGTTCGACTTCCGACTCAGCGCATCTGCGACTCTGTTTGCCTTCCTAGGGTGATACAATATATCACAATCATAGTCCTTGAGCAGCTCCATCTACTGACGCTGCCTCATATTAAGCTCTTTCTGGGAGAACAGATACTTTAAGCTCTGGTGGTCGGTATAAATCAGAAACTTCTTGCCACAGAGATAATGTCTCCAGATCTTCAAAGTAAAAATGATCGCTGCTAACTCCAGATCATGCGTTGGGTAGTTCATTTCATGTGGCCTCAACTGCCGGGATGCGTAGGCCACTACTCTTCTATGCTGCATCAATACACAGCCTAGTCCTAAAAGTGAAGCATCGCTATAAATCTCGTAGCCTCCTGATCTTGATAGAATCATCAACACCAGTACGGTAGTCTACCGATGCTTGAGTTCTCGAAAACTCCTTCACACTTGTGTGTCCATTCAAACCTTGTTTCCTTCTTTGTCAGCCTCGTCAATGGGATGGCTATGGATGAAAAATTCTCCACAGATCGTCTATAATACCCTGCCAATCCCAAGAAACTTCTGACTTCAGTGCCGTAGTGGGCCTTGGCCAATTCGTTACCGCTTCGATCTTCGCAGGATCCACTGCGATTCCTTCTCCAAATACCACATGACCAAGAAATGCTACTCTATTCAGCCAGAACTCGCGTTTGCTTAACTTTGCGTATAACGAGTGTTCCCTCAAGGTCTGCAAGACAATCTTTAGGTGCTCCTCATGTTCTGTGTCACTCCTTGAGTAAATCAAGATATCGTCAATAAAGACTATGACGAATCTGCCCAGGAATTCCTTAAATACTTGATGCATTAAATCCATGAATGAGGCTGGAGCATTGATTAATCCAAAAGGCATCACTGTAAACTCATAGTGACCTTATCTTGTCCTAAAAGCAGTCTTAGGTATGTCTTCATTCTTGATCCTCAACTGGTGATACCCAATCCTTAGGTCAATCTTTAAGAACACCGCTGCTCTTTGCAACTGATCAAACAGATCGTCAATCCTCGGCAGTGGATACTTGGTCTTCGCTGTTACCTGGTTCAATTGCCTATAGTCGATTCATAGATGCAAAGACCCATCCTTCTTCCATACGAATAATACCGACACTCCCCACAGCGAAGCACTCGGTCGAATAAATCCCTTATCCAGCAGTTCCTACATCTGCACCTTTAACTCATTTAATTCTGACAGGAACATCCTATAAGGTGCCTTCGAGATCGACTTTGTTCCAGGAGCTAACTCAATCACGAATTCTATCTCTCGCTCCGGTGGCAAGCCTGGCAACTCTTGGGGAAACACGTCAGGAAATTCACGCATTATCGGGATACTCTCTAGTTTTGGCTCTTCGGTAGTTGTGTCCATTACTGCCACTAAGTATGCCTGACACTCTTCATACATCAACTTCGTCACTTCAAGAGATGAGACTAAGGGAAACGAGATTCCTCCTCGACTTCTTACCAATTCAAAGTTAGGCGGCCTTCAGGGTAAAAGCGAATTATCCTACTATCACAATCTACCACTGCCCCCTGCTTACCCAACCAATTCATTCCTATGATCACATCAAAATCATACGTGGGTAATACAGCTAGGTCAATGCTCTCCTTACTCCCTCCAATCACGATTTCACAACCAGCACAGCCCAAAGAAACCAATATGTTATCCTTTAACGGAGTGGCAACATGCAGAGTTATATTCAACGATTTTAACTTCATACACACCAAATCAGCAAACTGAGCAGACACAAATGAATGCGTGGCACCAAGATCAAACAATGCATATGCAGCTTGGTCGCACAAGTAAACCGTTCTTGTGACCACGCCCGGTGCTTCCTCCGCCTCTCTGCGGGCTACTGTATATACCCTTCCCTAGGCCGGTGGTCGATTCGGCTGGATCTGAGGAGTGGCAGTCGACGGTCCAGCTTGTGGTCTCTATCCTTAAGGTCGACTCGTCGGAGCTTGGTTTGGGTACGTCCTCATCTGGTGGCCCAGCTGACCACACTTAAAACAGACTCCTGTCCTTACCGGGCATGGCCCATTTCCATGCCTTCTGCCACAAAGGCTGCAGCTCCAGTTTGTGAGATTTGGCGGCTTCACAATATTTTTCCTTATTAGAGGTGCGAAACGCCTATTGCCCGCCATCGGTCTCTTGCCCATCTAACGGTTGTCTTTGAATGGGGTAATCCGCGATCCAGTTGCGGTATTCCTCTCTTTCAAGTCCCTTTCAATCATCTGGGCCCTCTCATAAATCTCCTTATAAGTCCTCAGGTTTAGAGCAATCATCTGACTGCGGAGCTCAAGTCTTAGTCCGTCCTAAAATCTCTGTGCTTTCTCCTAGGGATCCTCTATAGATCGAGGTGCGTATATCGACAGTCTAGAGAACTCGGCCTCATACTGGTCTACTGTTAGCTAGTTCTGACGCAGCTGTGAGAATTCTACCTATTTCCTTTCTCTGGCCGTCTCCGAGAAGTACTTGTCGTTGAACGCCGTCTTAAAGGCTTCCCATGTCATGGCTGCTCCTTCAGGGAAAACACCATTCTTGGTGGCAGCCCACTAGTCGTTTGCAGTACCCTCCAGCTAGTATACTGTCAACAACACTTTCTCTTCATCTGTGCACCTCAGCACTCCAAAAGCTTTCTCCAGCTTCTCAATCCACCTAGGTGCTAGCTCGGGATCTCCAGTCCCGTCGAACTGCGTCGGCTTTAGCTTTATGAATTGTTCCACTAGTTGACCCATTTGTCTAGCCATGACAATTTTCTCCTGGGCATTCACTACCTCATTGCCCTGGCCTTGTTTATCTTGGTTTCCATTGCCACCGTTGTTGCTGTTATTGGCGTTGACGGCAGCTATAGTGGCTCCTACCGCCTGGGCTATGGTAGCATTCCGATCCTGGGTCTGCCTATCAATTAGGTCACCCATTCTCTCTAGTGCCCTCAACACGCCATCCATCCTTGGATCCTCCGCTATAAGTGGCCTCGAGCTAGAGGCTCCGCCTCTGGACCTTCTAGATCTCCTGGATGAGTTGCTCATCCTTATCTCCTTCTACTGAAGCTGGTCCACCACAAGTTTAGTAAGGAGTTAGTACTCAGTCATTCATCCAAATCCAGAGATACTAACTATACCTTAACAGAAACAATCATAATACAACATTCCTTTCACACAACAATTTCCAGAGACATTTCAACAAGCAGCACATGATCATTTCTCAGTTCCATTCACTCCAACGGTTCACTAAAACCAACCATACTCATTCATTCAACAGGCCAAAGTCCAGAAATGACTTTCAACACCATGCAGGAAACTCAATCCTCATGCCTTACCACAACCCTGCCAAGGCCAATGCCATCCATAAGTGTCAAGTCACAGGCTATGCACCCCGTGTCTTATCCTAACCAGTCTCCTAAGGTCTCGCTAACCGTCCAAGTCCCAACTTAATCCTCATATTACTCTTGTCCTCAACCAACTTTGGATCGAGCTGACCTTGCTCTGATACCAAATCAGACGGAGATGTCATGCCCCGCGCCCCGGGCATGAGCACGCGACTCCCTACAAACAAACCAAATATCTCTCGTGGTCCCAAGATCCACACATAAGTCGAGAGACGTATAATATACAAAGCATGCAGAAGCAATAATAAAATAACTCCTCTGTATAAAATATGAAGTGGGAGCTGGATAGCGCAAATGCTGTCATACATGATATCCAACTGTTCATACAGATACAGAGCTACTAAATCCGCTAACATTGGGGATGGGGTATGTACACAAAAGAGGCCCATCCTCAACCATCCAAAGAAAATAGGGTCAGGGTCGCCTCCAAAAGATCAAACTAGCAAACTGGGAGCTCCTAAGACGAGTTGTTGGAGTCCTCGGTCTCCTCTACGTCCTTCGTGGGCTCATACTCCGAAAAGGTCTCAGAGCGAACCTCTATGGTATCCTTCACGGTCTCCTCAGCAGATGGATCCACGAGATCCTCCTCCGTGTCATCCAAGGTCGGAAGCCTCTCCGGTCCATTCCTTGAATCGGCAACTGACCACCCCTCAGCCTGGTCTAAGTCTCGGGTGGGGTGGCACCAATCTGGGATTACTCTCTAAGGCACCTCATTGGGCTTCAGCAGCCCAGTAGACACATCTCCGACCTTTCGGAACCAGGCCTCATACCTGTGAGGCTTCCAACTAGTACTACCCTCGTCCACCCAAACCACAGTACTCTTCCTTACATAAATAGTTCCTTGGCCATCAAGGAAGTCATCAAAATAAACGGTCATTTTCTTGGGGTCTCCAAAACGTATAGGCCACATCGTCAAGACCTAGGATCTGTAAAAATAAGGGTCTCCAACAGGGTGAGATTCACATCTCAATAAGGTAGGTCCCAACTCTAGGTTAGGCCGACCATCTACTCAAGCAGTCATAAAGATCAACATTTCACACAAATAGACATAAGAGGCAATTCCATTATCAATAAATCACACAATGTCAGGCATGTAGTCATAACATCATAACACATCCAGATGATCATGCACGAATCACCATGCCACTTCATCACTTCCACCCTTCACACCTGCCTCAATCTCATGCCCGCGTTTAGAACGCATCAGGCTCGGTCCACGTAAATGCATTAGACCGTAATTGACAACCCGCGTAAATGCATCAAGTTTCAATAATACTCCAGGCCAGTGTCGACACGTCACATCTTCGTCCTGCGTAAACGCATCAGGACCGTGGTCATCTCAATCCCGTGTCTCATGCGCTTCAGGGTGCCACCCAACTCCAACCCCGCGCCTTAGCACCTCAGGGTAACTATCACACCACCCCGCGTCTCATATGCATCAGGGTCTCGCCTCGTCTCCGTCATGGCATAATCACAAATCATGCATACAAGGCCAAGTGCAACTCATGCATAAACAATACATCCATGGCATGCAAGACGATTCAATCAACGTGCATACAAGGTAGCCAATTCAAAGCACGAATATTGGCACACATGCCATCCTCTATACCGTCCTAAGACGCACAAGGAACAATCACATAAAAACCTTTCAAGAATCACCCAAAATTTAGTCGACTCTCCCAATCGAGTCCAATCTTCCTATCTTATGTTTAGGGTTCCCTTACCTTAAGCTTGATGCCACAAAAATCCTCTCCTTAAGCCCTCAACAATTCAGTCCAATGGTCCAAGAACAAACCCACTGTGCAACCTAGGAAAATTCAATCAATTGTCAATTTCTCTTGTCCAATTCACCCATCCATGAACCACCAACCTTAATAACACATTCCTCAACATCCTAACATGTCTCATTGATGAATTTGAGACTTAAAACCAACAGCCAATAGCCTCCACAGAATCGATTTACACTGAATCGAATCGGGCTATGTTCAGTTCTGTGTAAACTAAGCATATCCAGCCCTTAACCTACTCCAATTCCACCATTTAATTACTAACCTATTTGCTAACATGTCTATTTTTTTTAATGAGTCTCACCGAAGATTTGAAGTCGAGTCGTTGCTGGAAATTCCTTGAAAGTCGCCGGTTTCTTCAAGACTGCAAACCGACAGTTTCTGTCCAATAGTCACAAGACCCATTTGGGGTCAAAAATTCATCAAATAAATCCCAAATTTTTACCACAGATCACTCTACAAGTCTCCTAGACCTCAACAAAATTTTATCACAAGAATCCAACGTTTCGAGGTTCTATTAGGTAAGAAACTTCGCCTACCTCAGATTGTGCTGGTTTCCGTCGGCTTTCGGGAGAATGGCTGGGTGGAGCTCCTCGGTGGGTCAATCGATGTGCTTCCACTTCGAGGATGTCGGCAAGAGGCTGAGGTAGGAGGGTGTAGTCAGTCGAAGTCCAAGTGGTGGCCGGAGGGGGTCTTCGGAGCAGGCGAATGGGCAACACAAAACCGGTTGACGAGCGGCAGAAGGGAGGAAGAAGAAGAAGAGAGTTTCGGTGCTTTGGAGGAAGAGTGGCCGGCCAAGAGAGAGAGTGAGAAGCTATATTCAATCTCAAGAGTCAAAGAGAAGATTGGTAGTTGGCAAAAAGTGGACATGACCACTCTTTAACTAATCCATTGACACATGTCCTAAGTGTCAATCAAGGTGATCTAACGGCCACAATCTCTCCCAATTTTCGGTGGCTCTTGGGGTGATTGAAAGACCAAAATGCCCTCCTTCAATTGCATGAGCAAGGTTAAAGCTTTGAGGGGCAAAATGGTAATTTTACTCCCGACGTCCGGAACGTTGTTTTTTCTTTCCTCAATCCAATATTCTTCGACATGGTGACGATCAATCCAAACATGACGTTGGAATTCTTGATTCTCCATTTTCAATTTTCAAGACTCGTTTCTAATTATTTTCTCTATCAGGCGTGGTTTCAGTTTATCCCGAACCGGGCGGCTTTTGCAGACTTTACGCGAAGCGACCTTGTGATTCATATCACATTTAGGGTTCGTCAATTCGTGGCGACTTTGGTTGTCATGTAATTGTAAGGGTCTATCACTAGTTCCGATGATTTCGATCGTTACTGTCCGATTTAGGATAATTTTGCAAATTATAGATTGGTTCAGTGGCATCACCCGCGCTCCAATCTTATAACGCTAGCAATGCATTCCTTAATTGTTCTTAGATCGGTTCTTTTGTGGTTCTAAATATCCCCTCGACAATCCTTATGGACAAAGCGTCATTTCCTATTTGAATTCCCTAGGTCTACGTACCTTGTCTCGCGTTAGCCTTTTCCTTTTGGCCAGTCTACTCAAATTGATCAGATTCGAGTGAGATATGACTGAAACACATCGCTAGATATAAGAGAAATTAGAATGTGACAAGTACTATAAGAGAATATGGCTCGATTTGTTAATCGTGCGAGACCCAAGTGTGATAAGGGGTCATGAGAACTTTAAACGGAAATGAAAAAAGTGGATGGGTAGACAGACTTGAGAAGGAGCTGTCATTATATCCAAGTCGCTGAGATGATTGAAGCTAGTGTTGATGAGTTAAATGATGGAAGTCACGAGAAAGGTGACTCCGAGTTAATCCTTTCTAAATTAAATGCGTGGGAAGAACCACGAGAGTTTTGAAAAGCTTGTGAAACCATGTATAAGGTTGAGATTGACTAAGTTTGAAGGACGGATGGGAATTGAAGTTGTCTCCCTCTAGATTAGGGATCTTGGTAAGGAAACCTTAGAGGTTTTGGGTACACTAAGGAAAGAAAGTGACATCTCAGATTATAGCCTTAAGATGCTATTAATAATTGGTGAAAGGTCACTAGAGGAAGGGTTTCCTCGAAGGCATTGCCTGAACTGCCTTTATTGAATTATTTAAAGGAAGTGCTTTCTTAGGATTGCTTGAGAACAAAGGTTGTTTGGATCCTGATACTTTTGCAAGGATTAGAGGATGATCGACCAGTGTGGGATAAAGTTCTCATGGTCGTTTAAGCATATGGTAAAGGTGATCAAGGACCCTTGAATAAGATAAGTAAATCCCTGAGTAGATTAGAGTTAGAAAGCCTTATGGCTAGTTGTTCTTCCTGATTTTGAGGAATGGTAATGGAACTCAGTAAAAGAAGAGAACTCCTGCTCATGGATTATGAGCAAAGAGATGTTCATTTTGGAACATGAAACGTACTTGCGAGAGATGGTTGTTACCTTGTCGCAAGTCTCGTAATGAGAGACTGACATGTCGTTCCTTCCGTAGTTGGAAAAGTTGAGGAAAGGGATCTGTCAGTTGTCTGACATTGATGATTTTATGAGATTGATTTAGCATAAATCTAGACCACTAGAAGTGGTATTGTGTGTTATCGCCCCTAAAGGGTAGGGCGTCATTCTTAAAGGACGATTGTACCATGAGATGGTCGTTAATGAAAAGAAAAGTGAATGGACTGGATAGTCCTGGCTGTTCGTAATTTTAGTGAATGATTGAGGAAGCGAAAAGAGCGCTTAGAGAGTAATTGCAAAGTAAATTGAGGTAATCTAATTGAGTATTCGATACGTGAATTGGTGGAAACTAATGACGAACCAATATTGTCACTTGAGGTGACTAAATTATGGGAAGAAGAATGCCGAGTATGGTGGCATCTATGTTCTGGAGTAAAACACCGCTGTTGGCATAAACTCCAAGATTGATTTCCCATGGAATAGGAAGGACATGGTGGATTCGAAATAAGAGAATGCCACTGAAGTATATAGCTTCCTTCACATGGTAAGATACCTTAGTGTGGAAGGAAGAGAAAATCCTAACAGTCTTGATATTAAGATGGAACGTCTAGATTGAGAAAGACGACGCAGGACTTGAATGATTCCTATAAGGGAAGTTAAGTTCGAGAGACTGTCTTGTAGACGATGTTGAATTCCAAGATAATGTCGATGTTCAGTGGAACAGACAGAATTGGGATAAAGTCGCATTGACTAGTTATGGAAACCAATGGTCAAGATAAGAGTGTTTTCTCAGGGAAGAGTGACAAAAATGAACAAAATGATGTGTGGTCCTCGTGGAGACCCATGGCAACAGAGGGCCAAGGTTTGAGCTCTCAAGTGAAAAATGTGAGGAACAGTTTGGAAGATTCAACACCAGGTAGAAAGAAGTTGATAATAGTCAGGTTGAATATTCGAGGAAATAATTGGACTCATTTAAGGAGTCATGAGAAATATGAATAGCTTTGAGAGGATCCTATGAACTCTAAGGAGATGCTCGTTATATGCTACATGTGAAGCGCACGAGTTGCGGACCTAATAAGGTAAGATTCCCTAGCCGTGAAGTTTCGGGGAAGTGAAATTTCTGTGGAGCACTTAAGAATTGAAATCAGTAATGAATCGACTAGAGTTGATGTGAGTTGCTGGAAGTTGAAATTTCCTAAGATTGATGAATTGCAATAGACGGACGGTGGGAAAATTTTCCAGAGGAGCTGTTTCATTAAGGGAATGGATTGAGGATGAGGTGTGGCGCGAGTGGACAAACGAATGCAAAAAGGAGTCCCAAGGACTTTAGTCTAGTTGGCAACCGCGTCGATGATGGTGATTTCATTGAAAAGTAAAGGATGTCAAGAATTACGATGGCATGACGCGAAAAGAAAATTTGAGACATAGCAAGACAATCGGAAGTGGGCGTTACATATACATTGTAAGGATAAGGCTATATGAGTTGGAGTGCTTAGAGCATGATTGGAGTTGGTTTATGGATGTCATCGCGACAAAGTTGGGAAACATTATTTGGGTGGAAGAAGATTTCAAGTTTATATCTACCCCAAAAGATATCGAGCAATAGTTTTTTGAGAGGAATTGATGAGAAGCAACGTCGATGGATGAAATTACTTACGGATACGGGAGCGTTGCTCGTGTAAGGAAAGACCTCACAACTGTGTGAATTGTAGGAGTTGGAAATGTTGACTGCTTTAAAGGGATTGAAGGAAAAGCATAACCATTGCAAGTTGGTGGATTAAATTGGTCTTTAGAGTATCTCGAATGTAATCGAGGAAGAGCTATTAAGGACTTAATCATGAGTTTGCATGAGAAGTCGAGAAGGCTATAATTCGATTTGAACAATCGAGAGTAAGCTAATGAAATTTGTGCGTCCTCGATGGTACAACATGACGTTTGAAAAGGATGATTATGCCAATTGATAGAGGCACTCAAGGAGTGCGATTTCATGACAGTCGGGTAATGATTGTGATAGAAAACAATCTTGAATCTACTGCGACGCTTTGGGAAAAGCCTTCCGACGGGAAATTTCAAAAATAAGGTTGTAGTGTGATGCACATATTATTCTCGGACTAATAGGCAAATTGAACGAAAGATTCGAGTGCTCAAAAGTGTATCATCGATAGATATTATGAATGTCGAAAGAGAATAGAGAAAAACAAGTATAGATTAAGGACTGAGGAAAATAAGTTCTGGAGAAATATGACTTTTGTCAAAAAAGACAAGTGGGAACATCAAGTAATGGGAGGATCTATTTAGGAAAGTGAGGATGCGATGAGGCATCGATACCTTATGAGATTGGATAATTGGAAATTGACAAATTTCAAGGAAGAAATTTCTTTAAGGGGAAAGAATTATGACATTCCGAATTCCGATCCTCTTGAGGCTATTGAATAAAAAGATATCGATCGGTGTAACTCGCTCGGAGTTGGTCACTCTTGAGTTACTGACCAAAAGGGAAAGATTGACGCGAAGTCGGGTACGTGGACCTACGAACTTTGAATGAGAAATGACACTTTGACCATAAGGATTGTCGAGGGAATATTTCGGGCCAGCAGAGATTGATCTGAGGACGATCATGGAATATCTTGCTAGCGTTATTCGTTGGAACGCGAGTGATTTCACTTAACCAATGTGTAACTTGTGAGAATTTCCTAAATCGAATTCCGATGATCAAGATCGAAGAAACGAACGATAAACCCTCACAATTACATGACAACCAAAATCGCCACGCCTTAAGAATAATCCCAAGGTCAATACGCGTAGCGCCTGCAAGAGTCGCCCGCCAATTTGAGATAAATTAGAATTACAGTTAACGAGAGATCGACATAAAATTGGACCTCGAGATTTGGAAATTGGACATTGAGAAATTCCAACATTTGAATTTAATTTGACGTCGTCTCATCGTGACAGTGATTTATATTGCAAAATAAAATTTTGGACGAAAAGTGCCAAATTACCGTTTTGCCCCTTAACCTTTCACCCTTGCCTTAAGAAAAATTTGGAGGGCAAAATGGCCATTCAAGAAGAAAAATTTGGAGGGCAAAATGGCCATTCAAGTCTCCCATGGTGGCTATCGAAAATTTGGAGGGAAAGGAGTCAAAGAAAGTCAAACTTAGATAACCAATAATTGGAGCCATGCCATGTGTCATCTTTTGAAGAAGCTAAGCATTAATTGCCCATAAAATCCATCTTATCAAATTAACATCAATAATTTGGTGGAACATCTCCCCTAGCCCTTGCTTAGCTGTGCACCCCCTCTCCCTCATTTCCCTTTGATTTTTTTCTTCTTCTTCATCAATTTTCTCTCAGTCGAGAAGCTCACCTGCGGACATGGAAAAATCGGCTCACGATTTTCGTCATAACTTCGTCGTCCGACTTTGGATTGAGGTAAAACCACCTCCATCGTAAAGCGTATTGTCTTTTCATTCTAGGAAGGTATTATGAGCTTAATTTGGCCCATCCTTTTGTCCCGTAGGTTTGTTTGAGTGGACAAAGGTCAGATTTTGACCCAGTTTGGGAGAGGCTGTGTTTTTGGGAGCTTCCAAACTCCAATGGCCTCAAAATTTTTAGGAGAGCTTCATAACATCTACTACTATGGTAAGATGGTTTGTGTTTGCAAGTTTGATGGTTTTAAATTGGGTTTTCATGGCTGAACATTGATGATCAAAACTGGATAGATTCTGATCAAGAGGAGACCGGGCTATTCCAAAGTCTTTGGGGGTGTCAATCCACTTAAAATCTCACGGTGAGCTTTTTAAACTTGTAAATGAAGGTCTTAGTATGTTTATCGTGCAAAGAATAAGGCTTAGGATTGAAGTATGACTCAATTGAACATTTGGAAACCGAAACCGATTCTATTTTGAGGTTGAACTATTGCTGGCCGGTTCTGTTTAGGGCTGATAAAGGAGTAATTGAACTTCAGTTGGACTTGTAATTTCTTATAAGTTGTGATGTGACGAGTTAATGAGAAGTGTGTGAAGTGGATTGAGGTTTAAATATGATTTATGGAAAAATTGGTGCACGAAACTCTAAGTTGTGTCTTACCATGTATATGGTTGAGTAAACCGAACACATTAAGGGTTCGAAGTGAGCATTGCCATGTGTGCAATTATTATAAAAGGTGTCTTGAATTGCTAGTGGTGTGGCTAGGGGAAGATCGAGTTAATGGAAGTGGGCATTCCATGATTTTTGATTTAATATTGGTAAATCTTTCTAGGTATATAAGGAATTCGTGGAGAGTTCATACTTGTGGCATTGAGGATAGTCACTTTGTATGATATTTTGCTAATTGATCAAGGTAAGTGTTTCCAAAACCCTTACCCGAAGGCTAGGACACTACTGGATTAATTAATTGGATGAATTGAGTACTTGGTGAATCTTAGGGCTTGAATTACTTGATTAAGTAGAGGATTTCATGACTTGGATGGCATAGTGTGATAATTGAATATTGTGATATGCCTTGATGTCATGTTTAGCCAGTGTGTTTCGATTGGTCAGAGAGTCTTGTGAGGTAAGTGGCTATTGAGTCCTGAATTCGTGAATTGGCAATGATGCCCTGTTCTTGTTATTAAATTGGCTGTGAGCCTTGTTACTGGTAAGGAATTGGCTGAGATGCCCTAGTAGTAAATTGGTCGTGGGCCCTAGTGATGACATCGCGGCCGTGGGCCTTGGCGATGATTTGGCTTAAAGCCCTATGAAACTCTATTGCGTATTGGAGACCTGGCGATACATCGCAGTCATAGGCCCTGGTGATGACTAAATGTGATTTTAGGCTAATGTGTGAAGCTTAGATCCTATGGCGTGTGGTGTGTTCGTTAATGATTTGATATGTCAATTATTATGTGATAAATGATGGTGAACTCGAATAAGAATGAAAATACCGATTGGCCTATGGCCCTAGTGGTACGAGGACATCGATTGGTATGTAGCCCTAGTGATGTCAGTTGGCAAGAGTGCCAAGAAAGTACATCGCGGCTGAGAGCCCAAGCGATGAGTGGTTGTGAAAGTTATAATGACTTTGAGTATTGGTTTATGTGCTAAGTGTTATGAGGTTGAACATAGGTGGCTGTGATTTTTTATACATGCCCGACTTGTTGATATGTCAAACTAATTAATGCTTTGTAACATTGAGTTGCTGAATGCTTGCATTTGATAACATTTGTGTGTGGTCTGGAGGGACTAGTGTTTAGGTCTAGGTTTAGGTTTCAGTTGTTGAGATATATATATATATCTCACTCTAGTGGGGGCTTAAATTTTTCAGGTTCGAGGCGAAGGAAATCCGAGTTTGTCATAGGTTGGCATTTGAGGAAAATTTGGAGGAAATCATGATGAGTATGATCGAGACCTAGTTGGGAGTTGGATTTGTAAATGACTGGATATTTTTGAGAAGTGGATCTCGTTTTGTCCTCAGTCATCTTGTGTTGTTTTCATTGTATGGAGTTATTTCTCGCTTTCACTTAAGAGACGAACTTGCTGAGTTTTAGCCAGAAGAATCCTGGGAGACTTTATTATTGAATGGCCTAGAGGGATGTTCGCGTGCTTGCCGGGTTTGTGGCGTGATATATTCACATGAAATTTTTGTCAGGATCTAAAACCTTACAACACATACTTTCCATACAAGTTCCTTATTATAACAAATTAGGACTAGGTTTTCGAAAGGAAAGAGATGTGAAAAATAAATTTTTTGAAGTAAAGGAAAGACTTAGGAAAAGGCTTCTTGAGGAATTTTATAAGAGTCATTTTAGAAAATAATTTGCAAAGTCAGAAGGTCAGAATTTATCGATATGTTCAAACTGTGGCAATCTAAGATATTCTTAAAGCTACTGTCCCAAAATCAAAAGGCCAACTTGAGATATTCATAGATATGCAGATGTTACTAACCCCAAAGGACCCAAATAGATTTTGGTACAAAAAAACTTATGTTTGAATGATTATTATAGGTATCAATGAAAAGGAAAAATAAATGGCACCTTGATAGTGGATGCTTTAAACACATGACTAGAGATGCAAAAAACCTTTATCAATCTTGAAATGTTCGATGGTGGAAATAACAAAGGAACAATGAAATTTTTATCGGGATCTAAAACCTTACAACACATACTTTCCATACAAGTTCCTTATTATAACAAATTAGGACTAGGTTTTCAAAAGGAAAGCAATGTGAAAAATAAATTTTGTGAAGTAAAGAAAGACTTAGGAAAAGGCCTCCTAAGGAATTTTATAAGAGTAATTTTAGAAAAAAGTTTGCAAAGTCAGAAGGTCAAAATTTATCTATATGTTCAAACTGTGGCAATCTAAGATATTCTAAAAGCTACTGTCCCAAAATCAAAAGGCCAACTCGAGATATTCATAGATATGCAAATGTTGCTAACCCCAAAGGACCCAAACAGATTTTGGCACAAAAACACTTAAGTTTCATTAATTATTATAGGTACCAATGAAAAGAAAAAATAAATGGTACCTTGATAGTGGATGCTTTAGACACATGACAGGAGATGCAACAATCTTTATCATTCTTAAAATGTTCGATGGTGGAAATGTCTCCTTTGGTGGAAATAACAAAGGAACAATATTTGGCAAAGGAACCGTGAAGATTGGCAACCTTCATAACAATGACGTTTCATTGGTCAAGGGTTTGAATTTTAACTTTGTTAGTATTAGCCAATTGTATTGGGTACAAAGTCTATTTTGCATAAACTAAGCGCTCAGGCACAAGCCGAGACAATAAATCTTCGTTCACTGAATGAAGACATGGTAATGTGTATCTTCTGGACACATCATCTACAGAAGAAAAATGTCTTTTATTTGTCAAAGATGATCCAGAATTTTGGCACAAGAAGGTGGGACACATAAGGTTCAAGCAAATCTCAAAGTTCTCTAAGAAGAAGCTAATGAAAGGACTCTCATATGCTAAATTTGAAAGGATTAAGCACTGTGAAGCTTGCATACTTGGCAAACAAGTAAGAAATTCTTACAAATCTATAAATGAAATTTCTACTGATCATGCTCTGTGGCTATTACATCTAAATGTGTTCGGAAGCACACGAACTCAGAGTATTGAAGGTAAGAAATATCATTTACTTATTGTAGATGATTACATCAGATACACTTGGGTATTATTCCTCGCCCATATGAGTGATGCATTTCCACACTTTGAAATCTTTTCTAAGAAAGTTCAAAATGAAAAAGACTACTCAATTTCAAGCATCAAAATAGATCATGGAGAGGAATTTGAAAATCAATACTTTGTTGAATTTTGTGATCAAAATGGCTTTCAACATAATTTTTCATCTCCATACACTCCACGACAAAATGGAGTTGTTGAAAGAAATAATCGTTCTTTGCAAGAAATGGTATGAACTATTTTGTTTGAAAGCAAAACTCCATCCTATTTTTGAGTTGAAATAGTTTCTATTGCCTGCTATATTATAAATCGTGTATTTCTCAGACCATCACTTAAGAAAACCCCTTATGAGCTTTACAAATGAAAAGAATTAAAAATTTCATATTTTCATATATTTGGGTGCAAATGCTATATACTTAATAATAAAAGTGATCGGCCAGGTAAGTTTGATGGAATATTAGATGAATGAACTATTTTGATTGAAAGCAAAACTCCATCCTATTTTTGAGTTGAAATAGTTTCTGCTGCCTGCTATATTATAAATCGTGTATTTCTCAGACCTTTACTTAAGAAAACCCCTTATGAGCTTTACAAATGAAAAGAATTAAAAATTTCATATTTTCATATATTTGGGTGCAAATGCTATATACTTAATAATAAAAGTGAACGGCCAGGTAAGTTTGATGAAATATTAGATGAAATAGTACTATTGAGATATTCTACATCAAGCAAAGCTTACCGATTTTCAACAAGAATTCTTAGACAGTTGAAGAATCAATGAATGTGAAGTTTGAAGATGAATACACTGCTAAGAAGATAGACATTGGAGGTGCACTACCGAATGAGTAGAACCCATCTTCTGAGGAGGAAGAACTAGACAAATCATCTTAGAACATGGTAGAAAATCAACAAATCTCAAGTTTGGAAGATTCAAATGCTGAGGAATCAATTGAGGATGAACATGAAAAATCAAAGAAGAGCTGAAAATACAAATCTAGTCATCCTATAGATCAAGTTATTGAAAACATTGATGAAGAAATCAGAACCAAATCCAAGCTAAAAAATACCATAAATGCATTTCCATGGAACCAGCAGTTCCAATTCCACAAAAAGGTCGAATCGGCGATTTCGGGCCTGTTCCCAGTTTCGGTCCTGTTTAGAATTTTTTTTAAATAAATAATAAAATAAAATTAATAAACCATAAGTTATAAATTATAATCAAATTTACATTGTAATAAAATTAAGAAAAAAAGAAAGGAGGAATTGGTTTGAACTTAATGAATTATCATTAAGCGCCTACATATCTTCTTGGGGATAGAAAAATCAAAGCCCATGTAGCTCTTTTACCTTTGGTAACCCTAACTTACCTCATCATGAATCGTCGCTACCCGTTATTGTGGTGGTGGTAGTATCTCCACATTTTTCACTAAAGAATTTATTTTCTTGATCCAAACCTTGTTGTCGAAATTTAGCTTTTGTGCAATCATCGACACAAGCTTGAATCTCCACATTTTCCGGACTTAATCTTGAACAGTGGGAGTCCAAAATTAATCTTACAGTACTAAATGCTTGTTCAACTGCCATTATTGAAGAATGAGTCGCTAATATATGTTTTGCGATGAGGGAGAGAACTGAAAATTGAGTTGAATGATTCTTCCACCACTGAAAAATCTTGAAATCCACGCTGTGTTCGGATTCACTAAACTCAAAATCAATTGTTAAATAGTGGTCACGCCCTGAACTCGTCGAGCACACGTACATCCCACCAGGCCGTTGATAATCAATTATCTCTTAAGATCCCTCAGCCAATCATATAACAACTTGATAAAGAAACAAGATCGCGGAAGCCATAAAACTACTCCGTACAATTCCATCATGAGATGACTTAGGACAAATGGTCTACACTTCTTATAAATAAACTTCTCCTTAGAAGTTACCGCAGTCAAGTACCCAAAATTCAATTCTTAAATCCTCAAAATTCAGGCACAATCCCTAAGGCCACAAAATACATAAAATCATTCATGCCATTACTTCATTGAGAGCTCATCCTCATCATGCCTGTATTTCCATCTTCAAGGACTTGAAAAAATCAATCCCCTACTGGGGTGAGATATATATATCTCAACAAGTGAAACATAAACCTAGACCTAAACACCAGTCCCCCCAAATCACTCATAATGCCACCATGATGCAAGCAATCAACAATATAATGGCGCATGGCACCACCAAAACAGGGTCATCAATAACCAAGCATGAATAAGAAATACAATCAACCACACTCAACCTTAGGGTCTCAAGCTCAATGCACAAGCATCATGTAATTCGATACGCAATTGTCATCACTTTCTTGTTTCCCCACGTACTCCTCTAGCACTCTTGCCAACTGACATCACTGGGGCCACAGGCCAATCAATGTCTTAGTACCATTGGGGCCACAGGTCAATCGATACTTTTAAGGCTTGCAACCATTCGATGCCACTAGGGCCACAGGCCAATCGACATTCTCATTTTATTCAAGATAGCCACCATTCGATACCACGAGGACCACAGGCCAATCGGTATCCTTAATATCTTTCAAGCTCACCATCCAATCAAGCAATTCAAGCTATAGACTTCACCAAGCAATCAAATCATTCAATCATTCTATCCAGTAGTGTCCTAGCATTCAGATAAAGGTTTAGGAAACACTTACCTTGATCGATTAACAAAACTTCACACCAAGAGATCCTTTTTAATTTTACAAGTATGCAATCCACCAAGAATCCCTCGTCAACCTGGAAAGGTTAATCAATTTTGAGTCAAAAAGCCGTTGAATTCTCACTTCCATTAAATCAATTCCCTCAAAACCATTCAAATGGCAACTCAGGATGCCTTGTTGCTCAATTAACTACATGACAACACTCCCACAGATCCTTAATTCATTCGGTTCACATAGCCATATATAAGGTAGGATATAACTTGGAGTTTCATGTCCCAAATGTATCTTAAATCACTTCTATATCCCAATCCACTTCACATTCTTTCCATTAATACCTCACATCATGTCTTATGGAATATTATGTTAAATTGAATTCACAATAGCCTTTAATTATCCCTCAACAGAACCGGCTAGAGCAGGTACCCCTTAAAACAGAACCGGTTTCAGGTTCAATCCGTTCAATCAAGTCATAAATTAATTTCAAACTTCAATTCATCAAAAAACCAACTTGTCACAACCTTAATCTACATGTTAAGGGAGCTCACCAAAGATTTGGAAGCAAAATAACACCTGAAAGACCTTTGAACAGCCCAGTTCCTTCACAATCCTTATACGGTCATAATTTATCTGACTTCAATCACCTTTGTTCAGCAATGAAAACACCCTAAATATTCAATAAAATAATCATACTTTCTCAGAAAACTCAAGTAATAGATGTTATGTAGATCTCACCGAAAATTTGAGGTCATTTGGAGTCCGAAAACTCCCAAAAACGCAGCCTCTCTAAAACCGGATCAGATTTTGACATTTTCCCACTTAAATAGACCTATGGGACAAACGGCTAGGCTAAATTAACCTCATAATACCTTTTTAGAATGGAAAGACAATAATATTTAAGATATCAGTGGTTTTACCTCAATCCGATGTCGAACGACAAAGTTATGGCCGAAACAGTGAGCCGGTTTCTATCTGTCCGTGAGAAATCCATTCGGCCGAGAGAGAGGACAAGGAAGAAGATGGTAGGAATGAAGGTGGCCGGACAAAATGAGAAGAGAGGGAAGGTGTTCCATCCCAATAATACACTTTGATTAATTAGATAAGATGGGTAATTTAATGGGCATTTAATGCTTGGCCTTCTCTTTGATTAACACTTGGCAACCTTCCATTGGTTGCTTCATTGACTTTGACTCCCTTTGACTCATCCTCATCCAATTTTAGGTAGCATATAGAGGAGGAGAAATGACCAAAATGACCTTCTAAACTTCTTAAGGCAAAGCCAAAGGTCGAGGGGCAAAATGGTCATTTAGTACTTTTCATCCGAAATTTCATTTTTTCCAGTATAAACCACCCTTGATGAGGCAACGTCCATCTCAATTTCAATATTGGAATTCCTCAATGTTACCCAATCTTGAGGTCCAATTTCATGTTGAACTTTTGTTGACTGTAATTCCAATTTATCTCAAATTGACGGGCGACTCTTACAGGTGCTATGCGTATCGACCTTGGGATTTTTCTTAAGCCGTGACAACTTTGGTTATCATGTAATTGTGAGGGTTTATCGTTCGTTCCTTCGATCATGATCATCGGAATCCGATTTAGGAAATTCTCGTAAATTACACATTGGTTAAGCGAAATCCCCCGCGTCCCACCGTATAACGCTAGCAAGAAATTCTATGATCATCTTAGATCGATCTCTGCCGGCCCAAGATATTCCCTCGACAATCCTTATGATCAAAGTGTCATTTCTCATTCAAATTTCCTAGGTCCACGTACCCAACTCCACGTCAGTCTTTCCTTTTTAGTCAGTTAACTCGGGAGGTGCTAACTCCGATCGAGTTACAACTGAATTCCACCAATCGATATCCTTCCATTCAATAGCCTCAAGAGGGTCGAAATTCGAAATGTCACAATTCTTCCCCCTTAAAGAAATTTAGTCCTTGAAATTTGCCACTTTCCAATTATCCCATCTTATGGGGTATAGATGCCTCATCGCATTCTTATTCTTCAAAATAACTTCGTTTCTTATTAAACCATTGCAATTATATGCTTTTTGGCACTCATGCCATTTGACGTATCACTCCCTTCAAATGTTCTCTTGTACCATCAGAGATTCAAGGCTTTGTCAACTTGCCTTTTCTCAATCAAATCGAGTCATAACTTTCTCGACTCCTTAATCAAGCTCATGGTTACTCTCGTAATAGCTCACTTTCAACTCCATTCGAAGATCTCCAACGATCGTAGTAATCCATCAACTTTCAAGGTCATGTCTCTCTCTCTTGTTGGCATGTCTAATGCTCGATCACACGTTAGACTAATTCAACTTTTAATCCATACCACCAATAGTATTAAGGCAATCTTGGCACACCTTTGTGCCATCCCAAGAAACATCTTAATTCCCCATGTTCTATTCATTCCCAAAACCCCTTAGATATCATGGTCCAATCATGGCAATATCTCAATTCCTTTATGACCTTCAGGCTTGATATTTAGGTAACCATCAAACTAGCCACACGACGAACTTCCAATTTAGAAGTTAAATCTCTTATTTCTTGAGGGAAGGTCTATCCCTCTATCACCAATTACACAATTCTTAAGTATAAGAATCTGCCAGTTATTCCACCCTTCCTTAGCGATATGGTTATCGCTGTAACAACATTTGGGTGATTTCTTCGTTCTACATGCCTTCCCATCAATTCCCTTTAGGCAGTTCATGCTCTCAACCTCTTATAGTTTACATAACTTCGAGGTCTTTCTTTATCCAAGTAACGCTCTTATAGCCACAAGCAATTTCACGCATCAGCGTTGCCTCTTGCTCAATTCCTTTCGGGAAACTACTACCTTATTCTCTCGTGGTAGATATTGACTTGAAGTCTTTTTCTACCCACAATGTTTCCCGAAATTTGTCGTAAGGACAAATGCAAGTCTACTTCAATCATACGTTAAACATTCCAACTCATATGGCCTTATCATTACAACGTATATGCAATGTCCACTTCCAGTTGCCTTGTTATGCCTTAAGTTTCATTCTGTGTCGCGTCATTATGACCTCATAAGTTTTTCAATTTCCAATCGAAAACGTCATATACAACATAGTCATCAGCTTAATTCAAGTTCTCGAAAACTCTTTTCACATTCACTCATCCATTCATGTTACGTCTCGTCCTTAATCTATTTCACTAATGGAACAGCTCTTGTGGGGAATATTTCCACGATCCGTCTGTAACAATTCACCAATCTCAGTAAATTTCAATTTCCTGCAACTCACATCGACTCTAGTCGATCATCGCTTATTCCAATCCTCAAAGGATTTATCACTTATTCCAATGCATGAATCTTACTTCATTAGGTCCACAACTCGCGCTATTCACATTGAGCATGCAACAAACATTTCGTTAGAGTCTATAGAGCACTCTAAAAAACTGTTCATGTTTCTCATGACTCATTAAATGAGTCCAATCATCATCTCTCAAGATGGTACCAACCAACTCAATCATTCCTTGGGCACTTAATTCGACTGTTATCAACTTCTTCTACCAGGTGTCGAATCATTCCTTGGCCCTCTGTTGCCACAGGTCTCCTCTAGAACCACACAATATTTTGTTCATTTTTGTCATTCTTCCTTGAGGAGGCACTCTTATCTTAATCACTGGTTTCCATAACTAATCAACGCGACTTTATCCCAATTCCATCTGTTCCACTGAACGTTGACATTATCCTGTAATTCAACATTGTCTACAAGACAGTCTCTCAGATTTCACTTGCAGGAATCATTCAAGTTCTACGTCTTCTTTCTCAGTACAGACGCTTGACCACAATACTAAGATAATTCAGAGTTTTTCTTCCTTTTCGGGTCTCTTACCCTAAGAAAGAAACTATACATTTTCGTGGCATTCTCTCACTTCAAATTCACTTTGTCCTTTCCATTTCATAGGACCTTAACCTTGGAGTCTGTGCCAACGATGATACCTTTACTTCAGGATTCAAATGCCACCATGTTTTCACATTCTCCTTCCCATAACTCAGTCACCTCAAGTGACAATATTCGCTCGTCCTTGGTCTCCACCAGTTCGCATATCGAATGTTCAATTGGATTACCTCAAATCACTCTATAAGTATTCTCTAAGCGCTCTTTTTGCTTACTAAATCATTCACTAGAATTACAACCAATCAGGACTCTCAAGTCCGTTCACTTTTCTTTCCATCATTGACCATTTCATGGTCCAATCACCCTTTGAGAACAATACCCTATTCTTTAGGGAACAACAACTCATGATTTTATTTCTCATGGTTCTAGTTCAATCAACTGATCCCAGGAAATCATTAATTCTAGGCAAATTAGCATGTTGATTTTTCCTCACTCCTTCCATAACAAAAGAGACGGACTACCCATTTTCCACCATGGGTCTTATGCCTAGGTAATCAACCATTTCTCTGTACATGTTCCATATTCCATAATGAACATCTCTTTGCTCGTAATCCATGCGTAGGAGTTCTCTTCTTTTATTGAGTCCCATTACCATTCCTCAAAATCAGGAAAAATAACTAGTCATAAGGCTTTTAAACTCCAATCCACTTAGGGATTTGCTTATCTTATTCAAGGGTCTATGACCACCTTTACCATATACTTAAACGACTTTGAGAACTCTATCTCACATTGGTTGATCATCCTCTGATCCTTACAAAACTATCAAGATCCCAACAACCTTTACTCTCAAGCAATCCTAGAAGGATATTTTTGATCGAACAACTCAATAGGGATAGTCCAAGCAGACATCATGCTTCGAGGAAACCCTTTCTCTGATGACCTTTCACCAATTATCAACAGCCTCTTAAGGCTAAAAACTGCCAAGGTCACTTTCTTTCCTCAGTGTACCCAAAACCTCTAAGGTTTCCATACCAAGATGCCAAATCCAGAGGGAGACAATTTCAAACCTCATCCCTCAACCTAACTCAGTCAATCTCAACCTTATTCATAACTTCACAAGCTTTTCAAAACTCTCGTGGTTCTTTCTACACATTCAATTTAGAATGGAGTAACACAAAGTCACCTTTCTCATGACTTCCATCACTTAACTCATCTGCACTAGTGTGACATTCTGAATTTCCTATTATTTCGGGGCAATGAAATGAGAAGAATCTATCGATGTACTTCAATTTTATATCGCTCAGATCTGATCAATTTTGAGTAGACTAACCAAAAGGGAACGTTTAACGCATGACAAGGTACGTGGACCTAGGAAACTCGAAAAAGGAAATGCTGTTTTGACCATAAGGATTGTCGAGGGAACATTTAGAGCCAATAAGGCCGTCGAATAACGATTAAAGAATTCATTTCTAATGTTATACAATTAGAACGCGGGTGACGACGCATAACCAATGTATAATTTGTGAATTTTTTCTAAATCGATCAATGACGATCGAGGCCGTCGGAACTAATAATGAACCCTCGCAATTACATGAAAGTCAAAGCCATCTTATCTTGAGTAGTCCTAAGTGTGATGAAAGTCACGGAGTCGATAGGCGTAATGTCTGCAAAAGTCACCCGGTTAGTTCGAGATAACTGAAGTTACGATCGACAGACGGTCGATCATGAGATGGAAGCCCAAAATTGACAATTGGAAACGGAGAATTTCAAAATTGGAAAAAGATTTGACGTCGTCTCGCCAACGGTCATTCAAAATGAGGAAAACGAAGTTTCGGACGAAAAGTGACAAATTACCGTTTTGCTCTTCAACCTTATACCTTTTCCTTAAGAAAGTTGGAAGGGAAAAATAGTCATTCTACCCTCTCTAGAAGCTGCCAAAAATGTTAGGTGATAAGTCAATGGAAGTCAAAGCCTTGAAGACCAATAGTTGAGCCAATGCCATGTGTCAACCTTTGGTGAAGCCAAGCATTAAATGTCATTGAATTCCATATTGACAAATTGGCACCAACAATTTGATGGAGCACTCCCCCTAACCTTCTTTGGTCGTGCACTCCCTTCCTCCCCCACCATTTTCTTCAATTTTCCTCTCTATTTTCTCCCTAGCCGAACACTGCTCACTGGATAGATTCTGTGCCTCATGTTCGGTCAGCTTCAGCGGCCCTCCCGGTGGCCATTTGAGGTGATTCAACCACCAGAGGTAAGATCTATGTGTCCTTGACATGCTCTAATTGAAATTTCTTCATTTGGATAAGTATTTTTATTGGTGTGAATCCGAGACTAAAACTGGACGAAATCTGCACTAGCTGGGATAAGGCCACCGTATACCCTCTTAGAAATTCCAAATCACCTCAAAATTTTTGTGAGATCTTCATAACATTTAGTACTCATATTGGATGAGCTTTGACCATAAGTTTGGTGGTGTTAAAATAGGTTTTCATGGCTGATTGTTGATAGTTAAAAATGGACAGATTCTGACTGTGGAAGGAGCGTGAAAGAACTGAGCTGTTCGAAGCTTTTATGGTGTTATTTCTCTCCAAGATTTTCAGTGAGACTTCTAAACATCTTGTATGATGTATTGGCAAGTTGGTTTTGAGAGGGATTTGGGTTAAGAGGTGTTAAAGGGCTATTAGAGGAGATAACGTGAGGCGTTGTTCAGTCTGCCTATAATGCGCGCCGATTTTGAATTGGTCGTTCTAAGTCGTCCGATATCCAAATTGAGCTCCGTTTTCATCCACATGTCCGTAAGATCGTTAAGTTTAATACCATGAAACTTTTTTCCACAAAAAGCCAGTTGAAAAATTATAGTTTTCGTGAGACTGAGCCTGATTGTGAGGGCTCAAATTGGACTCAAATTGAGACCTTGGATGACTTGCTTTGGTAGAATGACAATTAACATGCCTAGAAGCATCAAATTAACACTATGAAGACTTGAGAATAAGGTATTGTCGGTGTTATTATGCTATTGGCGTAATGGAATTGTGAAATAATCGAGTTTCGAAGTGATTTTCCTAGGCAAGCCATGGGTGCCCTATTTTACCGTGAGCTTGCTAACCTAGATGGGTCGTTTGGATTAAAATTGCTAGCTAGCTTGAAGAGGTAAGTATCTCCTAAACTTTTACCTGAATGCTAGGACATTGCTGGATGAGTTATTGAATGATTTGAGTGATTGGTGAATTTTATGTAATGAATTGTGCGTGTTATGATGGCATTGTGATCTCAATGAGAAAGGTGTTGAGGATACCGATTGGTCTGATGACCCCGGTGGTATCGAAGGGTGGTGAAATTGAATGAAAATGAGAATGTTGATTGGTCTGATGATCTCGGTGGCATTGAGTGGCTGTAAGCCTACAGAGTACAGATTGGTCTGATGATCCCAGTGGTACGTGGACATCGTTTGGTCTGATAACCCTGGTGATGTCAAGTGGCAGGAGTGCCAGAGGAGTATGTGAGTGGATGAGAAAGTGGTGGCAGTGGTACATCGAGTGCATGTGAGTTGAGCATGATTGTTTGTACTACTTATCCATGATTGGCTAGTGGTATTTTTATTGATTGATGCCATACTTGAATCATTGAAGGCCTTGTGCCATTGCATTGATGAATGCCTGCATCTGTTAGTATGTGCAAGTGTGGTATGGGGGGACTAGTGTTCAGGTCTAGGTTTATGTTTTACTTGCTGAGATTTATATCTCACCCTAGTGGGGGATTAACTTTTTCAGGTCTTCGAAGATGGAAGTACATGCGAGATGAGGATGAGCTCTCGATGAAGTAATGGATATGAATGGTTTATGTATTTTGTGGCCTTAGGGATTGTATCTGAATTTTGAGGATTTAGGAATTGAATTTTGGGTACTTGATTGCGATATCCTCTAAGGAGAATATTATTTATAAGAAGTGTATACCCTTTGTCCTAAGTCACCTGATTGTTAATTTGTATGGAGTTGTTTGATTGCTTCTGTGACCTTGTATTTTTTTGGAGCTATGTTTAATTGGTCGAGGGATTCTGGGAGAATATTAAAGAGTAACGGCCAGATGGATGTTCATGAGCTCGTCGGGTACGGGGCGTGACATCCCTGTTTAAGTGGTATTAGAGCAAGGTCAGCTCGATCCATTATGATTGAGGTTTAGAGTGATGAGGAGTAATGACTTGAGGATAATTAGATAGTGAGACCTTTAGGATTAAGCACGGATTGCTAAATCTTAGGGACTATACGCTTGAACTTGTGAGGTATTCTAATGCTCCTAGTGCCATTTAATGGATGATTTTGAGTGATTTTATGGATAAGGCTCACAAGGAAGTAAGTAGAGACTGATGAGTCAAAAGCCTGGATTTGAAGTTTCTAGATAATAACTGATGAATGAGAGGTCAATTGGAGTATATGCTTGTGATCGTGGTTTGTCAATGACCCAACTTGGGGAATATGAGTTATAAAGAGACGACTGACATTAACAGATTCCGGCTTGAATTGCATTGTATCTTGATGGTTTAGTTATCGATTGTTATTGACAACCTTGGGTGATATGAGACGAGGTGTGTACAAGGAAGCAGAAAAGGAATATTTAGATTAAAGGTCAGTTGTGATTGAATGTATAAGGATTTGACTTGAATAGGACTATACTTGAGGAATATAGTTGAATATAGGCAATTGATCTGTGAGATGTGACGGTCATTGGTGGAACAAGAGGGTTTCTATAATAGAGGCTTGATGTGGAAATGATTGTGGTGTAACAAGTAGTGAGAACGAATATGCTGTGCATGTGTTTGTGGCATTGAAACGAAAGTTGATGAGGGTACATGCATGAGCTTATGCCTGTTGGACTTAATAAACTGTCGCTTGGTATAAGACAAGTGGATGGAATACCCATAAACTGTAATGAAGCATGGTATGAGATATGTGGAACGGGGCTTTCTTCGTAGATGTATGACCTGAGACAACCTACAAAGGCCATGGTCTGATGAGGGCGGGGAGTGATCGTCGGGACAGAGAGGTCTGGACAAGGAGCGGCTCCCGACAGGCTTCTAAGATGGCAAGAGGCAGGAATAACCAAAGTCATAACTTGAAAGGGAATGTTTAGGTATCAGGTTGGGTTCAATTGTGGTTAAGAGATGTCTGGCACCAGATTGGGTCCCAAATGAATGTTTGAAAGTATTATGGCATGTAAAATGAAGCCTATGAGTGGCGTGGTTAAAAGCTTCGTGCTTGGCAGAGGATGCCGTCTGAAAAAGATAAGTGATGTTTGTGATGGACCTGTTAGGCATATTTTATGATTGGTATCGTGTGATTGTTATGGCCGAGATCTAACTAAGAGATTAGACGACGTGTGAGGAGTTTATACCCCGTTGAACTGATTCCTATTGAGAATGAGATAGCCCGTCGTGTTTGTGACAAAGTGGTAAATGCCTCTAGGCTGAAAGTGTGAGCTATTGACTCAGTGAATTGCTATCTTGATGCTTGTTTGTTAGTTGACTAGTTGAGGCTTGCTTAATAATTGGCTATTAACTAAGAAATCGCCTTGTTGAGGTTGGCCTATCGAATAGTCATTGACTAAGGAGGATATGGAATCCTTGGGTAATGAGCAACTAGTTGAGAGTTGTTCATGAACCACTGGATGGATAATGATGAAATATAATGATATGAGCAGTTTAAGATTGCTAGACTTAGATGACTTAAGTCTTTGATTCCTGGAGGGAATCATAGTGGTTCAAGTGACATGAGAACCTAATGACGTTGAACAACCAAAGTATGATCATAGAAGAGCATTGGGCTCGAGTATGTATGATATGGGAAGATCCAAGAACTGAGATGGATCATGAGAATTGAATAAACATGAGCGACTGGAATGTAAGTACTAGCAGAGTGAATGGCTCGATTTTGTTAATTACGTGAGACCCAAGAGTTGAATGGGTCGTGAGAGCTTCAAATGGAAATAAAAAAATTTGTTGGGTAGGCAGGCTCGTGAGGAGTTGCCATGATTGTGACATTATGATTTTCTTGTCATTTTCTGACTCAGTAATGAGAATTGTATCTAGCGATGTATTTCAGTCTATCTCCCTCGAATCTGATCAATCTCTAGTTGACTAACCAAAAGGGAAGGGCTAACGCGAGACAAGGTACGTGGACCAAGGGAACTCGAATAGGAAATGACGCTTTGACCATAAGGATTGTCGATGGGACATTTATAGCTATAAAAGGCCGATCTAAGAACAATTAATGAATGCATTGCTAGCGTTATACGATTGGAGCGCGGGTGATGCCGCTTAACCAATGTATAATTTGCAAAAGTTTCCTAAATCGAACAGTGACGATTGAGGCCATCGAAACTAGTGATAGACCCTCACGATTACATGACAACCAAAGTCGCCATGAATTGATGAGCCCTAAATGTGATACGAATCAGAGGGTCGATACGCGTAACGTCTGCAAAAGCCGTCGTTAGTTCGGGATAGACTGCAATCACGTCTGATAGAGAAAACGATCAGAAACGAGTCTTGAAAATTGAAAATGGAGAATCAAGAATTCCAACGTCAGATTTAGATTGGCGATCGCCTTATCGAAGAGTATTGGAATGAGAAAAACAACGTTCCGGACGTCGGGAGTAAAATTACCATTTTGCCCCTGAAGACCTTGCCTTACTTATATAATTAGACAGGGGCATTTTGGTCTTTTAATCACCCCTAAGGCTGTCGAAAAAGAGAAAGTATTATGGCCATTAGATGAAACTTGAATGACACTTAGGACAAATGTCAATAGATTAGCTAAAGAGTGGTCATGTCCACTGTGACATTTTGATTTCCAGTCGATTTCAGACTCATTAATGAGAAGTAAATCTGGAGACGTAATTCAGTCGTATCTCGCTCCAATCTGATCAATTTGAGTAGCTGAACAAAAGGGAAAGGCTAATGTGAGACGAGGTACGTGGACCTAGGGAACTCGAATAATAAATGGCGCTTTAACAATAGGGATTATCGAGGGGATATTTAGAACCACAAAAAGACCGATCTAAGAACGATTAAGGAATGCCTTGCGAGTGTCATATGACTGGAGCGCGGGTGACGTCGCTTAACCAACGTATGATTTGTAAAATTTCCTAAATCAGACCGTGACATCGAGACCATAGGGATAAGTGATAGACCCTCGCAATTACATGACAACCAAAGTCGCCACAAATTGACGAGCCCTAAACGTGATATGAATCACGGGTCGATACGCGTAATGTCTGCAAAAGCCGCCCGTCGGTTCGGGATATGCTGGAACCATGTCTGATAGAGAAAACCATCAGAAATGAGTCTTGAAAATTGAAAATGGAGAATCAAGAATTCCAACGTAATATTCAGATTGACGATCGCTCTATTGAAGATTATTGGAATGAGAAAAACGGCTTTCCGGATGTCGGGAGTGAAATTACCATTTTGCCCCTCAAGCTTAAGCCTTGCCCATGCAAATAAGGAAGGGCATTTTGGTCTTTATCCCTCCCCCAAGGCTGCCGAAAAAGTGAAGAAATGGTGGCCATTGGATAAAGCATGAATGACATGTGGGACAAGTGTTAAGAGATGGATTGAAGAGTGGTCAAGTCCACTATTCCCTTCTTACCATTCCACTCTTTGACTTGAGCCTTGGATATAAGCTTTTTCTCTCTCTCCTCACCCCCTTGGCATGCCATAGCTCCCCCAAAACCCACAACTACAACCCCTTCTTCTTCTTTCTTCTTCCTCTTGTTCTGCCGTCGCCTAACCAGCCCCGAAGCTCTCGTTTGCCGCCGTCGACGCCATCCTTTGGCTACCACCTGCCGACGCGCCGACCACATCCTCTTAGCTCAACGTCCTACCGACCTTCTCGAACTGGAAGCAAGCCATTTGGACCAACGAGGAGCTCCGGCCAAGCGTTTTTCTGGGAGTCAACGAAAACTGATCTAATCTGAGGTAGGTGATGTTTCTAACCCCTTAGGAGGTCGAAATGTTGGAATCTTGAGGTCAAATTTTATGGAGGTCTAGGAGACATGTATATCAATCTGTGGTAAAAATTTACGAATGATTTGATGAAGTTTTGACCTCGAATGGGTCTTGTGAACCTTGGATAGAAAATTGCCGGTTACTAACCTTGAAGATCCGGCAACTTTCGACGGGATTCTGGCGATGACTTGACTTCAAACCCATGGTGAGACTCTTAGCCCCTTAGATAGACATGTTAAGTGGTAGATTAGTGAGTAAATGATGGATTTGGCTAAGATTTAGGACCTGTTGTACTCGATTTGCATAGAATCGAAAATAGCCGATTCGGTTTTGTGCAAGAACGAATCTGTTGGAGCTGAAGGCTGTTGGTTTTGAGCCTCAAATTGGTTATTTAGAAATTCTAGGATGATGAGGATTATGTTAGGGAGGTTTGTGGGTCATGGATTGAGGAATTAGACAAAGAAAATTGATGAATTGGTTGAAATTTATAGGTTGCGCGGTGAGTTCGGCCTTGGACCCCTGAAGCCAAAATTTTTGGGGGCTCAAGAAGAGAAAATTGTGATATCAAATTCAAGGTAAGGGAACCCTAAGCTTAGGATAGGAAGATTGGACTCAATTGGGTGAGTCGGGCGATAGTTTGATTGATTTGTGAGGGATTTCAAGATGATTGATAATCGTGTATGCTAGAAGAGTTTAGATGATTCAATTGTTTGATTATGCTTGTGCCCTGAGTAAATTGCCACATTTGATTGTGCATTTGAATCGCCTTGCATGCCATGGATGCATTGTTAATGCATGAGTTGCACTTGACCTTGTGTGCATGAGTTGCGGTTGTGGCATGGCGGAGGCGAGGTGAGACCTTGATGGGTACGAGATGCGGGGTGATATGGTTGATATCCTGAGGCACTGAGGCGCGGGGTAGAGGTTGTTTGACGCCCTGATGCGATCTAATCGATGGGTTGAGATGGCTACAGTCCTAATGCGATCTAATCGCGGGACAGAGATATGAAGTGCCGATATTGGCCTAGAGAATCATTGAAACCTGATGCGTTTACGTGGGTTGTTAATGACTATCTGATGCGTTTACATAGACCGAACCTGATGCGATCTAATCGCAGGCATGAGAATGAGGCAGGCAGGAAGAGATGGTTGTGGTGAAGTGGCAGGACGAGGTGTGCATGATCATCTGCTTGTGATATGATGTCATAGTTGCAAGCCTCTCATCTGTGTGTCGTTATCTTTATTTGTACGTGCCTGTGTGGTTATGAGTTTGGAATTTTGGGTAGATGACTGCCTGAGTGGACGGTCGGCCTGACCTAGGGTTAGGAGTCTTTTACTGAGATGTGTATCTCACCCCTTTACGGACCTTTATTTTTACAGATCCTAGGCCTTGACTATGTGACCTATTCGCTTTGGAGACCCTAAAGAGATGACCGTGTATTTTGATGAGTTCCCTAACGGTCAGAGGACCATATATGTAAGGAAGTGTACAGTGGTGTGGGTTGACGAGGGTAGTACAAACTGGAAGCCTCATAGGTACGAGGCGTGATTCAGGAAAGTCAAAGACGAGTCGACTAGGCTGTTGAAGCCCCATGAGGTGCACTAGGGAGTGATCCCTGATTGGTGCCACCCCGTAGGGACCAGGATCATACAGAGGGATCGGTAGCCGGTTATAGGGACGGACCGGAGAGGACCCCGACTCTAGAGTTTACCAAGGATGAGGTTATTGTGCTGGAGGCGACCGAGGAGGATCTCGCTGAGTCGTCGCACGAGGAGACCATGGAGGATACCATTGAGGTTTGCTCCGAGACGTTCTCAGAGTATGAGCCGACGAAGGATGCTGAGGACATCGAGGACTCCAGCAGCTTTTCCTAGGAGATTCTAGTTTGTGGCTTGATCTTCTATGGCGACACCGACCATGGTTATTTTGGATTTTGTTGATGGTCCATTTTGTATGCTCACCCTGTCACCCCTTTGCTTATCGGATTTAGTACTTACGTATTCGTACGAACAGTGGGCTTTAAGTATGAACAGTCGGTTATTATGTACGACAGTTTTATGCTATCCAGGTCCCACTTAAATTATGTTTTGTACGGAGGAGTTATCTCATTACCGCTTCCATATGCTTTGTACATATATATGTATTACGTCTCTCGTCTTAATTGTGGATCTTGAGACCACGAGAGATATTTGGTTTGCTTGTAGGGAGTTGCGTACTCGTGCTCGGGGCGTGAGGCGTGACATCCTACGTTTAATTTGGTATCGGAGTAAGGTCAGCTCAATCCAAAGATGGTTAAGGACTGGAGTGATAAGGAGGATTAAGTTGGGACAAGGACGAATAGCGGGACCTTAAGAGACTGGTTAAGATAAGGCTTGGGGTTCATGGTGTGTGTCACGCCCCGTGTCCGGGGCACGAGCACGCGACTCCCTGCAAGCAAACCAAATATCTCTCATGGTCCTAAGATCCACAATTAAAACGAGAGACATAATATATATATATATATATATATATATATATATGAACAAAGCATGTGGAAGCGACAATGAGATAAATCCTTCGTACAAAATATAAGTTAAGTGGGACCAGGATGGCATAACACTGTCGTACATAACATCCATTTGTTCATACCAGTACGTAACCACTAAATCCGATAAGCAATGGGGTGACGGGGTGAGCATACAAAATGGACCATCATTAAAATCTGACAGGAATAGGGTCGAGGTCGTCACCAAAGATCAAGCTACAACTAGAGTTTCCTAGGATGAGCTGCTGGAGTCATCGATGCTCTAGGCATCCTCCGTCGGCTCACACTCTGAGAACGTCTCGGAGCGAACCTCAATGGTATCCTCTATGGTCTCCTCATGCGACGGCTCAATGAGATCCTTCTCGATCGCCTCTAGGACAATGACCTCCTCCTCTTCAGTAAACTCCAGCGTCGGGGTCCTTTTCGGACCGTTCCTAGAACCGGCTACCGATCCCTCTGCCTGATCTTGATCCCTACCGGGGTGGCACCAATCAGGGATCACTCCCTAGGACTCCACATGGGGCTTCAGCGGCCTAGTCGACACATCCCAAACTTTCCTAAACCAAGCCCCGTACCGATGAGGCTTCCAGTCCGTACTACCATCGTCAACCCACACCACTGTACACTTCCTCACGTATATGGTCCCTTGACCGTCAGGGAACTCATCAAAATACATGGTCATTTCCTTAAGGTCTCCAAATCGAATAGGTCACATCGTCAAGGCCTAGGATCTATAAAAATAAGGGTCCCCAAAGAGGTGAGATACACATCTTAGTAAAAGAGTCCTAACCCTAGGTTAGGCCGACCGTCCACTCAGGCAGTCATCTACCCCAAAATTCCAATCTCATAATCACACAGGCACATGCAAATAAAGATGATGACACACAAATGACAGGCATGCAGCTATGACATGATATCACACTCAGATGATCACGCACACCTCGTCCTGCCCCTTCACCACAACCATCTCTTCCTGCCTGCTTCATTCTCATGCCCGCGATTAGATCGCATCAGGCTAATCTCATGCCCGCGATTAGATCGCATCAGGCTTTTCTCCGCCCCACGTCTCATACGCCTCAGGTCTTACCTCGTCTCCGCCATGCCACAACCATAATTCATGCATACAAGGTCAAGCACATATCGTGCATAAACATCTCATGCATAAACAGGGCATCCATGGCATGCGAAACGAGTCAATACACATACAAATATAACTAATTACTCAAGAGACATACATATGCAATTATTCGAATCATTTATACTCTCTTGGCATTCACAAAGACCAATCACACAAAGCTCCTCAAGAAATCATCTCAATCTTGTTCGACTCGCCCAATCGAGTCCAATCTTCCTATCCTAAGTTTAGGATTCCCTTACCTTAAATTTTTTATCACGAATTTCTATTCTTGAGCCCCCACAAGATTAGGCTTCAAGGGTCCAAGATCGAACTCACCGCGCAACCTAATAAAATCCAACCAATCCATAAATTTCCATGTCCAATTCCTCAATCCATGAACCACAAACCTCCATAACATAATCCTCATCATCCTAGCATGTCTAAATCACCAATGTGAGACTCAAAATCGCCAGTCCTTAACCCCAACAGATTCGGTCCTGCATAGAACCGAACCGGTCCTTTTCGGTTCTATGCAAATCGAGTACAACCGGTCCTAAATCTCTGTCCAATCCATCATTTACTCACTAACCTACCTCTTAAAATATCTATCTAAGGGTCTAAGGGTCTCACCGTGGGTTTGGAGTCGAGTCGTCACCGGAATTCCGTCAAGAGTCGCCGGATCCTCCAAGGTCAGTAACTGGTAGTTTTCTGTCCTACATTCACAAGATCCATTTGGGGTCAAAAATTCATCAAATCAAGCTCAACTTTTTACAACACATATATATACATGTATCCTAGACCTCCACAAAATTTGACCTCAAGATTCCAACATTTCGGCATCCTAAGGGGTTAGAAACATCACCTACCTCAGATTGGATCAATTTTCGTCGACTCCCGGGAAAAACTTGGCCGGAGCTCTTCGGTGGTCTACATGCCTTGCTTCCAGTTCGAGGAGGTCGGCAGGATGTGGGGTTAGGCTTAGGTGGTCGGCCAGAGTCCAGGAGGTGGCTAGAGGGCGGCATCGATGGCGGCAAACTGGAGTAGTAGGAGCTGTCGTCGTCGGCAGAACAGGTGGAAGAAGATGGAGTGGCTGTCGTGAGTTTGAGTGGAGTGTATGGCCAGTCAATGAGTGAGGAGAGAGAGTGAAAGTTTCTATATACAAGGCTCAAGTGAAGGGGTTGAATGGTAGGTGAGGAATAGTGGACTTGATCACTCTTTAATCCATCTCTTGACACTTGTCCCACATGTCAATCATACTTGATCCAATGACCACAATTCCTCCTAGTTTTCGATAGCCTCGAGGAGTGTAGGAAGACCAAAATGCCCATCCTTCATTGCATGGGCAAGGCTTAAGCTTGAGGGATAAAATGGTAATTTTACCCCCAACGTCCAGAACGTCGTTTTTCTCATTCCAATAATCTTCGATAGGGCGACGGCCAATCTGAATATAACGTTGGTATTCTTGATTCTCCATTTTAAATTTTCAAGACTCGTTTTTGATGGTTTTCTCTATTAGACATGGTTCCAGCCTATCCCGAATCGATAGGCGGCTTTTGCAGACATTACGCGTATCAACCCCGTGATTCATATCACGTTTAGGGCTTGTCAATTCGTGACGACTTTGGTTGTCATGTAATTATGAGGGTCTATCACTAGTCCTAATGGCCTCGATCGTCACTGTCCGATTTAGAAAAATTTTGCAAATCATACATTGGTTAGGCGGCATCGCCCGCGCTCCAATCGTATGACACTCGCAAGGCATTCCTTAATCGTTCTTAGATCGGCCTTTTTGTGGTTCTAAATATCCCCTCGACAATCCTTATGGTCAAAACGCCATTTCCTATCCGAATTGCCTAGGTCCACGTACCTTGTCTCGTGTTAGCCTTTCCCTTTTGGTCAGCCTACTCGAATTGATCATATTCGAGCGGGATACGACTGAAATACGTCTTTAGATTTACTTCTCATTAATGAGTCTGAAATCGACTGGGCATCATAATGTCACAATTCTTCCCCCTTACAAAAATTTCGTCTCCAAATTTACATTACACTGAATTACTCAAATAAATAGGGGTGTTGTCGCTTCATCGTCTCTTCATTCTCCCACGTGGCACTTTTAGTTCCATGGTGCTCCCATACTACCTTGACCAGTGGGACTTCTTATTCCTAAGGATTTGCTCCTTCCGGTCCTCGATCCTTATTAGCCTCTCTACATAAGACACTCGGTCGTCCACTTCTATGGTCTCATAATCCAGCATATGTATCGGGTCTGATTCATACCTTCGTAGTATCGACACATGGAATACATTATGCACTTGGGATAGATTAGGTGGCAGGGCAAGCCTGTAGGCTAAGGTTCCAATCCGCTCCAGTATCTCAAATGGGCCTACATACCTTGGGCTCAGCTTTCCCTTCTTTCCGAATCGCGATAGTCCTCTCATCGGCGACACCTTCAGGAAGACATGATCCCCCACTTGAAACTCCAAGGGCTTGCGCCGCTTATCAACATAGCTCTTCTGACGACTTTGTGCCGTCCTCAATCTATCCCTAATTATTTTTACCTCCTCCACCGATTGCTCTACCAATTCTGGGCCTGTGATACTCCTTTCTCCGACCTCATCCCAGCAAATCGGGATTCTATAGGTTCTTCCATAGAGTGCTTCAAATGATGCCATCTGGATACTCTGTTGGTAGCTGTTATTATAAGCAAACTCTAGCAAATGCAGCTGGTCTTCCCACCCGCCTTTAAAATCAATGACTCATGCTCGCAGCATATCCTCAAGCGTCTGTATCGTTCTTTCCGACTACCCGTCCGTCTGTGGATGGTAGGCTGTGCTAAACTGCAGTCGGGTTCCCATAGCTTCTTGCAAACTCCTCCAAAAATTTACCGTGAATTTGGGATCTCTATCCGTGGTGATCGTCACAGGCACTTCGTACAGCCTCACTATCTGTCTCATGTATAACTCCGCATACCTATCCATAGTTTCGCACCAGGATGAAATGTGCAGACTTGGTCAATCTGTCCACGACTACCCATATAGAGTCGTGGCCTCTTTGGCTCCTTAGGAGTCCCATCACAAAATCCATAATTATATGCTCCCACTTCCATTTCGATATCTCCAGTGGCTGTAATAGTCTTCCAGGCTTATAGTGATGAGCTTTCACTTGCTGGTATGTCAAACACTTAGCCACATACCTTACTACGTCCACCTTCATCCCGTTCCACCAATAGTGCTATCGCACTTCCAAGGTGGATGCTATAATTGCTCCTGTGAGCCTCTGACAAAATCCTTTCCCGGAGTCCTTTATCTTTTGGCACGCACAATCGTCCTCGGAACTTCAAGATTCTGTCCTTAGACACCTGAAACTTGGGTTTTCTCTTTGTCGCATCCATCTCAAGGATCTTTTGAATCTCTAGGTCCATATACTGTAGGGCCTTTATTCCTTCTTGGATTTCAGGTTCCACCCTCAACGTAGCTATCAAACTGGACAACTGATCGACTTCTAATCTGAACTTGGAGTCTCTCAAATCCTCAATCATTGACCAACCTTTCACCAGCAGACATGCGATGCTTGACTTCCGACTCAGCGCATCTGCTACTCTGTTTGCTTTTCCAGGGTGATATAGTATGTCACAATCATAATCCTTGAGCAGCTCCATCCACCTACGCTACCTCACGTTCAGCTCCTTTTGGGAAAACAAATACTTTAAGCTCTGGTGGTCTGTATAAATCTGAAATTTTTGGCCACATAGGTAATGTCTCCAAATCTTCAGAGCAAATACAATCGCCGCTAACTCCAAGTCATGAGTTGGGTAGTTCATTTCATGTGGCCTCAATTGTCTGGACGCGTAGGCTACTAGTCTTCCATGCTGCATCAGCACACAACCCAATCCTCTCAGCGAGGCATCGCTGTATATCTCGTAACCTCCTAGTCCTGATGGAATTGTCAGTATTGGCGCGGTTATCAATCTATGTTTGAGTTCTTGGAAACTCCTCTCACATTTGTCCATCCATTCAAACCTTATTTCTTTCTTTGTTAATCGCGTCAATGGGATGGCTATGGATGAGAATTTCTCCACAAAACGCCTGTAGTATCCTGCCGATCCTAAGAAACTTTTGACTTTAGTGATTATAGTGGGCCTAGTCCAATTTGTTACCGTTTCGATCTTTGCAGGATCCACTGTAATCCCTTCTCTAGACACCACATGACCAAGAAATGCTACCCTGCTCAGCCAGAACTCGCATTTACTCAGCTTCGCATAGAACAAATGCTCCTTCAGGGTCTGTAGTACAATTCTCAAGTGCTCCTCATGTTCTGCATCACTCCTTGAGTAAATCAAGATATCGTTAATAAAGACTATGACAAATCTATCTAGAAACTCCTTAAATACTTGATGCATCAGTTTCATAAAAGCAGCTGGAGTGTTGGTCAATCCAAACGGCATCACCGTAAACTCATAATGACCATACCTCATCCTAAAGGCAGTTTTGGGTATATCTTCCTTCTTGATCCTCAGTTGGCGATACCCAGTTCTCAAGTCAATCTTTGAAAATACAGCCGCTCCTTGCAACTAATCAAACAGATCATCAATCCTTGGCAGTGGGTATTTGTTCTTCACCGTTACCTGGTTCAGCTGTTGATAATCGATGCATAGACGTAAAGACCCATACTTCTTCCTTACGAATAGCACCGGTGCTCCCCATGGCAAAGCACTTGATCGGATAAATCCCTTATCTAGTAGCTCTTGCATCTGCACCTTTAACTCCTTCGGTTCTAATAGGGACATCCTGTGAGGTGCTTTCGAGATCGGTTCTATCCTAGGGGTTAACTCAATTACAAATTCTATTTCTCATTTTGGTGGTAACCCTGGCAACTCTTGGGGAAACACATCAGGAAATTCACGCACTACTGGAATACGCTCTAACTTTGGCTCTTCGGTAGTTGTGTCCATTACTTTCACTAAGTATGCCTAACACCCTTCAGACATCAACTTGGTCACTTCTAGAGATGAGACTAAGGGAATCGAGAATACTCCTCGACTTCTCACCAATTCAAAGCTAGGGCAGTCTCTCGGATAAAATCGGATTATCCTACTACCACAATCTACTACTGCCCCCTATTTGCCCAGCCAATCCATTCCTATGATTACATCAAAATCGTACATGGGCAAAACAGCTAGGTCAATACTCTCCTTACTCCCTCCAATCACAATCTCACAAACAACACAGCCCATTGAAATCAATATATTATCCTTTAACGGAGTGGCAACATGCAGAATTATATTCAACGGTTTCAATTTCATTCCCACCAAATTAACAAACTAAGTAGACACAAATGAATGCGTGGCACCAGGGTCAAACAATGCATATGCAGCTTGGTTGCACAAGTAAACCATACCTATGACCACACCTAGTGCTTCCTCTGCCTCCCTACGGGCTACTGCATGCACTATGTCCTGTACCGGTGGTCGATTCTGCTCGATCTGGGGAGTAGCAGTCGATGGTCCAGCCTGCGGTCTCTGCCTTTGAGGTCAATTTGTCAGAGCTTGACCCGGGCACGTCCTCATCTGGTGGCCTAGCTGATCACACTTAAAACAATCTCCTGTCCTTACCGAACATGGCCCATTCCCATGCCTCCTACCACAAAGGCGGCAGCTTGTCACGCCCGAACCCGGCAAGCACGCATACATCCCGCCAAGCCGTACTTTTCTTAAAAGCTCCAAGAGCCAATGGCCAACATTCCAAGCACTGAAAGGAATGCGCATGCGGAAGCAAAGCCAACTCCATCTTACAAATAACTCAACACCCGATGACTTAGGACAGATACAACAAAATTTCATTAATCAATTTATCACGGGTTCAATTCATATTCCACCAATCAGAAATACAAACCCAATATCAAGAAAAGGCAAATCCATTGTCATTGCAATTGGTCAACTATCTCTCCAAAAGCCAATCCTTGGCAAGCTCGCGCTTCTTTTGCTTAGGACTTGAAAAATGTAGCCCCCACTGGGGTGAGATATAAATCTTAGTAAGGTGGGTCCTAACCCTAGGTTAGGCCGACCATCTACTCAAGCAGTCATCTACCCCTCAATACTTCCAAACTCATAAACTCATAGGCATATTAAGTATTAATCAATAAAACAATAGCATGTAGATGGCAGGCATGTAATGATGACCTTATGTCAAACTCAGATGCACATCCACACTCGGCCTGTCACTTCACCATATCCACCCACCTCCGCCTGCCTTAATCTCTAGCCCGCGATTAATCGCATCAGGCTTGGTCCTCGTAAATGCATTAGACCGTCATCGGCAACCCGCGTAAACGCATCAGGTTCCGATAAATCTTCAGGCCAATATCCTCATCTCAGAACTCCGTCCCGCGAATAGTTCGCATCAGGACCGTGGCTATCTCAACCCCGTGATTTCATTGCATCAGGGCACCACTCAATGTCAACTCCACCTCGCGATCTCGTCGCATTAGGATATCCATCTCCCGCCCCGCGTCTCATACGCCTCAGGGGCTCGCTATGTCATGCTCATGCCATGATTTACAATTCATTTCATGGATAAAACAACAAGTGCATCTCATGCACAATTTGAACTTCATGACATGCAATACAATCATCGACAGACGACATGACATGGGATTTAAATGCAAACAATATCACACATTACTTCCTCTATCCACTTAGGACATTTCAAAGACTACCCTTTTGGAATACTCTCATAGATTGATTCAAATAAGCCTTGACTCACCCAATCGAGTTCGGCATTCCTAGCATAAGGTTAGGAATTTCCTTATCTTGATTTCGATATCACAATTTCCTCCTCTTGGGTCCTCAAAGTTTGGGCCAAATCAATCCAAGGCCAATTCACCCGTGCAACCTAATGAAATCCAACCAATTTCATCAATTCATTAACCCCAATCATCCATAACATATCCCTCAACATCTTATCATATCTTAAGTACCAATTTGGAACTCAAAAGCACCAATCTTAACTTCCAACAGAATCGGCTTGTCCCGGCATCGAACCGGTCCTACTCGGTTATGCTCAAGTCGAGGCCAACCGGTCCTAAATCCACTCAAATTCCAACCTTTAAATGTTATCCTACTCCTTAACATGTCTACCTAAGGATTTGGGAGGCTTATCGAGGGTTTAAAGTCAAATGGCCGCCGGATTCCCGTTGAAACTCGCCAGACCGTCCAAGTCAGTTTACTGACAGATTTTGTGCAAAGTTTACAAGGCCGGTTCATGGAAAAATATTTATCAAATTAAGCCCCAATTTTTACCACAAAATCCTACACGTCTTAGCTAGATCTCCACAAAATTTAAGCCCAAGATTCCAAGATTTCGACATTCAAAAGGGCTAAAAACCGAACCTACCTCAGGTTGAGTCCAAATCTGTCGGCTCTTAGGAGAATCTCTGCTCGAGACTCCTCGGTGCTCCAATCAATATGATTCTTGTTCGAGGACATCAGCAAGATGTAAAGCTTCGTCAGTGTGGTTGGTCGGTGGCCGAATGGTGGCAGAAAATGGCTGTCGATGGCACCGAACAGAGTGGTCGGTGGCGGTCGGCGATCGGCAGTTTGAAGAGGAAGGGAGGAGAGGGTTTTCGGTGGTTCTAGGGGAGAGAATGGCCGGCCAAAATGGAGTGAAGAGAGAGAGAAATTTTCTATATACTAAGGCTTGGTCCAATGGGCTTGAATGGTAGGTGGAATAGTTGGACATACCACACCCCTTTGATCTTGTGACACTTGGCCATTTGCTTTTCCAATGTGATCCAATGGTCACCATTTAATCCACTTTTTCGACAGCTAGGGAAGTGTGTATGGACCAATTTTCCCTTCTTCCTTAGTATGGGTAATGTTTTAAGCTTGAGGGGTAAAACGGTCGTTTTACCCCCGACGTTCGGAACGTCGTTTTTCTCAATCCAATTCTCTCCGATAGGGTGACGGCCAATCCAATTGTAATGTTGGAATTCTTGATTCTCCACTTTCAATTTTCAAGGCTCATTTTTGATTTCTTTGCCAGACGTGGTTCCAGCCTATCCCGAACCGACGGGCGGCTTTCGTAGACATTACGCGTATCGACCTCGTGATTCATATCACGTTTAGGGCTTGTAAATTCGTGGCAGCTTTGGTTGTCATGTAATTGTGAGGGTCTATCGCTAATTCCCTCGACAATCCTTATGGCCAAAGCGCCGTTTTCTATCCGAGTTCCCTAGGTCTATGTATCTCGTCTCGCGTTAGCCTTTCCCTTTTGGTCAGTCTACTCGAATTGATTAGATTCGAGCGGAATACGACTGAAATACATCTCTAGATATACACTTCTCATTAATAAGCCTGAAATTGACTGGAAATCAGAATGTCACAACTCTTCTCCCTTAAGGAAATTTCATCCTCGAAATTTGTAACTTTCTACCCATCCAATCCTTTAAGGTATTGGCGCCCCGTCGCATCCCCACTCTTCCAGATAATCCTTTCCATGGCTTGACGATCTTGCTTGTCCTTTTCAACCCAAACTGTCTTTCCTCTGGGACTTATCTCTTCCAGTCCTCAATCCAAAGAGCTTCTCTCTATTCTCCTTTGGTATTCATACCATTTGCCAGCAGTTCTTCTTCGAGCGTTCACCTTATCTCTTTCATTTGTCCATAACCATTATTATCAAACCCTCGCCAAAATGCACTCTTAATGTCCATATCCCCGGCGTATTACTCTTTTCAAGTTCTTTCACGCCAACGGAGATTCAAGGGCTTTATCAATTTGCATTCTATTAATCAAATCAAGTTGTGGCCCTCTTAACTCCTCAAACATTTACATGGTTACTTCCGTAGCAATCTAATCTCTACTCCATCCGAAAATTCCCTTGGATCAAAGTGGTCCTTAAGCTTTCGTCGTTATGTCCTTCCCTTCTATCGACACGTCTAGTGCTCGACTACAAGATAGACAAATTTCAACCTTTAACCCTTATTACCGATAGTATATATATGTATCTTGGCACATCTTGTGCCATCCCCACGAAACACCATAATTCTCCCTTCGAATTTCAATAAGGTCATCTCCTTAAGTTTTCCTTCAATGTTGGACTCATACCTCCGTCCATGGACCTCAAGGGTTCCTTTCATTCCTATAATCCCCCCAGTATCGATGTTTAATCATGGCACACCTCAATTTCCTTCTAGCCTTCAGGCTAGGTGTTCCCAGTAGCCATCACCTTAGTCCATTAGCGAACTTCCAACTTTAGGAGTTGAATTTCTTATTTCTTGAGTGAAGATTTGTCCCTTCATCGCCAGTTAAACCATGCTCAATTCTCAATTGTAGGCATCCGCTAAATGATTCACCCTTCCTTATTTATATGAGTATTGCTGTGAAAATACTTGGTTGATCACTTCGTTCCACATGCCTCACCTTCAATTCCTTTAAGCAATCTGTACCCTCAATCTCTTTTAGTTCACATAACTTCAAGATCCTTCCTTGCACAAGCAACGCTCCTATATCCACAGGCAATTCTATACATCTGCGTTGCCTCTTATTTAACTCCTCTCGGGAACTTGCTACCATATACTCTTGTGGTACGTGTAGCCTTGCAACGTTCTTTCATTCAAACAACATTTTTCAACTTTATCACGAGGACATTTGCACACCAATTCCAATCATGCTCTGGGCATTCCGACTCCTATAACCTTATCATTACGATGTATATGCAATACCCACTTCCGATTGTCTTGTTATGCCTTAAGTTTCATTCTGTCTAGCGTCATTGTGACCCTCATATGCGTTTCAATTTCCAACCGAGATTGTCATAAATAGCGTAGTTATTAGCTTAACTCGAGTCCCCGAAAACTCTTTTCACGCTCATTCACCCATTCGTGTCACGACTCGTCCTTAGTCTATTTCACCAATGGAGTAGCTCTTGTAGGGAATATTTCCACGGCCCGTCTATTGCAGTTCATCGATCTTAGTAAATCTCAACTTCTCGCAACTCGCATCAACTATAGTCGATTCATCACTTATTCCAATCCTTACTGGCTCCACATGAATTTCATTTCCCCTAAATATCACAACACATCAGACCCACAACTTGCGCTCTTCACATTTAGCATGCAATAGATATTTTTTTAGAGCCCATATGAAACTCTTCAAAAACCTTTCATGTTTCTCATGGCTCCTCATATGAATTCAACCATCGCCTCTTAAGACGGTAACGATCAACTCAACCATTTCTTGGGCACTTAGTTCGGCGATTATTAACTTCCTTCCGCCAATTGTCGAATCTTCCAAACTATTTCTCGCACTTCTCACTTGAGAGCTCAAACCTCGGCTCTTTGTCATCACGGGTCTCCTCTAGGACTGCACGACATTTTGTTTATTCTTGTCATTCTTCTTCTCGAGAAGCATTAGTGTTAGCCTCTGAGTTCCATACTCGCTAAGGTGACCTTATCCCCAATTCTGTTCGTTCTACTGAATATCAACATCATCCTGGAATTCAACATTGTCTACAAGATTGTCTCTCGAATTTCACTTTCCAGGAGTCTTTCAAGTTCTACATCCTCCTTCTCGGTACATACGCTCAATCATAATACTAAGACAATTTAAAGCTTTTCTTCCTTTTACAATAGGGTCTCTTACCCTAAGAAAGAAACTACACACTCCATGGCATTTTCTCACTTCAAATTCACCTTGTCCTTTCTATTTCATAGGACATCAACCTTGGAGTCTGCGCCGATGGCGATACCTTTACTCCAGGATGCAAATGCCACCATGCTTTCACATTCTCTTTCCCATAACTCAGTCACCTCCAGTGACAATATCAGTTCGTCCCTGGGTCTTCACCCGTTCACTTGTCGAATGGTCAATTCGATTACCTCAAATCACTTTGCAAGCATTCTTTAAGCCCTCTTTTCACTTACTAAATCATTCACTAGAATCACAATCAGTCGGGACTATCAAGTCCATCCACTTTTCTTTTCACCAATGACCACTTCATGGTCCAATCGTCCCTCAAGAACAATACCCTATTCTTTAGGGAATGACAACTCATGATTTCATTCTTCATGGTTCCAATTCAATCAACTGAGATCATTAACTTTAGGCAATCTAGCATGCCGATTCTTCTTCGACCTCAGTCATAACAGAAAAGATTTACTACTCACTTTCCACTATGTGTCTTACGCTCAGGTAATCAGTTATTTCCCTTAGGCACGCTCCATACTGATAATGAACATCTCTTTGCTCGTATTCCATGAGTAGGAGTTCTCTTATTCATAGGTCTTTCAATCATTCTTCTCTTCAGCTGAGTCCTGTTACCATTCCTCAAAATCATGAATAACAATCAACCATATGGTTCTCAAGTGCCAATCCACTCAGGGACTTCTCATCTTGCTCAAGAGTCTTTGACCACTTTTACCATATGCTTACGTGACCTTGAGAACTCTGTCTCATACCGGTCGATCATCTTATGATTCTTGCAAAAGTATTAGGTCCCAAACAACCCTTACTCTCAAGCAATCCCAGGACAATACTTCCCATCGAACAACTCAACATAAGTTAGCTAGGCAGATCTCATGCCTCCGAGGGAATCCTTCCTCTAGTGACCTTTCACTAATCCTCAATAGCCTCTTAGGGCTAGTACTGCCAAGGTCACTTTCCTTCTTTAGTGCACCCAAAATATCTGAGGTTTTCCCTTAAAACCCTCAATCTAGAGGGAGACAATTTCGAATCTCATCCCTCTACCTGACTCAATCAATTTCAGCCTTATACATAATCTTACAAGCTTTTCCAAGCTCTCGTGGTCCTATCCACACATTCAATTTCGAAAAGACTTACTCAGAATCACATTCTTCGTGACTTCCATCACTTTGCTCCTCAGTACTAGTTGTCTCAGCGACTTGGGTAACAATGGCAACCCCTTTTGAGCTCGCCTACCCATAGAAATTTCTCATTTCTATTCAAGGCTTTCGCGACCCACTCAACTCTTGGGTCCCACGTGGTTCACAAACTCGAGTCAATTGCTTTACTAGTTTTCGCGTTCTGATTACTCATCTTTACTCGGTTCTCATGATCCATCTTAGTTCTTGGATCTTTTCGTATCTCACATACGCAAGCCAAGTGCTACTCTAGCGACCATATCTTGGTCCTTCAGTCTTATCAGGTTCTCATGTCACTTGAACTACTATGATTCCCTCCAGGAATCCAAGACTCAAGTCATCTACTCAAGTCCATCAATCTCAGGCTGTTTATCTCAATATCTTTCACCATCAACCAACCCTCTAATGGTTCTTAAGCAATTCCTAATTAATTGCCAATTATTCAAGGATCCCAATTCATCCTTGATCTGCAATCCTCCCTCATGCCAGCCTCAACGAGGCAACTTCTCAACTGACAGCCATTACTAAGCTAGCCTCAACTAGGCAACTATCAATCAAGCAATCAAGACAGCGATTCACTGGATCAAAAGCTCATACTCTAGGCCTAAAGGCATCCACCACTCTAGCATAGTCACAACAGACTATCTCATTTCAACATGCCTCGGTTCAATGGGTGTAAACCCCTTACGTCATCTAATCTCCTAGTCATACCTTGGGCAAGCCAATCACATGAGGCTAATCATCAAACATGCCTAACGGGCCCATCACAACATCGTTTTCCTTTTTCAGAGGGCATCCACTGTCAAGCACGAAGCTTTTAACCATGCCACTTATAGGCGCTATTACACAGGTCATGCCACTTTCAATCATCCTTGATGAGAATCAATCCCGTGCCGCACATCCCTTATTCACAATTGGACTCAACCTGATACCTAAGCTTCCCCTTTCAAGTTATGACTTTGGTCATCCTGCCTCTTGCCATCTTAAAAGCCTGCCAAGAGCCGCTCCTTATCCGGACCTCTCTATCCCGGTGATCACTCCCCGCCCTCATTAGACCTGGCCATTGCAGGTTGTCCCAAGTCATACATTTACGGAGAAAGCCCCGTTCCACATGTCCCATACCATGTTTCATTACAGTTTATAGGTATCCCATCAACTCGTCCCATACTAAGCGACAATTTATTAAGTCCAACAGCGATAAGTCACTGCATGTACCCTCATCAACTCTCATTTCAAGCCATAAACATAAGCACAGCATGACCGTTCTCATCACTTGTCCTGTCAAAACCGCCTTCAGATCAATTCCTAACCATTCAAGAGTTCTAATTCCACCAATGGCCGTCATATCTCACAAATCACTTGCGTATATTCCATTATATATCTCAAGTCCAGTCAACATTTAAATTCAAATCCCTATGCATCCGATCACGACTAACTTTCAATTCAAATATTCCTTGTATTCATCTTATCTCATATCATTCAATGTTGTCAATAATAATTGATAACTAAAACCATCAAGATATCACGTAGTTTAAGCCTGAATCCACCAATACTAGCTGTCTCTTTATAACTCGTACTTCTCGAGTTGGGTCATTGGTAAATCAAGATCACAATCATACACCTCAATTGACCCTTCATTCCTAATTTATTTTCTAGCAACCTCAAATCTAGGCTCATGACTCCCCAATTTCTATTCATTTTCTTGTGAGCCTTACTCATAAATCACTCAAGATTGTCTCTTAATTAGGTACTAGGATCATTAGAATACCTCACAAGTTCAAGCCTATAATCCTCAAGATCTAGCAATCCCTGCTTATTCCTATAGGTCTCACTACCTAATTATCCTCAAGTCATCTCTCCTTATCACTCCAAACCTCAATCGCATTGGATCAAGTTGACCTTGCTCTGATACCAAATCGAACGGGGATGTCACGCCCCGAACCCGGTGAGCACGGGTACATCCCACCAAACTGTACTTTTCTTAAAAGTTCCAAGATCCAACGGCCAACATTGCAAGCATTGAAAGGCATGCGCATGCGGAAGCGAAGCCAACTCCATCTTACAAATAACTCAACACCCGATGATTTAGGACAGATACAACAAAATTTCATTAATCAATTTATCACGGGTTCAATTCATATTCCACCAATCAAAAGTACAAACCCAATATCAAGAAAAGGCAAATCCATTCTAAATGCAATTGGTCAACTATCTCTCTAAAAGTCAATCCTTGGCAAGCTCGTGCTTCCTTCACCTGAGACCTGAAAAATGTAGCCCCACTGGGGTGAGATATAAATCTCAGTAAGGTGGGTCCTAACCCTAGGTTAGGTTGACCGTCTACTCAGGCAGTCAATTACACCTCAATACTTCCAAACTCATAAACTCACAGGCGAATCAAGTATTAATCAATAAAACAATAGCATGCAGATGGCAGGCATGCAATGATGACCATATGTCAAACTCAGACGCATATGCACACTCGGCCTGTCACTTCACCATATTCACCATCCTTCGCTTGCCTCAATCTCTAGCCCGCGATTAATCGCATCAGGCTCGGTCCACGTTAACGCTCATACCGTCATCGGCAACCCGAGTAAATGAATCAGGTTCCGATAAATCTCCAGGCCAATATCCTCATCTCAAAACTCCGTCCTGCCAATAGTTGGCATCAGGACCATGGCTATCTCAATCCCACGATCTCGTCGCATTAGGGCACCACATATCATCAACTCCACCCCGCGATCTCGTCGCATCAAGGTATACATCTTCTGCCCTGCATTTCATACAACTCAGGGTCTCACTATCCCGCGAGTAATTCGCATTAGGACCAAGGCTATCTCAACCATGCGATTTCATCACATCAGGGCGCCATTCAATGTCAACTCCACCCAGCGATCTCGTCGCATCAGGGTATCCACCTCCCGCCCCGCGTCTCATACACCTTAGGGCCTCGCCATGTCATGATCATGCCATGACTTACAATTCATTTCATAGATAAAACAACAAGTGCATCTCATGCACAATTTGAACTTCATGGCATGCAAGACAATCATCGACAAATGACATGGCATGGGATTTAAATGCAAATAATGTCACACATGACTTCCTCTATCCACTTAGGACATTTCAAAGACTACCCTTTTGGAATACTCTCATAGATTGATTCAAATAAGCCTCGACTCACCCAATCGAGTCCTGCCTTCCTAGCATAAGGTCAGGAATTTCCTTACCTTGATTTCGATATCACAATTTCCTCCTCTTGGGTCCTCAAAGTTTCGGTCAAATCAATCCAAGGCCAATTCACCGCGCAACCTAATGAAATCCAACCAATTGCATCAATTCATTAACCCCAATCATCCATAACATATACCACAACATCTCATCATATCTTAAGTACCAATTTGGAACTCGAAATCACTAATCTTAGCCTCCAACAGAATCGGTTCGGCCTAGCACCGAACTGGTCCTACTTGGTTATGCTCAAGTCGGGGCCAACCAGTCCTAAATCCACTCAAATTCCAACCTTTAAATGTTATCTTACTCCTTAACATGTCTACCTAAGGATTTGGGAGGCTTATCGAGGGTTTAAAGTCAAATGGCCGCCGGATTCCCGTTGAAACTCGTCGGACCTTCCAAGTCAGTTTACCGACATATTTTATGCAAAGTTTACAAGGCCGGTTCATGGTAAAAAATTTATCAAATTAAGCCCCAATTTTTACCACAGAATCCTACATGTCTTAGCTAGATCTCCACAAAATTTGAACCCAAGATTCTAAGATTTCGACCATCAAAAGGGCTAAGAATCGAACCTACCTCAGGTTGAGTCCAAATCTGTCGACTCTTAGGAGAATCTCTATTCGGGACTCCTCGGTGCTCCAATCGACATGATTCTTGTTCAAGGACGTCGGCAAGACATAAAGCTTCATCGATGTGGTCAATCGGTGGCCAAATGGTGGCCTGAAATGGTTGTCGACGGTGCCGAACAGAGTGGTCGATGGTGGTCGGCGATCGGCAGTTTGAAGAGGAAGGGATGAGAGGGTTTTCGGTGGTTCTAGGGGAGAGAATGGCCGACAAAAATGGAGTGAAGAGAGAGAGAAATTTGCTATATACTTAGGCTTGATCAAATGGGCTTGAATGGTAGGTGGAATAGTTGGATATGACCACACCCTATTGATTTTGTGACACTTGGCCATTTGTTTTTCCAATCTGATCCAATGGTCACCAATTAATCCACTTTTTCGGCAGCTAGGGAAGTGTGTATGGACCAATTTTCCCTTCTTCCTTCGCATGGGTAATGTTTTAAGCTTGAGGGGCAAAACGGTCGTTTTACCCTCGACGTTCGGAATGTCGCTTTTCTCAATCCAATTGTAATGTTGAAATTCTTGATTCTCTACTTTCAATTTTCAAGGCTCATTTTTGATGTTTTTATTTGCCAGTCCTGGTTCCAGCCTGTCCCGAACCGGCGGGCGGCTTTTGCAGACATTACGCGTATCGACCTCGTGATTCATATCACGTTTAAGGCTCGTCAATTCGTGACGGCTTTGGTTGTCATGTAATTGTGAGGATCTATCGCTAGTTCCCTCGACAATCCTTATGGCCAAAGCACCGTTTCCTATCCGAGTTCATTGGGTCCATGTACCTCGTCTCGCGTTAGCCTTTCCCTTTTGGTCAGTCTACTCAAATTGATTAGATTCGAGCAGAATACGACTGAAATACATCTCTAGATATACACTTCTCATTAATGAGCCTGAAATTGACTGGAAATTAGAATGTCACACAGCTCCAGTTTTTGGGATTTGGGGGCTTCACGATTTTTTTCCTTACGGGAGGCACAAAATGCCTATTGCTCGCCATCGGTCTCTTGCCCATCTGGCGGTTATCTCTAAATGATGTGAATTACGATCCTGTTGCGGTGTTTCTCTCTTTCAAGTCACGTTCTATCATCTAGCCCCGTTCATAGATCTCCTTATAGGTCCTCAAATTTAGAGCGATCATCTGACTACGGAGCTCGGGCCTCTAAACGTCCCTAAATCTTCTTGCTTTCTCTTGAGGGTCTTCTACAGATCGAGGTGCATACCTCGACAGCCTCGAGAACTCGGCCTCGTAATGATCTATCGTCAGCTGGTGCTGACGTAGCTGTAGAAATTCTACCTACTTCCTTTTCCTGGCCGTCTCCGAGAAGTATTTATCATTGAACGCTGTCCTAAATTCATCCCAATTCATGGCCGTTCCCTTTGGGAAAACTCCATTCTTGGTGGCAGCCCACCAATCATTTACTGTACCCTCCAGCTGGTACACTGCTAGTAGCACCTTCTCCTCATCTGTGCACCTCAGCACCCCAAAAGCTTTTTCTAACTTCTCGATCCATCTAGGTGTTAGCTCGGGATCTTTAGTCCCATCGAACTGTGTCAGCTTCAGCTTTATGAATTGCTCCACTAGCTGGCCCATCTGTCTGGCCACGACGATTTCTTCTTAGGCATTCACAGCTTCATTGCCCTGGCCATGTTCATTCTGGCTTCCATTGACACCATTGTTGCCATTGTTGGCATTGACGGCAGCTATGGCAGCTCTTACTGCCTGGGCGATTGCAGCATCCCGGTCTTGAGTCTGCCTGTCAATAAGGCTACTGATTCTCTCCAGTGGCCTTAGTATGCCATCCATTCTTGGATCTTCTGTGACAGGCGACCACGAGCTAGAGGCTTCGCCTCTTGACCTTCCAGACCTTCTTGACGGGTTGCTCATCTTTGTCTCTTTCTACTGAACCTGGTCTATCACAAGTTCAGCGAGGAGTTAGTAATTTACTCATTCATCCAAACCCAGAGCTACTAACTACTCCTTAACAGAAACAGTTACAACATAACAGTACTCCATTCCACAAACTCCAGAAACATTTCAACCAATAGCCCATGGCCATTTCTCAGTTCCATTCACTCCAGTGATTCACTAAAACCAATCACTTTCATTCATCAAACAGGCCAAGGTCCAGAAATGACCTTCAATCCTAAGCAAGGAACTCAACTCTCTCATGCCTTACCACAACCCTGCCAAGATTGAACACCGACCATAAGTACCAGGCCACATGCTATACACCCTAGGCCTTATCTTAACTAGTCTCCTAAGGTCTCGCTATCCGTCTTTGTCCCAACTTAATCCTCCTTATCACTCCAGTCCTCAACCAACTTTGGATCGAGCTGACCTCGCTCTGATACCAAATCGGACGGGGATGTCACGCCCCGCACCGCAGGCACGAGCATGCGACTCCCTACAAGCAAACCAAATATCTCTTGTGGACCCAAGATCCACCATTAAGACTAGAGATATAATATATATATATATATATATATATATAAACAAAGCATGCAGAAGCAGCAATGAGATAAATCGTCCTTACAAAATATAAGTTAAGTGAGACTTGGATAGCATAACACTGTCGTACATGACATCCATTTGTTCATACCAGTACGTAACCACTAAATACAATAAGCAAGGGGGTGACGGGGTGAGCATACAAAATGGACCATTATCAAAATCCGATAGGAATAGGGTCAAGGTCGTCTCCAAAGATCTGCTACAACTAGAGTCTCCTAGGATGAGCTACTGGAGTCATCGGTGTCCTCGGCATCCTTTGTCGGTTCATACTCTGAGAACGTCTCGGAGTGAACCTCAATGGTATCCTCCATGGTCTCCTCATGCGACGGCTCTGCGAGATCCTCCTCGGTTGCCTCCAGGACAATGACCTCCTTCTCCTCAGTAAACTCCAGCGTCGGGGTCCTCTTCAGCTCATTCCTTGAACCGGCTACCAATCCCTCTGCCTGATCCTGGTCCCTATCAGGGTGTCACCAATTAGGGATCACTCCCTAGGGCACCTCATGGGGCTTCAACATCCCAGTCGACACATCCCCAATTTTCCTAAATCAAGCCTCGTACCGATGAGGCTTCCAATCCGTACTAACGTCGCCAACCCACACCATTGTACATTTCCTCACGTATATGGTCCCCTAATCGTCAGGGAACTCATCAAAATACATGATCATCTCCTTAGGGTCTCCAAATTGAATAGGCCACATCGTCAAGGCCTAGGATCTGTAAAAATAATAGTCACCAAAGGGGTGAGATACACATCTTAGTAAAAGAGTCCTAACCCTAGGTTAGGCCGACCGTCCAATCAGATAGTCGTCTACTCCAAAATTCCAAACTCATAATCACCCAGGCACATACAAATAAAGATGACGACACACAGATGACAGGCATGCAGCTATGACATCATATCACACTCAGATGATCATGCACACCTCATTCTGCCATTTCACTACAACCATCTCTTTCTGCCTGCCTCATTCTCATGCCTGCGATTAGATCGCATCAGGCTAATCTCATGCCCTTGATTAGATCGCATCAGGCTTTTCTCATCTCATGCCCGCGCTTAGATCGCATCGGGCTTTTCTCTACCTCGCCTTTCATATGCCTCAGGGTCTTACCTCATCTTCGCCATGCCACAACCACAATTCATGCACACAAGGTCAAGTGCATCTCGTGCATAAACATCTCATGCATAAACAACGCATCCATGGCATGCGAAACGAGTCAATACACATACAAATGTGACCAATTACTCAAGAGACATACATATGCAATTATTCGAATCATTTAGACTCTCTTGGCATTCACAAAGACCAATCACATTAAGCTCCTCAAGAAATCATCTCAATCTCGTCTGACTCGCCCAATCGAGTCTAATCTTACTATCCTAAGTTTAGGATTCCCTTACCTTGAATTTGTTATCACGAATTTCTCTTCTTGAGCCCCCATAAAGATTCGGCTTCAAGGGTTCAAGATCGAACTCACCGCGCAACCTAATAAATTCCAACCAATCCGTCAATTTCCATGTCCAATTCCTCAATCCATGAGCCACAAATAGATTCGGTCTTGTCTAAATCACCAATTCCTCAATCCATGAGCCATAACATAATCCTCATCATCCTAGCTTGTCTAAATCACCAATGTGAGGCTCAAAATTGACAGTCATTAACCCCAACAGATTCGGTCTTGCACAGAACCGAACCGATCCTTTTCGGTTCTATGCAAACCGAGTACAATCTATCCTAAATCTCCGTCTAATCCATCATTTACTCACTAACCTATCTCTTAACATGTCTATCTAAGGGTCTCACCATGGGTTTGGAGTCGAGTCGTTGCCGAAATTCCGTCAAGAGTCGCCGGATCCTCCAAGGTCAGTAACCGACAATTTTCTGACCTACATTGACAAGACCCATTTGGGGTCAAAACTTCATCAAATCAAGTTCAACTTTTTACCAGAGATAGATATACATGTCTCCTAGACCTCCACAAAATTTGAACTCAAGATTCTAACATTTCGGTCTCCTAAAGGGTCAGAAACATCACCTACCTCTAGTTGGATTAGTTTTCGTCGACTCTCAGGAAAAAGCTTGGACGAGGCTCCTCGGTGGTCTAAATGGCTTGCTTCCAGTTCGAGGAGGTCAGCAGGATGTGGGGTTAGGCTCAGGTGGTCGGCCGGAGTCCAGGAGATGGCTAGAGGGCTGCGTCGACGGGGTCGAACGGGAGCGGCAGGAGCTGTTGTCGGCGGGGGCGAACGGGAGCGACAGGAGCTGTCATTGGTGGTAGAACAGGAGGAAGAAGATGGAGTGGCTATCGTGAGTTTGAGGGGAGTGTATGGCCGGTCAATGAGTGAAGAGAGAGAGTGAAAATTACTATATACAAGGCTCAAGTCAAGGGGTTGAATGGTAGGTGAGGAATAATGGACTTGATCGCTCTTTAATCCATCTCTTGACACTTGTCCCACATGTCAATCATGCTTGATCCAATGGCCACAATTCCTCCTAGTTTTCAGTAGTCTTGGGGAGAGTAGCAATACCAAAATGCCCTTCCTTCATTGCATGGGCAAGGCTTAAGCTTGAAGGGCAAGATGGTAATTTTACCCCCGACGTCCAGAACGTCATTTTTCTCATTCCAATAATCTTCGATAGGGTGACGATCAATCCGAATATAATGTTGGAATTCTTGATTCTCCATTTTCAATTTTCAAGACTCGTTTCTAATGGTTTTCTCTACCAGACGTGGTTCCAGCCTATCCCGAACCGACGGGATAGGCTTTTGCAAACATTACGCGTATCGACTCCGTGATTTATATCACTTTTAGGGCTCGTTAATTCGTGGCGACTTTGGTTGTCATGTAATTGTGAGGGTCTATCACTAGTCCCTATGGTCTTGATCGTCACTGTTCGATTTAGGAAAATTTTGCAAATCATACGTTGGTTAGGCGGCATCACCCGCGCTCTAATCGTATGACACTCACAAGACATTCCTTAATCGTTCTTAGATCGGCCTTTTTGTGGTTCTAAATATCCCCTCGACAATCTTATGGTCAAAGCACCATTTCCTATCCAAGTTGCCTAGGTCCACGTACCTCGTCTTGCGTTAGCTTTTCCCTTTTGGTCAGCCTACTCGAATTGATCAGATTTGAATGAGATACGACTGAAAAACGTCTCCAGATTTACTTCTCATTAGTGAGTCTGAAATCGACTGGAAATCAGAATGTCAAAGTGTGTGACCTGGTACTTATGGTTGGTGTTTGATCTTGGCAAGGTTGTGGTGATGCATGAGGATTAAGTTCCTTGCTTAGAGTTGAAGGTCATTTTGGACCTTGGCCTGCTTAATTAATGAGTGTGCTCGGTTTTAGTAAATCGTTGGAGTGAACAGAACTGAGAAATGGCCAATGGCTATTTGCTGAAATGTTTCTGGAGTTTGTTGAATGGAGTACTGCTATGTTGTAACTGTTTCGGTTAAGGAGTAGTTAGTGGCTCTAGGTTTGGATGAATGAGTGAGTTACTGACTCCTTGCTGAACTTGTGATAGACGAAGTTCAGTAGGAAAAGCAAGGATGAGCAACCTATCTAGAAGGTCTGGAAGGTCAAGAGGCGGAGCCTCTAGCTTGAGGCCGCCTATCATAGAAGATCTAAGAATGGATGGCGTGCTAAGGGCACTAGAGAGAATCGATAACTTTATTGACAGGCAGACCCAAGATCGGGATGCTGCCATAGCCTAGGTAGTAGGAGCTGCCATAACTGCCGTCAACGCCAACAACGGCAACAATGGTGGCAATGAAAATCAGGACGAACATAGCCAGGGCAATGAGGCTGTGAATGCCCAAGAGGAAATCATTGTGGCCAGACAAATCAGCCAACTAGTGGAGCAGTTCATAAAGTTGAAGCCGACTCAATTCGATGGTACTGGAGATCCCGAGCTAGCACCTAGATAGATCGAGAAGCTAGAGAAAGCTTTTGGGGTGCTAAGGTACACAGATAAGGAGAATGTGTTGCTAGCAGTGTACTAGCTAGAGGGTACAGCGAATGATTGGTGGGCCGCCATCAAGGACGGAGTCTTCCTTGAAGGGACAGCCTTGAATCGAGATGCCTTTAAGACGACGTTCAATGACAAGTACTTCTCTGAGACGGCCAGGGAAAGAAAGTAGATGGAATTCCTGCAGTTGCACCAGAACTAGCTGACGATAGATCAGTACGAGACTGAGTTGTCGAGGCTGTCGAGGTATGCACATCGATTTGTAGAAGACCCTCAAGAGAAAGCAAGAAGATTTAGGGATGGTCTGAGGCCCGAGCTCCGTAGTCAGATAATCGCTCGAAATTTGAGGACCTATAAGGAGATCTACGAACGAGGCCAAATGATAGAACGAGACTTGAAAGAGAGAAACACTGCAACTGGATCGTGGTTCACATCATTTAGAGATAACTGCCAGATGGGCAAGAGGCCGATGACGGGCAATAGGCGTTTTGTGCCTCCCGTAATGAAAAATATCGTGAAGCCGCCAAATCCCACAAACTGGAGCTGTCGCCTTTGTGACAAGAGGCATGGGAATGCGCCATGCTCGGTAAGGATCGAGGCTTGTTTTAAGTGTGGTCAGCTGGGCTACCAGATGAGGACGTGCCCGAGTCAAGCTTCGACAAATCGACCTCAAGGGTAGAGATCACAGGCTGGGCCATCAACTACAACTCCCCAGATTGAGCAGAATCAACCACTGGCACAAGAAAGAGTATATGCACTAGCCGTAGAGAGGCAGAGGAAGCATCAGGTGTGGTCACAAGTATGGTTTACTTGTGCCACCAAGCTGCATACGCATTGTTTGACCCTGGTGCCACACATTCATTTGTGTCTGCACAGTTTACTGATTTAGTGGGTATGAAATTGAAACCGTTGACTATAATCTTGCATGTTGCCACTCCGTTAAAGGATGATATATTGGTTTCGTTTACTGATTTAGCTGTATTACCCATGTATGATTTTGACGTAATCATGGGAATGGATTAGTTGGGTAAGTAGGGGGTAGTAGTGGACTGTGGTAGTAAGATAATTCAATTTTATCCGAGAGGCCGCCCTAGCTTTAAATTGGTGGGAAGTCGAGAAGGAATCTCGATTCCCTTAGTCTCATCTGTGGAGGTGACTAAGTTGATGTCTGAAGGGTGTCAAGCATGCTTAATGGCAGTAATGGAGACGACTACCAAAGAGCCAAAGTTAGAGAGTATCCTGATAGTTTGTGAATTTCCTAATGTGTTTTCCCAAGAGTTGCCAAGGTTACCATCGGAACAGAAAATAGAATTTGCAATCGAGTTAGTCCCTAGGACAGAACCGATCTCGAAAGCACCTTAAAGGATGTCCTTGTCAGAACTGAAGGAATTAAAGGTGCAAATGCAAGAGCTTCTAGATAAGGGATTTATCCGACCAAGTGTTTTGCTGTGGGGAACGCTAGTAATATTCGTAAGGAAGAAGATAGGTCTTTGCATTTATGCATTGGCTATCTGCAGCTGAACAAGGTAACAGTAAAGAACAAATACCTACTGCCGAGGATTAACGATCTGTTTGATCAGTTGCAAGGAGCGATGGTATTTTCAAAGATTGACTTGAGAACTGGGTATCACCAACTGAGGATCAAGAAGGAAGACATACCTAAGACTGCTTTCAGGACGAGGTATGGTCATTATGAGTTTACGGTGATGCCGTTTGGATTGACCAACGCTCTAGCTGCTTTTATGGACCTGATGCATAGAGTATTTAAGGAATTTCTGGACAAATCCGTCATAGTCTTCATTGACTATATCTTGATTTACTCGAGGAGTGATGCAGAACATGAGGAGCACCTAAGGATTGTTCTGCAGACTTTGAGGGAACATTCGCTCTACACGAAGTTGAGTAAATGTGAGTTCTAGCTGAGGAGGGTAGCATTTCTTGGCCATGTGGTATCGGGTGAAGGGATCGCAGTGGATCCTGCGAAGATGTAGGCTATAACCAATTGGCCTAGGCCTACTACGATTACTAAAGTCAGAAGTTTCTTGGGACTGGCGAGATACTACAGGCGTTTAGTGAAAAAATTCTCATCCATAGCCATCCCATTGACGCGGTTGACGAAGAAGGAAACAAGGTTTGAATGGACAGATAAATGTGAGAGGAGTTTCCAAGAACTCAAGCATAGATTGACAACCGCGCCAGTATTGACAATTCCATTAGGACCGGGAGGTTACGAGATATACAACGATGCCTCGCTAAAAGGATTGGGCTGTGTGCTGATGCAGCATGGAAGAGTAGTAGCCTACGCGTCCAAACAGTTGAGGCCACATGAAATGAACTACCCAACTCATGGCTTGGAGTTAGCGGCGATTGTATTTGCTCTGAAGATTTGGAGACATTACCTATGTGGCGAAAAATTTCAAATTTATATCGACCACCACATCTTAAATTATTTATTTTCCCAGAAGGAGCTGAACATGAGGCAGCGTAGGTGGATGGAGCTACTCAAGGATTATGATTGTGACATACTATATCACCCTAGGAAAGCAAACGGAGTAGCAGATGCGCTGAGTCGGAAGTCAAGCATCGTATGTCTATTGGTGAAAGGTTGGTCAATGATTGAGGATTTGAGAGACTCCGAGTTCAGATTAGAAGTCGATCAGTTGTCCAGTTTGATAGCCACGTTGAGGGTGGAACCTAAGGTCTAGGAAGGAATAAAGGCCCTACAGTCTATGGACCCAGAGATTTAGAAGATCCTTGAGATGGATGCGACAAAGAGAAAACCCAAGTTTCAAGTGTCTGAGAACGGAATTCTGAAGTTCCGAGGACGATTGTGCGTACCAAAGGAAGAAGGACTCAGGGAAATGATTTTATCAGAGGCTCACAGAAGCAATTATAGCATCCACCCTAGAAGTACGAAAATGTATCAGAACTTGCGGCAGTACTATTGGTGGAACGAGATGAAGGTGGACGTAGCAAGGTATGTAGCTAAGTGTTTGACGTGCCAGCAAGTGAAAGCACAGCACTGTAGGCCTGGAGGACTATTACAGCTACTGAGGATTCCGAAATGGAAGTTGGAGCATATAACTACGGATTTTATAATGGGACTCCCAAGGAGCTAGTGAGGTCACAACTCTATATGGGTAGTCATGGACAGATTGACCAAGTTCGCACATTTCATCCCGGTGCGAAAGGACTTCCCTATGGATAGGTATGCAGAGCTGTACATGAGACAGATAGTGAGGCTGCACGGAGTGCCTATGACGATCACCTCGGATAGAGATCCCAAATTCACGGCAAATTTTGGAAGAGTCTGCAAGATGTTATGGGAACCCGACTGTAGTTTAGTACGGCGTACCATCCACAAACGGACGGACAATTGGAAAGGATGATACAGACGCTTGAGGACATGCTGCGAGCATGCGTCATAAATTTTAAAGGTGGATGGGAAGACCAGCTGCATTTGGTAGAGTTTGCTTATAATAATAACTTCTAGTAGAGTATCCAGATGGCACCATTCGAAGCACTCCATGGAAGAGCCAGCAAAACCTCGATTTGTTTGGATGAGGTTGGAGAAAGAAGTATCACAGGCCCAGAATTGGTAGAGAAATCGGTGAAAGCAGTGAAGATAATTCGAGATAGACTGAGGACGGCATAGAGTCGTCAGAAGAGCTACGCAGATAAGCGGTGCAAACTCTTGGAGTTTCAAGTGGGCGATCATGTCTTCCTCAAGGTGTCGCCAATGAGAGGGTTATCGCGTTTTGGAAGAAAGGGGAAGCTGAGCCCAAGGTATGTAGGTCCATTTGAGACACTGGAGCAGATTGGAACCTTGGCCTACAGGCTTACTTTGCCACCTAATCTATTCTAGGTGCATAATGTATTCCATGCGTCGATGCTGCGAAAGTATAAACCAGATCCGACACATGTGTTGGACTACGAAGTCATAGAAGTGGACGACCAAGTGTTTTACGTAGAGAGGACGATAAGGATCGAGGATCGAAAGGAGCAAACCCTCAGGAATAAGAAGATCCCACTGGTCAAGGTAATATGGGAGCAACATGGAACTGAAGGTGCCACGTGGGAGAATGAAGAGACGATGAGGTGACAACACCCCCATTTATTTGAGTAATTAAGTGTAATGTAAATTTCGGGGATGAAATTTTTGTAAGGGAAAAGAGTTGTGACATTGTGATTTTTAGTCGATTTTAGACTTATTAATGAGAAGTAAATCTGGAGACATTTTTCAGTCGTATCTCGCTCGAATCTGATCAATTCGAGTAGGCTGACCAAAAGGGAAAGACTAACGCGAGACGAGGTACGTGGACTTAGGGAACTCGAATAAGAAATGACGTTTTGAGCATAAGGATTGTCGAGGGGATATTTAGAACCACAAAAAGACCGATCTAATAACGATTAAGAAATGCCTTGCGAGTGTCATACGACTGGAGCGCAGATGATGCTGCTTAACCAACGTATGATTTGCAAAATTTTCCTAAATCAGATAGTGACGATCGAGATCATAGGAACTAGTGACAGATCCTCGCAATTACATGACAACCAAAGTTGCCACAAATTGACGAGCCCTAAACATGATATGAACACGGGATCGATACGCGTAATGTCTGCAAAAGCCGCCCATCGGTTCGGGATAGGCTGGAACCACGTCTGATAAAGAAACCATCAGAAACGAGTCTTGAAAATTGAAAATGGAGAATCAAGAATTCCAACGTTATATTCGGATTGACCGTTGCCCTATCGAAGATTATTGGAACGAGAAAAACGGCGTTCGGACGTCGAGAGTGAAATTACCATTTTGCCCCTCAAGCTTAAGCCTTGCCCATGCAAATAAGGAAGGGCATTTTGGTCTTTATCCCTCCCCCAAGGCTGCCGAAAAAGTGGAGAAATGGTGGCCATTGGATCAAGCATGAATGACATGTGGGACAAGTGTCAAGAGATGGATTGAAGAGTGGTCAAGTCCACTATTCCCTACCTACCATTCCACTCTTTGACTTGAGCCTTAGATATAAGCTTTTTCTCTCTCTCCTCACCCCCTTGATCGGCCAAAGCTCCCCCAAAACCCACGACCACAACCCCTTCTTCTTCTTTCTTCTTCCTCCTGTTCTGTCGTAGCCCGACTAACCCTGCCGCTCCCGTTCGTCGCCGCCGTCGCCGTCGACGCCATCTTCTAGCTACCACCTACCGACGCGCCGATCACACCCTCTTAGCTCAACGTCATGTCGATCTCATCGAATTAGAAGCAAGCCGTTTGGACCACCGAGGAGCTTCGGCCAAGCGTTTTTCCGGGAGTTGACGAAAACTGATCCAATCTAAGGTAGGTAATGTTTCTGACCCCTTAGGAGGCTAAAATGTTGGAATCTTGAGGTCAAATTTTGTGGAGGTCTAGGATACATGTATATCAATCTGTGGTGAAAATTTGAGAATTATTTGATGAAGTTTTGACCTCGAATGGGTCTTGTGAACCTTGGACAGAAAACTGCCGGTTACTGACCTTGAAGATCCAACAACTTCTGACGGGATTCCAGCAACGACTCAACCTCAAACCCATGGTGAGACTCTTAGACCCTTAGATAGATATGTTAAGAGGTAGGTTAGTGAGTAAATGATCGATTTAGTGGAGATTTAGGACTAGTTGTACTCAGTTTGCACAGAACCGAAAATAGCCGGTTCGGTTCTATGCAAGACCGAATCTGTTGGAGCTAAAGGTTGTTGGTTTTGAGCCTCAAATTGGTGATTTAGAAATGCTAGGATGATGAGGATTATGTTAGGGAGGTTTATGGTTCATGGGTTGAGGAATTGGACAAAGAAAATTGACGAATTGGTTGAAATTCCTAGGTTGCGCAGTAAGTTCGGCCTTGGACCCTTGAAGCCGAAAATTTTGGGGGCTCAAGAAGAGAAAATTGTGATATCAAATTCAAGGTAAGGGAATTCTAAACTTAGGATCGAAAGATTGGACTTAATTAGGTGAGTCGGGCGATAGTTTAATTGATTTGTGAGGGATTTCAAGATAATTGATACTCGTGTATGCTAGAAGAGTTTAGATGATTCAATTGTTTGATTATGCTTATGCCCTGAGTAAATTGCTACATTTGATTGTACATTTGAATCGTCTTGCATGCCATGGATGCATTATTAATGCATGAGTTGCACTTGACCTTGTGTGCATGAGTTGTGATTGTGGCATGGCAGAGGCGAGGTGAGACCCTGAAGCGTACGAGACGCGAGGTGATGTGGTTGATACCTTGAGACGCTGAAGTGCGGGGTAGAGGTTGTTTGGCGCCCTAATGCGATCTAATCGCGGGGTTAAGATGGCTACGGTCATGATGCGATCTAATCGCGGGATAGAGATATGAAGTGCTGATATTGGCCTGGAGAATCATTGAAACCTGATGTGTTTGCGCGGGTTGTCAATGACGGTCTGATGCGTTTACGCGGACCGAATTTGATGCGATCTAATCGTGGGCATGAGAATGAGGCAGGCAGGAAGAGATGATTGTGGTGAAGTGGCAGGACGAGGTGTGCATGATCATCTGAGTGTGATATGATGTCATAGCTGCATGCCTGTCATCTTTGTGTCGTCATCTTTATTTTTATGTGCCTGTGTGGTTATGAGTTTGAAATTTTGGGTAGATGACTGCCTGAGTGGACAATCGGCCTGACCTAGGGTTATGACTATTTTACTGAGATGTGTATCTCACCCCTTTGTGGACCTTTATTTTTACAAATCCTAGGCCTTGACTATGTGACCTATTTGCTTTGGAGACCCTAAGGAGATGGCAGTGTATTTTGATGAGTTCCGTGATGGTCAAGGGACCATATATGTGAGGAAGTGTACAATGGTGTGGGTTAACGAGAGTAGTACAAACTGGAACCCTCATAGGTATGAAGCGTAGTTTAGGAAGGTCGGAGACGAGTCGACTGGGTCGTTGAAGCCCCATGAGGTGCCCCAAGGAGTGATCCCTGATTGGTGCCACCCCATAGGGACCAGGATTAGGCAGAGGGATCGGTAGCCAGTTCTAAAAATGGACCGGAGAGGACCCCGACTCTAGAGTTTATCGAGGATGAGGTTATTGTGCTGGAGGTGACCGATGAGCATCTCGCTAAGCCGTCGCATGAGGAGACCATGAAGGACACCATTGAGGTTCGCTCCGAGACGTTCTCAGAGTATGAGCCGACAGAGGATGCTGAGGATACCGAGGACACCGGCATCTCTTCCTAGGAGATTCTAGTTTGTGGCTTGATCTTCTGTGGCGACCTCGACCATGGTTATTTTGGATTTTGTTGATGGTCCATTTTGTATGCTCACCCCGTCACCCTCCCTGCTTATCGGATTCAGTACTTACTTATTCATACGAACAATGGGCTTTAAGTATGAACAGTCGGTTATTATGTACGACAGTTTTATGCTATCTATGTCCCACTTAACTTATGTTTTGTTCGGAGGAGTTATCTCATTGCCGCTTCCACATGCTTTGTACATATATATATATATATATATATATATATATATTACGTCTCTCGTCTTAATTGTGGATCTTGGGATCACGAGAGATATTTGGTTTGCTTGTAGGGAGTCGCGTGCTCGTGCTCGGGGCGCGGGGCGTGACATTCACTTTTTCATAACTACCATTCAACCCTTTGACCTTAAGACTTGCATATAGCCCTCTTTCTCTCTCTCTCACCCCTCATTTGGCCGACCATCAACTCCCCCAAATTGAGAGTCTTCTTCTTCTTCTCTTACTTGCCAGCTCGCTGCCCTATTCCGACCAACTCACTGTTCTGGCCATAACTTTTTCGTCCGATGGTTGATTGAGGTAAAACCATCAACAATAGAAAGCTTATCGTTTTGCCGTTCTAACAAGGTATTATGGGTTCAAACCCACTAGCCGTTTGTCCTGTAGAGCCGTTTGAAGGAGCAAATGTCAGGCTGGTCAGTTTTGAATCCGAGAGCCCCCAGCTAACCTGTCCGACGGCCCCACTATCCCGGCCATATCTTCTTCGTCTGATATCGGATAGAGGTAAAACCACTGCCAAATGAAATCTTATTGTCTTATCTTTCTATAAAAATATTATAAGCTCATTTTGACTCTATAGATATTCCCGTAGCTCGATTTGAGTGGACAAAGGTCAGGCGAGGTCAGATTTTGATCGATTTTGGGGAAAAACCTGTTCTGGGGTCTTCTAGACTTCAAATTGCTCCAAATTTTTGGTGAGGTCTTCTACACTTATAGTATTAAGGTTGGACGAGCTATGGTAAAAAGTTGGGATGAATTTGATGGAGTTTAATGGGTCTTGTGATTGTTGGACAAAAACTGCCGGTTTAAGGACTTGAGAAAACCGACGACTTCCAAAGGATTTCTGGCGACGACTCGGCCCCAAATCTTCGATGAGCATCTTAGGCCCTTAGATATACATATTAGCAAGTGGGTTAGTGATTAAATGGTGGATTTGGAGTAGTTTTAGGGCTGGAAAATCTCGGTATGCATAAAATAGAAAATAGCCTGATTCGGTTATGTGCAAACCAATTCTATAGAGGCTGTTATGGGTTGGTTTTGTGTCTCAAATTCATCAATGAGACATTCTAGAATGTTGAGGATCATGTTATTAAGATTGGTTGTTCACGAATGGGTAAATTGAGCAAGAAAAATTGACGATTAGTTAGAATTTCATAGGTTGTGCAGTGAGTTTGGTCTTGGACCACTTGGACCAAATTTGAGGAGGTGCTTGAGGAGAGAATTTGTGACATTAAGCTTGAGGTAAGGGAATCCTAAACCTAAGATAAGAAGATTGGACTCGATTGGGCGAGCCAAGTAAATTTTTGGGTGATTCTTGAAGGGTTTCAATGTGATTGTCTATTGTACATCCTAGGAGGGTGTAGATGACCCAAATGTTTGATCATGCTTGTGCATTGAGTGATTTGTCGCATTTGAGTGTTGAATTTGATTGTCTTGCATGCCATAAGTGTATGATTGGTGCATGAGATTGCACATGGTCTTGTGTGTGGAAATTGATTCGAATTAATGGCATGTTTGAGGCATCATAAGACCCTGAGGCGCATGAGACGCGAGGTGATGGAATGAATACCCTGAGGCGCTGAGGCACGGGGTTGGAGTGTATAGCACCCTGATGCGTATGAGACGCGGGGTTGAGAAGGCCATAGTCCTGATGCGTTGAAACGCGGGACGGAGTTGTGATGTGTCGACACTGGCCTGGAGTAACATTGAAACCTGATATTTTTACACGGGTTGTCAATGACGATCTGATGCGTTTACGCGGACCGAGCCTGATGTGTTCTAAACAAGTGCATGAGAATGAGGCAGGTTTGAAAGGTGGAAGTGGTGGTGTGACTTGACGGTGTGTGCATGATCTTAGAGATGTGTTGTGATGCCATGTTTGCCTGTCTGACATCTACGTGACTGTTGATAATTGAATACCTCATGTGTTTGTTTGCATGAAACGCTGATGTTTATGACTGTCTGAGTAGATGGTCGACCTAACCTAAGGTTAAAACCTACCTTACTGAGATTTATATCTCACCCCATTGTGAGCAACATTTTCAGGTCCCCGACGAAGAAAATCGAGCTTGCCATGGATTGGCATTTGACGAAGTCATTAGAGGAAAATAAAGACTTCCCTTTTGTAAACTTAGGGTTGAAAAATGATACTCCTGGGGATTTAGATTTGTATCCTCTGAAGTATGATTAACTTTTATTAAATGGGTACCCTTGTGTCCTTAGTCATCATGTGTTGCTGTATTTGTAATGGAGTTGGCATCGATTTCACATGCATGCTTCATATAGAGTAGTAAGTTATTAGCCATTGGATCTTTGAGCTCATTAAAGGTAACGGTGAAGGTGGGATGCTCGCGTGCCCGCCGGGCTCGGGGTGACATCCCCGTTTGAGTGGTATTAGAGTGAGGTCAGCTCGATCCAGTCTGATGTAGACTTGGAGTGATAAAGAGCAATGAGTTGAGGACAATTAGGTAGTGAGACTTTGAGGGATAAGCATGGATTGCTGAATCTTGAGGACTATAGGCTTAAACTTGTGTAGTATTCTAATGGTCCTAGTGCCGATTTAAGGGATGATCTTGAGTTATATTATGAATAAGGCTCACAAGGAAGTGAATAGAAATTAAGGAGTCATAAGCTTGGATTTGGGGTTGCTAGAGAATAACTTATGGATGAAGTGTCAATTGAAGTGTATGATTGTGATCTTCATTTGTCAATGACCCAACTTGAGGAGTACGAGTTATAAAGAGGTGACTGATGTTAGTGAATTCAGGCTTGAATTGCGTGATATCTTGATGGTTTAGTTATCGATTGCTAATGATAGTCTTGGATGATATGGGATGAGATGCATACAAGGGAGCGGCTAAGGATTATATGGATTAAAGGCCAGACGTGATCGAATGCTTATGGATTTGATTTAGTTAGCGACTCCACTTGAGGTACATGGTTGAATATATGCAATTAATCTGTGAGATGTGACGGTCGTTGGTGGAATTAGAACTCTTCAATGGATAGGAATTGATCTGAAGGCGATTTTGATATGACAAGCAGTGAGGACAGTCATGCTGTGCTTGTGTTTGTGGCTTTGAAACAAAAGTTGACGAGGGTGCATGCATGAACTTATCGCTGTTAGACTTAATAATCACTTGGTATGGGACAAGTTGATGGGATACCTATAAACTATAATGAAACATGGTATGGGACATGTGAAACGGGGCTTTCTCCGTAGATGTATGACTTGGGATAATCTGTAACGGTCAGGTCTGATGAGGGCGGGGAGTGATCGCCGAGATAGAGAGGTCCGGATAAGGAGCGGCTCCTGGTAGGCTTCTAAGATGGCAAGAGGTAGGAATGACCCAAGTCATAACTTGAAAGGGAAATTCTAGGTGTCAGGTCTAGTCCAATTGTGGTTAAGAGATGTATAGCACAAGATTGATGCTCAAAGAAGATATTCAAAAGTGGCATGACATGTGAAATAATGCTTGTGATTGGCATAAATAAAAGCTTTGTGCTTGGCAGTGGATACCGTTTGAAAGGAAAAGTGATGTTTATGATTGGCCTGTTGGGCATGTTTTGTAATTGGCATCGTGTGATTGCCTTGGCCAAGGTCTAATTGAGAGATCGACGGCATTGGGGATTTGTTTCCTTTGAACTGATGTCTTCTGGAATTGAGATAACATGTCTAGTTTGTAATGAAGTGGCAGATGTCTTATGCTTTGAGTTTGGGCGATTGACTTATAAAAGTAACACCTTGAATATTTGCTGGATATTGGCCTAGTTGAGTTTTAGCCTAGTTGAGGCTTGCCTAGTGATGACTGTTAATTGAGAAGTTGCCTCATGGAGGCTGGTTTGATATGTGGCTGCTGCTTAAGGACGATTTGGAATCCTTAGATAATTGGCAATTGGTTGAGAGTTGCATAGGGACCACAGGATGGTTACTTGATGGTGATGAATGATGAGATGAGCAGCCTGAGACTGCTAGACTTGAATATATGACTTGAGTTTTCGATTCTTGGAGGGAATCATAGTGTTTCAAGTGACATGAGAACCTAATAAGGTTGAACCACCAAGGTATGGTCGTAGAAGAGCATTGGGGCTCGATTATACATGATATGGAAGATCCAAGAACTGATATGGATCATGAGAATTGAGTAAAGATGGGCAATTGAAGTATGAGTACCAAAAGAGAATATGGCTCGATCTGTTAACCATACAAGATCCAAGAGCATAATGGGTCGTGAGAACTTTAAATGGAAATGAGAAAATTTGTTAATTAAGCAAGCTCGAGGAGGAGCTGCCATGATTGTCTAAGTCACTATGGTGACAGATGCTAGTACTGATAAGTTAAAATGATGGAAGTCGCGAGAAAGGTGACTCTGAGTTAATCTTTTCTAAATTGAATGCGTGGAAAAGACCCCGAGAGTTTGGAAAAGCTTGTGAAACTATGTATAAGGTTGAGATTGATCGAGTCAGGTAGAGAGATGAGATTTGAAATTGTTTCCCTCTAGATTGGGGATCTTGGTAAGGAAACCTTAGAGGTTTTGGGTACACTAAGGAAAGAAAGTGACCTCGACAGTTGTAATCTTAAGAGACTGTTGATAATTGGTAGAAGGTCACCAGAGGAAGGATTTTCTCGAAGGCATGATATATGCCTAGACTACCCCTGTGGAGTTATTCAACGGAAATTATCCTTCTGAGATTGCTTGAAGGCAAAGGTTTTAGGGATCCTGATAGTTTTGTAAGGATCAAAGGATGATTGACCAATGTGAGACAGAGTTCCCAAGGTCGCCTAAATATGTTAAGAGTGGTCAAAGACCTTTGAATAAAATAAGTAAATTCTTGAATGGATTGGAAATTGAAAACCTTATGGCTGGTTGTTATTCCTGATTTTGAGGAACGGTAATGGGACTCAACAAAAGAGGAGAATGATTGAAAGACTTATGAATAAGAGACCTCCTGCTCATGGATTACGAGCAAAGAGACGTTCATTATGAATATGAAACGTGCCTACGGGAAATGGTTGATTACCTGGGCGCAAGACACAGGGTGGAAAATGGGTAGTCCGTCTTTTTTGTTATGAAAGGAGTCGAGGAAAAATCGACATGCTAGTTTGCTTGGAATTAATGATTTCCTAGGATCGGTTGATTGAATCGGAACCATGAGAAATGAAATCATGAGTCGCTGTTTCTTAAAGAATAGGGCATTGTTCTTAAAGGGCAATTAGACCATGAATTGGTCATTGATGAAAAGGAAAGTGAACGGACTTGATAGTCCTGATTGGTTGTGATTCTAGTGAATGATTTAGTAAACAAAAAGAACGTTTAAAGAATACTTGCAAAGTGAGTTGAGATAATCCAATTGAGCATTCGATAAGTGAATTGGTGGAGACCAAGGACGAACGGATATTATCACTTGAGGTGACTGAATTATGGGAAGAAGAATGCCGAGTATGGTGGCATCTACATTCTGGAGTAAAACACCGCCGTTGGCGCAGATTCCAAGATCGACGTCCTATGGAATAGGAAGGACATGGTGGATTTGAAATAAGAGAATGCCACGAAAGTATATAGCTTTCCTCACATGATAAGAGACCCTAGTGTGGAAGAACGAGAAAATCCTAACTGTCTTGATATTAAGATGGAGCGTCTAGAATGGGACAGAAGACGCAGAACTTGAATGATTCCTGAAAGTGAAATCTGAAAGACTATTTTGTAGACAATGTTGAATTCCAGGATGATGTTGACGTTCAATGGAATGAACGGAATTGGGATAACGTCGCATTAGCGAGTTATAGAACTCAGAGGCTAAAACGCAAAGGCTTCTCGAGAAAAGAGTGACAAGAATAAATCAAATGTTGTGCGGTCCTAGAGAAGACCCGTGACAACAAAGAGCCAAGGTCTGAGCTCTCAAGTGAAAAGTACGATGAATAGTTGAAAGATTCGACACTTGGTAGAAAGAAGTTGATAATAGTCGAATTAAGGGCCCAAGGAATGATTGAGTTGGTTGCTACTGTCTTGAGAGACAAGGATTGGACTTATTTAAGGAGTCATAAGAAACATGAACAGTTTTTGAGAGACAAGGATTCGACTCTAAGGAGATGCTTGTTATATGCTGAATGTGAAGAGCACGAACTATGGATCTAATAAGGTAAGATTTCTCGGTTGTGAAATTTCTGAGAAATGAAATCTCTGTAGAGCCTTGGAGGAGTGGAATGAGTGATAAATCGACTAGAGTCGATGTGGGTTGCTAGAAGTTGAAAGTTCCTGGAATTGACGAATTGTAATAGACGGACCATGGAAAGATTCCTCACAAGAGCTGTTCCATTGGTACAATGGATTAAGGATGAGATGTAACACGAACGAATGAATGAATGTGAAAAGAGTTTTGGAGGACTCGAGTTAAGTTGATGACGACGCTGTTTATGACAATTCCAGTTGGAAATTGAAACGCATATGAGGGTCGCAATGATGCAACAAGAATGAAACTTGAGGCATAGCAAGGCAACCAGAAGTGGGCATTGCATATACATCGTGATGATAAGGCCATAGGAGTTGGAATGCTTAGAGCATGATTGGAATGGGTTGCGAGTGTTCTCGCGATAAAGTTGGGGAATGTTGATTGAGCGAAAGAATGTTTCAAGGCTATACCTACCACAAGAGTATAAGGTAGCAGTTTCCCGAGGGGAATTGAATAAGAGGTAACGCTGATGCGTGAAACTGCTTGTGAATATGAGAACGTAACATGTTTAAAGAAAGATCTTGAAGTTATGTGAACTAAAAGAGGTTGAGAGTAGGGATTGCCTAAAGGGAATTGAAAGCGAAGCATGTGGAATGAAGAGATCACCCAAATGTTGTTATAGCGATATGAATATCGCTAAGGAAGGGTGAATTGTTTAGCGGATGCTTACAATTGAGAATTAAGCATTGTTTAATTGGCGATGGACGGACGGATCTTCCCTCGAGAAATAAGAGATTCAACCTCTAAACTGGAAGTTGTCAAATGACTAATTGACGGCCACCGGAAACACCTAACCTAAAGGCCAGAAGAGAATTGAGGTGTTGCCATGATCGAACATCGATACTTGAAGGGTTATAGGAATTGAGGGGAAACTTAATGAGACGACCTCATCAAAATTCGAGGGGAGGATTATGGTGTTCCTGGGGATGGCACAAAGATGTGCCAAGATACATATATATACTATCGGTGATAAGGGTTGAAATTTGAAATTTATCTATCATATAGTCGAGCATTAGACGCGTCGATAAAAGGGAATGACATGACCATGAAAGTTGAAGGACCACTTTGATCCAAGGGAATTTTTGGATGGAATCGAGAATGGATTACTACGGAAGTAATCATGTAATTGTTTAAGGAGTTTAGAGGACCATAACTTGATTTGGTTAATGGAGGGCAAATTGATAAAGCCCTTGAATCTCCGTTGGTATGAAATGAAGTTTGAAGGGGGCGATACGTCGAACGGTATGGACATTAAGGAGTGCATTCTGGCGAGGGCTTAGTAATAATGGTTATGGACAAATGAAAGAGATAATGTGAACGCTCGAGGATGAACTGCTGACAAATGTTACGAATACCAAAAGAGAATGGAGAGAATCAAATTGGATTGAGGACCGAAGGAGACAAGTCCTAGGGGAAAAATGGTTTTGGGCTGGAAAAGACAAGTAAGATCGTCAAGCCGTGAAAGGAATTATCTGAAAGAGTAAGGATGTGATGAGGCACCGATACCCCAAACGATTGGATGGTTAGAAGATTGCAAATTTCGAGGATGAAATTTCTTTAAGGAGAAGAGTTGTGACATTCTGATTTTCCCGTCATTTCCGGACTCAGTGATGAGAATTGTATCTAGCGATGTATTTCAGTCGTATCTCGCTCGAATCTGATCAATCTCGAGTTGACTGACCAAAAGGGAAGGGCTAACGCGAGACAAGGTCCGTGGACCAAGGGAACTCGAATAGGAAATGACGCTTTGACCATAAGGATTGTCGAGGGGATATTTAGAGCCATAAAAGGCTGATCTAAGAACGATTAAGGAATACATTGCTAGCGTTATACGATTGAAGCGCGGGTGATGCCGCTTAACCAATGTGTAATATAAAAGTTTCCTAAATTGAACAGTGACGATCGAGGCCATCGAAACTAGTGATAGACCCTCACGATTACATGACAACCAAAATCGCCATGAATTGACGAGCCCTAAATGTGATACGAATCACAGGGTCAATACGCGTAACGTCTGTAAAAGCCGCCCGTCAATCTGGGATAGACTGGGACCACGTCTGATAGAGAAAACGATCAGAAACGTGCCTTGAAAATTGAAAATGGAGAATCAAGAATTCCAACGTCAGATTTGGATTTGCCATTGCCTTATCGAAGAGTATTGGAATGAGAAAAACGATGTTACAAACATCGGGAGTAAAATTATCATTTTACCCCTCAAGACCTAGCCTTACTTATATAATTGAAAAAGGGTATTTTGGTCTTTTAATCACCCCAAAGGCTATCGAAAAAGAAAAAGGATTATGGCCATTGGATGAAACTTGAATGACACTTAGGACAAGTGTCAATAGATTAGCTAAAGAGTAGTTATGTCCACTTTTTCACAACTACCATTCAACCCTTTGACCTTGAGACTTGCATATAGCTCTCTCTCTCTCTCGCTCTCTCACCCCTCATTTGGCCGACATCAACTCCCCCAAACCGAGAGTTTGCTTCTTCTTCTTCTCTTACTCGCCAGCTCGCTGCCCTGTTCCGATTGACTCACTATTCTGGCCATAACTTTTTTGTCCGATGGTCGATTGAGGTAAAACCACCGGCAATAGAAAGCTTATTGTCTTACCGTTCCAAAAAGGTATTATGGGTTCAAATTCACCCAACCCTTTATCCCATAGAGCTGTTTGAAGGAGTAAAGGTCAGGCTGGTTAGCTTTGAATCTGTGAGCCCCCAGCCGACCAGTCCGACCGCCCTACTATTCCGGACATATCTTCTTCATTCGATACCAGATCGAGGTAAAACCACCTCAAATGAAATCTTATTGTCTTATCTTTCCATAGACATATTATAAGCTCAATTTGACTCTGTAGATCTTCCCGTAGCTCGATTTGAGTGGACAAAGGTCAGGCGAGGTCAAATTCTGACCAGTTTTAGGGAAAGACCTGTTCCGGGGTCTTCCGGACTTCAAATTGCTCCAAATTTTCGGTGAGGTCTTCTAAACTTATAGTGTTAAGGTTGGATGAGTTGTGGTAAAATGTTACGATGAATTTGATGGATTTTTGACCCTAAATAGGTCTTGTGATTGTTGGACAGAAATTGCCGATTTAAGGACTTGAAGAAACCGGCGACTTCCAAAGGGTTTTCGGTGACGACTTGGCCCCAAATCTTTGGTGAGCCTCTTAGATCCTTAGATATACATGTTAGCAATTAGGTTAGGGATTAAATAGTGGATTTAAAGTAGTTTTAGGGCTGGAAAACCTCAGTATGCACATAATCGAAAATAGCTCGGTTCGGTTCTGTGCAAATCGATTTTGTGGAGGCTATTATGGGTTGGTTTTGAGTCTCAAATTCATCAATGAGACATGCTAAAATTTTGAGGATCATGTTATTAAGGCTGGTGGTTCATGAATGGGTGAATTGAGCAAGAGAAATTGACGATTGGTTGGAATTTCATAGGTTGCGCGGCGGGTTTGGTCTTGGACCACTTGGACCGAATTAGAGGAGGTGCTTGAGGAGAGAATTTGTGACATTAAGCTTGAGATAAGGGAATCCTAAACCTAAGATAGGAAGATTAGACTCGATTGGACGAGTCGGGTAAATTTTTGGGTGATTCTTGAAGGGTTTCAATGTGATTGTCTATTATACAACCTAGGAGGGTGTAGATGACCCAAATGTTTGATCATGCTTGTGCATTGAGTGATTTGTCGCATTTGAGTGTTGAATTTGATTGTCTTGCATGTCATAAGTGTATGATTGGTGCATGAGATTGCACATGATCTTGTGTGTGTGAATTGATTTGAATTAATGGCATGTTTGAGGCATGATAAGACACTGAGGAGTATGAGACGCGGGGTGGTGGAATGAATACCTTGAGGCGTTGAGATGCAGGGTTGGAATGTATGGCACCCTGATGCGTATGAGACGCGGGGTTGAGAATGCCATAGTCTTGATGCATTTAAACGCGGGACGGAGTTGTGATGTGTCGACACTGGCCTGGAGTAACATTGAAACCTGATGCGTTTACGCTGATTGTTAATGACGGTCTGATGCGTTTACGCGGACCGAGTCTAATGCGTTCTAAACGTGGGCATGAGAATGAGGCAGGTGTGAAAGGTGGAAGTGGTGGTGTGACATAGCGGTGTGTGCATGATCTTAGAGATGTGTTGTGATGCCACGTTTGCCTATTTGACATCTGCATGATTGTTGATAATTGAATGCCTCATGTGTTTGTTTGCATGAAACGCTGATGTTTATGACTATCTGAGTGGACGGTCGACCTAACCTAGGGTTAGGACCTACCTTATTGAGATTTATATCTCACCCCATTGTGGGCAACAATTTCAGGTCCCCGACGAAGAAAACCGAGTTTGCCATGGATTGACATTTGACGAAGTCATTGGAGGAAAATAAAGACTTCCCTTGATCTTTATAAAAAGGGTTCCCTTGTGTCCTTAGTCATCATGCGTTGTTGTATTTGTAATGGAGTTGGCATCGCTTTCGCATGCATGCTTCATATAGAGCTGTAAGTTATTGGCCATTGGATCCTAGAGCTCATTAAAGGTAACGGTGAAGGTGGAATGCTCGCGTGCCCGTCGGGCTCGGGGTGTGACAATGATTGCCTAAGTTACTGTGGTGACAGATGCTAGTGCTGATGAATCAAATGATGGAAGTCACGAGTAATGTAACTCTGAGTTAATTCATTCACGAGAAAGGTAAATGTGTGGGAAGAATCCTGAGAGTTTTGAAAAGCTTGTGAAGCTATGAATAAGATTGAGATTGACTGAGTTTGAAGGAGATATGAGATTTGAAATTGTCTCCCTCTGGATTGGGGATCTTAGTAAGGAAACCTTAGAGGTTTTGGGTACGCTGATAGTTTTAGCCTTAAGAGGCTGTTGATAGTTGTTGAAAGGTCATCAAAGGAAAAGTTTCCTCGAAGGCATGATATCTTCATGGACTACCTCTGTTGAGTTGTTCGACGAAAAGTATTCTCCTGGGATTGCATGAGAGCAAAGGGTGTTTGGATTATGATACTTTTGTAAGGATCAGAGGATGATCGACCAGTGTGAGAAAGAATTCTCAAGGTTTAAGAGTGGACGAAGACCCTTGAATAAGATAAGTAAATCCCTGAGTGGATTGGAATTTGAAAGTCTTATGGCTTGTTGTTATTCCTGAGTTTGAGGAATGCTACTGAGACTTAGTAAAAGAAGAGAATGATCGAAAGACTTATGAATAAGAGAACTCCTGCTCATGGATTACGAGCAAAGAGATGTTCTTGGTGGAAAATGGAACGTGAATACGAGAAATGATTGATTACTTGGGCGTAAGACCCATAGTGGAAAAATGAGTAGTCCGTCTCTTCTTTATGGAAGGTGTTATGCCCTACGCCCCGGTCACGAGCACGCGACTCCCTACAAGCAAATAAAATATCCCTCGTGGCCCCAAGATCCACAAATAAGTCGAGAGACATAATATATACCAAGCACGCGGAAGCAATAATGAAATAACTCCTCCATATAAAATATAAGTGGGACCTGGGTAGCGCCAATACTGTCATACATAAATCCAAATGTTCATACATGTACACAGCTACTAAATCTGCTAACACGAGGGGCGACGGGATAAGTACACAAAAAAGATCCATCATCAACATCCAAAAGAAATGGGGTCAGGGTCGCCACCAAAGGATTAGCTGATAAGCTGGGAGCTCCTAAGACGAGCTGCTGGAGTCCTCGGTGTCCTCTACGTCCTCCGTGGGCTCGTACTCCGAAAAGGTCTCAGAGCGAACCTCTATAGTATCCTCAGCTATCTCCTCAGCACATGGCTCCATGAGATCCTCCTCGGTTGCCTCGACCACGATGACCTCCTCCTCCGTGTTCTTTATGGTCGGGATCCTCTCTGGTCCATTCCTAGAACTGGCAACAGACCCCTCGGCCTGGTCTAAGTCTCGAGTAGGGTGGCACCAACTAGGGACAACTCCCTGGGGCACCTCATTGGGCTTCAGCGGCCCAGTAGACACATCCCCGACCTTCCTAAATCAGGCCTCATACCGATGAGGCTTCCAGCTCGAACTAACCTTGTCTACCCAAATCATAGTACACTTCCTTACATAAATAGTTCCCTGCCCATCAGGGAACTCATCAAAATAGGTGGACATCTCCTTCGGGTCTCCAAAACGAATGGGCCACATCGTTAAGGCCTAGGATTTGAAAAAATAAGGGTCCCCAATGGGGTGAGATTCACATCTAAGTAAGGTAGGTCTTAACCTTAGGTTAGGCCGGCCGTTCACTCAGGCAGTCACATACCTCAATCATTCAGACTCATAGACATATAAGACAAAACAAATTTAGATAACCACACACAGATGATAGGCATGCAATTATGACATCATATCACATTCGAATGATCATGCACGACTCGTCCTGCACAACCATCTTCTCCTGCCTGCCTCATTCTCATGCTCGCGATTAGATCGCATCATGCTCGGTCCGCATAAACGCATTAGACCGTCATCGACAACCCGCGTAAACGTATCAAGTTTCAATGATACTCCAGGCCAGTGTTGACACCTCATATCTCCATCCCGCGTAAACGCATTAGGACCGTGGCCATCTCAACCCCGTGTCTCGTACGCATCAGGACGCCACACAACTCCAACCCCACGCCTTAGCACCTCAGGGTATCAACCACATCACCCCACGTTTCATACGCCTCAAGGTCTCGCCTCGTCTCCGCCATGCCACAATCACAAATTATGCACACAAGGCCAAGTGCAACTCATGCATAAACAATGCATCCATGGCATGCAAGACAATTCAATACACAATCGAACGTGACCAATTACTCAATAGACAAACATGAGCAAATGTTAGGATCACCTATACTCTCTTAGCATACAGAAGGACCAATCACATTCAACTTCTCAAGAAACAATCCCAATTGCACCCGACTCGCCCAATTGAGTCCAGTCTTCCTATCATAAGGTTAGGAATTACCTTACCTCGAGTTTAATGCCACGAAAATCCTCTTTTCAAGCCCTCAATAGTTCGGCCTCAAAGGTCCAAGAGCGAACCCACCGTGCAACCTAGGAATTTCCAATCAATTGTCAATTTTCCTTGTCCAATTCACCAATCCGTAAACCACAAACCTCTATAACACAATCCTCACTATCCTAGCATGTCTCAATCATCAATTTGACACTCAAAACCAACAACCACAGCCTCCACAGAACTGGTCTTGCATAGAATCGAATCGACTATTTTTGGTTCTATGCCAACCGAGCATGTCCAGCTCTTAATCCACTCTAAACTCACCATTTAATCACTAACCTACTTGCTAACATGTCTATCAAAGGGTTCATGAGGCTCACCGAAAATTTGAAGTTGAGTCGTCGCCGGAATCCCTTCAAAAGTTGCCAGCTCCTTCAAAACTGCAACCGGCAGTTTCTGTCCAATGTTCACAAGACCTATTTAGGGTCAAAACTCCATCAAATTGAGCTCAACTTTTTAGCACAGATCACTAAACAAGTTTCCTAGATCTCCACAAAATTTTGTTGTAAAACTCTAACATTTCGAGGTCCTAAAGGATCAGAAACTTTACCTACCTCAGATTGTGCCGATTTCCGTCGGCTTTCGGGAGAATGGTTGGTCGGAGCTCCTCGGTGGCTCAATCGATAAGTTTCCACTTCGAGGGGGTCGGCAAGAGGTAGGGCTAGGCGTGGGTGGTCAGCCGAAGTCGAGGTGATGGCTGGAGGGGCTCGTCGACGGCAACGAACGGCGTGGAAAAAGCTGATTGTCAGCGGCGGTAGAGAGAAGGAAGAAGAAGATGAGGTCTCGGTGGTTTTAGGGGTGTATGGCCGGCCAAAGAGAGAGAAAAGAGACTATATTCAACTCTCAAAGTCAAAGGGAAGAATGGTAGGTGGTTAATAGTGGACAAGACCACTCTTTAGCCCATCCTAGTGTCATTCAAAGGTGATCCAATGGCCACAATTTCTTCACTTTTTCTATAGCCTTGGGGTAGTTGAAAGACCAAAATGTCCTTCTTCATTTGCTTAGGCAAGGCTAAAGTTTTGAGGGGCAAAATGATAATTTTACTCCCGACGTTCGTAACGTCATTTTTCTCATTCCAATATTCTTCGATAAGGTGACGGTCAATCCCTACATGACGTTGGAATTCTTGATTCTCCAATTCAATTTTTAAGACTCGTTTCTGATTATTTTCTCTATCAGACATGGTTTCAGCCTATCTCGAACCGACGGACGGCTTTTGCAGACATTACGCGTATCGACCCTATGATTCTGATCACATTTAGGGCTCGTCAATTCGTGGCGACTTTGGCTGCCGTGTAATTATGATGGTCTATCACTAGTTCCTATGGTCTCGATCGTACTGTTCGATTTAGGAAAATTTTGCAAATCATATGTTGGTTAAGCGACATCACCCGCGCTCCAATCGTATAACACTAGCAATGCATCCCTTAATCGTCCTTAGATCGGCCTTTTACGGTTCTCAATGTCCCCTCAACAATCCTTATGGTCAAAGCGCCATTTCCTATTTGAATTTCCTAGGTTCACGAATCTCGTCTCGCGTTAGCCTTTCCTTTTTGGCCAGTTTACTCAAATTGATCAAATTGGAGCGAGATACGACTGAAATACGTTACTAGATATACTTCTCATTAATGAGTCTGAAATTGACTGAAAATCAGAATGTCACGGAAGGAGTCAAGAAAAAAAAAACGGCATGCTAGTTTGCCTGGATTTAATGATTCCCTAAGATTGATTGATTGAACTAGAACCATTAGAAATGGAATCATGAGTTGTTATCCCCTAAAGAATAGGGCATTTTCCATAAGGATGATTTTACCATGAGATGGTCATTGAGGAAAGGGAAAGGGAATGGACTTGATAGTCCTGAATGTTCATAATTCTAGTGAATGACTGAGTAAGCGAAAAGAGCGGTTAGAGAGTAATTGTAAAGTGAGTTGAGGTGGTCGAATTGAGTATTCGATATGTGAATTGGCGGAGACCAAAGACGAAAGAATCTTGTCAATTGAGGTGACTGAGTCATTTGAAGTAAAATGACAAGTATGGTAGCATCTGAATCTTGGATTAAAAATACTTCTGTTGACATAGACTCCAAGATTGACGTCCCATGGAATGGAAAAGACAAGGTGGATTCAAAGTGAGAGAATGTCACTAAAGAGTACAGTTTCCTTCACAAGGTAATTGATCCTAGTATGGAAGAAAGAGGAAATTCTAATTGTCTTGGTATTAAAACTGAGTGTCTGGATGGAGAAAGAAGACGCAGAAGTTGAATGATTTCTGAAAGTGAAATCCGAGAGACTGTCTTGTAGACAATGCTGAATTCTAGGATAATGTTGATGTTCAGTTGAATGGATTAGATAAGGTCGCATTAGCGAGTTGTGGAACTTAGAGGCTAAAACACTAATGCTTATTGAGGAAAGAGTGACAAAAATGAACAAAATGTCGTGTGGTCCTAGAGAAGACTCGTGACGAAGAGAGCCAAGGTCTATGCGCTCAAGTGAGAAGTATGATGAACAGTTTGAAAGATTCGACATCTGATAGCAAGAAGCTAATAATAATCGAATTAAGTGTCCGAGGAATAATTGGGTTGGCGGTTACCGTCTTGAGAGATGATGATGAGACTCATTCAGGGAGTTATGAGAAACATGAGTAACTTTCATGAGTATCCGATAGACTCTAAAGAGATGCTCATTGTATACAAATTGTGAAGAGCACGAGCTACGAGCCTGATGAGGTAAGATTCATCAGTCATGAAATTTATGAGAAATGAAATCCCTGTGGAGCCTTTGAGGACGGGAATGAGTGATGAATCGATTAGGGTCAGTGTGAGTTATTGAAACTCGAAGTTTTATGGGATTGATGGATTTGTTATGAACGGATTATGGGAGGATTCCCCACGAGAGTTGCCCCTTGATGAAATGGACTTATGACGAAATGTAACCCGAGTGGGTGAATGAACAAAATAAGTCTTTGAGGACTTGAGTCAAGTTGACGACTACGCCGATAATGGCGTTCCTATTTGGAATCAAAAGAGTCAAAAGAATCATAATGACGTGGCTTAAGAAGGGAATTTGAGGCTTTGCATGGCAAACTGATATGAACTGCGCGAATTCGCCGTGACAATGATGCCACATGAGTTGGAATACTTAGAGCATGATTGAAATTGGTTTAAGAATGCCCTCGCGACAAAGTTTGAAAAACCTTGTTTGGATGGAAGAAGATTTTGAGTCTTTAAACTACCATAAGAAAATAAGGTAGTAGGTTCTTGAGGGAAGTTGAAGAAGAGGCAACGCAGATGTATGAAATTGACGATGGGTATGAGAGCGTCGCTTGTATAAAGAAAGATCTCAAAGTTATGTGAATTATAAGAGGTTGAGAGTTGAGCATTGTGTAATTGGTGATGGAGGGACAGATCTTCCCTAGAGAAATAAGAGATTCAATTTCTAAATTGAAATTTTGCTGATTGACTAGGTTGATGACTACTGGAAGAATTAGGTTAGAAAGTCAGAAATGAATTAAGGGGTTGCGAGAAGTGGACCCTAAGATCCAAAGGATTATGAGAGTGAACATAGCAGGAAAGAAACCCAGACTTCCAATGCTTGGGGAAGAAATTATGGAAGTTAAGAATAGAAACCTTGACGTTCCATGGACGAGCGATGAGTCTAATATTGAAAGGGGAATGTGAAGAGATGGCCTCCTCGAAAATTCAAAGGAAAAATTATGGTGTCCATTGGGATGGCACAAGGATGTGCCAAGATCTTTTCTTTAGTACTATCGATGATATGGACAGAGAATTGGATTAGTCTATTATGTGGTCGAACAGTAAACATGCCGATAAGGGAGAGACAAGAGCACAAAAGTTGATGGATCATTTGATCCAATGGAATTTTCGAAGGGAGTCGAGAACGGATTACTACAGAAGTGGCCATGAATTTGCTTATGGAGTCGAGGCTATAACTCGATTGGGATAAAGAAGGACAATTTGATAAAGCCTATGAATCTCTGATGGTACAAAAGAACATATGAATGGAGTGATACACTAGATGGTATGGGCACTAAAAAGTACTTTCTGGCGAGGATTTAGTAATAATGATGATAGGTAAATGGAATAGACGATATGAATGTGTGAGGATAAACTGCTAACAAATGCATGAATGTCGAAAGAGAATAGAAAGAAGTAGATTCAGATTGAGGATGAAGGGAAACAAGTCTTGGAGGAGGGCAAATTTTGTTAGAAAGGACAAATGGGAGTGTTAAGTAATGGGAGGAACCATTTTGAAAATTGAGGATGCGGTGAGGCGTCAGTACCTCGTGGAAGTGGATAATCGAGCAATTGCAAATTTCGAGGAAGAAATTTCTATAAAGGGGGAAGAATTATGACATTCTGAATTTTCTGTTATTTCGAGACTATGGAATGAGAAGAATCTATCGATGTAATTCAGTTTTATTTAGGTCGGATCTGATCAATCCTGAGTAGACTAACCAAAAGAGAGGCTAGCGCATGACAAGGTACGTGGACCTAAGAAACTCGAAAAAGGAAATGACGCTTTGACCATAAGGATTGTCGAGGGAATATTTAGAACCAATAAGGTCAATCGAATAACGATTAAGGAATTCATTGCTAGCGTTATATAATTAGAACGCGGGTGATGCCGCATAACCAAGTATAATTTGCGAAGTTTTTCTAAATCAATCAATGACGATCGAGGCCGTCGAAGCTAGTAATGAACCCTCACAATTACATGACAATCAAAGTCGTCTTATCCTGAGTAGTCTTAAGTGTGACAAGAGTCACGGAGTCGATACGTGTAACGTCTGTAAAAATCGTCCGTTAGTTCGAGATAAAATGAAGTTACGATCGACGGACGGTCGATCACGAGATGGAAGACCAAAATTGACAATTGGAAATGAAGAATTTCAAAATTGGAAAAAGATTTGACATCGTCTCGCCAAAGGTCAATCAAAATGAGGAAAACGAAGTTTCAGAAGAAAAATGACAAATTACCGTTTTGCCCCTCAACCTTATGCCTTTGCCTTAAGAAAGTTGGAAGAGCAAAATAGTCATTCTACCCTCCCTAGAAGCTGCCAAAAGTGTTGGTTGAAAAGCCAATGGAAGTCAAAGCCTTGAAGACCAATAATTGAGCCAAATGCCATGTGTCAACCTTTGGTGAAGCCAAGCATTAAATATCATTAAATTTCATCTTGACAAATTGCACCAGTAATTTGATGGAGCACTCCCGCTAACCTTCTTTGGTCGTGCACTCCCTTCCTCCCTTACCATTTCCTTCAATTTTCCTCTCTATTTCCTCCCTAGCCGAACACTCCTCGCCAGACAGATTCTGTGCCTCCCGTTCGGTCATCTCGATCGGCCCTTCTCGGCAGCCATTTGAGGTGCTTCGACCACCAGAGGTAAGATCTATGTGTCCTTGAAAAGCTCTAATTGGAATTTCTTCATTTGGATAAGTATTTTTATCGGCGTGAGTGTGAGACTAAAACTGGACGAAATCTATGTGAGCTGGGATAAGACCACCGTACCCTCTTAGAAATTCCAAATGACCCCAAAATTTTTGCGACACATTCATAACATTTAGTACACATGTTGGATGAGCTTTGGTCACAAGTTTGGTAGTGTTAATGTAGGTTTTCATGGCCGATTGTGGATGGTTAAAAATGGATAGATTCTGACCGTGGAAGGAGTGTGGAAGAACTGAGCTGTTCGAACCTTTTATGGAGTTATTTCTCTCCAAGATTTTCGGGGAGGCTTCTAAACTTCTTGTATGATGTATTGGCAAGTTGGTTTTGAGAGGAATTTGGGTTAAGAGGTAATTAAAGGGCTGTTAGAGGAGATACTGTGAGGCGCCATTCAGTCTGCCCACAACACGCGCCGATTTTGAATTGAGTCGTTCTAAGTCATTCGGTATTCAGATTGACCTCCATTTTCACCCATATGTCCGTAAGATCTTGCAAGTCAAGCACAATTCATATACTCATGGCATGCAAGATAGTCAAATCGACATTCAGACATGGTAGACAATTCTGGCACAAGCATTTGCACACATTCAAGCCTTCTATACCATTCTAGGACACATAGAGAATAATCTCATTGAAGTCACTCAAAATCAATCATAATCTCACTCGACTCACCCAATTGAGTCCAATTTTCCTATCATAGGTTTAAGGTTCCTTTACCTCAATCTTGATATCACAAATTCCCTCCTCAAGTACCTCCTTAAATTCGGTCCAAGTGGTCCAAGACCAAGTCCACCGCGCAACCTATGAAATTCCAACCAATCGTCAACTTCTCTTGCCCAATTCACCCATCCATTAACCACCAACCTTAATGACATGACCCTCAACATTGTAGCATGTCTCAATAATGAATTTGAGACTCAAATCCAACCCATAACAGCTTCTACAGAACCGATTTGCACAGAACCGAACCGGGCTATTTTCGGTTCTATATATATCGAGATTATTTAGCCCTTAAACTACCTCAGATTCACCATTTATTCACTAATCTACTTGCTAACATGTAAATCTAAGGGTTTGGGAAGCTCATCAAAGATTTGGGCCGAGTCGTTTCGGAAACACCTTGAATATCACCGGTTTCCCTTAGTCCTCCAACCGGCAGCTTCTGTCCATCAAAGGCGACACCATTTCATCATCAAACCTCCATCAAATTCGGCCCAAATTTTTACCACAACTCAGTATATGAGTCTCCTAGATCTCCACAAAATTTGGCCGAAAGATTCAAACGTTAAGAGGTCTTACGGAGTCCTAACAACAGCTTACCTCCAGCTGCGAAGCTTTTCGTCAATTTCTGGGAGAATGGCTGGCCGAAGCTCTTCGGTGGGTCAAACGACTCGCTTCCACTTCGAGCAAGGTGTGTCTGCTAGAGATCGTCGGAGAAGGTTGTCGGCGGCAGCGAACTGACGGAGCAAAATCATTCGGGCAAGCAGCAGAAAGAGAGGAAGAAAAAGATGAAGCTCTCGGTGGTAATGGGGGTGAATGGCCGGCCAAGAGGGAGAGAGAGAGGCTATATTCAACTTCAAAAGTCAATGAGTTGAATTGTAGTTGGGGAAAAGTGGACATGACCACTCATTGCCTAATCTATTGACACATGTCCCAAGTGTCATTCAAGCAAATCCAATGGCCAAGATTCATCCAACTTTTCGATAGCCTTGGCATGTATAAAAGACCAAAATGCCTTCGTCCAATTATATAAATAAGATTAGGTCTTGAGGGGCAAAATGGTTATTTTACCCCCGACGTCCGGAACGTCATTTTTCTCATTCCAATATTCTTTGGTAAGGCAACGGCCAATCCAAAAATGACGTTGGAATTATTGATTCTCTATTTTCAATTTTCAAGACTCGTTTTTGATCATTTTCTCTCTCAAACGTTGTTCCAGCCTATCCCGAACCGACGAACAGCTTTTGTAGATGTTATGCGTATCGACCCTGTGATTCATATCACATTTAGGGCTCGTCAATTCATGGCGGCTTTAGTTGTCATGTAATTGTGAGGGTCTATCACTAGTTCCAATGGTCTCGATCGTCACTGTCCGATTTAGGAAAATTTTACAAATTATACATTGGTTCAGCGGTATCACCCGTGCTCCAATCATATAAGGCTAGCAATATATTCCTTAATCGTTCTTAGATCGGTCCTTTGCGGTCATAAATGTCCCTTCGACAATCCTTATGGTCAAAGCGTCATTTCCTATTCAAATTTCCTAGGTCCACGTAACTTGTCTCGCGTTAGCCTTTCCCTTTTGGTTAGTCAGCTCAAATTGATCAAATTTGAGCGAGATATGACTGAAACACATCGCTAAATACACTTCTCATTAATGAGTCTGAAAATTACTGGGAAATCAGAATGTCACAACTCTTCCCCCTTACAAAAATTTCGTCCTCGAAATTTACATCAAACTTATTTACTCAAATAAATGAGGCTGTTGTCGCCTCATCGTCTCTTCTTTTTCCTACGTAGCGTCTTCGGTTCCACGGTGCTCCCACACAACCTTGACCAATGGAATCGTCTTATTCCTTAGAGTTTGCTCCTTCCGATCTTCAATCCTGATCGGCTTCTCCACGTAGGATACCTGGTCGTCTACTTCTATGACCTCATAGTCTAGTACATGTGTCGGGTCTGGTCTGTATTTCCGCAGCATTGACACGTGGAAGACATTTTGTACCTGGGATAGATTAGGCGGCAAGGCAAGCCTGAAGACTAGGATCCCAATTCGTTCCAAAATTTCAGATGAACCCACGTACCTTGGGCTCAATTTTCCCCTCTTTCCAGATCGCGATAATCCCCTTATCGACGACACCTTGAGGAAGACATGATCGCCTACTTGAAACTCCAAAGGCTTACGCCGCTTATTCGCATAACTCTTCTTACGACTCTATGCCGTCCTCAGTCTATCCCGAATTATTTTTACTGCTTCCATAGATTGCTCTACCAACTCTAGGTCTGTGATACTTCTTTCTCTGACCTCATCCCAGCAAATTGGGGTTCTGCAAGCCCTTCCATAAAATGCTTGAAATGGTGCCATTTGGATGCATTGCTGGTAGCTATTATTATACGCAGATTCCACCAAATGCAGCTGATCTTCCCATCCACCTTTAAAATCTATGGCGCACGCTTTCAACATGTCCTCAAAGTCTGAATTGTTCTCTCCGACTGTCCCTCCGTTTGTGGATGGTACGCTGTGCTAAACTGCAGCCGGGTTCCCATAGCATCTCGGAGGCTTTTCCAAAAGTTCGCTGTGAACTTGGGATCTCTATATGAGGTAATTGTTAAAGGCACTCCATATAACCTCACTATCTGTCTCATGTACAACTTAGCGTATCTATCCATTGCGAAATCCTTTCGCACAGGAATGAAGTGGGCAGACTTGGTCAATTTGTCCACGACTACCCATGTAGATTCGTGACCTCTCTGGCTCCTTGGGAGTCCCATCACAAAATCTATAGTTATATGCTCCCGCTTCCATTCCTGTATTTCCAGTGGCTGTAATAATCCTCTAGGCTTAAAGTGTTGTGCTTTCACTTGCTGGCATGTCAAGCATTTTGCCACATACATCGCTACATCCACCTTCATCCTGTTCCACCAGTAGTGCTGGCGTAGGTTTTGATATATTCGTACTTCTCGGGTGGATGCTATAATTGCTCCTGTGAGCCTTCGATAAAATCCTTGCCCTGAGTCCTTCATCCTTTGGCACGCATAGACGTCATCGGAACTTCAAGTTTCCGTCCTTAAACACCTGGAACTCCGGCTTTCTCTTTGTCGTGTCCATCTCCAGAATTTTCTGAATTTATGGGTCCGTAGACTGTAAGGTCTTTATTCCTTCCTAGACCTCAAGTTCTACCCTCAATGTAGTTATCAAATTGGACAACTGGCAGACTTCCAGTCTGAACTCAGAATCTCTCAAATCCTCGATCATCGACCAACCTTTTACTAACAGACAGACGATGCTCGACTTCCGACTCAGCGCATTTGTGACTCTGTTTGCCTTCCCAGGGTGATACAATATATCACAATCATAATCCTTGAGCAGCTCCATCCACCGACGCTACCTGATATTCAGCTCTTTCTAGGAGAACAGATACTTTAAGCTCTGGTGGTCGGTATAAATCTGGAACTTCTCGCCGCACAGATAATGTCTCTAGATCTTCAAAGCAAAAATGATCGCTGCTAACTCCATATCATGCGTTGGGTAGTTCATTTCATGTGGTCTCAGTTGTCGGGACGCGTAGGCCACTACTCTTCCATGCTACATTAGCATGCAGTCCAGTCCTTTCAGCGAGGCATCACTATATATCTCATAGCCCCTTGGTCCTGATGGAATCGTCAATACCGGTGCAGTCGTCAATCGATGTTTGAGTTCTTGGAAACTTTTTTTTCACTTTTATGTCCATTCAAACCTTATTTCTTTCTTTGTCAATCTCGTCAATGGGATGGCTATGGATGAAAACTTCTCCACAAAATGCATGTTATACCCTGCCAATCCCAAGAAACTTCTAACTTCAGTGACCATAGTAGGCCTAGGCCAATTCGTTACCGTTTCGATCTTCGCAGGATCCACTGCGATTCCTTCTCCAGATACCACATGACCAAGAAACGCTACCTTATTCAGCCAGAACTCGCATTTGCTCAACTTAGCATATAGCGGGTATTCCCTCAAGTCTGCAAGACAATCCTTAGGTGCTCCTCATGTTCTGCGTCACTCCTTAAGTAAATCAGGATATCGTCAATAAGGACTATGGCGAATCTATCAAGGAATTCCTTAAATACTCGATGCATCAAGTCTATGAATGCGGCTAGAGCATTGTTCAATCCAAAAGGCATTATCGTGAACTCATAATAACCATACCTCGTCCTAAAAGCAGTCTTAGGTATGTCTTCCTTCTTAATCCTCAACTGGTGATATTCGGTCCTCAGGTTAATCTTTGAGAATACTGCCGCTCCTTGCAACTGATCAAACAGGTCGTCGATCCTTGGCAGTGGGTGCTTATTATTCACTGTTACCTGGTTTAACTACCTATAGTCGATGCATAGACGCAAGGACCCATCCTTTTTCCTCACAAACAATACCGGCGCTCCCACAGCGAAGCACTCGGTCGGATAAATCCTTTATCTAATAGTTCTTGCATATGTACCTTTAACTCTTTCAGTTCTAACAGGGACATCGTATAAGGTGGCTTGGAGATCGGCTCCGTTCCAGGAGCTAACTTGATCACGAATTCTATCTCTCGCTTCGGTGGCAATCCTAGCAACTCTTGGGGAAAAATGTTAGGGAACTTACGCACTATCGAAATACTCTCTAGTTTTGGTTGCTCGGCAGTCGTGTCCACCACTACAACTAAATATGCCTGACACCCTTTAGACATCAACTTTGTCACTTCAAGAGATGAGACTAAGGGAATCGAGATCCCTCCTTAACTTCCCACAAATTCAAAACTAGGGCGGTCTTCCAGGGAGAAACGAATTATCCTACTACCACAATCTACCACTGTCCCCTATTTACCCAACCAATCCATCCCTATGATCACGTCAAAATAGTACATGGGCAATACAGCTAGATCAATACTCTCCTTACTCCCTCCAATCACAATTTCACAATCAGCACAGCCCAATGAAACCAATATATTATCCTTTAACGGAGTGGCAACATGCAGAATTATATTCAACGGCTTTAACTTCATACCCACCAAATCAGCAAACTGAGCAAACATAAATGAATGCGTCGCACTAGGGTCAAACAATGCATATGCAGCTTGGTCACACAAGTAAACTGTTCCTGTGCTTGGCGTTTCCTCCGCCTCTCTACGGGCTATTGCATATACTCTACCCTGAGCTAGGGGTCGATTCTGATCAATCTGGGGAGTGGTAATCGACGATCTAGCCTATGGTTGCTGTCCTTGAGGTCGATTCGTCGGAGCTTGATTCGGGCACGTCCTCATCTGGTGGCCCATCTGACCACACTTAAAGCAAGCTCCAGTCCTTATAGGGCATGGCCCATTTCCATGCCTTCTGCCATAGAGACGACAACTCCAGTTCATAGGATTTGGCGGCTTCACAATATTTTTCCTCACTGGAGGTACAAAATGCCTATTGCTCGCCATCGATCTCTTGCCCATCTGGCGATTGTCTCAAAATGGGGTAAACCGCGATCCAGATGTGGCATTCCTTTCCTTCAAGTCCCTTTCAATCATCTGGCCCCGCTCATATATTTCCTTATAAGCCTCAGGTTTAGGGCTATCATTTGACTGCGAAGCTCAGGCCTCAATCCGACCCGAAATCTCTATGCCTTCTCTTGGGGATCCTCTACTGATCAAGGTACGTACCTTGATAGTCTGGAGAACTCGACCTCATACTGGTCCATCGTCAACTGATTTTGACGCAGCTGTAAGAATTCCACCTGCTTCCTTTCCCTAGCCGTCTCCAAGAAATATTTGTCGTTGAACGCCGTCTTAAAGGCATCCCAGATCATGGCCGTTCCTTCAGGGAAAACTCCATTCTTGGTGGCAGCCCACCAATCGTTCGCGGTCCCTTCTAGCTGGTACACCGCCAACAGTACTTTCTCTTCGTCTGTGCACCTCAGCACTTCAAAGGCTTTTTCCAACTTCTCAATCCACCTAGATGTTAGCTCGGGGTCTCCAGTCCCGTCGAACTAGGTCGACTTCAGTTTTATGAATTGCTCCACCAGCTGACCTATCTATCTGGCCGCAACAATCTCCTCCTAGGTATTTACTGCCTCATTACTCTGGCCATGTTCACCCTGGTTTCCATTGCCCCATTGTTGTCGTTGTTGGCATTAACAACAGCTATGGCGGCTCCTACCACCTAGGCTATGGTAGCATCCCAATCTTGGGTCTGCCTATCAATGAGGTCGCCAATCCTCTCTAGCGCCCTTAACACGCCATCCATCCTTGGGTCTTCTGCTACAAGCGGCCTTGAACTAGAGGCTCCGCCTTTGGGCCTTCTAGATCTCCTAGATGGGTTGCTCATCTTTATATTCTTTTATTGAGCTTGATCCACCACAAGTTCAGCAATGAGTTAGTACTCACTCATTCATCCAAGTCTAGAGCTACCATTTATGCCTTAATAGAAACAGTTATAACACAATAGTCCTCCACACAACAACTCCAGAGATATTTCAGCAAGTAGCCCATGCCATTCCTCAGTTCCGTTCACTCCAACAGTTCACTAAAGCGGGCCATACTTATTCACTTAATAGGCCAAAATCCAGAAATGACTTTCCATACTAAGCAGGGAACTTAATTCTTATACATTACCACAACCCTGCCAAGGCCAAATGCCAACCATAAGTGCCAAATCACATGCTATGTGTCACGCCCTGTGCCCCGGGCACGAGCACACGACTCCCTGCAGGTAAACCAAAATATCTCTTGTGGTCCCAAGATCCACACATAAGTCGAGAAACATACTATATACAAAGCATGCGGAAGCGACCATACAAAAACTCCTCCGTACAAACATAAAGTGGGACCTAGATAGCGAGAATAATAACAATACGTAACACCCAAATGTTCATACAAGTGCATGGAAACTAAATCCGCTAGTCAATGGGGAGATGGGGTAAGTACACAAAAAGGATCCATCCTCGACATTCAATAAGAAACAGGGTCAGGATTGCCGTCATAAGATCAACTAGCATGCCCGGAGCTCCTAAAACGAGCTGCTGGAGTCATCTGTCTCCTTTGCCTCCTTCGTGGACTTGTACTTTGAGAAGGTCTTCGAGCAAACCTCTATGGTGTCCTCCATAGTCTCCTCAGCAGACGACTCCACCAGGTCCTCCTTAGTAGCCTTGACCACTGTGACCTCCTCAATGCCCTCCAAGGTTGGGATCATCTCAGGTCCGTTCCTCGAACAGGTAACTGACCCCTCAGTCTGCTCTAAATTTCGGGTGGGATGACACCAACTGGGGACGACTCCCTGGGGCACGTCAATGGGCTTCAGCGGCCCTATAGAAACATCCCTAACCTTCCGGAACCAGGCCTCATACCTATGAGGCTTCCAGCTACTCCCACCTCGTCTACCCATACTACTGTACACTTTCTAACATGAATGGTTCCCTGCCTATCAAGGAACTCATCAAAATAGACAGACATCTCTTTAGGGTCTCCAAATCTGATAGGTCACATTCTCAGGACCTAGGATCTGTAAAAAGGGGGTCTCAAAATGGGGTGAGATTTACATTTTAGTAAGGTGGGTCCTAACCTTAACTTAGGCCAACCGTCCACTCAAGCAGTCATAATACTAGCATTTCATACAAATAAGCAAGTGAAGCATTCAATTATCAAATGACACACATTGTCAGGCATGCAGTCATGGCATCATAACACATCGAGATGATCATGCACAAATCGCCTTGCCACATTCACCCTTCTAGCTTGCCTCATTCTCAAGCCCGCGTTTAGAACGCCTCAGACTCGGTCCGCGTAAATGCATCAGACTGTCATTGACAACCCACGTAAACACATCAGGTTTCAATGTTACTCTAGGCCAGTGTCGACAAACCACAACTCCGTCCCATGTTTCAACGCATCAGGACTATGGCCTTCTTAACCCCACGTCGCATACACATCAGGGTGTCATACCACTCCAGCCCCGCACACATCAGTGTCTCAGGGTATTCCTTACACCACCCTGCGTCTCACATGCATCAGGGTCTTACCATGTTACACTCATGCCATGATTCTCATTCAATCCACACACATAATGCTATGGGCAACTCACGCACAATTCATATACCCATGGCATGCAATACAGTCAAATCAACATTCAGACATGGTAGACAATTCAGGCACAAGAATTTGCACACATTCAAGCCTTCTATACCATTCTAGTACACACAAGGGATAATCTCATTGAAGTCACTCAAAATCAATCATAATCTCCCTCGACTAATTGAGTCAAATCTTCCTATCATAGGTAGGGTTACCTTGCCTCAAGCTTAATGTCATAAATTCCTTCCTCAAATACTTTCTCAAATTCGATCCAAGTGGTCCAAGATGCCCTTCTTCATTTGCATAGGCAAGGCTAAAACTTTGAGGGGCAAAATGGTAATTTCACCCCCGACATCCTGAACGCCGTTTTTCACGATCCAATAATCTTCGACATGGCGATGACCAATCCAAACATGACGTTGGAATTCTTAATTCTCCATTTTCAATTTTTAAGACTTGTTTCTGATTGTTTTCTCTATCAGATGTAGTTCCAGCCTATCACAAACCAACGGGCGGCTTTTGCAGACTTTACGTGTATCGATCCTGTGATTCATATCACATTTATGGCTCATCAATTCGTGGCGACTTTGGTTGTCACGTAATTGTGAGGGTATGTCATCAGTTCCTATGATCTCGATCGTTACTGTCCGATTTAGGAAAAGTTTGCAAATTATACGTTGGTTAAGCGGTATCACCCGTGCTCCTATCGCATAACACTAGCAAGGCATTCCTTAATCGTTCTTAGATTGGCCTTTTATAGTTCTAAATGTCTCCTTGACAATCCTTATGGTTAAAGCCTCATTTCCTATTTGAATTTCCTATGTCCACATACCTCGTCTCGTGTTAGCATTTCCCTTTTTGGTCAGCCTACTCAAATTGATCAGATTTAAGCGAGATACGACTGAAATACATCACTAGATATACTTCTCATTAATGAGTCTGAAATTGATTGGAAATTAGAATGTCACATAAATACTGCTAGCATGGTAGTTTCCTCAGGCAAATTAGTCTTATCATCAGAGAAATATGCCAAAACTCAGGGATAGTCTTCAAATGTGGGAACTCAAACTGATGCCGCAAACAATGCCACTGACTTAAAGATTATTAAGGAACTGGTACAGAGGTAGAGAGAGATGGATAAAAACATGGATAGAAATTTAGGCCTCTATGCACTCAGATGTTGAAGGATCTCATCTAGGACACACGGACAACATGATCCTTAATCTGCAAAAGGATATGAACCAGAAACTCAATCAATTATCTAAGTTTGTTCTTGTCCAAATGCCAATAGACCAAGCCCAACCTACTCTAGCCCTTTCTATTTCAACTCCAACCCCCAATCCTCAAGACTAAAAAGATTTTCATGTTATTCAAATGTTTTTACTCTTTTTGATTTTTGGTTATGTACTTGAATGATACATTTCTGGATTTTGGTTCTTGATTTATGTTTAGTGATTACATGATTGTTTTTCACAGGGGGAGTAATACTATTTATGTTTGGGATATACATTATCCTTCATGCTTGTACTATGAAATTCATGGCTACAATATTCAGTGGTGTGTTTTCACTTTGCACTATAGTTTATTTTGACCATTTTGTGCTGATGACAAAAAGGGGGAGAAGTTACAAAAGTATTGGACACTTCGATATATCTTAATATGCACTATGTCGTGCTATAAATGATAAACATGAGAAGTTAAGCAATACAAGCTGTGAATATATTGTGCTATTTGGCGCCGTTGTGGGGGAATGTTTGATAATTGACAATTACTATTAATATCGAGCAATTTTTGGTGTAGTCTAACTTTATTTTACTTTATTTTATCTGACATTATTTTTTATTATTTTTTGTTTGATTTTGCAAAAAAAAATAAGCAGAAAAGAAATAGAGAGGACAAGGGTTCAGCGTCGACTGCAAACTTCCGTCACTCGAAGCCAACAGGGTGAACTTGAGAAGTTTGATCCTGAAATTGAGCGCACTTTTTTACGGCGAAGACGAGAACAAAACAACAAGATCATGGTTGACGAAAACGGAGAACAAAGGAGAACTTTAAAGGATTATGTTTCACCTAGGGTCCAAGGATCAACATCGAGCATTCGGAGGCCAACCATACAAGCTAACAACTTTGAAATCAAGCCTTTCCTGATTCAGATGCTTCAAAATGCAATCCAATTTGGTGGATTGCCGAATGATGATCCTAATATCCATTTAGATGCTTTTATTGAAATTTGTGACACCATAAAATATAATGGTGTTACTGATGATGCCATCAAGTTGAGATTATTCCCTTTTTCCTTGCGTGACAAAGCTAAATCGTGGTTAACTTCCCTTCCAGCAAGATCTATCACGACGTGGGATGACTTGGCTAAAAAATTCCTTAGTAAGATTTTCCTCTCGCTAAATCTACCAAGATGCGTAACGATATTTCTACTTTTGTGCAGATGGATGGTGAATCTCTATATGAAGCGTGGGAGAGATTTAAAGAATTACTAAGATATTGTTCGCATCATGGTCTACAGGTTTGGATGCAAGTGCATACTTTCTATAATGGAGTGATGCCGAATTTGAGATCTACCATTGATGCTGCAACTGGAGGGATGTTGAACACAAATCACCTAAGGAAGCTTTTGATCTTTTAGATGAGATAGTGTCAAATAGCTACTAATGGTCGACTGAGAGGCTATCTGCTAGAAAGCCAAATGAAATTTATGAAGTCGGTGACAATAATGTCATTGCCGCATAGTTTGTTGCTTTAAACAAAAAGATTGACTCAGTTTTAAAGATTCAATGCTCAATTTGTGAATTTTGCAATGGAAGCCATGCTAGCACCGAATGTCATGTAGGTAATCCTTTTGTACATCCTTCTGAACATACTAACTTTGTTGGAAATTTTAGTAGGCCTCCCCAGAACAATCCTTACTCAAAAACCTACAATCCTGGATGGCGAAATCACCCGAATTTCTCTTGGAGCAACCAAAATCAGCAAGGGATGAGACGACCACCAACATTTAGGCCTCCTGAGGAGAAACAACACAACCGTCTTGAGGAGATGGTTACTAAACTGGCTCAAACAACTTAAGACTTCATCAAAAGTGTTGATGTAAGGTTTCAAAATCAGGAGGCATCCATTCGAAATCTAGAGAAGTAGGTTGGCCAGTTAGCGAATCATTTGTTTGAAAGATCGTATGGTACCCTTCCGAGCAATACTGAGAAGAATCCAATTGAGAATGCAAAAACAATCACATTGAGGAGTGGAAAAGAAGTTGGCGAATGAAGCAGCAGAAAAAAAGAAAGAGGCTGAAGCCCCTATAATCGAAACATCAAAAACTGATCCATCTCGAAGCAAGTTATTTCCTGACAATCCGAAGCCATATGTACCTCCAGTTCCATACCCGAAAAGACTTTAGAAACACAAAATAGATAAGAACTTCTCTAAATTTATTGATGTTTTTAAGAAATTACGCATTAATATTCATTTTGTTGATGTCTTAGCCCAGATGCCTAGCTACGCAAAATTTTTGAAGGAAATTTTGGTAAACAAAAGGAAATTAGAAGATGATGAGACTGTGAAGCTTAATGAGGAGTGTTCATGGGAAATTCTAATTTCCAGTCGGTTTCAGACTCATTAATGAGAAGTAAATCTGGAGACGTATTTCAGTCGTATCCTGCTCGAATCTGATCAATTCAAGTAGGTTGACCTAAAAGGAAAGGCTAACGCGAGACGAGGTACGTGGACCTAGGCAACTCGGATAGGAAATGACGCTTTGACCATAAGAATTGTTGAGGGGATATTTAGAACCACAAAAAGGCCGATCTAAGAACGATTAAGGAATGCCTTGCGAGTGTCATACGATTGGAGCGCAGGTGATGCCGCCTAACCAACGTATGATTTGCAAAATTTTCTTAAATCAGATAGTGACGATCTAGACCATAGGAACTAGTGAAAGACCCTCACAATTATATGACAACCAAAGTCGCCACGAATTGACGAGCCCTAAACATGATATGAATCACGGGGACGATACGTGTAATGTCTGCAAAAGTCGCCCGTCGATTCGGGATAGGCTGGAACCACATCTGATAGAGAAAATCATCATAAACGAGACTTGAAAATTGAAAATGAAGAATTAAGAATTCCAACGTTATATTCGGATTGGTCGTTGCCCTATCGAAGATTATTGGAACAAGAAAAACAACGTTATGGACGTCGGGGGTAAAATTACCATTTTGCCCCTCAAGCTTAAGCCTTGCCCATGCAATGAAGGAAGGGCAATTTGGTCTTCCTACACTCCCCAAGGCTGCCGAAAACTAGGAGGAATTGTGGCCATTGGATCAAGCATGATTGACATGTGGGACAAGTATCAAGAGATGGATTAAAGAGTAGTCAAGTCCACCATTCCTCACCTACCATTCATCCCCTTGACTTGAGCCTTGTATATAGCAATTTTCACTCTCTCTCTTCACTCATTGACCGGCCATACACTCCCCTCAAACTCACGACAGCCACTCTATCTTCTTCCTCCTGTTCTGCCTCCGACGACAGCCCCTGTCGCTCCTGTTCGCTGCCGTCGATGCCGCCCTCCGGCCACCGCCTGGACTCCAATCGATCACTTGAGCCTAGCCCCACATCCTTCCGATCTTCTCGAACTGGAAGCAAGTCATTTGGACCACCGAGGAGCTCCAGCCAAGCTTTTTCCCGAGAGTCGACGATAACTAATCCAATTTGAGGTAGGTGATTTTTCTGACCCATTAGGAGGCCGAAATGTTGGAATATTGAGGTCAAATTTTGTGGAGGTCTAGGAGACATGTATATCTATCTGTGGTAAAAATTTGAGCTTGATTTGATGAAGTTTTGACCCGAAATGAGTCTTGTGAATGTAGGATAGAAAATTGCCAATTACTGACCTTGGAGGATCCGGCGACTCTTGGCGGAATTCCGGCGACGACTCGACTCCAAACCCACGGTGAGACCATTAGACCCTTAGATAGACATGTTAAGAGGTAGGTTAGTGAGTAAATGATGGATTGGATGGAGATTTAGGACTGGTTGTACTCGGTTTGCACAGAACCGAAAAGGACCGGTTCGGTTCTGTGCAAGATCGAATCTGTTGGGGTTAAGGAATGGCGATTTTGAGCCTCACATTGGTAATTTAGACATGCTAGGATGATGAGGATTATGTTATGGAGGTTTGTGGTTCATGGATTGAGGAATTGGACATGAAAATTGACGAATTGGTTGGATTTTATTAGGTTGCGTGGTGAGCCCTTGAAGCCAAATCTTTGTGGGGGCTCAAGAAGAGAAATTCGTGATAAAGGTAAGGGAATCCTAAACTTAGGATAGGGAGATTAGACTCGATTGGGCGAGTCGGATGAGATTGAGATGATTTCTTGAGGAGCTTAGTGTGATTGGTCTTTGTGCATGCCAAGAGAGTATAAATGATTCGAATAATTGCATATGTATGTCTCTTGAGTAATTGGTCACATTTGTATGTGTATTGACTCGTTTCGTATGCCATGGATGCCTTGTTTATGCATGAGATGTTATGCACGAGATGCGCTTGACCTTGTGTACATGAATTGTGATTGTGGCATGGCAGAGACGAGGTAAAACCCTGAGGCTTATGAGACACAGCGCGGAGAAAATCCTGATGCGATCTAATCGCGGGCATGAGAAAAGAAAAGCCTGATGCGATCTAATCGAGGGCATGAGATTAGCCTGATGCGATCTAATCGCGGGCATGAGAATGAGGCAGACAAAAAGAGATGGTTGTGGTGAAGTGTGATGCAATCTAATCGCGGGCATGAGAATGAGGCAAGCAAGAAGAGATGGTTGTAGTGATGTGGCAGGACGAGCTATGCATGATCATCTGAGTGGATATGATGTCACAGCTACATACCTGTCATCCGTGTGTCATCATCTTTTTTTGTATGTGCCTGTGTGATTATGAGTTTGGAATTTTGGGGTAGGTGACTGCCTGAGTGGACGGTCGGCTTAACTTAGGGTTAGGACTCTTTTACTGAGATGTGTATCTCACCCCTTTGGGGACCCTTATTTTTATAGATCCTAGGCCATGAGATGTGGCCTATTCGATTTGGAGACCCTAAGGAGATGACCGTGTATTTTGATGAGTTCACTGACTGTCAGGGGACCATATACGTGAGGAAGTGTACAGTGGTGTAGGTTGATGAGGGTAACACGGACTGGAAGCCTCATCGGTACGAGGCTTGGTTTAAGAAAGTTGCGGACGTGTCGATTGGGCCGCTAAAGGCCCATGAGGTGCCCTAGTGAGTGATCCCTGATTGGTGCCACCCTAGTAGGGACCAAGATCAGGTAAAGGGATTGGTAGCCTGTTCTAGGAACGGACCGGAGAGGACCCTGACGCTGGAGTTTACTGGGGAGGAGGAGGTCATTGTCCTGAAAGCGACCGAGGAGGATCTCGCAGAGCCATTGCATGAGGAGATCATGGAGGATACCATTGAGGTTCGCTCCGAGACGTTTTCAGAGTATAAGCCGACGGAGGATGCCGAGGACACCGATGACTCCAGCAACTCATCCTAGGAGACTCTAGTTGTAGCTTGATATTTGATGACGACCCCGACCCTGTTTCTGTCGAATTTTGATGATGGTCTATTTTGTATGCTTACCCCGTCACCCCCTTGCTTATCGAATTTAGTGGTTACATACTGGTATGAACAAATGGATGTTATGTACGTAAGTGCTACGCTATCCAAGTCCCACTTAACTTATATTTTGTACGAAGGATTTATCTCATTGCCGCTTTCGCATGCTTTGTTCATATATATATATATATATATTACGTCTCTTGTCTTAATTGTGGATCTTCAGACCACGAGAGAGATTTGGTTTGCTTGCAGGGAGTCGCGTGCTTGTGCCTATTGCGTGGGGTGTGATAGTTCAGCTATTTTGCAGAATAAATTAGCACCAAAGTTGAAAGATCCAAAGAGTTTTACTATTCCTTGTACTATTGGTAATTCTTATTTTGATAATGCGTTGTGTGATTTAGGTGCAGGTAATAATCTAATGCCTTACTCTGTTTTTAGGAAATTAGGTTTGGGAGAAGCAAAAACTACCATCGTATCTCTTCAGTTAGCAGATGGATCGATCAAATACCCAAGAGGAATAGTGGAGGATGTTTTAGTTAAGGTTGACAAGTTTATTTTTCCTGCAGATTTCATTATCTTAGAGATAGAGGAAAATTTCGAGATTCCAATCATCCTAGGCCGACCTTTTCTAGCAACATGGAGAGCTTTAATTGATGTGCAACAAGGAAAATTAAATCTCAGAGTTCAAGATGATCGAGTCGCCTTCGATGTGTTTAAAGTCATGAAATATGCTGCTGAGCCAAATGATTGTTTGAGAGTTGATGCTGTTGATAAGCTAGTGGAATTGACTATTTGTAAAGCCACAAGTAAAGATCCATTGGAGGCATGCTTAGTTCAGCCAAGCAAAGGAGAAGCCGAAGTTGAAGAAGTGTGATGGAGGAGAAGCTACTCCGAGTTTTGAGAGACCATAGAAGAGCAATAGGATGGACTATTGCAGATATTAAAGGAATAAGCCCCTCAATATGCATGCATAAAATATTGATGGTGGGGCAATTCAAATCGGTCATCCAACCTCAAAGGAGGCTCAATCCAAAAATGCAAGAGGTGGTGAAGGCCGAGGTAATTAAGCTACTTGATACAGGGATTATTTGTCCTATCTCTGACAGTGCTTGGGTAAGTCCTGTACAAGTTGTTAAAAAAAGGAGGTATGACTGTTCAACGTAATGATGATAATGAATTGATTCCTACTAGGACAGTTACTGGGCGGCGTGTTTGCATGGATTATAGAAAATTGAATGATGCCACCTGTAAGGATCATTTTCCTTTTCCTTTTATTGATCAAATGTTGGAGAGACTTGCAGGGCATGAGTTTTACTATTTTTTAGATGGATATTCCGATTATAATCAAATCTCTATTACACCTGAATATCAAGAAAAGACCACTTTTACTTGTCCCTATGGTACTTTTGCCTTTAGGAGGATGCCTTTTGGTCTTTCTAATGCACCTGCTACTTTTCAGAGATGTATGATGGCTATTTTTTATGACATGATCGAAAAATTTATTGAGATATTTATGGATGATTTTTCTATTTTTGGCTCATCTTTCGATTCACGCTTGAATAATTTATTTTTAGTATTACGAAGGTGTAAGGAGACTAACCTTGTTTTGAATTGGGAGGAGTGTCACTTTATGGTGCAGGAAGGGATTGTGCTAGGCCATAAAATCTCTGTCATAAGAATTGAGGTGGATCGAGCTAAGATTGAAGTTATTTCAAAACTGTCGCCTCCTATCTTTGTGAACTTGAATCGACTTGATGCCTAGTGCGCCATTACCTAATCGTCCCACATATCGAAGTAATCCCGAGGAGACAAATGAACTTTAGACTGGATTGGTTATCTATATGACTTAGAATTCGTGATAGCTTAACTTCTCGCTGAAATAAGCTATAGGACGTCCTCCTTGCATCAACACAGCTCTAATTCCTGTACCAGAAGCATCGCATTCTATTTCAAAAGTAGCACTGAAATTTGGTAAAGATAACAAATGAGCGTTAGTTAGCTTATTCTTCAACAGATTGAATGTTCTCTCTTGCTCTTCTCCCCACGTGAAACCCACGTGCTTCTTGATGACCTCGGTTAAAGATGCGGCGATGGTACTAAAATCATTCACAAATCTGTGATAGAAACTGGCTAAGCCATGAAAGCTGCACACCTCTTCCACAGTTTTAGGTGTCGGCCATTCTCGGATCGCTTTCACCTTTTCTTCGTCAACTTGTATTCCTTCAACACCAACAACAAACCCTAGAAATACTAATGTGTTAGTCACAAAAGAGCACTTCTTCAGATCAGCATATAGTTGTTCAGCCCTTAAAACCACACATCACACATGTTCAATATGGTCATCAAGGCTTCGATTATATATCAAAATATCATAAAAATAGACAACCACAAATCATCAATAAAAGCACGTAGAACATGGTTCATAAGTCGCATGAAAGCACTAGGTGCATTAGTTAAACCAAATGGCATAACTAACCACTCTTACAACCCATACTTAGTCTTAAATGCAATTTTCCATTCATCCCCTTCTTTCATTCTAATCTGATAATAACCACTTTTCAGATCAATTTTAGTAAATATGCAAGCTCCATGTAACTCATCTAACATGTCATCTAATCTAGAAATAGGATGTCGATACTTTACTGTAATAATGTTGATTGCTCGGCAATCAACACACATTCGCCAAGTCTCATCCTTCTTTGGGACTAACAAAACAGGAACAACACATGGGCTAAGACTTTCTCGCACATATCCTTGTTTCAGTAATTCACTAACTTGTCGCTGAAGTTCTTTTGTCTCCTTTGGATTACTTCGATATGCGGGTCAGTTTGGTAATGTCACATCAGGTATCAAGTCGATTTGATGTTCTATGCCTCGAATTGGTGGTAAACCTCTAGGAAACTCATGAGGAAAGACAACTTCAAATTCCTACAATAAAGACACGACAGAACTAGGAAAACTCGGATCAAGATCGTTAGTAGTAAATAATGCCTCCTTGTATAAAAGTACAAATATCGATCGGTCTAGAACCAAAGCTCTCCTCACTTAACTCGATCTTGCATAGAAATTCTTTTCTCTCTTTTCTTTTCTCTTTACTTTTCCCTCGGCTTTTACCATTCTATTTTTCTCGGCCTCTCCTCTTCCTTGCTTCTCAGACTCTCCACGCAAGCTCTTAGTTTTCTTACTTTTTCTCTCTTTCTCAACCTCACGTTGTAGTTTCAGTTGGTCTTTATACACATCAATAGGTGTGACATTCTGATTTCCAGTCAATTTTAGACTAATTAATGAGAAGTATATCTAGTGATGTATTTCAGTCATATCTCGCTCAAATTTGATCAATTTGAGTAGGCTGACCAAAACGGGAAAAGCTAACGCGAGACGAGGTACGTGGACCTAGGGAATTCGAATAGAAAATGACACTTTGACCATAAGGATTGTCGAGGGGACATTTAGAACCATAAAAGGCCGATCTAAGAACGATTAAGGAATGCCTTACTAGTGTTATACGATAGGAGCGTGGGTGATACCGCTTAACCAACGTATAATTTGCAAACTTTTCCTAAATCGAACAGTGATGATCAATGAGCCCTAAATGTGATATGAATCACAGGGTCGATACGCGTAAAGTCTGCAAAAGTCGCTCGTCGGTTCGAGATAGGTTGGAACCATGTTTGATAAATAAAATAATCAGAAACTAGTCTTGAAAATTGAAATTGGAGAATCAAGAATTCCAACGCCATGTTTGGATTGGCCGTCGCCATGTCGAAGATTATTGGATTAAGAAAAACGGCGTTCCGGACGTCGGGAGTGAAATTATCATTTTGCCCCTCAAAGCTTTAGCCTTGCTTATGCAAATGAAGAAGGATATTTTGGTCTTTCAACCACCCCAAGGCTGTCGAAAAAGTGGAGAGAGCATGGCCATTGGATCACCCTTGATTGACACTTATGAGCTAAAGAGTGGTCTTGTCCATTATTGCCCATCTACCATTCAACCCCTTTGACTTGAGGATTGAATATAGCCTCTTCTCTCTCTCTCACCTTCCATTTGACCGGCCATACCCCCACCATCACCGAAACTTTCTTCTTCTTCTTCCTCTTTCAGCCGCTCGCCCGACTACTCCTGCCCTAGCCGTTCGCCAGCTCCGACGACCCCCTCCGGCCACCACCTGGACTCCGGCCGACCACACCCTCCTAGCTTAGCCTCTTTCCGACCTCCTCAAAGTGGAAGCGCATCGATTGAGCCACTGAGGAGCTCCGGCCAACCATTCTCCTGGAAGTCGATGGAAACCGACACAATCTGAGGTAGGCAGAGTTTCTGACCCTTAAGGACCTCAAAATGTTGGAGTCTTGCGACCAAATTTTATGAAGATCTAGAGGACTTGTTTAGTTATCTGTGGTAAATAGTTGAACTTAATTCGATGGACTTTTGACCCCAAATGGGTCTTGTGAATGTTGGATAGAAACTATCGATTTGTGGTCTTGAAGGAACCGACGACTTTCAAGGGATTTCCGGCGACGACTCGGCTTCAAATCTTCGATGAGCCTCATATTAGATAGACATGTTAGCAAGTAGGTTAGTGATTAAATGGTGGAATTGGAGTAGGTTAAGGGTTGGATATGCTCGGTTTACATAGAATCAAACATAGCCTGGTTCGATTTAGTGTAAATCGATTCATTGGAGGCTGTTGGCTGTTAGTTTTGAGTCTCAAATTGGTGATTGAGACATGCTAGGATGATGAGGATTGTGTTATGGAGGTTTGTCATTCATGGATGGGTGAATTGGGTAAGGAAAATTGACAATTGGTTGGATTTTCCTAGGCTGCACGGTGAGTTCGGCCTTGGACCATTCAAATCGAATTGTTGAGAGCTCAAGGAGAGGATTTTGTGATATCAAACTTGAGGTAAGGGAATTCCTAACCTTATGATAGGAAGATTGGACTCGATTGGGCGAGTCAGGTGGAATTGAGATTGTTTCTTGAGAAGCTTAGCGTGATTGGTCCTTGTGTATGCTAAGAGAGTATAGGTTATTCTAATGTGTGCTTATGTTTGTCTATTGAGTAATTGGTCACGTTTGATTGTGTATTGAATCATCTTGCATGCCATGGATGCATTGTTTATGCATGAGTTGCACTTGGCCTTGTGTGCATAATTTGTGATTTTGGCATGGCGGAGACAAGGCGAGACCCTGAGGCGTATGAGATGCGGGGTGATGTGGTTGATATCCTAAGGCGCTGAGGCGCGGGGTTGGAGTTGTGTGGCGCCCTGATGTGTACGAGACGCCGGGTTAAGATGGCCATGGTCCTGATGCGTTTACGCGGGATAGAGATATGAGGTGTCGACACTAGCCTGAAGTATCATTGAAGCCTGACGTGTTTACGTGGGTTGTCAATGACAGTCTGATGCGTTTACGCGGACCGAGCCTGATGCGATCTAATCGCGGGCATGAGAATGAGGCAGGCAGGGACAGATGATTGTGGTGATAGGGCAGGATGAGTCCCGCATGATCATCTGAGTGTGTTATGATACCATAATTGCATGCTTGTCACTCGAGTGTGGTTGTCTATATTTGCATTGCCTTATATATTTATGAGTTTGAATTATTGGGGTATGTGACTGCCTAAGTGGACGGTCGGCCTAACCTAGGGTTAGAACTCTTTTATTGAGATGTGAATCTCACCCCGTTGGGGACATCTTCTTTTTACAGATCCTAGGACTTGACGATGTGGCCTATACGTTTTAGAGACCCCAAGGAGATGTCCACTTATTTTGATGAGTTCCCTAACGAGCAAGGAACTATTTATGTAAGGAAGTGTACTGTTGTCTGGGTAGATAAAGGTAGTACTAGTTGTAAGCCTCACAAGTATGAGGCCTGGTTCAGGAAAGTCGAGGAAGTGTCTATCGGGCCGCTGAAGCCTAATGAGGTACCCCAGGGAGTTTTCCTAGTTGGTGCCCCCCACCCGAGATTTAGACCAGGCTGAGGGGTTCGGTGTCGGTTCGAGGAATGGACCGGAGAGGACCCCGACCATAGAGAACACGAAGGAGGAGGTCATTGTGGTTGAGGCGACTGAGGAGGATCTCATGGAGCCATCTGCTGAGGAGACCGTTGCGGATACTATAGAGGTTCGCTTGAGACCTTTTCAGAGTACGAGCCTACGGATGACGCAGAGGAGACGGAGGACTCCAGCAGCTCATCTTAGGAGCTCTAGCTTATCAGTCGATCTTTTGGTGGCGATCCTGACCCTGTCTCTCGTTGTATGATGGTGATGGACTCTTTTGTGTACTTACCCTGTCACCCCTCTTATTAGCGGATCTAGTAGCTATGCGTCTGTATGAACAGTTGGATTTTATGTATGACAGTATTTGCGCTATCCAGGTCCCACTTCATAATTTGCACAAAGGAGTTGTTTCATTATCACTTCCGCATGCTTGACATATATATCATGTCTCTCGACTTAATTGTGGATCTTGGGACCATGAGAGATATTCAGTTTGCTTACAGGGAGTCGCGTGCTCGTGCCCAGGACGCGGGGTGTGACAGTAGGTGTTATTGGTACAAAAGTGTGAGTCTTCTAATTCATCACCACTGAATATCGATTAGCGTACCCATCATGATGTACCCTCCTATCATACTGCCATGGTCTACCAAGTAAGACGTCCTGCCTGCATAGGTACAACATCATACAAAACATCATCCTTATAACGCCCTATCTCAAATGGAACAAAGATTTGCTTCGATACTTTCACTTCACCACTATCATTCAACCACTGAATTCTATATGGTCTAAGGCGTTTTGTAGTCTTCAATCCTAGTTTCTCCACCATAGTACAACTTGCCACATTTATATAACTACCTCCATCCACAATTAAACTACAAATCTTACCATTCACCAAACATCTTGTATGGAACAAGTTATCATATTGCTGGTGATGCTCCTCCTCCTTGACTAGCATGCTAAGAGAACGTCTAGCCACCATCAATTCACCCTTGACTGGCATCTCGACATCACTACAGTGTTCTAACGATGGCATGACTTCATCTTCTTCCTCTCTATCACTTTCAGATTGAACATCTCCAGGTCCGGTCATTATCATCACCCTCCTATTAGGGCATTGATTCCCCATATGACCCCTGCCTAAACACTTGAATCATTTAATTTCACTAGTTCTAGTATTAGAATTTTCAGTTTTACCTAAGGCCGGATTCAAGCCAACTTTGCCATCTTTCTCTTTCTCCTTTGAAGTTTCGATTTTAGTGTTGTTTCCTTTCCAGTTCGGCTTCTTGTTTCTCTTCCAATTGGGTTTCCAATTCGAGCTTGAACTTCACCACTCTTGTAATTTCTATCCAACTTGAATTGCCTCTCTACTTTGATAGCTTTGTCCACTAATTCCTCCAACTCGACATAATGTTGCAGCTCTACCACTCTTGCTATATCACGGCTCAAACCACATAAGAATCGTGACATAGTAGTTTCACGGTCCTCTACCACATTAGCACAAATCATGGCAATCTCCATCTCTTTATAGTACTCTTCCACACTCTTGTTACCTTGTGTGAGATTTTACAGTTTATGGAATAAGTCTCTATGGTAATGACTTGGTATGAAGTGCCTCCTCATCACCGCTTTCATCTCATCCCAAGTTTCTATTGATCTCTCAACATTACGTTTCTTGCTATTCACAAACTGATCCCCCCAAATTATAGCATAATCAGTGAATTCAATAGCTGCAATTTTTACCTTCTCGAGCTCCGAATATCGCTGCCAGTCAAATACCATCTCTATTCGTTTCTCCCATTCTAAATATGCATCAGGATCATTCTTTCCTTAGAAAGATGGCATCTTCATCTTGATATTGCTAAGCTCATCATCTTCTCGATGTCTGAACTCTCGGCGTCTGTTTCTCCTCCCAAACCTGTCATCTCGATCATTTTTGTATCGGACACACATTCATCATCAAATTGCCGCTGCCATTTGGGTAGTGCCATAGGCTCATCTCATTAATTTTGTGGCCTCCCTCGTGGTTGCTCTCGATCACGATCAAGCCTCTTCTCACATCTCACAACTTGGTTACTAAGTGCTTCAAGTTGTAAGCTCAACTGCTAGATGCCTGCTAAAATAGCATTATCCCTTGGGTTGGTGCCATCCTCCCTTTGATTTACACTTTCTTGGCTTGACATGATTTTTTTTTGCTTAAACTTGCAAGATGTTAGAAATAAAAGAAATCTCACGACACTCCCTAGTGTGTTTCGCTCAAGGTGTTTGTCAGCCCCCTTGTGTTTAAATCAATCTAGGTTTTTTCTTTCCTCAATTAATCTCACACCTTCTTACCTTTTTCCTCTCCTCTGGGACCTAGTAGACTTGCTTAAAAGGGCCAAGGCTGTAGGCTGTAGATGGGTCTACAAAATTAAGCTGGATCCTAAAGGTAATGTTGAAAGGTATAAAGCTAGACTGGTCGCAAAAGGTTTCACTCAAAGAGAAGGAGTGGATTATAATGATACATTTTATCCTGTGTCAAAAGAAAGAGTCTTTCAGGATAGTCATGGCTTTAGTAGCTCACTATGATTTAGAGTTACATCAAATGGATGTGAAAATAACATTTTTTAATGGAGACTTGCAAGAGGATGTCTATATGGCACAACCACAAAGTTTCGTGATTGAGGGCAAGAAATACATGAAATGCAAACTGAAAAAGTCCATCTATGGTTTGAAATAAGCCTCAAGACAATGGTACCCTAAGTTTCATGATGTGGATAGTAAAGTCGGCTTTAAAGAAAATGTAGTGGATCAATATATATAATTTAAGATCAGTGGGAGTAAATTTATCATTGTAGTATTGTATGTAGATGATATATTACTTGCCAGCAATGATAAGGACGTGTTGTATGAGACCAAAAATTTTCTTTCACATAACTTTGAAATGAAAGATCTTGGTGAAGTCTCTTATGTAATAGGCATTGAGATTTATAGATATAGATCTCGAGGGATCTTAGGACTATCTCATAAAACTTATATTGAAAAGATTCTCAAGAAATTCAACATGCATAACTGCTCTCCCAATGTTGCCTCTGTTGTTAAGGGTGACAAATTTAGCTTATTGCATTGCCCTAGAAATCAACTGGAGCTTGTACAAATGGAGCATGTTCCCTATGCATCTGCAGTAGGGAGTCTTATATACATTCAAGTATGTACTCGCCCAGATATAGCATATGTTGTTGGAATGCTTGGCCTTTACCAAATAAACCCAGGAAATGGTCATTGGAAAGCAGCCAAGAAAGTGATGCGCTACTTACAGGGTACAAAAGATTTTATGTTTACCTACAAGAGAATAGATAACCTTGAGGTTATTGGTTATTCTGATTTTGATTATGATCGGTGCATCGACACCAAGAAATCCACATCAGGTTATATTTTTATGCTCGCTCGAGGACCCATCTCATGGAAGAGTGCAAAGCAGTCCATGTCTGCATCTTCCACTATGGAGGCAGAGTTCGTAGCATGTTATGAAGCGAGTTCCCATGGTCTATGGTTAATGAACTTCATTATGGGGCTTGAGACAATTGATACTATTTTGAGACCATTGAAGATTCACTATGACAATCAGGCTGATGTTTTCTTCTCGAAAAATAACAAGTCAAGTGTGCATCAAAACACATTGACATTAAGTATCTTATTGTGAGAGAAAGAGTTCAAAATCAAATTGTGTCCATCCAACACATTAGCACGAAAGCCATGTTAGCGGATCCCTTGACGAAAGACTTACCACCCAATCTCTTTCGAGAACATATTGCTAGCGTGTGTTTGGTTGATATTTGTGATCATCTCATGTAATGGATTTTGAATTTATGGTTTGTTGCTTCTCGTTATATGTGCACATTTGAAGCCTTTTTAAACAAACAATTACGTATGGACCACACGAACATTCTATAGTATGAAACATTATTGTTCATGACTTTTAGATGTTGAGTTTGATGTTTGTGTTGGAAGAGTAACTGGAGAACGGTATTTTGGCTTTGAAACATGGATACTGGCTTCAATTCTTTTCTATATAAATGTTAAACATGACTTTACTTAAGGGATGTTATATATGCTTAATTATGTTATGTTAAGCCTCATGAATTAGACCGTTAATAGAACCTTTGGCCAAATGAGAGAATGTTGGATCTGATGAGATCCATTCCAATTACGTGGCCTATTAGTTCTATTATTTAAGAAAATATATTAGATAATATTTTATGACATCCGATTGGGCTTCTAGAACATTGTCTTTAAACCTTGATAGACGGTTGAGATTAGGCATGTGACATTCCGAATTCCGATCCTCTCGAGGCTATTGAATGGAAGGATATCGATCGGTGTAATTAAGTTGTAACTCACTCGGAGTTGGCCACTCTTGAGTTATCTGACTAAAAGGGAAAGATTGACGCGGAGTCAAATATGTGGACCTGGGAAATTTGAATGAGAAATGACATTTTGACCATAAGGATTGTCGAGGAAATATCTTGAGCCAATAGAGATCGATCTAGAAACGATCATGGAATGTCTTGCTAGCGTTATACGTTGGGACGCGGGTGATTTCGCTTAACCAATGTGTAATTTGCGAGAATTTCCTGAATCGAATTTTGATGATTAGGATCAAAGGAACGAACGATAAATCCTCACAATTACATGACAACCAAAGTCACCACGGCTTGAGAAAAATTCCAAGGTCGATACGTGTAGCGCTTACAAGAGTCGCCCATCAGTTTGAGATAAACTGAAATTACAGTCGACTAGAGTTCGACATGAAATTGAACCTCAAGATTTGGGTATTGGACATTGAGAAATTCAAACATTTGAATTGAGTTGGACGTCGCCTCATCGAGGGTGGTTTATATTGGAAAAATGAAATTTCGGATAAAAAGTGCCAAATGACCATTTTGCCCTTGCCTTAACATTTTAGAAGGACGAAATAGTCAATTCCCACTCATGCATAAGGCTGCCAAAAATGATAGGATTAAGTGGTCAAAGAAAGTCAAAGGTGGGCCATGGTCTTCTAGAAGCTTGCACAAGTGTCGACCAAAGAGAGGCCATGCATTAAATACCAATCTTATCAAATTGACCCAAAAATGAATTATTCGGAAGAAGACTCTCTCTCTCTTCCATTTTGGCCGACTACCATCTCCCACCATCTTTCTCTTCTTCATTTTTGCTCTCGGCTGAGAAGGGTTTCTCGCGGACAAGGCAAAACGGCTTCATTGTTCCGGCCATAACTTTGTTGTCTGATATCTGATTGAGGTAAAACTACCTCCATCTTAAATCTTATCATCTTGCCGTTCTAAGAAGGTATCATGATTTTAATTTGGCCAATCTGTTTATCTCGTAGGTCTGTTTGAGTGCGCAAAGGTCAAAATTAGATCCGGTTTTGGAGAGGGACGATTTTTGGGAGCTCCAGACTCCAAATGGCCTCAAATTTTCGATGAGATCTTTATAACATCTAGTACTTGAGTTGGTTGAGCAAGTATGAATATGTTATTGAGGATTTAGGGTGTTTTCATGGCTAAACAAGGGTGAATATAATTGGACAGATTCTACCCGTTTGAGGACCGTGGAGGAAACCGGGGTGTTCAAAGGCTTTGAAGTGTTATTTTATATCTAAATCTTTGGTGAACTCCCTTAACATGTGGACTAAGGTTATGACGAGTTGGTTTTGTGATGGATTGAAGTTTGAAATTGATTTATGAATCGATTTGTATGGTTAGGCCAAAATCGAATTCTGCCCTTTTTCGGTTTGGATGAACCGAGCCCTTTGAGGGCTATGGGAGGTGTCTCTATTACTTAAATTTATCTTTAAGACCCCATAAGATGTTATGTGAGGTGTTAATGGGGTGTATGTGAAGTGGATTGAGAATTTGAAGTGATTTAAGGACTATTTGGTGCATAAAACACCGAGTTACATTTGACCTTGTGTCTTGATGCATGAACTGAATGTATTGAGAGTTCATGGAAGTATTGTCATATATTCAATTGATCAATAAGACATCTTGAGTTGCCATTTGAATGGCTATTGAGGGATAGGCTTAATGGAAGTAAAATTCAATGGCTTTTTGATATGAAATTAATGAACTTTCTAGGTGGACGAGTGATCCTTGGTTGGTCGCATACTTGTGGAGTTGAAAAGGAACGTTTGGAGTGAAATTTTGCTAATCGATCAAGATAAGTGTTTCATAAACCTTTATATGAATGCTAGGACATTACTAGATAGATTAATTGGATGAATTGATCGATTGGTGAAGCCTGTGGCTTAGATTGCTTGATGCAATCGTGTAGTGATTATATTATGATTGGTAATTGGGATTTAGAATGGCTAGAGAGCTCCAGTGATAAGAAATGGCCATAGTGCCCTATGTGAAATGAGATAGTTATAGAGCCCTGTGTCAAGAAAAGGCTATTAAGCCCTTGAGGTATATATTGCGGTCAGAGAGCCTTGTGAGGTAAGTGGCTTGGTGATATAGTTCAGCTATGATGCCCTGGTATTGAATTGGCAATGATGCATGTGTTAATGAATTACCATATCATTTATGCTATTTAGATGGCCATAATGCCTATGCTATATAAACGGTTATAGTGTCGATGCTATATGAATGGGCTGCAATGCCCCGCGATCGTTGGTCTGTGGCCCCGAAGATCACATTGGCTTGATGCCCCTAATAATATCAATTGGCTTGTGGCCCTAGTGATATCAATCGACTATGAATCCCCGTGGTACCAATTGCCCTATGGCCCTAGTGGTATCAGATGGCTGTGAGCCTTGAGTAATAATAACGATGTTGATTGGCCTGTGGCCCTAGTGCTATCAAATGGTTGTGAGCTTGAGTAATAATGAAGATACCAATTGGCCTGTGGCCCTAGTGGTATCAGATGACTGCTAGCCTCAAAAGTACTGATTGGCTTATGGCCCCAATGGTTCCAAGATATCGATTGGCCTATGGCGCCAGTGATATCAATTAGCAAGAGTGCCAAAGAAGTATATTGCGGCTGTGAGCCTAGGCAATGAGTGGTCCTGACAATTATAATGACTATGAGTATTGGTTTATGTGCTATGTGTTATGAGCTTGAGACCCTGAGGTTGATTTAATTGATTGTGACTCCTAATTATGCCTACCTTGCTGAGATAGTTGGTGGATGCCTTGTGCCATTACTGGGATAATGTTTTTTACTTGGTGGTAGTTTCATGGTCTGGGAGGACTGGTGTTCAGGTCTAGGTTTAGGTTTCACTTATTGAGATTTATATTCACTCTAGTGACGGCTTAACTTTTTTTCAGGTCCCAGGCGAAGGACGGACGAACTTACCATGGGTTGGCATTTAAGGAAGGCGTTGACGGAAATCATAAAGAATCGGAGTGAAACCGTAGGAACTGTGTATGATTTGGCGTTAGATTTGAAACCGACTGTGATTTGAGGATAAGTGTATACCTTATTGTCCTGAGTTATCTTATTATACATTTGAATGGGGCTATTTAATTGCTTTCGTGTCCTTGTTATATTTTGGAGTTGTGATTAATTAGCCAAGGGATCTTAGGAGTTATTCTAAAGTTAATGGCCAGGTGGGATTTTCACGAGCTTGTCGGGTTCGGGGCGTGACATCCCCGTTTAAGTGGTATCAGAGCAAGGTCAGCTCGATCCATTGTGATTGAGGTTTGGAGTGATAAGGAGTGATGACTTGGGGACAATTAGGTAGCAAGACCTTTAGGGTTAAGCATGGATTGCTTAATCTTGAGGATTATAGGCTGAAACTTGTGAGGTATTCTGATGGTTCTAGTGTCGATCTAATGGATGATCTTGAGTGATGCTATGATTGAGGTTCACAAGGAAGCAAGCAAGAAATTGAAGTGTCATAAGCCTAGATTTTAGGTTGCTGGATAATAGCTTATGAATGAGGGGTCGATTGGATTATATGATTGTGATTGTGGTTTGTCAATGACCCAACTTGGGGAATATGAGTGATAAAGAGACGACTGGTATTAGTGGATTGGGGCTTGAATTCCTTCGTATCTTGATGGTTTAGTTATCGATTGTTGTTGATAGCCTTGAATGGTATGAGATGAGGTGTATACAGGGAAACGACAAAGGAATATTTGGATTAAAGATCATTTGTGATTGAATGCATGTGGATTTGAATTGAATAGCGACTGGACTTAAGGTATATAGTTGGATATAGGCAATTGATCTATGAAATACGATAGTCATTGGTGGAACTAGAGGTTTTCTACAATTGAGGCTTGATGTGGAAACTACTGTGGTATGACAAGTGGTGAGAACAAACATGCTGTGCATGTGTTTGTGGCTTTGAAATGAAAGTTGATGAAAGTGCATGCATGAACTTATCACTGTTTGACTTAATAAACTGTCGCTTAGTATGGGATAAGTAGATGAGATACCTATAAAATGTAATTAAGCATGGTATAGGACGTGTGGAACGAGGCTTTCTCCATAGATGTATGACTTGGGACAACCTACAACGGCCAGGCTTAATGAGGGCGTAGAGTGATCGCTGGGATAAAGAGCTCCGGACAATGAGCGACTCTTGGCAAGCTTCTAAGATGGCAAGAGGCAGGTGACATTCTGATTTCCCAGTCATTTTTAGACTCGTTAATGAGAAGTATATCTAGCGATGTGTTTCAGTCATATCTCGCTGGAATCTGATCAATTTGAGTAGACTGACCAAAAAGGGAAAGGCTAACGCGAGACAAGATACATGGACCTAGGAAACTCGAATAGAAAATGACGCTTTGACCATAAGGATTGTCGATGAGACATTTAGAACCACAAAAGGCCGATCTAATGACGATTAAGGAACACATTGCTAGCGTTATACGATTGGAGTGCAGGTGATACCGCTAAACCAATATATAATTTACAAAATTTTCCTAAATCAAACAGTGACGATCAAGGCCACATGAACTAGTGATAGACCCTCACAATTACATGACAACCAAAGTCGCCATGAATTGACAAGCCCTAAATGTGATACGAATCACAGGGTCGATATGCATAACGTCTGCAAAAGCCGTCCGTTAGTTCGGAATAGGCTGGAACCACGTCTGTCAGTTCAGGATAGCCGTCCATTCGTCGCCTTATTGAAGAATATTGGAATAAGAAAAAAGACGTTCCAGACGTCGGGGGTAAAATTATCATTTTTCCCCTCAAAGCTTTAGCTTTGTTTATGCAATTGAAGGAGGAAATTTTGGTCTTTTAATCACCCCAAGGCTGCCGAGAAAGAGAAATGATTATGGCCATTGGATGAAGCTTGATTGACACTTAGGACAAGTGTCAATAGATTAGGTAAAGAGTGGTTATGTCCACTTTTCCCAACTACCATTCAACTCATTGACTTTGAAGTTGAATATAGCTCTCTTTTCTCTCCTTGGTTGGCCATTCACCCTCCATCTTCACCGAGACTTCTTCTTATTCTTCCTCTTCTTTCTGCAGCTCGCTGACAGGTTTCTGTGCCGCCATTCACCCCCTCCGACGACCCCCTCCGGTGACCTCAAGTCAACGAACTGACCATCCATACCTAGCCCGACCTCTTGCCGACATCCTCGAAGTGGAAGCGAGTCATTTGACTCACCGAAGAGCTCTAGCCAGCCATTCTCCCGGAAGCCAACGGAAACCATCACAACCTGAGGTAGACAACATTTTTGACCTCTTAGGACCTCGAAATTTTGGATTTTTTCTACCAAATTTTATGGACATCTAGGAGACTCATGGAGTGATCTATGGTAAAAAGTTGAGGTTAATTTGATGGAGTTTTGACCCCAAATGGGTCTTGTGAATGATGGATAAAAATTGCCGGTTGAAGGATTAAGGAGAACCGGCGACTTCCAAAGGGTTTCCGAGGACGACTCGACCTCGAATCTTCAGTGAGCCTCATAAACCCTTAGATGTACATGTTAGCAAGTAGATTAGTGAATAAATGGTGGGTTTGGAGTAGTTTTAGGGCTGAAAAACCTCGGTATGCACAGAACCAAAAATAGCTCGGTTAGGTTCTGTGCAAACCGGTTCTGTGGTGGCTGATGGTTGTTGATTTTGAGTCTCAAATTCATCAATGAGACATGTTAGGATGTTGAGGAATGTGTTAATGAGATTGGTGATCCATGGATTGGTGATTGGGCAAGAGAAAATTGACGATTGGTTGGAGTTTCATAGGTTGCGCAGTGGATTTGATTCTTGGACTACTTGGCCGAATCTTTGAGGCTCTTGGAAGTAGAAATTTGTGACATTAAGCTTGAGGTAAGGGAATCCTAAATCTAGGATAGGATTATTGGAACTCAATTGGGCGAGTCGGGTGAATTTTTGGGTGATCCTTGAAGGATTTTTATCAGAAGGTCTATTGTACATCCTAGGAGGGTGAAGATTATTCAATTTGTTTGTTCATGCTTGTGTCTTGAGTAATTTATCGCATTTGAGTGTAAATTTGAATGCCTTGCATGCCATAAGTGTATGGTTTGTGCATGAGTTTGCACATGACATTATGTGTAAGAATTGAATTGAATTATGGCATGTTTGAGGCATGATGAATACCCTGAAGCGTATGAGATGTGGGGTGGTGTGATGGATACCCTGAGGCGCTAAGGCGCGGGGTTAGAGTTGTGTGTCACCTTGATGCGTATGAGACGCGGGGTTGAGAAGACCACAGTCCTGATGCGTTGAAACGCGGGACAGATATATGACGTGTTGACACTGGCCTGGAGTAACATTGAAACCTGATGCGTTTACGCGGGTTGTCAATGACGGTCTAATGCGTTTACGCGGATCGAGCCTAATGCGTTCTAAACGCTGGCATAAGAATGAGGCAGGTGTGAAGGGTAGAAATGGAGGTGTGACATGGCGGAATGTGCATGATCTTAGTGATGTGTTGTGATGCCATGACTGCCTGCCTAACATCTGCATGATTATTGTTATTTGAATGCCTTATATGTCTATCTGCATGATATGCTAGTGTTGATGATTGCCTGAGTGGACTGTCGGCCTAACCTAAGGTTAGGACCCACCTTACTGAGATGTGTATCTCACCCCGTTGGGAACTCCCTTTCCTTACAGATTCTACGTCTTGAAGATGTGGCCTATCCATTTTGGTGACCCCAAGGAGATGTCCATTTATTTTGATGAGTTCCCTGATCGGCAGGGGACTATCTATGTTAAAAAATGTACAGTGGTGTGGGTAGACGAGGGTAGCACTAGCTGGAAGCCTCATAGGTATGAGGCCTGGTTCCAGAAGGTTGGGGATGTATTCACAGGGCTGCTAAAGCCTACTGAGCTGCCTCAGGGAGTTATCCCTAGTTGGTGTCATCCCACCCGAGATTTAGAACAGGCTGATGGGTCAGTTGCCGGGTCAAGGGACGAACCTGAGAGGACCCCGACCTTGGGGGATATTGAGGAGGAGGTCATAGTGGTCAAGACTACAGAGGATGACCTGGTGGAGCCGTCTGCTGAGAAGACCATGGAGGATACCATCGAGGTTTGCTCGGAGACCTTCTCGGAGTACGAGCCCACGGAGGAGGCAGAGGAGACCAAGGACTTTAGCAGCTCGTCTTAGGAGCTTACGGTTTATGAGTCTGAGATTAGATGGTGACCTTGATGTCTGTATCTTTTGGTGCTGATAATGGATCTTTTGTATTTACCCAGTCTCCCTAGCGGATTTAGTTGGCTATGCTTATGTATGAACTTTCAGGTATTATGTATCATGGTATTCTCGCTATCCATGTCCCGCTTTATATTTTGTACAGAGGAGTTTTATCATTGTCGTTTCTGCGTGCTTTGTATATAGTATGTCTCTCGACTTATGTGTGGATCTCAGGACCACGAGAGAGAGATTTTGGCTTGCTTGCAAGGAGTCGCGTGCTCGTGCCCGGGGCGTGACAAATGACCCAAGTCATAACTTGAAAGGGAAAGTTTAAGTATCAGATTAAGCCCAATTGTGGTTAAGAGATGTATGGCACGGGATGGATTTCGAAGTGAATGTTCAAAGGTGGCATGTGAAATGACGCTTGAGAGTGGCATGGTTAAAAGCTTTGTGCTTGCTAGTAGATGCCGTTTGAAAAAGAAAAGTGATATTTGTGATGGGCCTGTTAGGCTTGTTTTATGATTGGCATCATGTGATTGTTATGGCTAAGGTCTAGCTGAGAGATTAGACGGCGTGTGAGGAGTGTATACCCATTAAACTAATGTCTATTGAGATTGAGATAGTCTGTTGTGATTACGCTAGAGTGGCAGATGCCTCTAGACTTAAAGTAAGAGCGATTGACTCAGTGAATTACCGTCTTGAGTGCTTGTTTGATAGGCTTGCCTAGTAATTGGCTGATGATTGAGAAGTTGCCTTGTTGAGGTTGGCCTGTTGAATAGTCATTGACTGATGAGGATTTGGAATTCTTGTATAATGAGCAACTAGTTGAGAGTTGTTTGGGAACCACTGATGGTTGATGGTGAAAGATAATGAGATGAGCAGTTTGAGACTGCTAGACTTATATGACTTAAGTCTTTGATTCTTGGAGGGAATCACAGTGGTTCAAGTGGCATGAGGACTTAGATGAGCAGTTTGAGACTACTCGATTTGTTAATCGTGCGAGACCCAAGTGGGATAAGGGGTTATGAGAACTTTAAATGGAAATGAGAAAAGTGGATGGGTAGACAGACTCGAAAAGAAGTCGCCATGATAGTCTAAGTCACCGTGGTGACAGATGCTTATACCGATGAGTTAAAGTGATGGAAGTCGCGAGAAAGGCTCTGAGTTAATGTCACGCCCCGGGCCCCGGGCACGAGCGCGCGACTCCCTACAAGCACAAACTATCTCTCAATGTCCCAAGATCCAAACATGGTTCGAGAGACCTACCATATAAAAAGCACGCGGAAGCGAAGACATTTAAAACTCCTCCGCACAAATATAAAGCGGGACCTGGATAGCGAGAATACTAATAATATATAATACCCGAAGGGTCATACATGAGCATAGCAAACTAGATCCGCTAATCAGTAGGGGTGACAGGGTAAGTACAGAAGGGGTCCATCATCATCACCCAAAAAGGAACAGGCATCGGTGTCGCCATCAAAATATCAAACTAGTAAACCAATAGCTCTTAAGTCGAGCTGCTGGAGTCATCAGTCTCCTCCGCCTCCTCAGTGGGCTCGTACTCTGAGAAGGTCTCCGAGCAATCTCTACAGTGTCCTCCAGAGTCTCGTTAGTAAACGGCTCCACCAGGTCATCCTTTGTAGCCTCGACCACTATGATCTCCTCAGTGTCCTCCAGGGTCAGGGTTATCTCAGGACTATTTCTCAAGCAAGTGACTGATCCCTCGGCCTCCACTAAATCCCGAGCGGGATGGCATCAACTAGGGATCGACCCTCGAGGTACCTCAGTGGGCTTCAACGGCCCTGTAGAAACGTCCCCTACCCTTTTGAAGGCTTCCAACTACTACCGCCCTCGTCTACCCAGACGACCGTACACTTTTTAACGTGGATGGTCCCCTGTCCGTCAGGGAACTCCTCAAAATATCAGACATCTCCTTAGGATCCCCAAACCTGACTGGCCACATGCTCAAGGCCTAGGATCTGAAAAATGTGGTCCCACAACGGGGTGAAATATACATCTCAGTAAGGTAGGTCCTAACCCTAGGTTAGGCTGATAGTCCACTCAGGCAGATGCAATCACTAGCACTTCACACAAATAAACACATGAGGCATTTAACTATCAATAACACCACACATATGTCAGGCATGCAGTCATGGCATCATAACACATAGGATCATGCGTACATTGCCAAGTCACGTCACCACTCTCACTCTTCCAGCCCGGCTCATTCTCATCCTCGCGTTTAGAACACCTCAGGCTCGGTTCGCGTAAACGTATCAAACTGTCTCATTGACAAACCCACGTAAACGCATCAGGTTTTCAGTGTTACTTGTGACATTCTGATTTCCAATCAACTTCAGACTCTGTAATGGGAAGTTTATATATATCAAGCGATGTATTTCAGTTGTATTTCGCTCAAACTTGATCAATTTGAGTAGGCTGACCAAAGGGGAAAGGCTAATGCGAGACGAAATACGTGGACGTAAGCGACTCGGATAGGAAACGATGCTTTGACCATAAGGATTGTCGAGAGGATATTTAGAACCACCAAAAGGCCGATCTAAGAACGATCGGGGATTATCATGCAAGTGTCGTATGAATTGGAGCGCGGGTGATGCCGCTTAACCAACATATCATTTGCAAAATTATCCTAAATCGGATAGTGACGATCGAGATCATAGGGACTAGTGATAAACCCTTGTAATTACACAACAACCAAAGCCGCCATGAATTGACGAGCCCTAAATATGATATGAATCACAGGGTTGACACGCGTAATGTCTGCAAAAGCCGCCCGTCAATTCGGGATAGGCTGGAATCACGTCTGATAGAGAAAGCTATCAGAAACGAGTCATGAAAAGTTTGAAATGGAAAATCATGAATTCCAACATTATTTGGATTGGTCGTCGCCCTATCGATGAATTCCGGAGCGAGAAAAACGAAGTTCTGAACTTCGGGGGTAAAATAATCGTTTTGCCCCTCAAGCTTAGAACTTTGCCTTTACAATTAAAGAAGGAAAAATTGGTCTTTCAATTCCCCATGGCTGCCGAGCACAAGGACTAAAGGGGAGCCATTGGATCTCATTAGAAAAGCAAGATACCAAGTGTCACAAGATCAAGGGTTGTAGTCATGTCAACCTTTTCCACACCTAACATTCAACTCCATTGACCAAGCTTAGGATATAGTCAAACTCACTCTCTCTTCTCTCTCTCCTCACCCTTCCATTCGGCCGAGACTCCCCCTCCATCACCGGGCCAACCATCTTCTTCCTTCTTCAGTTTCTGCTCGCCACTCGACCACCGCTGGACCCGCCGTTCGCCGCCCACGACCACACTTTTCGACCACCATTTGACTGCCAGCCGACCACATCGACGAAGCTCCACGTCTTTCCAGACTCCTCCAATAAGAATCAAGTCGTTTGGAGCACCGAGGGGTCCCAGGCAAGCAATCTCCCGAGAGCCGACAGAATCGGAACCAACCTGAGGTAGGTCTAGTTCTCAACCCTTTTGCTGGTCGAAATCTTAGAATTTAGAGCTCAAATTTTGTGAAGATCTAATTGAGACATGTAGGATTATGTGGTAAAAAGTGAGGTTTAATATGATAAGTTTTTTTACCACGAACCGGCCTTGTACATTTTGCCCCAAAAACTGCCAGTATTCTGACCGTGGGTGATCCGGCGACCTTGGACGAATTTTCAGCGATCAATCGACTCGAAACGACCGGTGATCCTCCTAAACCCTTAGATAGACATTCTAAGAGGTAGGATAATGTATGATTGATGGATTTAGAGTAGATTAAGACCGGTTAGACTAGGCATGCATAGAACCGAGTAAGACCGGCTCTATGCCGGGCCCAAATCGATTTTGTTGAGGGCTGATTGTGGATGATTTGAGCTACAAATTGATGATTATGATGTGATGAGATGTTGAGGGTTATATTATGGATGATTGGGATTGATGGATTGAGGAATTGAGTATGGAAATTTGACGAATTGGTTGAAATCCTAGGTTACGCGACAAGTCCGGGTGTGGACCTTGGTTGGCCAAAACCTAGGTGATCCAAGAAGAAGGAATTGTGTTGTCAAGCTAAGGTAAGGGATTTCCTAAACCTAGGCTAGGGGAATTGGACTCTATTGGGTGTGTCGAGAATTGATTGGATCGATGTATGATAAATCCTAACAAGGGATGGTTTTTAATACGCCCTAAGGTATTATAGGATGCATATGTGCGACGTTGTTTGTGCTTGAGTGGTTGCCATGTCTGTATGTCATCTGATTTGCTTGCATGCCACAGAATTTATGAAATGCATTTGAATTGGCACTTGCCACCGAGTGTGCAATTGAATTGAAAGTCAAAGCATAAGCCTTGATTACGGCATGAGCATGGCATGGCGAGGCCCTGAGGCGTGTGAGACGTAGGGCAGGAGTTGATACCCTGATGCGACAGGATCGCGGGGTGAAGTTATTGTTGTGTGGCACCCTAATGCGATGAGATTGCGGGGTTGAGATAGCCACGGTCCTGATGCGAACTATTCGCAGGACGGAGTATGAGTTAATGAGCTTTGCCTGGAGATTCATCGGGACCTGATGCGTTTACACGGGTCACCGATGACGGTCTGATGCGTTTACGTGGACCGAGCTTGAGGTGACTACTTTGCGGGCTAGAGATTGAGGTAGGTAGAGATGGACGGATGTGGCGAAGGGACAGGCTGAAAGTGCATGTGCATCTGAGTGTGGCATATCGTCATATTTGCATGTTTGTCCTTTGTATGCTATTTTTTATTGATTCGTGCTTTATATGCCTGTTTGTTTCTGAGTTTGAAATTATTGACGGGTACGGCTACCTGAGTGGACTGTCAGCCTGACCTAGGGTTAGGTTTTCTTCTTACTGAGATGTGTATCTCACCCCTTTTTGAGAACCCTTCTTTTACAGATTCTAGGCCCTAGGTTTGTAGCTCATCCATTTTGGGGACCCAAAAGACATGACAGTATATTTTGACGAGTTCCCGAATAGACATGGGAATATATATGTGAGGAAGTGCACTGTTGTATGGGTGGATAAGGGTAAGCTAGATTGGAAGCCTCATAGGTTTGAGGCGTGGTTCAAGAAGGAAGGGGATGCATAGATTGGGCCACTGAAGCCTCATGAGGTGCCTTAGGGTGTCATACCCGATTAGTGCCAGACTATAGTAGAGTAGGAGTTACTAGAAGGGTCAGTAGTAGGGTCCACGAATGGGCCAGAGAAAACCCCGACCTTGGAGTCCAAGAGCAGCAGAAGGAGGAGGTCATGGTTTTGGAGGCGTTCGAGGGGGACCTTGTTGAGCCTTCACTGGAGGTGACCATGGAGGATTCCGTCGAGGTCCCGTCCGAGACATTTTCCGAGTATGCACCGACCGAGGACTCAGAGGGTACGGAGGACTCCAGTAACTTGTCCTAGGAGTCTCCAGTTGGTGGCCTGATCTTATGATGACGACTTGACCCGATTCCTGCTGACTTAGTAGATGGTTCTTTTTGTATGCTTACCCTGTCACCCTTTTGCTTATCGGTTTGTAGTAGTCAGAGTCAGTATGATTAGTATGCTATGATGTACGAAAGTTATTAAGCTATCCAGGTCCTACTTAACTTATGTATTGTACGGGGATTGTTTAAGTATGACTTCCGCATGCTTATGTTTATATATCATCTCTCGACTTGTAAGTCTGGATCTTGAGACCGCGAGAGATTGTATGGTTTGCTTACAAGGATGCTTACGTGCTCGACGGGGTCGGGGCGTGACATTACTCCAGGCTTGTATCGACACATCAAAACTCCGTCCTGCATTTCAATGCATCAGGACTATGGCCTTCTCAACCCCGCATCTCATAGGCCTCAGGGTGCCATTCATTTCAAATCCCCCGCCTTAGCGCCTCAGGGCATTCATCATACCACCCCGCATCTCATACGCCTCAGGTTATTACTACGTCTCAGTCATGCCATAATTTCCATTCAATTCATAACACATGATGCCAAGTGCAAACTCATGCACAAAGAATACACTTATGGCATGCAAGACAATCAAATTCAACACTCAAATGCGACAAATCACTCAAGGCACAAGCATGGTCAAGCATTTGAGTCACCTATACCCTCCTAGGACGTACAATGAACAATCACTTTAAAGTCCCTCTAGGATTAATCAAAATTGCACTCGACTCGCCCAATTGAGTCCAATCTTCCTATTAAAGGTTTAGGAGTCCCCTTACCTCAAGCTTAATGCCACAAAATCCTCTTCTCAAGCACCTCAACAATTTGGTCTAAACAGTCCTAAGATCAAGTCCACCGCGCAACCAAAGGAAATTTCATCTAATCGTTAATTTCCTTGCTCAAATCATCACCCTACTAAACATAAACCTCATGGACCTATCAATTAACATCTTCACACTTCTCAACGATGAATTTGGAGCTCAATTACAACCACCAACAGCTTCCACAGAACCGGTATGCACAGAACTGAACTGGGCAATTTTCAGTTCTGTGTATACCCCAACTAACTAGCCCTTAAACTTCTAAAAATCCTTAATCTATTCACTAATCTACTTGCTAACATGTAGTTCTAAGGGTATGGGAAGCTCAACAAAAATTTGAGGTCAAGCCGTCACCGAAAACTCCTTGAACGTCGCCGATTTTCCCAAGCCTTCAAATTGACAGTTCTGGCCCTTCAAACATAGGACCCATTTGGGGTCAAAACTCCATCAAATTAACCCTAACTTTTTACCACAATTCAATCTATGTGTCCCCTAGATGTCCACAAAATTTGGTTGAAAAACTCTAAGGTTTCGGGATCCTAAGAAGCCAAAAACGTGGCTTACCTCTGGTTGCGACGATTTTCGTCAACTTTCGGGAGATCGGCTGGCCGAAGCTCCTCACTGAACCAAATGACTTGCTTCTACTTCGAGAACGTCGGCAAGAGGTCAAGGAAGGAGTGGGTGGTCGACTCGGCGGCTAGGAGTCTCCAGAGGTGGCGATCGGTGGCAGCGAACAGGGAAGCAGAAACTGGTCGGCGGCAGGCTGATCGGCAGCAGAAGAAGAGAAGAAGAAGAGGAAGTTTTCGGAAATGGAGGAGGTGATGATCGGCCAAGTGAGGGAAGAGACAGAGAGAGGTATATGCAAATTTCATAAGTCAACTGGTTAAATGGTAGGTAAAAAAGTGGATACATCAACTCATGGCTTAATCTCTTGACCCTTATCCAAGGTGTCATTCAAAGTACATCTAATGGCCATGGTTCCTCTCCATTTTCGGCAGCTATGGGGGTGGTTAAAGACCAAAATGCCCTCATCCAATTATATAAGTAAGTCTAAGGCTTGTGGGGCAAAATGGTAATTTTACCCCCGACGTCCAGAACGTCGTTTTTCTAACTCCAATTTTTCTTAGATAAGGCGACGACCAACCCAAATATAATGTTGAAATTCTTGATTCTCCATTTTCAATTTTCAAGCCTCGTTTCTGATTGTTTTCTCTATCAGACGTGGTTCCAGCATATCCCGAACTGACGGACGGCTTTTACAGATGTCATGCGTATTGACCCTGTGATTCATATCACAATTAGGGCTCGTCAATTCATGGCGACTTTGGTTGTCATGTAATTGTGAGGATCTATCATTAGTTTCGACGGTCTCGATCGTCATTGTTCGATTTAGGAAAATTTTACAAATTATACATTGGTTAAGGGCATCACCCGCGTTCCAATCGTATAACACTAGCAATGCATTCCTTAATCGTTCTTAGATCGGCCTTTATTGGCTCTAAATATTCCCTCGACAATCCTTATGGTGAAAGCTCTATTTCCTATTCGAGTTCCCTAGGTCCACGTAACTTGTCTCGTGTTAACCTTTTCCCTTTGGTCAATCAACTCAAATTGATCAGATTCGAGCGAGATATGACTGAAATACTTCGCTAGATATATTTCTTATTAATGAGTCTCAAAATGACAGGAAAATCAGAATGTCACAATTCTTTCCCCTTACAAAAATTTCGTCCCCAAAATTACATCAAACTTGGTTACTCAAATAAATGGGGGTGTTGACGCCTCATCGTCTTCTCGTTTTCCCACGTAGCTCCTTCGGTTCCATGATGCTCCCATACAACTTTGACCAATGGAATCATCTTATTCCTGAAAATTTTCTCTTTCCAATCTTCGATCCTGATCGGTTTCTCCACGTAGGATACCCTATCGTCCACTTCTATGACCTCGTAGTACAGCACATGTGTCGGGTCTGGTTCATATTTCTGCAGCATTGACACGTGGAAGACATTATGTACTTGGGATAGATTAGGCGGTAAGGCAAGTATATAGGCTAAGGTCCCTATCCGCTCTAGTATTTCAAATGGACCCATGTACCTTGGGCTCAGTTTGCCCTTCTTTTCAAATCGCGATAATCCCCTCATCGGTGACACCTTGAGGAAAACATGATCGCCTACTTGAAACTCTAAAGGCTTACGCCGCTTATCCGCATAACTCTTCAAACGACTCTGAGCCATCTTCAGTTTATCCCGAATTATTTTCACTGCTTCCACCGGTTGCTCTACCAATTCTGGGCCTGTGATACTTTTTTTTCCAACCTCATCCCAGCAAATCGGTGTTCTACAAGCTCTTCCATAAAGCGCCTCAAACGGTGTCATTCGAATGCTCCAGTGGTAGCTATTATTATATGTGAATTCTACCAAATGCAGCTGATCTTCTCATCCACCTTTGAAGTCTATTACGCACGCTCGCAAAATATCCTCGAGCGTCTGAATAGTCCTCTTCGATTGTCCATCCGTTTGTGGATGATACGCCATGCTAAATTGTAGTCAAGTTCCCATGGCAACTTGAATACTTTTCCAAAAGTTCGATGTGAACTTAGGATCTCTATTTGAGGTAATTGTCACGGGTACTCCATGTAACCTCACTATCTGCCTCATGTACAACTCGGCGTATCTATTCATTGCGAAATCCTTTCGCACAGGGATGAAGTATGCGGACTTAGTCAATCTGTCCACGACTACCCATATAGAGTCGTGACCTCTCTGGCTTCTTAGGAGTCCCATCACAAAATCCATCGTTATATGCTCCCACTTCCATTCAGGAATTTCCAGTGGCTGTAATAATCCTCCAAGCTTACAGTGTTGCGCTTTCACCTGCTGGCATGTCAAGCATTTTGCCACATACTTCGCTACATCTACTTTCATCCCATTCCACCAGTAGTGTTGACGCAGGTTCTGATACATCTTCGTACTTCCTAGGTGGATACTATAATTGCTCCTGTGAGCCTTTGATAAAATCATTTCCCTGAGTTCTTCGTCCTTTAGCACGCATAGACGTCCTCAGAACTTCAAGATTCCGTCCTCCGACACCTGAAACTCTAGTTTTCTCTTCGTCGCGTCCATCTTCAGGATTTTCTGAATTTCTGGGTTCATATACTGCAAGGTCTTTATCCCTTCCTGGATCTCAAGTTCTACCCTTAATGTAGCTATCAAACTGGACAGTTGACAGACTTCTAGTCTGAACTCAGAATCTCTCAAATCCTCGATCATCGACCAACCTTTTACCAGCAGACAGGCGATGCTTGACATCCAGCTAAGTGCATCTGCAACTCTGTTTGCCTTCTCAGGGTGATACAATATATCACAATCATAATCCTTAAGCAGCTCCATCCACCGACGTTGCCTCATATTCAGTTCTTTTTGGGAAAACAGATACTTCAAGCTCTGGTGGTCGGTGTAAATCTGGAACTTCTCGCCACATAGATAATATCTCCAGATCTTCAGAGCAAAAATGATCATTGCTAACTCCAGATCGTGAGTTGGATAGTTCATTTCGTGTGGTCTCAACTGCCGAGATGCGTAGGCCACTACTCTTCCATGCTTCATTAACAAATAGCCTAGTCCCTTTAGCGAAGCATCGCTATATATCTCATAGCCTCCCGGTCCTGATGGAATTGTCAATACGGGTGCGGTTGTCAACCGATGTTTGAGCTCTTGGAGCACTTATCCATCCTATCAAACCTCGTTTCTTTCTTTGTCAATCTCGTCAGTGGAATAGCTATGGATAAAAACTTCTCCACAAAACGTCTGTAGTATCCTGCCAATCCTAAGAAACTTCGGACTTTCGTGACCATAGTAGGTCTAGGCCAATTTTTTACAGCTTCAATCTTCGTAGAATCCACAGCAATCCCTTCTCTAGATACCACATGACCAAGAAATGCTACCTTATTTAGCTAGAACTCACATTTACTAAGTTTAGCATAGAGCGAGTGTTCCCTCAAGGTCTGCAGAACAATCTTCAGGTGCTCTTTGTGTTCCTTGTCACTCCTCGAGTAAATCAGAATATTGTCGATGAAGACTATGACGAATCTATCCAAGAATTATTTAGACACTCGATGCATCAAGTCCATGAATGCAGCTGGGGCATTGGTTAGTCCAAAAGGCATCACAGTGAATTCATAATTACCATACCTTATCCTAAAAGCAGTCTTAGGTATGTCTTCCTTCTTGATCCTCAATTGGTAATACTTGGTTCTCAAGTCAATCTTAGAGAATATCGCCGCTTCTTGCAACTGGTCAAATAGGTCGTCAAATAGGTCATCAATCCTCAACAGTGGGTACTTATTCTTCACTGTCACCTAGTTCGACTGCCTATAGTCGATGCATAGACGTAAGGACCCATTCTTCTTCCTTACAAACAATACCGGCACTCCCCATGGCGAAGCACTCAGTCGGATAAATCCTTTATCCAATAGTTTTTGCATCTGCACCTTTAGCTCATTCAGTTTTGATAGGGACATTCTATAGGGTGCCTTCGAGATCTGCTCCGTTCTGGGAGCTAACTCAATCACGAACTCTATCTCTCGCTCCGGTGGCAACCCTGGTAACTCCTGGGGAAAAATGACAAGAAACTTACGCACTACCGGGATGCTTTCTAGTTTGAGCTCCTCGGCAGTCGTGTCCATAACTGCTACCAAGTACGCCTGACATTCTTCTAACATCAACTTAGTCACTTCAAGAGACGAGACTAAAGTGATCGAGGCTCCTCCTCGACTTCCCACGAATTCAAAACTAGGGCGACCTCCTAGGTAGAAACGAATGATCCTACTACCACAATCCACCACTGCCCCCTGTTTACCCAACCAGTTCATTCTTATGATCACATCAAAATCATACATGGGTAATACAACTAGATCAATTCTCTCTTGACTACCACCAATTACGATCCTACAGTTCGCACAGTCCAACGAAACTAGTATATTATCTTTCAGTGGGGTGGCAACATGTAGATTCACACTCAACGGTTTCAACCTCATATCAACCAAATCAGCAAATCGAGTAGACACAAATGAGTGTGTGGCGACAGGATCAAACAATGCATATGCAGCTTGGTCACACAAATAAACCATACCAGTGACCACGCCTGGCGTTTCCTCTGCCTCCCTACAGGCTACTGTATAAACTCTCTCTTGAGCTGGGGGTCGATTCTGATCGATCTGGGGAGTGGCAGTCGACAGTCCAGTCTGTGGTCGCTGCCCTTGAGGTTGATTTGCTGGAGCTTGGTTCGGGCAAGTCCTCATTTGGTGGCCCACCTGACCACACTTAGAGCAGGCTCCAATCCTTGCTGGGCATGGCCCATTTCCATGCCTTCTGCCATAGAGGCGACAGCTCCATTTCATGGGGTTCGGCGGCATCACTATGTTCTTCCTCACTGGAGGGACAAAACGCCTGTTGCCATCCATTAGTCTCTTGCCCATCTAGCGATTGTGTCGAAATGAAGTAAATCGTGATCCAGATGCGGCATTCCTCTCCTTTAAATCCCTCTCGATCATCTAGCCCCGCTCATAAATTTCTTTATAGGTCCTCAGATTCAGGGTTATCATCTAACTGCAAAGCTCAGGCCTCAATCCGTCCGGAAATCTCCGTGCGTTCTCATAGGGATCCTCTACAGATCGAGATGCGTACCTTAATAGTCTAGAGAACTCGGCCTCATACTAGTCCACCGTCAGCTGATGCTGACGCAGCCGTAAAAATTCCACCTGTTTCCTTTCCCTAGCTGTGTTCGAGAAATACTTGTCATTGAATGCCGTCGTAAAGGCATTCCAGGTCACGGCCGTTCCTTCAGGGAAAACTCCATTCTTGGTGGCAGCCCACCAATCGTTTGCGATACCTTCTAACTGGTACAACGCCAACAACACTTTCTCTTCGTCCGTGCACCTTAGGACTCCAAAGGCTTTCTCTAGTTTCTCAATCCATCTGGGTGCTAGTTCGGAGTCTCCAGTCCCGTCAAACTGGGTCGGTTTCAGTTTGATGAATTACTCTACTAGCTGACCCATCTGTCTAGCCACGATAATCTCCTCCTGGGCATTCATTGCCTCGTTACCCTAGCCATGATCACCATGGTTTCCACTGCCCCCGTTGTTGCCGTTGTTGCCGTTGGCAGTAGCTATTGCGGCTTCTACCGCTTAGGCCATGGCAGCATCCCTATCTTGGGCCTGCCTGTCAATGAGGTCGTCAATCCTCTCTAGCGCCCTTAGTACGCCATCCATCCTCGGGTCTTCTGCTATAGGCGGCCTCGAGCTAAAGGCTCTGCTTCTGGGCCTTTCAGGTCTCCTAGTTACTCATTCTTGTGTGCTTCTACTAAGCCTGGTCCACCACAAGTTCATCAAGGAGTTAGTAACTTACTCATTCATCCAAGTCCAGAGGTACCAACTATGCCTTAACGGAAACAGTTATAATACAACAGTTCTCCACACAATAAATTCCAGAGACATTTCATCAAGTAGTCCATGGCTGTTCCTCAGTTCCGCTCACTCCAACGGTTCACCAAAGCAAACCATGCTCATTCACTTAACAGGCCAAAATCCAAAAATGACTTTCAACACTAAGCAAGGAACTTAATCCTCATACATTACCACAATCCTATCAAGGCCAAATGTCGATCATATGTGCCAAGTCATATGCCATGCACCCCGTGCCTTATCCTAACCCGTTTCCTAAGGTCTCGCTACCCGTCCTTGTCCCAACTTAATCCTCCTTATTACTCCAACCTCAACCAACTTTGGATCGAGCTGACCTTGCTTTGATACCAAGCAAACGGGGATGTCTCGCCCCGCGCCCCAGGTACTAGCGCGCGACTCCCTGCAAGCACAAACTATCTCTCGATGTCCCAAGACCCAAACATGGTTCCAGAGACATACCATATAAAAAGTACGCAAAAGCGAAGACATTTAAAACTCCTCCGCACAAATATAAAGCGGGACCTGGAGAGCGAGAATACTAAACATATAATATACCCGAAGGTTCATACATGTGCATAGCAAACTAGATTCGCTAGTCAGTAAGGGTGACAGGGTAAGCACAGAAGGGGTCCATCATCATCACCCAAAAAGGAACAAACATTAGTGTCGCCGTCAAAATATCAAACTAGTAAACTAAGAGCTCCTAAGTTGAACTTTGGAGTCATCAGTCTCCTCCGCCTCCTCAGTGGGCTCATACTACGAGAAGGTCTCCGAGCAAATCTCTATAGTATCTTCCATGATCTCGTCAGTAGACGGCTTCACCAGGTCATCCTTTGTAGCCTCGACCACTATGATCTCCTTAGTGTCCTCTAAGGTCGGGGTCTTCTCAGGACAATCTCTCGAGCCGGCGACTGATCCCTCGGCCTCCACTGAATTTCGAGCGAGATAACACCAACTAGGGATTGGCCCTCGACTTACCTTAGTAGGCTTCAACGGCCCTGTAGAAACGTCCCCTACCTTTCTAAACCATGCCTCATACATGTGAGGCTTCTAGCTACTACCACCCTCGTCTACGTAGACGACCGTACACTTTCTAACGTAGATGGTCCCCTGTCCGTTAGGGAACTCCACAAAATAGATAGACATCTCCTTAGGATCCCCAAACCTGACTGGCCACATGCTCAAGGCCTAGGATTTGAAAAATGGGGTCCCACAACGAGGTGAGATATACATCTCAATAAGGTAGGTCCTAACCCTAGGTTGGCTGACAGTCCACTTAGGCAGATGCAATCACCGGCACTTCACACAAATAAACACATGAGGCATTCAACTATCAATAACAACACATAGATGTCAAGCATGCAGTCATGCACACATCGCGAAGTGACATCACCACTTTCACTCTTCCAGCCTGCCTCATTCTCATCCCCGCATTTAGAACACCTCAGGCTCGATCCACGTAAACACATCAGACCGTCTTATTGATAAATTCGCGTAAACGCATCAGGTTTTCAATTTTTCTCTAGGCCTGTGTCGACACATCAGGACTATGGCCTTCTCAACCCTGCATCTCATACGCCTCAAGGTGCCATTAATTTCAAACCCGGCGCTTCAGCGCATTCATCATACCACCCCGCGTCTCATACGCCTCAAGGTATTACCACGTCTCAGTTATGCCATAATTTCCATTCAATTCATATCACATACTGCCAAGTGTAAACTCATGCACAAATAATACACTTATGGCATGCAAGACAATCAAATTCAGCACTCAAATACAATAAATCACTCAAGGCACAAGCATGGTCAAGCATTTGAGTCACCTATACCTTCCCAGGACGTACAATGAAAAATCACTTTAAAGTCCCTCAAGGATCAATCAAAATTGCACTCGACTCGCCCAATTGAGTCCAATCTTCCTATCAAAGGTTTAGTAGTCCCCTTACCTCAAACTTAATGCCGCAAAATCCTCTTCTCAAGCACCTCAACAATTCGGTCCAAATAGTCCAAGATCAAGTCCACCACGCAACCTAAGAAAATTTCATCCAATCGTTAATTTCTTTGCTCAAATCATCACCCCACTAAACATACACCTCATGGACCTATCAATTAACATCCTCACACTTCTCAACGATGAATTTGGAGCTCATTTACAACCACTAATAGGTCCCACAAAATCTGTATGCATAGAATCGAATCGGATAAATTTTGATTCTGTGTATACCCCAACTAACCAGCCCTTAAACTACCTCAAATCCTCAATTTATTCACTAATCTACTTGCTAGCATGTAGTTCTAAGGGTTTGGGAAGCTCATCGAAAATTTGGGGTCAAGTCGTCGCTGGAAACTCCTTGAACGTCGCCGATTTTCCTAAGCCTTCAAACTGGCAGTTCTGGCCCTTCAAACACAAGACTCATTTGCGGTCAAAACTCCATCAAATTAACCCCAAATTTTTACCACAACTCAATCTATGAGTCCCCTAGATGGCCACAAAATTTGGTTGAAAAACTCTAAGGTTTCGGGGTCCTAAGAAGCCAAAAAATTGGCTTAACTCTGGTTGCAATGATTTCCGTCGACTTTCGGGAGATCGGCTGGCCGGAGCTCCTCACTGAACCAAATGACTTGCTTCTACTTTGAGAACGTCAGCAAGAGGTCAAGGAAGGAGTGGGTGGTCGGCTCGGCAGCTGGGAGTCGCCAAAGGTGGCGATCGGCAGCAGCGAACAGGGAAGTAAAAACTGGTCGGCGGCAGGCTGATCGACAGCAGAAGAAGAGAAGAAGAAGAGGAAGTTTTAGGAAATGGAGGAGGTGATGATCGGCCAAGTGAGGGAAGAGAGACAGAGAGAGGTATATGCAAATTTCACAAGTCAACTTGTTGAATGATAGGTAAAAAAGTAAATACATCAACTCATTGCTCAATCTCTTGACACTTGTCCAAGGTGTCATTCAAAGTCCATCCAATGGCCATTGTTTCTCTCCATTTTTGGCAGCTATGGGGGTGATTAAAGATCAAAATGCCATCATCCAATTATATAAGTAAGGCTAATGCTTGAGGGGCAAAATGGTAATTTTACCCCCGACGTCCGGATCGTCGTTTTTCTAACTCCAATTTATCTTCGATAAGGCGACAACCAATCCAAATATAATGTTGAAATTCTTGATTCTCCATTTTTAATTTTCAATACTCGTTTCTGATTGTTTTTTCTATCAAACGTGGTTCCAGCCTATCCCGAACTAACGGGCGGCTTTTGTAAACGTTGCGCGTATCGACCCTATGATTCATATCACAATTAGGGCTTGTCAATTCATGGAGACTTTGGTTGTCATGTAATTGTGAGGGTCTATCACTAGTTCCGACGGTCTCGATCGTTACTATTCCATTGAGGAAAATTTTGCAGATTATATATTGGTTAAGCAGCATCACCCGCGCTCCAATCGTATAACGCTAGCAATGCATTCCTTAATCATTCTTAGATCGGCATTTTATGGCTCTAAATGTCCCCTCGACAATCCTTATGGTCAAAGCTTCATTTCCTATTTGAGTTCCCTATGTCCACGTACCTCGTCTCGCGTTAGCCTTTCCCCTTTGGTCAGTCAACTCAAATTGATCAGATTCGAACGAGATACGACTGAAATACATCGCTAGATACATTTCTCATTAATGAGTCTGAAAATGACAGGAAAATTAGAATGTCACAGTTATGCCTTTCTAAGTTGAATGTGTGGGTAAAATTGCAAGTGTTTTGAAAAGCTTGTGAAGCTATGAATAAGATTGAGATTGATTGAGTTTGATGTAGAGACGAGATTTGAAATTGTCTCCCTCTAGATTGAGGATCTTGGTAAGGAAACCTTAGAGGTTTTAGGTACACTGAGGAAAGAAAGTGACCCTGGCAGTTTTTAACCTTAGAGGCTGTTAATGATTGGTGAGAGGTCACCAGAAGAAGGGTTTCTTCGAAGGCATGATATCTGCCTGGACTACCTCTGTTAAGTTGTTCGACGGAAAGTATCCTCCTGGGATTGCTCGAGAACAAAGGTTGTTTGGAACCTGATAATTTTGCAAGGATCAGAGAATGATCGACCAATGTGAAACAGAGTTTCTAAGGTTGTCTGAGTACATTAAGAGTGGTCAAGGACCCTCGAAAAAGATAAGTAAATCTCTGAGTAGATTGGAACCTGAAAGCCTTATGGCTGTTTGTTATTTCTGATTTTGAGGAATGGTAATGGGATTCAGTAAAAGAAGAGAATGATCGAGAGACTTATGAATAAGAGAATTCTTGCTCATGGATTACGAGCAAAGAGATGTTCATTATGGAACATGAAATGCGCATACAAGAAATGGCTATGACCTTGGTGTAAGGCTTGAAATGAGAGATTGATGTTTCGTTTCTTCCGACACAGGGAAAAATTAAGGAAAGAGTTATGTCAACTATTTGACATTGATGATTCTATGAGATTGATTGAGAATGAATCTAGACCACTAGAAGTGGTATTGTGTGACATTCTGATTTCCAGTCGATTTCAGGCTCATTCATGAGAAGTGTGTATCTGGAGATGTATTTTAGTCGTATCCCGTTCGAACCTGATCAATTCGAGTAGACTGACCAAAGGGGAAAGGTTTACGCGAGACGAGGTACGTGGACCTGGGGAACTCGGATTGGAAATGACGCTTTGACCATAAGGATTGTCAAGGGGATATTTAGAGCCACAAAAAGGCCAATCCAAGAACGATTAAAGGATGCCTTGCGAGTGTTATACGATTGGAGTGCGGGTGATGCCGCTTAACCAACGTATGATTTGCAAAATTTTCCTAAATCGGACGGTGAAGATCGAGACCATAAGAGCTAGTGATAGACCCTCACAATTACATGACAACCAAAGCCCCACAAATTGACGAGCCCTAAACTTGATATGAATCACGGGGTCGATACGAGTAATGTCTACGAAAGCCGCCCGTCGGTTTAGGATAGGTTAGAACTACGTCTGATAGAGAAAGCCATCAGAAAGGAGCCTTGAAAGATTTGAAATGGAAAATCAAGAAATCCAACGTTATTTGGATTGACCGTCGTCTTATCGAAGATTTTCGAAAGGAGAAAAATGACGTTCGGAACGTCGGGGGTAAAATGACCGTTTTGCCCCTCAAGTTTAGAACTTTCTTATTATAATTGGAGAATGGAAAAATGGGCAATTGATACCCCCCTAGGCTGCCGAACACAAGGACAAGGAGATGGCCATTAGATCTCCTTGGTTAGAGCAAATGCCAAGTGTCAAAAATCCAAGGAGTCATGGTCATTTGACCTTTTTCCCACCTACCAATCAAAGGCCTTTGACCACAAATTGAATATAGCAATTTCTCTCTCTCTATCTCCATTCTGCTAAAAAAATTCAGCCACCACCCTTGGTGAACCGACCAACACATTCATCCTCTTCTTCTTCATCCTACTGCCCGTCCGACCAGAATTTGGGCTTCACTTTGCCGACCACCATGGCCACTTCCGGTCACCCCTGGATGCCGGCCAGCCACACAATTAAATATCTATGTCTTGCCAACATCCTCCAATAAGAATCAGAGCATTTGGAGCACCGAGGAGCCCGGAGCAAGGATTCTCCCGAGAGTCGACGGAAACTAACTCAATCTGAGGTAGGTCCGGTTTCTGACCTGTTTAGTGGCCGAAATCTTGGAGTTTTGAGCTCAAATTTTCTGAAGAATTAGTAGACTTGTAGATGAATCTGTGGTAAAAGGTTGAGATGGATTTGATTAAGTTTTGACCATGAACCGGCCTTGTTAATCTTGCTTAGATTCTGTGCTTGGAGGAACCGGCTACTTTGGATGGTTTTCCGGTGACCAACTGGCCTAAAACTCACGTTGAGCCTCTTGGACCCTTGGATAATTATGCTAAGAGATAGATTGATGATTAAATGGAGGATTTAGGAGTGAATTGAAGGCTGGATATGCTCGGATTGCACAAAACTAAAGTGAACAGGTTGGTTCTGTGCAAGTCCGATTCTGTTGGGCTAATGATGGGTGGATTATAAGTCTCAAATTGATGTTTAAAGCATGTTAAGATATTGAGGATTATGCCATGGAGGGTTAGGAGTCATGGATGGTTGAATTGGACGTAAAAATTGACGGATTGGTCGGATTTTATTAGATTGTGCGGTGGATTGGCCTTGAACCATGGTTGGCCGAGACCTTGAGGGTCTATGAGGAGCAGCTTGGGTTGTCAAATAAAAGGTAAGGGAATTCCTAACCTTATGCTAGGAAGATTAGACTCAATTGGGTGAGTCGAAGATTTATTGGATTGAGTTATGAGAAAATCCCCAAACGTGATAGCTTGATATGTCCTTAGATGATAAGGAATGATTGTGTGACATTACTAATGCCTGAGTTACTTGCCATGATTGTAAACCCTTTGAATTGAATTGCATGCCACGAAAATTATGAAACACATTTGAATGCGCGCCTGCCAGTGAGTGTGAAATTGATTTGATAATCAAGCATATAATATGATGTGGCATGAGCATGGTATGGCATGGCCCTAAGGCATGTGAGACGCGGGGTAGAAGGTTGAGATCTTGATGCGACGAGGTCGCGGGGTGAAGAATGATTAGATGGCGCCCTGATGCGACGCAGTCGCGGGGCTGAGATAGCCATAGTCCTAATGCGATCTAATTGTGAGACAGAGTATGAGCTCATAAACCTTTCTTGGAGATGGACCGGAACCTGATGTGTTTACGCGGGTCACCGATGACGGTCTGATGCGTTTACACGGGCCGAGCCTGATGCGATCTAATCGCGGGCTAGAGAATGAGGCAGGCAGAGGTTGATGGATGTGCTGAAGTGGCAGGCTGAGTATACCAGTGCATTATCATCTGAATGTGACATCAATCCATTTTTACATGCCTGTCATTTATATGTCATTGCTTCATTGAATGGTGCCCTATCTGCCTGTAAGTTATGAGTTTGAAAAGATAGGGGATTGGAGGACTGCCTGTGTGAACGATCGGCCTAACCTAGCATTAGGACCCACCTTACTGAGATTTATATCTCACCCAAGTGGGGGCTTACATTTTACGGGTTCCAGGTGTAGGTAGAATGAGCTTGCCAAGGATTGGCGTTTGAAGAGATAGTTGATCAATTGCATTAGATTGGATTTGTCTTATGATGATATTGGGTTTGTACTTTCGATTGGTGAATTGAGAATTGATCTTTTAGTAATTGCTTAATGAGAAAATTTCCAAGTGTGATAGCTATATATGTCCTAAGTCATCGATATGTGGCTGTATTTCTATAAAGGGAGGTGGCATCGCTTCTGCGTGCATTAGCATAAAGGAGTTGTAGGTTGTTGGCCGTTGGATCCTGGAGCGTTAATGAATGAATGAGCATGGACAAGGATGTTCGTGTGCTCGTCGAGTTCGGGGTGTGACATCCCTGTTTGTTTGGTATCAGAGCAAGGTCAACTCTATCCATTGTGATTGAGATCCGAAGTGATAAAGAGCGATGACTTGAGGACAGTTAGATATTGAGGTCTATAGGACTAGGCCTGGGTTGTGAGTCTCGAGGACGTAGGCTTGAATTTGTGTACGCTTGAATGGTCCTAGAGTTAAATTTAATGGATGATCTTGAGTTAGATGGTGATTAAAATTCCAGTGGAAGCAAGCTATGATTGGAGAGTCATGAGCATGGATTTTGAGGTAGTAATTATGCTTGGGGATAATAGGAAATTGCTTATGAATGAAAGGTCAATTGAGGTGTATGGTTGCGTTAATTTGTCGATGACCCAACTTGAGGAGTACGAGTTATAAAAGGCGGCTGACAATAGTGGACTTAGGCTTGAATTGCATGATACCTGGATGATCTAGCTATCAATTACTATTGACAGCCCTGGGTGATATGAGTTGAGATGAATACGAGAAATACCTGAATTGAAGATCAGTTGTGATTGGATGCATAGGGATTTAATTTGGATGTTGACTAGACTTGAGATAAATAATGGAATATAGGCAAGTGATCTGTGAGGTATGGCAGTCACTAGCGGAAATAGAACTTTTGAATGGATAGGAATTGATCTGAAGGCGGTTTTGATGGGACAAGTGATGAGGACGGTCATGCTGTGTCTATGTTTATGGCTTTGAAACGAAAGTTGATGAGGGTGCATGCATGAACTTATCGCTGTTGGACTTAATAAACCGTCGCTTGGTATGAGACGAGCTGATGGGATACTTATAAACTGTAATGAAATATGGTATGGGACATGTGGAACAGGGATTTCTTCGTAGATGTATGACTTGGGACAACCTATAACAGCTGGGTCTGATGAGGGCGGGGAGTGATCGTCGAGACAGAGAGGTCCGGACAAGGAGCGGCTCTTGGCAAGCTTCTAAGATGGCAAAAGACAGGACTGTCCCAAGTCATAACTTGAAAGGGGAAGCCTAGATATCAGGTTGAGTTCAATTGTGGATAAGGGATGTATGGCACGAGATTGATAATCATCGAGGACGGTTAAAAGTAGCATGACCTGTGTAATGGTGCCTATGAGTGGCATAGTTAAAAGCTTTGTGCTTGACCGTGGAAGCCCTTGGAAAAAGAAAAGTGATGGTTGTGATGAGCTGGTTAGGCATGTTTAATGATTAGCCTCGTATGATTGGCTTGGCAAAGATATGAATGAGGAGTTAGACGACGTATGGGTTTATACCCTTGGGACCGAGGCCTGTTGAGATGAGATAGTCTGTTGTGACTATGCTAGAGAGGCAGATGCCTTTAGGCCTAGAGTACGAGTTTTGACCCAGTGAATCGTCGTCTTGAGTGCTTGATTTACAGTTGCCTAGTTACGGCTAGCCTAGTAAAGGCTGTTAGTTGAGAAATTGCCTCATTGAGGTTGGCTTGAAGAATGATTATAGGTCAAGGATGATTTGAGACCCTTGGATATTTGGCAATTAGTGATGAATGATGAGGTGAACAACTTGAAATTGATAGACTTGAGTAGATAACTTGAGTCTTGGATTCTTGAAGGGAATCATAGTGGTCAGATGACATGAGAACCTGATAAGATTGAAGGACCAAGGTATGATCGTTAGAGTCGCGCTTGGCTTGCGTATGTAAGATACGAAAAGATCCAAGGACTAAGATGGATCATGAGAACTTAATGACATTGAACGACCAAGGTGTGGTCGTAGGAGAGCATTGGGCTTGAGGATATGTGGTATAGAAGATCCGAAAATTGATATGGGTCATGAGAATTGAGTGAATATGGACGATCGGAGTATGAGTACTAAAGGAGAATATGGCTCGATCAGTTGATCGTACGAGACCCAAGAGCTGAATAGGTCGTGAGAACTTTAAATGGAAATGGGGAAACCATTGATTAAGCAAGCTCGGAGAGGAGCTGCCATGATTCTCTAAATCACTGTGGTGGTGAATGCTTGTGCAGAGGAGTTAAATGATGGAAGTCACGAGAAAAGGACTCTGAGTAAGTCTTTTCGAGATTGAATGTGTAGGTAGGATCACAAGAGCTTGAGAAAACCTGTAAGATTATGTATAAGGCTGAAATTGATTGAGCCAAGCCGAGGGATGAGGTTCGAGTTTGTTTCTCTCTAGATTGAGGGTTTTGTGAGGAAACCTCAGAGGCTTTAGGTGCAATAAGGAAAGAAAGTGATCCTGGCAGTACTAGCCCTAAGAAGCTATTGAGGATTGATGAAAGATCACTAGAGGAAGGATTTCCTCGGAGGCATGAGATCTACCTAGTCAACTCCTATTGAGTTGATCGATGGAAGGTACCATCCTGAGGTTGCTTGAGAGCAAGGATTCTTTGGATCCTGATATTATTGCAAGGATCATAGGATGATTAGCCAGTATGAGACAGAGTTTTCAAGGTTGCTTAGACATATGGTAAGGGTGGTCGAGGACCCTTGAATAAGATGAGCAAGTCCCTGAGTGGATTGGAACTTGAGAATCTTATGGCTGGATGTTATTCCTGATTCTGAGGAATGGTGATGGGACTTAGCAAGAGAGGAGGATGGTCGAAAGACATATGAATAAGAGAACTCTTGCTCATGAATTACGAGTAGGGAGATGTTCATTATGGATATGGAGAGTGCCTACGAGAAATGGTTGATTACCTGGGTGTAAGGCACATAGTGGAAAGCGAGTAGCAAGTCTTTTTTGTTATGGATGAGGTCGAGGAAGAATCGACATGCTAGATTGCCTGAAGTTAATGACTTCCCAGGATCTGTTGATTGGATTAAAACCATGAGAAATGCAGTCATAAGTTGTTGTTCCCTAAAGAATATGGCATTGATCTTAAAGGGCGATTGGACCATGAATTGGTCATTGATGAAAGGAAAAGTGAACGGACTCGGTAGTCCTGAATGGTTGTGATTCTAGGAAGTGGTGTAGTAAATGAAAAGAACGTTTGAAGAACACTTGTAAAGTGATTTGAGGTAATCGAATTGACCATTCGACAAGTGAACGGGTGAAGACCCAAGGACGAATAGATGTTGTCACTAGAAGTGACTGAGTTATGGGAAGGACAATGTGAAAGCAAGGTGGCATTTGAATCCTGGAGTAAAGGTGTCGCTGTCGGCACAGACTCCAAGGTTAACGTCCTATGAAATAGAAAGGACAAGGTGAAATTGAAATGAGAGAATGCCACTGAAGTGTATAGTTTTCCTCACATTGTGAGAGACCCTATTGAAAAAGGGAGACAGACTTTAAATGGTCTAAGTATGATGAATGAGCATATTTACCAAGGAAGAGGACGCAGAACCGAAATGACTACTGGAAGTGAAGTCAGAGAGACAGTCTTTTGGACAATGTTGAATTCCAGGATGATGTCGACGTTCAGTGGAGCAAACGGAATTGGATAAGGTCGCCTTAGCGAGTATGAAACTCCGAGGCTAACATAAATGCTTCTCGAGGAGAAGAGTGACAAGGATAAGTGAAATGTCGTGTGGTCCTGGAAGAGACCCATGACAATAGAGAGCCAAGGTCTGGGCTCAAGTGAAAGATGCGAGGGATAGTTGGAAAGATTCGACACCTGGTGGAAGGAAGTCAATAATCGCCGAACTAAGTGCCCAAAGAATGATTGAGTTGGTCGCTGCCATCTCGAGAGACGATGGTTAAACTCATGTAGGGAGCCATGAGAAACATGAACGATTTTTGAGGATGTCATATGAGCTCTGAGGAAATGTCTATTGCGTGCTAAATGTGAAGAGCGCAAGTGTGAACCTGATGAAGTAAGATTCATATATTGGAATGAGTGATAAATTCTTTGAGGATTGGAATAAGTGATGAATCGACTATAGTCGATGTGAGTTGCGAAAAGTGCAAGCTCCACGGGATTGATGAGTGGCAATAGACGGACTGTTGAAAGCCCACAAGAGCTGTTCCAATGATAAAATAGATTAAGGGCCAGATGTAACGCGAGTGCGCGGATAAACGTGAAAGGGGTTTTCAAGGACTCGAATTGAGTTAATGACTATGTGGTTTACGGTGAGTCAAGTTGGAGATTGAAAAGCTTGTGAAGGTAGTAGTGACACGACGCATAATGAAACTCGAGGCATAATAAGACGATGTGAAATGGAAATGGTTGGTACGTTGTAAAGACAATGCCGTATGAATTGGCATGCTTAGAGCATGATTGGAATTGGTTGTGAATGTCCTCGTGATAGAGTTAGGAAATGTTGTTTGAGTAAAAGAGCGTTGCAAGGCTACACCTACTACGAGAGTATAAAGTAGCAGTTCCTGAGAGGAATTGAGCAAGAGGTAACGTAGATATGTAGAACTGCTGGTGGATATGATAGCGTTGCTTAAATGAAGGAAAGACCTCGAGAATTGTGTGAGCTAAAGGAGGTTGAGGGTATGGATTGCTTAAAGGAATTGAAGGCGAGGCATGTAAAACAAAGTGATCACCCAAGTGTTTTTACAGCAATATTCATACAGATAAGGAAGGGTGAATCATTTAGCGGATGCCTATAGTTGGGAATTGAGCATGGTTTAATTAGCGATGAAAGGACAGATCTTCCCTCAAGAAATAAGAAATTCAACTCCTAAATGGGAAGTTCGCTAATGGACTAGCGTGATGGCTATTGGAAATATCTAGCTTGAGAGCCAGAAGGAGATTGAGGTGCACCATGATTAAACACCGAAGTTGGGGGGATTATAGAAATGGATGGAACCCTTGAGGTCATGGACAGAAGTATGAGTCCAGCATTGAAGAGAAACTAAAGGAGGTGACCTCGTAGAAAATCAAAGGGAGAATTATAGTGTTTCTTGGGGACGGCACAAAGATGTGCCAAGATGCATATATATATATCGGTGATAAGGTTGAGAATTAAAAGTTATCTATCTTGTAGTCGAGCACAAGGGTGCCGATGGAAGGGAAGGACATGATGATGAAGTTGAAGGACCACTTGATCCAAGGGAATTATCGGATTGAATCGAAAATAAATTACTACGGAAGTAATCATGTGACTATTTAAGGAGTCAAGAGGGCCATAACTCGATTTGATTGATGGAGGGCAAATTGATAAAGCCCTGAAATCTCTGTGGGCGTGGGGCTAGATCACAACAGACATCTTTCGGCCACCCATCTTGGAAGCTCGAAAAGAGTAATACACTGAATGGTATGGATATTAAAGAGCGCATTCTAGCGAGGGCTTAGTGATAATGGTTATGGACGAATGTAAGAGATAAGGTGAACGCTCGAGGAAGAGTTGCTAGCCAATGATATGAATACCAAAAGAGAATGGAGAGAAGCCCATTGGATTGAGGACTGGAGGAGACAAGTCCTAGAGAAGGATGGCCTTGAATTGGAAAGGACAAACAAGATCGTCAAGCCATGGAAAATATTATCCGGAAAAGTGAGAATGCGATGAGACGCCTATACCGCCGAGGGATTGCATGGAGTAGAATGTTGTGAATTTCGAGGATGAAATTTTTTTGAGGTGGGGAAGAGTTGTGACATTTTGATTTCCAGTCGATTTTAGGCTCATTCATGAGAAGTGTGTATCTGGAGTTGTATTTTAGTCACATCCCGCTCGAACCTGATCAATTCGAGTAGATTAACCAAAGGGGAAAGGTTAACACGAGACGAGGTACGTGGACCTGAGGAACTCGGATAAGAAATGGCGCTTTGACCATAAGGATTGTCGAGGGGATATTTAGAGCCACAAAAAGGTCGATCCAAGAATGATTCAGGGATGCTTTGCGAGTGTCATACGATTGGAGCGCGGGTGATGTCGCTTAACCAACGTATGATTTGTAAAATTTTCCTAAATCGGACGGTGAAGATCGAGACCTTAGGAGCTAGTGATAGACCCTCACAATTACATGACAACCAAAGCCGCCACAAATTGACGAGCCCTAAACTTGATATGAATCACGGGGTCGATACGAATAATGTCTACGAAAGCCGCTCATCGGTTTAGGATAGGTTAGAACCACGTCTGATAGAAAAAGCCATCAAAAACGAGCCTTGAAAGATTTGAAATGGAAAATCAAGAACTCCAACGTTATTTGGATTGGTCGTCGCCCTATCGAAGATTTTCGGAACGAGAAAAACGACGTTCGGAATGTCGGGGGTAAAATGACCGTTTTGCCCCTCAAGCTTAGAACTTTGTTATTATAATTGGAGAAGGGACAAATGGGCAATTGATACCCCCCTAGGCTGCCGAACACAAGGACAAGGAGATGGCCATTGGATCTCCTTGGTTAGAGCAAATGTCAAGTGTCAAAAATCCAAGGAGTCATGGTCATTTCACCTTTTTCCCACCTACCAATCAAAGGCCTTTGAACACAAATTGAATATAGCAATTTCTCTCTCTATCTCTACATTCTACAAAAAAATTTCGGCCACCACCCTTGGAGAACCGATCAGCACCTTCATCCTCTTCTTCTTCATCCTGCTACCCGCTCGACCAGAATCTGGGCTCCACTTCACTGACCACCACGGCCACTTCTGGCCACCCCTGGATGCCGGCTAGCCAGATCAACAAACATCTATGTCTTTTCGACGTCCTCCAATAAGAATCGGAGCATTTGGAGCACCGAGGAACCCGGAGCAAGGATTCTCCCGAGAGCCGATGGAAACTAACTCAATCTGAGGTAGGTCCGGTTTATGACCTGTTTAGTGGCCAAAATCTTGGAGTTTTGAGCTCAAATTTCGTGGAGACGTAGTAGTCTTGTAGATGAATCTATGGTAAAAGGTTGAGATGGATTTGATTAAGTTTTGACCATGAACCGACCTTGTTAATCTTGCCCAAAAAATTGCCAGATTCTAGGCTTGGAGGAACCGACAACTTTGGATGGTTTTCCGGTGACCAATCGGCCTAAAACTCACGGTGAGCCTCTTGGACCCTTAGATAATCATGTTAAGAGATAGATTAATGATTAAATGGAGGATTTAGGAGTGGATTGAAGGCTGGATATGCTCGGATTGTACATAACTGAAGTGAACCAGTTGGTTCTGTGCAAGACCGATTTTGTTGGGCTGATGTTAGATAGATTATAAGTCTCAAATTGATGTTTAAAGCATGTTAAGATATTGAGGATTATGCCATGGAGGGTTAGGAGTCATGGATGGTTGAATTGGACATGAAAATTGATGGATTGGTCGGATTTTATTAGATTGTGCGGTGGATTGGCCTTGAACCATGGTTGGTCGAGACCTTGAGGGTCCATGAGGAGCAACTTGGGTTGTCAAATCAAAGGTAAGGGAATTCCTAACCTTATGCTAGAAAGATTGGACTCAATTGGGTGAGTCGAAGATTTATTGGATTGAGTTATGAGAAAATCCCCAAACGTGATAGCTTGATATGTCTTTAGATGATAAGGAATGATTGTGTGACATTACCAATGCTTGAGTTACTTTCCAATGCCTGAAAACCCTTTGAATTGAATTGCATGCCACGAAAATTATGAAACGCATTTGAATGCGGGCCTATTAGTGAGTGTGAGACGCGGGATGGAAGGTTGAGACCCTGATGCGACAAGATCGCGGGGTAAAGAATGATTAGATGACGCCCAGATGCGACGAAGTCGCGGGGCTGAGATAGCCACAATCCTGATGCGATCTAATCGCGGGACAGAGTATGAGCTTATAAACCTTGCTTGGAGTGGACCGGCACTTGATACGTTTACGTAGGCCGAGCTTGATACGATCTAATCGCGGGCTAGAGAATGAGGCAGGCAGAGATTGATGGATGTAGTGAAGTGGCAGGTTGAGTATACCAGTGCATTATCATCTGAATGTGACATGAGTCCATTTTTGCATGCCTATCGTTTATATGTCATTTCTTCATTGAATGGTGCCCTATCTGCCTGTAAGTTTTGATTTTGAAAAGATAGAGGATTGGAGGACTGCCTGTGTGGACGGTCGGCCTAACTTAGGTTTAGGACCTTTATATCTCACCCCAGTAGGGGCTTACATTTTACAAGTTCCAAGTGAATGTAGCACGAGCTTGCCAAGGATTGGCGTCTGAAGAGATAGTTGATCAATTGCATTAGATTGGATTTGTCTTATGATGATATTGGGTTTGTACTTCCGATTGGTGAATTGAGAATTGATCTTTTAGTAATTGCTTAATGGGAAAATTTCCAAGTGTGATAGCTGTTTATGTCTTAAGTCATCGGTATATGGCTGTATTTCCACAAAGGGAGGTGGCATCGCTTCTGCGCGCATTTGCATAAAGGAGTTGTAGGTTATTAGCCGTTGGATCCTGGAGCGTTAATGAATGAATGACCATGGACAGGGATGTTCACGTGCTCGTCGAGTTCGGGGCGTGACATATTGTGTGTTATCACCCCTAAAGATTAGGGCATCATTCTAAGAAGGCGACTGAGCCATGAGATGGTCGTTAAGGGAAGAGAAAGTGAATAGACTTGATAGTCCTGGCTGTTCGTAATTTTAATGAATGGGTGAATAAGCAAAAAGGGTGCTTAAATTGTAATCACAAGGCAACTTGAGGTAGTCTGTGACATTTCGAATTCCGACACTCTCGAGGCTATTGAATGGCAGGATATCGATTGGTGTATTTCAATTGTAACTTACTCAGAGTTGGTCACTCCTGAGTTAACTGACCAAAAGGGAAAGACTGATGCGGACTCGGGTACGTAGATCGGGAGAATTTGAATGAGAAATGGCACTTTAACCATAAGCATTGTCGAGGAAATATCCCGGGCCAGCAGAGATCGATCTAGGAACGATCATGGAATGTCTTGCTAGCATTATACGTTGGGACGCGGATGATTTTGCTTAACTAATGTGTAATTTGCAAGAATTTCCTAAATCATATTCTGATGATTAGAATCGAGGGAACGAACAATAAATCTTCACAATTACAGGACAACTAAAGTCGTCACGACTTAAGAAAATCCCAAGGTCGATAGGCGTAGCGCCTACAAGAGTCACCCCTTAATTTGAGTTAAACTGGATTTACAGTTGACGAGAGTTCGACATGAAATTAGACCTCGAGATTTGGGTATTGGACATTGAGGAATTCAAACATTGAAATTGAGATGGACGTCGCCTCATCGAGGGTGGTTTATACTAGAAAAATGGAAGTTCGGACGAAAAGTATAAAATGACCATTTTGTCCCTCGACCTTTGGCCTAGCTTAGCCTCTTCCCGACCTCCTCGAAGTGGAAGCGCGTCAATTAAGCCACCGAGGAGCTTCGGCTAACCATTCTCCTGGAAGCAGACGGAAACCAGCATAATCTGAGGTAGGTAGAGTTTCTGACCCTTTAGGACCTCGAAATATTGGATTCTTGCGACCAAATTTGGTGGAGATCTAGGGGACTCGATTAGTGATCTGTGGTAAAAAGCTGAGCTCAATTTGATAGAGTTTTGACCCCAAATGGATCATGTGAACATTGGATAGAAACTACCGGTTGCAGTCTTGAAGGAACCAGTGACTTTCGATTTCGAAGTGATTCCAGCGACGACTCGACCTCAAATCTTCGATGAGCCTCATGAACCCTTAGATAGACATGTTAGCAAGTAGGTTAGTGATTAAATGGTGAATTTGGAGTGGATTAAGGGCCGAACATGCTCGGTTTGCACAGAACTGAAAATAGCCAGTTCGGTTCTATGCAAGACCGGTTCTGTGGAGGCTGAGATAGGTCGGGTTTGAGTCTCAAATTAGTGATTGGGACATGCTAAGAGAGTGAGGATGGTGTTATGGAGGTTTGTGGTTCATGGATTGGTAAATTAGAAAAGGGAAATTGACAATTGGTTGGAAATTCCTAGGTTGCGCGGTGAGTTTGGCCTTGGACCATTGAAACTGAATTGTTGAGGGCTTAAGAAGAGGATTTTGTGACATCAAACTTTAGGTAAGGGAATTCCTAACCTTATAATGGGAAAATTGGACTCGATTGTGCGAGTCGGGTGGAATTGAGATTGTTTCTTGAGAAGCTTAGCGTGATTGGTCCTTGTGTACGCTAAGAGAGTATAGGCGATCCTAATGTTTGCTTATGTTTGTCTCTTGAGTAATTGGTCACGTTTGATTGTGTATTGAATCGTCTTGCATGCCATGGATGCATTATTTATGCATGAGTTGCACTTGGCCTTGCGTGCATAATTTGTGATTGTAGCATGGCGGAGATGAGGTGAGACCCTGAGGCATACGAGACGCGGGGTGACGTGATTGATACCCTGAGACGCTAAGGCGCGGGATTGGAGTTGTGTGGCGCCCTGATGCATATGAAACGCGGGGTTGAGATGGCCACGGTCCTGATGCGCTTACGTGGGACGAATATATGAAGTGTCGACACTGGCCTGAAGTGTCATTGAAACTTGATGCGTTTATGCGGGTTGTCAATGACGGTCTGATGCGTTTACGCGGACCGAGCCTGATGCGATCTAATCGCGGGCATGAGAGTGAGGTAGGAGGGAAAAGATGAATGTGGAGATGTGGCAGGATGAGCCGTGCATGATCATTTGAGTGTATTATGATATCATAATTGCATGCCTGTCACCCGAGTGTGGTTGTCTATATTTGCATTGCCTTATATGTTTATGAGTTTGAATTATTGGGGTATGTGACTGCCTGAGTGGAAGTCGGCCTAACCTAGGGTTTGGACTCTTTTACTGAGATGTGAATAGTTGTCCCTAGTTGGTGCCACCCCACTCGAGATTTAGACCAGGCTGAAGGCTCCGTTGTCGGTTCGAGTAATGGACCGGAGAGTACCCCGACTATAGAGAACACGGAAGAGGAGGTCATTGTGATCTCAAACTCACGGTGAGCCTCATAAACCCTTAGATAGACATGTTAAGAGGTAGGATAGTGTTTAAATGATGGATTTGGTAGAGATTTAGGTATGGATACATTCGGTTTACACAGAACCAAACATAGCTCGGTTCGGTTCTTTGCAAATCGAATCTGTGGGGGCTGATGATGGATGATTTGAGTCTCAAATTGGTGATTAAGGCATGTTAAGATGATGAGGGTTATGTTATGGATGATTGTGGTTCATGGATTGAGGAATTGGGCAAAGGAAATTGATGAATTAGTTGAATATTCTAGGTTGCGCGGTGAGGCTTGCCTTGGACCCTTGGATCCGAAAATTGTAGGACTCAAGAAGAAAAATTTTGTGATAACAAATTCAAGGTAAGGGAATCCTAAACTTAGGATAGGAAGATTGGACTCAATTGGGTGAGTCGAGGATTAATTTGATTGATTTATGAGAATTTTCCAACGGATAGTTCTAGATATATCCTAAGTGGTTATGGGAGAGTTATGTGTGTTATTGTTTGTGTTTAAATCATTTGCCATGTCGAATATCATTGATTGTCTTGCATACCATGGGAATTCAAATTGTGCATGAGTTGCACTTGTTGTTTCATCTAGAGTTGAATTGAGAAGCATGGCATGAGCATGACATGGCGAGGCCCTGAGGCGTATGAGATGCGGGGCGGGAGGTGGATGCCCTGATGCGATGTAATCGCAGGGTGGAGTTGATATTGTGTGGCGCCCTGATGCGATCTAAGCGCGGGGTTGAGATGGCTACGGTCCTGATGCGAATTATTTGCAGGACGGAGGTATGTGGTGATGATATTGGCCTAGAGATTCATTGGAACCTAATGCGTTTATGCGAGTTGTCAATGACGATCTAATGTGTTAACGTGGATCGAGCCTGATGCGATCTAATCGCAGGTTGGAGAATGAGTCAGGCAGGAAGAGGTGGTTATGGTGAAAGGGCAGGATGAGGTGTGCATAATCATCCGAGTGTGACATGGTGTCATAGTTGCATGCCCATCATCTCTACGTCACTATCTTTATTTGTATGTGCCTGTATGGTTATGGGTTTGGAATTTTAGGATAGGTGACTGCCTGAGTGGACGATCAGTCTGACCTAGGGTTAGGACTCTTTTACTGAGATGTGTATCTCACCCCTTTGGGGACCCTTATTTTTACAGATCCTGGGCCTTAAGTATGTGGCCTATTCGTTTTGGGGATCCCAAGGAGATGACGACATATTTTTGACGAGTTTCCTGATAGGCAGGGAAACATTTATGTGAGAAAGTGTACGGTTGTATGGGTCGACGAGGGTAGCCTGGACTAGAAGCCTCAAAGGTTCGAGTCATGGTTCAAGAAGGTCGGAGACGAGTCGATTGGGCTGCTGAAGCCCTACGAGGTACCCTAGGGAGTTATCCCTAATTGGTGCCAAACTGTTGGGGAGCAAGAGTTGCCAGAGGGGTCTGTAGTTGGGTCTAGGAATGGGCCGAAGAAATCCCCAATGCTGGACTTTACTGTGGAGGAGGACGAGGTCATTGTCTTGGAGGCGATCGAGGAGGACTTGGTAGAGCCGTCCCATGAGGAGACCATGGAGGACACCGTTGAGGTTCCATCAGAGACCTTCTTCGAGTATGAGCCGACGGAGGATGCCGATGACACCAAGGATTCCAGCTGTTCATCTTAGGTGTTTTAGTTTATTGGCTCGATCTTGTGATGGCGGCCCCCGACCATGGCTATCTTGGATGTCGATGATGGTCATACATTTTTTGATGTGCTTACCCCGTCGCCCTTGCCTAGCGGATAGTAGTAGTCGGTATTTGTATGAACAGTATGTTATGATGTATGACAGTTATTATGCTATTCATGTCCCACTTAACTTATATTTTGTATGGGGATTTAATTGAGTACCACTTCCGCATGCTTAGTGTATATATATTATCTCTCGACTTGTTTGTGGATCTTGGGACCACGAGAGATGTGTTGTTTACTTGCAGGGATGCTCACGTGCTCGATGGGTTCGAGGCATGACATGTGTTTTATGAGTGGGCTACAGTGCCCCAGCGATCGTTGGCTTGTGGACCCGGAGATCGCATTGGCTTGATGCCCTGATGATACCGATTGGTCTGTAACCCCAGTGGTATTGAATGTAATTTTACTATGAACGATGATGAGGATAACGATTGGCCTGTGGCCCCAATGGTATCAAATGACCGTGAGCCTTGAGTATTAATGAGGATACCAATTGGTCTGTGACTCTAGTGTTATCGAATGGTGGTGAGCTCAAATAAGAATGAGAATGATGACTGGCTTGCGGCCCTAGTGGTATCGAATGGCTGTGAGCCTTGAGTATTAATGACAATAAAGAATGTCAAGGAGACATTTAGGCCATAAAAGGCCGATCTCAGAAAGACTAAGGCATGCATTGCTAGCGTTATATGATTGGAGCGCGGGTGATGTCGCTTAACCAATATATAATTTGCAAAACTTTCATAAATCTAACAGTGACAATTGAGACCATCGGAACTAGCGATAGACCCTCACAATTATAGACAACCAAAGTTGCCATAAATTGACGAGCCCTAATTGTGATATGAATCACAGGGTCGATATGCGTAACGTCTGGACAAGCCACCCGTCAGTTCGGGATAGGCTGGAATCGCATTGGATAGAGAAATGATTTAGAAACAAGTCTTGAAATTTGAAAATGGAGAATCAAGAATTCCAACAATACAATTGGATTGGCCGTCCTCTTATCGAAGAAAATGGAAATTAGAAAAACGACGTTCCGAGCGTCGGGGGTAAAATTACCATTTTGCCCCTCAAGCCCTAACCTTGCCTATATAATTGGATGATGGCATTTTGATCTTTAACCACACCCAAGACTACCGAAAATTTAAAGGAACCATGGCCATTGGATGAGTTTTGATTAACACATTGGACAAGTGTCAAGAGATTAAGCCTTGAGTTGATAGGTTCACTTTTAACCTACCATTCAGACTCTTGAAATTGGTATAAACCTCACTCCCTCTCTTTCTCTTGGCCAAACACCAAGCAACCGGCCATCTTCTTCTTCTTCTTCCCTTCATTCTTACCGACAAGCCTGTCGCCCGACCAACCACAAGCCGCCCGTTCGCCACGGTCGACTCCCACTTACGGCAACTTCCAGCCGCTGAGCCAACCACCCACTTGTTCCTCAACCTCTTACCGACGTTCTCTAAGTGGAAGCGAGTCATTTGACTCAGTGAGGAGCTCCGGCTAGCCAAACTCCCGAAAGTCGACGAAAATCTTCGTAACCAGAGGTAAGCCACGTTTTAGGCCCCTTAGGACCCCAAAATCTTGGAGTTTTTCAACCAAATTTTGTGGACATCTAGGGGACACATAAAATGAGCTGTGGTAAAAATTTTGGATTAATTTGATGGATTTTTTTACCCCAAAGGTCTTGTGTTTGAGGGCCAGAACTGACCGGTGGAAGACTTGGGAAGATCGGCACCATTCAAGGATTTTCCGGCGGCGCCTTGGCTCCAAATTTTTGGTGAGGCTCCCCGACCCTTAGAACTACATGTTAGCAAGTAGATTAGTGAATAAATTGAGGATTTGAGGTAGTTTAAAGGCTGATTGGTTGGAGTGTACATAGAACAGAAAATGCTCGGTTCGGTTCTGTGCATGCCAGTTCTGTTGGGGGTCATTGACGTTGAAATTAAGTCTTAAATTCATCATTGAGATATGCTAGGATGTTGTTGAGCATGTCAATAAGGTTTATGTCCCATGGATTGGCGAATTGAGCAAGAAAAATTGACGATTGGATGAATTTCATTAGGTTGCGCGATTGAGTTGTCCTTGGACTATTTGGACCGAACTCTTGAGATGCTTGGGAGAAGGATTGTGTTGCATTAAGCTTGAGGTAATGGGATTCTAAACCTTTAATAGGAGTATTGGACTCAATTGGGTGAGTCGAATGCAAGTTTGCTTAATTCTTGAAAGATTTTAAAGTGATTGCTCATTGTACGTCCTAGAAGGATATAGATGACTCAAATCCTTGACCATGCTTGTGCCTTAAGTAATTTTTTGCATTTGAGTGTTGAACTTGATTGCTTCGTTTGCCATAAGTGTATTATTCATGCATGAGTTGCACTTGATTGTGTGTGATATACATTAAATAAACTTATGGCTAATCTGAGAAGTTGTGACACCCTGAGGCATATGAGACACGGGGTTGTATGGCTGAATGCCTTGAGGCACTAAGGCGTGGGGTTTGAATTGAATGGCACCCTAAAGCGTATGAGGCGCGGGGTTGAGAAGGCCATAGTCCTGATGCATTGAAATGCGGGACGAAGTTGTAATATGTCGACACAGGCCTGAAGTAACATTGAAAACTTGATGCGTTTACACGGGTTTGTCAATGAGACGGTCTGATGCGTTTATGTGTACTGAGCCTGAGGCGTTCTAGATGCGGGCATGAAAGTGAGGAGGCTGGAAAAGGGTGAAAGGTGCAATCTGGTTTGAAATGCATGCTTGAGTTCAATGATGTGATAAGATGCCGTGATTGCATGCTTGACATCTGTGTGTTACTTTGTGAAAGTGGAATGCCTCATGCGATTTTGTATGAATTGTTTGCGTTTGCTTTTGCTTGAGTGGACGGTCAGCCTAACCTAGGGTTAAGAACCACCTTACTGAGATGTATATCTCACCCCGTTGTGGGACCGGAGGTTTTTCTTCCTTTTCTTCGGAGTGGCAAGCAGCAGAAATGGAATTGTGATATGGATGGAATATAATGAAATAGAGCCACTTTGAGGTTCCCTATGAAATGAGGCATGTAACGAAGCCACTACGAAGAAGTTCCGGGAGTTACGAAGGAAACTTCGAGCTCATATTGAGCGAATAACGAGGAAAGCAGCTACTATCCTTTCGTTCGGAGCAGCCCATATATATGAAAAAGAAAGGGGGATGGGGAAGGTCCGGAAAGCCCTCACTTTATTGATGGGACATTTTGAGCCCCTTTTCCTCTCACCCCCCCTATTTTTCCGCAGGACCTCCCCTACAGTATCGTCACCGTTATCTATCACATACTTTTATTTCTCATTTGATTTAATTCTTACTGTCTAAGGATTGTCTCTGTGAAATAATCGAAACTGAAGACTGCGTAACGTCGTTCCGTCCGGCTGGGGGTAGATCGTTGTGTCAGGGAAAGGAAATCCGCCGTGAACTGCCAAAGTGGTTAGTCTGCGACCCCCTGCTTCCACTGAATCCATAGGACGGCTAGCAGCCTCAATAGCTATTACCTCCCTGCCACACCTCTCTCCGCTAGGAAAGAGAATAGATCCTAGGCCCTGAGGATGTGGCCCATCAGGTTTGGCGATCCCAAGGAGATGTCAGTCTATTTTGATGAGTTCCCTGACGGACATGAGACCATTTACGTTAGGAAATGTACAGTTGTTTGGGTGGATGAGGGTTGCAGCAGTTGGAAATCTCATAGGTATTAGGCATGATTTAGAAAGGTAAGGGACATTTCCACGGGGCCACTGAAGCCCAATGAGGTGTCTCATAGAGTGATCCCTAGCTAGTGCCATCTCACCCGGGATTCAGTGGAGGCTGAGGGGTCAATCGCCTGTTTGAGGAACGATCCTGAGAAGACCCCGACCTTGGAGATACGGAGGAGGTCATAGTGGTCAAGGCTATCGAGGATGACCGGTGGAGCCATCTGCTGACGAGACTATGGAGGACACCGTGGAGGTTTGCTCGGAGACCTTCTCGAAGTACGAGCCCACTGAGGAGGTTGAGGAGGAGACTGACGACTCCAGTAGCTCAACCTAGGAGTCTCTACTTTATCTGGTCTGACATTTTGATGATGACCCTGATGTCCGTTCCTTTTTGGTGATGATGATGGACCTCTTTTGTACTCACCCTGTCACCCCTACTAACGAGCGGATCTGGTTTACTATGCTCTGTATGAACATTTGGATCTTATGTATTGTTAGTGTTCTTGTTACCCAAATCCCATTTTATATTTGTACGGAGGAGTTATTATATCGTCGCTTCCGTATATTTGCTTTTATATGGTATGTCTCTCGAACCATGTTTGAATCTTGGGACCTCAAGAGATAGTTTGTGCTTGTAGGGAGTCGCGCGCTCATGCCCGGAGCACGGGGCGTGACATCCCTGTTTGCTTGCTATCAGAGCAGGACAACTCAATCCAAAATTGATTGAGGGTTGGAGTAATAAGGAGGATTAAGTTGGGACAATGACGGGTAGCGAGACTTTAGGAAACTGATTAGGATAAGACATAGGATGCATGGCATATGACTTGGCGCATGTGATTGTTGTTTGATCTTGATAGGATTGTGGTGATTATTGAAGATTAAGTTCCATGTTGAGCGCTGGGACCCATTTCTGGATTTTGGTCTGCTAAGTGAATGAGCATGGCTAATTTTGGTAAATCATTGGAGTGAACAGAATTGAGAAATAGCCATGAATTGCTTACTGAAATGCCTCTGGAGTTGCTATGTGAACGGTCGTTGTGGTATGACTGTGTTAGTAAGGTATAGTTTGGTAGCTCTGAGCTTAGTTGAATGAATGAGTTACTAACTCTTTGATGAAATTGTGGTGTACCAGGCTCAGTAGAAGCACATAAGAATGAGTAATTCGCCTAGGAGACCTAGAAGGCCCAGGAACAGAGCCTCTAGCTCGAGGCCGCCTGTAGCAGAGGACCCGAGGATGGATGGAGTACTGAGGGCACTGGAAAGGATTAGCAACCTCATCAACAGGCAGACCTAGGATAGGGATGCTGCCATAGCCCAAGCGGTAGGAGCCGCAATAGCTGCCAGCAACGCCAACAACGGCAACAACGGGGGCAAAAGAAACAATGGCGACCACGACCATGGCAATGAGACAGTGAATGCCCAAGAAGAAGTTGTCGTAGCCAGGCAGATGGGCTAGTCGAGCAGTTCATCAAGCTGAAGCCAACCTAGTTCGATGGGACTGGAGATCCCGAATTAGTACCAAGGTGGATTGAAAAATTGAAAAAGGCCTTTGGAGTCCTGAGATGCACGGACGAAGAGAAGGTATTATTGGTGGTATACCAGCTGGAAGGTACCGCAAATGATTGGTGGGCTACCACTAAGAATGGAGTTTTTCCAGAAGGGACGGTCGTGACCTGGAATGCCTTCACCACGGCATTCAATGATAAATACTTTTCTAAGACGGCCAGGGAAAGGAAACATGTGTAATTTTTACAGCTGCGTTAGAATCAGCTGACAGTGGACCAGTATGAAGCGGAATTCGCTAGACTGTCAAGGTACGCACCTCGATCAGTAGAGGATCCCCAAGAGAAGGCACGGAGATTTCGAGACAAATTGAGGCCTGAGCTTCGCAGCCAGATGATAGCCCTAAATTTGAGAACCTATAAGGAAATTTATGAGCGGGGCCAGATGATCGAGAGGGATTTAAAGGAGAGGAATGCCGCATCTGGATCGCGGTTTACTTCATTCCGAGACAACCACCAGATGGGCAAGAGACCAATAGCTGGCAATAGACGTTTTGTCCCTGTTGTGAGGAAAAACATAGTGAAGCCGCCGAACCCCATGAACTAGAGCTGTCGCCTCTGTGGTAGGAGGCGTGGTAATGGACCATGCCCGGCAAGGACTGGAGCTTATTTCAAGTGTGGTCAAATGGGCCATCAGATAAGGACATACCTGAACCAAGCTCCAGCGAATCGACCTCAAGGGCAGTGGCCACAAGCTAGACTATCGACTGCCACTCCCCAAGTTGATCATAATCGACCCCAGCTTAGGGAAGAGTTTATGCAGTAGCCCGTAGGGAGGCGAAAGACACTCCAGGCGTGGTCATAGGTACAGTTTATTTGTGTGATCAAGCAGCATATGCATTGTTTGATCCTGGCGCAGTACACTCATTTATGTCTGCTTGGTTTGTTGATTTGATTGATATGAATTTAAAACCATTGAGTGTGATTCTGCATGTGGCCACCCCTTTGAAAGATAATGTGCAGGTTTCGTTGGGCTATGCTGACTGTAGGATCGTACTTAGTGGTAGTAAGGAGAGCATTGATTTAGTTGTGTTCCCATGTATGATTTCAACGTGATCATAGTAATGGACTGGTTGGGTAAACAGGGGGCAGTAGTGGATTATGGTAGTAGGATAATTCGCTTCTATCCAGAAGACCGCCCTAGCTTTGAATTTGTGAGAAGTCGAGGAGGAACCTCGATTCCTTTGGTATCATCTCTTGAAGTGACAAAGTTGATGTTTGAAGGATGTCAAGCATACTTAGTCGATGTTATGGACACGACTGCCGCGAAGCCTAAACTAGAAAGTATCCCGGTAGTGCGTGAGTTTCCCGACATTTTTTCCCAGGAGTTACTAGGGTTGCCACCAGAGCGAGAGGTAGAATTCGTGATTGAGTTAGCTCTCGAAATGGAGCCGATCTCGAAGGCACCCTATAGGATGTTCCTATCAAAACTGAAGGAGCTAAAGGTGCGGATACAAGAGTTGCTGGATAAGGGATTTATCAGACCGAGTGCTTCGTTGTAGGGAGTGCCAGTACTGTTTTTAAGGAAAAAGAATGGGTCCTTGCATCTATGCATCGACTATGGACAGTTGAACTAAGTGACAGTGAAGAATAAGTATCCTCTGCCGAGGATTGATGATTTATTTGATCAATTGCAAGAAACTGCGAAATTCTCTAAGATTGATCTAAGAACCGGTATCACCAGTTGAGAATTAAGAAAGAAGACATACCTAAGACCGCTTTTAGGACAAGGTATGGTCATTACGAATTCACTGTGATGTCTTTTGGATTGACCAATGCTCCAGCCGCATTCATGAATTTGATGCTTCAGGTGCTTAAAGAATTTTTGGATAGATTCGTCATAGTTTTCATCGACGATATCTTAATTTACTAAGCTTAGCATAAAGCGAGTGCTCCTTTAGGGTCTACAAAACAATCCTCAGGTGCACTTCGTGTTCTGATTTTTCCTGTCATTTCAAGACTCATTGATGACAATGTATCTAACGACGTATTACAGTCATATCTCGCTCGGATCTATGAATCTCGAGTCGATTAACTAAAAGGGAAAGGCTAACGCGAGACAAGATACACGGACCTAGGGAATTCGAATAGGAAATGGCGCTTTGACCATAAGGATTGTCGAGGGGACATTTAGAGCCATAAAAGGTCGATCAAAGAACGATTAAGGAATGCATTGCTAGCATTATATGATTAGAGCGCGGGTCATGCTGCTTAAACCAATATATAATTTGCAAAATTTTATTAAATTGAACAGTGATGATCGAGGCCATCGGAACTAGTGATAGACCCTCACAATTACAGGATAACCAAAGTCGCCATGAATTGACGAGCCCTAATTGTGATATGAATCATAGGGTCGATAAGCGTAACATCTACAAAAGCCGCCCGTCGGTTTGGGATAGGCTGAAATCACATTGAATAGAGAAATGATTCAAAAACAAGTCTTGAAATTCGAGAATAGAGAATCAAGAATTCCAAAATTTCAATTGGATTGGCCGTCGCCTTATCGAAGAAAATTGGATTCAGAAAAATGACGTTCCGGACGTTGGGGGTAAAATTACCATTTTACCCCTCAAGCCTTAGACTTACTTATATAATTGGACGAGGGCATTTTGGTCTTTGACACACCCCCAAAGCCACAGAAAATTTGAGAGAATCATGGCCATTGGATGAGCTTAAATGACACCTTGGACAAGTGTCAATGGATTAGGCCTTGAGTGGACATATCCACTTTTCAACTACCATTCAACAAGTTGACTCTTGAATTTGGATGAAATCTCTCTCTCTCTCTCTCTCTCTTTTGGCCAAGCATATCCCCTCCATCTGCCATTTCTTCTTCTTCTTCTTCTTCTTCTCTTGCTTGCCAGCTCGCTGCCCTGTTCCGACCGACTCACTGTTCTAGCCATAACTTTTAATTCGATGGTCAATTGAGGTAAAACTACTGGCAATAGAAAGCTTATCGTCTTGCCGTTCTAACAAGATATTATGGGTCTAAATCTACCCAGCCGTTTGTCCCGGAGAGCCGTTTGAAGGAGCAAAGGTCAGGCTGGTCAGTTGAGAATCCGAGAGCTCCCAGCCGACCAGTCCGACTGTCCCACTATTCCAGCCATATCTTCTTCATTCGATATCGAATTGAGGTAAAATTATCGTTAAATGAAAGCTTATTGTCTTATCTTTCCATAAACATATTATAAGCTCAATTTGACCATGTAGATCTTTCTATAGCTCGATTTGAGTGGACAAAGGTCAGGAGAGGTCATATTCTGACCGGTTTTGAGGAAAGACTTGTTCCGGGGTCTTTCGGACTTCAAATTGCTCCAAATTTTTAGTGAGGTCTTCTGCACTTATAGTATTAAAGTTGGATGAGCTGTGGTAAAATGTTGGGATGAATTTGATGAAGTTTTGACCCCAAATGGGTCTTGTATTTGAAGGGCCAGAACTGACCGGCGGTAAGCTTGGAGGAACCAACGCCGTTCTTGGACCATTTGACGTCGCCTTGGGCTCAAATTTTCGGTGAGACTTCCCAACCCTTAGAACTACATGTTAGCAAGTAGATTAAAGATTAAATTGAGGATTTGAGTAATTTAAGGGCTGGACAATCTCGGTATACACAAAACTAAAAATAGCCCGGTTCAGTTCTGTGCAAACCTGTTCTATAGAGGTTGTTATGAGTTGGATTGGAGCCTCAAATTCGTTATTGAGACATGCTAGAATGTAGAGGATCATGTCATCAAGGTTGGTGATTCATGGATGGGTGAATTGGGCAAGAGAAATTGACGATTGGTTGGAATTTCATAGGTTGCGCGGTGGACTTGGTCTTGGATCACTTGGACTGAATTTGAGGAGGTTCTTGAGGAGAGAATTTGTGACATTAAGCTTGAGGTAAGGGAACCCCAAACCTATGATAGGGAGATTGGACTCAATTGGGTGAGTCTAGTGAGATTATGATTGATTTTGAGTGATTTCAGTGAGATTATTCTTTGTGTGTCCTAGAATGGTATAGAAGGCTTGAATATGTGCAAATGCTTGTGCTTGAATTGTCTACCATGTCTGAATGTCGACTTGACTGTCTTGCATGCCCTGAGTATATGAATTGTGCTTGAGTTGCACATAGCATTATGTGTGTGGATTGAATGGGAATCATGGCATGAGTGTGACATGGTAAGACCTTGATGTGTATGAAACGCGGGGTGGTGTGAGGAATACCCTGAGGTGCTGAGGCGCAGGGTTTAGAGTGGTATGGCACCCTGATGCGTGTAAGACGCGAGGTTGAGAAAGCCATAGTCCTGATGCGTTGAAACGCGGGACGAAGTTGTGATGTGTCGACACTGGCCTAGAGTAACATTGAAACCTGATGCGTTTACGTGGGTTGTCAATGACGGTCTGATGCATTTACGCGGACTGAGCCTGATGTGTTCTAAATGCGGACATGAGAATGAGGCAAGTATGAAGGGTGGAAGTGGTGGTGTGTCACGCTTCGAGCCAGGCGGGCACGCGAGCATTCCACCTTCACTGTTACCTTTAATAAGCTCCAGGATCCAACAGCCAAAACTTACAACTTTATATGAAGCATGCATTCAAAAACGATGCCAACTACATTACAAATACAACAACACATGATGACTAAGGACACAAGGGTACCCCTTTTATAAAGGTCAATCATAATTCAGAGGTTACAAATCTAAATCCCCAAGAGTATCATTTTTCAACCCTAAGGTCACAAAAGGGAAGTCTTTATTTTCCTCCAATGACTTCGTCAAATGCCAATCCATGGCAAACTCGATTTTCTTCGTTGGGGACCTGAAAATGTTGCCCACAACGAGGTGAGATATAAATCTCAGTAAGGTAGGTCCTAACCCTAGGTTACGCCGACCGTCCACTCAGACAGTCATAAACATCAGCGTTTCATGCAAACAAACACATGAGGCATTCAATTATCAATAGTCATGCAGATGTCAGACAGGCAGACATGGCATCACAACACATCTCTAAGATCAAGCATACACCGCCTTGTCACACCACCACTTCTACCTTTCACACCTGCCTCATTCTCACGCCCGCGTTTAGAACGCATCAGGCTTGGTCCGCTTAAACGCATTAGACCGTCATTGACAACCCGTGTAAACGCATCAGGTTTCAATGTTACTCCAAGCCAGTGTCGACACATCACAACTCCGTCTCGCGTTTCAACGCATCAGGACTATGGGTTTCTCAACCCCGCGTCTCATACGCATCAGGGTGCCATACACTCCAACCCTGCGTCTTAGCGCCTCAGGGTATTCATTCCACCACCCTACGTCTCATACACCTTAAGGTCTTATCATGCCTCAAACATGCCACTAATTCGAATCAATTCACACACACAAGACCATGTGCAATCTCATACACCAATCATACACTTATGGCATGCAAGACAATCAAATTCAACACTCAAATGCGACAAATCACTCAATGCACAAGCATGATCAAACATTTGGGTCATCTACACCCTTCTAGGATGTATAATAGACAATCACATTGAAACCCTTCAAGAATCACCCAAAACTTTACCCGACTCACCCAATCGAGTCCAATGTTCCTATCTTAGGTTTAGGATTCCCTTACCTCAAGCTTAATGTCACAAATTCTCTCCTCAAGCACCTCCTCAAATTTGGTTAAAGTGGTCCAAGACCAAACCCGCCGCGCATCCTATAAAATTCCAACCAATCGTCAATTTCTCTTGCATAATTCACCCATTCATGAACCACCAACCTTAATAACATGATCCTCAACAGTCTAGCATGTCTCATTGATGAATTTGAGACTCAAAACCAATCCATAACAACCTCCATAGAACCGGTTTGCACAGAACGGAACCGGGCTATTTCCGGTTCTGTGCATACCGAGATTTTTCAACCCTAAAACTACTCCAAATCCACCATTTAATCACTAACCAACTTGCTAACATGTATATCTAAGGGTCTAAGAGGCTCATCGAAGATTTGGGGCAGAGTAGTCGCCGAAAACCCTTTGGAAGTCGCAGGTTTCCTCAAGTCCTTAAACCGGCAGTTTCTATCCAACAATCACAAGACCCATTTGGGGTCAAAACTCCATCAAATTCATCCCAACTTTTTACCACAGCTCATCCAACCTTAATACTATAAGTGTTAAAGACCTCACCAAAAATTTGGAGCAATTTGAAGTCGGGAAGACCCCGGAATAGTTCTTTCCCTAAAACTAGTCAGAATCTGACCTCGCCTGACCTTTGTCCACTCAAATCGAGCTACGAGAATATCTAAAGGGTCAAATTGAGCTTGTAATATGTCTATAGAAAGATAATACAATAAGCTTTCATTTGGCAATGCTTTTACCTCGATCCGATATCGGACAAAGAAGATATGGCCGAAATAGTGGGGCGGTCGAACTGGTCGGCTGGGAGCTCCCGAATTCAAAACTAACCAGGCTGACCTTTGCTCGTTCAAACGGCTCTATGGGACAAACGGCTAAGTGGATTTGGACCCATAATACCTTGTTAGAATGGCAAGATGATAAGCTTTCTATTTTCGATAGTTTTACCTCAATCGACCATCGGATGAAAAAGTTATGGCCGAAATAGTGATTTGGTCGGAACAGGGCAGTGAGTTGGCGAGTAAAAGAAGAAAAAGAAGAAGACTCTCGGTTTGGGGGAGTTGATGGTCGGCCAATTGAGGGGTGAGAGAGAGAGAGCTATATGCAAGTCTCAAGGTCAAAGGGTTGAATGGTAGTTGTGAAAAAGTGGACATGACCATTCTTTAGCTAATCTATTGACACTTGTCCTAAGTGTCATTCAAGTTTCATCCAATGGCCATAATCCTTTCTCTTTTTCGACAGCCTTGGAGGTGATTAAAAGACCAAAATGCCCTTGTCCAATTATATAAGTAAAGCTAGTCTTGAGGGGCAAAATGGTAATTTTACTCCCAACGTCCGGAACGTCATTTTTCTCATTCCAATACTCTTCGATAAGGCGATGGCCAATCTAAATCTGACATTGGAATTTTTTATTCTTCATTTTAAATTTTCAAGACTTGTTTCTGATCGTTTTCTCTGTCAGATGTGATTCCAGTCTATCCCGAACTGACGAGCGGCTTTTGCAGACGTTACGCGTATCGACCCTGTGATTCGATCACATTTAGGGTTCGTCAATTCATAGCGACTTTGGTTGTCATGTAATCGTGAGGGTCTATCACTAGTTCCGATGGCCTCGATCGTCACTGTTCAATTTAGGAAACTTTTCCAAATTATACATTGGTTAAACGGCATCACCCGCGCTCCAATCGTATAACGCTAGCAATGTATTCCTTAATCGTTCTTAGATCGGCCTTTTATGACTCTAAATGTCCCCTCGACAATTCTCATGGTCAAAGCGCCATTTCCTATTCGAGTTCCCTTGGTCCACGTACCTTGTCTCACGTTAGCCCTTCCCTTTTGGTTAGTCAACTCGAGATTAATCAGATTCGAGCGAGATACGACTGAAATACATCGCTAGATACAATTCTCATTACTGAGTTCGGAAATGATAGGAAAATCAGAATGTTACAACTCTTCCCTTCTTAAAGAAATTTTGTCCTCGAAATTTGTAACATTCTAACCATCCAATCCTTTAGGGTATCGGCGCATCATCACATCCTTTCTCTTTTGGATAATTCCTTTCACGGCTTGACGATCTTACTCGTCCTTTCTAGCGCAAAACCATTTTTTCCTTAGAACTTGTCTCCTTCAGTCCTCAATCCAATTTGCTTCTCTCCATTCTCTTTTGGTATTTGTAACATTTGTCAACAGTTCATCCTAGAGCGTTCACATTATCTCTTTTATTTATCCATAGCCATTATTACTAAGCCCTCGCCAGAATGCACTCCTTAATGTCCATACCATTCGGCGTATCGCCCCCTTCAAACTTCCTTTCATACCAACGGAGATTCAAGGGCTCTATCAATTTGCCCTCCATTAACCCAATCGAGTTATGGCCCTCTCGACTCCTTAAACAATTACATGATTACTTCCGTAGTAATCCATTCTCGATTCCATCCGAAAATTCCCTTGGATCAAAGTGGTCCTTCAACTTTCGTGGTCATGTCCTTCCTTTTTATCGACACGCCTAGTGCTCGACTATATGATAGATAAATTTTAACTTTCAACCCTTATCACCGATAGTATATATATGTATCTTGGCACATCTTTGTGCCATCCTTAGGAACACCATAATCCTCCCCTCAAATTTTGATGAGGTCGTCTCCTTAAGTTTCCCCTCAATACTGGACTCGTACTTCCGACCCTAGGGTCTCAAGGGTTTCATCTATTACTATAACCCCTCAAGTATCGATGTTCGATCATGGCAATACCTCAATTCCCCTCTGACCTTCAAGCTAGGTGTTTCCGGTGGCCATCAATTAGTCATTTGACAAACTTCCAATTTAGAGGTTGAATCTCTTATTGCTTGAGGGAAGATTTGTCTCTCCATTGCCAATTAAACAATGCTCAATTCTTAACTGTAAGCATCCGCTAAACAATTCACCATTCCTTAGCGATATGAACATCGCTATAACAACACTTGGGTGATCTCTTCGTTCCACATTTCTCGCCTTCAATTCCTTTTAGGCAGTCCATACTCTCAACCTCGTTTACTTCACATAACTTCAAGATCTTTCTTTAAACATGTTACGTTCTCATATTCACAAGCAGTTTCATGCATTAGCGTTACCTCTTATTTAATTCCCCTCGGGAAACTGCTACCTTATACTCTTGTGATAGTATAGCCTTGAAACGTTCTTTCACTCAAACAACATTTCCCAACTTTATTACGAGGACACTCGCAAACCACTCCAATCATGCTCTAAGCATTCCAACTCCTACGATCTTAACATCACGATGTATATGCAATGTCCACTTTCGTTTGCCTTGTTGTGCCTCAAGTTTCATTCTCGTCGAGTCATTGCGACCCTCATATGCGTTCCAATCTCCAAGTGAAATTGACATAAACAGCGCAGTCATTAGCTTAACTCAAGTCCTCAAAAACTCTTTTCACGTTCATTCACCCATTTGCGTTACATCTCGTCCTTAATCCATTTTACCAATGGAACAGCTCTTGTGGGGAATCTTTCTTCGGTCCATCTATTACAATTCGTCAATTCCAAGAACTTTCAACTTCTAGCAATCCATATCGACTCTAGTCGATTTATCACTCATTCCACTCCTCCAAGGCTCTACAAAGATTTCATTTCTTAGAGATTTCACGACCGAGAAATCTTACCTTATCATATCCATGGCCCGTGCTCTTCACATTCAGCATATAACAAGCATCTCCTTAGAGTCCATAGGACACTGTCAAAAGCTGTTCATGTTTCTTATGACTCCTTAAATGAGTCTAATCCTCGTCTCTCAAGACAGTAACAACCAACTCAATCATTCCTTGGGCACTTAATTCGACTATTATCAACTTCTTTCTACCAAGTATCGAACTATTCCTCGCACTTTTCACTTGCAAGCTCAGACCTTGGCTCTCTGTTGTCACCGGTATCCTCTAGGACCGCACAACATTTTATTTATTCTTGTCACTCTTTTCTCGAGAAGCATTAGCGTTTAAGCCTCTGAGTTCCATAACTCGCTAATGCGACCTTATCCCAATTCTGTTCGTTCCATTAAACGTCAACATCATCCTGGAATTCAACATTGTCTCCAAGACAGTCTCTCATATTTCACTTTCAGGAATCATTCAAGTTCTGCGTCTTCTTTCTCAGTCTAGACGCTCCATCTTAATATCATGACAGTTAGGATTTTCTCCTTCTTCCACACTAGGGTCTTTTACCATGTGAGGGAAGCTATACACTCCGGTGGCATTCTCTTATTTTAAATCCATCATATCCTTCCTATTCCATAGGACGTCGATCTTGGAATCTGCGCCAACGGCGGTGTTTTACTCCAGAACGTAGATGCCACCATACTCGGCATTCTGCTTCCCATAATTCAGTCACCTTAAGTGACAATATCTGTTCGTCCTTGGTCTCCACTAGTTCACTTATTGAATGCTCAATTCGATTACCTCAACTCACTTTGCGAGTATTCTCTAAGCGCTCTTTTCGTTTACTAAATCATTCACTAGAATCACAACCAGTTAGGACTATCAAGTCCGTTCACTTTCCTTTTCATCAACAACTAATTCATGGTCCAATTGCCCTTTAAGAACAATGCCATATTCTTTAGGGAACAGCAACTCATGATTTCATTTCTCATGGTTTCGATTCAATCAACCGATCCTAGGAAATCATTAATTCCAGGCAAACAAGCATGCCGATTTTTCCTCGACTCCTTCCATAATAGAAAAGATAGACTACCCTTTTTTCACTCTGTGTCTTACGCCTAGGTAATCAACCATTTCCTGTAGGCACGTTCCATACTCATAATGAACGTCTCTTTACTAGTAATCCATGAGCAGGAGGTCTCTTATTCATAAGCCTTTCGATCATTCTCCTCTTTTGCTGAGTTCCATTACCGTTCCTCAAAATCAGGAATGGCAACCAGCCATAAGGTTTTCAAGTTCCAATCTATTCAAGGATTTACTTATTTTATTCAAGGGTCCTTGACCACTCTTAACATATTTAGGCGACCTTGCGAACTTTGTCTCACATTGGTCAATCACCCTCTGATCCTTACAAAACTATCAAGATCCTTACAACCTTTGCCTTCGAGCAATCTCAGAAGGATACTTTCCGTTGAATAACTCAACAAGGGTAGTCAAGGCATATATCATGCCTTCGAGAAAATCCTTCCTCTAGTGACCTTTCACCAATTATCAACAGCCTCTTAAGACTACAACTGCCTGGGTTACTTTCTTTTCTTAGTGTACCAAAAACCTCTAAGGTTTCCTTACCAAGATCCCTAATCCAGAGGGAGACAATTTCAAATCTCATCCCTCTACCTGACTCAATCAATCTCAACCTTATACATAGTTTCACAAGCATTTCCAAACTCTCTGGGTCTTTCCCATGTATTCAATTTAGAAAAGATTAACTCAGAGTCACCTTTCTCGTAACTTCCATCATTTTAACTCATCAGCGCTAGCATCTGTCACCATAGTGACTTAGACAATCATGGAAACTCCTCATCGAGCTTGCTTAATCAACAAATTTTCTCATTTCCATTTAAAGTTCTCATGACCCATTCAGCTCTTGGATCTTGTATGATTAACAGATCGAGTCATATTCTCTTTTGGTACTCATACTCTAATCGCCCATCTTTACTTAATTCTCATGATCCATATCAGTTCTCGGGTCTTCCATACCATATAAACTCGAGCCCAATGCTCTTCTACGATCATACCTTGGTGGTTCAACCTTATTAGGTTCTCATGTCACTTGAACCACTATGATTCCCTCCAGGAATCAAAAACTCAAGTCATATATTCAAGTCTAGCAGTCTCAGGTTGCTCATCTCATCATTCATCACCATCAAGCAACCATCCTGTGGTCCCTATGGAACTCTCAAGTAGTTGCCAATTATCTAAGGATTCCAAATCATCCTTAAGCAGCGGCCACATATCAAACCAGCCTCCATGAGGCAACTTCTCAATTAACAGTCATCATTAGGCAAGCCTCAACTAGGCCAAAACTCAACTAGGTCAATATCCAGCAAATATTCAAGGTGTTGCTTCTATAAGTCAATCGCCCAAACTCAAAGCATAAGGCATCTCCCACTTCATTACAAACTCGACATGTTATCTCAATTTCAGAAGACATCAGTTCAAAGGATACAAACCCCCTATGCTGTCTAATCTCTCAATTAGACCTTGGCCAAGGCAATCACATGATGCCAATTACAAAACATGCCCAACAAGCCAATCATAAACATCACTTTTCCTTTCAAACGGCATCCACCGCCAAGCACAAAGCTTTTATTTATGCCAATCACATGCATCTTTTCACATGTCATGCCACTTTTGAATATTTTCTTCGAGGATCAATCTTGTACCATACATCTCTTAACCACAATTGGACTCGACCTGATACCTAGACTTTCCCTTTCAAGTTTTGACTTGGGTCATTCCTGTCTCTTGCCATCTTTAGAAGCCTGCCAAGAGCCGCTCCTTGTCCGGACCTCTCTGTCCCGGCGATCACTCCCTGCCCTCATCAGACCTGGCCGTTACAGGTTGTCCCAAGTCATACATCTACGGAGAAAGCCCCATTCCACATGTCTCATACCACGTTTCATTACAATTTATAGGTATCCCTTCAACTTGTCCCATACCAAGCGACAGTTTATTAAGTCCAACAGCGATAAGTTCATGCATGCACCCTCATCAACTTTCGTTTCAAAGCCACAAACACAAGCACAACATGACTATCCTCACCACTTGTCATATCAAAATCGCCTTCAGATCAATTCCTATCCATTAAAGAGTTCTAATTCCACCAATGACCGTCATATCTCACAGATAAATTGCCTATATTCAACCATGTACCTCAAGTGGAGTCGCTAACTAAATCAAATCCATAAGAATTCACTAACATTAGTCGCCTCTTTATAACTCGTACTCCTCAAGTTGGGTCATTGACAAACCAAGATCACAATCATACACTTCAATTGACCCTTCATTCATAAGTTATTCTCTAGCAACCCCAAATCCAAGCTTATGACTCCTCAATTTCTGTTCACTTCCTTGTGAGCCTTATTCATAATATCACTTAAGATCATCCCTTAAATCGGCACTAGGACCATTAGAATACTACACAAGTTCAAGCCTATAGTCCTCAAGATTCAGCAATCCACGCTTATCCCTCAAGGTCTCACTACCTAATTGTCCTCAAGTCATTGCTCCTTATCACTCCAAGTCTCAAACAGTTTGGATCGAGCTGACTTCGCTCTAATACCACTCAAACGGGGATGTCACGCCCCAAGCCTGGCGAGCACACGAGCATCTCACCTTCACCATTACCTTTAATGAGCTCCAAGATCCAACAGTCAATAACTTACGACTCTATATGAAGCATGCATGCGAAAGCGATGCCAACTCCATTACAAATACAGCAACACATGATGACTAAGGACACAAGGGTACCCCTTTTATGAAGGTCAATCATACTTCAGAGGTTACAAATCTAAATCCCCAAGAGTATCATTTTTCTACCCTAAGGTCACAAAAGGAAAGTCTTTAGTTTCCTCCAATGACTTCGTCAAATGCCAATCCATGGCAAACTCGATTTTCTTCGTCGGGGACCTGAAAATGTTGCCCACAACGGGGTGAGATATAAATCTCAGTAAGGTAGGTCCTAACCCTAGGTTAAACCGACCGTCCACTCAGGCAGTCATAAATATTAGCGTTTCATGCAAACAAACACATGAGGCATTCAATTATCAACAGTCATGCAAATGTCAAACAGGCAGACATGGCATCACAACACATCTCTAAGATCATGCACACACCGTCATGTAACACCACCACTTCCACCTTTCACACCTGCCTCATTCTCATGCCCGCGTTTAGAACGCATTAGGCTCGGTCCGCTTAAACGCATCCGACCGTCATTGATAACCTGCGTGAACGCATCAGGTTTCAATGTTACTTCAGTCTAGTGTCGACACATCACAACTCCGTCCCGCGTTTCAACGCATCAGGACTATGGCCTTCTGAACCCAGCGTCTCATATGCATCAAGGTGCCATACACTCTAACCCCGCGCCTCAATTCCTCAGGGTATTCATTCCATCACCCCGCGTCCCATACGTCTCAGAGTCTTATCATGCCTCAAACATGCCATTAATTCGAATCAATTCACACACATAAAATCATGTGCAATCTCATGCACCAATCATACACTTATGGCAGCAAGACAATCAAATTCAACACTCAAATACGATAAATCACTCAATGCACAAGCATGATCAAACATTTGGGTAATCTCACCCTCCTAGGATGTACAATAGATAATCACATTGAAACCCTTCAAGAATCACCCAAAAATTTACCCGACTCACCCAATTGAGTCTAATCTTCCTATATTAGGTTTAGGATTCCCTTACCTCAAGCTTAATGTCACAAATTCTCTCCTCAAGCACCTCCTCAAATTTGGTTCAAGTGGTCTAAGACCAAACCCGCCGCACAACTTATGAAATTCTAACCAATCGTCAATTTCTCTTACTCAATTCACCCATTCATGAACCACCAACCTTAATAACATGATCCTCAACATTCTAGAATGTCTCATTGATGAATTTGAGACTCAAAATCAACCCATAACAGCCTCCACAGAACCGATTTGCATAGAACCGAACTGAGCTATTTTCGATTCTGTGCATACCGAGGTTTTTCAGCCCTAAAACTACTCTAAATCCACCATTTAATCACTAACCTACTTGCTAACATGTATATCTAAGGGTCTAAGAGGCTCACCGAAGCTTTGGGGCCGAGTCATCGCCGAAAACCCATTGAAAGTCGTCGATTTCCTTAAGTCCTTAAACCGGCAGTTTCTATCCAACAATCACAAGACCCATTTAGCGATGGTTTTACAATAAGCTTTCATTTGGTGATAGTGTTACCTCGATCCGATATCGGACAAAGAAGATATGGCCGAAATAGTGGGACGGTCGGACTGGTCGGTTGGGAGCTCTCGGATTCAAAACTGACCAGCCTGACCTTTGCTCCTTCAAACGGCTTTACGGGACAAATGGCTGGGTGGATTTGGACCCATAATACCTTGTTAGAACGGCAAGACGATAAGCTTTCTATTTCCGTTGGTTATACCTCAATCGACTAGCGGATGAAAAAGTTATGGTCGAAACAGTGAGTTGGTCGGAACAGGGCAGCGAGCTGGCGAGTAAGAGAAGAAGAAGAAGAAGACTCTTGGTTTGGGGGAGTTGATGGTCGACCAAATGAGTGGTGAGAGAGAGAGAGAGAGAGAGAGCTATAAACAAGTCTCAAGGTCAAAGCGTTGAATGGTAGAGAGCTATATGCAAGTCTCAAGGTCAAAGGGTTGAATGGTAGTTGTGAAAAAGTAGACATGACCACTCTTTAGCTAATCTATTGACACTTGTCCTAAGTGTCATTCAAGTTTCATCCAACGACCATAATCCTTTCTCGTTTTCGGCAACCTTGGGAGTGATTAAAAGATCAAAATGCCCTTGTCCAATTATATAAGTAAGGCTAGGTCTTGAGGGGCAAAATGGTAATTTTACTCCCGACATCCGGAACGTCATTTTTCTCATTCCAATACTCTTCAATAAGGCAATGGTCAATCCAAATTTGACGTTGGAATTCTTGATTCTCCATTTTCAATTTTCAAGACTCGTTTTTGATCGTTTTCTCTATCGGACGTGGTTCCAATCTATCCCGAACTGACGGGCGGCTTTTGCAGACGTTACGCATTTCAACCCTGTGATTCGTATCACATTTAGAGCTCATCAATTCATAGCGACTTTGGTTGTTATGTAATCGTGAGGGTCTATCACTAGTTTCGATGGTCTCGATCGTCACTGTTCAATTTAGGAAACTTTTGCAAATTATACATTGGTTAAGCGGCATCACCCGCGCTCCAATCGTATAACACTAGCAATGCATTCCTTAATCATTCTTAGATCGGCCTTTTATGGCTCTAAATGTTTCCTTGACAATCCTTATGGTCAAAGCGCCATTCTCTATTCGAGTTCCCTTGGTCCACGTATCTTATCTCGCGTTAGCCCTTTCCTTTTGGTCAGTCAACTCGAGATTGATCAGATTCGAGCGAGATACGACTGAAATACATCGCTAGATACAATTCTCATTTCTGAGTCCGAAAATGATAGAAAAATTAAAATGTCACATGGTGTGACATGGCAGTGTGTGCATGATCTTAGTGATGTGTTGTGATGCCATGGCTGCCTGTCTGACATCTGCATGATTGTTGATAATTGAATGCCTCATGTGTTTGTTTGCATGAAACGCTGATGTTTATGACTGCCTGAGTGGACTGTCGGCCTAACCTAGGGTTAGGACCCACTTTCCGTTGGGGATTAACATTTTCTCTAGGTTCTAGGCGATGGAGCATCAGTAAGTTCAACGATTGGCATTCGTGGGAGTAATAAGTGAATGAGTACAAGATATTCTGTGAACTTAGGGATTGTATTCTATTTTTTAATTGTAAAATGGAACCACTACTATTTGTCCTAGTCATTTGTTTTATTGAATGGAGTGGAGATAACTGAGGCTTCCGCTTGTAATTGGATTATTTGTATTGTGGGCCGAAAGATCCTAGAAGACTTTCATAAAGGAACGGCTTGGTGGGATGTTCGCGCTTGCTGGATTCGAGGCGTGACACGAGTTCTGGCTGAACAAAGTGGCATTTCTTGGCCATATGGTGTCTGGGGAAGGAATTGTTGTAGATCCTGCGAAGATTGAAGCCGTAACAAATTGGCCTTGACCTACTACGATCACGGAAGTCCGAAGTTTCTTGGGATTGGCAAGATACTACAAATGTTTTGTGGAGAAGTTTTCGTCCATAGCCATCCTATTGACGAGGTTGACAAAGAAGGAAACGAGGTTTGAATGGACGGATAAGTGCGAAAGGAGTTTCCAAGAGATCAAACATCGATTGACAACCACACCCGTATTGACGATTCCATCAGGATCGAGAGGATATGAGATATATGGCGATGCTTTGCTAAAGGGACTAGGCTGTGTGTTGATGCAGCATGGAAGAGTAGTGGCCTACGCGTCCTGACAGCTGAGACCGCACGAGATGAACTACTCGACTCATGACTTGGAATTGGCAGCGATCATCTATGCTCTGAAAATCTAGAGACATTATCTTTGTGGCGAAAAGTTCTAGATTTTCACAGATCACCAGAGCCTGAAGTATCTATTTTCCCAGAAGGAACTGAATATGAGGCAGCATCGGTGGATGGAGCTGCTTAAGGATTATGATTGTAATATATTGTATCATCCTGGGAAGGCAAACAGAGTCGCAGATGCACTTAGCCAGAAATCGAGCATCGCATGTCTGTTAGTAAAAGGATGGTCGATGATCGAGGATTTGAGAGATTCTGAGTTCAGACTAGAAGTATGCCAACTATCCAGTTTGATGGCTGCATTGAAGGTAGAACCTGAGGTCCAGGAAGGGATAAAGACCTTGCAGTCTACGGACCCAGAAATTCAGAAAATCCTGGAGATGGATGCGACAAAGAGGAAACTAGAGTTTCAGGTGCCAGAGAATGGGATCTTGAAATTTCGAGGACGTCTATGCGTACCAAAGAACGAAGAACTCAGGAAAAGGATTTTATCAGAGGCTTATAGGAGCAATTATAGTATCCACCCAGGAAGTACGAAGATGTATCAGAACCTGCGTCAACGTTATTGGTAGAACGGGATGAAAGTTGGTGTAGCAAAGTATGTGGCAAAGTGTTTGACATGCCAGCAGGTGAAGGCCCAACACTGTAAGCCCGGAGGATTGTTGCAGCCACTAGAAATCCCTGAATGGAAGTGGGAGTACATAACGATGGATTTTGTGATGAGACTCCAAAGGAGCCAGAGAGGTCACGATTCTATATGGGTAGTCGTGGACAGATTGACTAAGTCCGCACACTTCATCCCTGTGCGAAAGAATTTCGCAATGGATAGATACGTCGAACTGTACATGAGATAGATAGTGAGACTGCATGGAGTACCCGTGACAATTACCTCATATAGAGATCCCAAGTTCATAGCAAACTTTTGGAAAAGTCTTCAAGATGCCATGGGAACTCGACTGCAATTTAGCACGGCGTACCATCCACAAATGGACGAACAATCGAAGAGGACGATTCAGACGCTCGAGGATATGTTGCGAGCGTGCGCAATAGAATTCAAAGGTGGATGGGAAGATCGGCTGAATTTGGTAGAATTCGCATATAATAATAGTTATCAATAGAGTGTCCGGATGGCACCGTTTGAGGCGCTTTATGGAAGGGCTTGTAGAACATCGATTTGTTGGGACGAGGTTGGAGAAAGAAGTATCACAGGCCCAGAATTGGTGGAACAATCAGTGGAAGCAGTGAAGATAATTCAGGATAGATTGAAAACGGTACAGAGTCATCAGAAGAGTTATGCGGATAAGCGACATGAGCCTTTGGAATTTCAAGTAGGCGATCATGTTTTCCTTAAGGTGTGTCGATGAGAGGATTATCTCGATTTGGAAAGAAAGGAAAACTGAGCCCAAGGTATGTAAGCCTATTTGAGATTCTGGAGCGGATTGGGACCTTAGCCTACAGACTGGCCTTACCGCCTAATCTATCCCAAGTGCACAATGTCTTCCATATGTCCATGCTACAGAAATATGAACCGGACCCGATACATGTACTGAACTACGAGGTTATCGAAGTGGATGACAGAGTATCCTACGTGGAGAAGCCAGTTAGGATTAAAGACCGGAAGGAGCAGATTATGCGGAATAAAACGATTCCATTGGTCAAAGTTATTTGGGAGCACCATGACACCAAAGGCGCTACGTAGGAAAGCGAGGAAACGATGAGGCGTCAGTACCCCCATTTGTTTGAGTAACAGGTGTAATGTAAATTTCGAGGACGAAATTTTTGTAAGGGCGAAAGAGTTGTGACATTCTGATTTTCCTGTCATTTCAAGACTCTATAATGAGGAATTTTCTAACGATGTATTTTAGTCGTATTTCGCTCGGACCTGATCAATCTCGAGTTGACTGACCAAAAGGAAAAGGCTAACGTGAGACGAGGTACATGGACCTAGGGAATTCGAATAGAAAATAGTACTTTGACCATAAGGATTGTCGAGGGGACATTTAGAGCCATAAAAGGCCGATCTAAAAACAATTAAAGAATTTATTGCTAGCGTTATATGATTAGAGCGCGGGTGATGTCGCTTAACCAATATATAATTTACAAAACTTTCCTAAATCGAGCAGTGACGATCGAGACCATCGAAACTAGCGATAGACCCTCACAATTACATGACAACCAAAGTCTCCATGAATTGACGAGCCCTAATTGTGATATGAATCACAGAGTCGATACGCGTAACGTCTGCACAAGCAGCCCGTCAGTTCGGGATAGGCTGGAATCGCATTGGATAGAGAAATGATTTAGAAATAAGTCTTGAAATTTGAAAATGGAGAATCAAGAATTCCAACAATACAATTGGATTGGCCGTCACCTTATCGAAGAAAATGGAAATTAGAAAAATGACGATCCGGACGTTGGGGGTAAAATTACAGTTTTGCCCCTCAAGCCCTAACCTTGCCTATATAATTGGATGAGGGCATTTTGATCTTTAACCACACCCAAGACTAGTGAAAATTTGAAGGAACCATGGCCATTGGATGAGCTTTGATTGACACATTGGACAAGTGTCAAGAGATTAAGCCTTGAGTTGATAGGTTCACTTTTAACTCACCATTCAACTCACCTTGACTCTTGAAATTGGTATAAAACTCACTCTCTCTCTTCCTCCTGGTCGAACACCCCCCAAGAAGCCGGTCATCTTCTTCTTCTTCTTCTTCCCTTCCTTCTTGACGAGAAGCCTACCGCCCGACCAGCCACAAATCGCCCATTCGCCGCCGTCAATCGCCACTTCCGGCAACTTCCAGCCGCCGAGCCAACCACCCACTTCTTCCTCAACCTCTTGCCGACGTTCTCGAAGTGGAAGCAAGTCATTTGACTCAGTGAGGAGCTCCGGCCAGTTAATCTCCCGAAAGTCGACGGAAATCATTACAACTAGAGGTAAGCCATGTTTTAGGCATCTTAGGACCCCGGAATCTTGGATTTTTTCAACCAAATTTTGTGGACATCTAGAGGACACATAGAATGAGCTGTGGTAAAAAGTTTGCGTTAATTTGATGGAGTTTTGACCCCAAATGGGTCTTGTGTTTGAAGGGTCGGAATTGACCGGTGGAAGACTTGGGAAGACCAGCGCCAGTCAAGGACTTTCCGGTGTCGCCTTGGCTCCAAATTTTTGGTGAGACTCCCTAACCCTTAGAACTACATGTTAGCAAGTATATTAGTGAATAAATTGAGGATTTGAGGTAGTTTTGAGCTAATTGGTTGGGGTATACACAGAACCGAAAATACCCGATTCGGTTCTGTGCATGCCGGTTCTGTTGGGGGCCATTGGCGTTCAAATTGAGTCTTAAATTCATCATTGAGGCATGCTAGGATGTTGATGAGCATGTCAATAAGGTTTATGTCCCATGGATTGGCGAATTTAACAAGAAAAATTGACGATTGGATGAATTTCATTAGGTTGCGCAGTTGAGTTGTCCTTGGACTATTTGGGCCAAACTCTTGAGGTGCTTAGGAGAAGGATTGTGTTGCATTAAGTTTGAGGTAAGGGGATTCTAAACCTTTGATGGGAGGATTGGACTCAATTGGACGAGTCAAATGCAAGTTTGCTTAATTCTTGGAAGATTTTAAAGTGATTGTTCATTGTACGTCCTAGGAGGATATAGATGACTCAAATGCTTGACCATGCTTGTGCCTTAAGTGATTTGTCACATTTGAGTGTTGAACTTGATTGCTTCGTATGCCATAAGTGTGTTATTCGTGCATGAGCTGCACTTGATTGTGTGTGATATACAGTAAATGAACTTATGGCTTATCTAAGGAGTTGTGACACCCTGAGGCGTATGAGATGTGGAGTTGTGTGGCTGAATGTCCTAAGGCGCAGGGTTTGAATTGAATGGCACCCTGAGGTGTGTGAGACGTTGGGTTGAGAAGGCCATAGTCCTGATGCATTGGAATGCGGGACGGAGTTATGATGTGTCGACACAGGCCTGGAGTGACATTGAAAACCTGATGCGTTTACGTGGGTTTGTCAATAAGACGGTCTGATGCGTTTACGCAGACCGAGCCTGAGGCATTCTAGATGCTGGCATGAAAGTGAGGAGGCTGGAAGGTGCAATCTGGTTTGAAATGCATGCTTGAGTTTAATGATATGATAAGATGCCTTGATTGCATGCTTGACATCTGTGTGTTACTTTGTGAAAGTGGAATGCCTCATGCGATTTTGTATGAATTGTTTGCATTTGCTTTTGCCTGAGTGGACGGTCAGCCTAACCTAGGGTTAGGACCTACCTTACTGAGATGTATATTTCACCCCGTTGTGAAACCCCCCTTTTTTATAGATCATAGGCCCTGAGGATGTGGCCCATCAGGTTTGGCGATCCAAAGGAGATGTCAGTCTATTTTGATGAGTTTCCTGACGGATAGGAGACCATTTACGTTAGGAAATGTACAGTTGTTTCTGTGGATGAGGGTGGCAGTAGCTGGAAGCCTCATAGGTATGTGGCATGGTTTAGAAAGGTAGGGGACATTTCCACGGGGCCACTGAGGCCCAATGAGGTGTCTCATGGAGTGATCCCTAGCTGGTGCCATCCCACCCGGGATTCAGTGGAGGCTGAGGGGTCAGTCGCCGGTTCGAGGAACGGTCCTGAGAGGACCCCGACCTGGAGGATATGGAGGAGGTCATAGTGTTCGAGGCTACCGAGGATGACCTGATGGAGCCATCTGCTGACGAGACTATGGAGGACACCGTGGAGGTTTGCTCGGAGACCTTCTCGGAATACGAGCCCACTAAGGAAGCTGAGGAGGAAACCGATGACTCCAGTAGCTCGACCTAGAAGTCTCTGCTTTATCTGGTCTAACATTTTGACGATGACCCTAATGCCCGTTCCTTTTTGGTGATGATGATAAACCTCTTTTGTACTCACCATGTCACCCCTACTAACGAGCGGATCTGGTTTACTATGCTCTGTATGAACATTTGGATCTTATGTGTTGTTAGTGTTCTCGTTACCCAAGTTCGATTTTATATTTGCACGGAAGAGTTATTATATCGTCGCTTTCGTGTGTTTGCTCTTTATATGGTATGTCTCTCAAACCATGTTTGAATCTTGAGACCTCGAGAGATAGTTTGTACTTGTAGAGAGTCGCACTCTCGTGCCCGAGGCGTGGGGCATGACAGATGCCATATTTGAATCGTTAAATGCCTTTTGCCATTGCATTGATGAATGCCTGCATTTGATAGCATGTGCAAGTGTGGTCTGGGGGGACTGGTGTTCAAGTCTTGATTTAGGTTTCACATATTGAGATTTATATCTCATCCCAGTGAGGGCTTAACTTTTTTCAAGTCCCAAGCAAAGGAAGCCCAAACTTGCCAAGGATTGGCATTCGAGGAAGTAGTTGATCAATTGTATTTAAGACGTTAGTTGAGCTTAGCAATTGTATATTGTTTTATGGATTAGTTTTGATCATCATAATCGAATTAAGTTGCATTTTATAGAGCGAAAAGTGTACTACTTATTTTTTGTCCTATGTCATCTTGATTTTATTTGTGTATGGAGTAGTTTCTTGCTTTCGCATTTATACGAATTGAGAACATAAGTGCCGAAGGATCCTGGATGGCATAGCTTGATTATGGCCTGGTAGGATGTTCACGTGCTCGTTGGGTTTAGGGTGTGACATTCCCGTTTAAGAGGTATCAGAGTAAGGTCAGCTCAACTCAATGTGATTAAGGTTTGGAGTGATAAGGAGTGATGACTTGAGGACAATTAGATAGTGAGACCTTCAAGATTAAACCTGGATTGTTGAATCTTGTGGACTATAGGCTTGAACTTGTGAGGTACACTAATGGTTCTAGTGTCGATTTAATGGATGATCTTGAGTGATTTCATTACTAAGGCTCACAAGGAAGTGAGAAGAGATTGAAGAGTCATAAGCCTAGATTTGAGGTTGCTAAAAAATAGCTTATGAATGAAGGGTTAATTGGTGTATATGATTGTGATCGTGGCTTGTCGATGACCCAACTTGGGGAATATGAGTTATAAAGAGACAACTGGTATTAGTGTATTCAAGCTTGAATTGCGTTGTATCTTGATGGTTTAGTTATCAATTACTATTGACAACCTTAGATGATATGAGATGAGATGCATACGAGGGAGCGAATAAGGAATATTTGGATTAAAGACCAGTTGTGGTCGAATGCATAAGAATTTGATTTGACTAGCAACTTAACTTGAGGTATACGATTGAACATAGGCAAGTGATATGTGAGATGTGATAATCATTGGTGGAACCAGAGGTTTTCTATAATTGAGGCTTAATGTGGGAACGAATGTGGTATGACAAGTGGTGAGAACGAACATGATGTGCATGTGTTTGTGGCTTTGAAACGAAAGCTGATGAGGGTGCATGCATGAACTTATCGTTATTGGACTTAATAAACTGTTACGTTCCAAACCCTGCAAGCTCGTGAGCATCCCATTTGGCCATTGGCTTTAGAATATCTCCTAGGATCCAACGGCCAATAACATAAAACTTCAAAATGATAAATGCATGCGGAAGTGAGAAAACATCCTATACAAATAAAATACAAGATGACCTAGGACAAAAGGGTATACTTCTCGTTACAGCCAATCATACTTCAAAGGTTACAATTCTAAATCTCCAAATTCAATAAGCAATCCCTAAGGTCTCAAATGGTTAATACGCACTTCCTCAAGTGATTTCATCGAATGCCCCATCCATGGCAAGCTCGGGTTTCCATTGTCTGAGACTTGAAAATATTGGTCCAACGACGGGGTGAGATAACAATCTCAGTAAGTTAATCCTAACCCTAAGCTAGGCTAATGGTACCTCCAGGCTTGTTTGAAAATATGCAAGTTTTGGAAACACTTTTCACACATGACATTCAAGCAATTGGCATAACAAGGCAATTCAGGCATATCAAGCAATCAAGCTCATGTCTTTCACACTTTCACTTTTCAATCTGCATTTCTCAAACCATACAAGCATAATAGACGTTCCATGCACTCCAAGCATTCTAGCCAACTCAAGCATTTCAATCATACTGACTCGGAAACATATCAAGATCATGTTTCAGTCTTTTATCTTCATTACGCCCATCAAGGGCCACCCTCCTTGGGCCGCGATACGATTCAGTCAATCACATGACCCTCGACGTCTTATTGAAATGATTCAGTCATCATGACTCTCACTGTGAGATGATTCGATCTCTATAACGACTCTCGACACTCCACGCCATCGAGATGATTCGGTCGACTATAGGACTCTCGCCTCCGGACCTAGAGATGATTCAGTTGCTACCTGACTCTCGATTCTAACAGCCTTCGAGATGATTCGATCAAGATAGGACTCTCTAGCTGCACGACCTCGTCAGGTCAATAGGAGTAACTCCCTCCCTGGCTCAATGCACTAGCCATAAAACATAGTTGTGAACCTTCTCATTAATTTCATTTTCACATTCTCAAGCAGGTCCATTCCATCGCCATTCATGGCACATCATTAAAGCACATTAGGTCCATCAACTCAAACATGCCATTCGGCCACTAGCAGTACATGTCATCCCACATCAAGCAATTGAACCATCGAATGCACCAACAAGCATCAAGGCACTTGATTGAATCAAATAAGTCGATGCACATCAAAATTCACTCATGGCACCTCGTCATCAAGTATGCACAGCTTTAATTCAACATTTTTAGGCATGCTAAAGAGCCATTCAATCAAGGCAAAGCATCAAAAACCTCAATTCATCAAAATTGCCCAATTCAAGACCCCACGACCAGGTTCAGTCTCTTAAAACCTAACATTTTTATACTGAATTTTTTGGAAAAAAATTCCAAAGTCTTAAAATTGAAGATCTTATGGACATGCGGGTGAAAACGAGGCTCAATTTGGATATCGGATGACTTAGAGCGAGCCGTTTTAAAATCGGTGTGCATAGAAAACAGGATTTGGCAACTCTCGGGTCTTTCGCGTTTTTCACACCAAAACCACTCTTTAAACCATTTTAATTCCACCAAAAATCTACTCTTTAATAAGCCAACATCCTAACTAAGGGTTAGAAGTCTTCTTACTGAGATAATTTAGCCAACAAACTCCTCCAAGAACCATAACAATCCTTGGTTCCTAATATGTCCGGTACAAAACAGATTCTGTTCCAAGGAAATACTATGCAAATCAGCCATCAAAACTTCAATCGAACTCACCAATCCTTTACTAACATGTAATATTATGTCTTAGGATGTCTTACCAATAAGTTTTGAGGCAAGGCGACCCTTCTTCGACCTTCAAAGGTCCTCGGTTCCTAAACCCGTCGAAGAGGACAGATTCTGTCCAAGGGAAGTTCATGGACATTCAACCACTAAAATTCATTCAAACCTCAACCAAAATTCAAACTCAAGCCACTAAACCTCAATACTAAGGCTCAAGAAGGTCTCACCTCAATTTGGAAGCAAGACAAGCTCTTTAAATCAGCCTAAAGAAGCTCATGGCCAGATTGGACCAGTTTATGACCTCTTCAAACTTCGACAGCTCCATGGTTCAAATGGGGCGACGAATGGATGATTGGTCACTTGGAGGTTGTAGGCAAGACATCAAAGAGTGTTGTGGTGGTCGGAGTTGAGTCGAATGGTGGCCGCAAGCCGGCGTCATGGTGAACGAACGGTGAGGACAAAATATGCCTGGCAAGCAAGAGGAAGAGAGAAAGAGGGAAACATGAGATTCAGATGGAGAGAGAAAGTGGCTGAACAAAATTAAAGAGAGAGAGAGAGAGGTCTTCTTGCCTTTTCTTTGTCCCCAAGTCAAGGAGAGAGAGAAAATGGTAGGTGGGATTTGACTAGGAATTAATGCCAATCCTAGAGTTCTAATCTAGCCTAAAATGGATAAGGCTTCCCATATGATGACACTTGTCCCATGCACATAAAAAATCTTGGACAAAATTGACTAATATGCCCTCAAATTTTCGGCTACTAGGAGTAGAAGGAAATAACTACTTTGCCCTCACTTATTCTTACGAGAAAGAATGTCCTTGAGGGGCAAAATAGTAATTTTACAAGTTCAGTCCAAATTTTGCTTTTCCAAATCATAATTACCCTCGATGAGGCGACGTCCAATTTCTTTATCCGATATCAAATTTTGAGATCCAATTCATGGTCCGTTTTTCATCAATCGTAATTCCAGTCTATCTCAAACTTATGGGCAGCTTTTGGCAGACGTTCACGCGTATCGACTTAGTGATTCTCAACACACTTAGTATGACTCAAGTTACAGCGACTTTGGTTGTCATGTAATTGTGAGGGTTTATCGCTAGCTCCGACGGTCATGATCGTAAGAATTTGATTTAGGAAAGGTTTGCAAATCATATGTCGATTAAGCAGAATCACCCGCGCTCCAATCGTATATCGCCAACCATAAATTCCTTAATCGTTCCTAGATCAGCCCTTATTGGCTCTAAAAATTTCCTCGACAATCCTTATGGTCAAAATGTCGTTCCTTATTCGAGTTCCTATGTCCATGTACTTGTCGTGCGTTAGCCTTTCCCTTTCTGGTTAGATAACTCGAATTGATCAGATCCGAGCGAGATAAAACTAAAATATATCGATAGATATCTTCTTGTTCATATATTTCGAAATGGTTGAAAATTCAGAATGTCACATAAACTGTCACTTGGTATGGGACAAGTGGATGGGATACTTATAAACTGTAATTAGCATGGTATGGGACGTGTGGAACGGGGCTTTCTCCGTAGATGTATGACTTGGGACAACCTATAATGGCCAGGTCTGATGAGGGCGGGGAGTGATCACCGGGATAGAGAGGTCCACACAAGGAGTAACTCCTAGCAGGCTTCTAAGATGACAAGAGGTAGGAATAACCCAAGTCATAACTTGAAAGGGAAAGTATAGGTAGCAGGTTGAGTCCAATTGTGGTTAAGAGATGTATGGCACGAGATTGATTCTTAAAAAGAATGATCGAGAGTGGCATGGCATTTATAATGACGCTTGTGATTGGCAAGGTTAAAAGCTTCGTGTCTGGCAAAGGATGCCATTTAAAATAGAAAATTGATGCTTGTGATGGGCCTGTTAGGCGTGTTTTATGATTGACATCATGTAAATGTTATGGCCAAGGTCTAACTAAGAGATTAGACGGCATGTGGGATTTATACACATTGAACTGATGCCTGTTGAGAATGAGATAGCCTGTCGTGCTTATGACAGAGTGGCAAATGCCTCTAGGCTTAAAGTATGAGCTATTAACTTAGTGAATTACTGTCTTGAGTGCTTGTTTGATAGTCACCTAGTTGAAACTTGCCTAGTAATGGTTGTAAACTAAGAAATCACCTTATTGAGGCTGGCCTGTTGAATAGTCATTGAGTGATGAGGATCTGGAATCCTTGGGTAATGGGCAACTAGTTGAGAGTTGTTTGAGAACCATTGGAAGATTGATAATGATGAATAATGAGATGAGCAGTCTGAGACTACTAGATTTGAGTAGATCACTTAAGTCTTTGATTTCTGAAGGGAATCATAGTGGTTCAAAGTAACATGAGGACCTAATGATGTTGAACGACCACAATATGATCGTAGAAGAGCATTGGGCTCGAGTATGTAAGATATGGGAAGATCCAAGAATTGAGATGAATCATGAGAATTTAGTAAAAATGAGCGATTGGAATATGAGTGTTGGAAGAGAATATGACTCGATTTGTTAATCGTGCGAGACTCAAGTGTAATAAGGGGTCATGAGAACTTTAAATGAAAATGAGAAAAACTGATAGTTAGGTAAGCTCGAGGAGGAGCTGCCATTGTTGCCTGAGTCACTATGGTGACAGATGCTAGTAGTGATGAGTTAAATGATGGAAGTCACGAGAAAAGTGACTCTGAGTTAATTCTTTCTAAATTGAATGCGTGGGTAGAACCACGAGAGTTTTAAAAAGCTTGTGAAGCTATGTATAAGGTTGAGATTGACTGAGGTTGATGGAGGGATGAGATTTGAAATTGTTTCCCTCTAGATTAAAGATCTTGGTAGGGAAACCTTAGAGGTTTTGAGTACACTGAGGAAAGAAAGTGACCATGGCAGTTTTTAACCTTAAGAGACTGTTGATAATTGGTGAAAGATCACCAGAGGAAGGGTTTCCTCGAAGGCATGATATTTGCCTGGACTACCCCTATTAAGTTGTTCAATGAAAATATCCTCATGGGATTGTTCGAGAGTAAAGGCTGTTTGGATCCTAAAATTCTTGTAAGGATCTAATGATGATCGACCAGTGTGAGACAGAGTTCTCAAGGTCGTTTAAGCATATGGTAAAGGTGGTCAAGGATCCTTGAATAAGATAAGTAAATCCCTGAGTAGATTGGAGTTTGAAAGCCTTATGGCTAGTTGTTATTCCTAATTTTGAGGAATGATAACGGGACTCAGTCAAAGAAGAGAATGATCGAAAGACTTATGAATAATAGAATTCCTGCTTGTGGATTACAAGCAAAGAGATGTTCATTATGGAATATGGAATGTGCCTGCGAGAAATGGTTGATTATTTGGGCATAAGACCCATGGTGAAAAATGGGTAGCCCGTCTCTTCTGTTATGAAAGGAGTCGAGGAAAAATCGGCATGCTAGTTTGCTTGGAATTAATGATTCCCTAGGATTGGTTGATTGAACTGGAACCATTAGAAATAAAATCATGAGTTGTTGTCCCCTCAAGAACAAGGCGTTGCTCTGAAAGGGCAATTGGACCATGAGGTGGTCGTTGATGAAAAGAAAAATGAACGAACTTGATAGTCCTGATTATTCGTAATTCTAGTGAATGATTGAGTAAGAGAAAAGAATGCTTAGAGTGCAATTGCAGAGTAAATTGAGGTAATCGAATTGCGTATTCGATACGTGAATTAGGGAAGACCAAAGACGAACAAATTTAGTCACTTGAGGTGACTGAGTCATTGGAAGAAAAATGATAAGTATGGTGGCATCTGAATCTTGGATTAAAAATACTTCTGTTGACATAGACTCCAAGATTGACGTTCTATGAAATGGAAAGGACAAGATGGATTCAAAGTAAGAGAATACCACCGAAGTGTATAGTTTCCTTCATAGGGTAAGAGACCTTAGTGTGGAAGGAAGAGGAAATCCTAATTGTTTTGATATTAAGATGGAGCGTCTAAATTGAGAAAGGAGACGCATAACTTGAATGATTCCTGGAATGGAAGTTAAATTCGAGAGACTGTCTTGTAGACGATGTTGAATTCCAAGATGATATTGATGTTCAGTTGAATGGATGGAATTGGGATAAAGTCGCGTTGACTAGTTATGGAAACCAGCGGTTAAGATAAGAGTGCTTCCTCAAGGAAGAGTGACAAAAAATAAACAAAATGTTATGTGGTCCTAGTGGAGACCCGTGACAATAGAGAGTCAAGGTCTGAGGTCTCAAGTGAAAAGTATGAGGAATAGTTTAGAAGATTCGACACATGATAGAAAGAAGTTGATAGTAATCGGATTGAACATCCGAGGAATAATTGGATGGACTGTTACCGTCTTGAGAGATGATGATTAGACTCATTTAAGGAGTCATGAGAAACATGAACACGTTTGAGAGTATCCTATGGACTCTAAGGAGATGCTCGTTGTAGCTAAATGTGAAGAGCACGAGCTATGGATTTGATGAGGTAAGATTCCTCAGTCGTGAAATCTCTGAGAAATGAAATTTCTGTTGAGCCTTTGAGGATTAGAATAAGTGACAAATCGAAAGAGTCGATGTGAGTTGTTGGAACTTGAAATTTCCCGAGATTGATGAGTTGCAAGAGACGGACTGTGGGAAGATTCCCCACAAGAGCTATTCCATTGATGAAATGGACGAAGGACGAGATATAACGCGAATGAATGAATGAACGTGAAAAGAGTTTTCGAGAACTTAAGTCAAGTTGATGACTATGCTTTTAATGGCGTTTCCGGTTGGAAATTGAAAAGCTTATGAAGGTCGTAATGATGCAACGCAAAATGAAACTTGAGGTATAACGAGGCAACCGGAAGTGGGCATTGTGAGTACGTCGTGGTAGTAGGGCCATATGAGTTGGAATGTTTAACGCATGACTGAAGTTGACTAGCATTTGTCCTTGCGACAAATTTCAAAAAATATTGTGGATAGAAGAAGATTTCAAGTCAATATCTACCACGTCAATATCTACCACGAGAGAATAAGGTAATAGTTTTCCGAGAGGACTTGAACAAGAGGCAACGCTGATGGAGGAAATTACTTATGGATATGAGAGCGTTGCTCGTGCAAGGAAGAATCTCGCAACTATGTGAATGGCAAGAGTTGGAAATGTTGATTGCTTCAAAGGTATTGAAGGGAAATCATAACCGTTGCGAGTTAGTGGATTAAATTAATCATTAAGGATCTCGAATGTAATCGATGAAGAGCTATTAAGGTCTCAATCATGAGATTACCTAAGAAGTTGAGAAGGCTATGATTCGCTTTGAACAATCGAGGGTAAGCTAATGGAATTTGTTCGTCCCCGAAGTTATGAAAGGACGTTTGAATTAGATGGTTATGCCAAATGGTAAAGGCACCAAGGGGTATGTTTTCGTGATGATTTGGTAATGATCATGGCAGGAAAAGAAAATGAATTTAAAGTGACATTTGGAAAAAGCTTCCGACTGGGAATGCAGGATTGTAGTGTGATGCACGTATTATCCTCGGGCCAAAAGGTAAATTGAAAGGAAGCATCGAATGCTCGAAGGTGTATCCCCGACAAGTATTGTGAATGTCGAAAGAGAGTGGAGAAAAGCATTGTGACATTCCGAATTCCGACCCTCTTAAGGCTATTGAATGACAGCATATCGATCGGTGTATTTCAATTGTAACTTGCTTGAAGTTGGCCACTCCCGAGTTAACTGACCAAAAGGGAAAGATTGATGCGGAATCGGGTATGTGGACCTGGGGAATTTAAATGAGAAATGACACTTCGACCATAAGGATTGTCGAGGGAATATCCCGAGCCAGCAGAGATTAATCTAGGAACGATCATGGAATGTGACATTCTGCATTCCGACTCCTCTCGAGGCTATTGAATGGAAGGATATCGATCGGTGCATTTCAGTTTTAGCTCACTTGGAGTTGGCCACTCTTGAGTTAACTGACCAAAAGAGAAAGACTAACAGGGAATCGAGTACGTGGACCTGGGGAAGTCCAGTAAGAAACGACACTTTGACCATAAGGATTGTCGAGAGGATGTTTTGGGCTAGCAGAGATTGATCTAGGAACGATCATGGAATGTCTTGCTAGCGTTATACGTTGGGACGCGGGTGATTCCGCTTAACCAATGTGTAATTTGCGAGAATTTCCTAAATCGGATTCCGATGATCAGGACTGTAGGAACTAGCGATAAACCCTCACAATCACATGACAATCAAAGTCACCACAGCTTAAGAAATCTTAAGGTCGATACGCATAACGCCTGCAAAAGTCGACCGTCAGTTTGAGATAAACCGGAATTACAGTTGACGAGAGCTCGACATGAAATTGGACCTCGAAATTGGGTATCGAATGATGAGGAACTTCAATATTGGAAATGAATTAGACGCCTCCTCATCAAAGGTATTTTAAATCGAAAAAGTGTAATTTCGGATGGTAAGTGCCAAATGACCATTTTGCCTCTCGACTTTTGACCTTGCCTTATGAACTAATTGAGATCATTTTGGTCATTTGAACCTCCCAAGAGCTGCCGAAAGTTGATGAAGGATTGGTCAAAGAAAGTCAATGTGGACCAAAGACCTTATAGAAGCTTGCCATGTATCATTGTGAGAACAAGCCATGTGTCGTGAGAACAAAGCTTATCCTTCTAGCATTAATTGGCTATCTTGTCCCAATTAACATTCCAAGCGTTTGACCAAGTGAATTATTGGTGGAAGACTCTCTCTCCTTCTCATTTGGCTGGCCATCCCTCTTTCTCTTCACTTTCTCCATTTTCTTCTTCTTCCTCTTCTCTTTCTCGCCGACTAGCCCGTCATCATGTCTGACTGCTTCACTATTCCGACCAAAACTTTGTCGTCCGATATCTAATTGAGGCAAAACTACCGCCATAAAAAATTTTATCGTCTTGTCGTTTCAATAAGGTATTATGCGTTTATCCCGTAGGTCCGTTTGAGTGAGCAAAGGTCGCTGACCAATCAGATTCGGACCCGAGGAGCTCCATTTTGGAATTCCGAGCTTGTTATGACTTGATTCTTGGTACGGCCACCTATCAAGCTTAGTTAAGACATATAGATTTGTGTTCATAAGGTTAAGGCTGGATTATAGTGAGATTTAAGGGCTAATTTTGTGTGGTTTTACTCGGACAAAAAAACTGGACAGATTTTATCCTCATCGGCGATCATGAGACCAAGACACATTTTAGAACCTTCGAGGCTTCATTAGACTTGTAAATTGTTGGTAGGACTCCTTAGAACATAGTATTACATGTTAGCAAGAAGTATGTAAGTTGGATTGGAATTTCATGGTTGGTTATATATGGTTTTCTCTAGGATAGAAAACTGCCCTGCGTCGGTCGGTGTTTGGAATCGAGAATGGAAATTGCAAATTGTGGGATTTCACTTGTTTGGCTTGTAGTAAGTCGACTTCTAACCTTCGTTAGAGTGTTAAATTACAAATAGATTAATTGTGGTTGAACTGGAAGTGTTTGAAGGGCTGATTTTGAGGTGAAACACGTTAGAGGCCGAGAGCAATGTAAATCTATTCCTAGCGCGCGCTAATTTTGAAATGGCTCGTTCTAGGTCGTTCGGTGTCCAAATTGAGCTTTGTTTTCACCCACATGTCCATAAGATCTTGACGTTTAAGATACTAAAATTTGTTACCTAAAAAGTCAGTAGAAAAATGTCAAGTTTCGAGAGATTGAATCTGGTCGTGGAAGACCAAGAGTGGACAGCTTGATGCCGCGATAATGCGTCGATCATTTTATGGAATTGCTTAGCCTAAGCTTAAGGTAAGTTATGTCTAAACCTTTATTAGGATGTTAGGTTACTAAAGGATGAAGTTTTAAGTTGAAATGAAAGGTTTTATGGACTAATTTTGTGAGAGGCGCGAGGAAACCAAGTCTGTCCTATTTTGATGAATTGAGCTTTAGTGATTTTGTGGCATGAGTATTATGAAATCAAAGTTGATTTGAGGAATCTAAATCGGTCATGGCATGTGGTTGGGCTATTCGGCATGCTTTGTGGAAATTCTCATGTGATTTGAGTGTATTAAGCGGATTGGTTCACCAATCGAGTCTTAAATTGACTTGTGAGTAACCAAATTTGAGATTGGTTTGATTTGAGCTAAGTGATACTTGTGTTTTACTGAGAATTTTGTAACGAGAAATATGTTTGGTCCAATTGATGGACATTTCCAATGAATGCCTCGAGTAGGCGATAAACTGCTTGATTTCATGAGTTGTTTTTGAATGATGAATTTTGAGGCATGAATTATTTTCTTTAAGTGAAAATCTGAAGCTTTCTATAAAAAAATTATGAATAAAATGGCGTGTGGGATCGCTGAGGAAATGATATGTGCACTGGCGTGTGGGATCGCCGAGAAATTTTATTGGCCAACGTAATGGGAGGGAGTTACTCCCATTTGACCTGACGAGGTCATGCGGCTAGAGAGTCCCATATTGACACGATTCATCTTGATTGAAAATGGGCGTCAAGAGTCGTATGATGACCAAATCATCTCTAGATCCGGACGCGAGAGTTTCATATGGACCGACGGGTCATATGGAGATCGAATCATCTCGCAGCCCCAAAGTAGGCGGCCCAAGATGGGTGGATATGGAAAAATCTATTTTTCGAAAAAAATCAAGAATGATTTTGAGAAATTGAATATGCCTCATGTTTTGATGATTTACCTCAAGTATGGAGGTTTGCCTCACGAGTTTTAAGTTCGTCTTATGAGTTAAAAATGGCCCTGGAAGGACGTAATAGAAAAGGATATGTTTTCTAGATATTCATGAAATGAAATTGGAAATATCCTCATGTTTCGAAATGACGTCGAGCACTTACTTTTGATTGAAAACCTTGTCTTTGTACGAAGCTTAGATTTGTCACAATTTATGACTTAGTTAGGATTATTTGAAGGTACTGAAATGCCAAGTTTTGACAAGTACCCTGTTTTACCATGCCAAAGATTTTATCCCAAAATACTCATTTTTCAAAAGTATCTAGAGGTACTGACAGCTTAGTTTAGGGTTAGGTTTGACTTACTGAGATTATATATCTCACCTCGTCGTGGGATAACATTTTTCAGGTCCCAGACGAAGGAAACCCGTGATTGTCATGGAATGGTATCTGATGAAGTCACCAGAAGAAACAATTATGAATCCTTTTGTGACCTTAGGGTTGTAATATGAAACTTAGGGATTCAGAATTGTAACCTTTACAATACGATCGACCTTTATGAAAGATGTACCCTTTTGTACTAAGTCATCTTGTTGTTTTATTTGTATGGGTTTGTTTCACACTTCCACATGCATGTATCATTTGGAAGTTCTGAATAGTTAAGGCCGATGGATCCTGGGAGATCATTAAAGGAACAGCAAAGGTGGGATGCTCGCAACCCGCCGGGCTAGGGGCGTGACATGGAATGTCTTGCTAGCGTTATACGTTGGGACGCAGGTGTTTCCGCTTAACCAATGTGTAATTTACGAGAATATCCTAAATCGGATTCTAATGATCAGGATCGAGGGAACAGACGATAAACCCTCACAATTGCATGACAACCAAAGTCGCTACGGCTTAAGAAAATCCCAAGGTCGATACGCGTAGCCCCTGCAAGAGTCACCCGTCAGTTTGAGATAAACTGAAATTACAGTCGACGAGAGTTCAACATGAAATTGGACCTCGAGATTAGAATATTGAACATTGAGGAATTCAAACATTGAAATTGAGATGGGCGTCGCCTCATCAAGGGTGGTTTATACTGGAAAAATGGAAGTTTGGACGAAAAGTACAAAATGACCATTTTGCCCCTCGACCTTTGGCCTTGCCTTAAGAAGTTTAGAAGGTTATTTGGGTCATTTTCCCTCCTTTATATGCTACCAAAAATATGTAACGGATATGGTCAACGGAAGTCAAAGTCAATGAAGCAACTAATGGAAGGTTGCCAAATGTCAATCAAAGGAAAGGCCAAGCATTAAATGGACATTAATTACTCTTCTTATCTAATTGATTAAAATAGATTATTGGTATGCAATAGACACTCTCTCTCATCATTTTGGCCGGCCACCTCTCCCACTATCTTCATCTTCCTTCTTTCCTCTCGATCGAGCAGTGTTCCTCGCAGATAAGGTAAAACTGGCTCACTGTTTTGGCCATAACTTTGTCGTCTGACTTCAGATTGAGGTAAAACCATCGTCATCTTAAATTTTATCGTCTTGCCATTCTAGGAAGGTATTATGAGCTTAATTTGGTCTAGCCTTTTGTCCCATAGGTCTGTTTGAGTGGGCAAAGGTCAAAATCTGACCTGGTTTTGGGGAGGCTGCATTTTTGGGAGCTTCGGGATTCCAAACGATCTCAAATTTTCGGTGAAGTCTTCATAACATCTAGTACTTGAATTGGCTAAGATTTCGTTATAATTTTAGTTGAATTTTGATGGGTTTACATGATTGATTTGTGGAGATTTTTACCGATCAAATTCTACCCGCTTGAGAACCGTGAAGGAGCTGGGCTATTCGGAGGTCTTTGAAGTGTTGTTTTGCTTCAAATCTCTTGGTGAGCTCTCTAAACCCATAAATTAAGGTCTTAGCAAGTTTTTTTGTGAAGAATTAAGGCTTGAAATTGAAATATGGCTTGATTGAACGTTTTGAACCAGAAACTGGTTCTGTTTTGTGGTGAACCTTTGTTGGCCGGTTCTGTTGAGGGCTAATTAAGGGGTAATTAGACTTTAAATTGACTCATAATGTCTTATAAGATGTGATGTGATGTGTCAATGAGGAGTATGTGAAGTGGATTGGGAGTTAGGAGTGAATTATGGGCAAAATTGATGCATGAACCGCTAAGTTGTACCTTGCCTTGTATGTGATCATATAAACCGACCACATTGAGAGTTCGTAGGAGTGTTGATATGTGTTCAATTAATCAATAAAGCATCTTGAATTTCCTATGGAATGGCTAATGAGAAATTGGGTTAAAGGAAGTGAAAATTCAACGACTTTTTATTCAAGATTGGTGAACCTTTCTAGGTTGACGAGGATTTCCTGGGGATAATATATTTGTGGACTTGAGAAAAATCAATTGGTGTGGAGTTTTGCTAAACATTCGAGGTAAGTGTTTCCTAAACCATTACCCGAATGCTAGGATACTACTAGATTGACTGGTTGGATGAATTAAGTGCTTGGTGAATCCTAGAGCTTAAATTACTTTATTAAGTAGCGAATTCCGTGACTTGAATGGCATAGTATGACAATTGAATTGTGATATGCCTTGATGTTTTGTTTGGCTAGTGTTCTTCAATTGGCCAAAGTGCCTTGTGAGGTAAGTGGTTATTGAGCTCTTGATTGTTTAATTGGCTGTGATGCCTATGTGACATATAAGCCTATAACGTCTGTGTTTTATGAGTGGGCTATAGTACCCCAACGATCGTTGGCCTGTGGCCCCGGAGATCGCATTGGCTTGATGCCCTGATGATACCGATTGGTCTATGAACCCAGTGGTATTGAATGTGATTTTACTATGAACAATGATGAAGATACCGATTGGCCTGTGGCCCTAGTGATATCGAATGGTTGTGAGCCTTGAGTATTAATGAGGATACCGATTGGTCTGTGACCCTAGTGGTATCGAATGATGGTGAGCTCGAATGAGAATGACAATGATGATTGGCCTGCGGCCCTAGTGGTATCGAATGGCTGTGAGCCTTGAGTATTAATGAGGATACCGATTGGTCTGTGACCCTAGTGGTATCGAATGGTGGTGAGCTCGAATGAGAATGAGAATGATTGGCCTGTGGCCCTAGTGGCATTGAATGGCTGCAAGTCTTGAAAGTACCGATTGGCCTATGACCCTAATGGTACAATGGCATCGATTAGCCTGTGGCCCCGATGATGTCAGATGGCAAGAGTGCCGAGGAGTATGTAGGTGGATGAGAAAGTGGTGGCAGTTGTGTATCGATGCATGTTCTTGAGCAGTGAGCTTTGGACCTTGATATTGAATGCAGTTGAATTGTACTACTTATCCATGATTGGCTATTGATATTTTATTGATTATTGCCATACTTGAATCGTTAAAGGCTTTATGTCATTGCATTGATGAATGTCTGCATTTGATAGCATGTGCGAGTGTGGTCTGGGGGGACTGGTGTTCAGGTCTAGGTTTAGGTTTCACTTATTGAGATTTATATCTCACCCCAGTAGGGGCTTAACTTTTTTCAGGTCCCAGGTGAAAGAAGCTCAAACTTGCCAAGGATTGGTATTCATGGAAGTAGTTAATCAACCGTATTTAAGACATTGGGTGATCTTAGAGACTGTATATTGTTTTGTGGATTAGTTTTGATCATAATAATCTAATTGAGGTGTATTTTATAGAGAGAAAAGTGTACTACTTATTTTTTGTCCTAAGTCAACTTGATTTTATTTGTGTATGGAGTAGTTTCTTGCTTGCTCATTTATACGAATTGAGAACATGAGGGCCGAAGGAACTTAGATGGCATAGCTTGATTACGGCCTGGTGGGACGTTCACGTGCTCGCCAGGTTCGGGGTGTGACATAGTCGAATTGAATATCTAAAATATGAATATATAGAGACCGAGGAAGAACGAACCTTGTCACTTGAGGTGATTGTGTTGTGGGAAGAAAAACGTCAGGTATGATGACATTTGAATCCTGGAGTAAAGGTATCATCGTTGGCGCAGACTCCGAGATTGAGGTCCTATGGAATGGGAAGGACAAGTTGGATTCAAAGTGAGATAATGCCACTAAAGTGTATAGTTTCCTTCACAGGGTAACTGACTCTAGTGTGAAAGGAAGAGGAAATTATAATTGTCTTGGTATTAAAACTGAGCGTCTGGACGGAGAAAGAAGACACGGAACTTGAATGATTCTTGGAAGTGAAGTCCGAGAGATTGTCCTGTAGACAATGTTAAATTCTAGGATGATGTCGATGTTCAGTTGAATGAATATAATTGGGATAAGGTCTCTTTAGCGAGTTGTGGAACTCAAAGGTTAAAGCACTAATGATTCTTGAGGAAAGAATGACAACAATGAACAAAATGTTGCATGGTCCTAGAGGAGGCTCGTAACAACAGAAAGCCAAGGTTTGAGCTCTCAAGTGAAAAGTATGAAGAACAGACTGAAAGATTCCACACCTAGAAGAAAGAAACTGATAATAGTTAGAATGAACATCCAAGAAATAATTGGATGGGTTGTTACCGTCTTGAGAGACGATAATCGGACTCGTTTAAGGAGTCGTGAGAGATATGATCAACCTTTGAGAGTATTCTATGAACTCTAAGGAAATATCTATTGCATGCTAAATGTGAAGAGCGCGAGTTGTGGACATGAAAAAGTAAGATTCCTCGGACATGAAATCTCTGGGAAATGAAATTTCTGTGTAGCTTTTGAGAATTGGAATAAGTGACAAATCGATTAGGGTCGATGTGAGTTGCGGAAAGTGCAAGCTTCTTAGGATTGATGAATTGCAATATATGGACCGTGGAAAGATTCCCCACAAGAGTTGTTCCATTAGTGAAATGGGTTAAGGACGAAAGGTAACACAAATAGATGAATGAACGTGAAAAGAGTTTTCGAGGACTTGAGTTAAGATGATGACTACGCTGTCAATGGCGTTTTCGGTTGAAAATTGAAAAGCTTATGAAGGTCGTAATGACGCGATATAGAATGAAACTTGAGGCATGACAAGGCAACCGGAAGTGGGCATTCCATATACATCGTAATGATAAGGCTATACGAGTTGGAATGCCTAGAGCATGATTGAAGTTGGTTTGCGAATGTCCTCGGGATAGAGTTTGAAAAACATTGTTTGGGTGGAAGAAGATTTCAAGTATATATCTACTCCAAAAATATCGAGTAGTAGTTTCTCGAGAGGAATTGATGAGAAACAACGCCGATAGATGAAATTACTTACAAATACGGTGCGTTGCTCGTCTAAGGAAAGACCTCGCAACTGTGTGAACTACAAGAGTTGGAAATGTTGACAGGTTTAAATGGATTGAAGGGAAAGCATAACCGTTGCAAGTTGGTGGATTAAATTAGTCATTGGAGGATATCGAATGTAATCAAGGAAGAGCTATTAAGGACTCAATCATGAGTTTGCTTAAGAAGTCAAGAAGGCTATGGTTCGATTTGGACAATCGAGGGTAAGCTAATGAAATTTGTGCATCCCCGAGGATACGAAAGGACGTTTGAAGAGGATTACTATGTCAAATGGTAGAGGTACCAAAGAGTATGTTCTCGTGATGATTTGGTAATGGTCGTGAGAGAAAAATAACATGAATTTAAGACGACGTTTTGGAAAAGCCTTTCGACTAGGAATTTCTAAAGCAAGGTTGCAGTGTGATGCATGTGTTATCCTCGGACTAATAGGCAAATTGAACGGAAGATTCAAGTGCTCGAAGGTGTATCACCGACAAATATTATGAATGTCAGAAGAGAATAGAGAAAAACAAGTACAGGTTGAGGACTGAGGGAAATAAGTCCTAGAGGAATATGACTTTTATAAGAAAAGACAAGTGGGAACATCAAGTAATGGGAGGATATAATTTGAAAAATGAGAATGAGATGAGGTGTCAGTACCCCGTGAGATTGGATTATTGAAAAGATTGCAAATTTCGAGGACGAAATTTCTTTAAGAGGGGAAGAATTGTGATATTCTGAATTCCGACCCTCTCGAGGGTATTGAATGGAAGGATATCGATCGGTGTTGTAACTCGCTCGGAGTTGGCCACTCTTGAGTTATCTGACCAAAAGGAAAAGAGTGACGCGAAGTTAGATACATGGACCTGTGGAATTTAAATGAGAAATGACATTTTGACCACAATGATTGTCGAGGGAATATCTTGGGCTAGTAGAGATCAATCTAGGAACGATCATGGAATGTCTTGCTAGCGTTAACATTGGGACGCGAGTGATTTCGCTTAACCAATGTGTAATTTGCGAGAATTTCCTAAATCGGATTCCGATGATAAGGATAGAAGGAACGAACGATAAACCCTCACAATTACATGACAACTAAAGTCGCCACAGATTAAGAAAAATCCCAAGGTCGATATGTGTAGCGCCCGCAAGAGTCGCCCGTTAATTTGAGATAAATTGAAATTATAGTGGACTAGAGTTCGACATGAAATTGAATCTCAAGATTTGGGTATTAGACATTGAGGAATTCAAACATTTGAATTGAATTGGACGTCGCCTCAGCAAGGGTAGTTTATACTGGAAAAATGGAATTTCAGACGAAAAGTGCCAAATGACCATTTTGCCCCTCGACCATTTGCCCTTGCCTTAACATTTCAGAAGGATGAAATGGTCAATTCTCACTCATACATATTGCTGCCGAAAATAATAAGATCAAGTGGTCAAAGAAAGTCAAAGGTGGGCCATGGTCTTTTAGAAGTTTGGACAAGTGTCAACTAAAGAGAGGCATGCATTAAATACCAATCTTATCAAATTGACCCAAAAATAAATTATTGGGATGAAGACTCTCTCTCTCTTTCATTTGGCTGACCACCATCTCCCACCATCTTCCTCTTCTTCATTTTTGCTCTTGGTCGAGAAGGGTTCACCGTTCCGACCACAACTGTGTTGTTCGATATCATATTGAGTTAAAATCACTACCATCTTAAAGCTTATCATCTTGCTGTTCTAATAAGGTATTATGAGCTTAATTTCACCCATCCATTTATCTTGTAAGTCTGTTTGAGTGGGCAAAGGTCAAAATTTGATCAGGCTTTGGAGAAGGATGGTTTTTGGGAGTTTCCGGACTCCAAATGGCCTCAAATTTTTGATGACATCTTCGTAACATCTAGTACTTGAGTTGGATGAGTAAGTATGATTATTTTATTATGGATTTAGGGTATTTTCATGGCTGAACAGAGGTGAAAATAATTGGACAGATTCTGCCCGTTTGAGGACCATGGAGGAAACCGGGCTGTTCGAAGGATTTGAAGTGTTATTTTTCTTCCAAACCTTCGGTGAGCTCCCTTAACATGCATACGAAGGTTATGACGAGTTGGTTTTGTGATGGATTGAAGTTTGAAATTGATTTATGGATTGATTTGTGTGGGTTAAGCCAAAATCGAATTCTGCCCTATTTCGATTTGGATGAACCGAGCCCTTTGAGGGCTGTGGGAGGTGTCTTTATGCCTTAAATTTATCTTTAAGACCCCATAAGATGTTATGTGATGTGTTAATGGGGTGTATGTGAAGTGGATTGGGAATTTTAAGTGATTTAAGGAGTATTTGGTGCATAAAACACCGAGTTACATTCGGCCTTGTATGTTGATGCATGAACCCAATGTATTGAGAGTTCATGGAAGTATTGTCATATATTCAATTGATCGATAAGGCATCTTGAGTTGCCAATTAAATGACAATTGAGGGATAAGCTTAATGGAAGTAAAATTCAATGGCTTTTTGATCCGAAATTGATGAACTTTCTAGGTGGACGAGTGATCATTGGTTGGTCGCGTACTTGTAGAATTGAAAAGGATCGTTTGGTGTGGAATTTTGCTAATCGATCAAGGCAAGTGTTTCCTAAACCTTTATCTGAATGCTGAGACACTACTGGATAGATTGATTGGATGAATTGATCGATTGGTGAAGCCTGTGGCTTAGATTGCTTGATGCAATCGTGTGGTGATTATATTATGATTGATAATTGAGATTTAGAATGGCTAGAGAGCCCCGGTGATAAGAAATGGTTATAGTGCCCTATGTGAAATGGGATGGCTATAGAGTCTTGTGTCAAGAAAAGGATATTGAGCCCTTGAGGTATATACATTGCGGTCAGAGAGCCTTGTGAGGTAAGTGGCTATTGGGCTTGTTGATATAGTTCGGCTATGATTCCCTGGTATTGAATTGGCAATGGTGTCTGTGTTATTGAATTGCCATATCGTTTATGCTATTTAGATGGCCATAATGCCTATGCTATATAAACGGTTGTAGTGTCGATGCTATATGAATGGGCTGTAGTGCCCCGCGATCGTTGGCTTGTGGCCCCGTAGATCGTATTGGCTTGATGGCTTTGATGATATTGATTCACTTGTGACCCTAGTGATATCAATTGACTATGAGTCCCGGTGATACTGATTGGTCTATGGCCCTAGTGGTATCAAATGGCTGTAAGCCTTGAGTAATAATAACGATGCCGATTGGCCTGTAGCATTGGTAGTATCGAATGGTTGTGAGCTTGAGTAATAATGAAGATACCGATTGACCTGTGGCCCTAGTGATATCAGATGACTACTAGCCTCAAAAGTACCGATTGGCCTTTGGCCCTAGTGGTACCAAGATATCGATTGGCCTGTGGCCCTAGTGATATCAATTGGCAAGAGTGTCAGATAAGTACATCACAGCTGTGAACCCAGGCGATGAGTGGTTGTGACAATTATAATGACTATGAGTATTGGTTTATGTGTTATGTGTTATGAGCTTGAGACCCTGAGGTTGATTTAATTGACTGTGACTCCTAATTATGCCTACCTTGCTGAGATAGTTGGTGGATGCCTTGTGTCGTTACTGGGATAATGTTTTGCACTTGGTGGTGGTTTCATGGTCTGGGAAGACTGGTGTTCAGGTCTAGGTTTAGGTTTCACTTATTGAGATTTATATCTCACCTCAATGGAGGCTTAACTTTTTTTCAAGTTCCAGGTAAAGGACGGCCGAACTTGCCATGGGTTGGCATTTAAGAAAGGCGTTGACAAAAATCATAAAGAATCGGAGTGAAACTGTAGGAACTGTGTATGGTTTGGCATTAAATTTGAAACCGACTATGATTTGAGGATAAGTGTATACCCTATTGTCCTGAGTTATCTTATTGTACATTTGTATGGAGTTGTTTAATTGATTCTGTGTCTTTGTTGTATTTTGGAGTTGTGATTAATTGGCCGAGGGATCCTGAGAGTTATTCTAAAGTCAATGGCCAGGTGGGATGTTCATGAGCTTGTCGGGTTCGAGGTACGATAAGGAAGCTCTAAGGTTAGTCCCATCTCTCCTTTTATATAAGATCTCTTTTCGTGGAAAACAACTAACGCTTCTGAGAGAAAAATACACATCCATCTCAATTTCGATAGAGGAGAGCGGTGAAGATCTACACCCATAGACGGCATATTCACCTTCATCGGATCAACAATGGCTTTTTTTGATTCGGGTGCGCTTTATTTATCAATTCAATCTTATGTTCGTGTGATTGAAAGATCCTATCGATCTAACATGTGGTATCGGAGCATATTGAATGGAAACAAGATCTTGTGAGGATTACACGAATTTGGTTTTCTAGCCATTTAGGGATTTTTCTCAACAATCTCCTCATTTTTTATGATGACAAAATTATCCACAAAAGTGTCAATCATTTGAATAATAAAGATGAGCAACTATAGTCTAGTTACTCTTAGTAGAATCTTGCTAAAGATAATTTTATCAATCTGTCCTCTGTACTTTTAACAAGAGTAAGTTATGAGGTTCAAAAATTGATTAATAAAAACATGCAGAATGTCACGCCCCGCGCCCCGGGAACGAGCACGAGACTCCTTGCAAGCAAAACAAAATATCTCTCGCGGTCCCAAGATCCACAGCTAAATCGAGAGGCATGACATACATATACCAAGCATGCGGAAGCGATAATGAAATAACTGCTTCGTACAAAATATAAGTAGGACTTGGATAGCGCAAATACTGTCATACAAATATTCAATTGTTCATACAGGTACATAGCTAATAAATCCGCTAACACAAAAAGGGTTCATCACCAACATCCAAAAGAAACGAGGTCAGGGTCACCACCAAAGTATCAAATTGACAAACTGGGAGCTCCTAAGACGAGCAGCTGGAGTCCTCGGTGTCCTCTGCGTCCTCCGTGGGCTCGTACTCCGAAAAGATCTCAGAGCGAACCTCTATCGTATCCTCAGCGGTCTCCTCAGCGAAAGGCTTCATAAGATCCTCCTCGGTCGCCTCGACCACAGTGACCTCCTCCTCCGTGTTCTCTATGGTCAGGGTCCTCTCCTGTCCATTCCTTGAACAGACAACGGACCCCTCAGCCTGATCTAAGTCTCTGGTGGGGTGGCACCAACTAGGGACAACTCCATGGGGCACCTCATTAGGCTTCAGCGGCTCGGTAGACACATTCCCGATCTTCCTAAATCAGGCCTCATACTAATGAGGCTTCCAGCTCGTACCACCCTCGTCTACCCAAACCACAGTACACTTCCTTACATAAATAGTTCCGTGCCCATCAGGGAACTCATCAAAATAAGTGGAATCTCCTTCGGGTCTCCAAAACGAATCGGCCACATCGTCAAGGCTTAGAATCTGTAAAAATAAGGGTCCCCAACAGGGTGAGATTCACATCTCAATAAGGTGGATCCTAACTTTAGGTTAGGCCAACCGTCCACTCAGGCAGTCACACACCCCAATAAGTCAAACTCATAAATATACGAGGCAAATGCAAGCATAGATAACAACACACGAATGGCAGCCACACAGTTATAGCATCATAACACACTCAGATGATATGCACACTCGTCCTGCCACATCACCACATCCATCATTTCCCGTCTGCGTCATTCTCATGCCTACGATTAGATCGCCTCAGACTCGATCCGTGTAAATGCATCAGACCGTCATTGACAACCCGCGTAAACGCATTAGGTTCCAATGATACTCCAGGCCAATGTCGACACATCGTATCTCCGTCCCGTGTAAACGCATCAGAACCTTGACCATCTCAACCCAGCGATTAGATCACATTAGGGTGCCACACAAACTCTACCTCACGCCTCAGCACCTCAGGGTATCCATTCCTCCACCCCGCGTCTCATACGCATCAGGGTCCCGCCATGTCACACTCATGCCATGATTTTCAATTCATTTCACTTGCATAACAACAAGTGCAATTCAAGCACAATTTATATGCTCATGGCATGCAAGACAATCAAAGTGACACTCAGACATGGCAGATAATTCAAACACAAGCAGTAGAACGCATTAATTCCATATACTATCTTAGAGCGTACCAAGAACAATCCTCTTGGAAATCCCTCACAAGTCAATCAAATTAACACCTTACTCACCCAATTGAGTCTAATCTTCCTATCCTAAGTTTAGGATTCCCTTACCTTGAATTTAATATCATAAATTTCTCCTTGCAAATGCCCCAAGGGTTCGGCCAAATATCCCAAGGATCCAATCCACCGCACAACCTATGAAATTTCAACCAATTCGTTAATTTTCTTTTGTCCAATTTACCAATCCACTAGCCACAAACCTCCATAACTCAATCCTCGTCATCCTAGCGTATCTTAATCACTAATTTGAGACTCAAAATCAACAACCCTCAGCCCCCATAGATTCGGTCTTGCACAGAACCAAACCGATTATTTTCAGTTCTATGCAAACCGAGCATGTCTAGTCCTTAGTCTACTCCAAGTCCATCATTTAACCACTAACCTACTTGTTAACATGTCTATCTAAGGGACCAAGAGCCTCACCGAGAGTTTGAGGTCGCGTCGTCGCCGGAATCCCTTCGAAAGTCGTTGGATCCTTCAAGGCAGTAAACCGGCAAATTTTGTCCAAAGTTCACAAAATCCATTTGGGGTCAAAACTTCATCAAATCAAGCTCAAATTTTTACCACAAATTGATTTACAAGTCCTCTAGATCTCCACAAAATTTGATAGCAAAAATTAAATATTTCAATGTCATAAGAGGTCAGGAACTCGGCCTACCTCAATTTGAGTCAGTTTCCGTCGGCTTTCGGGAAAATGCTTGGCCGGAGCTCCTCGGTGGTCCAATCAATGTGCTTCAACTTCTAGGAGGTCGGCAAGAGGTGGGGCTAGGTGTGGGTGGTCGGTTCGCCGGCTGGTGGTCGCCGGAGAGTGGCATCGACGGCAGCGAACAGGAAGCCCAGAAACTGTCGCCAGTGGCAAAAAGAAGAAGAAGGAAGAAGAAGAGGTGATCGTGAGTTGGGGGTGATATGGCCAGTCAAGGGGAGAGGAGAGAGAGAGAAAAAGGTTATATTCAATCCTCAAGTCAAGGAATTGAATGGTAGGTGGTGAATAGTGGATATGACCACTCTTTAGTCCATCCTTTGACACATGTCCTAAGTGTCAATCAACTCAATCCAATAGCCACAATCTCTCCAAGTTTTTGGCAGCCTTGGGGGATGTATAAAGACCAAGATGCCCTTCCTCCATTGCATAAGTAAGGCTAAAGCTTGAGGGGCAAAATGGTAATTTTACCCCCGACGTCCGGAACGTCGTTTTTCTAGTTTCAATAATCTTCGATAGGGCGACGGCCAATCCGAACATAACGTTGAAATTCTTGATTCACCAATTTTAATTTTCAAGACTCGTTTCTGTTTGTTTTCTCTATCGGACGTGTTCCAGCCTATCTCGAATCGACGGGCTGCTTTTGCAGACTTTACGCGTATTAACCCTGTGATCCATATCATTTTTAAGGCTCATCAATTCGTGGCAACTTTGGTTGTCATGTAATTGTGAGGGGCTATCACTAGCTCCTATGGTCTCGATCGTCACTGTCCGATTTAGGAAAATTTTACAAATTATACATTGGTTAAGCGGCATCACCCGCGCTCCAATCGTATAACACTAGCAATACATCCCTTAACCGTTCTTGGACCGGCCTTTTATGGCTCTAAACGTCCCCTCGACAATCTTTATGGTCAAAGCGTCATTTCTTATTCGAGTTCCCTAGGTCCATGTACCTTGTCTCGCGTTAGCCTTTCCCTTTGGGTCAGCTTACTCGAACTGATCAGATTCGAGCAAGATATTACTGAAACACATCACTAGATATACTTCTCATTAAAGAGTCTAAAATTGACTGGGAATCAAAATGTCACAACTCTTCCCCCTTACAAAAATTTCGTCCCCGAAATTTACATCAAACTCAATTACTCAAACAAATGGGGGTGTTGTTGCCTCATCGCCTTTTCGTTTTCCCACGTGGTACCTTCAATTCCATGGTGCTCCCACACCACTTTGACCAATGGGATCGTCTTATTCCTGAGGATTTGCTCCTTCCGATCCTCGATCCTTATCGGCCTTTCCACATAGGACACCTGATCGTCCACTTCTATAGTCTCGTAATCTAGCATATGTGTCGGATCTGGTTCATACTTTCGCAGCATCGACATGTGGAATACATTATGCATCCTAGGATAGATTAAGCGGCAAGGCAAGCCTGTAGGCCAAGGTTCCAATCGACTCTAGTATCTCAAATGGGCCTACATACCTTGGGCTCAGCTTCCCCTTCTCTCCAAATCACAATAATCCTCTCATTAGTGACACCTTGAGGAAGACATGATCGCCCACTTGAAACTCCAAGGGCTTGCGCCGCTTATCTGCATAGCTCTTCTAACGACTTTGTGCCGTTCTCAGTCTATCCCGAATTATTTTCACTATTTCCATCGATTGCTCTACCAGCTCAAGGCCTGTGATACTCCTTTCTCCAACCTCATCCCAGCAAATTGGGGTTCTGCAGGCTCTACCATAGAGTGTTTCGAATGGTGTCATCTGGATACTCTGTTGGTAGCTATTATTATAAGTAAACTCTACCAAATGCAGTTGATCTTCCTATCTACCTTTAAAATCTATGACGCATGCTCGCAGCATGTCCTCAAGCGTTTGAATTGTCCTTTCCGACTGTCCGTCTATTTGTAGATGGTACGCCGTACTGAACTACAGTCGGGTTCCCATAGCATCTTGCAGGCTTTTCCAAAAGTTTACCGTGAATTTGAGATATATATCAGACGTAATCGTCACAAGCACTCCATGTAATCTCGCGACTTGTCTCATGTACAACTCTGCATACCTATCCATAGCGAAGTCCTTTCGCACCAAGATGAAATGTGCAGACTTGGTCAATCTGTCCACGACTACCCATATAGAGTCATGACCTCTCTGGCTCCTCGGGAGTCCATCACAAAATCCATTGTTATATGCTCCCACTTCCACTCAGAAATTTCTAGTGGCTGTAGTAGTCCTCCAGGCTTACAGTGTTGTGCTTTCACCTGCTGGTACGTCAAACACTTAGCCACATATCTCGCCACATCCACCTTCATTCCGTTCCACCAATAATGTTGTCGCAAGTTCTGATACATTTTCGTACTTCCAAGGTGGATACTATAATTGCTCCTATGAGCTTCTGATAAAATCCTTTCCCCGAGTCCTTCATCTTTTGACACGCACAGTCGTCCTCAGAACTTCAAAATTCCGTCCTCTGACACATGAAATTTTGGCTTTCTCTTCATCACGTCCATCTCCGAAATTTTTTGAATTTCCAAGTCCGTAGACTCTAAGGTCTTTATTCCTTCCTAGACCTCAAGTTCCACCCTCAATGTAGCCATTAAGCTGGATAACTGGCGGACTTCCAATCTGAACTCAGAATCTCTCAGGTCTTCTATCATTGACAAACTTCTTACCAGCAGACATGCGATGCTTGACTTCTGACTCAGTGCATCTGCGATCTGTTTGCCTTTCCAGGGTGATACAATATATCACAATCATAGTCCTCAAGCAGCTCCATCCATCGACGCAGCCTCATATTCAGCTCTTTTTGGGAAAACGGATATCTTAGGTTATGGTGGTCGGTGTAAATCTAAAACTTTTCACCACATAGGTAGTGTCTCCAGATCTTCAGGGCAAATATGATCGCTACTAATTCTAGATCATCCGTTGGTAGTTTATTTCATGTGGTCTCAATTGTAGGATGCATAGGCCACTACTCTTCCGCGCTGCATCAACACACAGCCCAGTCCTTTCAATGAGGCATCGCTGTATATCTCATAGCCCCCTAGTCCTGATGGGATCGTCAACACTAGCGCGGTTGTCAATCAATGCTTGAGTTCTTGGAAACTCCTTTCACGCTTGTCCGTCCATTCAAACCTTCTTTCCTTCTTTGTCAGCCTCGTCAATAGGATGGCTATGGATGAGAATTTCTCCATAAAACGTCTGTAATATCCGGCCAATCCTAAGAAACTTCTGACTTTAGTGACCGTAGTAGGCCTAAGCCAATTTACTACCGCTTCGATCTTTGTAGGATCCACTGCAATCCCTTCTCCAGACACCACATGACCAAGCAATGTTACCCTGCTCAGCCAGAATTCGCATTTACTCAACTTCGCATATAGCGAATGCTCCCTCAGGGTCTGTAGGACAATCCTCAGGTGCCCTTCATGTTCTGCGTCACTCCTCAAGTAAATCAAGATATCGTCAATGAAGACTATGACGAATCTATCTAGGAATTCCTTAAATACTCGATGCATCAGGTCCATAAAAGTAGCTAGAGCGTTGGTCAATCCAAACAGCATCACCATAAACTCATAATGACCATACCTCATCCTAAAAGCAGTCTTAGGTATGTCTTCCTTCTTGATCTTCAATTGGTGATACCATGTCCTTAAGTCAATCTTTGAAAATACTGCTGCTCCTTGCAACTGATCAAATAGATCGTCAATTCTCGGCAGTGGGTACTTTTTCTTCACTGTTACCTGGTTCAGCTGCCGATAGTTGATGCATATACGTCAAGACCCATCATTCTTCCTTACGAATAGCACCGGCGCTCCCCACGGTGAAGCACTCGGTCGGATGAATCCCTTGTCCAATAGTTCCTGCATCTGCACCTTTAACTCTTTCAGTTCTAACAGAGACATCCTGTAAGGTGCCTTCGAGATCGGTTCTGTCCTAAGGGCTAACTCGATTACAAATTCTATCTCTCGTTCCAGTGGCAATCCTGGCAACTCTTAGGGAAATACGTCAAGAAATTCACGCACTACCGGGATACTCTCTAACTTTGGCTCTTCGGTAGTAGTGTCCATCACTGCAACCAAATACGCTTGACACCCTTCTAACACCAACTTGGTCACTTCTAGAGATGAAACCAAAGGAATCAAGATTCCTCCTCGACTTCCCACCAATTCAAAGCTAGGGCGGCCTCTCGGATAAAACCGGATTATTCTACTGCCATAGTTTACTACTGCCCCCTGTTTACCCAATCAATCCATCCCTATGATCACATCAAAATCGTACATGGGCAATACAGCTAGATCAATACTCTCCTTACTTCCTCCAATCATGATCTCACAACAGCACAGCCCAAAGAAACTAATATGTTATCCTTTAATGGAGTGGCAACATGCAGATTCATATTCAATGGTTTTAACTCCATACCCACCAAATCAGCAAATTGAGCAGACACAAATGAATGCGTGGCACCAGGATCAAACAATGCATATGCAGCTTGGTCACACATGTAAACCGTACCTGTGACCACGCCCGGTGCTTACTCCACCTCTTGCGGGCTACTGCATATACCCTTCCCTAGGCCGGTGGTCGGTTCTGCTCGATTTGGGGAGTAGCAGTTGATGGTCCAACCTGCAGTCTCTATCCTTGAGGTCGATTTGTCGGAGCTTGGTTTGGGCACGTCCTCATCTGGTGGCCCAGCTAACCACACTTAAAGCAAGCTCCAGTCCTTACTAGGCATGGCCCATTTTCAAGCCTCCTGCCATAAAGGCGGTAACTCTAGTTCGTAGGATTCTGCTACTTCACGATATTTTTCCTTACTAGAGGCACAAAACGCCTATTGCCCGTCATCGATTTCTTGCCCATTGGGCGATTGTCTCTAAATGGGGTAAACCGCGATCCAGTTGCGGTATTCCTCTCTTTCAAGTCCCTTTCAATCATCTGACCCCGCTCATAGACCTCCTTATAAGTCCTCAGATTCAGGGCAATCATCTGACTACGGAGCTCGGGCCTCAATCCATCCCTAAATCTCCTTGCTTTTTCCTGAGGATCCCCTACCGATCGAGGTGCGTACCTTGATAATCTAGAGAACTCGGCCTCATACTGATCTATCGTCAGCTGGTTTTGGCGCAACTGTAGGAATTCCACCTGCTTCCTTTCCCTGGTCGTCTCCGAGAAGTACTTGTCATTGAACGTCGTCTTAAAGGCATCCCAATTCATGGCCATCCCTTCAGGGAAAACTCCATTCTTGGTGGCAGCCCACCAATCATTTGCCGTACCCTCCAGCTGGTATACTGCCAACAGCACTCTCTCCTCATCTGTGCACCTCAGCACTCCAAAAGCTTTCTCCAGCTTCTCAATCTACTTGGGTGCTAGTTTGAGATCTCTAGTCTCGTCAAACCATGTCGGCTTCAGCTTTATGAACTGTTCGACTAACTGGCCCATCTGCCTGGCCATGATAATTTCCTCTTGGGCGTTCACCACCTCATTACCTTGGTTAAGCTCACCTGGCTTCCATTGCCACCGTTGTTGACATTGACGGTAGTTATGACAGCTCCCACTGCCTGGGCTATGGCAGCATCCCGATCCTGGGTTTGCCTATCAATCAAGTCACTAATTCTCTCTAGCACCCTCAGCACGCCATCCATTCTTGGGTCCTCAACTATAGGCGGCCTCGAGCTAGAGGCTCCGCCTCTGGATCTTCTAGATCTCCTAGATGGGTTGCTCATTCTTATCTCTCTCTACTGAACCTGGTCCCACCACAAGTTCAGCAAGGAGTTAGTGACTCATTCATTCAACTAAGTCTAAAGCAACTAACTACTCCTCAATAGAAATAATCATAACACAGCAGTACTCCATACAACGAATCCCAGGGATATTTCAACAAGCAGCACATGATAATTCCTCAGTTCCATTCACTCCAACGGTTCGCTAAAACAAACCATACTCATTCATTCAACAGGCCAAAGTCCAGAAATGATTCCCAACACCAAGCAAGGAACTTAATTCTCATGCAACACCACAACCCTGCCAAGGCCAAATGCCATCCATAAGTATCAAGTTACATGCTATGCACCCATGTCTTACCTTAACCTGTGACATTTTGATTTCTAGTCAATTTCATACTCATTAATGAGAAATGAATCTAGAGATGTATTTCAATCGTATCTCGCTCGAATCTGATCAATTCGAGTAGACTGACCAAAAGGAAAGGCTAACGCGAGACGAGGTACGTGGACCTAGGTAACTCGGATAAGAAATGGCGCTTTGACCATAAGAATTGTCGAGGGGATATTTAGAACCACAAAGAGGTCGATCTAAGAATGATTAAGGAATGCCTTGCGAGTGTCATACGATTGGAGCGCGGGTGATGCCGCTTAACCAACGTATGATTTGCAAAATTTTTCTTTATCGGACAGTGATGATCGAGACCAAAGGGACTAATGATAGACCCTCACAATTACATGACAACCAAAATCGCCACGAATTGACGAGCCCTAAATGTAATAAGAATCACGGGGTCGATACGCGTAATGTCTGCAAAGGCCACCCATCGGTTCAAGATAGGCTAGAACCACATTTGATAGAGAAAACCATCAGAAACTACTCTTGAAAATTTTGAAATGGAAAATAAAGAATTCCAACATTATTCGGATTGGCTGGCACCCTATCGAAGAATTTTGGAGCGAGAAAAACGACGTTCTGAACGTCAGGAGTAAAATTATCCTTTTGCCTCTCGAGCTTAAAGCCTTGTCCATGCATTTGAAGATGGGCAATTTGATCATTAAATCTACCCCAAGGCCACCAAAAATTTGAAGGAATATGGGCCATTGGATCAAGTTGATTGACAAGTGGGACAAGTGTCAATGGATGGACAAAAGAGTAGTCATATCCCACTTTATGCAACTATCATTCTTCCCTTTGACCATGAACCTTGTATATAGTCTTTTTCTCTCTCTCCTCACCTCACTTGGCCGGCCATAGAACCCCAAGAACCACCAAAACCTCCTCTTCTTCTTCCTCTTCATTCTTCCCGCCGACGACCAGCCCAGCCGCCGTTCACCGCCCACAACGCCATCCTCCGGCCACCGCCTGACCACCGGCTGGCTATAACAACCTAGCTCTACATCTTACCGACCTCCTCGAAGTGGAAGCATGGCATTTTGATTACCGAGGAGCTCCGGCCAAGAGTTTTCCCGGAAGCTGACAGAATCGAGCTCAACCTAAGGTAGGTTTTGTTTCTGACCCTTTTAGAGGCCGAAATATTGGAGTTTTGAGGTCAAATTTTATGGAGGTCTAGAGGACATCTGTATGAATCTGTGATAAAAAGTTGAGAGTCATTTGATGAATTTTTTACCTCAAATGGGTCTTGTAAACTTGGACAGAAAACTGCCGGGAAACTGACCTTGGAGATCCAGCGACTTTCAACGGGATTCCGGCGACCATTCGACCTCAAACTCACGGTGAGCCTCATAAACCTTTCGATATACATGTTAAGAGGTAGGATAGTGAGTAGATGGTGGATTTAGAGGAGATTTAAGACCGGTTGTGCCCGGTTTGCACGGAACCGAGAAGGACCGGTTCGGTTCCAGGCAAATCGAATCTGTGGGGGGCTGATGATGGATGATTTGAGTCTCAAATTGGTGATTAAAACATGTTAAGATGATGAGGGTTATGTTATGGATGATTGTGGTTCTGGATTAAGGAATTGGGCAAAGAAAATTGACGAATTGATTGGAAATTCTAGGTTGCGTGATGAGTTCGACGTTGAACCCTTGGAACCGAATTGGTGAAGGCTCAAGAGGAGAATTATTGTGGTGTCAAACGCAAGGTAAGGGAATTCTAAACTTAGGATAGGAAGATTGGACTCAATTGGGCGAGTCGAGGATTAAAGTGATCGATTTATGAGAATTTTCCAAAGGATAGCTCTTGTTATATCCTAAGTGGTTATAGGAGGGTTATGTGTGTTATTGTTTGTGTTTAAATCATTTGCCATGTTGAATGTCATTGATTGTCTTGCATGCCATGAGAATGTTCTTGTTATATCCTAAGTGATTATAGGAGGGTTATGTGTGTTATTGTTTGTGTTTAAATCCTTTGCCATGTTGAATGTCATTGATTATCTTGCATGCCATGAGAATTCAGATTGTGAGTTGTACTTGTTGTTTTATCTACAAATTGAATTGAGAAGCATGGCATGAGCATGACATGGCGAGGCCTTGAGGCATATGAGACGCGGGGCGGGAGATGAATACCCTGATGCGATGTAATCGCAGGGTGAAGTTGATGTTGTGTGGAGCCCAGATGCGATCTAATCGCGGGGTTGAGATGGCTACGGTCCTGATGCAAACTATTCGCGGGACGGAGGTATGAGGTGATGATATTGGCCTAGAGATTCATTGGAACCTGATGCGTTTACGTGAGTTGCTAATGACGGTTTGATGCGTTTACTCGGACCGAGCCTAATGCGATCTAATCACAAGCTGGAGAATGAGGTAGGCAGGAAGAGGTGGTTGTGGTGAAATGGCAGGATGAGGTGTGCATGATCATCTGAGTGTGACTTGGTGTCATAGTTGCATACGCATCATCTGTGTGTCACTATCTTTATTTGTATGTGCCTGTATGATTATAAGTTTGGAAAGTTAGGATAGATGACTGCCTGAGTGGACGGTCGGCCTAACTTAAGGTTAGGACTCTTTTACTGAGATGTGTATTTCACCCCTTTGGGGACCCCTTTTTTTATAGATCCTAGGCTTTAGGTATGTGGCCTATTCGTTTTGGGGATCCCAAGGAGATGACGGCATATTTTGACGAGTTTCTGGATAGTCAGGGGAACATTTATGTGAGAAAGTATACGGTTGTATGGGTTGACGAGGGTAGTCCGGACTGGAAGCCTCATAGGTGCGAGGCATGGTTTAAAAAGATCAGAGATGAGTCGATTGGGCTGTTGAAGCCCCACAAGGTACCCTAGGGAGTTATCCCTGATTGGTGCCATACCGCCAGGGAGCAGGAGCTGCCAGAGGGGTAGGAATGGACCGGAGAAAACCCCGACCTTTGAGTTCACTAAGGACGAGGTGATTGTCATGGAGGCTACCGAGGAGGATCTCGCTGAGCCGTCGCATGAGGAGACTATGGAGGATTCTACCGAGGTCCGTTCTAAGATATTCTTAGAGTACGAGCCGACGGAGAATGCGAAGGATACAGGGGACTCCAGCAGCTCATCTTAGGTGTCCTAGTTTATTGGTTCGATTTTGTGATGGCGACCCCCGACCATGGCTATTTTGGATATCGATGATGGTCACACCTTTTTTTTTATGTGCTTACCCCGTCGCCCTTGCCTAACAAATTGTAGTAGTCGGTATTTGTACGAACAGTATGTTATGATGTATGACAGTTATTATGCTATCCAAGTCCCACTTAACTTATATTTTGTACAGGGATTTATTTAAATACCGCTTCCGCAAGCTTAATATATATATATATTATCTCTCGACTTGTTTGTGGATCTTGGGATCACGAGAGGTGTGTTGTTTGCTTGCAGGGATGTTCGCGTGCTCGACGGGTTCAGGGCGTGACATAACCAGCCTTCTAAGGTCTCGCTATCCGTCTAAGTCCCAACTTAATCCTCCATATTACTCCAATCCTCAACCAACCTTGGATCAAGTTGACCTTACTTTGATACCAAGCATGACGGGGATGTCACGCCCCGTGCCCCAGGCACGAGCACGCGACTCCCTATAAGCAAAACAAAATATCTCTCGCGGTCCCAAGATCTACGGCTAAGTCGAGAGACATGATATACATATACCAAGCATGCGGAAGCGATAATGAAATAACTCCTCCGTACAAAATATAAGTAGGACCTAGATAGCGCAAATACTGTCATACAAATATCCAACTGTTCATACTGGTACATGGCTAATAAATCCACTAACACGAGGGGCGACGGGGTAAGGACACAAAAAGGGTTCATCATCAACATCCAAAAGAAACGGGGTCAGGGTCGCCACCAAAGGATCAAACTGACAAACTGGGAGCTCTTAAGATGAGCAGCTGGAGTCCTCGGTGTACTCTGCGTCCTCTGTAGGCTCGTACTCCGAAAAGGTCTCAGAGCGAACCTCTATCGTATCCTCAGCGGTCTCCTCAGCGGAAGGCTCCAAAAGATCCTCCTCAGTTGCCTCGACCACAGTGACCTCCTCCTCCTCTGTGTTCTCTATGGTCAAGGTCCTCTCCGGTCCATTCCTCGAACCGACAACAGACCCCTCAACCTAATCTAAGTCTCTGGTGGGGTGGCACTAACTAGGGATAACTACATGGGGCACCTCATTAGGCTTCAGTGACCTGGTAGACACATCCCCGACCTTTCTAAACCAGGCCTCATACTGATGAGGTATCCAGCTCGTACCACCCTCGTCTACCCAAACCACGGTACACTTCCTTACATAAATAGTTCACTGCCCACTAGGAAACTCATCAAAATAAGCGGACATCTCCTTCGAGTCTCCAAAACGAATCGGCCACATCGTCAAGGCTTAGGATATGTAAAAATAAGGGTCCCCAATGGGGTGAGATTCATATCTCAGTAAGGTGGGTCCTAACTTTAGGTTAGGTCGATCGTCCACGCAGTCACACACCCTAATAAGTCAAACTCATAGATATACGAGGCAAATGCAAGCATAGATAACAACACACGGATGGTAGGCACACAGTTATAACATTATAACACACTTAGATGATATGCACACTCGTCCAGCCGCATCACCACATCCACCATTTCCCGCCTACGTCATTCTCATGCCCGCAATTAGAAAGCATCAGGCTCGGTCCGCGTAAACGCATCAGACCGTCATTGACAACCCACGTAAACGCATCAGGTTTCAATGATACTCCAGGCCAGTGTCGACACCTCATATCTCTGTCCCGCGTAAACATATCAGGACCTTAGCCATCTCAACCCAGTGATTATATCGCATCAGGGCGCCACTCAAACTCTACCCCGTGCCTTAATGCCTCAGGGTATCCAATCCTCCACCCCGAGTCTCATACGCATAAGGGTCCCGCCATGTCACACTCATGCCATGATTTTCAATTCATTTCACTTACATAACAACAAGTGCAATTCAAGCACAATTCATATGCTCATGGCATGCAAGACAATCAAAGTAACACTCAGACATGGCAGATAATTCAAGTACAAGCATTAGCACGCATTAATCCCTTATACTATCTTAGGGCATACCAAGAACAATCCTCTTGGAAATCCCTCACAAGTCAATCAAATTAACGCCCGACTCACCCAATTGAGTCCAATCTTCTTATCCTAAGTTTAGGATTCCCTTACCTTGAATTTGATATCACAAATTTCTCCTTGCAAATGCTCCAAGGGTTCGGCCAAATATCCCAAGGATCCAATCCACCGCACAACCTATGGAATTTCAACCAATTCGTCAATTTTTCTTTGTCCAATTTACCAATCCACGAGCCACAAACCTCCATAACTCAATCCTCATCATCCTAGCATGTCTTAATCACCAGTTTGAGACTCAAAATCAACAACCCTTAGCCCCACAAATTCGGTCTTGCATAGAACCGAACCGATTATTTTCGGTTCTGTGCAAATCGAGCATGTCCAGTCCTTAGTCTACTCCAAATTCATCATTTAACAACTAACCTACTTGTTAACATGTCTATCTTCACCAAGATTTTGAGGTCGCGTCGTCGCCGGAATCCCTTCGAAAGTCATCGGATCCTTCAAGGCAGTAAATCGGCAGATTCTATCCAAGGTTCACAAGACTCATTTGGGGTCAAAACTTCATCAAATCAAGCTCAAATTTTTACCATAGATTGATATAAAGTCCCCTAGATCTTCACAAAATTTGATCGTAAAAATCTAACATTTCGATGTCATAAGGGGTCAGGAACTCAACCTACCTCAGTTTGAGTCAGTTTTCGTCGACTTCCGGGAAAATACTTGGCCGGAGCTCCTCGGTGGTCCAATCGACGTGCTTCAACTTCTAGGAGGTCGGCAAGAGGTGGGGCTAGGTGTGAGTAGTCGGTTCGCCGGCTAGTGGTCGTCAGAGAGTGGCGTCGACGGTAGCGAATAGGAAACCCAGAAACTGTCGCCGGTGGCAAAAGAGGAAGAAGGAAGAAGAAGAGGTGATCATGAGTTGGGGGTGATATGGCCGGTCAAGGGAAGAGGAGAGAGAGAGAAAAAGGTTATATTCAATCCTCAAGTCAAGGAGTTGAAAGGTAGGTGGTGAATAGTAGACATGACCACTCTTTAGCCCATCCTTTGACACATGTCCTAAGTGTCAATCAACTCAATCCAATGACCACAATGTCTCCAAGTTTGCGCAGCCTTGGGGGATGTATAAAGACCAAGATTCCCTTCCTCCATTACATAAGCAAGGATAAAGCTTGAGGAGCAAAATGGTAATTTCACCCCCGACGTTTGGAACGTCGTTTTTCTCGTTTCAATAATCTTCGATAGGGCAACGGCCAATCCGAACATAACGTTGAAATTATTGATTCACCAATTTCAATTTTCAAGACTCGTTTCTAACTGTTTTATCTATCGGACGTGTTCCAGCCTATCCCGAATCGACGGACGGCTTTTACAGACTTTAAGCGTATCGACCCTGTGATCAATATCACATTTAGGGCTCGTCAATTCGTGGCGACTTTGGTTGTCATGCAATTGTGAGGGGCTATCACTAGCTCCTATGGTCTCGATCGTCACTATCCGATTTAGGAAAATTTTGCAAATTATACATTAGTTAAATGGCATCACCCGTGCTCCAATCGTATAACACTAACAATGCATCCCTTAACCGTTTTTGGATCGGCCTTTTATAGCTCTAAACGTCCCCTCGACAATCCTTATGGTCAAAGCGTCATTTCTTATTCGAGCTCCTTAGGTCCACGTACCTTGTCTCGCGTTAGCCTTTCCTTTTTGGTCAGCTTACTCGAACTGATCAGATTCGAGTGAGATATTACTAAAATACATCGCTAGATATACTTCTCATTAAAGAGTCTAAAATTGACTGAGAGTCAGAATGTCACACAGAACATGGTTCATAAGTCGCATGAAAATACTAGGTGCATTAGTTAAATCAAATAGTATGACTAACCACTCATAAAATCCATATTTGGTCTTAAATGCAGTTTTCCATTCATCCCCTTCTTTCATTCTAACCCAATGATAACCACTTTTCATATCAATTTTAGTAAATATGCAAGCTTCATGTAACTCATCTAACATGTCGTCTAATCTATATTTTGATATATAGTCGAAGCCTTGATGACCATATTGAACACGTGCGAGCTATTTTACAGGTTTTAAGGACCTAACAACTATATGCTAATCTGAAGAAGTGCTCTTTTATGACTAACAAAATAGTACTTTAGGGTTTGTTATTGGTGCACATGTTAGGTAATGGCGCACCAGGTACCATGACAGTTAGTATGGACACAAGATCTTATGTGCGATGGAAACTAAAACTGTCAATTGTTTGAATAATAAAGATGAGCAACTACAGCCTAGTTACTCTTAGTAAAATCTTGCTAAAGATAATTTTATCAATCTGTCCTATGTACTTTTAACAAGAGTAAGTTATGAGGTTCAAAAAATAATTTTGCAATATCATGAACGACTTCAGAACTTGTAGTATCTCATAAGATATATTTATATTTAAACTTGTGCACAATTCAGAGCATTTAAAAAGTAACATCATGTGAATCTAAATAATTTCAATAATTCTAAGTCACATGTAACATCATGTGATTCTAAGTAATTGGCGTCATTTAGATGAACTTTTAGGCCATTTTTCTATTTTTAGGCAATTTTTTTATTAATAAGGTTATTTTGTCTTTTTTCCCTTTTAGGGTTAGCATCATATATAAGGATGCTTATGAGTTTCTGAGAACACAACATTATTTCAAAATTTTATACAGAGTTTTCCTCTTTTTCAAGTTCGCTTGAAAACTAGATTTCTCATGGCTTCCTTGTGGCGATCGATCGACTTATCGAGCAAGATCGTGAATTTTCTTGTTCGTGGCGTCTACAACGTGGATTGGTTGACGCAGGTTCATCTACAGGTCACGCTCATACCGAGGTTACCAATCACAGGCTCGATTGGGAGTCGAGATTTCCAATTCGCAACCCTTAGATCTTCATAGAACGATCAATTTCCGCAGCAATTCACATCATTTGGTATCAAAGCTGGCTCTACAAGGTCTAGTTATCCTACTTTTATTACTTTTCATTTAGCAATCTAAGGTTTATAGAATTAGAGATTCGTTATTAATTGAATTAGGGTTCTGATTTGTTCTTTCTGCGATTTCAATTTTTTAAAAAGTAACATAATGTAATTCTAAGTAATTTCAATAATTCTAAGTCACATGAATGATAACCTTGAGCAGTACTATAACTAAGAGCATAATACTTGTAATCTAGAGTTTATACCTAATGTTCATAACATTATGCTCAAGTAAATACTCAGAACTTGTTGTTCTTTTAACCTGCTCAGATTATGACAATTGTAGGATAATTAAGTTAACCTATTTTGGCAAAAATATTACCAAGCATACAGATTAATGAAATGCTCAGAGTAAGGAACTTGTTCAATTGTTCGGCTTAGGAAAGAAATGATTTTTCTTTTCGAATCACGTTTCTGCTGAACATGGGAACACTCATAATTTGGTTTCTTTCACGGCGTAGTTGTGTCCATATCCAAATGCATATCTAGAATGGGTGACTAAGGCTCAACCATTGACTTAGCACCAATTTCACGAATTCAAATTCAATTAAAACAAAATAAATATTAAGTCTAAAATAGTAAATAAACTCTACATAAAATAGAGTTATCACTATTATGCTGTGAATGCTATGATCCTACTATGAACGCTATGCACTGTGAGTATAAACAGGAGCTATGCACTGTGAGTACAAATAGGATATGCACAAGAAAAAGTATATACAGGTTTACAGGTTGACAAATTGGAAAATTGAGAATACAGGTTCCCATGTTCAGCAGCAACGTGATTTGAAAAGAAAAATCATTTCTTTCCAAAGCCGAACAAGTGAACAAGTTCCTTACTCTAAACATTTCATTAATATGTATGCTTGGTAATATTTTTGCCAAAACATGTTAACTTAAGTATCCTACAATTGTCATAATCTGAGTAGGTTAAAAGAACAACAAGTTCTGAGTATTTACTAGATCATAATGTTCTGAACATTAGGTATAAACTCTAGATTACAAGTATTATGCTCTTGATTATAGTACTGCTCAAGGTTATCATTCATGTGACTTATAATTATTGAAATTACTTAGAATCACATGATGTTACTTTTTAAATGCTCTGAATTTGTGCACAAGTTTAAATACTAAATCTATCTTTTGAGATACTACAAGTTCTGAAGTTGTTCATGATATTGCAAAGTTATTTTTTGAACCTCATAACTTACTCTTGTTAAAAGTACAGAGGACATATTGATAAAATTATCCTTAGTAAGATTCTACTAAGAGTAACTAAACTATAGTTGCTCATCTTTATTATTCAAACAATTGACACTTTTGTGGACAGTTTTGTCATCATAAAAATGAGGAGATTGTTGAAAAAAATCCTTATATGATTTTGAAGTTGACAAAATAATCAAAGTACAATTAAGTTTCAAGATAATGTCGTGGAATACATGTTCTGCAAATTGTTTTTTGTTTAGGGATGCACATGATTGAATCTGAAAAAAGGTTTAGCTCAGATGTTATTTCTGAGGGACTCAAATGCTGTGTCGAACTCAGACATTGGAATAATGCTCAATATCTGAGAGGAGTATTCACGTGCAACAATTAGAAATTGAAGAGGACTTCAAGATATACTTAATTAATACATTACAACAGATACAATCGAGCTGGATAGTTCTTAAAGATCCTCGGGGATAAAGATCAATTGAGGACACAGATCATAGAAGACAAGCGAAACTTACCTATTGAAGTAATCTATCTATGGAAATCCAAGATCATAATTGTATGGGCGATTTGATCCTAACGGGAAAGACTTTCCGTTGACTATCCTCAATGGCTATGAGATCTTCCTTGGTAATTGTCTTGTCTAAATGGAAAGTTTTAGAGAGACCTCTTATGGAAACCTTGCAACGGTTAGATTGGAGGCAGAGGAGTATAAAAGATATCTCAAAGATGAAGAAAATAGATTGACGTTAAGAGGGAAAAGTGTTCATAATTCTTAGATTGAGAGTGCTTTAAATCATATATTCTTCGTGATCCATCCATTGTAATTGAGGACGTGTACATAAGAGTGTTAAGCGCTAAGTGGGGAATCATGCGTTTCAAGGGAGATCACTAAGCTGTAACCTTAACCAGTTTATTAGTGAAATCCAGCCGATTGGCAACCAAAGAAGTGAATGTAGGCTTAACCAAAGCCGGACCATTATAAACCCTTTGTGCAATCTTCTCTATCTCTTACTCTAATCTTATTTATATCTTGTGATAGTAGAACTGCATGCTCAGCATACGCAATGACAAACTCTATTTTTATCATCTGAGATCTGGGCTTAACGATTGTGCAATTCGAATTCTGCATTAAATCTTGAAAATTGCACGATAATCACCTGTTCACCCCCTCTAAGTGGTAATGCTACCGACAATGGCTCTTTATCTCTTCATTTGCATTTCGGCTCGTGCATATACAACCTATATTGCTCATATAATGCACACATTAGTAGCATTTGATTGTTTTTGTTATCATCAAAATAAGATTTGGGACTTTTCAATAATCACTACATTAGTGATATTCCCAACAATCTCCCCCTTTTTTATGATGACAAAACAATCTCTGAATATGAAGATGTTTAACACACAATTAAGGATGTGGAATTTGAGTGCGTGAAATGTAAACACATTTACTTATCTTTGCCAAAAATACGAATTCAATCCAAGGCATAATAAGCATATAATGCAATCTCAAAATAGAAATTATCAACAGATCATGTTTTTATACAAGTCACTTGAATGTAAAAGCCCTTACTTGTTTATGATTCTAATCTGTACCAAATCTGAGACTATTCTCAGCTTCTGCATTCACTATTTTTGTACCACTTTTTTTTTACCTCAAACGACTGAATTCAAAATATGGAATTACTCTTAATATCCTAATCTATGACATACATTAAATGGAGAATTTTGGAGCGCATGAGGCCTGCCTTTTTTTTTTTTTACATTCTCACGAGTTTGCATGTGTAATTTTGAGTATGATCTGACCCTTGGTGCTAACTATTTTTGTATCTCTTTCTTTGAACACTTACGACTTTGGATAAAACTTAAAAGTTGCAAATAATATCTTAAACAAACATATGTTAATTGGAGAATTTTTTAAAGTCTTTAAGTTGTTATGAACATTCCTTTAGCCGAATGTATTCTGTCTCTGGGTTTGGAATTCGATGTCACTCCCACGAATTTATTTTTTTAAATACAAAGAAAGATCCAATCTACACTCTGGCCACAAATATCGTAGAAATGGATTTTATCTACTATATATTGAATTTTGGTATTTTTCTTAAATAGATTTACTGGGGTAAAAGAGAAAATTTCTCTCAGTGTGTAAATCTGCCTCTAGACGAGTAAATCACGAAATTTAGACAAAATCCTTTAATCGGTAGTCTAATGCTTAAGAGATTTAAATGAAAATTGCTCTCCGCTGAAGTGACTGCTATTTTGTGAATTTTTGAAATTTTATGAACTTAATTAGTGAATTAACCATGGTGAATAATCTGGCCTAATTTGTCATAATTTCAAAGTTTGGGATGAGTTCATTCCTTGTGGGAGAAATTATTCCTATGATTGCCAGGTAATGGTAATTTGATTGAATTGCATATGGCATATCATCTGGCTTATCATCTAAAGAGATATGTGCATTGATCATTAAGTTAAAAGGTATAAAGAGATTCCAATCAGATAGAGTTTTGATTAGGGGTGTGCCAACTGGACCAGGTCAGGACTGGACTAGATCGTACGGTTGGTCCAGTCCTTGAGGGGGACGGTCCGGTCCTCGGTCCCATGGTGGATGGTTCGGTCTAGATCGCTTAGATATATATATATATATATATATATATATATATATATATATATACTTTTGAAGAAATAGTTAACCTAAACCTAATCCTCATCTTCATTTTCTACTCGACAATCGACATTTACTCCTTTTGCTAGACATGAGTTTACCTATTTTCATTTTCTACTCGACAGTCGATACTCACTCCTGTCGCTTGACGTTCGCGTCTCGCCTTCGCAACACAGTTCTTCTCGGTGCTCACTTCTCTTGATTTTGCTTCTCTACACATGCATGCATTCTAATAATTTTTATAAGTAGCTGGCGTTAGCGGTCCCATTGGGACCGAACCAAACCGTTGGTCCTAGTTCGGCCTAATCCCGAAAATTTAGGAATCGGGACAATAGTCCAGTCCCCGGTTCCATGCCAGGATTGGACCGGCCCAGACCATGAACACCCCTAGTTTCGATAGAGCCCAAGTGTTTGGGAAGCTTATGTTGTGTAATCTGGGTTGCCCCTGCTGTGTGATCATAGAAGCCTCGGGAGTCGAGATGCCCAAGCATGGAAAACTTAGTACTATCATGCGTCGACATCAAGGATGAGTCCGTGGGCTCTTGGCAAGAAACACCATGAATTGTGGACATAAATGAAGGGTTTGCTGGATTCATAAAACGCAGCGAAACGAAACCCTAAACAATATCCATGTGTGTATCAAAATCAAAATAAGTTCAAGACATACATTTTAGATCGGCTTCAAATTGATAGTCAGTTATGTTTGGATCAGCACTCCAAGTGTTGCGCCTCTACAGGTATCCACACACACAAACTAAATTCTCCAACGATCTAAATGCTAGCTTTCAGATCTTAGAGTGTCTCTACTAATCGCCTGAACAAAGAACTGTTCCATATTTTTCTCCTTCGAGATAAAAAATAATGACGACCGATTTGAGGCGTCTCTAGGGTTATTACTCGTAACCCTACATTTCACGGTTTGGGCCCCACGACATAACGACCTGGTCCCACGACGTACTCTAAACTGTCCACTTAATCGTGCATTTAATCGTTATCTCATAACGCGCACGATTACGTAGATATTCGTAATAGGAGAATAAATAAAGCTTTACTTCTTAAGTAGATCAAGGCGTAGAGAAAATAAGAATCAGTTCGCTATTGTGTGCGACCCTGCAGGTTCACTAGACATTAGCAGTGTGCCCAAAAACTCTTTTGGCCCACAAGTAATAAGCGATCTCTAACAAGACATTATGACTACCTAAGTATAGTGAAAGTCGATTTTCCAACACAACCTAATTCACAACTAATGTTAGAGTATCAATCTTAATTGATTTTTAGGGCAGACCACTAACAATCTCTCACTTGCAATATGACCAATTATACAAACTAAATCCCTTTGTCATTTGATATCCGAGTTAAGCATAAGGCAGGACAAGTGTCACACCCCGAACCTGTCAGGCACGCAAAATCCCACCAGGCCCGTCTTGTCTCGGTGATACCCAAGATCCGTCGGCCAACAATTTACAACTTTTAAAAGATACAAACATACGAAAGCGATGAAACTTCTCCATACAATTCAGACTTAAGATGACTCAGGACATAGGATATGTCTTGTTATAAATACCGACTACAAGTTCAGAGGGTACAACTCTAACTTCAAGGTAACATGAAATCCTTAAAGTCACAAAAGTGTAAATTCATTTCTTATAATTACTTTTTCAAATACCGATCATTGGCAAGCTCAGATTTCCATCGCCTGAGACCTGAAAAAGTTAATCCCATGACGGGGTGAGATATAAATCTCAGCAAGTTCATCCTAAACCTAGACCAGGCTATTAGTCATCCTAGATTATGCAATAAAACAACAGACCAGGATTCAAAAACAACACATGACATTGAAATATCAAGGCACCTCGATACGTCTAGCATAACGCAATCACGACCCCAGGACGATCATATCATCACAACTTTCAATTTCAATGGCCAAGCCCGCGTCAATACGCCTCAGGCTAATCAACGTCTCAATTGGCAACCCGCGTTCTGACGCATCAGGTTCCAAAGGCCATTTCGATACTTGTGTCTACATGTATCAAGACTATCCCGCGTTCTGACGCATCAGGATATCAATTCTATTTTCAATAGCTATGTCCACGTCAATACGCCTCAGGCTCGATCCGCGTCATTACGCCTCAGGCCATCAAATTGACAAACCTGCGTTAAACGCATCAAGTTTTCAATTCTCTTTTGAGTAGCTATGCCCGCATCAATACGCCTCAAGCTCGGTCCGTGTCATTACGCCTTAGACCATCAAATTGACAAACCCGCGTTAAACGCATTAGGCTTTCAATTCTCATGCCAACTCATTCGTATTTCTCAAATAGTCGCCATTCAAGGCCAAATATCACATAGCCATACCAGCATCCATGTCAGTCGAATGCACACAACAATAATTTAGTCATGAGAGTTATAATTTCTCATCATTAGGAGTACACACGACTCACACCTCCCTTAGCTTAGACGATCATGAACAATCAATGCAATAGACTCCCAAATTCATCAATATATCATACAAACGCATCCAGTAGTATCCTAACTTCCTAGGAAAGGTTTGGGAGTCACTTACTTTTCAATTTAATCCATAAAATTCCCTCCAAGACTCCTCCAAAGATTCGGTTCCCTTGATCCCAAAACAGGGCAACTGTGTAACCTAATCCAAAGTTCATCAAACGATCAATTTTTATAGTCCAATCACCAATTCACGGAGCATACACCTCATTAACATCTCAATTAACATTCTTGTATGTCTTAACGATGAATTTAAAGCATGGCTACGCCTCCCACAACCCTCAAAGGGCTCGGTTCATCCCAACCGAAACAGGGCAAAATTTCGTTTTGCCCTCTACCTCTTTAATCAGTCCATAATTCAACTCTAAACCTTAATTTACCACAAAATCAACTTGCTAACATGTTGTTCTAGGATTTAAGAAGCCTCACCGAAGATTTGGAAGCAAAATAATAGCTCAAGGACTTCCGATCAGCCATGTTCCACTCGGTGTACATGCGGTCATATTATGCCCTAGAAAAATCGCCTCAAATCAGCCATGAAAACCCATTTTAACTCAACTAAAATTGCAACCACAGCTCATCCAACTTTAATACTTTAAGTGTAGAAGACCTCACCTAAAATTTGAAGCAATTTGAAGTCTTGAAGTGGCCAAACGAAGACATTCCCCCAACTCGGTCAGAATCTGCTTCGTCTGGACCTTTGTCCACTCAAATCGAGCTATGGGAAAATCTACCAGGTTAAATTGAGCTTATAATATGTCTATGAAAAGATAAGATAATAAGCTTTCATTTGGCGGTAGTTTCACCTCTATCCGATATCGGACGAAGAAGATATAACCGGAATAGTGGGATGGTCGGGACTAGTCAGCTGGGAGCTCTCGGATTCAAAACTGACCAGCCTGACCTTTGCTCCTTCAAACGGCTCTATGGGACAAAAGGCTGGATTTGGACCCATAATACTTTGTTGGAACGGCAAGACGATAATCTTTCTAATGGTAGGTGGCACGCCTTAATCTGATAACGGATGAAGAAGTTATGGCCAAAACAGTGGCCGGCGATGGGATTGGGTAGTGTTCTGACGAGAGAGAAAAGAGAGGAAAATGAGAGAAAGGTGAGGGGGAGAGGGTTTGGCCAAGAAAAATGAGGGAGAGAGTGAGTGAGTGAGAGGCTTTCTTCCAATCTTCCAATTGGTCAAAGGCTTAGAATGGTAGGTTAAAAGGTGATTCAATCAATGCCAATGCCTAATCCTTTGACATTTGTCCTCATGTCAATCAAGGCTCATCCAATGGCCTTCATTTTTCTTGATTTTCGGCAGCCTATAGGGTATTGTGATTGACCAAAATGCCCTTATCCAATTATAAATGCAAGGCCAAGGCTTGAGGGGGAAAATGGTAATTTTACCCTCGACGTCCGGAACGTTATTTTTCTGATTCGAATTACCTTTGATGAGGTGACGTCTAATTCGATTAGAACGTTGAAATCTTTATTTTCCAGTTTTAAATTTCGAGATTTCGTTTCATATCTCAAGCCTCGAGGGGGCAAAAAATTTGAAATGTCACAAACCCCGACTGCGATCGAAAGTCATCTTTGTCGATTTGGAAACTAGCATCAGTGTAACCACTTACAGTGATCTGTTCCTCACCTCCATAGACTAAGAATAAATCCTTAGTTCTTCTTAACTAATTAAGGATATTTTTTTATAGTTTTCCAGTAAGCTTCTCTTGGATATGATTGGTATCTGCTTGTCATGCTCAATGCATAAAAAACATCATGACGAGTGGACAACATGGCATACATGATGGATCCTATAGCTGATGCATGAGGAATCCTACTCATGCGGTTTTGCTTATCTTGTGTTGAAGGACACTGAGTCTTGCTAAGACTTATGCCATGTGACATTGGGAGAAAACCTTTCTTAGAATCTTGTATATTAAACCTATTGATGACTTTGTCAATGTATGTATTTTGACTCAGTCCAATAAGTCTCTTTGATCTATCTCTATAGATCATGATCCCCAAGATATAGATTGTCTCTCCCATGTCCTTCATGGAGAAACATTTTCCTAGCCATGTCTTAACTAACTGAAGCATAGGAATGTCGTTTCCAATGAGTAATATGTCATCCACATACAACACTAGAAACATAATTGCGCTCCCACTAGACTTCTTGTATACACAAGCTTCTTCTTTGTTTCTGATGAAGCCAAACTCTTTGACAATTTTATCGAAATGAATATTCCAGTTCCGTGATACTTGCTTCAATCCATAGATAAAACATTGAAACTTGCATATCTTCCTGGCATTGTTTGGTGATGTAAAGCCTTCAGGCTGTGTCATAGACACATCCTCCTCTAGGTTTCCATTAAGGAAAGTTGTTTTTACATCATTTGCCATATTTCATAGTCATAATATGCGGCAAACGCTAGGATAATCCAAATGGACTTAAGCATGGCTACTGGTGAAAAGGTCTCGTCATAGTCAATACCATGAGTTTATTTGAAACCTTTAGCTACCAGTCGTGCTTTATGGATGTGAACATTTCCATCCATATCAATTTTCTTCTTGAAAACCCACTTGCACCTTATAGGTTTGACACCTTCAGGTGAATCAATCAAAGTTTAAACTTTGTTTTGATACATTGAGTCTGTTTCGAATTTCATGGCTTGAAGCCATCTATCGGAGTCTGGGTCCACCATAGCTTCCGTATAGGTCGTAGGTTCAACATTTTCTATTAACAATAGATGACGATGTTCTGTGACAAGAAAGCCATATCTCATAGGCTCATGATGTGTTCTTTCAGACCTACGAACTATAGGTGCTACTGGAATAGACTCTACGACTCTTCGTAGATCTAATTGAGGTTCCTCATAAACTGAAACACTCTCTTGTGGCACAATGACTTTTTCAAGGTTTACCTTACTTCCATTGGTTCCTTTATTAAGAAACTCTTTCTTTGAAAAGATACCATTTCGAGCAACAAACACTTTGTTCTCTGATCGGTTGTAAAAATAATATCTTTTCGTTTCCTTAGGATATCCTACAAAGAGGCATTTACCAGATTTGGGCCCAAGCTTATCAGAAAGTAAACGTTTTACAAAAGTTTCGCAGCCTTAAATTTTTAGAAAAGACATACTAGGAACTTTTCCTGTCCACATCTCATATGGTGTCTTCTTTACAACTTTTGATGAACTTCTATTTAGTTTGAACGTTGTCGTCTCAAGTGCATAACCCCAAAAAGATAATGGAAGATTTGAATGACTCATCATTGGTCGAACCATGTCTAACTGAGTTTAATTTCTCCTCTCAGAGACACCATTCCACTGTAGTGTTTCAGGGGAAGTGAGCTGTGAAACTATTCCACACTCCTTAAGATGGTCATTGAACTCTTGGCTTAGATATTCTCCTCCTCGATCAAATCGAAGAGCCTTGATGTTTTTGTCAAGTTGATTTTGTACTTCATTCTGAAATTCTTTGAACTTTTCAAAGGATTCAGATTTATGTTTCATCAAATAAATATATCCATATCTACTGAAATCATCAGTAAATGTAATGAAGTACTTAGTGGTCTACACACATCAGTATGTATAATGGCCAACAATTCTTTTGCCCTCTCACTTTGATTAGTAAAAGGAGCTTTTGTCATTTTTTCAACTAAACAAGATTCACACGTATCATATGATTCAAAATCAAATGAATTTATTAGTCCATCGCTATGGAGCTTGTGAATTCTTTTCCCGTTTATGTGGCCTAATAAACAATGTCATAGGTAGGTCGGATTCAAATCATTAAATTTAAACATTTTTGTATTTATATTTTAGATTGGCACATCAAAATTTAGAAATATATCCTATCCACAATATGGGCGCCACATAAAACAATCCATTAAGATAAAATGAACAACTATTGTTCTTTATATCAAAACAAAAACCTTCCTTGTCCAAACAAGAAAAAGAAATAATATTCCTGCGTATAGCAGGTACATAGTAGCAATTGTTCAACTCTAAAACCATGCCAGAAGATAAAGCTACATCATATGTTCCTACAGCTAATGCAGCAAGTCTTGCTCCATTTCCAACGCGTAGTTCCACTTCACCTTTTGCTAGTGTTCTACTTCGTTTCAGTCCCTGCACATTCATACAAATGTGAGTACCACAACCGGTATCTAATACTCATGAAGTAGAACTAGTAGTAACATTTACTTCTATAACATAAATACTTGAAGTGGAAGTGTCACTTCCCTTCTTCTTCAAATCCTCCAAATATTTCTTACAATTCCTCTTCTAGTGTCCTTTGTTACCACAATGGAAGCAGACAACATCAGCAGTCAAACCTGTCTTGATCTTGGGTTTGGGTTTAGGCTTAGTGCCCTTGCCCTTGCCCTTGCCCTTGCCCTTACCCTTGACCATGCCTAGCTTCTTAAAGTCTTTCCCCTTTTGAACCATGAGAACATTAGGAGTAGGGTCCTTCTTGATATTTTGCTCAGCAGTTTTGAGCATCCCATGCAATTTAGTCAAAGTCTTATTCAAATTATGCATGTCATAGTTCATAACAAACGTGTCATAATCATGATACAGTGACTGAAGAATAATGTCAATAGCCAACTCTTACATAATGGGAGAGCCCAATCACTCCAGGTTTTCAATATAACCTATCATCTTTATGACATGTGGGCTAACTGAGTTCCCACTTGCTAGCTTGCACTCAATTAAGGCCTTTACTGTCTGGTACCTTTCAATGCGTGTCTGCTCCTGAAACAAATTTTTCAAGTTCATGATCATATCATAAGCATCCACGTTCTCAAACTGTTTCTGAAGGTTTAAGTTCATGGTAGCTAGCATTAGACAAGATGCATACAATGCATCATCTTTATGTTTCTAGTAAGCATTTCTTTTAGCATGGGGAGCATTGGAAGCGGGTGCCTTCTGAGGTAGTGGTTTCTCCGGGACATAATCCATTTTCTCCTACTTGAGAATAATTCTCAAGTTTCTATACTAGTCTAAAAAGTTTGAACCATTCAATTTGTCCTTCTCAAGGACAGATCGCAGTGAAAAGCTTGATGCGGAGGTATTTGACATTATCTACAATAAATATGTAAAGTGAATTGTTCATTAATATAGTTTATAATCAACTCCCACTATACTTTTATAAAATGTTTCCCTATAAGTGTAGTGGACCAAGATCCATATTTCACCAAGACTTGAGTAAACTTTGGCTTACCGCTCAAGACTCAGTTATTTAGGTAGACAACTCTTTATCAATTGTATAGAATATAACTCTTAGTTGTTGGGTTTGACATCTCATGTCCTATCCCCTAATCCTATGCCTTAAGGCTCAAAACCGTTTTGATAGCCTTGTTAAGTAAACCAATCTTGACATATGGATAATCATTATCCATCCTATCTTACTCAAATAGGTAAAGACACCCTACTTTGGCAGACCTATCTTTTGACGATTCAAGCATTGATAGGTATATGATTGGAAAGGGATCGTATTAATACTTAATTTTATCAGGGACTTTCACAGTGTTTATAAACAGTGATGAATGTTTGCATATTATGAACATAATCGTTTATCAGAACAAAGGTATAACAATTATACTGGGAACGGACAATCCATGTAGAGATCAAGGGGGCTGCGCCCCCTTGTGGGGTTCGAAGAGGTAGCGCCCCCGAAACCTAGACAGAATTCTTAATTCTGTTTTACCAGGAACATATCCGTCCCCTTATACCAACCATGCTAGGGGAAACGATTTCAACTAAATCGTTCTTAAGGTCGTTCATGTTTTTTTTCCTTTTCAAAACCCTAAACAGAATTCATAATTCTATTTCCCTAACAGAATGCCTCTGAATCAATCCCATTAATCCACATCATAGCAAGAATTCAAGTTTGTTTCAATGTGAAATTTTTTTCGAATTGATCATATCAACTCGTATTCCCAATTCATCTAACCCAAATTAAGAATCACTTTAGGCATATATCACATGCATTGACAATTAGGTTTTTCTATTCAATTTCGATATAACACAACCAGCTTTGATACCACTGAAGGGTTTCCTAGATTCATAAAATGTAGCGGAACGAACAAGATCAATGTGTGTATCAAAATCAAAATAGGTTCAAGATGTACCTTTTAGATCGACTTCGAATTGACGGTCAGTTATGTTTGGATCAGCGCCCCAAGTGTTATGCCTCTACCGGTATCCACACACACAAACTAAATTCTCCAACGATCCAAGTGCTAGCTTTTAGATCTTGGAGTGTCTCTCCTAATCGTCTGAAGAGAGAACTATTCTCTATTTTTCTCATTCGGGATCAAAAATAATGAAACCGGTTTGAGGCGTCTCTAGGGTTATTACTCGTAACCTTACACTTCACGATTTGGGCCCCACGACATAATGGCCTGGCCCATGATATCCTCTAAACCATCCACTTAATCGTGTGTTTAATTGTTATTTCATAACGCGCTCGATTACGTAGATATTCGTAATAGGAGAATAAATAAAGCTCTACTTATTAAGTAGATCAAGGCGCATAGAAAATAAGAAACCAGTTCGCTATTGTGTCTGACCCTGTAAGTTCACTAGACATTAGCAGTGTGCCCAAAAAATCTCTTGGCCCACAAGTCATAAGCGGTCTCTAGCAAGACATTATGACTACCTAAGTATAGTGAAAGTTGATTTTCCAACACAATCTAATTCACAATTAATGCTATAGTATCAATCTTAATTGGTTCTTAGAGCAGACCATTAACAATAAATGTGGCTTAAAAATGAGATAAATGCATACTTGCATATTAGTGAACGCATGGCATATTTATCTATGTGAACTTCATTCCTATTGTGAATGCCTGAGTGATTGAAGTAATTTGTTGAGTGACATTTAAATACATATAATGTTATGCATCGGATTATTAAATAAAAAAGAAGCGTGTTACTTAACATCACCAACGCCTTGGCGTGGTGGTATGGGGAATGAAAAGGTCTGAATACGATCGGGGTTCGAATCCTTAAAGTCATTGTTGTCTTATTGATAAATAAATAAATAAATAATTGACTATTTAAAGAATACGTGCGAAATATTAATTATGCTTCTTTTGGATATGATCCAGTAAAAATGCATGTCCGTGAATAAATTGACGTCAAGTGATATTTAAATCATGTTTTGTAATAATTAAATGTTTTACTTGCTGGGCAAGCGAGTGCTGGGGTCCTTCGCGCAAACTCGATGATGGAGAAAATGGTGGTGATGGGGTTGGAGCCGAAGGGGGCAATAACAGTGGCAAACCCGAGGAGGAGATCGACTTGAATGTGGTGGAGGACTAGATTATCGTTGGAGTGTAGCGTCCATGTAGGGTTGTCTGTTTAGTGATTGTTTGTGTTGATGTGTTTAGTTGTCCATTGTAAGACGTTGGTTTGTGATGACCGTGGGTTATGTGTCGGTTAAATTTCAATGAATGAAGACCCAATGTTTAAATATACATCTTCTCTTCCACTTGCGTTAATTACATCAAAAGATTTAAATTACACGAAAACGCAGCACGGATCATCATAACTTCTATCAAATCTCGATCTTTATCCTTTGATGGTGGTGCGTCCTTTGTGCCTTGATCATGGTTGCATATATCCTTTGTTTTCATATCATTTCCTTCATTTCATACACTCCACTCCCTAAACACTTCATACACTCGCCCACACACTTGACAAAAATTCACTATCGATGGGAACACTCGCCCGCACGTGCATATATATATATATATATATATATATATATATATATATATGAAATGAAAATCATATACGAAGAATGTAGCACTGAGTGTGAACATGTACCCTTAAAAATATAAAATTTAAATAAATTAACTATTTACAAATTCATTATCTCTTCAAATTTCATTTGTTTGTCTGGGTGAAATTTTTTTTCAAGTCATTTTCAAATTTTCACCTGTTTAGTTCACCGAAAATAACAAGTCAATCGAAAACACTTTTCGGTCAATGAAAATATTCTTGCATAAAATCAAAAAAGTGAATTCCTCAATCTGAAGAGGTGAAAACAATTTTCAAAACTGATACTCTTAAACTTTTTGAAATTTTATTTCGGTATTTTAGTATTTAAAATTCTTATATGTTAAATTGAAAGTTATTATTTTAATATATTATTAAATTATATTTTTTTCTTTGTTTTTTTTAGTTTCCTTGGCCGATTGTGAGCCTCGGCAAGGACTAGTGATCGGCCACAAGCAGGAGCATGCAAGGCTTGGCCTAGCCTCACCAATCTCGAGTGAAGCCGTGCCTCACCAAATTGGGTGAGTCCTAGAGAGCTCAAGCTCACCCAACAAGGCTCATCCTAGCCTTGCCGTGGCTTGGCAATCCATCAAGTTAGAAAAAAAAAAGAAAAAAAATAATATATATATAAGAAAATTAAAATTTAAAAATAATTTAAGATTTTGATTTTTTTTTTTTGCATATTACCAAACAGAGAAAAACAAAAAACAAACTGTTTTCTAGAAAAATGAATTTTGCAAAACCTTTTTTTTTTCAAGGCGTTTCCATAAAACAAACGCATCCATTCATTTAATTAAATTTCATTTGAGCTTTTGTAAGTCTGGCTTTAGGAATTTTCTATTCTAGACACGCATGCTCAATATGGATAGAATTATGTATGACAACATTTGCCCAAAACCTGTGCCACCTAACTCGTATGTACTGATTAACTTAGATGGTTAATGCAAAACACGATATGAGATATAACATATTACCTTTCAGCAACCTTCGTACGTTCACTATAGACATTGTTAAATATGTCTTGAATTTTATACACTCAGTTTGGATCATCATCCGACCTGACATTTTTTTTTTTTTTGTGCGGCCCAAAAATGGAGAAAAAATTGATATTTGGTTCGTGACGCGGAGAGTTGGACCGATAGACCCAACTCGGAGATTAGGGTTTATTTTGTTGTATGGAGATTTTTCGTTATATGAGAGTTTTGTGAGCCGTGTGCTTTTGTTGAGTCGCTAAAACCGACTTCCGTAATCTGTACTCTCTTTGATTACAGTGTAATCTTGTTTTTGCCTCGTCCGTGGACGTAGATCACCTTGATCGAACAACTTAAATCCTTGTGTTCTGTGTTTGTTTTTCCGCATTTATTTTAACAGACATAAATCTTTTTAGATTGCAACTCATTATTATGTTTTAATAGAGATCCTCAACCTCTGTTGCATGATATATTTGAATTAAGTATTGATTGGGTTGGTCAATTGATTCATGTCTGGCATCTTAGATAACTGAAAACAATCACTTGCATTCATACTTAGGGTTCATATACAACAGGAAACCAATGTCTTCATGCACATGCAAGTCTTACGTAGTACAAGCATTCACAAGAAATAAGAAAGTTCACAAACCTAGACCTATATGCACAAATACACACAGAGACAAGTTTGCCATGATCAAATCTCTGTATTAACATGACAGGACTTTGCTGTCCCAAGCAATTATGCAGTTGGATATGAAGCCTCCATGGCAATGCCACAAAGACCTTCCGCAGCACCAATGTCCCTCTTCATCCTGATGTATCCCTCCTCGCCCCATCCGGTGCCCCACGAATTTTTTACCAACCAGTACTTGGTTCCGTCTTCGCTCGTCCCGTACCCGACCGCGGTGACACCGTGATCTAGACTGGTCCCGCATTCCCCAGTGAAAACGCCGCTGGAGTAGAATTGAAAATCTGATTCCCCTGCGTCGATGGCCACGGAGACTGGCTGGTTTGCCACGGCCTTCAGAAGGGTAGATTCGCTGTTGGAAGGCACGTCTTCGTATCCGGTAATCTTCGCGGCGCTAGAGGCTGCTTTCTGGGCATTGCAGGTGTTGTCGACTGCTTGGTAAGGGTAATTGGTCTCGGTTGTGAGTCCGTGGTTGCTGATGATGAACTCGAAAGCGTCGTCCATGAGGCCGCCTCCGCAGCCCTGGTCTTCACCACTTGTGTCGCAATCCACTAGCTCTTGCTCGGACAAAGAGATCAGTTTTCCCGTCGTGAGTTGGGTGATCCCTTCCATGGCCGCCACAGCAGAGAAAGCCCAGCAACATCCTACATTCCAAGTAAGATTCACTTGAGAAAAAGAACGATAAGAGAAGGAATGATTGAATGTTGCAGTTAAACCAAATAACATTCAATGCCTAACCGCATTGGCCTTGGTCCTTCACAGGCGTGACGGCTCCTTTCTTTCTCCAATCCATGGTGGCTGGAACCGCGGTCACGCTCTCGTATCGGAATGGCTTAGCGCTTGCTGGCCTTGGGGTGGATGAGCGCTTGTACCCGGTCCTCGAGGCCTTGAACTCCTCGTTCGTCAGGTCGGCGAACCCATTGACCGCCAGCCTGTAAGGTTTGCTCCCGTCCTTGTTGGAGGACTCGATGTACTCGATGTTGCTCTTGAAGATCGAGAAGCGCCGCTCCTTCTCGGCAGCGTCCGCGTACACCCTCCCGAGGCTAGCCATCCACTGCTCATGCCTCTCTCGCATGGTCGCTTCCTGGAGCTCTCGCGACCATGCCTGGGAGGCCCAGAGTCCTAGAACGGTCACCATCACAAGAAAAAGTTTGCCAACGAGTACGGAAGCCATTGTTCTAGGACTCAAAACGTTTTTGGTGTTTGTAAAGAAGTGGGGTGAGTTGGCCAAGGGAAATTGAAGGGGTTTATATTGATGGTGAAGGATCTTCTTCCTCAAGAAGAGGCTGAGATTGGATTCCATTAGTGGTGTGAATCTGAAGAGAATATGAATCAGATTTCGCCTGGTGATTCCGGCACGTCGTCTGAGATGTGGACTGCCCGTATTAGTGCCGTGAACGCCGTTTCCTTAGTGTTGCTTTCATAATTCAATAAAGTACGTAAAACACCTGCATTTTAAGAAGCTGCATTTAATCATGTTTCATATTTCACCATGAAACATGCTTCTTGCTGCGCATTTTTTGCATTGAGTCTCCCGACAAACTTTCGTTCCATCTGTTTCTTGAAAAATGAATAATTTATTTTAGAGACATTTTGCTAAGAATGATCGTTATATGCAGAGCCATGGGAGGAGCTCTCGACTCTGATGATGGAACACCGTGAAGATGAAGCCGTGGCGTATTTTTAACCCAAGAAATGTACATTCATTGTAATGGTCGATCAATGTAAGGCTGAGTCCAAAAAATGATTCTTCACCGGGTGCTGTCTATAAATTGTAGCCAGTAAGCACGATCCAGAATTGTCAACGATTCATTCAGACGATAGCTGTGTTGTTCTTTCTTCAGAATACCAATTTGTTTAGGGAGGAGGTGGTTTCGAGACTCTTGCAGGCAAAAGCTTAGATGCTCAGCCGCTGATTTCACTCTCGTGAGCCTTCATATTATAACGCGTGGACGGACTCGATTTTCCCGTCTGGCAATGCCTTGAAAAGAAAAAAAAAATACGATTGTACATCTCAACAGTGGTATAATAATCTTATTCATTCTTTTTGCAGATTATGCATCTGTTCCACATTTTAAAGGTTGAGTAAATGGCGGCAACTGACTTCTTTTTGGGTCATGTATCCGAGGAATGCATCCTTCTCAAGTCTACCGAAATCACTCAGTTTTACTTCATATTGTACCTAAATCATTTAAAGGGTATTAATTTATCATTCCAAAGGAGGAGCGAAAATTGTGGAATTATAGATAACTAAATTGCTAGAGCTTGATATAGCCGAATAAGGGTAATTACTCACAAAAAAGGTAATGGTATGGTAGGAACCACTGTGTCGTTTTTTTTTGCTTATACAAATGATCATTGAGTATTCTAAGTTACGGTTAGATTCCGTTGGGGTTCACATTCTTGTTATTAAGACAAATCCTGATAAAATTTATCAGGCCCCACAAGTGCAGAATAAAGGTTAAAATAGCTCATCTTAAAAGATCTATCAAGTATAGACGATCGGTTGTATCAAGTCATACTGTATAATCTATCCAGAAGAACATGACTACAAAATCGACTATGTAATTGATCTAGTAATTTACACAGTTGTTATATCTTGTTCTAAATTATAATTGTGACTGGGTGCGTGGTGGACGAGATACAGACTATAAAACATACGGTGTTTGAAAGCTTATTAGCATGCCTCAAGGTCACAAGTCCATCTGCTGCAATTGGGTGTGTATAACTTAAAGGGACTCCATATGAAATTTTTGTTTATTTTATCCAATTATATTTTGATAGTGTTTTTATTTAAGAAGTTTAAAGACAAACTGGTAACGAAATTTTTCACTCATAAAGAATGAGCAAACTTAAAATAAGTTTTCTTTTTCAGCCTCTCATAAAGTTTTTCAGAGTGATTAAGGTATGAATAGCTCATTATAATAATAAACTTTATCATACAGATATTTTGAAGAAGTCTATATTATGTAACCCGAAGGTTTTGCAGCAGCTGATTTAGATAAACTTGTGCGTAAAGAAAGAGAAATCCTATACAATGCCGTGGAATAAAGTTTGAACATATTCATGGATATTCTAGACTGAAAGGTCTGTTAATGGGTTTGAGTAAGTTTTTAGAAAATTGTTGTTTGAAGTTTCATAATGTTGTTGCTATATACTATTCTATCAAGAACGAAGTAATTAGTATATATACAAGATCAATGGGAGGAATTTATTTTCCTTGTGTCTTATATAGACGATATCTTGCTTGAAAGTGGTTATCTTGAATTACTACATAAGGTGAAGCAGATATCGTCAAAGCATTTTGACATGATTGATCTTAATAAGGAATATTTTTTCCTAATCATTGAGATCCATATGGATTGTTTTCGACACGTGTTGGGTTATTTCTAAGGACACACATTGATTGTATTCGGTATAAAGTGTTGCAAGTCAGGAGTTGTTCCTGTCATTAAGGGCAATAAACTTAATCTGTCATAATGTCCTCATACAATTATTAAGAAAACCCAAATAAAGAATGTACCATTTCAGGGTGCACTTAAAAGCATCAGTTTTGATGTACTTAAAGAGGACAAAAGACTATATACTAATTTACAGACATATTCAGGACCTGCAGCTAGTAGAGCAGTCAGATTCAGGTTTTGTTAACTGTTAAGATAATGTGAAGTTAACAACTACAGACATTTACATGTCAAAAAAATAGGTGTAGTATTACATAAAAGCATAAACATAAATCTATTTAATCCTTTATCAAAAAAGAGGAGTTTGCAGTATTCTTTTCAGCTGCTATTTAGGTTTTTTGGCTTCTGAATCTCATTAAAGAGTTGACCGTATTTAATTTTATAGATAGACTCATACAATTATAATGTGACTATAACTCTGTAGTATTGTTCATTAACAAAATCAGAGATCTCAGGGGTCTAAATATCTGCTAGTCAAGTTTTGACCATAAAGATAACAAATGAATAAGGGTGACACTACGGTAGAACTTATTACATAGATGATAAGGCTACAGACTCACTAACTAAAGTTCTTTGTCCTTTCCTATTTTAACGACATGTCACAAACTAAAAAGCATCATGGATGGTGATATGACATGTTAATTGATTGGCTAAGAAGCATCATGAGATGTTGTTGCTCAGTGGAAGTTATTTTCGGTATTGGCTCTAGTAAAGTGCACATGTGTATTTGTTACATTTTGTAACATTTAGTATGTATCAATTCTATTGCATGCGATAAAGCATTTTATGGTTAAGGGGAGTTGAATACATATATCAGTTGAAAATCTCAAGGTATCGTGTGAACCTTGAGTAATGACTGGGACATTTATTTTCAGCCAAAAACATATGTCTTGCTACACGTAAAATATAATTAACTATAAAGGTAAAAAAATATGTTGGTTCGTTGGAACTGTAGAGATGTTTTCTCATGACACATCCTGTTTCGTGACACATAAAGTGATAGAATGGAAACTGATAATGAGGATAACATATAAGGTGTCTCTGTTATTTGAGATGTTATCCGATTGCCATACTACCATATCAAATCCATATCTTGAGAGTATTCATGATCATTGATGATCATTGATGACTCTGTGTCTTCAATTATTGATGACTCTATGTCTTCAGTTAAGAGTATTCATGATCATTGATGACTTTGTGTCTTCAGTTATTGGCATAGTTCGGTACTTAAAACTTTATGGGATCGGATTGACTATTAGGAATATCTCTAGACCAATATAAAGATGCGTATATACAATACAATTTCAATTAATTTAGCCTAAGTGTGAGAATGTTAGAATATATTTTTAATATTCAATTGTGGGCTTTATTAATTGTTATTGTAAATATTAATTGGTCTAATAAAGAAAGATATATACAGTTTCCTAATTCTAGTCAGATATGGGACTGGATAGTATGAGCTGAGATAAACCTTATCTTTAATGAGGGGATAGTTTTCATTTTCTATAAATAGAGTTCAAGTTCCTCCTCTAAACCATGATGTCCGCAAAACCTCACATAAGATATCGTTAAACGCGACGAGTGAGGGACTGTCTCATTGAAGTCAGTAATAAGGGAATTCATAGGGGAAAAGCTCTTGAGTATAGGATCGTCGCAATTCCGCATCAAGGACGACGGTTTCACAACAAGGTGCGCCAATTCTTTAACTCGATGAATCTGTGATTCGTGTATCTATACGTGTGATTCTTGGGTTGATGTATACGGGTTAGAATCGTAGCATACAAATCGTTGGAGTGTAGCATCGATGTATGGTTGTTTGTTTAGTAATCGTTTGTATTGATGTGTCTCGATGTCTGTGGTAAGACGTTGTTTTGCGACGACTTTTGGTGAACCTGTCATGTGTCGGTTAAATTTCAATGAGACCCTATGTTTAAATATGTATCTTCTATTCTGCTTGCGTTAATTACATCAAAAGATTTAAATTACATGAAAACGCAGTACGGATCTCATACCTGCTATGAAATCCCGATCTTTATCTTTGGCTGGTGCTGCGTACTTTATGCTTTGGTCATGATCGCATATGCCCCTTGTTTTCATATCATTTGCTTCATTCCATACACTTCACTCCCTAAACACTTCATACACCCGCCCACACACTCAACAAAAATTCCCCATCGACGGGAACACCCACCTATACACGCATCAATCGATCTCAGAGAGAGAGAGAGATGAAATGAAAATCATATTCGATTACCGTGGCACTGTTAAGTGTGAACATATAACCTTAAAAAATATATAATTTAACATAAATTAATCATTTACAAATTCATTATCCCATCAAATTTCAGATTTGTTTCTCTGAGTGAAAGTATTTTTCGAGAATTCATTTTCGAACTTTCACCTATTTAGTTCACCGCAAAATGACAAGTCAATCGAAAACACTTTTCAGTCAATGAAAATATTCATGCATAAAATTAGAAAAGTGAATTCTTCAATCTAAAGGGGTGAAACAATTTTCAGAACTGCTATTCTTAAAAACTTTAAAATTTTATTTTTGTATTTTAATATTTAATATTCTAATATGTTAAATTGAAAGTTATTATTTATTATATTAATAAATTATATTTTCTTTTTCTTTTTTATTTTTTTTAATTTCCTTGGTCGATTACGAGGGCCTGTGATTGGCCACAGGCATGGGCATGCAAGGCTCGGTCTGACCTCGCCAATCTTGATTGAGGCCGTACCTCACCAAATCGGGCGGGTCCTAGAGAGCTCAAGCTCGCCCGACAAGGCTCATCCTGGCCTTAACTTAGATGGTGAATGCGAAACACGATATAAGATATAACATACTACCTTTCAGCAGCCTTCGTACGTTCACCACAGACATATTGATCTTTTTGGATTGCAAATCGAGCTCATTATTATGTTTTAATTGAGATCCTCAACTTCAGTCGCATGATATATTTGAATTAAGTATTGATTGGGTTGGTCATGTCTAGCATCTTGGATAACTGAAAACAATCACTTGCATTCGTACTTAGGGTTCATATACAACAGGAGACCAATGTCTTCATGCACATGCAAGTCTTACATAGTACAAGCATTCACTAGAAATAAGAAAGTTCACAAACCAAGACCTAAATGTACAAATACACACAGAGACAAGTTTACCATGATCAAATCTCTGTATTAACATGACAGGACATTGTTGTCCCAAGCAATTATGCAGTTGGATATGAAGCCTCCATGGCGATGCCACAAAGACCTTCCGCAGCACCAATGTCCCTCTTCATCCTGATGTATCCCTCCTCGCCCCATCCGGTGCCCCACGAATTTTTTACCAACCAGTACTTGGTTCCGTCTTCGCTCGTCCCGTACCCGACCGCGGTGACACCGTGATCTAGACTGGTCCCGCATTCCCCAGTGAAAACGCCGCTGGAGTAGAATTGAAAATCTGATTCCCCTGCGTCGATGGCCACGGAGACTGGCTGGTTTGCCACGGCCTTCAGAAGGGCAGATTCGCTGTTGGAAGGCACGTCTTCGTATCCGGTGATCTTCGCGGCGCTAGAGGCTGCTTTCCTGGCATTGCAGGTGTTGTCGACAGCTTGGTAAGGGTAGTTGGTCTCGGTTGTGAGGCCGTGGTTGCTGATGATGAACTCGAAAGCGTCGTCCATGAGGCCGCCTCCGCAGCCCTGGTCTTCACCACTTGTGTCGCAATCCACTAGCTCTTGCTCGGACAAAGAGATCAGTTTTCCCGTCGTGAGTTGGGTGATCCCTTCCATGGCCGCCACAGCAGAGAAAGCCCAGCAACATCCTACATTCCAAGGAAGATTCACTTGAGAAAAAGAACGATAAGAGAAGGAATGATTGAATTTTGCTGTTAAACCGAACAACATTCAATGCCTAACCGCATTGGCCTTGGTCCTTCACAGGCGTGACGGCTCCTTTCTTTCTCCAATCCATGGTGGCTGGAACCGTGGTCACGGTCTCGTATCGGAATGGCTTAGCGCTGGCTGGCCTAGTGGAGGACGAGCGCTTGTACCCGGTCCTCGAGGCCTTGAACTCCTCGCTCGTCAGGTCGGCAAACCCATTGATCGCCAGCCTGTAAGGTTTGCTCCCGTCCTTGTTGGAGGACTCGATGTACTCGACGTTGCTCTTGAAGATCGAGAAGCGCCGCTCCTTCTCGGCAGCGTCCGCGTACACCCTCCCGAGGCTAGCCATCCACTGCTCATGCCTCTCTCGCATGGTCGCTTCCTGGAGCTCTCGCGACCATGCCTGGGAGACCCAGAGTCCTAGAACGGTCACCATCACAAGAAAAAGTTTGCCAACGAGTACGGAAGCCATTGTTCTAGGACTCAATACGTTTTTGGTGTTTGGAAAGAAGTGGGGTGAGTTGGCCAAGGGAAATTGAAGGGGTTTATATTGATGGTGAAGGATCTTCTTCCTCAAGAAGAGGCTGAGATTGGATTCCATTAGTGGTGTGAATCTGAAGAGAATATGAATCACATTTCGCCTGGTGATTCCGGCACGTCGTCTGAGATGTGGACTGCCCGTATCAGTGCCGTGAACGCCGTTTCCTTAGTGTTGCTTTCATAATTCAATAAAGTACGTAAAACACCTGCATTTTAAGAAGCTGCATTTAATCATGTTCCATATTTCCCCAGGAAACATGCTTCTTGCTGCGCATTTTTTGCATTGAGTCTCCCGACAAACTTACATTCCTTCTGTTCCATCAAAAATGAATAATTTATTTTAGAAACATTTTGCTAAGAACGATCGTTATATGCAACGCCCAAAAACGCGTCTTGTCGGTTAAGGAGTCACCCAAGACTTATAAGCCAAGCCAAGACCTTCCCAAGCCTAATCCCGATCGAGTTTAGCTTGTGAAATTATCAAAATTACCCTCTGGTCGGTGAACCAAATTTTGTCTTGTTCTAAGATGCAAAAAGACCAAAATACCCCTCAATTATTTGCATAAAAGATAAAATTGCCCCAAAAGTCTTCAATTGGGCCCCACCCACTCTCTCTATCCTGCTCCCTCTTCCTCACATGATCTTTCTCTGTCTCTCTCTCGGTTTGCCGTGGAACAAACCCCCGACCGATTGCTCCTCCATCCTCTTCCTCCCTCCGGAGTTTTCTTGCGTCGCCACCACCACCACCGACGGCCACCACCTCTAGCCTTCCTCGCCGTAATCATCGACCCCTCCGCCACCGTCAATAGCCGTCGGGAGCCGCGAAATCAAGCTGGGAACCCAGCCCCTATTTCGGACGCCATCGGACCCGAGGATCTTCGGCCCTCCTCCGGCCTCGTGCGGCGTCACCGCCACCACCCACCACCTCGGCCTCATTCCTCGGCCTTCCCTCAACACCATCGATGCCGCCTTGCCGTCCGTCCGCCGCTAGAACAGCCGTAATTAGCCCCGAAACCACGGTTGCTCTGTTTTGGAGACCGGTTGGGATTTTCTTCGATTCGGCCGTTTCCGGCGACACCGCCTCTCACCGCCACCACCAATGAACTCCTAAGGCCCCTCTCCGTCGTTCCTGAGCTCGTGGAGGCCGGCCGCCGCGCGTGGGGTCTAGAAAGGGCCACCGACCGCCTCTTGTCTCGGTCGCGCGAAACCCTTGTTTCATGCCGATTCGCCCCTCGGCAATCTGTCGCCTCCAGCCATTGCCACCGATCCCAATCGACTTTCCTCGACCCATAGGTGAGTCCCCGAGCCTTGGTAGGCTTCGTCACGGCCATTGAAGCCGAAAGTCGCCGGAAAACAGTCTGGTTTCCCTATTTTACTCACCGATCGCCACTCGTTCACAACAGCCGCCGCCGTCGCCGAAGCTCCTGTCACCGGCCACCCGTCCCAACGACCTTGCCGGACCTCCCCGTGGTGTTCCCGAGATTTTGGATCGAGTCGTCGTGCTATAAACTCTAGGTTCGTCGAGAACCGCCGCCATCGACATCGTCGCCGCCAGCCGCGTCGCCATTGATACTAGTACGTGACATTCTGATTTTCCTGTCATTTTCAGACTCATTAATGAGAAGTGTATCTAGCGATGTGTTTCGGTCATATCTCACTCAAATCTAATCAATTTGAGTTGACTAACCAAAAGGGAAAGGCTAACGCGAGATAAGGTACGTGGACCTGTGGAACTCGAATAGGAAATGGTGTTTTGACCATAAGGAATGTCGATGGGGCATTTAAAACCACAAAAGGCCGATCTAAGAGCGATTAAGGAATGCATTGCTAGCGTTATACAATTTAAACACGGGTGTGACCGCTTAACGAATGTATAATTTGTAAAATTTTCCTAAATCGAACGATGACGATTGAGACCATCGAAACTAGTGATAGACCCTCACAATTACATGACAACCAAAGTCGCCATGAATTGACGAGCCCTAAATGTGATATGAATCAAAGGGTAGATACACGTGACGTACGCAAAAGCCACCCGTCGGTTTGGGATAGGTCGGAACCACGTTTGAAAGAGAAAACGATCGTAAACGAGTGTTGAAAATTGAAAATAGAGAATCAAGATTCCAACATCAGGATTGGAATGGCCATCGCCTTATCGAAGAATATTGGAATGAGAAAAACGACGTTCTAGACGTTGGGGGTAAAATTACCATTTTGCCCCTCAAGCCCTAGCCTTACTTATATAATTGGATGAAGACATTTTGATCTTTAAACCACCCCTATAGCCACCGAAAATTTTAGAGAATAAGGACCATTGGATGAACTTGAATGACACATTGGACATGTGTCAATGGATGAGGCCTTGAGTGGACATATCCAGGTCCCGCTATTTTTTGTACGGAGGAGTTTCATTGTCGTCGTCACGCTTGCTAGATTCTCGTGATATATCTCTCTACTTGTATGTGAATCCTAGGACCATGAGAGATATCTTGATTTGCTTAAAGGGAGTCGCGTGCTCGAGCCCGAGGCGCTGGGCGTGACATAGTCAATTTGTGAGTTGACCATAATCCTTAGTTAGGGTGCTAATTGCGCCTAGATTAGTCAGATAGTCGATTAGGAAAAATTTAAGTACACGATCGGGGCGGTTTTGATAGAAATTGAGAATTAGATTAAGTGACCGCGATCGATTAAGTTAAATTTGGTTTGGTTATATTGTTCCGTGGCTAATTTTGATTATTTGAAATTGGTTGATCGATCATGACGAGCAACGAGGTTAGAGACTAGCTTAACGATTGACGTTATAATTGAATCGATTAATAAAGGCATTGCTTGAATTGAGCTTGATATTGTTTAATCGGCTTGTCTATTTCTAATTGATTGGTGGCCTTGTTGATTTAATCACTTCATTAATTACTGCTTGAATTGTCTTTTTTGTCCACTATGTAATTTGTTGTCTGCTTTAGGGGTTGATAGCCCTTCCAGAATTGCAGTTGTCTAATGTTAGACCGCACATGCATATGACCGTATGGGAAGTCAAAAGACATGTTTTAGCACGAAAATGGCATTCGACCGAGACTTTTACATGCCTATGTGAGCATCCAACTTTAACCAAAGATAATGGAATGGGTTGATTGCTAGATGGGTATTGTGTGGTCATATGAGGGAAACGATGATGCTTTTCCTAGCAAGTTCATATCGTACCAATCTAATGAAACCAGACGACTTGCGAAACACGACAATTCTGATCCAGGTGCTAACTAACATGGAGGCAGAGTTGGTCGGATGCGATCGTAGCTTGTGATGGATCGACGCCCGTTTAAGGATGCCTACTTACTAGTGTCATGCCGGGCGCAGGAGACACTTCTTGTAATAGCCATTGCCGAGAGAAAATGGACGTAACCTGTCTGCCCGCAAAGAGAATGCTCGATTGCACTAAGGTATTGGATCACGTTATTTGTGAGAGTCGAATCACGCCCTCTTTAGCGTAGATCCTCTCATGTGTCGTTGGCACGATCATCGTTAATAATTAGACTCGTGTGGTGTCCTATGCGTACTTGTTGATGTGATGATGTATGGAGATGTTTGATCTAACTGGCCGAAGTCGAGTCAAGCATTGCATTACGTGTGACCGAAGGCGACAAGTATGCATATGGATTATTTTTATATCGTATTTGTAATTGGGTGTTATATGTGGTGATTCGTTATTGTGAAACTTCGTTAGGATGCCCAGGCGAATCAATTTCCTAACCGAGCTTAGGCTTGATTCATCGAGATTTATTCTCACCCCGCCATGAGATAACATTTTCGTGTCCCTAGTGACGAAGCCTCTTGGACGAAAGGATTGGCTTTTGAATTAGTTCTTTTGAAGTAGATGAGAAGTTGACCTTACCTTTCTGAGTGACCGATTGAGGTCTTGTCTCGGTCGCCCGAAATATGGGGTTATGCTCGAACGTCTGTTGTTATGTATAATTGTTTATGGTTATTTTTGGTGAAAAGTTGTGGTGTTTGATTATTGCTATTCTATTTCATGTTTGTTTGATGTTAGGGAGTTTAAACGGTTCACTTTGTGTAAGTAAGTGATAGGTCGATAGTATGCCTAGGACGCTATCTCTATGACCTCGTGGTGATTTGGTAAGGGACGTTGCGGGCTCAAAAGTCGGGCGTGACATTCCCGCTCAAGGTGGTATCGAGACAAGTATGCTCGATCCATCTTATCATTAACTGGAGTGATAAGGAGCGTTAGGAATTGGGACAATTAGTAGGATCGTAAGCTTTTGCATGTGTTTGTGTCTTATATTTCTTTTGACTGATTGATAGTGATCTCATTATGCGTTGCTTAGAGTGGATAGGACTCGTAAGTTATCCGTATAATGAGCAACCATAATAAGAGGGTGCCTAGTGGAAGGATAGCTCAAGAAGATCCCGAATGGAAGAGATCCTACGGGCATTGGAAACTTTGGAAGTTGAAACTGGACCGCAAGTGAGTAGTAAAGTTAATGATGCCGCCGTTTCGCATGAAGACTCATTGACTGAAATGAGAAAGGTGTGCGGCCTATACTCGAGTTGATGGAGATTTTTCTAAGCCTCGAGCCACCGAAGTTTAGGGAAATAGAGGATCCTAAGGCCGCAATCTATTGGATTGCGGAAATCGAGAAGGCATTCGCCCTGGTGAAATGCCACGAAGAGGACAAGGTGATGTTAATTGTTTACCAACTTCAAGGTGATGCTAATACGTGATGGGAAGACACACGAAAAAAGATCTTTTCCAAAGGTATAGTCCTGGTGTAGAATGCCTTCATTGAAGCCTTCTATGGCAAGTACTTTTTGAATTTGTAGACGAGAGAAAAATATGGTGAATTCTTGCGGCTTAAACGGGACCAAATGATGTAGAGCAATATGAGGCGAAATTCGCCTAGCTGTCGAGTTTACACCATGGGCTATTCGAGATCCTATGAATATAATGAGAAGATTTCGTAAAGGATTCAAACATGAGATTAAGGATCGACTAGTGTCATTAGACCTTAGGAGTTTTGGCGAATTGTATAAAATGGCACAATCGTGGAAAGGAGCATGACCTGGCGGTGGCAATCGCATCACGGATCGTGATTTGCGCCTTCTTCCAGGGATAACAGATTGGATAGAAAGACGCTGATGTATGCCAACAAGTATCACATCCCGTCTAACCGAGAGGAGTACAATCAGAAACCGATGTTCCGCCAAAGTGAGAAACATCGCTCGTGTCGCTTAAGGCATGAGTTCGGTTCCCGCCCATTTAGAGGAGGAGAATGCTTTAAATGTTACCGGTTGGGACACCAAGTGAAGGATTGCCCATTGAGACAGAAAACCGTACAAGCTGCCGCTGTCGTAAAAGGACAAACTCGAGGAGATGTTCAGCAAGACAACTAGGATTGACTCTATTGGGAGTAGGGTGACTTTTGACTAGAAGATTAGTACGTGTGGTCGAGCAAATGACGAAGATTTTGGTGTATCGATAAGTCAAAGAGCAAGACATTACAAGCCTAGTGGACTATTGTTGTTGGGGATTCTAGAGTAACGAGTGTGAAGAAATTCAACTGGGTGTGAGTGTGATGTCCCAGGACCTAAGGCCCATCCAAGCTTAAGACTCGAACTACTCCCGAACAACGACCAAGGGTTGAGGAAGTCACGGAGAGTTAGAGGTCGCCCTCGACGTGGATGATGGCCTAACTCGCCAATCGGTTGTGTTATTGATTAAGGGTCGATCGTGTGGCGATCTTAAATCAAGCATAGATCGAATTGGGTTGGTCTCACTAAGTTGTAAGTCAACCATAGGGTCACCGGAAGTGCACTACGGATTGATTCGTGGCATGATTTATGAAATGGGCATTAATCGATATTCGGGATGGCCATGGACCCGGTGAGGAATGACTTGTACTAGAACCCCGTACCAACCGCGCACTAGTCAAAGGGCTGATCACCCAGCAAGTGTGACGTGTTGTTGGAAGAATATGGGTCGAAACGATCTAATCTTGCGTCAATTTGAGTTGGTTATGAGAGGTGAACTCGATAGTGTTCGATTGTACCACCGGTCTAGGAATGGGTGATTCCAACCCTAAACCGGATATTTGAGGTGGTCCTCGACTCGTCGATCGTTTGTAAGTCGACCTTGCTCGACAGAATGGATGGCCGACCCTCGAGTTTGATTTGGCGCCCGAGTTCAAGAATTCTCCGGATGTTTCAAGAGTTGACAAGTGGTGATTCTAGATCTCAAAGCATTGAAGAAGAGGCGAATTATTAGCGGACCTTCTCCATGTAAATAGAATGCCCAAATTGCCATTAGCGTTAACCGTGATTGATCTCTATGGAACGGGAGGAAAAGAAGCATTAAACTCGCTCATTAGAAGTTAAGAAATGGCCAATCAATTCGTGCGATTAGAAAATTACCGCGATTACTAAGATACCCAACGAGTTGATTGGGATAGCAAGGTCGATGGTCACAATTGAGTTGAATCCTTAGAGTTGGATGGTTCAACTGTTTAAACGAATCGTGTCTTCAAGGATAGAAGGTTTGAATCTGATTTGGGTTTGATAGTCGCTTTGTGGTTATAGTGAACAAAGTGGAGATAAGGTTTGATTTGAAGCAAACGTGGAATGAATTTAAGGGAAACGAAACAGCAGCTCAATATAGCTTATTACCCACAGACGAAGGCCAATCTTAGAGGACAATTCGGACTTTGGAGGACATATTGGAGGCATGTGTTTTTGTCACACCGAACCCGAGCACGCGAGCATCCCACCAACACGTTCCTTTGAGAAAGCTCCAGGATCCAACAAGTCAATGTCCTTTCGCTATTTGAAAGAAACATACATGCGGAAGCGATGCCAACTCCTATTTACAAATACAACAACACCCGATGACTTAGGACACAAGGGTACACCTTTAATAAAGGTCAAATATACTTTTCTTTATTACAAATCTAAATCCTCTATATCAATACTATTCAATTCTAAGGTCACAAAAGAGAAGTCTTCATTTTTCCTCTAGTGACCTCGTCTCTATGCCAATCCATGGCAAGTCCGCACTTCCGTCGCCAGGAACCTAAAAAGTTGAGCCTCCACTTTGGGGTGAGATTATAATCTCGATGAGTGGGTCCTAACCCTAGGTTAGGCGGGCCGTCCACTCAGCGATCATATATCCCAATAATTCAACTCATAGACATATCGGTCAATTCAACTATAGATAACCAAGCACGGTGTGACGGGCATGCAAATATGGTAACATAACATACTTAGAGGTTCACACACGACTCGTCCCGCCACCTCACCACGAGTCATCCTTTCCCTTGCCTCATTCTCATACCCACGATTAGATCGTATCGTGCACGGTCCGCGTAAACACATCGACCGTCATTGACAACCCGCGTAAACGCATCGGGTTCCAATGATTCTCTAGGCCGGTACCAACGCCTCATATCTTCGTCCCGCGATTAAATTGCATCAGACCAGTGGCCATCGTGACCGTGGCCATCATAACCCCGCATTAGATCGCATCGTGGCACCACGGCAACCCGCGTAAACGCATCGGGTTTCAATGATTCTACAAGCTAATATCCTCACCTCATTCCTCCGTCTCGCGAATGGTTCGCATCGGGATCTTGGCCAATTCAACCCCGCGATTAGACCGCATCGGGGCACCACCGGCAACCTCAACTCGACCTCGCGGTTACATCGCATCAAGGTATCCACTTCCCACCCGCATCTCATACGCCTCAAGGCCTAGCCATGTCATGTTCAAGCTATGCTTCTCAATTCCACTCACGAGATAAAATAACAGTGCAACTCATGCACAATTTGAATTCTCATGCCATGCAGGGACGATCAATGACATTCGACTTGGCATATGATTTAAACTCAAGCATTAACAAGTCTTCAAATCCTCCAAATCATTCAAGAACACATACCATAACCAACTACCTTGGAATTACTCAATGACTAATTGAATCTTCTACCAACTCACCCAATTGAGTCCAATCTTCCTAGCATAAGGTTAGGAATTCCCTTACCTTGAATTTGATAACACCAAAATTCTCTTCTTGTATCCTCACAATCTCGGTTCCAAGGGTCTAAGACAAACCTCACCGTGCAACCTAGGAATTTCAATCAATTTATCAATTTCTATCTCCAATTCCTCAATCCATGAACCATAAACTTCCATAGCATAATCCTCATTATCTTAACATGCCTTAATTACCAATTTGAGGCTCAAAACCCAACGCCAATATTTCTACCTTTCCGCTTGCATTAACCGAACCGATTCTTCCCGATTACGTGCAAACCGGCACAATCAGCCCTAAACCAACTCTAAATCCATCATTTAATCCCCATCCTACCTCTTAACATGTCTATCTAAGGGTTCTTGAGGCTCACAATGAGTTTGAGGTCGATTGGTTGCCGGAAACCCGTTGAACGTCGCCGGATCTCCCTAGGTCCGTACCAGCGGTTTTTCATTCCAAGTTCACAAGACCGATTAGAGAACAAAACTTCATCCAATCAAGCCCAACTTTTTACCACAGATTCATATACATGTCTACTAAGTCTCCACAAAATTTGGCCTCAAAACTTCAACATTTCTCAAAAGGGGTCAAAAATCGAACCTATCTCATCTTGGCGCAAATTACGTCGGCTCTCGGGAAAATGCTTGGCCGGAGCTCTTCGGTGGTCCAAATGGCTAGATTCTTATTCAAGGAGGTTGGCAAGACGTAGATCTACGTTGGTGTAGTCGATCGTGATCGACAGTGGTCAAAAAGTGGCGTCGGGGCGATGAACGCAGCGAGCTCGGTTGAGTTGACAATCGGCGAGAAACAAAGGAGGAGAGGATGAAGATTTTCGGTGGTTCTAGAGTGTATGGCTGGCCAAATAATTGAGGAGAGTGAGAAGACTATATATTCAAGGCTTGAGTCAATGCTTTGAATGGGAGGTTTGGCATAGTTGACTTGACTACTCTTTACACCATCCATTGACACTTGTCCCATTGTCAATCATGCTTGATCCAATGGCCCATAATCCTCCTTAAATTCGACAGCCTTGAGGGGAGTTTAATGTCCAAAATGCCCTTCTTCAAATGCATGGGCAAGGTTCTAAGCTTGAGGGGCAAAAGGGTAATTTTACCCGACATTCGGAACGTCGTTTTTTCTCGCTCCAATATTTTTCGATAGGCGACGGCCAATCCAAATAACGTTGGAATTCTTGATTCCTCATTATCAATTTTCAAGACTCGTTTCAAATTAATGAGTCTCGAAAATGACTTGAAATCGAGGATGTCACAACTCTTCCCCCTACATGTAAATTTCATCCTCGAAATTTACAACATTCTAACCATCCAAATCCTCTAGGGTATTGGCGTCTCATCACATCCTCGTTCCCGAACAATTCCTTTTTATGCCTTACCGATCTTACTCATCCTTTTCAACCTAAAGTCATCTTTCTCCAAGACTTGTCTCCTTCATCCTCAATCTTATTTGCTTCTCTCCTTTCTCCTCCGATACTCCTAACATCTATTAGTAGTTCGTCTTCGAGCGTTCATATTATCTCTTTCATTTGTCCATCACCGGTAATACTAGCCCTCGTCGGAATGCATTCTTTAACGTCCATACCATTCGGCGTATAACTCCTTTCAAGCTTCCTTTCACACCATCGAGATTCAAGGGCTTTATCAACTTGCCCTCCATTAACCAAATCGAGTTATGGCCCTCTCGATTCCTTAAACAATTACATGATTACTTCGTAATAATCCATTCTCAATTCCTTCCGAAAATTCCCTTGGATTAAGTGATCCTTCAACTTTTGTGGTCATGTCCTTCTCTTTTCTCGACATGTCTAATGTTCGATCATATGGTAGATTGATTTCAACTTTCAACCCTTATCACCGATAACATTAAGGCAATCTTGGCACACTTTTGTGACATTCCAAGGACCACCTTAATTCTCTAGGTTCTATTCATTCCATAACCTCTTAGATATCGTGGTCCGATCATTACAATATCCTAATTCCTTTACGACCATCAAAGCCTCGCTTATTTCGTGTAGCTATCCAACTTGGCCATTAGCAACTCCTAATTTAGAAATTGAATCTCTTATTTCTCGAGGGAAGATCTGTCCTCCATTGTCAATTACTCAATGCTCAAAATTCAATTATAAGCATCCGCTAAATAATTCACCCCTTCTTAGCGATATGGTTATCGTTGTAACAACATTTGGGTGGTCTCTTCGTTCCACGTGCCTTTCTACCAATTCCCTTTAGACAGTCCACGCTCTCAATCTCTTATAGTTCACATAATTTTGAGGTCTTTTCTTTATCTAAGTAACGCTCTCATATCCACAAGCAATTCTATACATCTGCGTTGCCTCTTGCTCAATTCCTCTTAGAAAACTACTACTTGATAACTCTTGGAGTAGATATAAACTTGAAATCTTCTTCCACCCAAGCAAGATTTTTCAAACTTTGTTGCAAGAATATTCGCAAATCAACTCCAATCATGCTCTAGGCGTTCCAACTCCTATGGCTTTATCGTCACAAAGATATGTGGAATGCCCACCTCGGTTGCCTTGCCATGCCTCAAGTTTCATTCTTGTCGCATCATTGCGACCCTCATATGCGTTCCCATTTCCAACTGGAATCGTCATAAACGATGCAGTCCTTAGCTTAACTCGAGTCCTCGAAAACTCCCTTCACGTTCATTCATCCACTCGTGTTATATCTCATCTTGTGGGGAATCTTTTCACGATCCGCCTACTACAATTGATCAATTTCAGGAAATTTCAACTTCCCACAACTCACATCAACTCTAGTCGATTCATCACTTATTCCAATCCTCAAAGGCTCCATAGGGATTTCCTTTCCTCGGGATTTCACGATCGAGGAATCTTACCTTGTCGAGTCCATAGCTCGTGCTCTTCACATTTAGCATATATCAAGCATCTCCTTAGAGTACATAGGACACTTCTCAAAAGTTGTTCACATTTTTCATGGCTCCTTACATGAGTTCAACCATCGTCTCTCAAGATGGTAACGACCAACTCAATCATTCCTTGGGCACTTAGTTCGGCGATTATCAACTTCCTTCCACCAGTGTGTGAACTTCCCAACTATTCCTCGCACTTTTCACTTGAGAGCTCGACATTGGCTATTTATCATCACGGGTCTCCTTTAGGACCGCACGACATTTTATTTATTCTTGTCACTCTTCTCTTGAGAAGCATTAGTGCTTTAGCCTCGAGTTCCATAACTCACTAAGGTGACCTTATCCCAATTCCGTTCGTTCCGGAACGTCAATATCATCTGGAATTCAACATTGTCTACAAGGCTTGTCTCTTCGATTTCACTTTCAGAGTCATTCAAGTTCTCGTGTCATCTTTCTCGGTACAGACGCTCAATCATAATACTAAGATAATTTAGAGTTTTTCTTCCTTTTACAATGGGGTCTCTTACCCCAAGGAAGAAACTACTCAACTCCGTAGAATTTTCTCACTTCGGACTCACCTTGTCCTTCTCATTCCAAAGGACAAAGAACCTTGGAGTTTGTGCGGACGGCGATACCTTTACTCCAGATTCAAATGCCACCATGCTTTCACATTCTCTTTCCCGTAACTCGGTCACCTCAAGTGACAATATCTGCTCGTCCACTGGGTCTCCACCGAGTTCACTTGTCGAATGCTCAATTCGATCACCTCAAATCACTTTGCAAGTATTCTCTAAGCGTTGTTTTCATTCACTAAATCATTTAGTAGAATCATAACCCGTCAGAACTATCAAGTCTATTCACTTTTCTTTTAGTCAACGACCATTTCGTGGTCCAATCGCCCTTTAATAACAATGCCCTATTCTTTATAGAACGGCAACTCATGATTTCATTCCTCATGGTTCCAATTCAATCAATCGATCTCGGGAAATTATTAATTCCGGGCAAACTAGCATGCCGATTCTTCCTCGACTCCTACTATACGGAAAAGACGGGCTACCCATTTTTTATTATGTGTCTTACGCTCGGGTAATCAACCATTTCCCATAGGCACGTTCCATATTCACATTGAACATCTCTTTGCTCGTAATCCATGAGCGGAGTTCTCTTATTCATAAATCTTTAGATCGTTTTCCTCTTTGCTTTGAGTCTCATCATCATTCCTCAAACTCAAGAATAACAACCGAGTCATAAGGTTTTCAAGTTCCAATCCACTCGAGAGATTTACTTATCTTATTCAAGGGTCCTTGACTACCTTTACCATATGCTTAAACGACCTTGAGAACTCTGTCTCACACTAGTTGATCATCCTATGATCCTTGTAAAAGTATTAGGATCCAAACGACTCTTGCTCTCAAGCAATTCCAGGATAATACTTTCCATCGGACAACTCAATAGAGGTAGTCTAGGTAAATCTCATGCCTTCGAGGAAATCCTTCCTCTAGTAACCTTCTACTCATCATCAATAGTCTCTTAGGGTTGTCTTCGGGGTTACTTTCTTTCTTCAAGATACCCAAAACCTCTAAAGTTTTCTTATCAAAATCCTCAATCCAGGAGGAGGCAATTTCAACCTTCATTCTTCCATCAAACTCGGTCAATCTCATTTTTATTCACAAACTTTCACAAGCTTTTCCAAGCTCTCATGGTCCTTCCCACACATTCAATTTCGAAAAGATTAACTTAGAGTGACCTTCTTCGTGACTTCTATCACTTAACTTGTCGGCACAAGTATTTATCACCACGTGACTTAGAGAATGATGGCGCCTCCTCCTCGAGCTTGCTTAACCAACAAATTTCCTCATTTCCATTTGAAGTTCCTACGGCCCATTCGGCTCTTAGGTCTTGTACGATTAGCAGATTGAGCCATATTCTCTTTTGGTACTCATACTCCAATCGCCCATCTTTACTCAATTCTCATGATCCGTATCGGTTCTTAGATCTTTCATATCATGTATACTCAAGCCCAATGCTCTTCTACGACCATATTGTCGTCATTCAACGTCCTTTGGTTCTCATGTCTCTGAACCGCTATGATTCCCTCCATGAATCAAAAACTTAAGTCATTTACTCAATATGGCGGTCTCAAGCTACTCCTCTCATTATCTTTCACCATCAACCCTCCAATGGTTCCCAAACAACTCTCTAATGATACATAGGAAATTCTCGACTAATTGCCAAATATTCAAGGATCTCAAATCATCCTTGATCCGCAATCATTCATCAAGCCAACCTTAACAAGGCACTTCTCCACTAACATTCGTTACTAGGCCAGCCTCGGCTAGGTAACTATCAGACAAGCACCTAAAGCGGCAATCCACCGGAGTCAATAGCTCATACTTTAAGCCTAGAGGCATCCGCCATTCTAGCATAATCACAACAGACTATCTCATTCTCAACATGCATCGGTTCAACGGGTATAAACCCCCTACGTCGTCTAACCTCTCGCTTATACTCGGGCTAAGCCATCACATGAGGCTAATCATAAAACATGCCTAACAGGCCCTTCACAACCATCACATTTTTTTTCAAGCGGCATCTACCGTCAAGCATGAAACTTTTAACCATGCCACTCATAGGCGTCATTACACATGTCATGCCACTTTCGATCATTCTTGATGAGAATCGATCTCGTGTTGCACATCTCTTATCCACAATTGGACTCAACTTGATACCCAGGACTTCCCCTTTCAAGTTATGACTTGGGTCATTCATGCCTCTTGCCATCTTAGAAGCACCGCCAAGAGTCGCTTCTTGTCCGAACCTCTTCGTCCCGGCGATCACTCGCCGCCCTCATCGAGTTTTCCCAAGTCATACATCTACGGAGAAAGCCCCGTTCCACATGTCTCATGCTATGTTTCATTACGGTTTATAGGTATCCCATCAACTTGTCACATACCAAGCGACGCTTATTAAGTCAAACAAGCAACAAGTTCATGCATGCACCTTCATCAACTTTCATTTCAAAGCCACAAACTCAAGCATAGCATGACCGCCCTCACCACTTTTCATATCAAAATCGCCTTTAGATCAATTCCTATCGATTGAAGAGTTCTAATTCCACCAATGACCATCACATCTCGCGAGATCAATTGCCTATATTTAACCATGCACCTCAAGTAGAGTCGTTAACTAAATCAAATCCATAAGCATTCGATCAATGATCGCCTTTAATCATATATTCCTTATCCGCTCCCTTGCATGCATCTCATCTCATATCATCCAAGACTATCAATGGTAATTGATAGCTAAACCATCAAAATATCACGCAATTCAAGCCCTGAATCCACTAATATCGGTCACCTATTTATAACTCGTACTCCTCAAGTTGGGTCATTGACAAATCAAGATCACAATCATACACCTCAATTGACCCTTCATTCGTAATTTATTCTCTAACAACCTTAAATCCAAGCTCATGACTCCTTAATTTCTATTTACTTCCTTGGGAGCCTTATTCATAAATCATTCAAGATCATCTCTTAATTCGACACTAGGACGGTTAGAATACCGCACAAGTTCAAGTCTATAATCCTCAAGATTCAAGAATCCATACTTATCCCTAAAGGTTTCACTACCTAATTGTCCTCAAGTCATCGCTCTTTATCACTCCAAATCTCAATCACATTCGATCGAGCTGACCTTGCTCGATACCAATCAAATGGGAATGTCACACCCCGAACTCGGCGAACACACGAGCATCCCACCAAGCCGTTCCTTTGAGAAAGCTCCAGTATTCAACAGCCAATGTCCTTTTGCGTGAAAGAAACATACATGCGGAAGCAATGCCAACTCCCATTTACAAATATAACAACACCCGATGACTTAGGACACAAGGGTACACCTTTAATAATGGTCAAATATACTTTTCTTTATTACAAATCTAAATACTCGATATCAATACTATTCAATTCTAAGGTCACAAAAGAGAAGCCTTCATTTTTCCTCTAGTGACCTCATCTCTATGCCAATCCATGGCAAGTCCGCACTTCCGTAGTCGGGAACCCGAAAAGTTAAGCCCCCACTAGGGTGAGATATAATCTCGCAAGGTGGGTCCTAACCCTAGGTTAGCCGACCATCCACTCAGCGATCATATACCCCAATAGTTCAACTCATAGACGTATCAATCAATTCAAATATAGATAACCATGCACAGGTGACAGAATGCAAATATGGTATCATAACACACTCGTAGGTTCATACACGACTCGTCCCGCCACCTCACCACAATCATCCTTTCCCCCTTGCCTCATTCTCATGCTCGCGATTAGATCGCATCGGGCTCGGTCCGCATAAACGCACAAGATCGTCATTGACAACCGCGTAAACGCATCGGGTTCCAATGATTCTCCAGCCGGGTACCAACGCCTTATATCTCCGTCCCGCGATTAAATCGCATCGGGATCGTGGCCATCATAACCCCGCATTAGATCGCATCAAGGCACCATCAGCAACCCGCGTAAACGCATCAGGTTCCAATGATTCTCCAGGCAAATATCCTCACATCATTCCTCCATCCCGCGAATAGTTCGCATTAGGACCGTAGCCAATTCAACCCCGCGATTAGATCGCATCGAGCACCACTAGCAACCTTAACTCGACCCCGCGGTTACATCGCATCGTGGTATCCACCTCCCCGCCCGCGTCTCATATGCCTCAAGGCCTTGCCATGTCATGTTCAAGTCATGCTTCTCAATTCCACTCACAGATAAAACAACAGTGCAACTCATGCACAATTTGAATTCTCATGCCATGAAGGACGATCAATGACATTCGACATGGCATATGATTTAAACTCAAGCATTAACAAGTCTTCAAATCCTCCAAATCATTCAAGAACACATACCATAACCAACTACCTTAGAATTACTCAAGGACTAATCAAATCTTCTACGAACTCACCCAATTAAGTCCAATCTTCCTAGCACAAGGTCGAATTCCCTTACCTTGAATTTGATAACACCAAAATTCTCTTCTTGGATCATCCTCACAATCTCTTGTTTCAAGTGTCCAAGACAAACCTCACCGTGTAACCTAGGAATTTCATTCAATTAGTCAATTTCTATGTCCAATTCGTCAATCCATGAACCATAAACCTCCATAGCATAATTCTCATCATCTTAACATGCCTTAATTACCAATTTGAGGCTCAAAACCCAACGCCAATGACCACAAATGCCAGCCTGTACACGTACGTAAGAACCGATTCTTCCTTGCTTCTGTGCAAACCGGTACAATCAACCCTTAACCAACTCTAAATTCATCATTTAATCCTCATCCTACCTCTTAACATGTCTATCTAAGAGTTCTTGAGGCTCACCGTGAGTTTGAGGTCGATTGGTTGCCGGAAACCCGTTGAACGTCGCCAGGATCTCCCTAGGTTAATACGGCAATTTTCTGTTGCAAGTTCACAAGAGCGATTCGAGATCATAACTTCATCGAATCAAGCCCAACTTTTTACCACAAATTCATATACATGTCTACTAGGTCTCCACAAAATTCAACCTCAAACTCCAACATTTTGGCCTTCAAAAGGGTCATAAACCAGATCTACCTCAAAGTTGGAGCAGATTCTGTCGGATCTCGGGAAAATGCTTGGCTGGAGTTTGTCGGTGGTCCAAATGGCTCGATTCTTGTTCGAGAAGGTCGGAAAGACGTAGATCTATATTGGTGTAGTCGGCCGGCGGTCGACGGTGGCCGAAAAGTGACGTCATGGGCGGCGAATGGCGGGCTCGATTCTGGTTGACTATCGACGAGAAACAAAGGAGGAGAGGATGAAGATTTTCGGTGGTTCTTGGGTGTATGGCCAACCAAATGAGTGAGGGAGAGAGTGAGAAGACTATATATTCAAGGCTTGAGTCAATGCTTTGAATGGTAGGTTTGGCATAGTTGACTTGACTACTCTTTACACCATCCATTGACACTTGTCCCCTTGTCAATCATGCTTGATCCATTAGCCCATAATCCTCCTTGAATTACGCAGCCTTGAGGGGAGTTTAATGTCCAAAATTTCCTTCTTCAAATGCATGGGTAAGGTTCTAAGCTTGAGGGGCAAAAGGGTAATTTTAGCCCCAACGTTCGGAACGTTATTTTTTCTCGCTCCAATATTTTTTGATAGGGCGACGGCCAATCCAAATAACGTTGGAATTCTTGATTCTCCATTTTCAATTTTCAAGACTCGTTTCAAATTAATGAGACCGAAAATGACTGAAATTAGGATGTCACAATTTTGGATTTCAAGGTAATTTGAAGGAACAGTTAAACTTGGTAGAGTTTGCATAACTAACAATTACCAAGATAGCATTAAGATGATGCTTTTGGAGGCAATGTATGGCGGAGCGTGCAAGACGCCCGTTTATTGAAAAAAAAAAAAAAAGAGGCGGACGAGAGTTAGGAGAACGGTCGATTGTTGCTATCAAGGTTATCAAAGACAAACCGATAAAAGTTCGTGGTCGTCGAGAAAAGTTACGCAGAAATGAGGCGAAGACCATTGGATTTTCAGGTGGGTAATCATGTGCGTAGAAGATGATGCCTGTTGGAAGGACAACTCATTTTGGCAAGAAAGAAAAGCTAAGTCCAAGGTGAGTCATATCATTCGGGATTTTGGAAAGAATTGAAAATTGGATGTATCGTCTTGTGTTGCCGGCAGAGACTTGCTCAGTGCATAATGTCTTCCATGTGTTGATATTAAAGAATTATGAACCGAATTCCGTTCATCTTATTTGTGTTAAAGAGGAAATCAAATTGGATGAGCGAGCATTGTATTTGGGAAGTCCAAATGGGATCGTAGCTAGGAAATAGCAAGTATTCCAACAAAAATTTTCCCTTTGGTCAAGGTGATTTAGTGAACCCACAGAATTGACAGGAACTATTTAGGAGATTGAGGAAATTGTGAGGATCGGATATCCTTATTTGTTGAAAGGGTGTAGCAAGATTTCAATTTTGAGGACGAAATTTCCTAAGGGAGAGAGTTGTGACGCCTTAGAAATTCGATTTTTGAAAAGTAATCGAATTCAATATAATGGATTGATATCGAATTTTAGTCAATGGAAATTTTTGGATCGCAAAGGATCGAAGAAACAATAATTGGACAAATTACGAAGTTTCGGTCGATTTAGATTAGGTTTCGAAATTCTTAGTCGTCGCAATTAGGATTTCAATCCTCGCTCGAGCCTAATCCCGACCGAGCCTAGCCGGTGAAATTACCAAAATTACCCTTCGAGGTGAACCAAATTTGTCATGTTCTAAGATGCAAAAAGACCAAAATATCCCTCAATTATTTACATAAAGGACAAAAATTGACCTAAAAGTCTTCAATTAGGCCCCACCCACTCTCTCTCTCTGCTCTCTCTTCCTCACGTGATCTCTCTCTCTCTCTCTCTCTCTCTCTCTCGATTTGTTGTGGAACAAACCCTCGACCGATTTGCTCCTCCTCCCTCTGGTGTTTTCTTGCATCGCCACCACCACCACCGATGACCACCACCTCCGGCCTTCCTCGTCGTCATCAGGCCCCTTCGCCGCCGTCAACAACCGTCAGAGCCGCAAAATCAAGCGGAAACCCACCCCTATTTCGGACGCCATCGACCCGAGGATCTTCACCCCTTCTTCGGCCTCGTGCGGCGTCGCCACCACCACACCCACCACCTCGATCACATCCCTCATCCTTCCCTCAACACCGTCAACGCCACCTCGTCGACCGTCGGAGCTTCGGAACCGCCACAATTAGCCCCGAAACCACGGCTGCCATGTTTTGGAGAACGGTTGGGATTTTCTTCGATCCGCCGCCGTTTCGATGACAAGGCTCTCACCGCGACACCAACGAACTCCCAAGGCCCTCTCCATCGTACTCCGAGCTCGTGGAGGCCAGAGAAACAACCTCCGACCACCCCTTGTCTCGCCGCGCGAAACCCCTATTTCGCGCCCATTTCGCTTCCGTTGATCCGTCGCCTCCGGCCGCCCTCGCCCGCCGCTACCTGTCCCAATCGACTCCTCGACGCGCACGTGAGTCCCCGAGCCTTGACACTGCCGTCACGGCCGTTGAGGCCGAGAGTCATCGGAAAAACGATCTGGTTTCCCGTTTTGCTCACCGACCGCCACTTGTTCATAGCATTGCCGCTCGCCAGGAACTCCTGTCGCCCGCCACCTATCCTGGCGACCTTGCTGTTCTCCCCGTTGTGTTCCCGAGGTTTTGGGTCGAGTCGCCGTGCAATAAACTCTAGATTCGTCGAGAACGCCGCCGCCGTGCGTCGCCGTTCGTCGTCTTCGCCCGTGTCGTTGCCATTGAGACCGCAAAGCTAGTCAATTTGTGAGTTGACCCTAATCCTTTATTAGGATGCTAATTGTGCCTAGGATTAGTCGGTTAGTTGATTAGGAAAAATTTAAGTATATGATCGGGGCAGTTTAGATAGAAATTGAGAATTAGGTTAAGTGGCCGTAATCGATTAAGTTAGTTGGTTTGATTATATTGTCTGTGGCTATTGTGATTAGTTGAAATTGATTGATCAATCGCGAGCGAGCGACAAGTTAGAGACGAGCGAGCGATCGACGTTATAATTGAATCGATTAATAAAGGCATTACTCGAATTGAGCTTGATGTTGTTTAATCGGCTCGTCTATTTGTAATTGATTGGTGGCCTTGTTGATTTGATCGCTTATTTGAATCGCTTGTTTGACTGTCTTTTTTGTCCACGATGTAATTGATTGTCTGTTTAGGGGTTGATAGCCATTCTGCAATTACTGTCTAATGTTAAACCGCATATGCATATGACAATAGTATGGGAAGTCAAAAGACATGTTTTAGCATGAAAATGGCCTTCAACCGAGACTTTTACATGTCTATGTGAGCATCCAAGCTTTAACCAAAAACAATGAAATAGTTTGATTGCCGAATGGATATTGTGTGGTCATATGAGGAAAGCGATGATGCTTTTCTTGGCAAGTTCGTACCTTACCAATCGATGGAACTAGACGACTTGCCGAAGCACGACAATTATGATCCTATGCTAACTAGCACAGAGGCGGAGTTGGTCGGATGCCGGTCGCAGCTTGTGATGGACCGACGCCTGTTTAGGGATGCCTATTTGTTGGTGTCGTGTCGGGCGCACCGAGACACCTCTTGTAGGAGTTATTGCTGAGAAAAAAGGGACGTAGCCCGATCTTGCCGGTAGAACGCTCGATTGCACTAAGATCTTTGGATCGATTTATTTGTGAAAGTCGAATCACGCCTTTTTCACGTAGATCCTCTCATGTGCCTTTGGCACGATCATCGTTAATAATTGGACTCGTGTGGTGTCTTGTGCGTACTTGTGGATGTGATGTTGTATTGAGTGGTTGTTTGATCTGATCGCCGAGTTGAGTCAAGCATTGCATTATGTGTGACTGAAGGTGACAAGTATGCATGTGGATTGTTTTTATATCGTGACTATAATTGGGTGTTATATGTTGTGATTTGTTATTGTGAAACTTCTATTAGGATGTCCGGGCGAATCAGTTTCATAATCAAGCTTAGGCTTGATTCATTGAGATTTATTCGCGCCCGTCGTTAGATAACATTTTCGGGTCCCAAGTGACGAAGTCTCGTGGATGCTAAGGATTGGCTTTTGGATTAGTTCTTTTGAAGTGGACGAGAAGTTGACCTTACCCGAGAATGATTGATTGAGGTCTTGTCCGGTCGCCTCGAAGTATGGGGTTATGCTCGAACGTCTACTGTTATGTATAATTATTTATTGTTATTTTTAATGAAAAGTTGTGATGTTTGATTCCTGCTATTCTATTCCATGTTTGTTTGATGTCGGGAGTTTAAATGTTTCCGCTATGCGTAAGTAAGTGATAAGTCGGTAATATTCCTGAGACGCTATTTTTATGATCTCTTGGCGATTTGGCAAGGGATCTCATGAACTCGAGAGTCGGGGGCGTGACATGCTGTATATAAATTGTTGTAAGCACGATCCAGGATTTGTCAACGATTCATTTAGACGATAGCTGTGTTGTTATTTCTTCAGAATACCAATTTGTTTAGAGGGGGTGGTTTCGAGACTCTTGCAGGCAAAAGCTAAGATGCTCAGCCGCTGATTTCACTCTCGTGAGCCTTCATATTATAATAATACAGAATAATACGTTCTGAGCATCATAGTACATAAATTTCTAAACTACAAGTATTATGCTTTGAGATATTATACTGCTCAAGTTTATTAATAGTTCACAAAACCATGCGCTCGGACTTTGAAAATCCTTCGTTCACATGCTTTCGTAATATAAATGCTTTATACATGTGTGTGTACACAAATTCAAAATCACTTTGATACATGTTTCATAAGTTCTGACATCATTCATGACATCATGAAATTAGATTTTGAATTTTAGAACTTTCTCTTGCTAAAGTGCAGTAATAACAAATTATAATTTTGCAAGACTGTACTTGAGTAACAAAATTATATGTTACTCGCCTATTTTTTTTATTTAACGATTGATATCCTTATGGATGATTTTGTCATATCAAAAAAGGAAAGATTGTTAAGAAAAACCATGAATGATTTTGAAGTGACATAACAATCTATCAACTCTTGGTTTGGGATAATGTCATACGCAATGACAAACTCTATTTTTATCATCTCGAGATCTGGGCTTAACGATTGTGCAATTCGAATTCTGCATTAAATCTTGAAAATTGCACGATAATCATCTGTTCACCCCTCTAAGTGGTAATGCTACCGACAATGGCTCTTTATCTCTTCATTTGCATTTCGGCTCGTGCATATACAACCTATATTGCTCATATAATGCACACATTAGTAGCATTTGATTGTTTTTGTTATCATCAAAATAAGATTTGGGACTTTTCAATAATCACTACATTAGTGATATTCCCAACAATCTCCCCCTTTTTATGATGACAAAACAATCTCTGAATATGAAGATGTTTAACACACAATTAAGGATGTGGAATTTGAGTGCGTGAAATGTAAACACATTTACTTATCTTTGCCAAAAATACGAATTCAATCCAAGGCATAATAAGCATTAATGCAATCTCAAAATAGAAATTATCAACAGATCATGTTTTTATACAAGTCACTTGAATGTAAAAGCCCTTACTTGTTTATGATTCTAATCTGTACCAAATCTGAGACTATTCTCAGCTTCTGCATTCACTATTTTTGTACCACTTTTTTTACCTCAAACGACTGAATTCAAAATATGGAATTACTCTTAATATCCTAATCTATGACATACATTAAATGGAGAATTTTGGAGCGCATGAGGCCTGCCTTTTTTTTTTTTTTACATTCTCACGAGTTTGCATGTGTAATTTTGAGTATGATCTGACCCTTGGTGCTAACTATTTTTGTATCTCTTTCTTTGAACACTTACGACTTTGGATAAAACTTAAAAGTTGCAAATAATATCTTAAACAAACATATGTTAATTGGAGAATTTTTTAAAGTCTTTAAGTTGTTATGAACATTCCTTTAGCCGAATGTATTCTGTCTCTGGGTTTGGAATTCGATGTCACTCCCACGAATTTTTTGAAATACAAAGAAAGATCCAATCTACACTCTGGCCACAAATATCGTAGACATGGATTTTATCTACTATATATTGAATTTTGGTATTTTTCTTAAATAGATTTACTGGGGTAAAAGAGAATTTCTATCAGTGTGTAAATCTGCCTCTAGACGAGTAAATCACGAAATTTAGACAAAATCCTTTAATCGGTAGTCTAATGCTTAAGAGATTTAAATGAAAATTGATCTCCGCTGAAGTGACTGTTATTTTGTGAATTTTTGAAATTTTATGAACTTAATTAGTGAATTAACCATGGTGAATAATCCGGCCTAATTTGTCATAATTTCAAAGTTTGGGATGAGTTGATTCCTTGTGGGAGAAATTATTCCTATGATTGCCAGGTAATGGTAATTTGATTGAATTGCATATGGCATATCATCGGCTTATCATCTAAAGAGATATGTGCATTGATCATTGAGTTAAAAGGTATAAAGAGATTCCAATCAGATAGAGTTTTGATTAGGGGTGTGCTAACTGGACCAGTCGGGGCTGGACTAGATCATACGGTTGGTCCCATTCCTTGAGGGGGAACGATCCGGTCCTCGGTCCCATGGTGGATGATTCGTTCTAGATCGCTTAGATATATATATATATATATATATATATATATATATATATATAAACTTTTGAAGAAATAGTTAACCTAAACCTAATCCTCATCTTCATTTTCTACTCGACAATCGACATTTACTCCTTTTGCTAGACAAGAGTTTACCTATTTTCATTTTCTACTCGACAGTCGATACTCACTCCTGTCGCTTGACGTTCGCGTCTCGCCTTCGCAACACAGTTCTTCTTGGTGCTCACTTCTCTTGATTTTGCTTCTCTACACATGCATGCATTCTAATAATTTTTATAAGTAGCTGGTGTTAGCGGTCCCATTGGACCGAACCAAACCGTTGGTCCTAGTTCGGCCTAATCCCGAAAATTTAGGAATCGGGACAATAGTCCGGTCCCGGTTCCATGCCGGGTTGGACCGGCCCATACCATGAACACCCCTAGTTTCAATAGAACCCAAGTGTTTGGGAAGCTTATGTTGTGTAATCTGGGTTGCCCCGCTGTATGTGATCATAGAAGCCTCGGGAGTCGAGATGCCCAAGCATGGAAAACTTAGTACTATCATGCGTCGATATCAAGGATGAGTCCGTGGGCTTTTGGCAAGAAACACCATGAATTGTGGACATAAATGAAGGGTTTGTTGGATTCATAAAACGCAGCCGAAACGAAACCCTAAACAATATCCATGTGTGTATCAAAATCAAAATAAGTTCAAGACGTACATTTTAGATTGGCTTCAAATTGATAGTCGGTTATGTTTGGATCGGCACTCCAAGTGTTGCGCCTCTACAGTATCCACACACACAAACTAAATTCTCCAACGATCCAAGTGCTAGCTTTCGGATCTTAGAGTGTCTCTACTAATCGCTGAACAAAGAACTGCATTTCCATATTTTTCTCCTTCGAGATAAAAAATAATGACGACCTATTTGAGGCGTCTCTAGGGTTATTACTCGTAACCCTACATTTCACGGTTAGGCCCCACGACATAACGACTGGTCCCACGACGTACTCTAAATCGTCCACTTAATCGTGCATTTAATCGTTGTCTCATAACGCGCACGATTACGTAGATATTCGTAATAGGAGAATAAATAAAGCTTTACTTCTTAAGTAGATCAAGGCGTAGAGAAAATAAGAATCGGTTTGCTATTGTGTGCGACCCTACACGTTCACTAGACATTAGCGGTGTGCCCAAAAACCCTTTTGGCCCACAAGTAATAAGCGGTCTCTAACAAGACATTATGACTACCTAAGTATAGTGAAAGTCGATTTTTCAACACAACCTAATTCACAACTAATGTTAGAGTATCAATCTTAATTGATTTTTAGGCGTAGACCACTAACAATCTCTCACTTGCAATATGACCAATTATACAAACTAAATCCATTTGTCATTTGATATCCGAGTTAAGCATAAGGCGGGACAAGTGTCACACCCCGAACCTGTCAGGCACACAAAATCCCACCAGGGCCGTCTTGTCTCGGTGGTACCCAAGATCCGTCGGCCAACAATTTACAACTTTTAAAAGATACAAACATACGGAAGCGATGAAAATTCTCCATACAATTCGGACTTAAGATGACTCGGGACATAGGATATGTCTTGTTATAAATACCGACTACAAGTTCAGAGGGTACAACTCTAACTTCAAGGTAACATGAAATCCTTAAAGTCACAAAAGTGTAAATTCATTTCCTATAATTACTTTTTCAAATACCGATCATTGGCAAGCTCAGATTTCCATCGTCTGGGACCTGAAAAAGTTAATCCCATGACGGGGTGAGATATAAATCTCGGCAAGTTCATCCTAAACCTAGACCAGGCTATTAGTCCTCCCAGATTATGCAATAAAACAACAGACCAGGATTCAAAAACAACACATGACATTGAAATATCAAGGCACCTCGATACGTCTAGCATAACGCAATCACGACCCCAGGACGATCATATCATCACAACTTTCAATTTCAATGGCCAAGCCCACGTCAATACGCTTCGGGCTAATCAACGTCTCAATTGGCAACCCGCGTTCTAACGCATCGGGTTCCAAAGGCCATTTCGATACTTGTGTCTACATGTATCAAGACTATCCCGCGTTATGACGCATCGGGATATCAATTCTATTTTCAATAGCTATGTCCACGTCAATACGCCTCGGGCTCGATCCGCGTCATTACGCCTCAGGCCATCAAATTGACAAACCTGCGTTAAACGCATCAAGTTTTCAATTCTCTTTTGAGTAGCTATGCCCACATCAATACGCCTCAAGCTCGATTCGTGTCATTACGCCTTAAACCATCAAATTGACAAACCCGCGTTAAACGCATTAGGCTTTCGATTCTCTTGCCAACTCATTCGTATTTCTCAAATAGTCGCCATTCAAGGCCAAATATCACATAGCCATACCAGCATCCATGTCAGTCGAATGCACACAACAATAATTTAGCCATGAGAGTTATAATTTCTCATCATTAGGAGTACACACGACTCACACCTCCTTAGCTTAGACGATCATGAACAATCAATGCAATAGACTCCCAAATTCATCAATATATCATACAAACGCATTCGAGTAGTATCCTAACTTCCTAGCAAAGGTTTGGGAGTCACTTACTTTTCAATTTAATCCATAAAATTCCTTCCAAGACTCCTCCAAAGATTCGGTTCCCTTGATCCCAAAATAGGGCAGCCGTGTAACCTAATCCAAAGTTCATCAAACGATCAATTTTTATAGTCCAATCACCAATTCACGGAGCATACACCTCATTAACATCTCAATTAACATTCTTGTATGTCTTAACGACGAATTTAAAGCATGGCTACACCTTCCACAACCCTCAAAGGGCTCGGTTCATCCCAATCGAAACAGGGCAAAATTTGGTTCTGCCCTTTACCTCTTTCATTAGTCCATAATTCAACTCTAAACCTTAATTTACCACAAAATCAACTTGCTAACATGTTGTTCTAGGATTTAAGAAGCCTCACCGAAGATTTGGAAGCAAAATAACAGCTCAAGGACTTTCGATCAGCCATGTTCCATACGGTGTACATGCGGTCTGATTATGCCCTAGAAAAACCGCCTCAAATCAACCATGAAAACCCATTTTAACTCAACTAAAATTGCAACCACAACTCATCTAACTTTAATGCTTTAAGTGTAGAAGACCTCACCTAAAATTTGAAGCAATTTGAAGTCTTGAAGTGGCCAAATGAAGACATTCCCCCAACTCGGTCAGAATCTGCTTCATCTGGACCTTTGTCCACTCAAATCGAGCTATGGGAAAATCTACCAAGTTAAATTGAGCTTATAATATGTCTATGAAAAGATAAGATAATAAGCTTTCATTTGGCGGTAGTTTCACCTCTATCCGATATCGGACGAAGAAGATATAACCAGAATAGTGGGATGGTCGAGACTAGTCGGTGGGAGCTCTCGGATTCAAAAACTGACCAGCCTGACCTTTGCTCTTTCAAATGGCTCTACGGGACAAAAGGCTGGATGGATTTGGACTCATAATACCTTGTTGGAACGGCAAGACGATAATCTTTCTAATGGTAGGTGGCACGCCTTAATCTGATAACGGATGAAGAAGTTATGGCCAAAACAGTGGCGGCGACGGGATTGGGTAGTGTTCTGACGAGAGAGAAAAGAGAGGAAAATGAGAGAAAGGTGAGGGGGAAAGGGTTTGGCCAAGAAAAATGAGGGAGAGAGTGAGTGAGTGAGAGGCTTTCTTTCAATCTTCCAATTGGTCAATGGCTTAGAATGGTAGGTTAAAAGGTGATTCAATCAATGCCAATGCCTAATCCTTTGACACTTGTCCTCATGTCAATCAAGGCTCATCCAATGGCCCTCATTTTTCTTGATTTTCGGCAGCCTATAGGGTATTGTGATTGACCAAAATGCCCTTATCCAATTATAAATGCAAGGCCAAGGCTTGAGGGGAAAAATGGTAATTTTACCCTCGACGTCCGGAACGTTGTTTTTCTGATTCGAATTACCTTTGATGAGGCGACGTCTAATTCGATTAGAACGTTGAAATCTTTATTTTCCAGTTTTAAATTTCGAGATTTCGTTTCATATCTCAAGCCTCGAGAGGGCAAAAAATTTGAAATATCACAAACCCCGACTGCGATCGAAAGTCATCTTTGTCGATTTGGAAACTAGCATCGGTGTAACCACTTACGGTGATCTGTTCCTCACCTCCATAGACTAAGAATAAATCCTTAGTTCTTCTTAACTAATTAAGGATATTTTTTTATAGTTTTCCAGTGAGCTTCTCTTGGATATGATTGGTATCTGCTTGTCATGCTCAATGCATAAGAAACATCATGACGAGTGGACAACATGGCATACATGATGGATCCTATAGCTGATGCATGAGGAAACCTACTCATGCGGTCTTGCTTATCTTGTGTTGAAGGACACCGAGTCTTGCTAAGACTTATGCCATGTGACATTGGGAGAAAACCTTTCTTAGAATCTTGCATATTAAACCTATTGATGACTTTGTCAATGTATGTACTTTGACTCAGTCCAATAAGTCTCTTTGATCTATCTCTATAGATCCTAATTCCCAAGATATAGATTGTCTCTCCCATGTCCTTCATGGAGAAACATTTTCCTAGCCATGTCTTAACTAACTGAAGCATAGGAATGTCGTTTCCAATGAGTAATATGTCGTCCACATACAACACTAGAAACACAATTGCGCTCCCACTAGACTTCTTGTATACACAAGCTTCTTCTTTGTTTCGATGAAGCCAAACCCTTTGACAATTTCATCGAAACGAATATTCCAGTTTCGTGATACTTGCTTCAATCCATAGATAAAACATTGAAACTTGCATATCTTCCTGGCATTGTTTGGTGATGTAAAGCCTTCAGGCTGTGTCATAGACACATCCTCCTCTAGGTTTCCATTAAGGAAAGTTGTTTTTACATCATTTGCCATATTTCATAGTCATAATATGCGGCAAACGCTAGGATAATCCAAATGGACTTAAGCATGGCCACTGGTGAAAAAGTCTCGTCATAGTCAATACCATGAGTTTGTTTGAAATCTTTAGCTACCAGTCGTGCTTTATGGATGTGAACATTTCCATCCATATCAGTTTTCTTCTTGAAAACCCACTTGCACCTTATAGGTTTGACACCTTCAGGTGAATCAATCAAAGTTTAAACTTTGTTTTGATACATTAAGTCTGTTTCGGATTTCATGGCTTGAAGCCATCTATCGGAGTCTGGGTCCACCATAGCTTCCGTATAGGTCGTAGGTTCGTCATTTTCTATTAACAATAGATGACGATGTTACGTGACATGAAAGCCAGATCTCATAGGCTCATGATGTGTTCTTTCAGACCTGCGAACTATAGGTGCTACTGGAATAGACTCTACGACTCTTCGCAGATCTAATTGAGGTTCCTCATAAACTGAAACACTCTCTTGTGGCACAATGACTTTTTCAAGGTTTACCTTACTTCCATTGGTTCCTTTATTAAGAAACTCTTTCTTTGAAAAGATACCATTTCGAGCAACAAACACTTTGTTCTCTGATCGGTTGTAAAAATAATATCTTTTCGTTTCTTTAGGATATACTACAAAGAGGCATTTACCAGATTTGGGCCCAAGCTTATCAGAAAGTAAACGTTTTACAAAAGTTTCGTAGCCTTAAATTTTTAGAAAAGACATACTAGGAACTTTTCCTGTCCACATCTCATATGGTGTCTTCTTTACAACTTTTGATGAACTTCTATTTAGTTTGAACGCTATCGTCTCAAGTGTATAACCCCAAAAAGATAATGGAAGATTTGAATGACTCATCATTGGTCGAACCATGTCTAACTGAGTTTAATTTCTCCTCTCAGAGACACCATTCCACTGTAGTGTCCCAGGGGAAATGAGCTGTGAAACTATTCCACACTCCTTAAGATGGTCGTTGAACTCTTGGCTTAGATATTCTCCTCCTCGATCAAATCGAAGAGCCTTGATATTTTTGTCAAGTTGATTTTGTACTTCATTCTGAAATTCTTTGAACTTTTCAAAGGACTCAGATTTATGTTTCATCAAATAAATATATCCATATCTACTGAAATCATCAGTAAATGTAATGAAGTACTTAGTGGTCCACACACATCAGTATGTATAATGGCCAACAATTCTTTTGCCCTCTCACTTTGATTAGTAAAAGGAGCTTTTGTCATTTTTTCAACTAAACAAGATTCACACGTATCATATGATTCAAAATCAAATGAATTTATTAGTCCATCGCTATGGAGCTTGTGAATTCTTTTCCCGTTTATGTGGCCTAATAAACAATGTCATAGGTAGGTCGGATTCAAATCATTAAATATAAACCTTTTTGTATTTATATTTTAGATTGGCACATCAAAATTTAGAAATATATCCTATCCACAATATGGGCGCCACATAAAACAATCCATTAAGATAAAATGAACAACTATTGTTCTTTATATCAAAACATAAACCTTCATTGTCCAAACAAGAAAAAGAAATAATATTCCTGCGTATAGCAGGTACATAGTAGCAATTGTTCAACTCTAAAATCATGCCAAAAGATAAAGCTACATCATATGTTCCTACAGCTAATGCAGCAAGTCTTGCTCCATTTCCAACGCGTAGTTCCACTTCACCTTTTGCTAGTACTCTACTTCGTTTCAGTCCCTGCACATTCATACAAATGTGAGTACGACAATCGGTATCTAATACTCATGAAGTAGAACTAGTAGTAACATTTACTTCTATAACATAAATACTTGAAGTGGAAGTGTCACTTCCCTTCTTCTTCAAATCCTCCAAATATTTCTTGCAATTCCTCTTCTAGTGTCCTTTGTTACCACAATGGAAGCAGACAACATCAGCAGTCAAACCCGTCTTGATCTTGGGTTTGGGTTTAGGCTTAGTGCCCTTGCCCTTGCCCTTGCCCTTGCCCTTACCCTTGACCATGCCTAGCTTCTTAAAGTCTTTCCCCTTTTGAACCATGAGAACATTAGGAGTAGGGTCCTTCTTGATATTTTGCTCAGCAGTTTTGAGCATCCCATGCAATTTAGTCAAAGTCTTATTCAAATTATGCATGTCATAGTTCATAACAAACGTGTCATAATCATGATACAGTGACTGAAGAATAATGTCAATAGCCAACTCTTACATAATGGGAGAGCACAATCGCTCCAGGTTTTCAATATAACCTATCATCTTTATGACATGTGGGCTAACTGAGCTCCCACTTGCTAGCTTGCACTCAATTAAGGCCTTTACTGTCTGGTACCTTTCAATGCGTGTCTGCTCCTGAAACAAATTTTTCAAGTTCATGATCATATCATAAGCATCCACGTTCTCAAATTGTTTCTGAAGGTTTAAGTTCATGGTAGCTAGCATTAGACAAGATGCATACAATGCATCATCTTTATGTTTTTAGTAAGCATTTCTTTTAGCATGGGGAGCATTGGAAGCGGGTGCCTTCTGAGGAAGTGGTTTCTCCGGGACATAATCCATTTTCTCCTACTTGAGAATAATTCTCAAGTTTCTATACTAGTCTAAAAAGTTTGAACCATTCAATTTGTCCTTCTCAAGAATAGATCGCAGTGAAAAGCTTGATGCGGAGGTATTTGACATTATCTACAATAAATATGTAAAGTGAATTGTTCATTAATATAGTTTATAATCAACTCCCACTATACTTTTATAAAATGTTTCCCTATAAGTGTAGTGGACCAAGATCCATATTTCACCAAGACTTGAGTAAACTTTGGCTTACCGCTCAAGACTCATTTATTTAGGTAGACACCTCTTTATCAATTGTATAGAATATAACTCTTAGTTGTTGGGTTTGACATCTCATGTCCTATCCCCTAATCCTATGCCTTAAGGCTCAAAACCGTTTTGATAGCCTTGTTAAGTAAACCAATCTTGACATATGGATAATTATTATCCATCCTATCTTACTCAAATAGGTAAAGACACCTACTTTGGCAGACCTATCTTTTGACGATTCAAGCATTGATAGGTAAAAGATTGGAAAGGGATCGTATTAATACTTAATTTTATCAGGGACTTTCACAGTGTTTATAAACAGTGATGAATGTATGCATATTATGAACATAATCGTTTATCAGAACAAAGGTATAACAATTATACTGGGAACGGACAATCCATGTAGAGATCAAGGGGGCTGCGCCCCCTTGTGGGGTTCGAAGAGGTAGCGCCCCCGAAACCTAGACAGAATTCTTAATTCTGTTTTACCAGGAACATATCCGTCCCCTTATACCAACCATGCTAGGGGAAACGATTTCAACTAAATCGTTCTTAAGGTCGTTCATGTTTTTTTCCTTTTCAAAACCCTAAACAGAATTCATAATTCTATTTCCCTAACAGAATGCCTCTGAATCAATCCCATTAATCCACATCATAGCAAGAATTCAAGTTTGTTTCAATGTGAAATTTTTTTCGAATTGATCATATCAACTCGTATTCCCAATTCATCTAACCCAAATTAAGAATCACTTTAGGCATACATCACATGCATTGACAATTAGGTTTTTCTATTCAATTTCGATATAACACAACCAGCTTTGATACCACTGAAGGGTTTCCTAGATTCATAAAATGTAGCGGAACGAACAAGATCAATGTGTGTATCAAAATCAAAATAGGTTCAAGATGTACCTTTTAGATCGACTTCGAATTGACGGTCAGTTATGTTTGGATCAGCGCCCCAAGTGTTATGCCTCTACCGGTATCCACACACACAAACTAAATTCTCCAACGATTCAAGTGCTAGCTTTTAGATCTTGGAGTGTCTCTCCTAATCGTCTGAAAGAGAGAACTATTCTCTATTTTTCTCATTCGGGATCAAAAATAATGAAACCGGTTTGAGGCGTCTCTAGGGTTATTACTCGTAACCTTACACTTCACGATTTGGGCCCCACGACATAATGGCCTGGCCCATGATATCCTCTAAACCATCCACTTAATCGTGTGTTTAATTGTTATTTCATAACGCGCTCGATTACGTAGATATTCGTAATAAGAGAATAAATAAAGCTCTACTTATTAAGTAGATCAAGGCGCATAGAAAATAAGAAACCAGTTCGCTATTGTGTCTGACCCTGTAAGTTCACTAGACATTAGCAATGTGCCCAAAAAATCTCTTGGCCCACAAGTCATAAGCGGTCTCTAGCAAGACATTATGACTACCTAAGTATAGTGAAAGTTGATTTTCCAACACAATCTAATTCACAATTAATGCTATAGTATCAATCTTAATTGGTTCTTAGAGCAGACCATTAACAATAAATGTGGCTTAAAAATGAGATAAATGCATACTTGCATATTAGTGAACGCATGGCATATTTATCTATGTGAACTTCATTCCTATTGTGAATGCCTGAGTGATTGAAGTAATTTGTTGAGTGACATTTAAATACATATAATGTTATGCATCGGATTATTAAATAAAAAAGAAGCGTGTTACTTAACATCACCAACGCCTTGGCGTGGTGGTATGGGGAATGAAAAGGTCTGAATACGATCGGGGTTCGAATCCTTAAAGTCATTGTTGTCTTATTGATAAATAAATAAATAAATAATTGACTATTTAAAGAATACGTGCGAAATATTAATTATGCTTCTTTTGGATATGATCCAGTAAAAATGCATGTCCGTGAATAAATTGACGTCAAGTGATATTTAAATCATGTTTTGTAATAATTAAATGTTTTACTTGCTGGGCAAGCGAGTGCTGGGGTCCTTCGCGCAAACTCGATGATGGAGAAAATGGTGGTGATGGGGTTGGAGCCGAAGGGGGCAATAACAGTGGCAAACCCGAGGAGGAGATCGACTTGAATGTGGTGGAGGACTAGATTATCGTTGGAGTGTAGCGTCCATGTAGGGTTGTCTGTTTAGTGATTGTTTGTGTTGATGTGTTTAGTTGTCCATTGTAAGACGTTGGTTTGTGATGACCGTGGGTTATGTGTCGGTTAAATTTCAATGAATGAAGACCCAATGTTTAAATATACATCTTCTCTTCCACTTGCGTTAATTACATCAAAAGATTTAAATTACACGAAAACGCAGCACGGATCATCATAACTTCTATCAAATCTCGATCTTTATCCTTTGATGGTGGTGCGTCCTTTGTGCCTTGATCATGGTTGCATATATCCTTTGTTTTCATATCATTTCCTTCATTTCATACACTCCACTCCCTAAACACTTCATACACTCGCCCACACACTTGACAAAAATTCACTATCGATGGGAACACTCGCCCGCACGTGCATATATATATATATATATATATATATATATATATATATATATATATGAAATGAAAATCATATACGAAGAATGTAGCACTGAGTGTGAACATGTACCCTTAAAAATATAAAATTTAAATAAATTAACTGTTTACAAATTCATTATCTCTTCAAATTTCATTTGTTTGTCTGGGTGAAATTTTTTTTCAAGTCATTTTCAAATTTTCACCTGTTTAGTTCACCGAAAATAACAAGTCAATCGAAAACACTTTTCGGTCAATGAAAATATTCTTGCATAAAATCAAAAAAGTGAATTCCTCAATCTGAAGAGGTGAAAACAATTTTCAAAACTGATACTCTTAAACTTTTTGAAATTTTATTTCGGTATTTTAGTATTTAAAATTCTTATATGTTAAATTGAAAGTTATTATTTTAATATATTATTAAATTATATTTTTTTCTTTGTTTTTTTTAGTTTCCTTGGCCGATTGTGAGCCTCGGCAAGGACTAGTGATCGGCCACAAGCAGGAGCATGCAAGGCTTGGCCTAGCCTCACCAATCTCGAGTGAAGCCGTGCCTCACCAAATTGGGTGAGTCCTAGAGAGCTCAAGCTCACCCAACAAGGCTCATCCTAGCCTTGCCGTGGCTTGGCAATCCATCAAGTTAGAAAAAAAAAAAGAAAAAATAATAATATATATATAAGAAAATTAAAATTTAAAAATAATTTAAGATTTTGATTTTTTTTTTTGCATATTACCAAACAGAGAAAAACAAAAAACAAACTGTTTTCTAGAAAAATGAATTTTGCAAAACCTTTTTTTTTTCAAGGCGTTTCCATAAAACAAACGCATCCATTCATTTAATTAAATTTCATTTGAGCTTTTGTAAGTCTGGCTTTAGGAATTTTCTATTCTAGACACGCATGCTCAATATGGATAGAATTATGTATGACAACATTTGCCCAAAACCTGTGCCACCTAACTCGTATGTACTGATTAACTTAGATGGTTAATGCAAAACACGATATGAGATATAACATATTACCTTTCAGCAACCTTCGTACGTTCACTATAGACATTGTTAAATATGTCTTGAATTTTATACACTCAGTTTGGATCATCATCCGACCTGACATTTTTTTTTTTTTGTGCGGCCCAAAAGTGGAGAAAAAATTGATATTTGGTTCGTGACGCGGAGAGTTGGACCGATAGACCCAACTCGGAGATTAGGGTTTATTTTGTTGTATGGAGATTTTTCGTTATATGAGAGTTTTGTGAGCCGTGTGCTTTTGTTGAGTCGCTAAAACCGACTTCCGTAATCTGTACTCTCTTTGATTACAGTGTAATCTTGTTTTTGCCTCGTCCGTGGACGTAGATCACCTTGATCGAACAACTTAAATCCTTGTGTTCTGTGTTTGTTTTTCCGCATTTATTTTAACAGACATAAATCTTTTTAGATTGCAACTCATTATTATGTTTTAATAGAGATCCTCAACCTCTGTTGCATGATATATTTGAATTAAGTATTGATTGGGTTGGTCAAGTGATTCATGTCTGGCATCTTAGATAACTGAAAACAATCACTTGCATTCATACTTAGGGTTCATATACAACAGGAAACCAATGTCTTCATGCACATGCAAGTCTTACGTAGTACAAGCATTCACAAGAAATAAGAAAGTTCACAAACCTAGACCTATATGCACAAATACACACAGAGACAAGTTTGCCATGATCAAATCTCTGTATTAACATGACAGGACTTTGCTGTCCCAAGCAATTATGCAGTTGGATATGAAGCCTCCATGGCAATGCCACAAAGACCTTCCGCAGCACCAATGTCCCTCTTCATCCTGATGTATCCCTCCTCGCCCCATCCGGTGCCCCACGAATTTTTTACCAACCAGTACTTGGTTCCGTCTTCGCTCGTCCCGTACCCGACCGCGGTGACACCGTGATCTAGACTGGTCCCGCATTCCCCAGTGAAAACGCCGCTGGAGTAGAATTGAAAATCTGATTCCCCTGCGTCGATGGCCACGGAGACTGGCTGGTTTGCCACGGCCTTCAGAAGGGTAGATTCGCTGTTGGAAGGCACGTCTTCGTATCCGGTAATCTTCGCGGCGCTAGAGGCTGCTTTCTGGGCATTGCAGGTGTTGTCGACTGCTTGGTAAGGGTAATTGGTCTCGGTTGTGAGTCCGTGGTTGCTGATGATGAACTCGAAAGCGTCGTCCATGAGGCCGCCTCCGCAGCCCTGGTCTTCACCACTTGTGTCGCAATCCACTAGCTCTTGCTCGGACAAAGAGATCAGTTTTCCCGTCGTGAGTTGGGTGATCCCTTCCATGGCCGCCACAGCAGAGAAAGCCCAGCAACATCCTACATTCCAAGTAAGATTCACTTGAGAAAAAGAACGATAAGAGAAGGAATGATTGAATGTTGCAGTTAAACCAAATAACATTCAATGCCTAACCGCATTGGCCTTGGTCCTTCACAGGCGTGACGGCTCCTTTCTTTCTCCAATCCATGGTGGCTGGAACCGCGGTCACGCTCTCGTATCGGAATGGCTTAGCGCTTGCTGGCCTTGGGGTGGATGAGCGCTTGTACCCGGTCCTCGAGGCCTTGAACTCCTCGTTCGTCAGGTCGGCGAACCCATTGACCGCCAGCCTGTAAGGTTTGCTCCCGTCCTTGTTGGAGGACTCGATGTACTCGATGTTGCTCTTGAAGATCGAGAAGCGCCGCTCCTTCTCGGCAGCGTCCGCGTACACCCTCCCGAGGCTAGCCATCCACTGCTCATGCCTCTCTCGCATGGTCGCTTCCTGGAGCTCTCGCGACCATGCCTGGGAGGCCCAGAGTCCTAGAACGGTCACCATCACAAGAAAAAGTTTGCCAACGAGTACGGAAGCCATTGTTCTAGGACTCAAAACGTTTTTGGTGTTTGTAAAGAAGTGGGGTGAGTTGGCCAAGGGAAATTGAAGGGGTTTATATTGATGGTGAAGGATCTTCTTCCTCAAGAAGAGGCTGAGATTGGATTCCATTAGTGGTGTGAATCTGAAGAGAATATGAATCAGATTTCGCCTGGTGATTCCGGCACGTCGTCTGAGATGTGGACTGCCCGTATTAGTGCCGTGAACGCCGTTTCCTTAGTGTTGCTTTCATAATTCAATAAAGTACGTAAAACACCTGCATTTTAAGAAGCTGCATTTAATCATGTTTCATATTTCACCATGAAACATGCTTCTTGCTGCGCATTTTTTGCATTGAGTCTCCCGACAAACTTTCGTTCCATCTGTTTCTTGAAAAATGAATAATTTATTTTAGAGACATTTTGCTAAGAATGATCGTTATATGCAGAGCCATGGGAGGAGCTCTCGACTCTGATGATGGAACACCGTGAAGATGAAGCCGTGGCGTATTTTTAACCCAAGAAATGTACATTCATTGTAATGGTCGATCAATGTAAGGCTGAGTCCAAAAAATGATTCTTCACCGGGTGCTGTCTATAAATTGTAGCCAGTAAGCACGATCCAGAATTGTCAACGATTCATTCAGACGATAGCTGTGTTGTTCTTTCTTCAGAATACCAATTTGTTTAGGGAGGAGGTGGTTTCGAGACTCTTGCAGGCAAAAGCTTAGATGCTCAGCCGCTGATTTCACTCTCGTGAGCCTTCATATTATAACGCGTGGACGGACTCGATTTTCCCGTCTGGCAATGCCTTGAAAAGAAAAAAAAAATACGATTGTACATCTCAACAGTGGTATAATAATCTTATTCATTCTTTTTGCAGATTATGCATCTGTTCCACATTTTAAAGGTTGAGTAAATGGCGGCAACTGACTTCTTTTTGGGTCATGTATCCGAGGAATGCATCCTTCTCAAGTCTACCGAAATCACTCAGTTTTACTTCATATTGTACCTAAATCATTTAAAGGGTATTAATTTATCATTCCAAAGGAGGAGCGAAAATTGTGGAATTATAGATAACTAAATTGCTAGAGCTTGATATAGCCGAATAAGGGTAATTACTCACAAAAAAGGTAATGGTATGGTAGGAACCACTGTGTCGTTTTTTTTTGCTTATACAAATGATCATTGAGTATTCTAAGTTACGGTTAGATTCCGTTGGGGTTCACATTCTTGTTATTAAGACAAATCCTGATAAAATTTATCAGGCCCCACAAGTGCAGAATAAAGGTTAAAATAGCTCATCTTAAAAGATCTATCAAGTATAGACGATCGGTTGTATCAAGTCATACTGTATAATCTATCCAGAAGAACATGACTACAAAATCGACTATGTAATTGATCTAGTAATTTACACAGTTGTTATATCTTGTTCTAAATTATAATTGTGACTGGGTGCGTGGTGGACGAGATACAGACTATAAAACATACGGTGTTTGAAAGCTTATTAGCATGCCTCAAGGTCACAAGTCCATCTGCTGCAATTGGGTGTGTATAACTTAAAGGGACTCCATATGAAATTTTTGTTTATTTTATCCAATTATATTTTGATAGTGTTTTTATTTAAGAAGTTTAAAGACAAACTGGTAACGAAATTTTTCACTCATAAAGAATGAGCAAACTTAAAATAAGTTTTCTTTTTCAGCCTCTCATAAAGTTTTTCAGAGTGATTAAGGTATGAATAGCTCATTATAATAATAAACTTTATCATACAGATATTTTGAAGAAGTCTATATTATGTAACCCGAAGGTTTTGCAGCAGCTGATTTAGATAAACTTGTGCGTAAAGAAAGAGAAATCCTATACAATGCCGTGGAATAAAGTTTGAACATATTCATGGATATTCTAGACTGAAAGGTCTGTTAATGGGTTTGAGTAAGTTTTTAGAAAATTGTTGTTTGAAGTTTCATAATGTTGTTGCTATATACTATTCTATCAAGAACGAAGTAATTAGTATATATACAAGATCAATGGGAGGAATTTATTTTCCTTGTGTCTTATATAGACGATATCTTGCTTGAAAGTGGTTATCTTGAATTACTACATAAGGTGAAGCAGATATCGTCAAAGCATTTTGACATGATTGATCTTAATAAGGAATATTTTTTCCTAATCATTGAGATCCATATGGATTGTTTTCGACACGTGTTGGGTTATTTCTAAGGACACACATTGATTGTATTCGGTATAAAGTGTTGCAAGTCAGGAGTTGTTCCTGTCATTAAGGGCAATAAACTTAATCTGTCATAATGTCCTCATACAATTATTAAGAAAACCCAAATAAAGAATGTACCATTTCAGGGTGCACTTAAAAGCATCAGTTTTGATGTACTTAAAGAGGACAAAAGACTATATACTAATTTACAGACATATTCAGGACCTGCAGCTAGTAGAGCAGTCAGATTCAGGTTTTGTTAACTGTTAAGATAATGTGAAGTTAACAACTACAGACATTTACATGTCAAAAAAATAGGTGTAGTATTACATAAAAGCATAAACATAAATCTATTTAATCCTTTATCAAAAAAGAGGAGTTTGCAGTATTCTTTTCAGCTGCTATTTAGGTTTTTTGGCTTCTGAATCTCATTAAAGAGTTGACCGTATTTAATTTTATAGATAGACTCATACAATTATAATGTGACTATAACTCTGTAGTATTGTTCATTAACAAAATCAGAGATCTCAGGGGTCTAAATATCTGCTAGTCAAGTTTTGACCATAAAGATAACAAATGAATAAGGGTGACACTACGGTAGAACTTATTACATAGATGATAAGGCTACAGACTCACTAACTAAAGTTCTTTGTCCTTTCCTATTTTAACGACATGTCACAAACTAAAAAGCATCATGGATGGTGATATGACATGTTAATTGATTGGCTAAGAAGCATCATGAGATGTTGTTGCTCAGTGGAAGTTATTTTCGGTATTGGCTCTAGTAAAGTGCACATGTGTATTTGTTACATTTTGTAACATTTAGTATGTATCAATTCTATTGCATGCGATAAAGCATTTTATGGTTAAGGGGAGTTGAATACATATATCAGTTGAAAATCTCAAGGTATCGTGTGAACCTTGAGTAATGACTGGGACATTTATTTTCAGCCAAAAACATATGTCTTGCTACACGTAAAATATAATTAACTATAAAGGTAAAAAAATATGTTGGTTCGTTGGAACTGTAGAGATGTTTTCTCATGACACATCCTGTTTCGTGACACATAAAGTGATAGAATGGAAACTGATAATGAGGATAACATATAAGGTGTCTCTGTTATTTGAGATGTTATCCGATTGCCATACTACCATATCAAATCCATATCTTGAGAGTATTCATGATCATTGATGATCATTGATGACTCTGTGTCTTCAATTATTGATGACTCTATGTCTTCAGTTAAGAGTATTCATGATCATTGATGACTTTGTGTCTTCAGTTATTGGCATAGTTCGGTACTTAAAACTTTATGGGGTCGGATTGACTATTAGGAATATCTCTAGACCAATATAAAGATGCGTATATACAATACAATTTCAATTAATTTAGCCTAAGTGTGAGAATGTTAGAATATATTTTTAATATTCAATTGTGGGCTTTATTAATTGTTATTGTAAATATTAATTGGTCTAATAAAGAAAGATATATACAGTTTCCTAATTCTAGTCAGATATGGGACTGGATAGTATGAGCTGAGATAAACCTTATCTTTAATGAGGGGATAGTTTTCATTTTCTATAAATAGAGTTCAAGTTCCTCCTCTAAACCATGATGTCCGCAAAACCTCACATAAGATATCGTTAAACGCGACGAGTGAGGGACTGTCTCATTGAAGTCAGTAATAAGGGAATTCATAGGGGAAAAGCTCTTGAGTATAGGATCGTCGCAATTCCGCATCAAGGACGACGGTTTCACAACAAGGTGCGCCAATTCTTTAACTCGATGAATCTGTGATTCGTGTATCTATACGTGTGATTCTTGGGTTGATGTATACGGGTTAGAATCGTAGCATACAAATCGTTGGAGTGTAGCATCGATGTATGGTTGTTTGTTTAGTAATCGTTTGTATTGATGTGTCTCGATGTCTGTGGTAAGACGTTGTTTTGCGACGACTTTTGGTGAACCTGTCATGTGTCGGTTAAATTTCAATGAGACCCTATGTTTAAATATGTATCTTCTATTCTGCTTGCGTTAATTACATCAAAAGATTTAAATTACATGAAAACGCAGTACGGATCTCATACCTGCTATGAAATCCCGATCTTTATCTTTGGCTGGTGCTGCGTACTTTATGCTTTGGTCATGATCGCATATGCCCCTTGTTTTCATATCATTTGCTTCATTCCATACACTTCACTCCCTAAACACTTCATACACCCGCCCACACACTCAACAAAAATTCCCCATCGACGGGAACACCCACCTATACACGCATCAATCGATCTCAGAGAGAGAGAGAGATGAAATGAAAATCATATTCGATTACCGTGGCACTGTTAAGTGTGAACATATAACCTTAAAAAATATATAATTTAACATAAATTAATCATTTACAAATTCATTATCCCATCAAATTTCAGATTTGTTTCTCTGAGTGAAAGTATTTTTCGAGAATTCATTTTCGAACTTTCACCTATTTAGTTCACCGCAAAATGACAAGTCAATCGAAAACACTTTTCAGTCAATGAAAATATTCATGCATAAAATTAGAAAAGTGAATTCTTCAATCTAAAGGGGTGAAACAATTTTCAGAACTGCTATTCTTAAAAACTTTAAAATTTTATTTTTGTATTTTAATATTTAATATTCTAATATGTTAAATTGAAAGTTATTATTTATTATATTAATAAATTATATTTTCTTTTTCTTTTTTATTTTTTTTAATTTCCTTGGTCGATTACGAGGGCCTGTGATTGGCCACAGGCATGGGCATGCAAGGCTCGGTCTGACCTCGCCAATCTTGATTGAGGCCGTACCTCACCAAATCGGGCGGGTCCTAGAGAGCTCAAGCTCGCCCGACAAGGCTCATCCTGGCCTTAACTTAGATGGTGAATGCGAAACACGATATAAGATATAACATACTACCTTTCAGCAGCCTTCGTACGTTCACCACAGACATATTGATCTTTTTGGATTGCAAATCGAGCTCATTATTATGTTTTAATTGAGATCCTCAACTTCAGTCGCATGATATATTTGAATTAAGTATTGATTGGGTTGGTCATGTCTAGCATCTTGGATAACTGAAAACAATCACTTGCATTCGTACTTAGGGTTCATATACAACAGGAGACCAATGTCTTCATGCACATGCAAGTCTTACATAGTACAAGCATTCACTAGAAATAAGAAAGTTCACAAACCAAGACCTAAATGTACAAATACACACAGAGACAAGTTTACCATGATCAAATCTCTGTATTAACATGACAGGACATTGTTGTCCCAAGCAATTATGCAGTTGGATATGAAGCCTCCATGGCGATGCCACAAAGACCTTCCGCAGCACCAATGTCCCTCTTCATCCTGATGTATCCCTCCTCGCCCCATCCGGTGCCCCACGAATTTTTTACCAACCAGTACTTGGTTCCGTCTTCGCTCGTCCCGTACCCGACCGCGGTGACACCGTGATCTAGACTGGTCCCGCATTCCCCAGTGAAAACGCCGCTGGAGTAGAATTGAAAATCTGATTCCCCTGCGTCGATGGCCACGGAGACTGGCTGGTTTGCCACGGCCTTCAGAAGGGCAGATTCGCTGTTGGAAGGCACGTCTTCGTATCCGGTGATCTTCGCGGCGCTAGAGGCTGCTTTCCTGGCATTGCAGGTGTTGTCGACAGCTTGGTAAGGGTAGTTGGTCTCGGTTGTGAGGCCGTGGTTGCTGATGATGAACTCGAAAGCGTCGTCCATGAGGCCGCCTCCGCAGCCCTGGTCTTCACCACTTGTGTCGCAATCCACTAGCTCTTGCTCGGACAAAGAGATCAGTTTTCCCGTCGTGAGTTGGGTGATCCCTTCCATGGCCGCCACAGCAGAGAAAGCCCAGCAACATCCTACATTCCAAGGAAGATTCACTTGAGAAAAAGAACGATAAGAGAAGGAATGATTGAATTTTGCTGTTAAACCGAACAACATTCAATGCCTAACCGCATTGGCCTTGGTCCTTCACAGGCGTGACGGCTCCTTTCTTTCTCCAATCCATGGTGGCTGGAACCGTGGTCACGGTCTCGTATCGGAATGGCTTAGCGCTGGCTGGCCTAGTGGAGGACGAGCGCTTGTACCCGGTCCTCGAGGCCTTGAACTCCTCGCTCGTCAGGTCGGCAAACCCATTGATCGCCAGCCTGTAAGGTTTGCTCCCGTCCTTGTTGGAGGACTCGATGTACTCGACGTTGCTCTTGAAGATCGAGAAGCGCCGCTCCTTCTCGGCAGCGTCCGCGTACACCCTCCCGAGGCTAGCCATCCACTGCTCATGCCTCTCTCGCATGGTCGCTTCCTGGAGCTCTCGCGACCATGCCTGGGAGACCCAGAGTCCTAGAACGGTCACCATCACAAGAAAAAGTTTGCCAACGAGTACGGAAGCCATTGTTCTAGGACTCAATACGTTTTTGGTGTTTGGAAAGAAGTGGGGTGAGTTGGCCAAGGGAAATTGAAGGGGTTTATATTGATGGTGAAGGATCTTCTTCCTCAAGAAGAGGCTGAGATTGGATTCCATTAGTGGTGTGAATCTGAAGAGAATATGAATCACATTTCGCCTGGTGATTCCGGCACGTCGTCTGAGATGTGGACTGCCCGTATCAGTGCCGTGAACGCCGTTTCCTTAGTGTTGCTTTCATAATTCAATAAAGTACGTAAAACACCTGCATTTTAAGAAGCTGCATTTAATCATGTTCCATATTTCCCCAGGAAACATGCTTCTTGCTGCGCATTTTTTGCATTGAGTCTCCCGACAAACTTACATTCCTTCTGTTCCATCAAAAATGAATAATTTATTTTAGAAACATTTTGCTAAGAACGATCGTTATATGCAACGCCCAAAAAACGCGTCTTGTCAGTTAAGGAGTCACCCAAGACTTATAAGCCAAGCCAAGACCTTCCCAAGCCTAATCCCGATCGAGTTTAGCTTGTGAAATTATCAAAATTACCCTCTGGTCGGTGAACCAAATTTTGTCTTGTTCTAAGATGCAAAAAGACCAAAATACCCCTCAATTATTTGCATAAAAGATAAAATTGCCCCAAAAGTCTTCAATTGGGCCCCACCCACTCTCTCTATCCTGCTCCCTCTTCCTCACATGATCTTTCTCTGTCTCTCTCTCGGTTTGCCGTGGAACAAACCCCCCGACCGATTGCTCCTCCATCCTCTTCCTCCCTCCGGAGTTTTCTTGCGTCGCCACCACCACCACCGACGGCCACCACCTCTAGCCTTCCTCGCCGTAATCATCGACCCCTCCGCCACCGTCAATAGCCGTCGGGAGCCGCGAAATCAAACTGGGAACCCAGCCCCTATTTCGGACGCTTACTGACCCGAGGATCTTCGGCCCTCCTCCGGCCTCGTGCGGCGTCACCGCCACCACCCACCACCTCGGCCTCATTCCTCAGCCTTCCCTCAACACCATCGATGCCGCCTTGCCGTCCGTCCGCCGCTAGAACAGCCGTAATTAGCCCCGAAACCACGGTTGCTCTGTTTTGGAGACCGGTTGGGATTTTCTTCGATTCGGCCGTTTCCGGCGACACCGCCTCTCACCGCCACCACCAATGAACTCCTAAGGCCCCTCTCCGTCGTTCCTGAGCTCGTGGAGGCCGGCCGCCGCGCGTGGGGTCTAGAAAGGGCCACCGACCGCCTCTTGTCTCGGTCGCGCGAAACCCTTGTTTCATGCCGATTCTGCCCCTCGGCAATCTGTCGCCTCCAGCCATTGCCACCGATCCCAATCGACTTTCCTCGACCCATAGGTGAGTCCCCGAGCCTTGGTAGGCTTCGTCACGGCCATTGAAGCCGAAAGTCGCTGGAAAACAGTCTGGTTTCCCTATTTTACTCACTGATCGCCACTGTTCACAACAGTCGCCGCCGCTCGCCGAAGCTCCTGTCACCGGCCACCTGTCCCAACGACCTTGCCGGACCTCCCCGTGGTGTTCCCGAGATTTTGGATCGAGTCGTCGTGCTATAAACTCTAGGTTCGTCGAGAACCGCCGCCATCGACATCGTCGCCGCCCGCGCCGTCGCCATTGATACTAGTCTGTGACATTCTGATTTTCCTGTCATTTTCAGACTCATTAATGAGAAGTGTATCTAGCGATGTGTTTCAGTCATATCTCACTCAAATCTAATCAATTTGAGTTGACTAACCAAAAGGGAAAGGCTAACGCGAGATAAGGTACGTGGACCCAGGGAACTCGAATAGGAAATGGTGTTTTGACCATAAGGAATGTCGATGGGGCATTTAAAACCACAAAAGGCCGATCTAAGAGCGATTAAGGAATGCATTGCTAGCGTTATACAATTTAAACACGGGTGTGACCGCTTAACGAATGTATAATTTGTAAAATTTTCCTAAATCGAACGATGACGATTGAGACCATCGAAACTAGTGATAGACCCTCACAATTACATGACAACCAAAGTCGCCATGAATTGACGAGCCCTAAATGTGATATGAATCAAAGGGTAGATACACGTGACGTCTGCAAAAGCCACCCGTCGGTTTGGGATAGGCTGGAACCACGTTTGAAAGAGAAAACGATCAGAAACGAGTGTTGAAAATTGAAAATAGAGAATCAAGATTCCAACATCAGGATTGGAATGGCCATCGCCTTATCGAAGAATATTGGAATGAGAAAAACGACGTTCTAGACGTTGGGGGTAAAATTACCATTTTGCCCCTCAAGCCCTAGCCTTACTTATATAATTGGATGAAGACATTTTGATCTTTAAACCACCCCTATAGCCACCGAAAATTTTAGAGAATAAGGACCATTGGATGAACTTGAATGACACATTGGACATGTGTCAATGGATGAGGCCTTGAGTGGACATATCCAGGTCCCGCTATTTTTTGTACGGAGGAGTTTCATTGTCGTCGCTTCTGCTTGCTCGTTCTGTGATATATCTCTCTACTTGTATGTGAATCCTAGGACCATGAGAGATATCTTGATTTGCTTAAAGGGAGTCGCGTGCTCGAGCCCGAGGCGCGGGGCGTGACATAGTCAATTTGTGAGTTGACCATAATCCTTAGTTAGGGTGCTAATTGCGCCTAGATTAGTCAGATAGTCGATTAGGAAAAATTTAAGTACACGATCGGGGCCGGTTTTGATAGAAATTGAGAATTAGATTAAGTGACCGCGATCGATTAAGTTAGCTGGTTTGGTTATATTGTCTGTGGCTAATTTTGATTATTTGAAATTGGCTGATCGATCGCGAGCGAGCAACAGGTTAGAGACGAGCGAACGATTGACGTTATAATTGAATCGATTAATAAAGGCATTGCTTGAATTGAGCTTGATATTGTTTAATCGGCTTGTCTATTTCTAATTGATTGGTGGCCTTGTTGATTTAATCACTTCGCTGAATTGCCTGTTTGACTGTCTTTTTTGTCCACTATGTAATTTGTTGTCTGTTTAGGGGTTGATAGCCCTTCTGTAATTGCAGTGTCTAATGTTAGACTGCACATGCATATGACCGTATGGGAAGTCAAAAGACATGTTTTAGCACGAAAATGGCATTCGACCGAGACTTTTACATGCCTATGTGAGCATCCAACTTTAACCAAAGATAATGGAATGGGTTGATTGCTAGATGGGTATTGTGTGGTCATATGAGGGAAACGATGATGCTTTTCCTAGCAAGTTCATATCGTACCAATCTAATGAAACCAGACGACTTGCCAGAAACACGACAATTCTGATCCGGTGCTAACTAACATGGAGGCAGAGTTGGTCGGATGCCGGTCGTAGCTTGTGATGGATCGACGCCCCGTTTAAGGATGCCTACTTACTAGTGTCATGCCAGGCGCACCGGAGACACTTCTTGTAATAGCCATTGCCGAGAGAAAATGGACGTAACCCGGTCCTGCCAGTAGAATGCTCGATTGCACTAAGGTATTGGATCACGTTATTTGTGAGAGTCGAATCACGCCCTCTTTAGCGTAGATCCTCTCATGTGTCGTTGGCACGATCATCGTTAATAATTAGACTCGTGTGGTGTCCTATGCGTACTTGTTGATGTGATGATGTATGGAGATGTTTGATCTAACTGCTGAGTCGAGTCAAGCATTGCATTACGTGTGACCGAAGCTGACAAGTATGCATATGGATTATTTTTATATCGTGACTGTAATTGGGTGTTATATGTGGTGATTCGTTATTGTGAAACTTCTGTTAGGATGCCCAGGCGAATCAATTTCCTAACCGAGCTTAGGCTTGATTCACTGAGATTTATTCTCACCCCGCCATGAGATAACATTTTCAGGTCCCTAGTGACGAAGCCTCTTGGACGAAAGGATTGGCTTTTGAATTAGTTCTTTTGAAGTAGATGAGAAGTTGACCTTACCTTACAGAGTGACTGATTGAGGTCTTGTCTGGTCGCCCCGAAATATGGGGTTATGCTCGAACGTCTGTTGTTATGTATAATTGTTTATGGTTATTTTTGGTGAAAAGTTGTGGTGTTTGATTATTGCTATTCTATTTCATGTTTGTTTGATGTTAGGGAGTTTAAACAGTTCTGCTTGTGTAAGTAAGTGATAGGTCGATAGTATGCCTAGGACGCTATCTCTATGACCTCGTGGTGATTTGGTAAGGGACGTTGCGGGCTCAAAAGTCGGGGCGTGACATTCCCGCTCAAGGTGGTATCAGAGACAAGTATGCCTGATCCATCTTATCATTAGCCTGGAGTGATAAGGAGCGTTAGGAATTGGGACAATTAGTAGGATCGTAAGCTTTTGCATGTGTTTGTGTCTTATATTTCTTTTGACTGATTGATAGTGATCTCATTATGCGTTGCTTAGAGTGGATAGGACTCCGTAAGTTATCTGTATAATGAGCAACCATAATAAGAGGGTGCCTAGTGGAAGGATAGCTCAAGAAGATCCCAGAATGGAAGAGATCCTACAGGCATTGGAAACTTTGGAAGTTGAAACTGGACCGCAAGTGAGTAGTAAAGTTAATGATGCCGCCGTTTCGCATGAAGACTCATTGACTGGAAATGAGAAAGGTGTGCGGCCTATACTCGAGTTGATGGAGATTTTTCTAAGCCTCGAGCCACCGAAGTTTAGGGAAATAGAGGATCCTAAGGCTGCAATCTATTGGATTGCGGAAATCGAGAAGGCATTCGCCCTGGTGAAATGCCCTGAAGAGGACAAGGTGATGTTAGCTGTTTACCAACTTCAAGGTGATGCTAATACGTGATGGGAAGACACACGAAAAAAGATCTTTTCCAAAGGTATAGTCCTGGTGTAGAATGCCTTCATTGAAGCCTTCTATGGCAAGTACTTTTTGGACTGTAGACGAGAGAAAAATATGGCTGAATTCTTGCAGCTTCGACAGGACCAAATGACAGTAGAGCAATATGAGGCGAAATTCGCCTAGCTGTCAGAGTTTACACCATGGGCTATTCGAGATCCTATGAATATAATGAGAAGATTTCGTAAAGGATTCAAACATGAGATTAAGGATCGACTAGTGTCATTAGACCTTAGGAGTTTTGGCGAATTGTATAAAATGGCACAATCTGTGGAAAGGAGCATGACTGGCAGGGCAATCGCATCTGGATCGTGATTTGCGCCTTCTTCCAGGGATAACAGTTGGATAGAAAGACGCTGATGTATGCCAACAAGTATCACATCCCGTCTAACCAGAGGAGTACAATCAGGAAACCGATGTTCCGCCAAAGTGAGAAACATCGCCTGTGTCGCTTAAGGCATGAGTTCGGTTCCTGCCCATTTAGAGGAGGAGAATGCTTTAAATGTTACCAGTTGGGACACCAAGTGAAGGATTGCCCGCTGAGACAGAAAACCGTACAAGCGTCGCTGTCGTAAAAAGGACAAACTCGAGGAGATGTTCAGCAAGACAACTAGGATTGACTCTATTGGGAGTAGGGTGACTTTTGACTAGAAGATTAGTACGTGTGGTCGAGCAAATGACGAAGATTTTGGTGTATCGATAAGTCAAAGAGCAGCATTACAAGCCTAGTGGACTATTGTTGTTGGGGATTCTAGAGTAACAGTGTGAAGAAATTCAACTGGGTGTGAGTGTGATGTCCCAGGACCTAAGGCCCATCCAAGCTTAAGACTCGAACTACTCCCGAACAACGACCAAGGGTTGAGGAAGTCACGGAGAGTTAGAGGTCGCCCTCGACGTGGATGATGGCCTAACTCGCCAATCGGTTGTGTTATTGATTAAGGGTCGACTGTGTGGCGATCTTAAATCAAGCATAGATCGAATTGGGTTGGTCTCACTAAGTTGTAAGTCAACCATAGGGTCACCCGGAAGTGCACTACGGATTGATTCGTGGCATGATTTGCGAGCTGGCATTAATCGATATTCAGGATGGCCATGGACCCAGTGAGGAATGACTTGTACTAGAACCCCGTACCAACCGCGCACTAGTCAAAGGGCTGATCACCCAGAGCAGTGTGACGTGTTGTTGGAAGAATATGGGTCGAAACGATCTAATCTTGCGTCAATTTGAGTTGGTTATGAGAGGTGAACTCGATAGTGTTCGATTGTACCACTGGTCTAGGAATGGGTGATTCCAACCCTAAACCGGGATATTTGAGGTGGTCCTCGACTCGTCAGTCGTTTGTAAGCTGACCTTGCTCGACAGAATGGATGGCCTGACCCTCAGTTTGATTTGGCGCCTGAGTTCAGTAATTCTCCAGATGTTTCAAGAGTTGACAAGTGGTGATTCTAGATCTCAAAGCATTGAAGAAGAGGCGAATTATTAGCGGACCTTCTCCATGTAAATAGAATGCCCAAATTGCCATTAGCGTTAACCGTGATTGATCTCTATGGAACGGGAGGAAAAGAAGCATTAAACTCTGCTCATTAGAAGTTAAGAAATGGCCAATCAATTCGTGCGATTAGAAAATTACCGCAGTTACTAAGATACCCAACAGTTGATTGGGATAGCAAGGTCAGATGGTCACAATTGAGTTGAATCCTTAGAGTTGGATGGTTCAACTGTTTAAACGAACTGTGTCTTCAAGGATAGAAGGTTTGAATCTGATTTGGGTTTGATAGTCGCTTTGTGGTTATAGTGAACAAAGTGGAGATAAGGTTTGATTTGAAGCAAACGTGGAATGAATTTAAGGGAAACGAAACAGCAGTTCAATATAGCTTATTACCCACAGACAGAAGGCCAATCTTAGAGGACAATTCAGACTTTGGAGGACATATTGGAGGCATGTGTTTTTGTCACACCCCGAACCCGGCGAGCACGCGAGCATCCCACCAACACGTTCCTTTGAGAAAGCTCCAGGATCCAACAGTCAATGTCCTTTGCGCTGAAAGAAACATACATGCGGAAGCGATGCCAACTCCTATTTACAAATACAACAACACCCGATGACTTAGGACACAAGGGTACACCTTTAATAAAGGTCAAATATACTTTTCTTTATTACAAATCTAAATCCTCTATATCAATACTATTCAATTCTAAGGTCACAAAAGAGAAGTCTTCATTTTTCCTCTAGTGACCTCGTCTCTATGCCAATCCATGGCAAGTCTGCACTTCCGTCGCCAGGAACCTAAAAAGTTGAGCCTCCACTGGGGTGAGATTATAATCTCAGTAAGGTGGGTCCTAACCCTAGGTTAGGCAGACCGTCCACTCAGGCAGTCATATATCCCAATAATTCAACTCATAGACATATCAGTCAATTCAACTATAGATAACCAAGCACAGGTGACAGGCATGCAAATATGGTAACATAACATACTTAGAGGTTCACACACGACTCGTCCTGCCACCTCACCACAGTCATCCTTTCCCCTTGCCTCATTCTCATACCCACGATTAGATCGTATCAGGCACGGTCCGCGTAAACACATCAGACCGTCATTGACAACCCGCGTAAACGCATCAGGTTCCAATGATTCTCTAGGCCGGTACCAACGCCTCATATCTTCGTCCCGCGATTAAATTGCATCAGGACCGTGGCCATCAGGACCGTGGCCATCATAACCCCGCATTAGATCGCATCAGGGCACCACTGGCAACCCGCGTAAACGCATCAGGTTTCAATGATTCTACAAGCTAATATCCTCACCTCATTCCTCCGTCTCGCGAATGGTTCGCATCAGGATCTTGGCCAATTCAACCCCGCGATTAGACCGCATCAGGGCACCACTGGCAACCTCAACTCGACCTCGCGGTTACATCGCATCAAGGTATCCACTTCCCACCCCGCATCTCATACGCCTCAAGGCCTAGCCATGTCATGTTCAAGCTATGCTTCTCAATTCCACTCACAGATAAAATAACAGGTGCAACTCATGCACAATTTGAATTCTCATGCCATGCAGGACGATCAATGACATTCGACTTGGCATATGATTTAAACTCAAGCATTAACAAGTCTTCAAATCCTCCAAATCATTCAAGAACACATACCATAACCAACTACCTTGGAATTACTCAATGACTAATTGAATCTTCTACCAACTCACCCAATTGAGTCCAATCTTCCTAGCATAAGGTTAGGAATTCCCTTACCTTGAATTTGATAACACCAAAATTCTCTTCTTGTATCCTCACAATCTCGGTTCCAAGGGTCTAAGACAAACCTCACCGTGCAACCTAGGAATTTCAATCAATTTATCAATTTCTATCTCCAATTCCTCAATCCATGAACCATAAACTTCCATAGCATAATCCTCATTATCTTAACATGCCTTAATTACCAATTTGAGGCTCAAAACCCAACGCCAACAGCCCCCACAGCCTCTGCCTTGCACAGAACCGAACCGATTCTTCCCGATTCTGTGCAAACCGGGCACAATCAGCCCTAAACCAACTCTAAATCCATCATTTAATCCCCATCCTACCTCTTAACATGTCTATCTAAGGGTTCTTGAGGCTCACAATGAGTTTGAGGTCGATTGGTTGCCGGAAACCCGTTGAACGTCGCCGGATCTCCCTAGGTCTGTACCGGCAGTTTTCTGTTCCAAGTTCACAAGACCGATTCGAGAACAAAACTTCATCCAATCAAGCCCAACTTTTTACCACAGATTCATATACATGTCTACTAAGTCTCCACAAAATTTGGCCTCAAAACTTCAACATTTCTCAAAAGGGGTCAAAAATCGAACCTATCTCATGCTGGCGCAAATTCTGTCGGCTCTCGGGAAAATGCTTGGCCGGAGCTCTTCGGTGGTCCAAATGGCTAGATTCTTATTCAAGGAGGTTGGCAAGACGTAGATCTACGTTGGTGTAGTCAGTCAGCGGTCAGACAGTGGTCAAAAAGTGGCGTCTGGGCGATGAACGGCAGGCTCAGTTCTGGTTGACAATCGGCAGAAACAAAGGAGGAGAGGATGAAGATTTTCAGTGGTTCTTGAGTGTATGGCTGGCCAAATAAGTGAGGAGAGTGAGAAGACTATATATTCAAGGCTTGAGTCAATGCTTTGAATGGGAGGTTTGGCATAGTTGACTTGACTACTCTTTACACCATCCATTGACACTTGTCCCATTGTCAATCATGCTTGATCCAATGGCCCATAATCCTCCTTAAATTCGACAGCCTTGAGGGGAGTTTAATGTCCAAAATGCCCTTCTTCAAATGCATGGGCAAGGTTCTAAGCTTGAGGGGCAAAAGGGTAATTTTACCCCGACATTCAGAACGTCGTTTTTTCTCGCTCCAATATTTTTCGATAGGGCGACGGCCAATCCAAATAACGTTGGAATTCTTGATTCCTCATTATCAATTTTCAAGACTCGTTTCAAATTAATGAGTCTGAAAATGACTTGAAATCAGGATGTCACAACTCTTCCCCCCTTACAGAAATTTCATCCTCGAAATTTACAACATTCTAACCATCCAGTCCTCTAGGGTATTGGCGTCTCATCACATCCTCGTTCCCCCGAACAATTCCTTTTTATGCCTTACCGATCTTACTCATCCTTTTCAACCTAAAGTCATCTTTCTCCAAGACTTGTCTCCTTCAGTCCTCAATCTTATTTGCTTCTCTCCTTTCTCCTCCGATACTCCTAACATCTATTAGTAGTTCGTCTTCGAGCGTTCATATTATCTCTTTCATTTGTCCATCACCAGTAATACTAGCCCTCGTCGGAATGCATTCTTTAACGTCCATACCATTCAGCGTATAACTCCTTTCAAGCTTCCTTTCACACCATCAGAGATTCAAGGGCTTTATCAACTTGCCCTCCATTAACCAAATCGAGTTATGGCCCTCTCGATTCCTTAAACAATTACATGATTACTTCTGTAATAATCCATTCTCAATTCCTTCCGAAAATTCCCTTGGATTAAGTGATCCTTCAACTTTTGTGGTCATGTCCTTCTCTTTTCTCGACATGTCTAATGTTCGATCATATGGTAGATTGATTTCAACTTTCAACCCTTATCACTGATAACATTAAGGCAATCTTGGCACACTTTTGTGACATTCCAAGGACCACCTTAATTCTCTAGGTTCTATTCATTCCATAACCTCTTAGATATCAGGGTCCGATCATTACAATATCCTAATTCCTTTCTGACCATCAGGCCTGCTATTTCAGGTAGCTATCCAACTTGGCCATTAGCAACTCCTAATTTAGAAATTGAATCTCTTATTTCTCGAGGGAAGATCTGTCCCTCCATTGTCAATTACTCAATGCTCAAAATTCAATTATAAGCATCCGCTAAATAATTCACCCCTTCTTAGCGATATGGTTATCGTTGTAACAACATTTGGGTGGTCTCTTCGTTCCACGTGCCTTTCTACCAATTCCCTTTAGACAGTCCACGCTCTCAATCTCTTATAGTTCACATAATTTTGAGGTCTTTTCTTTATCTAAGTAACGCTCTCATATCCACAAGCAATTCTATACATCTGCGTTGCCTCTTGCTCAATTCCTCTTAGAAAACTACTACTTGATAACTCTTGGAGTAGATATAAACTTGAAATCTTCTTCCACCCAAGCAAGATTTTTCAAACTTTGTTGCAAGAATATTCGCAAATCAACTCCAATCATGCTCTAGGCGTTCCAACTCCTATGGCTTTATCGTCACAGTATATGTGGAATGCCCACCTCCGGTTGCCTTGCCATGCCTCAAGTTTCATTCTTGTCGCATCATTGCGACCCTCATATGCGTTCCCATTTCCAACTGGAATCGTCATAAACAGTACAGTCCTTAGCTTAACTCGAGTCCTCGAAAACTCCCTTCACGTTCATTCATCCACTCGTGTTATATCTCATCTTGTGGGGAATCTTTTCACGATCCGCCTACTACAATTGATCAATTTCAGGAAATTTCAACTTCCCACAACTCACATCAACTCTAGTCGATTCATCACTTATTCCAATCCTCAAAGGCTCCATAGGGATTTCCTTTCCTCGGGATTTCACGACTGAGGAATCTTACCTTGTCAGGTCCATAGCTCGTGCTCTTCACATTTAGCATATATCAAGCATCTCCTTAGAGTACATAGGACACTTCTCAAAAGTTGTTCACATTTTTCATGGCTCCTTACATGAGTTCAACCATCGTCTCTCAAGATGGTAACGACCAACTCAATCATTCCTTGGGCACTTAGTTCGGCGATTATCAACTTCCTTCCACCAGGTGTCGGAACTTCCCAACTATTCCTCGCACTTTTCACTTGAGAGCTCTGACATTGGCTATTTATCATCACGGGTCTCCTTTAGGACCGCACGACATTTTATTTATTCTTGTCACTCTTCTCTTGAGAAGCATTAGTGCTTTAGCCTCTGAGTTCCATAACTCACTAAGGTGACCTTATCCCAATTCCGTTCGTTCCGCTGAACGTCAATATCATCCTGGAATTCAACATTGTCTACAAGACTGTCTCTTCGATTTCACTTTCAGGAGTCATTCAAGTTCTGTGTCATCTTTCTCGGTACAGACGCTCAATCATAATACTAAGATAATTTAGAGTTTTTCTTCCTTTTACAATGGGGTCTCTTACCCCAAGGAAGAAACTACTCAACTCCGTAGAATTTTCTCACTTCAGACTCACCTTGTCCTTCTCATTCCAAAGGACAGCAACCTTGGAGTTTGTGCGGACGGCGATACCTTTACTCCAGGATTCAAATGCCACCATGCTTTCACATTCTCTTTCCCGTAACTCGGTCACCTCAAGTGACAATATCTGTTCGTCCCTGGGTCTCCACCAGTTCACTTGTCGAATGCTCAATTCGATCACCTCAAATCACTTTGCAAGTATTCTCTAAGCGTTGTTTTCATTCACTAAATCATTTAGTAGAATCATAACCCGTCAGAACTATCAAGTCTATTCACTTTTCTTTTAGTCAACGACCATTTCGTGGTCCAATCGCCCTTTAATAACAATGCCCTATTCTTTATAGAACAGCAACTCATGATTTCATTCCTCATGGTTCCAATTCAATCAATCGATCTCAGGAAATTATTAATTCCAGGCAAACTAGCATGCCGATTCTTCCTCGACTCCTACTATACGGAAAAGACGGGCTACCCATTTTTTATTATGTGTCTTACGCTCAGGTAATCAACCATTTCCCATAGGCACGTTCCATATTCACATTGAACATCTCTTTGCTCGTAATCCATGAGCAGGAGTTCTCTTATTCATAAATCTTTAGATCGTTTTCCTCTTTTGCTGAGTCTCATCATCATTCCTCAAACTCAAGAATAACAACCAGTCATAAGGTTTTCAAGTTCCAATCCACTCAGAGATTTACTTATCTTATTCAAGGGTCCTTGACTACCTTTACCATATGCTTAAACGACCTTGAGAACTCTGTCTCACACTAGTTGATCATCCTATGATCCTTGTAAAAGTATTAGGATCCAAACGACTCTTGCTCTCAAGCAATTCCAGGATAATACTTTCCATCGGACAACTCAATAGAGGTAGTCTAGGTAAATCTCATGCCTTCGAGGAAATCCTTCCTCTAGTAACCTTCTACTCATCATCAATAGTCTCTTAGGGTTGTACTGCCGGGGTTACTTTCTTTCTTCAGTATACCCAAAACCTCTAAAGTTTTCTTATCAAAATCCTCAATCCAGAGGAGGCAATTTCAACCTTCATTCTTCCATCAAACTCAGTCAATCTCATTTTTATTCACAGCTTCACAAGCTTTTCCAAGCTCTCATGGTCCTTCCCACACATTCAATTTCGAAAAGATTAACTTAGAGTGACCTTCTTCGTGACTTCTATCACTTAACTTGTCAGCACAAGTATTTATCACCACAGTGACTTAGAGAATGATGGCAGCTCCTCCTCGAGCTTGCTTAACCAACAAATTTCCTCATTTCCATTTGAAGTTCCTACGGCCCATTCAGCTCTTAGGTCTTGTACGATTAACAGATTGAGCCATATTCTCTTTTGGTACTCATACTCCAATCGCCCATCTTTACTCAATTCTCATGATCCGTATCAGTTCTTAGATCTTTCATATCATGTATACTCAAGCCCAATGCTCTTCTACGACCATATTGTCGTCATTCAACGTCCTTTGGTTCTCATGTCTCCTGAACCGCTATGATTCCCTCCATGAATCAAAAACTTAAGTCATTTACTCAATCTGGCAGTCTCAAGCTACTCCTCTCATTATCTTTCACCATCAACCCTCCAATGGTTCCCAAACAACTCTCTAATGATACATAGGAAATTCTCGACTAATTGCCAAATATTCAAGGATCTCAAATCATCCTTGATCCGCAATCATTCATCAAGCCAACCTTAACAAGGCACTTCTCCACTAACATTCGTTACTAGGCCAGCCTCGGCTAGGTAACTATCAGACAAGCACCTAAAGCAGCAATCCACCGAGTCAATAGCTCATACTTTAAGCCTAGAGGCATCCGCCATTCTAGCATAATCACAACAGACTATCTCATTCTCAACATGCATCAGTTCAACGGGTATAAACCCCCTACGTCGTCTAACCTCTCAGTTATACCTGGGCTAAGCCATCACATGAGGCTAATCATAAAACATGCCTAACAGGCCCTTCACAACCATCACATTTTTTTTTTCAAGCGGCATCTACCGTCAAGCATGAAACTTTTAACCATGCCACTCATAGGCGTCATTACACATGTCATGCCACTTTCGATCATTCTTGATGAGAATCGATCTCGTGTTGCACATCTCTTATCCACAATTGGACTCAACTTGATACCCAGACTTCCCCTTTCAAGTTATGACTTGGGTCATTCATGCCTCTTGCCATCTTAGAAGCCTGCCAAGAGCCGCTTCTTGTCCGAACCTCTCTGTCCCGGCGATCACTCGCCGCCCTCATCAGGTTTTCCCAAGTCATACATCTACGGAGAAAGCCCCGTTCCACATGTCTCATGCTATGTTTCATTACAGTTTATAGGTATCCCATCAACTTGTCACATACCAAGCGACAGTTTATTAAGTCAAACAGCAACAAGTTCATGCATGCACCTTCATCAACTTTCATTTCAAAGCCACAAACTCAAGCATAGCATGACTGCCCTCACCACTTTTCATATCAAAATCGCCTTTAGATCAATTCCTATCGATTGAAGAGTTCTAATTCCACCAATGACCATCACATCTCGCAGATCAATTGCCTATATTTAACCATGCACCTCAAGTAGAGTCGTTAACTAAATCAAATCCATAAGCATTCGATCACGACTGGCCTTTAATCATATATTCCTTATCTGCTCCCTTGCATGCATCTCATCTCATATCATCCAAGACTATCAATGGTAATTGATAGCTAAACCATCAAAATATCACGCAATTCAAGCCTGAATCCACTAATATCAGTCACCTATTTATAACTCGTACTCCTCAAGTTGGGTCATTGACAAATCAAGATCACAATCATACACCTCAATTGACCCTTCATTCGTAATTTATTCTCTAACAACCTTAAATCCAAGCTCATGACTCCTTAATTTCTATTTACTTCCTTGGGAGCCTTATTCATAAATCATTCAAGATCATCTCTTAATTCGACACTAGGACAGTTAGAATACCGCACAAGTTCAAGTCTATAATCCTCAAGATTCAGCAATCCATACTTATCCCTAAAGGTTTCACTACCTAATTGTCCTCAAGTCATCGCTCTTTATCACTCCAAATCTCAATCACATTCGATCGAGCTGACCTTGCTCTGATACCAATCAAATGGGAATGTCACACCCCGAACTCGGCGAACACACGAGCATCCCACCAAGCCGTTCCTTTGAGAAAGCTCCAGTATTCAACAGCCAATGTCCTTTTGCGCTGAAAGAAACATACATGCGGAAGCAATGCCAACTCCCATTTACAAATATAACAACACCCGATGACTTAGGACACAAGGGTACACCTTTAATAATGGTCAAATATACTTTTCTTTATTACAAATCTAAATACTCGATATCAATACTATTCAATTCTAAGGTCACAAAAGAGAAGCCTTCATTTTTCCTCTAGTGACCTCATCTCTATGCCAATCCATGGCAAGTCTGCACTTCCGTAGTCAGGAACCTGAAAAGTTAAGCCCCCACTAGGGTGAGATATAATCTCAGTAAGGTGGGTCCTAACCCTAGGTTAGGCCGACCATCCACTCAGGCAGTCATATACCCCAATAGTTCAACTCATAGACGTATCAATCAATTCAAATATAGATAACCATGCACAGGTGACAGGAATGCAAATATGGTATCATAACACACTCAGAGGTTCATACACGACTCGTCCTGCCACCTCACCACAATCATCCTTTCCCCCTTGCCTCATTCTCATGCTCGCGATTAGATCGCATCAGGCTCGGTCCGCATAAACGCACAAGACTGTCATTGACAACCGCGTAAACGCATCAGGTTCCAATGATTCTCCAGGCTGGTACCAACGCCTTATATCTCCGTCCCGCGATTAAATCGCATCAGGATCGTGGCCATCATAACCCCGCATTAGATCGCATCAAGGCACCACTGGCAACCCGCGTAAACGCATCAGGTTCCAATGATTCTCCAGGCAAATATCCTCACATCATTCCTCCATCCCGCGAATAGTTCGCATTAGGACCGTAGCCAATTCAACCCCGCGATTAGATCGCATCAGAGCACCACTAGCAACCTTAACTCGACCCCGCGGTTACATCGCATCAGGGTATCCACCTCCTGCCCCGCGTCTCATATGCCTCAAGGCCTTGCCATGTCATGTTCAAGTCATGCTTCTCAATTCCACTCACAGATAAAACAACAGGTGCAACTCATGCACAATTTGAATTCTCATGCCATGAAGGACGATCAATGACATTCGACATGGCATATGATTTAAACTCAAGCATTAACAAGTCTTCAAATCCTCCAAATCATTCAAGAACACATACCATAACCAACTACCTTAGAATTACTCAAGGACTAATCAAATCTTCTACGAACTCACCCAATTAAGTCCAATCTTCCTAGCACAAGGTCAGGAATTCCCTTACCTTGAATTTGATAACACCAAAATTCTCTTCTTGGATCATCCTCACAATCTCTGTTTCAAGTGTCCAAGACAAACCTCACCGTGTAACCTAGGAATTTCATTCAATTAGTCAATTTCTATGTCCAATTCGTCAATCCATGAACCATAAACCTCCATAGCATAATTCTCATCATCTTAACATGCCTTAATTACCAATTTGAGGCTCAAAACCCAACGCCAACAGCCCCCACAGCGCCGGCCTTGCACAGAACCGAACCGATTCTTCCCGGTTCTGTGCAAACCGGGTACAATCAACCCTTAACCAACTCTAAATTCATCATTTAATCCTCATCCTACCTCTTAACATGTCTATCTAAGAGTTCTTGAGGCTCACCGTGAGTTTGAGGTCGATTGGTTGCCGGAAACCCGTTGAACGTCGCCGGATCTCCCTAGGTTAATACTGGCAATTTTCTGTTGCAAGTTCACAAGAGCGATTCGAGATCATAACTTCATCGAATCAAGCCCAACTTTTTACCACAAATTCATATACATGTCTACTAGGTCTCCACAAAATTCAACCTCAAACTCCAACATTTTGGCCTTCAAAAGGGTCATAAACCAGATCTACCTCAGGTTGGAGCAGATTCTGTCGGATCTCGGGAAAATGCTTGGCTGGAGTTTGTCGGTGGTCCAAATGGCTCGATTCTTGTTCGAGAAGGTCGGAAAGACGTAGATCTATATTGGTGTAGTCGGCCGGCGGTCAGACGGTGGCCGAAAAGTGACGTCATGGGCGGCGAATGGCGGGCTCAGTTCTGGTTGACTATCGACAGAAACAAAGGAGGAGAGGATGAAGATTTTCGGTGGTTCTTGGGTGTATGGCCAACCAAATGAGTGAGGGGAGAGAGTGAGAAGACTATATATTCAAGGCTTGAGTCAATGCTTTGAATGGTAGGTTTGGCATAGTTGACTTGACTACTCTTTACACCATCCATTGACACTTGTCCCCTTGTCAATCATGCTTGATCCATTAGCCCATAATCCTCCTTGAATTCTGCAGCCTTGAGGGGAGTTTAATGTCCAAAATTTCCTTCTTCAAATGCATGGGTAAGGTTCTAAGCTTGAGGGGCAAAAGGGTAATTTTAGCCCCAACGTTCGGAACGTTATTTTTTCTCGCTCCAATATTTTTTGATAGGGCGACGGCCAATCCAAATAACGTTGGAATTCTTGATTCTCCATTTTCAATTTTCAAGACTCGTTTCAAATTAATGAGACTGAAAATGACTGGAAATTAGGATGTCACAATTTTGGATTTCAAGGTAATTTGAAGGAACAGTTAAACTTGGTAGAGTTTGCATAACTAACAATTACCAGTATAGCATTAAGATGATGCTTTTGGAGGCAATGTATGGCAGAGCGTGCAAGACGCCCGTTTATTGAAAAAAAAAAAAAAGAGGCAGACCAGAGTTAGGAGAACAGTCGATTGTTGCTATCAAGGTTATCAAAGACAAACTGATAAAAGTTCAGGGTCGTCAGAAAAGTTACGCCGAAATGAGGCGAAGACCATTGGATTTTCAGGTGGGTAATCATGTCTGTAGAAGATGATGCCTGTTGGAAGGACAACTCATTTTGGCAAGAAAGAAAAGCTAAGTCCAAGGTGAGTCATATCATTCGGGATTTTGGAAAGAATTGAAAATTGGATGTATCGTCTTGTGTTGCCGCCGAGACTTGCTCAGGTGCATAATGTCTTCCATGTGTTGATATTAAAGAATTATGAACCGAATTCCGTTCATGCGCTGTGTTAAAGAGGAAATCAAATTGGATGAGCGAGCATTGTATTTGGGAAGTCCAGTCGGGATCGTAGCTAGGAAATAGCAAGTATTCCAGAACAAAAATTTTCCCTTTGGTCAAGGTGATTTAGTGAACCCACAGAATTGACAGGAACTATTTAGGAGATTGAGGAAATTGTGAGGACTGGATATCCTTATTTGTTGAAAGGGTGTAGCAGTATTTCAATTTTGAGGACGAAATTTCCTAAGGGAGAGAGTTGTGACGCCTTAGAAATTCGATTTTTGAAAAGTAACTGAATTCAATATAATGGATTGATATCGAATTTTAGTCAATGGAAATTTTTGGATCGCAAGGACTGAAGAAACAATAATTGGACAAATTCTGAAGTTTCAGTCGATTTAGATTAGGTTTCGAAATTCTTAGTCGTCGCGAATTAGGATTTCAATCCTCGCGCCTGAGCCTAATCCCGACCGAGCCTAGCCGGTGAAATTACCAAAATTACCCTTCGACCGGTGAACCAAATTTGTCATGTTCTAAGATGCAAAAAGACCAAAATATCCCTCAATTATTTACATAAAGGACAAAAATTGACCTAAAAGTCTTCAATTAGGCCCCACCCACTCTCTCTCTCCTGCTCTCTCTTCCTCACGTGATCTCTCTCTCTCTCTCTCTCTCTCTCTCTCGATTTGTTGTGGAACAAACCCCTCGACCGACTGCTCCTCCTCCCTCTGGTGTTTTCTTGCATCGCCACCACCACCACCGACGACCACCACCTCCAGCCTTCCTCGTCGTCATCACCGACCCCTTCGCCGCCGTCAACAACCGTCAGGAGCCGCAAAATCAAGCCGGAAACCCAGCCCCTATTTCGGACGCCTACTGACCCGAGGATCTTCAGCCCTTCTTCGGCCTCGTGCGGCGTCGCCACCACCACCCACCACCTCAGTCACATCCCTCATCCTTCCCTCAACACCGTCAACGCCACCTCGTCGACCGTCGGAAGCCGGAACCGCCACAATTAGCCCCGAAACCACGGCTGCCATGTTTTGGAGAACGGTTGGGATTTTCTTCGATCCGGCCGTTTCTGATGACACCGGCTCTCACCGCGACACCAACGAACTCCCAAGGCCCCTCTCCATCGTACCTGAGCTCGTGGAGGCCCAGAAACAACCTCCGACCACCCCTTGTCTCGGCCGCGCGAAACCCCTATTTCGCGCCCATTTCGCCCCCCGTTGATCCGTCGCCTCTGGCCGCCCTCAGCCGCTGCTACCTGTCCCAATCGACTCCCCTCGACGCGTACGTGAGTCCCTGAGCCTTGACCTGCTTCGTCACGGCCGTTGAGGCCGAGAGTCATCGGAAAACAGTCTGGTTTCCCTGTTTTGCTCACTGACCGCCACTGTTCATAGCCGCTGCCGCTCGCCGGAACTCCTGTCGCCCGCCACCTATCCTGGCGACCTTGCCAGACCTCCCCGTTGTGTTCCTGAGGTTTTGGGTCGAGTCGCCGTGCAATAAACTCTAGATTCGTCGAGAACCGCCGCTGCCGCCGTCGTCGCCGTTCGTCGTCTTCGCCCGTGTCGTTGCCATTGAGACCGCAAAGCTAGTCAATTTGTGAGTTGACCCTAATCCTTTATTAGGATGCTAATTGTGCCTAGGATTAGTCAGTTAGTTGATTAGGAAAAATTTAAGTATATGATCGGGGCCGGTTTAGATAGAAATTGAGAATTAGGTTAAGTGGCCGCAATCGATTAAGTTAGTTGGTTTGATTATATTGTCTGTGGCTAATTGTGATTAGTTGAAATTGATTGATCAATCGCGAGCGAGCGACAAGTTAGAGACGAGCGAGCGATCGACGTTATAATTGAATCGATTAATAAAGGCATTACTCGAATTGAGCTTGATGTTGTTTAATCGGCTCGTCTATTTGTAATTGATTGGTGGCCTTGTTGATTTGATCGCTTCGCTGAACTGCTTGTTTGACTGTCTTTTTTGTCCACAGTGTAATTGATTGTCTGTTTAGGGGTTGATAGCCATTCTGCAATTACAGTGTCTAATGTTAAACTGCATATGCATATGACCGTATGGGAAGTCAAAAGACATGTTTTAGCATGAAAATGGCCTTCAACCGAGACTTTTACATGTCTATGTGAGCATCCAGTTTTAACCAAAAACAATGAAATAGTTTGATTGCTGAATGGATATTGTGTGGTCATATGAGGAAAGCGATGATGCTTTTCTTGGCAAGTTCGTACCTTACCAATCTGATGGAACTAGACGACTTGCCGAAGCACGACAATTATGATCCTATGCTAACTAGCACAGAGGCGGAGTTGGTCGGATGCCGGTCGCAGCTTGTGATGGACCGACGCCCCGTTTAGGGATGCCTATTTGTTGGTGTCGTGTCAGGCGCACCAGAGACACCTCTTGTAGGAGTTATTGCTGAGAAAAAAGGGACGTAGCCCGATCTTGCCGGTAGAACGCTCGATTGCACTAAGATGCTGGATCGATTTATTTGTGAAAGTCGAATCACGCCTTTTTCACGTAGATCCTCTCATGTGCCTTTGGCACGATCATCGTTAATAATTGGACTCGTGTGGTGTCTTGTGCGTACTTGTGGATGTGATGTTGTATTGAGTGGTTGTTTGATCTGACTGCCGAGTTGAGTCAAGCATTGCATTATGTGTGACTGAAGCTGACAAGTATGCATGTGGATTGTTTTTATATCGTGACTATAATTGGGTGTTATATGTTGTGATTTGTTATTGTGAAACTTCTATTAGGATGTCCGGGCGAATCAGTTTCATAATCAAGCTTAGGCTTGATTCATTGAGATTTATTCGCGCCCCGTCGTTAGATAACATTTTCAGGTCCCAAGTGACGAAGTCTCGTGGATGCTAAGGATTGGCTTTTGGATTAGTTCTTTTGAAGTGGACGAGAAGTTGACCTTACCTGACAGAATGATTGATTGAGGTCTTGTCTGGTCGCCTCGAAGTATGGGGTTATGCTCGAACGTCTACTGTTATGTATAATTATTTATTGTTATTTTTAATGAAAAGTTGTGATGTTTGATTCCTGCTATTCTATTCCATGTTTGTTTGATGTCAGGGAGTTTAAATGTTTCCGCTTGCGTAAGTAAGTGATAAGTCGGTAATATTCCTGAGACGCTATTTTTATGATCTCTTGGCGATTTGGCAAGGGATCTCGCGGGCTCGAGAGTCGGGGCGTGACATGCTGTATATAAATTGTTGTAAGCACGATCCAGGATTTGTCAACGATTCATTTAGACGATAGCTGTGTTGTTATTTCTTCAGAATACCAATTTGTTTAGAGGGGGGGTGGTTTCGAGACTCTTGCAGGCAAAAGCTAAGATGCTCAGCCGCTGATTTCACTCTCGTGAGCCTTCATATTATAATAATACAGAATAATACGTTCTGAGCATCATAGTACATAAATTTCTAAACTACAAGTATTATGCTTTGAGATATTATACTGCTCAAGTTTATTAATAGTTCACAAAACCATGCGCTCGGACTTTGAAAATCCTTCGTTCACATGCTTTCGTAATATAAATGCTTTATACATGTGTGTGTACACAAATTCAAAATCACTTTGATACATGTTTCATAAGTTCTGACATCATTCATGACATCATGAAATTAGATTTTGAATTTTAGAACTTTCTCTTGCTAAAGTGCAGTAATAACAAATTATAATTTTGCAAGACTGTACTTGAGTAACAAAATTATATGTTACTCGCCTATTTTTTTTATTTAACGATTGATATCCTTATGGATGATTTTGTCATATCAAAAAAGGAAAGATTGTTAAGAAAAACCATGAATGATTTTGAAGCTGACATAACAATCTATCAACTCTTGGTTTGGGATAATGTCATACGCAATGACAAACTCTATTTTTATCATCTGAGATCTGGGCTTAACGATTGTGCAATTCGAATTCTGCATTAAATCTTGAAAATTGCACGATAATCATCTGTTCACCCCCTCTAAGTGGTAATGCTACCGACAATGGCTCTTTATCTCTTCATTTGCATTTCGGCTCGTGCATATACAACCTATATTGCTCATATAATGCACACATTAGTAGCATTTGATTGTTTTTGTTATCATCAAAATAAGATTTGGGACTTTTCAATAATCACTACATTAGTGATATTCCCAACAATCTCCCCCTTTTTTATGATGACAAAACAATCTCTGAATATGAAGATGTTTAACACACAATTAAGGATGTGGAATTTGAGTGCGTGAAATGTAAACACATTTACTTATCTTTGCCAAAAATACGAATTCAATCCAAGGCATAATAAGCATTAATGCAATCTCAAAATAGAAATTATCAACAGATCATGTTTTTATACAAGTCACTTGAATGTAAAAGCCCTTACTTGTTTATGATTCTAATCTGTACCAAATCTGAGACTATTCTCAGCTTCTGCATTCACTATTTTTGTACCACTTTTTTTTTACCTCAAACGACTGAATTCAAAATATGGAATTACTCTTAATATCCTAATCTATGACATACATTAAATGGAGAATTTTGGAGCGCATGAGGCCTGCCTTTTTTTTTTTTTTACATTCTCACGAGTTTGCATGTGTAATTTTGAGTATGATCTGACCCTTGGTGCTAACTATTTTTGTATCTCTTTCTTTGAACACTTACGACTTTGGATAAAACTTAAAAGTTGCAAATAATATCTTAAACAAACATATGTTAATTGGAGAATTTTTTAAAGTCTTTAAGTTGTTATGAACATTCCTTTAGCCGAATGTATTCTGTCTCTGGGTTTGGAATTCGATGTCACTCCCACGAATTTTTTTTGAAATACAAAGAAAGATCCAATCTACACTCTGGCCACAAATATCGTAGACATGGATTTTATCTACTATATATTGAATTTTGGTATTTTTCTTAAATAGATTTACTGGGGTAAAAGAGAATTTCTATCAGTGTGTAAATCTGCCTCTAGACGAGTAAATCACGAAATTTAGACAAAATCCTTTAATCGGTAGTCTAATGCTTAAGAGATTTAAATGAAAATTGATCTCCGCTGAAGTGACTGTTATTTTGTGAATTTTTGAAATTTTATGAACTTAATTAGTGAATTAACCATGGTGAATAATCCGGCCTAATTTGTCATAATTTCAAAGTTTGGGATGAGTTGATTCCTTGTGGGAGAAATTATTCCTATGATTGCCAGGTAATGGTAATTTGATTGAATTGCATATGGCATATCATCTGGCTTATCATCTAAAGAGATATGTGCATTGATCATTGAGTTAAAAGGTATAAAGAGATTCCAATCAGATAGAGTTTTGATTAGGGGTGTGCCAACTGGACCAGGTCAGGACTGGACTAGATCATACGGTTGGTCCGGTCCTTGAGGGGGACAGTCCGGTCCTCGGTCCCATGGTGGATGATTCGTTCTAGATCGCTTAGATATATATATATATATATATATATATATATATATATAAACTTTTGAAGAAATAGTTAACCTAAACCTAATCCTCATCTTCATTTTCTACTCGACAATCGACATTTACTCCTTTTGCTAGACATGAGTTTACCTATTTTCATTTTCTACTCGACAGTCGATACTCACTCCTGTCGCTTGACGTTCGCGTCTCGCCTTCGCAACACAGTTCTTCTTGGTGCTCACTTCTCTTGATTTTGCTTCTCTACACATGCATGCATTCTAATAATTTTTATAAGTAGCTGGTGTTAGCGGTCCCATTGGACCGAACCAAACCGTTGGTCCTAGTTCGGCCTAATCCCGAAAATTTAGGAATCGGGACAATAGTCCAGTCCCCGGTTCCATGCCAGGATTGGACCGGCCCATACCATGAACACCCCTAGTTTCAATAGAACCCAAGTGTTTGGGAAGCTTATGTTGTGTAATCTGGGTTGCCCCGCTATGTGATCATAGAAGCCTCGGGAGTCGAGATGCCCAAGCATGGAAAACTTAGTACTGTCATGCGTCGATATCAAGGATGAGTCCGTGGGCTTTTGGCAAGAAACACCATGAATTGTGGACATAAATGAAGGGTTTGTTGGATTCATAAAACGCAGCGAAACGAAACCCTAAACAATATCCATGTGTGTATCAAAATCAAAATAAGTTCAAGACGTACATTTTAGATTGGCTTCAAATTGATAGTCAGTTATGTTTGGATCAGCACTCCAAGTGTTGCGCCTCTACAGGTATCCACACACACAAACTAAATTCTCCAACGATCCAAGTGCTAGCTTTCAGATCTTAGAGTGTCTCTACTAATCGCCTGAACAAAGAACTGTTCCATATTTTTCTCCTTCGAGATAAAAAATAATGACGACCTATTTGAGGCGTCTCTAGGGTTATTACTCGTAACCCTACATTTCACGGTTTAGGCCCCACGACATAACGACCTGGTCCCACGACGTACTCTAAACTGTCCACTTAATCGTGCATTTAATCGTTGTCTCATAACGCGCACGATTACGTAGATATTCGTAATAGGAGAATAAATAAAGCTTTACTTCTTAAGTAGATCAAGGCGTAGAGAAAATAAGAATCAGTTTGCTATTGTGTGCGACCCTACACGTTCACTAGACATTAGCAGTGTGCCCAAAAACCCTTTTGGCCCACAAGTAATAAGCGGTCTCTAACAAGACATTATGACTACCTAAGTATAGTGAAAGTCGATTTTTCAACACAACCTAATTCACAACTAATGTTAGAGTATCAATCTTAATTGATTTTTAGGGCAGACCACTAACAATCTCTCACTTGCAATATGACCAATTATACAAACTAAATCCATTTGTCATTTGATATCCGAGTTAAGCATAAGGCAGGACAAGTGTCACACCCCGAACCTGTCAGGCACACAAAATCCCACCAGGGCCGTCTTGTCTCGGTGGTACCCAAGATCCGTCGGCCAACAATTTACAACTTTTAAAAGATACAAACATACGGAAGCGATGAAAATTCTCCATACAATTCAGACTTAAGATGACTCAGGACATAGGATATGTCTTGTTATAAATACCGACTACAAGTTCAGAGGGTACAACTCTAACTTCAAGGTAACATGAAATCCTTAAAGTCACAAAAGTGTAAATTCATTTCCTATAATTACTTTTTCAAATACCGATCATTGGCAAGCTCAGATTTCCATCGTCTGGGACCTGAAAAAGTTAATCCCATGACGGGGTGAGATATAAATCTCAGCAAGTTCATCCTAAACCTAGACCAGGCTATTAGTCCTCCCAGATTATGCAATAAAACAACAGACCAGGATTCAAAAACAACACATGACATTGAAATATCAAGGCACCTCGATACGTCTAGCATAACGCAATCACGACCCCAGGACGATCATATCATCACAACTTTCAATTTCAATGGCCAAGCCCACGTCAATACGCTTCAGGCTAATCAACGTCTCAATTGGCAACCCGCGTTCTAACGCATCAGGTTCCAAAGGCCATTTCGATACTTGTGTCTACATGTATCAAGACTATCCCGCGTTATGACGCATCAGGATATCAATTCTATTTTCAATAGCTATGTCCACGTCAATACGCCTCAGGCTCGATCTGCGTCATTACGCCTCAGGCCATCAAATTGACAAACCTGCGTTAAACGCATCAAGTTTTCAATTCTCTTTTGAGTAGCTATGCCCACATCAATACGCCTCAAGCTCGATTCGTGTCATTACGCCTTAGACCATCAAATTGACAAACCCGCGTTAAACGCATTAGGCTTTCGATTCTCTTGCCAACTCATTCGTATTTCTCAAATAGTCGCCATTCAAGGCCAAATATCACATAGCCATACCAGCATCCATGTCAGTCGAATGCACACAACAATAATTTAGCCATGAGAGTTATAATTTCTCATCATTAGGAGTACACACGACTCACACCTCCCTTAGCTTAGACGATCATGAACAATCAATGCAATAGACTCCCAAATTCATCAATATATCATACAAACGCATTCAGTAGTATCCTAACTTCCTAGCAAAGGTTTGGGAGTCACTTACTTTTCAATTTAATCCATAAAATTCCTTCCAAGACTCCTCCAAAGATTCGGTTCCCTTGATCCCAAAATAGGGCAGCCGTGTAACCTAATCCAAAGTTCATCAAACGATCAATTTTTATAGTCCAATCACCAATTCACGGAGCATACACCTCATTAACATCTCAATTAACATTCTTGTATGTCTTAACGACGAATTTAAAGCATGGCTACACCTTCCACAACCCTCAAAGGGCTCGGTTCATCCCAATCGAAACAGGGCAAAATTTGGTTCTGCCCTTTACCTCTTTCATTAGTCCATAATTCAACTCTAAACCTTAATTTACCACAAAATCAACTTGCTAACATGTTGTTCTAGGATTTAAGAAGCCTCACCGAAGATTTGGAAGCAAAATAACAGCTCAAGGACTTTCGATCAGCCATGTTCCATACGGTGCACATGCGGTCTGATTATGCCCTAGAAAAACCGCCTCAAATCAACCATGAAAACCCATTTTAACTCAACTAAAATTGCAACCACAACTCATCTAACTTTAATGCTTTAAGTGTAGAAGACCTCACCTAAAATTTGAAGCAATTTGAAGTCTTGAAGTGGCCAAATGAAGACATTCCCCCAACTCGGTCAGAATCTGCTTCATCTGGACCTTTGTCCACTCAAATCGAGCTATGGGAAAATCTACCAAGTTAAATTGAGCTTATAATATGTCTATGAAAAGATAAGATAATAAGCTTTCATTTGGCGGTAGTTTCACCTCTATCCGATATCGGACGAAGAAGATATAACCAGAATAGTGGGATGGTCGAGACTAGTCAGCTGGGAGCTCTCGGATTCAAAACTGACCAGCCTGACCTTTGCTCTTTCAAATGGCTCTACGGGACAAAAGGCTGGATGGATTTGGACTCATAATACCTTGTTGGAACGGCAAGACGATAATCTTTCTAATGGTAGGTGGCACGCCTTAATCTGATAACGGATGAAGAAGTTATGGCCAAAACAGTGGCCAGCGACGGGATTGGGTAGTGTTCTGACGAGAGAGAAAAGAGAGGAAAATGAGAGAAAGGTGAGGGGGAAAGGGTTTGGCCAAGAAAAATGAGGGAGAGAGTGAGTGAGTGAGAGGCTTTCTTTCAATCTTCCAATTGGTCAATGGCTTAGAATGGTAGGTTAAAAGGTGATTCAATCAATGCCAATGCCTAATCCTTTGACACTTGTCCTCATGTCAATCAAGGCTCATCCAATGGCCCTCATTTTTCTTGATTTTCGGCAGCCTATAGGGTATTGTGATTGACCAAAATGCCCTTATCCAATTATAAATGCAAGGCCAAGGCTTGAGGGGAAAAATGGTAATTTTACCCTCGACGTCCGGAACGTTGTTTTTCTGATTCGAATTACCTTTGATGAGGCGACGTCTAATTCGATTAGAACGTTGAAATCTTTATTTTCCAGTTTTAAATTTCGAGATTTCGTTTCATATCTCAAGCCTCGAGAGGGCAAAAAATTTGAAATATCACAAACCCCGACTGCGATCGAAAGTCATCTTTGTCGATTTGGAAACTAGCATCAGTGTAACCACTTACAGTGATCTGTTCCTCACCTCCATAGACTAAGAATAAATCCTTAGTTCTTCTTAACTAATTAAGGATATTTTTTTATAGTTTTCCAGTGAGCTTCTCTTGGATATGATTGGTATCTGCTTGTCATGCTCAATGCATAAGAAACATCATGACGAGTGGACAACATGGCATACATGATGGATCCTATAGCTGATGCATGAGGAAACCTACTCATGCGGTCTTGCTTATCTTGTGTTGAAGGACACTGAGTCTTGCTAAGACTTATGCCATGTGACATTGGGAGAAAACCTTTCTTAGAATCTTGCATATTAAACCTATTGATGACTTTGTCAATGTATGTACTTTGACTCAGTCCAATAAGTCTCTTTGATCTATCTCTATAGATCCTAATTCCCAAGATATAGATTGTCTCTCCCATGTCCTTCATGGAGAAACATTTTCCTAGCCATGTCTTAACTAACTGAAGCATAGGAATGTCGTTTCCAATGAGTAATATGTCGTCCACATACAACACTAGAAACACAATTGCGCTCCCACTAGACTTCTTGTATACACAAGCTTCTTCTTTGTTTCTGATGAAGCCAAACCCTTTGACAATTTCATCGAAACGAATATTCCAGTTTCGTGATACTTGCTTCAATCCATAGATAAAACATTGAAACTTGCATATCTTCCTGGCATTGTTTGGTGATGTAAAGCCTTCAGGCTGTGTCATAGACACATCCTCCTCTAGGTTTCCATTAAGGAAAGTTGTTTTTACATCATTTGCCATATTTCATAGTCATAATATGCGGCAAACGCTAGGATAATCCAAATGGACTTAAGCATGGCCACTGGTGAAAAAGTCTCGTCATAGTCAATACCATGAGTTTGTTTGAAATCTTTAGCTACCAGTCGTGCTTTATGGATGTGAACATTTCCATCCATATCAGTTTTCTTCTTGAAAACCCACTTGCACCTTATAGGTTTGACACCTTCAGGTGAATCAATCAAAGTTTAAACTTTGTTTTGATACATTAAGTCTGTTTCGGATTTCATGGCTTGAAGCCATCTATCGGAGTCTGGGTCCACCATAGCTTCCGTATAGGTCGTAGGTTCGTCATTTTCTATTAACAATAGATGACGATGTTCTGTGACATGAAAGCCAGATCTCATAGGCTCATGATGTGTTCTTTCAGACCTGCGAACTATAGGTGCTACTGGAATAGACTCTACGACTCTTCGCAGATCTAATTGAGGTTCCTCATAAACTGAAACACTCTCTTGTGGCACAATGACTTTTTCAAGGTTTACCTTACTTCCATTGGTTCCTTTATTAAGAAACTCTTTCTTTGAAAAGATACCATTTCGAGCAACAAACACTTTGTTCTCTGATCGGTTGTAAAAATAATATCTTTTCGTTTCTTTAGGATATACTACAAAGAGGCATTTACCAGATTTGGGCCCAAGCTTATCAGAAAGTAAACGTTTTACAAAAGTTTCGTAGCCTTAAATTTTTAGAAAAGACATACTAGGAACTTTTCCTGTCCACATCTCATATGGTGTCTTCTTTACAACTTTTGATGAACTTCTATTTAGTTTGAACGCTATCGTCTCAAGTGTATAACCCCAAAAAGATAATGGAAGATTTGAATGACTCATCATTGGTCGAACCATGTCTAACTGAGTTTAATTTCTCCTCTCAGAGACACCATTCCACTGTAGTGTCCCAGGGGAAATGAGCTGTGAAACTATTCCACACTCCTTAAGATGGTCGTTGAACTCTTGGCTTAGATATTCTCCTCCTCGATCAAATCGAAGAGCCTTGATATTTTTGTCAAGTTGATTTTGTACTTCATTCTGAAATTCTTTGAACTTTTCAAAGGACTCAGATTTATGTTTCATCAAATAAATATATCCATATCTACTGAAATCATCAGTAAATGTAATGAAGTACTTAGTGGTCCACACACATCAGTATGTATAATGGCCAACAATTCTTTTGCCCTCTCACTTTGATTAGTAAAAGGAGCTTTTGTCATTTTTTCAACTAAACAAGATTCACACGTATCATATGATTCAAAATCAAATGAATTTATTAGTCCATCGCTATGGAGCTTGTGAATTCTTTTCCCGTTTATGTGGCCTAATAAACAATGTCATAGGTAGGTCGGATTCAAATCATTAAATATAAACCTTTTTGTATTTATATTTTAGATTGGCACATCAAAATTTAGAAATATATCCTATCCACAATATGGGCGCCACATAAAACAATCCATTAAGATAAAATGAACAACTATTGTTCTTTATATCAAAACATAAACCTTCATTGTCCAAACAAGAAAAAGAAATAATATTCCTGCGTATAGCAGGTACATAGTAGCAATTGTTCAACTCTAAAATCATGCCAAAAGATAAAGCTACATCATATGTTCCTACAGCTAATGCAGCAAGTCTTGCTCCATTTCCAACGCGTAGTTCCACTTCACCTTTTGCTAGTACTCTACTTCGTTTCAGTCCCTGCACATTCATACAAATGTGAGTACGACAATCGGTATCTAATACTCATGAAGTAGAACTAGTAGTAACATTTACTTCTATAACATAAATACCTGAAGTGGAAGTGTCACTTCCCTTCTTCTTCAAATCCTCCAAATATTTCTTGCAATTCCTCTTCTAGTGTCCTTTGTTACCACAATGGAAGCAGACAACATCAGCAGTCAAACCCGTCTTGATCTTGGGTTTGGGTTTAGGCTTAGTGCCCTTGCCCTTGCCCTTACCCTTGACCATGCCTGGCTTCTTAAAGTCTTTCCCCTTTTGAACCATGAGAACATTAGGAGTAGGGTCCTTCTTGATATTTTGCTCAGCAGTTTTGAGCATCCCATGCAATTTAGTCAAAGTCTTATTCAAATTATGCATGTCATAGTTCATAACAAACGTGTCATAATCATGATACAGTGACTGAAGAATAATGTCAGTAGCCAACTCTTACATAATGGGAGAGCACAATCGCTCCAGGTTTTCAATATAACCTATCATCTTTATGACATGTGGGCTAACTGAGCTCCCACTTGCTAGCTTGCACTCAATTAAGGCCTTTACTGTCTGGTACCTTTCAATGCGTGCCTGCTCCTGAAACAAATTTTTCAAGTTCATGATCATATCATAAGCATCCACGTTCTCAAATTGTTTCTGAAGGTTTAAGTTCATGGTAGCTAGCATTAGACAAGATGCATACAATGCATCATCTTTATGTTTTTAGTAAGCATTTCTTTTAGCATGGGGAGCATTGGAAGCGGGTGCCTTCTGAGGAAGTGGTTTCTCCGGGACATAATCCCTTTTCTCCTACTTGAGAATAATTCTCAAGTTTCTATACTAGTCTAAAAAGTTTGAACCATTCAATTTGTCCTTCTCAAGAATAGATCGCAGTGAAAAGCTTGATGCGGAGGTATTTGACATTATCTACAATAAATATGTAAAGTGAATTGTTCATTAATATAGTTTATAATCAACTCCCACTATACTTTTATAAAATGTTTCCCTATAAGTGTAGTGGACCAAGATCCATATTTCACCAAGACTTGAGTAAACTTTGGCTTACCGCTCAAGACTCATTTATTTAGGTAGACAACTCTTTATCAATTGTATCGAATATAACTCTTAGTTGTTGGGTTTGACATCTCATGTCCTATCCCCTAATCCTATGCCTTAAGGCTCAAAACCGTTTTGATAGCCTTGTTAAGTAAACCAATCTTGACATATGGATAATTATTATCCATCCTATCTTACTCAAATAGGTAAAGACACCTACTTTGGCAGACCCATCTTTTGACGATTCAAGCATTGATAGGTAAAAGATTGGAAAGGGATCGTATTAATACTTAATTTTATCAGGAACTTTCACAGTGTTTATAAACAGTGATGAATGTATGCATATTATGAACATAATCGTTTATCAGAACAAAGGTATAACAATTATACTGGGAACGAACAATCCATGCAGAGATCAAGGGGGCTGCGCCCCCTTGTGGGGTTCGAAGGGGTAGCGCCCCCGAAACCTAGACAGAATTCTTAATTCTGTTTTACCAGGAACATATCCGTCCCCTTATACCAACCATGCTAGGGGAAACGATTTCAACTAAATCGTTCTTAAGGTCGTTCATGTTTTTTTCCTTTTCAAAACCCTAAACAGAATTCATAATTCTATTTCCCTAACAGAATGCCTCTGAATCAATCCCATTAATCCACATCATAGCAAGAATTCAAGTTTGTTTCAATGTGAAATTTTTTTCGAATTGATCATATCAACTCGTATTCCCAATTCATCTAACCCTAATTAAAAATCACTTTAGGCATACATCACATGCATTGACAATTAGGGTTTTCTATTCAATTTCGATATAACACAACCAGCTTTGATACCACTGAAGGGTTTCCTAGATTCATAAAATGTAGCGGAACGAACAAGATCAATGTGTGTATCAAAATCAAAATAGGTTCAAGATGTACCTTTTAGGTCGGCTTCGAATTGACGGTCAGTTATGTTTGGATCAGCACCCCAAGTGTTATGCCTCTACCGGTATCCACACACACAAACTGAATTCTCCAACGATTCAAGTGCTAGCTTTTAGATCTTGGAGTGTCTCTCCTAATCGTCTAAAGAGAGAAGTATTCTCTATTTTTCTCCTTCGGGATCAAAAATAATGAAACCGGTTTGAGGCGTCTCTAGGGTTATTACTCGTAACCTTACACTTCACGATTTGGGCCCCACGACATAATGGCCTGGCCCATGATATCCTCTAAACCATCCACTTAATCGTGTGTTTAATTGTTATCTCATAACGCGCTCGATTACGTAGATATTCGTAATAAGAGAATAAATAAAGCTCTACTTATTAAGTAGATCAAGGCGCATAGAAAATAAAAAATCAGTTCGCTATTGTGTCTGACCCTGTAGGTTCACTAGACATTAACAATGTGCCCAAAAACTCTCTTGGCCCACAAGTCATAAGCGGTCTCTAGCAAGACATTATGACTACCTAAGTATAGTGAAAGTTGATTTTCCAACACAATCTAATTCACAATTAATGTTATAGTATCAATCTTAATTGGTTCTTAGAGCAGACCATTAACAATAAATGTGGCTTAAAAATGAGATAAATGCATACTTGCATATTAGTGAACGCATGGCATATTTATCTATGTGAACTTCATTCCTATTGTGAATGCCTGAGTGATTGAAGTAATTTGTTGAGTGACATTTAAATACATATAATGTTATGCATCGGATTATTAAATAAAAAAGAAGCGTGTTACTTAACATCACCAACGCCTTGGCGTGGTGGTATGGGGAATGAAAAGGTCTGAATACGATCGGGGTTCGAATCCTTAAAGTCATTGTTGTCTTATTGATAAATAAATAAATAAATAATTGACTATTTAAAGAATACGTGCGAAATATTAATTATGCTTCTTTTGGATATGATCCAGTAAAAATGCATGTCCGTGAATAAATTGACGTCAAGTGATATTTAAATCATGTTTTGTAATAATTAAATGTTTTGCTTGCTGGGCAAGCGAGTGCTGGGGTCCTTCGCGCAAACTCGATGATGGAGAAAATGGTGGTGATGGGGTTGGAGCCGAAGGGGGCAATAACAGTGGCAAACCCGAGGAGGAGATCGACTTGAATGTGGTGGAGGACTAGATTATCGTTGGAGTGTAGCGTCCATGTAGGGTTGTCTGTTTAGTGATTGTTTGTGTTGATGTGTTTAGTTGTCCATTGTAAGACGTTGGTTTGTGATGACCGTGGGTTATGTGTCGGTTAAATTTCAATGAATGAAGACCCAATGTTTAAATATACATCTTCTCTTCCACTTGCGTTAATTACATCAAAAGATTTAAATTACACAAAAACGCAGCACGGATCATCATAACTTCTATCAAATCTCGATCTTTATCCTTTGATGGTGGTGCGTCCTTTGTGCCTTGATCATGGTTGCATATATCCTTTGTTTTCATATCATTTCCTTCATTTCATACACTCCACTCCCTAAACACTTCATACACTCGCCCACACACTTGACAAAAATTCACTATCGATGGGAACACTCGCCCGCACGTGCATATATATATATATATATATATATATATATATATATATATATATATGAAATGAAAATCATATACGAAGAATGTAGCACTGAGTGTGAACATGTACCCTTAAAAATATAAAATTTAAATAAATTAACTGTTTACAAATTCATTATCTCTTCAAATTTCATTTGTTTGTCTGGGTGAAATTTTTTTTCAAGTCATTTTCAAATTTTCACCTGTTTAGTTCACCGAAAATAACAAGTCAATCGAAAACACTTTTCGGTCAATGAAAATATTCTTGCATAAAATCAAAAAAGTGAATTCCTCAATCTGAAGAGGTGAAAATAATTTTCAAAACTGATACTCTTAAACTTTTTGAAATTTTATTTCGGTATTTTAGTATTTAAAATTCTTATATGTTAAATTGAAAGTTATTATTTTAATATATTATTAAATTATATTTTTTTCTTTGTTTTTTTTAGTTTCCCTGGCCGATTGTGAGCCTCGGCAAGGACTAGTGATCCGCCACAAGCAGGAGCATGCAAGGCTTGGCCTAGCCTCACCAATCTCGAGTGAAGCCGTGCCTCACCAAATTGGGTGAGTCCTAGAGAGCTCAAGCTCACCCAACAAGGCTCATCCTAGCCTTGCCGTGGCTTGGCAATCCATCAAGTTAGAAAAAAAAAAAGAAAAAATAATAATATATATATAAGAAAATTAAAATTTAAAAATAATTTAAGATTTTGATTTTTTTTTTTTTGCATATTACCAAACAGAGAAAAACAAAAAACAAACTGTTTTCTAGAAAAATGAATTTTGCAAAACCTTTTTTTTTTTCAAGGCGTTTCCATAAAACAAACGCATCCATTCATTTAATTAAATTTCATTTGAGCTTTTGTAAGTCTGGCTTTAGGAATTTTCTATTCTAGACACGCATGCTCAATATGGATAGAATTATGTATGACAACATTTGCCCAAAACCTGTGCCACCTAACTCGTATGTACTGATTAACTTAGATGGTTAATGCAAAACACGATATGAGATATAACATATTACCTTTCAGCAACCTTCGTACGTTCACTATAGACATTGTTAAATATGTCTTGAATTTTATACACTCAGTTTGGATCATCATCCGACCTGACATTTTTTTTTTTTTTTGTGCGGCCCAAAAGTGGAGAAAAAATTGATATTTGGTTCGTGACGCGGAGAGTTGGACCGATAGACCCAACTCGGAGATTAGGGTTTATTTTGTTGTATGGAGATTTTTCGTTATATGAGAGTTTTGTGAGCCGTGTGCTTTTGTTGAGTCGCTAAAACCGACTTCCGTAATCTGTACTCTCTTTGATTACAGTGTAATCTTGTTTTTGCCTCGTCCGTGGACGTAGATCACCTTGATCGAACAACTTAAATCCTTGTGTTCTGTGTTTGTTTTTCCGCATTTATTTTAACAGACATAAATCTTTTTAGATTGCAACTCATTATTATGTTTTAATAGAGATCCTCAACCTCTGTTGCATGATATATTTGAATTAAGTATTGATTGGGTTGGTCAAGTGACTCATGTCTGGCATCTTAGATAACTGAAAACAATCACTTGCATTCATACTTAGGGTTCATATACAACAGGAAACCAATGTCTTCATGCACATGCAAGTCTTACGTAGTACAAGCATTCACAAGAAATAAGAAAGTTCACAAACCTAGACCTATATGCACAAATACACACAGAGACAAGTTTGCCATGATCAAATCTCTGTATTAACATGACAGGACTTTGCTGTCCCAAGCAATTATGCAGTTGGATATGAAGCCTCCATGGCAATGCCACAAAGACCTTCCGCAGCACCAATGTCCCTCTTCATCCTGATGTATCCCTCCTCGCCCCATCCGGTGCCCCACGAATTTTTTACCAACCAGTACTTGGTTCCGTCTTCGCTCGTCCCGTACCCGACCGCGGTGACACCGTGATCTAGACTGGTCCCGCATTCCCCAGTGAAAACGCCGCTGGAGTAGAATTGAAAATCTGATTCCCCTGCGTCGATGGCCACGGAGACTGGCTGGTTTGCCACGGCCTTCAGAAGGGTAGATTCGCTGTTGGAAGGCACGTCTTCGTATCCGGTAATCTTCGCGGCGCTAGAGGCTGCTTTCTGGGCATTGCAGGTGTTGTCGACTGCTTGGTAAGGGTAATTGGTCTCGGTTGTGAGTCCGTGGTTGCTGATGATGAACTCGAAAGCGTCGTCCATGAGGCCGCCTCCGCAGCCCTGGTCTTCACCACTTGTGTCGCAATCCACTAGCTCTTGCTCGGACAAAGAGATCAGTTTTCCCGTCGTGAGTTGGGTGATCCCTTCCATGGCCGCCACAGCAGAGAAAGCCCAGCAACATCCTACATTCCAAGTAAGATTCACTTGAGAAAAAGAACGATAAGAGAAGGAATGATTGAATGTTGCAGTTAAACCAAATAACATTCAATGCCTAACCGCATTGGCCTTGGTCCTTCACAGGCGTGACGGCTCCTTTCTTTCTCCAATCCATGGTGGCTGGAACCGCGGTCACGCTCTCGTATCGGAATGGCTTAGCGCTTGCTGGCCTTGGGGTGGATGAGCGCTTGTACCCGGTCCTCGAGGCCTTGAACTCCTCGTTCGTCAGGTCGGCGAACCCATTGACCGCCAGCCTGTAAGGTTTGCTCCCGTCCTTGTTGGAGGACTCGATGTACTCGATGTTGCTCTTGAAGATCGAGAAGCGCCGCTCCTTCTCGGCAGCGTCCGCGTACACCCTCCCGAGGCTAGCCATCCACTGCTCATGCCTCTCTCGCATGGTCGCTTCCTGGAGCTCTCGCGACCATGCCTGGGAGGCCCAGAGTCCTAGAACGGTCACCATCACAAGAAAAAGTTTGCCAACGAGTACGGAAGCCATTGTTCTAGGACTCAAAACGTTTTTGGTGTTTGTAAAGAAGTGGGGTGAGTTGGCCAAGGGAAATTGAAGGGGTTTATATTGATGGTGAAGGATCTTCTTCCTCAAGAAGAGGCTGAGATTGGATTCCATTAGTGGTGTGAATCTGAAGAGAATATGAATCAGATTTCGCCTGGTGATTCCGGCACGTCGTCTGAGATGTGGACTGCCCGTATTAGTGCCGTGAACGCCGTTTCCTTAGTGTTGCTTTCATAATTCAATAAAGTACGTAAAACACCTGCATTTTAAGAAGCTGCATTTAATCATGTTTCATATTTCACCATGAAACATGCTTCTTGCTGCGCATTTTTTGCATTGAGTCTCCCGACAAACTTTCGTTCCATCTGTTTCTTGAAAAATGAATAATTTATTTTAGAGACATTTTGCTAAGAATGATCGTTATATGCAGAGCCATGGGAGGAGCTCTCGACTCTGATGATGGAACACCGTGAAGATGAAGCCGTGGCGTATTTTTAACCCAAGAAATGTACATTCATTGTAATGGTCGATCAATGTAAGGCTGAGTCCAAAAAATGATTCTTCACCGGGTGCTGTCTATAAATTGTAGCCAGTAAGCACGATCCAGAATTGTCAACGATTCATTCAGACGATAGCTGTGTTGTTCTTTCTTCAGAATACCAATTTGTTTAGGGAGGAGGTGGTTTCGAGACTCTTGCAGGCAAAAGCTTAGATGCTCAGCCGCTGATTTCACTCTCGTGAGCCTTCATATTATAACGCGTGGACGGACTCGATTTTCCCGTCTGGCAATGCCTTGAAAAGAAAAAAAAAATACGATTGTACATCTCAACAGTGGTATAATAATCTTATTCATTCTTTTTGCAGATTATGCATCTGTTCCACATTTTAAAGGTTGAGTAAATGGCGGCAACTGACTTCTTTTTGGGTCATGTATCCGAGGAATGCATCCTTCTCAAGTCTACCGAAATCACTCAGTTTTACTTCATATTGTACCTAAATCATTTAAAGGGTATTAATTTATCATTCCAAAGGAGGAACGAAAATTGTGGAATTATAGATAACTAAATTGCTAGAGCTTGATATAGCCGAATAAGGGTAATTACTCACAAAAAAGGTAATGGTATGGTAGGAACCACTGTGTCGTTTTTTTCTGCTTATACAAATGATCATTGAGTATTCTAAGTTACGGTTAGATTCCGTTGGGGTTCACATTCTTGTTATTAAGACAAATCCTGATAAAATTTATCAGGCCCCACAAGTGCAGAATAAAGGTTAAAATAGCTCATCTTAAAAGATCTATCAAGTATAGACGATCGGTTGTATCAAGTCATACTGTATAATCTATCCAGAAGAACATGACTACAAAATCGACTATGTAATTGATCTAGTAATTTACACAGTTGTTATATCTTGTTCTAAATTATAATTGTGACTGGGTGCGTGGTGGACGAGATACAGACTATAAAACATACGGTGTTTGAAAGCTTATTAGCATGCCTCAAGGTCACAAGTCCATCTGCTGTAATTGGGTGTGTATAACTTAAAGGGACTCCATATGAAATTTTTGTTTATTTTATCCAATTATATTTTGATAGTGTTTTTATTTAAGAAGTTTAAAGACAAACTGGTAGCGAAATTTTTCACTCATAAAGAATGAGCAGACTTAAAATAAGTTTTCTTTTTCAGCCTCTCATAAAGTTTTTCAGAATGATTAAGGTATGAATAGCTCATTATAATAATAAACTTTATCATACAGATATTTTGAAGAAGTCTATATTATGTAACCCGAAGGTTTTGCAGCAGCTGATTTAGATAAACTAGTGCGTAAAGAAAGAGAAATCCTATACAATTCCGTGGAATAAAGTTTGAACATATTCATGGATATTCTAGACTGAAAGGTCTGTTAATGGGTTTGAGTAAGTTTTTAGAAAATTGTTGTTTGAAGTTTCATAATGTTGTTGCTATATACTATTCTATCAAGAACGAAGTAATTAGTATATATACAAGATCAATGGGAGGAATTTATTTTCCTTGTGTCTTATACAGATGATATCTTGCTTGAAAGTGGTTATCTTGAATTACTACATAAGGTGAAGCAGATATCGTCAAAGCATTTTGACATGATTGATCTTAATAAGGAACATTTTTTTCCTAATCATTGAGATCCATATGGATTGTTTTCGACACGTGTTGGGTTATTTCTAAGGACACACATTGATTGTATTCGGTATAAAGTGTTGCAAGTCAGGAGTTGTTCCTGTCATTAAGGGCAATAAACTTAATCTGTCATAATGTCCTCATACAATTATTAAGAAAACCCAAATAAAGAATGTACCATTTCAGGATGCACTTAAAAGCATCAGTTTTGATGTACTTAAAGAGGACAAAAGACTATATACTAATTTACAGACATATTCAGGACCTGCAGCTAGTAGAGCAGTCAGATTCAGGTTTTGTTAACTGTTAAGATAATGTGAAGTTAACAACTACAGACATTTACATGTCAAAAAAATAGGTGCAGTATTACATAAAAGCGTAAACATAAATCTATTTAATCCTTTATCAAAAAAGAGGAGTTTGCGGTATTCTTTTCAGCTGCTATTTAGGTTTTTTGGCTTCTGAATCTCATTAAAGAGTTGACCGTATTTAATTTTATAGATAGACTCATACAATTATAATGTGACTATAACTCTGTAGTATTGTTCATTAACAAAATCAGAGATCTCAGGGGTCTAAACATCTGCTAATCAAGTTTTGACCATAAAGATAACAGATGAATAAGGGTGACACTACGGTAGAACTTATTACATAGATGATAAGGCTACAGACTCACTAACTAAAGTTCTTTGTCCTTTCCTATTTTAACGACATGTCACAAACTTAAAAGCATCATGGATGGTGATATGACATGTTAATTGATTGGCTAAGAAGCATCATGAGATGTTGTTGCTCAGTGGAAGTTATTTTCGGTATTGGCTCTAGTAAAGTGCACATGTGTATTTGTTACATTTTGTAACATTTAGTATGTATCAATTTTATTGCATGCGATAAAGCATTTTATGGTTAAGGGGAGTTGAATACATATATCAGTTGAAAATCTCAAGGTATCGTGTGAACCTTGAGTAATGACTGGGACATTTATTTTCAGCCAAAAACATATGTCTTGTTACACGTAAAATATAATTAACTATAAAGGTAAAAAAATATGTTGGTTCGTTGGAACTGTACAGATGTTTTCTCATGACACATCCGGTTTCGTGACACATAAAGTGATAGAATGGAAACTGATAATGAGGATAACATATAAGGTGTCTCTGTTATTTGAGATGTTATCCGATTGCCATACTACCATATCAAATCCATATCTTGAGAGTATTCATGATCATTGATGATCATTGATGACTCTGTGTCTTCAATTATTGATGACTCTGTGTCTTCAGTTAAGAGTATTCATGATCATTGATGACTTTGTGTCTTCAGTTATTGGCATAGTTCGGTACTTAAAAACTTTATGGGATCGGATTGACTATTAGGAATATCTCTAGACCAATATAAAGATGCGTATATACAATACAATTTCAATTAATTTAGCCTAAGTGTGAGAATGTTAGAATATATTTTTAATATTCAATTGTGGGCTTTATTAATTGTTATTGTAAATATTAATTGATCTAATAAAGAAAGATATATACAGTTTCCTAATTCTAGTCAGATATGGGACTGGATAGTATGAGCTGAGATAAACCTTATCTTTAATGAGGGGATAGTTTTCATTTTCTATAAATAGAGTTCAAGTTCCTCCTCTAAATCATGATGTCCGCAAAACCTCACATAAGATATCGTTAAACGCGACGAGTGAGGGACTGTCTCATTGAAGTCAATAATAAGGGAATTCATAGGGGAAAAGCTCTTGAGTATAGGATCGTCGCAATTCCGCATCAAGGACGAGGGTTTCACAACAAGGTGCGCCAATTCTTTAACTCGATGAATCTGTGATTCGTGTATCTATACGTGTGATTCTTGGGTTGATGTATACGGGTTAGAATCGTAGCATACAAATCGTTGGAGTGTAGCATCGATGTATGGTTGTTTGTTTAGTAATCGTTTGTATTGATGTGTCTCGATGTCTGTGGTAAGACGTTGTTTTGCGGCGACTTTTGGTGAACCTGTCATGTGTCGGTTAAATTTCAATGAGACCCTATGTTTAAATATGTATCTTCTATTCTGCTTGCGTTAATTACATCAAAAGATTTAAATTACATGAAAACGCAGTACGGATCTCATAGCTTCTATGAAATCCCGATCTTTATCTTTGGCTGGTGCTGCGTACTTTATGCTTTGGTCATGATCGCATATGCCCCTTGTTTTCATATCATTTCCTTCATTCCATACACTTCACTCCCTAAACACTTCATACACCCGCCCACACACTCAACAAAATTCCCCATCGACGGGAACACCCACCTATACACGCATCAATCGATCAGAGAGAGAGAGAGATGAAATGAAAATCATATTCGATTACCGTGGCACTGTTAAGTGTGAACATATAACCTTAAAAAATATATAATTTAACATAAATTAATCATTTACAAATTCATTATCCCATCAAATTTCAGATTTGTTTCTCTGAGTGAAAGTATTTTTCGAGAATTCATTTTCGAACTTTCACCTATTTAGTTCACCGCAAAATGACAAGTCAATCGAAAACACTTTTCAGTCAATGAAAATATTCATGCATAAAATTAGAAAAGTGAATTCCTCAATCTAAAGGGGTGAAACAATTTTCAGAACTGCTATTCTTAAAAACTTTAAAATTTTATTTTTGTATTTTAATATTTAATATTCTAATATGTTAAATTGAAAGTTATTATTTATTATATTACTAAATTATATTTTCTTTTTCTTTTTTATTTTTTTTTAATTTCCTTGGTCGATTACGAGGGCCTGTGATTGGCCACAGGCATGGGCATGCAAGGCTCGGTCTGACCTCGCCAATCTCGATTGAGGCCGTACCTCACCAAATTGGGCGGGTCCTAGAGAGCTCAAGCTCGCCCGACAAGGCTCATCCTGGCCTTAACTTAGATGGTGAATGCAAAACACGATATAAGATATAACATACTACTTTTCAGCAGCCTTCGTACGTTCACCACAGACATATTGATCTTTTTGGATTGCAAATCGAGCTCATTATTATGTTTTAATTGAGATCCTCAACTTCAGTCGCATGATATATTTGAATTAAGTATTGATTGGGTTGGTCATGTCTAGCATCTTGGATAACTGAAAACAATCACTTGCATTCGTACTTAGGGTTCATATACAACAGGAGACCAATGTCTTCATGCACATGCAAGTCTTACAAAGTACAAGCATTCACTAGAAATAAGAAAGTTCACAAACCAAGACCTAAATGTACAAATACACACAGAGACAAGTTTACCATGATCAAATCTCTGTATTAACATGACAGGACATTGTTGTCCCAAGCAATTATGCAGTTGGATATGAAGCCTCCATGGCGATGCCACAAATACCTTCCGCAGCACCAATGTCCCTCTTCATCCTGATGTATCCCTCCTCGCCCCATCCGGTGCCCCACGAATTTTTTACCAACCAGTACTTGGTTCCGTCTTCGCTCGTCCCGTACCCAACCGCGGTGACACCGTGATCTAGACTGGTCCCGCATTCCCCGGTGAAAACGCCGCTGGAGTAGAATTGGAAATCTGATTCCCCTGCGTCGATGGCCACGGAGACTGGCTGGTTTGCCACGGCCTTCAGAAGGGCAGATTCGCTGTTGGAAGGCACGTCTTCGTATCCGGTGATCTTCGCGGCGCTAGAGGCTGCTTTCCTGGCATTGCAGGTGTTGTCGACAGCTTGGTAAGGGTAGTTGGTCTCGGTTGTGAGGCCGTGGTTGCTGATGATGAACTCGAAAGCGTCGTCCATGAGGCCGCCTCCGCAGCCCTGGTCTTCACCACTTGTGTCGCAATCCACTAGCTCTTGCTCGGACAAAGAGATCAGTTTTCCCGTCGTGAGTTGGGTGATCCCTTCCATGGCCGCCACAGCAGAGAAAGCCCAGCAACATCCTACATTCCAAGGAAGATTCACTTGAGAAAAAGAACGATAAGAGAAGGAATGATTGAATGTTGCTGTTAAACCGAACAACATTCAATGCCTAACCGCATTGGCCTTGGTCCTTCACAGGCGTGACGGCTCCTTTCTTTCTCCAATCCATGGTGGCTGGAACCGTGGTCACGCTCTCGTATCGGAATGGCTTAGCGCTGGCTGGCCTAGTGGAGGACGAGCGCTTGTACCCGGTCCTCGAGGCCTTGAACTCCTCGCTCGTCAGGTCGGCAAACCCATTGATCGCCAGCCTGTAAGGTTTGCTCCCGTCCTTGTTGGAGGACTCGATGTACTCGACGTTGCTCTTGAAGATCGAGAAGCGCCGCTCCTTCTCGGCAGCGTCCGCGTACACCCTCCCGAGGCTAGCCATCCACTGCTCATGCCTCTCTCGCATGGTCGCTTCCTGGAGCTCTCGCGACCATGCCTGGGAGACCCAGAGTCCTAGAACGGTCACCATCACAAGAAAAAGTTTGCCAACGAGTACGGAAGCCATTGTTCTAGGACTCAATACGTTTTTGGTGTTTGGAAAGAAGTGGGGTGAGTTGGCCAAGGGAAATTGAAGGGGTTTATATTGATGGTGAAGGATCTTCTTCCTCAAGAAGAGGCTGAGATTGGATTCCATTAGTGGTGTGAATCTGAAGAGAATATGAATCACATTTCGCCTGGTGATTCCGGCACGTCGTCTGAGATGTGGACTGCCCGTATCAGTGCCGTGAACGCCGTTTCCTTAGTGTTGCTTTCATAATTCAATAAAGTACGTAAAACACCTGCATTTTAAGAAGCTGCATTTAATCATGTTCCATATTTCCCCAGGAAACATGCTTCTTGCTGCGCATTTTTTGCATTGAGTCTCCCGACAAACTTACATTCCTTCTGTTCCATCAAAAATGAATAATTTATTTTAGAAACATTTTGCTAAGAACGATCGTTATATGCAACGCCCAAAAAACGCGTCTTGTCAGTTAAGGAGTCACCCAAGACTTATAAGCCAAGCCAAGACCTTCCCAAGCCTAATCCCGATCGAGTCTAGCTTGTGAAATTATCAAAATTACCCTCTGGTCGGTGAACCAAATTTTGTCTTGTTCTAAGATGCAAAAAGACCAAAATACCCCTCAATTATTTGCATAAAAGATAAAATTGCCCCAAAAGTCTTCAATTGGGCCCCACCCACTCTCTCTATCCTGCTCCCTCTTCCTCACATGATCTTTCTCTGTCTCTCTCTCGGTTTGCCGTGGAACAAACCCCCCGACCGATTGCTCCTCCATCCTCTTCCTCCCTCCGGAGTTTTCTTGCGTCGCCACCATCACCACCGACGGCCACCACCTCTAGCCTTCCTCGCCGTAATCATCGACCCCTCCGCCACCGTCAATAGCCGTCGGGAGCCGCGAAATCAAACTGGGAACCCAGCCCCTATTTCGGACGCTTACTGACCCGAGGATCTTCGGCCCTCCTCCGGCCTCGTGCGGCGTCACCGCCACCACCCACCACCTCGGCCTCATTCCTCAGCCTTCCCTCAACACCATCGATGCCGCCTTGCCGTCCGTCCGCCGCTAGAACAGCCGTAATTAGCCCCGAAACCACGGTTGCTCTGTTTTGGAGACCGGTTGGGATTTTCTTCGATTCGGCCGTTTCCGGCGACACCGCCTCTCACCGCCACCACCAATGAACTCCTAAGGCCCCTCTCCGTCGTTCCTGAGCTCGTGGAGGCCGGCCGCCGCGCGTGGGGTCTAGAAAGGGCCACCGACCGCCTCTTGTCTCGGTCGCGCGAAACCCTTGTTTCATGCCGATTCTGCCCCTCGGCAATCTGTCGCCTCCAGCCATTGCCACCGATCCCAATCGACTTTCCTCGACCCATAGGTGAGTCCCCGAGCCTTGGTAGGCTTCGTCACGGCCATTGAAGCCGAAAGTCACTGGAAAACAGTCTGGTTTCCCTATTTTACTCACTGATCGCCACTGTTCACAACAGTCGCCGCCGCTCGCCGAAGCTCCTGTCACCGGCCACCTGTCCCAACGACCTTTCTCATTTTTATTCACAGCTTCACAAGCTTTTCCAAGCTCTCATGGTCCTTCCCACACATTCAATTTCGAAAAGATTAACTTAGAGTGACCTTCTTCGTGACTTCTATCACTTAACTTGTCAGCACAAGTATTTATCACCACAGTGACTTAGAGAATCATGGCAGCTCCTCCTCGAGCTTGCTTAACTAACAAATTTCCTCATTTCCATTTGAAGTTCCTACGGCCCATTCAGCTCTTAGGTCTTGTACGATTAACAGATTGAGCCATATTCTCTTTTGGTGCTCATACTCCAATCGCCCATCTTTACTCAATTCTCATGATCCGTATCAGTTCTTAGATCTTTCATATCATGTATACTCAAGCGCAATGCTCTTCTACGACCATACTGTCGTCATTCAACCTCCTTTGGTTCTCATGTCTCCTGAACCGCTATGATTCCCTCCATGAATCAAAAACTTAAGTCATTTACTCAATCTGGCAGTCTCAAGCTACTCCTCTCATTATCTTTCACCATCAACCCTCCAATGGTTCCCAAACAACTCTCTAATGATACATAGGAAATTCTCGACTAATTGCCAAATATTCAAGGATCTCAAATCATCCTTGATCCGTAATCATTCATCAAGCCAACCTTAACAAGGCACTTCTCCACTAACATTCGTTACTAGGCCAGCCTCGGCTAGGTAACTATCAGACAAGCACTTAAAGCAGCAATCCACCGAGTCAATAGCTCATACTTTAAGCCTAGAGGCATCCGCCATTCTAGCATAATCACAACAGACTATCTCATTCTCAACATGCGTCAGTTCAACGGGTATAAACCCCCTACGTCGTCTAACCTCTCAGTTATACCTAGGCTAAGCCATCACATGAGGCTAATCATAAAACATGCCTAACAGGCCCTTCACAATCATCACATTTTTTTTCAAACGGCATCTACCGTCAAGCATGAAACTTTTAACGATGCCACTCATAGGCGTCATTACACATGTCATGCCACTTTCGATCATTCTTGATGAGAATCGATCTCGTGCTGCACATCTCTTATCCACAATTGGACTCAACTTGATACCCAGACTTCCCCTTTCAAGTTATGACTTGGGTCATTCATGCCTCTTGCCATCTTAGAAGCCTGCCAAGAGCCGCTTCTTGTCCGAACCTCTCTGTCCCGGCGATCACTCGCCGCCCTCATCAGACCTGACCGTTGCAGGTTTTCCCAAGTCATACATCTACGGAGAAAGCCCCGTTCCACATGTCCCATACTATGTTTCATTACAGTTTATAGGTATCCCATCAACTTGTCACATACCAAGCGACAGTTTATTAAGTCCAACGGCAACAAGTTCATGCATGCACCCTCATCAACTTTCGTTTCAAAGCCACAAACTCAAGCACAGCATGACTGCCCTCACCACTTTTCATATCAAAATCGCCTTTAGATCAATTCCTATCCATTGAAGAGTTCTAATTCCACCAATGACCATCACATCTCGCAGATCAATTGCCTATATTTAACCATGCACCTCAAGTAGAGTCGTTAACTAAATCAAATCCATAAGCATTCGATCACGACTGGCCTTTAATCATATATTCCTTATCTGCTCCCTTGCATGCATCTCATCTCATATCATCCAAGACTATCAATGGTAATTGATAGCTAAACCATCAAAACATCACGCAATTCAAGCCCGAATCCACTAATATCAGTCACCTATTTATAACTCGTACTCCTCAAGTTGGGTCATTGACAAACCAAGATCACAATCATACACCTCAATTGACCCTTCATTCGTAATTTATTCTCTAACAACCTTAAATCCAAGCTCATGACTCCTTAATTTCTATTCACTTCCTTAGGAGCCTTATTCATAAATCATTCAAGATCATCTCTTAATTCGACACTAGGACAGTTAGAATACCGCACAAGTTCAAGTCTATAATCCTCAAGATTCAGCAATCCATGCTTATCCCTAAAGGTCTCACTACCTAATTGTCCTCAAGTCATCGATCCTTATCACTCCAAATCTCAATCACATTCGATCGAGCTGACCTTGCTCTGATACCAATCAAATGGGAATGTCACACCCCGAACCCGGTGAGCACGCGAGCATCCCACCAAGCCGTTCCTTTGAGAAAGCTCCAGTATCCAACAGCCAATGTCCTTTTGCGCTGAAAGAAACATACATGCGGAAGCGATGCCAACTCCCATTTACAAATATAGCAACACCCGATGACTTAGGACACAAGGGTACACCTTTAATAAAGGTCAAATATACTTTTCTTTATTACAAATCTAAATACTCGATATCAGTACTATTCAATTCTAAGGTCACAAAAGAGAAGCCTTCATTTTTCCTCTAGTGACCTCATCTCTGTGCCAATCCATGGCAAGTCTGCACTTCCGTAGTCAGGAACCTGAAAAGTTAAGCCCCCACTAGGGTGAGATATAATCTCAGTAAGGTGGGTCCTAACCCTAGGTTAGGCCGACCGTCCACTCAGGCAGTCATATACCCCAATAGTTCAACTCATAGACGTATCAATCAATTCAAATATAGATAACTATGCACAGGTGACAGGAATGCAAATATGGTATCATAACACACTCAGAGGTTCATACACGACTCGTCCTGCCACCTCACCATAATCATCCTTTCCCCCTTGCCTCATTCTCATGCTCGCGATTAGATCGCATCAGGCTCGGTCCGCGTAAACGCACAAGACTGTCATTGACAACCGCGTAAACGCATCAGGTTCCAATGATTCTCCAGGCTGGTACCAACGCCTTATATCTCCGTCCCGCAATTAAATCGCATCAGGATCGTGGCCATCATAACCCCGCATTAGATCGCATCAAGGCACCACTGGCAACCCGCGTAAACGCATCAGGTTCCAATGATTCTCCAGGCCAATATCCTCACCTCATTCCTCCATCCCGCGAATAGTTCACATTAGGACCATAGCCAATTCAACCCCACGATTAGATCGCATCAGAGCACCACTGGCAACCTTAACTCGACCCCGCGGTTACATCGCATCAGGGTATCCACCTCCTGCCCCGCGTCTCATATGCCTCAAGGCCTTGCCATGTCATGTTCAAGCCATGCTTCTCAATTCCACTCACAGATAAAACAACAGGTGCAACTCATGCACAATTTGAATTCTCATGCCATGCAGGACGATCAATGACATTCGACATGGCATATGATTTAAACTCAAACATTAACAAGTCTTCAAATCCTCCAAATCATTCAAGAGCACATACCATAACCAACTACCTTAGAATTACTCAAGGACTAATCAAATCTTCTACCAACTCACCCAATTGAGTCCAATCTTCCTAGCATAAGGTCAGGAATTCCCTTACCTTGAATTTGATAACACCAAAATTCTCTTCTTGAATCATCCTCACAATCTCTGTTCCAAGTGTCCAAGACAAACCTCACTGCGCAACCTAGGAATTTCATTCGATTAGTCAATTTCTATGTCCAATTCGTCAATCCATGAACCATAAACCTCCATAGCATAATTCTCATCATCTTAACATGCCTTAATTACCAATTTGAGGCTCAAAACCCAACGCCAACAGCCCCCACAGCGCCGGCCTTGCACATAACCGAACCGGTTCTTCCCGGTTCTGTGCAAACCGGGTACAATCAACCCTTAACCAACTCTAAATTCCTCATTTAATCCTCATCCTACCTCTTAACATGTCTATCTAAGAGTTCTTGAGGCTCACCGTGAGTTTGAGGTCGATTGGTTGCCGGAAACCCGTTGAATGTCGCCGGATCTCCCTAGGTTAGTACTGGCAATTTTCTGTTGCAAGTTCACAAGACCGATTCGAGATCATAACTTCATCGAATCAAGCCCAACTTTTTACCATAGATTCATATACATGTCTACTAGGTCTCCACAAAATTCAACCTCAAACTCCAACATTTTGGCCTTCAAAAGGGTCATAAACCAGATCTACCTCAGGTTGGAGCAGATTCTGTCGGATCTCGGGAAAATGCTTGGCTGGAGTTTGTCGATGGTCCAAATGGCTCGATTCTTGTTCGAGAAGGTCGGAAAGACATAGATCTATATTGGTGTAGTCATCCGGCGGTCAGACGGTGGCCGAAAAGTGACGTCATGGGCGGCGAATGGCGGGCTCAATTCTGGTTGACTATCGACAGAAACAAAGGAGGAGAGGATGGAGATTTTTGGTGGTTCTTGGGTGTATGGCCAACCAAATGAGTGAGGGGAGAGAGTGAGAAGACTATATATTCAAGGCTTGAGTCAATGCTTTGAATGGTAGGTTTGGCATAGTTGACTTGACTACTCTTTACACCATCCATTGACACTTGTCCCCTTGTCAATCATGCTTGATCCAATGGCCCATAATCCTCCTTGAATTCTGCAGCCTTGAGGGGAGTTTAATGTCCAAAATTTCCTTTTTCAAATGCATGGGCAAGGTTCTAAGCTTGAAGGGCAAAAGGGTAATTTTAGCCCCAACGTTCGGAACGTTATTTTTCTCGCTCCAATATTTTTTGGTAGGGCGACAGCCAATCCAAATAACGTTGAAATTCTTGATTCTCCATTTTCAATTTTCAAGACTCGTTTCAGATTAATGAGACTGAAAATGACTGGAAATTAGGATGTCACAGTTTTGGATTTCAAGGTAATTTGAAGGAACAGTTAAACTTGGTAGAGTTTGCATAACTAACAATTACCAGTATAGCATTAAGATGATGCTTTTGAAGGCGATGTATGGCAGAGCGTGCAAGACGCCCGTTTATTGAAAAAAAAAAAAAAGAGGCAGACCAGAGTTAGGAGAACAGTCGATTGTTGCTATCAAGGTTATCAAAGACAAACTGATAAAAGTTCAGGGTCGTTAGAAAAGTTACGCCGATATGAGGTGAAGACCATTGGATTTTCAGGTGGGTAATCATGTATGTAGAAGATGATGCCTGTTGGAAGGACAACTCATTTTGGCAAGAAAGAAAAGCTAAGTCCAAGGTGAGTCATATCATTCGAGATTTTGGAAAGAATTGAAAATTGGATGTATCGTCTTGTGTTGCCGCCGAGACTTGCTCAGGTGCATAATGTCTTCCATGTGTTGATATTAAAGAATTATGAACCGAATTCCGTTCATGCGCTGTGTTAAAGAGGAAATCAAATTGGATGAGCGAGCATTGTATCTGGGAAGTCCAGTCGGGATCGTAGCTAGGAAATAGCAAGTATTCCAGAACAAAAATTTTCCCTTTGGTCAAGGTGATTTAGTGAACCCGCAGAATTGACAGGAACTATTTAGGAGATTGAGGAAATTGTGAGGACTGGATATCCTTATTTGTTGAAAGGGTGTAGCAATATTTAAATTTCGAGGACGAAATTTCCTAAGGGAGAGAGTTGTGACGCCTTAGAAATTCGATTTTTGAAAAGTAACTGAATTCAATATAATGGATTGATATCGAATTTCAGTCAATAAAAATTTTTGGATCGCAAGGACTGAAGAAACAATAATTGGACAAATTCTGAAGTTTCAGTCGATTTAGATTAGGTTTCGAAATTCTTAGTCGTCGCGAATTAGGATTTCAATCCTCGCGCCTGAGCCTAATCCCGACCGAGCCTAGCCGGTAAAATTACCAAAATTACCCTTCGACCGGTGAACCAAATTTGTCATGTTCTAAGATGCAAAAAGACCAAAATATCCCTCAATTATTTACATAAAGGACAAAAATTGACCTAAAAGTCTTCAATTAGGCCCCACCCACTTTCTCTCTCCTGCTCTCTCTTCCTCACGTGATCTCTCTCTCTCTCTCTCTCGATTTGTTGTGGAACAAACCCCCCGACCGACTGCTCCTCCTCCCTCTGGCGTTTTCTTGCGTCGCCACCACCACCACCGACGACCACCACCTCCAGCCTTCCTCGCCGTCATCACCGACCCCTTCGCCGTCGGCATCCAGGGGTCGCGGACCGACCATAGAATCCGCCGTCAACAACCGTCAGGAGCCGCAAAATCAAGCCGGAAACCCAGCCCCTATTTCAGACGCCTACTGACCCGAGGATCTTCAGCCCTTCTTCGGCCTCGTGCGGCGTCGCCACCACCACCCACCACCTCAGTCACATCCCTCATCCTTCCCTCAACACCGTCAACGCCACCTCGTCGACCGTCGGAAGCCGGAACCGCCACAATTAGCCCCGAAACCACGGCTGCCATGTTTTGGAGAACGGTTGGGATTTTCTTCGATCCGGCCGTTTCCGACGACACCGGCTCTCACCGCGACACCAACGAACTCCCAAGGCCCCCCTCCGTCGTACCTGAGCTCGTGGAGGTCCAGAAACAACCTCCGACAGTCCCTTGTCTCGACCGCGCGAAACCCCTATTTCGCGCCCATTTTGCCCCTCGTTGATCCGCCGCCTCCGGCCGCCCTCAGCCGCTGCTACCTGTCCCAATCGACTCCCCTCGACGCGTACGTGAGTCCCCGAGCCTTGACCTGCTTCGTCACGGCCGTTGAGGCCGAGAGTCGTCGGAAAACAGTCTGGTTTCCCTGTTTTGCTCACTGACCGCCACTGTTCATAGCCGCTGCCACTCGCCGGAACTCCTGTCACCCGCCACCTATCCTGGCGACCTTGCCAGACCTCCCCGTTGTGTTCCCGAGGTTTTGGGTCGAGTCGCCGTGCAATAAACTCTAGATTCGTCGAGAACCGCCGCTGCCGCCGTCATCGCCATTCATCATCTTCGCCCGTGTCGTTGCCATTGAGACCGCAAAGCTAGTCAATTTGTGAGTTGACCCTAATCCTTGATTAGAATGCTAATTGTGCCTAGGATTAGTCAGTTAGTCGATTAGGAAAAATTTAAGTATACGATCGGGGCCGGTTTAGATAGAAATTGAGAATTAGGTTAAGTGGCCGCGACCGATTAAGTTAGTTGGTTTGATTATATTGTCTGTGGCTAATTGTGATTAGTTGAAATTGGTTGATCGATCGCAAGCGAGCGACAAGTTAGAGACGAGCGAGCGATCGACGTTATAATTGAATCGATTAATAAAGGCATTACTCGAATTGAGCTTGATGTTGTTTAATCGGCTCGTCTATTTGTAATTGATTGGTGGCCTTGTTGATTTGATCGCTTCGCTGAACTGCTTGTTTGACTGTCTTTTTTGTCCACTGTGTAATTGATTGTCTGTTTAGGGGTTGATAGCCCTTCTGCAATTGCAGTGTCTAATGTTAAACTACATATGCATATGACCGTATGGGAAGTTAAAAGACATGTTTTAGCATGAAAATGGCCTTCAACTGAGACTTTTACATGCCTATGTGAGCATCCGATTTTAACCAAAAATAATGAAATAGTTTGATTGCTGAATGGATATTGTGTGGTCATATGGGAAAATGATTATGCTTTTCTTGGCAAGTTCGTACCGTACCAATCTGATGGAACTAGACGACTTGCCAAAGCACGACAATTATGATCCTATGCTAACTAGCACAGAGGCGGAGCTGGTCGGATGCCGGTCGCAGCTTGTGATGGACCGACGCCCCGTTTAGGGATGCCTATTTGTTGGTGTCGTGTCAGGCGCACCGGAGACACCTCTTGTAGGAGTCGTTGCCGAGAAAAAAGGGACGTAGCCCGGTCTTGCCGGTAGAACGCTTGATTGCACTAAGATGCTGGATCGATTTATTTGTGAAAGTCGAATCACGCCTTTTTCACGTAGATCCTCTCATATGCCTTTGGCACGATCATCGTTAATAATTGGACTCGTGTGGTGTCCTGTGCGTACTTGTGGATGTGATGTTGTATTGATGGTTGTTTGATCTGACTGCTGAGTTGAGTCAAGCATTGTATTATGTGTGACTGAAGCTAACAAGTATGCATGTGGATTGTTTTTATATCGTGACTGTAATTGGGTGTTATATGTTGTGATTTGTTATTGTGAAACTTCTATTAGGATGTCCGGGCGAATCAGTTTCATAATCGAGCTTAGGCTTGATTCATTGAGATTTATTCGCACCCCGTCGTTGGATAACATTTTCAGGTCCCAAGTGACGAAGCCTCGTGGATGCTAAGGATTGGCTTTTGAATTAGTTCTTTTGAAGTGGACGAGACGTTGACCTTACCCGACAGAGTGATTGATTGAGGTCTTGTCTGGTCGCCCCGAAGTATGGGGTTATGCTCGAACGTCTACTGTTATGTATAATTGTTTATTGTTATTTTTGATGAAAAGTTGTGATGTTTGATTCCTGTTATTCTATTCCATGTTTGTTTGATGTCAGGGAGTTTAAACGTTTCCGCTTGCGTAAGTAAGTGATAAGTCGGTAATGTTCCTGAGACGCTATTTCTATGATCTCTTGGCGATTTGGCAAGGGATCTCGCGGGCTCGAGAGTCGGGGCGTGACATGCTGTATATAAATTGTTGTAAGCACGATCCAGGATTGTCAACGATTCATTTAGACGATAGCTGTGTTGTTATTTCTTCAGAATACCAATTTGTTTAGAGGGGGGGTGGTTTCGAGACTCTTGCAGGCAAAAGCTAAGATGCTCAGCCGCTGATTTCACTCTCGTGAGCCTTCATATTATAATAATACAGAATAATACGTTCTGAGCATCATAGTACATAAATTTCTAAACTACAAGTATTATGCTTTGAGATATTATACTGCTCAAGTTTATTAATAGTTCACAAAACCATGCGCTCGGACTTTGAAAATCCTTCGTTCACATGCTTTCGTAATATAAATGCTTTATACATGTGTGTGTACACAAATTCAAAATCACTTTGATACATGTTTCATAAGTTCTGAGATCATTCATGACATCATGAAATTAGATTTTGAATTTTAGAACTTTCTCTTGCTAAAGTGCAGTAATAACAAATTATAATTTTGCAAGACTATACTTGAGTAACAAAATTATATGTTACTCGCCTATTTTTTTTATTTAACGATTGATATCCTTATGGATGATTTTGTCATATTAAAAAAGGAAAGATTGTTAAGAAAAACCATGAATGATTTTGAAGCTGACATAACAATCTATCAACTCTTGGTTTGGGATAATGTCATGAAATACTTGTTTTACAGATTGTTCACAGGTGCGGGGATGCACAAAATTGAATCTGTCAAAAAGTTACTCAGATATTACTCTGAGGACTCAGATGCTGTGTAGAGCTCAGATGTTGAGTGGGGGAAGCTCAGACGTTAGAATGATACTCAAGCTCTGAGAGAAGTATTTTACGTACAGTAGCCAAAACTTCAAGAGAGATTCAAAAGATGATTTAATTGGTATATTACATCATCACAATAGCTAGTAATTGAGCTAGATCACTCGTGAAGATTCCCGAGGATGAAGATTAATCAAGGATGCGGATCAAAGGAGACGAACACAAATTTTTCTATTGGAGAAATCCATCTATGGAAACTCAGGATCTTAATTGTACGGGTCATTTGATCCCATCGGGAAAGACTTGCCTTTGGCAACTCTCAACGGCTAAGAGATCTTACTTTAGATATTGTCTAGTCAAAATGGCTACTTTTGAAGAGTGCTCCTCTGGAGGCCTTACAATGGATAGTTAGAGGTAAAGGAGTATAAAAGACATATCAAGGTCGAAGATAACTAGGTTGGCTTAAAGAGGAAATAATGTTCTGAATTCCAAAATCGAGAGAGCTTCAATTTTTATTTTATCATTGATCTATTCATTGTAATTCTTAGATGTATACACGAGAGTGTTGAGCTTTAGGTGTAGAGTACTGCATTTCAAAAGAGATCACTAAACTGTAGTCTTTTAGCAATTTACTAGTAAGATCCAGCCGATTAACTGCCAGCATGAAGAAGTGGATGTAGGCTTGAATAAAGCCGAACCACTATAAATCATTGTGCAGTTTTTTCTATCCCTTATTCATACTTGTTTATATACTTATACTTAGATAATCAAACTCCATACCCAACACACATTACACTATTGCATGTGATCATTAGTTGAGGGTCAAGATACGAGCTTATTTAATTTAAATTCTACATAGATTTTCGAAAAATACACAGTAATTACCTATTCACCCCCTCTATGTGATTTCGCTAGCTCCAACAGAGGTCTCGCCCAAGGTCACACCTATCGTGATCTTTCTAGAAGAGAGGCAGAGAGAACATTCTGTCCCGAATCTCAACAAGCTAGTCAAAAGGATAGTCAAAATTGAGGAATGCCTCACTAGCCAAGGGTTCGAGCCGTCTAAGTTTGACAAGATCAGGCCTTTCACAAAAATTGAAGTCCCTACCAACTATAAAGAGCCTGAATTTGCCAAGAAGTATAATGGGGCGGGCTGTCCTAAGGAACATTTGAAATACTATCTATATAATATGTCAAAATATTCTGACTGCGTCTCGTTACTCATCAACACATTTCAGTAAAGCATAACGAGTGTAGCCCTGACTTGATACATGGCGCTGGATATCCAAAAGTATGATAACTAGGATGAGTTTGCGACGGAGTTTTAGCGCCAATATAAGTTCAACACTACTATTGCCCCAATTAGGGAGCACTTGCTTAGAACCATGAAAAGATGGAACAAGACCATCCGTCTATGTGCTCAAAAATGGAGGGCCTCGGCTATGCAGGTTCGGCCACCGATTCTTGAGGAAGAACTGATAGACATCTTTCTAAAGTCGTTGTCGTATGACTATTTCGATAAATTGAACACCTCTGGGTGCCAGACTTTCTCCCATCTGATTAAGGTGGCAAAAAGGCTTGAGTGGGCGATTAGGGAGAGATGAATGCCCAAAGCAACTTTGAAGCGACAATTCCCGGTGAAAAAGGAGCGGGATCAAAATATTGAAGTGGCATTCGTCTCCAATCTGTTGTAGTTAGCGTTAACACCTAGAGAGGGTGAATATGTGAATGCAGCATACTTTTTCGAGAATCAATGCGAAATTTAAATCAGATAAATTTGTAGCTTAATTCTCAAACGATGATCACAAGCAATAGTGCAATGAGTGTTGGATGTGCAATTTAACTTTCTAAGTACATAAACAAATATGAGCAATGGATAGAGAAAAATGCACATAGAGTTTATAAAGATTCAGCTTTATTCAAGCCTACGTCCACTTCTTCACACTGGCAGTAAATCGACTAAATTGCACTAATAAACTGATCAGAGATTACAACTTAGTGATCTCCTTTAAGACGCAGGACTGCACACCTAACGCTCAATACTTTCGTGTACACCTCTTATAACCGTAGCAAGACCTCAAAAGGATCGCTTTCCAAAACTACCCTTTTGGACAATGTTGTATCTAAAAGATCTTGAGCCGTTGATGATTGCTAAAGGAAATTATTTCTCATTAGATCAAATCGCCCAAACAATTATGATACTGAATTTTCGTAAATGGATCTCTTCAATAGGAAAGTCATGGCATGACAGTTATATTGAGAATTTCAAAACCACAATGTCATTTTGACAAAGATTACTACAATAACATTTAAAACATCACCACGAGTTATCATGAAATTTTGGAGCAACACTTGAGGTTGAAATTCTCCAACCTGGTTTGCCTAAATCATTCCTTCTGTATCACTCTAGCTGACAAAATCACACCACAAATGAAGTTTGAAGATGACTGGCAATAAACCTGTGGTAGGTTGGTCCAATGTACTTCAAAGCTAGAAAAGATGAACCAGAGGAGAACAATTTAACTGCAGAAGAGGATGACAGCTGAGAAAGGTAAATGGCATATCTTTCTTCTGTGTCTGTACAATTGAACCAAATAAATAATCTAGCATAGTACTGGTTAAAGAATCCTCTATATCTCCACGAAATCACCGTTGTCATCGTTGTCATCCTTATCCCAGTCCACATCAAAAGAGCTTGCGGATTTCATAAGATCTGTTAGGCCCGTGAGGTCCTCCAGATAAGTGGGATGATTAATCGCCTGAAGTACAAACTCCATTCCCCTAACCTGATATTCAGAAACCACCTGCACAAATGTTTGCGACTATTAGAAGTACTAGATGGAAACGATCAAAAAAAAGAAGCTAATCACAGATGAAACAGAGAACTAAGTCATAAATGATGCAATCACTTCATGAATTCATTCAGAAGTTGCTAAGAGATTGATGCATTGGCCAACAGTACTGTTTCAGTTAATCAGTTTTAGTTCTGACATCTACGCGAAAGGTATTTCGCTGGGACAGGTTCAGTGACACTATCAACGGCACATGCATATCCCAGTTACAACATTCCAGGTTCTCAGACAGGCTATATAGGATCAACTGAAGGTTCTAGCCCAAGATCTGGTCCCCGAGTCCATGCTCACCCCTTCCTTTCTATTCAATTTTTGGTTGTACATGCTTGCTCAACCAGTGAGTCGTTCTTTTACAAGTTCCCTATGTGAGGCAGAGGAATTATAACAAACAAAGACGAGAAATGGAAAAGGGTAATTGAACTTGCGGGATATACAAAAATGGGGCATGCAAGTCTTACAGTTTCAGAACATGCGGTACAGCTTCTCGAGCTGTGACCCACAAGGGTGATCTGAGAAAACTGTGGAAGGGAACCTCGAATCTGATGTGGCAAAATTCCAAGTGGTTGTTCATAGTTTGCACTTATTTGTGCATTGGCATGCTCACCTTCAGCATGGATCCTGCTCAAAGAGAGTGGAGATAATAACTTCTCCCGGAATGAAGAAAAGAGAGTAGAATCTCCGACTATAAAGTTGCTGACTGATTTACCCATGAGGATGATGCAGAATCCCAACCAACAGTTCAACCGCAAGAGCAGAAGCAATAGGTGCTAAACCTGGACGTGTGACCGTGCACTGCTGGTCAAGAGTGCGATTTGCAGTTGACTGCATCAAGATGAAGGTGTAACAAACTGCGCATCAAACAGAAAACAGCACCAAAGTATCAAATGCATTATAGTTTAGAATATTACGTCAATTGGTGCAACAACGTCATTGCAGAAGTAACAGCCCAGCCTCTGCAGACAATTGTTATCAGAAAGCGATGCCGTGTCCATACTATCAGGTAGAGTTCGAGATTTCAAGTTGATGGAAGTGCTAAAAGGACCCGCTCCATGCCTCATAACCAAGAAGCTATCAAATCCTAAAGCAGCAGTTATGGTGATCTGTAAGAACCAGAAACAAATAATCAGGGACATCGGCAGGTGCTAAAACATTTAACTGAAACTGGAGTACAACATTCAATCTGAAGAAACAGGATGATGTCCACCACCATGAGTAAGTATGATATGGTGACAGTAACACAAACAGAAATCCAGTCTGCACGGAACATGAATGAAAAGGATGGAAAACAAAGAAAAAGGAGAAAGAACCTTGCTAGAAGCAGCAGAAAAAAGTGTGGGCAGCCACCGACTTTCCCTCGTGTCAGTCAACAGGAAAACTACATCATGAGATTTAATCAAGTCATGTAGGTGTCGGCAATCATTCAGGACACTTTCTTCTTGTTCGCTTGTAACAGGATGGCCAGGCATAGGTATCGCCGTTACGACACCTTCTGCTTCCTAAGAGGATCAGAGCGAATAAGGTTAAACTCTAAAAATAACCAGTTCATGAAAAAGCAACCATTGAGGCGTCTTCACAGAGAGTATTCATATGAATGGACGTAAATATTACATACCACAGCTGGGAATATCAGCTTGAGATTTTTGACAGCTGAAATAGCTTTAAACTCACCACCATTCAAGCAGTCATTCAGTGTATATAATGACTGCCTCAGTGGATTTGACATTACCACTTTCCCGCTATCAACTAGGGTAATTTTCCTGACACCCCAAGCCTACAAGTGATCACCGTTGTTCAAGACAAGTATGAAAAGTGGCAATGGCAAATGAAAATTAATTTGTCCAGAACTCACCATAAGCATGCGTGCAACCTGACATCCAAGAGTACCGGCCCCCAAAAGAAGACACTTAGTAGCAGATAAGACATTTAAATCCAGTGTGGGTAAAGCGCGCCATCTCATCAATTTCAAGTTCAAATCTGCGGCAGATATGGCTAACCTGTAATTTAAATTTTCACAAAGCGTAAGTACACAGATGTCGGCACAAACTTGAACAAGAGATGATGGAGAAATTTACTTCGTCGGGTCCATTGCTTTGGCAAGGTTGACACATTTTGATCCTTTTTTACCCATGTTGTACTCCCACCCGACAGCATTAGGCACAGAATTAAGATCCTTCCAAACTGAAAAAAATGGGACACCAAATATTACACAGATGATTAGAGAAAAAACTCTTAATTAAAACCAGTATAAAGCTTTCACTAAGCTTCTGCACATCCACCTTCTGGAACTGATATTATGGCTTCGCCAACAAGGGACAATCCCATATCTGCAAAACCACGCTTCTCCCGATAACAGAGAAAGTGAATCCTTCTGATGTTCCATTTGGTGAAGATAAGCGCAAGGTAGTTACGAAGAGGCCAACCAGGATTATGTGGCAGATGGCATGGGTCATAAAAACCAAATAACATCTGCATGTAGAATGTGGAGAAAACTTAACATAGGTATCCATTTACCATAATCAATCCCTTCTTCAGAACTTCAACTGAACTGACCTTGTGACCATTGCCTTTGCAGGCTTCCCAGTCCTTCAGATGTTTAATTGTCACAGTTGAATCCAAAGCAATACTTACCAAGAAGAATGGCACATCTACAGCAGGCTATGTGGTTTAGTTTATCACAAATAACAAGGAACAATCAAATAGCAATCAACAGGAACATAACAAATAGAGTAGACGCACCGGCAGTCAAATTTGAATTTCTCCATTCCCGACAAGCAGCTGACAAGGATTCTGCCTGCATGATGAAAGAAGAATTTTCATATCAAGGAAGAGCTCTCTGAAAAATAGAATCTTTCATCTAGCCAAAAGAACTCACCTCCTCTGGGCTAAGCCACTGGGAGGCTGGCTTGATACCAACCAAAGTTGCTGCAGGTTCAAGCACAAGAGCAGGAAAAGCAAACCAATAGTAAAAGTTCCACTTTTTGAGGTCTGCAAATGAGATGATAAGAAACCTTGAAAGCGCCGCGCTATCCTCCAAAGCTTTTCCCGAATGAATGTCATCCCAAATCTACTAAAAAACCAAAAAAAGCTAGTAAAAAGGACATCAAATAAATCGTTCCCTGCTGTTAATGCAATAGAAGAAGCAAAGTCATTCTGCATTCTGCGAAAAGGGTATTTTCTTAAAAGAAGAGAATTAGGCACAAGTTTTAGCATGCTACATATGTCCAAGTAGGCTATAAGCATAAAACCCAAGTGGATCAGATCAGCAAATTGGACTATTGCTTTTTTCTTCTTTAAATGTCACAAAAGTGCCTAGGACATCTGACCAAGGCGCAGGGGAAACTAGCAGATACTATAATGGAGCTTCAGGGCCATATTATGAGACACCTTTTTGGCTTCTGCCTTTAACAAGCTCTGTTTGTCAAGAGCATTGTAGCCCTCAAGAGTATTTGTGTTGTAAATCGTGCCTGGCACAGAACACTTGTTCCTATTCCCAAGACTAACTGACGACGTGCATGCTGCTTGCTCACTTGCTTCCGTTGGCAAAGACTCAGAGAGGAGGGTCAGATGATTAGATACTTGAGCATGTGAACAGGGTGCATAGAAACCTGCAATGTTAAGTTGACACTTCAAATCTCAAAAAAGATCGAGGGCGAAACCTTCTACGCTACTCCTGGTAATCATCCAAAGGATATGTGAACTGGGACAAAATGTCATTGAAGAACTAAAATTGAGGAAAGCAAACGCAAAATAAAAACACTTCTCAGAACCGAGCTGAGCTCAAAATATAAAATAAGAAAGGCTAATCATGGAAAGATACAAATTTAACAAATTGCTTCATAAGAGCGTAAAGACGAAAATTTGAATAAAGTCATCACCAAGTAAGCCTGCCAAGCCATTTCTCGTCAAAGAAGTATATATCAGATGATTTTTTCGCCAAGTTCATAGCAGATACTCCAACTCCCATACAATCAAAAGAATATATTTCCTTGGTTCACTTGCCCAACTATACCATAATCAACATCCAAGAAACAAAATAGGGAAGATAAAATGCAATACCAGAAATGGGAACAGGAGAGTCATCGATGCCTAATTTGTTGAGCTTGAGAGAAGACAACCGATGCCAGAAACCCTCATCCACGACACTCTGAAACGGTGCAAACTGGAGTATGGGCTTCTTCTCTGAAGCATCAGCCATTTTTGTGCTTCCTCTCTTTATCTAAACCTTGACAGCACAACTGTAGATTGTACTGATACAAATCTTGTCCTCCGATCAAGTCAAAATCAATTTGATTTTGCTCGATTCGAGTGGGAACAGTGGTTTGCTCATAGAGACATCCCTGCAATGCAATCCAAGACGAAACAATGTCAAGCCAAACCAACACCTGATCGTGGAGAAACTGTGTCAGGACAAAGAATCGCTGAACTGACTGCCCAAGACACTAAATACGATTATGTAACATGGAATAATTCAGTTTTCAAGGTATTGATTACACAGAATACTATGCGAATAGTGGATTGGGAAAACAAAAGTTTCCTCAATTGGCTATTCAACAAGTGCCTGGGGGCACACCTTAACGAATATCAAAAGCGAATCATAGCTCCTTTTAAACTTTCAATTCAACACACAATACTCAACTAAACGAAAAAGGTAACATTCAGGCATGATTAGAACTCTCTTCAGCAGATTAGATCCCAATGAAACTGAACTTTCAACTACAGTTAAAAACTCCAAACGCTCTTTGCAGGCCAACCCAGAAGACATCGGAGATAAACAGCCATGAAAGCAAAGCTAAAAAACGCCTCTTTCTGATCAAAGACGCAGGTTCGCTAAATTCACGTGCGTCCAATTCCAGACGGAACACAAAATCTGCAGCACCAACACAAGAAAGTCCAATATGCGGTGAACATAAAAAACTGATTTTGACAACGAACAGCACTAATTGAGCGCGTGGTGATGAAGTTTCTCAGATTTGAATCAGCAAAACCCATGTGGGGGATGGACAAAGCGTAAAAACACTGCGTCGACAGCGAAGACCACAAGAACCAACCTCTACTGGGCCAATTTTTCCGATGTCCCGCTCGGCTGGCCTCGGAGGCAGCTAGTTCCGTTCGCCGGTGGGACGTGCCGGCGGCGATCGGTGATCTCGACGGTGTGAGGTGGTATCGTGTGGTGGTTTCAAGCGTTCGGGTCTTGCGTGGGGCCAGGACAAGGCTTGGAAGTTGGAACTTCGCTTCAATGTTTTGTGTCAACGTTTAGAGACCACGTGGGACAAACTTCCAAACAAGAATGCAAGATATGATATAAGTCGTTTGCTTCCGAAAGGAAATAATTTAAATTCAAATATGAATAGATAAAAGAAATTGATCAGAAATTAGGAAAATTCGTTTTTAATGTTAATTCAATTTTTAAATATTTGGAACAAGTAAATAAACATTATTGGAAAATCATCTTCACGCAAAGCAGGACAATTCTTTCTTTTCAGTTTTTCTTCCTAATGATTACTTGGGATACTAATAGAGTTCCAAAATATTACAGGCTTTCTGTTAAATGCTTGACACACACACGTATATATAAAGATAATAAAGCAAGCAAATTTTTTTATATGTCAATCTCCAACAGTGAATGTGGTGGTGGTTTCTGACCCAAAAAAAAAAAAGTTAATGGCATGAAAAACTTCAAACTGGTACATATGTAATAAGTTTATTCAAAAAAAAAATTTACCACGCAAAACCCCAAATTATTACAGTTGTGACATATTTATCATAAATTATTTTTTTAACCACCAAAAATCTTAAATTGTTACATTTGTGACATATTTACTCTAAATTAATTTTTTTTTACTATGAAAAACCTCCAAACTGATATATTTGTAACAAATTTACCCTCGGTTAAATTATGTTAATACCACAAAAAATTTCAAATTGATACGCATTTGACAAACAAAGAATAAAAATCCCAAGTTAGTATGCTCGTCTATTGCTACGTGTCATAAACTTAGCACTTTAACGGTTAAATTTAACAAAAACTAACGAAGAGTAAATTTATCATAAATGTAACAGTTTGGGGAAAAATTATCACAAATGTACCAGTTTATAATTTTTTGTAGTTAAAAATACTTTATGGTAATCACAAGTGTACCGATTTGGAGTTTTTTGTCATATTAACCCAAAAAAAAATTTGGTGGTGGTTTTTTATGTCCAATCCCATAATTCAAAATTATATTGTACGGAAGAATAATTTTCTGCGCGTTGATTTTTTCTCTCTTTATTTATTGGCAAGTTTACCATGTATACTTTCTTTCCTAATAAACTTTATTAGAATGAATCTTCATGTTGTTACAAATTGGCTTGCTTAGTCATTCTCCTGCAAATACGAGTTCTAAGAGCTAGCATATAAATTAAAACAATGTTTATAACGCTCTTCCCTCTTTACTTATGCATACCTATAGACATGGCCACAGTTTCGGAACCGCCGATTCCGATAGACATTGCCATGGGTTGGTTTAGGCCAGAAATCGGCCTGAAATCGGCCCATTGATCTAGCCAACCAGTTCCATGAAAATTCGGAATCGGCTATTACCCGTTGGGCCCAACGACTATTAGACTAAACAACCTGAATATGGTCGTTGGGAAAGATCCGTTGGCTCTTTCCAACAGTCTTCGCCCTTTTTTCTTAATTAATTAGTCTAATTATACCCTCCTCACTTACATTTTTACTCAAATTCTCTTCGCTCAATTCTCTTAATGTCTACTAAATTCTCTGAATCGGCTTTCCGATCAATTTTCTCAAAAAATGACAAGTGGAAGTAAAGATATTGGAAAGAGCTCAATAGGAGAATCTGATTATCCTCATCCTAGATATAATCTTTGTAATTATACATGTTGGTAGACAACGATAATAATATTAACGTTGTTCCCAATCCCAACTTTGAGAATATTCCAACACAAGAAATTCTTCATCCTCCTACTGGTATCGAAGAATCATCAACGGTAAATGAGCCGAAACGGCAGGCCAAAAAGGTACATCTAACTTATGACAACACTTCGACGAGGTACATATAGACGAAGACAAGTATAAGGTAAACTGTAAATATTGTACGAAATCATACAATTTTAAGATAGGAAACAGCTATGGAACATACCGTCGGCATCTGATCCAACGCAGGCGGGGATCGGCATCATCCAACAACAAATTTCCAGATACGCCAATCCTAACATTTATCCTATATTCTGTTACAATGATCGACTTTATAAAGAAGCATTAGCTAAATATGTTGTCATTGAACATTTATCGTTGAGCACTGGTAAAAATTTTGGTTTGAATTATTTGATAAACACTACATGTACTCCGTAAGCAAAACCTACTCCGAGAAATGCTCTTAAACGTGAACTTTCTAAGTTTTATAAAAGACAAAAAAAAAAAGGCTTTGACAAACTTTTTGACAGATTTAAATGGACGTGTGCATGTAGGTAGCGACATTTGGAGTGATCCTTAGCAAATTCATTCTTATATAGATATCATATGTCATTGGATAGATGACGATTGAAACATTCAAAAAAGAGTTCTTGCATTTCAAGTGTTTAATGAAAGGCATACGACCAATAATATTTACAGATTAATTAGGCAAATTTTAAAAGAATATAATTTGATTAATAAATTTTTTTCAATTGGTTTTGATAATGCCGTGGCAAATACCGCTTCTATTCCCTAGCTAGAAAGAATTTGTAAACCCTCTTCTGGCAGATAATTTTTTTAAATTTATGTGTACAAGATGATTTATGAACTATTGATAATTTTCTCACTCTAATAAAGAAAGCAATTAAATTTTTATGAACCCGTCCCCAAGTTATGAAAAAATGGGGCAGATTTTGTAAATAAAATGAAAAAAAGTAAAAAGACTTCCAAAAGATGTTCTGACTCATTGGAATTCTACCTACGAGTTGCTTTATCAATATTTTAATTACAAAAATTTATTATGTGCATTTATTTTGAATAATATTCCCGAAATTATTTTACTCCCGCAGGATTGAGATGTTTGCAAAAAAACAATATTAGATTTTTTGAAAGTTTTTACTATTGCTACTTATGTTTTATCTGGTGTTTATTATCCTATTACACATTTATTTTTAATAAGGTGTGTTAATATTGTTAGCATTTTTGTGTGATTTTGAAAATGATGCTCAATTAGGTCAGACTATTATAGCAATGTGAGAAAAATGGTTGAATTAATATTTCAATATTCCTCTTGTTTATTTATTTGCTATTGTTTTGGATCCCCGTACTATATTAGATTATTTATATGATTATTTTAGCGTTTATTATTATGATTGTTTACATTTGAATGAAAATGTAGATATTAAAACTACGGACAGAGATGTTAAAGATGTCATAGCAGCATTATATAATGAATTTTGTAGTATATGTGAATTAAGTGATAATGGATCTTCCCAATCTAGTGCCTCACAAAGCGAAGAGGGTGGTAGAGTTGGAAGAGGGTACGATTTGCTATTGAGTAGGAAAAAAAAACAAAAGGAAGCAACAAGTAATATTTGCAAATTAAAAAATTATTTAACCATTTTTCTTAGTTTCGTGATTCCGAACATGATGCAGAATTCAAAATTCTAGAGTGGTGGAAGAGTCACTCAACCGATTACCCAGTTCTTGTTCTCATCGCAACAGATGTTAGCAAACCATTTTTCAATAGTTGCAGTTGAACAAATATTAAGCGCTGAAGGATTAATTTTGGACACCCGCCATTTAAGATTAAATCAGGATGCTGTTGAAACTCAACCTTGTGTCAATGACTAGACAAAGGCTAAATTTCAACAGCAAGAGTTGGACCGAGACGATGAATTCTTCAATGGCGATGCTTCCACTAGTACCATAACGAATATTGATGATTAACAATGAGGTAAGTTGGGGTCATCAAAGGTAAAAGAACTAATGGGTTTTAATTTTTCTATCCCCAAAAAGATATGTAGGCGCTTAATGATAATTAATTAAATTCAAGCCCTTTCCCTTCCATTTTTCCCCTCAAATTGATTAAAATTTACAATTTGATTATAATTCATAACTTATAATTTTTTTATTTAATATTATTTTATTATTTAATATTTAAAAATTATTTTTAAAAATCACAATCGGAATCGAAACAGTCTCGAAAACCGCGGTTCCAAACCGAAATTGGAATCGCCCCTTCAAGGGCATGTTCCGATTCATCCTTTCCCACGAACTGAAACTGCCAAATCATGGCTCAGAACCGGTGGTTCACAGCCCGTGGCCATGTTTAGGGTCCGATTCAAGAACCGACAGTTCCAAATCATGGCCAACACTGAATCGAAATCGACCCTTGAAGGGACAGTCCTGGTTCCTATTCATAACCGGTTCCGATTCAGTTCCGATTTTTAAATTTAAATTTTAAATAATAAATTTAAAAATTAAAAAAAATATAATTAAATTATACATTTGGGGAGAATCGGCACCAGCTTGGACATGCGAGTGCCCAAAAAACCTTTCTTTACTAAGCTAAACTTCATCCGAGCTATTCAGCCGAAAGAAGCAACTAATTTCAACTTAGTCATTGAGTATCTTAAAGAAACATCTCACTCGTAATTTCCACTAAACAATCGATGTGGAATTCCTTGATTAAGACTTCGGCCTTCATCCTAGCTCTTTAAAAGGAATTCTTGTGCGTCTCTCTTTCTTACCAAACAATGTGGGACTCTTCCCTCATCTTCTTATTGTTCATAGCCAGCACAAAAGTCTCACATCATCCAATAAGTAGAGGAAAAGAGGGGCATTATCCTATAAAATGGTGGCTCAATCATAATTTTAATTAATTAATAAAAATGAAAAAACATTGGGGGAGCTGTCTATAGCAATAACTCTTTCCCTAGTATTTTTTTAAAGGCCAAATAGCTGTTGGGCTAATTTTGCCAATTCCGATATTTTGTTGAACCTAAACCGGCCCATGAGGACCGGGCCAGTCCCAATTCCGAATCGATGGGCCCGTCAATGGGTCGGTTTCGAGCCCAAATTGGCCCATGGCCATGTCTACATACATATGCGCCTAGCAATGATGGGTCGAGATTCGACCAAAAAAAATGATGGGTTAGGAAGCACCAACACTTTTCGGGGATCTCTGTATCGTGTTCAACACTACGATACTATTCGACATTCAACCGATACATAGACAGCGCTTCAGACACGCTAGTGACACGTAGGTCTAGCATCCTAACACGTCATTTCGACACACACATATCAATTGTAAGTATTTTCAATAAATTCTTAAGACATATAAACCATTTGTCTTGCGGAAATTAATGGTAAGCGTCATATTTGTGCTTGCAAAAGTGGACGATTCACTTTTAAAATTAATATATCTAGCCATGAAAAAAACTAATCTTAAATCCCTAATAGAAGAAAAAGAAACTTATTGTTGATATTTTTATATAAACATGTCAATTTATAATGTATATGTAAAAATATACATTTATATATAATGTGCCTAATATATCGAAACTCTCTATTTCTTTTAGAAATGAGGTATCAACATGTCGCATCGTGTTCCGTATTAGAATAGATGCTACTTAGTCGATGGGCACTTTGGTAAATAAGTTTCAAGCACATGAAAAGAATCGTAACAATGTTAAATAAGATGTTTATGTTCCGTCTGTTTCATGAAAAATGAAAAATACAAAATATATTTTTCTAAAAGTAATTATTTTCATGTATTACAAAAAATGAATAAAGGAAAGTTCATCATTCACAAAAATTTTCTAACATAAATTATTATCGATAATGAAAATATTTTTAATTAATTAACTATTTCAAGTGATAAAAGCTCATTTTTTAAAAAATATTTTATAATTAATTTATTTTTCGCGATGCAAATGGTACGGGCCCTCATTTGCCCATGAATCGTGCACCTACTGGTGCATTTTACTCACATATCTTATGTAACTCCCGGCCCATTTTGCACGGCCCGGATCTTCATAAGGGGCATTCATGTTTATTCCAATAAGTTGGTGACCAGTTAATGATAGGACTCGTAAAACATTCTAACATGACCCCTCTCATGCGGAACTCCTAGGTATTACAAAGATCATCAAATCTTCTGGCTTTTGAATTGGAATGAGCAAAAAGAATTAGCCGAATCGGGAACTGCTCAAACCGAATTTAAACGGCAAACTCCCGAAGTCACTGATCCAACTCCCAGTTCCATATAAGTGAAATTGACAATTTTGAGCCCAATTCACGATTTCAAGGGAAGTAGCACCGTCCGAATCAACTATTTATTTATTTATTTTAGTTCTTAAATGTATACGTAATCATTTATCTCTCAAGCCTCGTACCTTCTCCTTCGATCATTCCCTGTAATCATTTATTTCTCAAGCCTCGTACCTTCTCCTTCGATCGTTCCCTATGCCCCACGAGTCGCACTCATCCCTCTTTTTGGACTGCTGAGGAACTAGACCAAACCAGTTGGTCCAATTCCCAATCCAAAGAGTGGGAATCCATCCTTCTAGTCCAGTTCCCGATTCCTAAGTGGAATCAAACCAGATCGAGAACTGATCACTCTAATTTTGATTTTGATTAATTTGATCATTGAATAATTTGCACCATGATACATAGGAATCATCAATTAAGCATACTAACTATAGTGACAGGTAAATTTTAACGGTACGCTTGTTAAAATTTACGGAATTATTGGAAAACCGTCACAACAGCATACGCGGTCCGCCAAACCGGAAAGGAAAAGGTTAGAATGAACATGAAAAATATGCTGTTCTCGGCATCCACAACAGAAGCTAACAACAGTAATTGCAAAACTTCTTGCTGATTGTCCTCGGTCATGTTCACTATGCACCAACACTGAGTATTCACACGTATAACCAATTCTCCCTTACATTTGGCTTATGCTATGCCAGGTATCTCATCAAGGTTGGATTGTCCTTGTCCCGCTCTAGGTACTCTCGGAAGATCAAACCTTCGATCTGCTTCTTGATGGCTCTCACTTCCGGCTGCAAAACCGAATTCGAGAAGTAAGAGGATGGGGTGATCTTTTAGCAGCAACACGAATAGTTAACATGATAAACAACTGTTTAAACCACCAACGCTACTCACAAAAACCTTGTGTAAGAGAAGCATTCATCATTCATGCCCATTAAAGAACAATTATTAACTGCAAAGTCGCTCACTTTACGATAAGTGGCCCCAAGAAATGCGTATTCAGAAAAGAGAGAATGAAAAATAGGTACTTCAATAGCAATTTCCCCTTCTGCCACGGAAAAGAGAAAATGCTAAAAAGAAATGATCTCACGGATTTGCAAATTGTTTTCTATATTAAGGCCGTTGGTCACCATCTTGAAGTCCTGATCTGACTGAATTAGCTTCGTAAAGCTTAGGAAGATGGTAAAAATATTCCATGCATATCAGTCAACTGAGAACAAACCAAAAAAAGAAGGAAACAGACAGGAACCAGTTGCACCTTGAACAGGCGAGACAGCTGCTCAATGCACTCTGCAACTAACTGCTGATAACTTAAAACCTTTCGCATCTTCATTATACGCACAATTGAAGCGTCAATAGCAAATCGCCTATCTCGGTCAACATCTTCAATTGTCTTCTTCCTTTCTTCTGCAGGTGGAAGAGCAATCTACAGCATATGAAAGATAGAGTCATGAAACGACGTGAGAGGGAAATACAAAAAGGCACACTTGATGAATTTTTCAATCCCATAAGTCAAATACAGACCTTGATTCGCCTCATTCTGTCAGTGAACATTGCATTAAACTCAAATTCATCAGTGGCCAAGATTGTTTTTGTATTAGGGTGCTTCTTTAAAATCTTGTACTTAGCACAAGAGAGGGAATGCAGCACTCTCATTAAGTCATTCTCTGCCATGTTTGACTGTTTCCTGATATCTTCATACCCAAATCGATCCGATCCATTAAATAGCAGCAGAATGGCAGCCTGGACAATTGCATACAATTACCAAACATTGGTTCTGAGAGACATTCCATCCAAAACATGCTGGCTTTCCGCAGAACTTTAGTCGTACCTGGAACGTTGACATGATCAGTTCAATGGGTTTCGGCTCAAAATTTCCATTAAGAGTGCAATTTCCCAATGAGTAAATCCATGTAAGTTTCTTGTTTTCCCTCCTCCTCTGAAAGAAATCTGTGAAAGCTTCCACACACTTTACCTGAAAGACAAATAATTTGAAAAGGTCAAAAGTCCTGGGGAAACGTGTCTGATGTGATACTAAATCAAGTAGAGTCTATGTTCCAATAATTACCATCTCAGAGGGAAGGTTGAGATCAGTGGTTTTGGTACTCGGCCAGAATTCACTTTTTAGGACTGTTACTGTCAGATTTACACCAGGGTTTGCAATTTGATTACTGGAAAGATACTGATCAAACTCGGTCTTAATATCCCTACTCAATCCCAAATCCTTGACCTGCCAAAATCATCAAGAAGCTCAGTGAGTAGAAATATCATTACTGAGTCAAAGTTTAGCCACAAAACACTCTGACCATGGTCTCCATCTTTGAAGTGAAGTATCCCCCATATTGCTGCTTGAACTTATTCAAGATCCACTTTTCATGATCTTCATCAACACTCCGATCAACAAGTAACCGTCCAAAAAGTTTTCTCCTGCAAACCCTCGACAGATAGTTTAGAAGATGCAGATGTTTCAGTGAAGAGGGATTTGAATTGACTGACATACATTCTGAGCTGGAGTTAGCAAAAAAACAAATAAAAGAAAGCAACAGGTCAGATCTACCTGTAGAATTCAGCAAATAAGTCTCTGTCACCAACGTAAGCAACCAGCTCTACAACCTGAGATATACTGTGTAAGGATATATAGCAGTTCCAATCGATACAAAGATTCTTGGGAATTCCGGGACTCTCTACCTTTTCAAGCGCTTTCTCGACTGCTTCATCAGTTAGTTTCCCATTTCCACCTGCCTTCAGGATATTGTCGCAGTAAATCGCTAGCATTTCCCCGCTTGAAAGACCAGATGGACCCCAGTTGAAGAAAGTCCTGAAACTTTCATTAAGGGCCTGTAAAAGGATCGTAATGCATAGAATTAATGACAAGAGGAGACATGTGACATGAAGTGCTAAGTACGTGTCTAAACAACCAACACAGTGCCAAACACACCTTGTGAAACAGGAAGTGGTTTGAGAAACAATCAGTAACATATGCCACATACTTGTGATGAAGCTCCATTATCTGCACTACAATAACCTGAAAGATGCATAGCTAAAGTAATTGAACTCCCAACATATCCCTATTAAAAGCTTTTGGCCAGATATTTACCTGCTGCCGTGCTGAAATCTCATTTGAAGCCTGTAAGCAAAGTAGGCAAATGTCCAAATTTAAATCAGAGGAAAATCCTCCACTTGGGTTCAGAAGTATCAGCCCAAAAATCAGATGCCGAATAAAGGTCATTGGCAAAAACAAGAATGTATGATATGTGTAAGTTGAAGATAGGGACTTCTTCCCGATACTTGATTTCCTTTCTCCCCTTTTATTTTCTCCTTTACACTGCATGCTACACTTTCAAGGGTAAAAATTTCCTAAAATGGTCTAGCCTTGGAAGAATTTTCACAGTATAAAGCAGAACCTCATTTTGACAGGAGCTTGGGTTAAAAATGTTTGTCTGGATGTCTGCTGTCAATAGATTTATCCTGAAGATCCTATCCTCCCTCAAACATAAACATGAGAAACACACAAATTGTGTTTGGATTTCATGAATTGCAATGTACTCGTATTTCTCTTTCGAAGTCCTGGTTACGATATGACCCTTACCTACTAGCTTTCGTTTTGCATTTGGACAAGACATCCAAGGTTGTCTGAAATAATTGACCAATTGCTTAGCCAGGAACCAAGTAAGAAATTTGATGACTGCAGGGTTTCTTTTAAGCTGCATTCCCATCATGACCAGTGAATTCTCGAATTTATGGAAAAAAGCAATGGGCGATTGTAAAGACTACTCTCCTAAAAAATTAGCTTAATAAAAATTGAGACCAAGAAGTATTGCGGGTCCTGGTACGGTCCTAACAGTGCCAAAAGTGCGGAAAGGAAGGGGAACAAGATCTGATTTTAGAAGCAGTGTTCTCACTGCAGCCACACAAGAAATAAATAAAAAGATACAGAAGAAGCAATGTAATCGGGATGGTCAAATGAATCATCTCAAGCCATTATGCTCAATTTACCACATTCTTCACTAGAATCTATGAAAGAAACAACAGGAAGAATATGCATGGCTCTTCAGAGAGAAAAAATACATTTAATTCACAAACTTCAAGAAGATGACAAAGACGGTTCATGTTTCTGAAGACTTCGTTTCGATGGTTCAATGGGTTAAAGACTGAAGTTTAAAAGAACAACCACCATTCATACATGACTTAGTACAAACAGATTTAGCATATTTTATTGCAGAAGGTAACTGTTATCCTTTTCCTCCCTTGACTCTCCTGCAACACAGTTTCAGCTCAACTGAGCAAGGCAAAAGAAATTGGACAAACTGTGTCCTCTGATTAGCAGAACCTTCCATTAGACGAACATAACAAAAGAAATCAGCAGCAGTGTACTTTGAGCTACTTAAGCAAAATGCATTACCTTGTTGCTTGCAGCATCTTCACCCTGTGAGACTAAGGCTGTGCCTTCAGCAATAATGTGCTGCCAAAAGAAAATGAAATAACAATTACGAACCATGATCACATAAAGGCAATTACAAAATAAGACAAGATACAAACCTCTTTAAACACGTTGGCTACAGGCTCCAAGAACTGAGTTATTTTATGATTACGATACATCCTCGAAAGATCCTCCATCTAGAACAAACTAAACAGTTAAAATTATTACATCATACACGTCCCGCAAGTAACTTGTAGATTATTCAAATATCCCAACACTAGGAAGCACCTTATTATCTTTAATTAATGCAAGCGAGTAAGACATCTCCATTTCGAGTAGCTGTTCTGAGTAGACTGTGAAGAGCTCATGCTGGACTCTCTACAAAGTACAGAAAGATCATTTGATGAGATCATAGCAAACAGACGTCTAATGTATCCTGCATATGGTAATTTATGAAACCTTTGACTGACAAGTAGCAAGGGAAAGACTTATATTGTTATGGTTGTGTTTGTTTTGCTGTAAAAGGTTCCACGGCGAAATGATTTTCCAGACTTTCATGGTTTTGGTTCACGACAATAGATCATCAACACAAAAGACTTTACAGTCAAAGAAAACACCCATACTTAGGAAAATGATTCCTCCATCTTTCAAAAAGAGGAAATTGTTTCCCAGGTATAACAGTTCAAACCACCCACACCCCCCCCCCCCAAAGCGGGGGGGCCAGGTCCCTCCCCCTCTCTAGATCTTCATTTCTCTTGAGTACTTTTTGTAGCTTTAATTCACCTCATTGCAATCTCTCTCTCTCTCTCCAGGTCTTCACTCCTCTTGAGTACTTTTTGTAGCTTTAATTCACTTCATTGCAAACCCCCTCCCTCCCTCCTGGTCTTCAATCCTCTTGAGTACTTTTTGCCAGCTCGAACCTGTTTCATCTTCTTCAAATTGATTTCAAACATCAACTTTAAGTCTTCACATACAAGAACACTCAATCCTGCTGGACTAAATCATCATCTGTCATGTGATTTTTCCCTCGGTTATGTCACTCATATTGTCAAAGGATGGCATGAAAGGTGTTTGTTAAACTCCAAGGCAGGATGTTCTTGTCTTCACTTCTTTGATGAAACTTCTTTCCTCTAGTTTGAATGGATATTTTGGGATCACTCTTTGGTCCATTCGCTCATTCCATCTAGGATGGAAAACTATTCTCACATGAAGCACTATGACCTCTAAGAGATGAAGTTCATTCATTATCTGCACCTCCTTTATTTCTTTTTCTTTTTTTCGCATGCTTTTACTCTTTTTTCCAGTGTGGTTTCTTCATTTTGGTAATTAGGACATCATATTTTCATACTACAGACGAGCATTTTTTATATCTTCATGATATGTCATTTAAGGAATTCAATATTATTATAGCAGAAGAATCACTCTTGAAAGCGATCAAGCACCGAAAAAACAAAATTCCGTCTCGCTTTCGAAAACAACACTAAACAACGAAAAACTAGTCATGTTCCCTGAAATTGATTATTGTAAAACGTTCTCCTCCATCGTGAAGTTCATTGTGGAACAAGCTCACTCTAAGCTACAGGCATATCAAGCTATGAGATTATCTTGATTTAAGGTACAAAATTGCAGACGTTATGCATATGAACCAATTCATCCATACTTACCAAAAATTTATTTACTTGCCAAAAAAAACCAATTCATCCAGTAATCCAAAGCATATAATTAAGGCCCTAGCATCTCAGTTAAACTCACATGTTTTCGCTATTGATCTTCTTTCAAAAGGTTCATTAGATCAATTGAAAATATAATGCACAAGAGTAATAGGAAAACCTAAGCAAAAACTAACTTCTGCCAAGTGCAATTATATTCTAACCTCCATCAACTTCCGCTCACTCCTTGATAGTAGAACCTGTAAGATTATTTCTTCTCCTTTTTCAAGCATTCTTCGACCTGTAAAAAATATAAAGTACGTATTAGAAACTGCAGATAACTATTTATATTCCCACTTCCATCATATCTAATGCACTTCTACCAGTTACCTTTGACCAGTAATTGTGGCATATATCCTCTACGAGACTGTACTCTTTCACAATCCAACTTGATGCTTTAGGAGAATAGTAGATCCTAGTTTCCTCGAGCAAATATGCTTCAAAGTCTTGTTCATAAAAGTCCCTTTGTCTTTCTCCAATTCCACATTCAATATAGACATCTAAGACATTCTTCAGCAAGGATTTGTCAACTAGATTGCCATCACGGTCCTGATTAATCTGCTCGACAAGCACGAGATACCAAAGGTGATGTACTATGATCAGTAAACTAAATAAGTGAACTGTTAAAAAAGATACTTACCACTGCAATTATTGCATCTCTAATTCTAAATCTCATTACTTGGAAGACCTGAAATGATACACAATGTGAAAGATTCAAACCACATAAATTATAAAGAGGAAGGCTCCTACAAAATTCTAGCCTAGGGTAAGGCTCAAGTTAGGAAATGTCATTCCATACAATGATTAAAAAAGCGGACTGAATTGGCCCAGTAACAGGTTCATGGTTGGTTTGGTCTGGTTAATAACCTTAAATAAGAGTCAGTCAAACTGGTTAAAACAGGGCTTGAGTTTCGACATGAGAGAAGCAGCAAACCACAATTCAATCGGTCCATTGGAGCAAATCAGTCTCACCGATAAAAACTTGAAATTTCACCTGGTTGAGTTGGGAACCAAAGGCAGCCCAACAGATGTTGTTTCATGAAGCAAGACACTCAGCTGTGGCTTTGTTTCAACTCTTAATTATCTTTGTTTCTTCGCATTTTTAATTAGAAACAAACTTGGCAGCAAAATTGGAAAGAAAAAAGGTATCAACATCAGTATAAGTTGGGACACGATGATGCGGATGTGCGCCCTCCACCATATTTACATTGTATTATATCAACATCAACAACACCTTTATCCCAAACTAGCTGGGATAGGCGGTCGATGAACCCCAAGGATACACCATATTTACATTGTATTACATATGCAACTAAAAAAAACTATACTGTACATGTAACCAGCCGGTTCACGGGTAGAACCAGAGAACTAGAATCCTAACTAGTTCTTACACTGTATGGTTATGGAAACATACGACCTCGAGGTAATTTGTAATACAGTGAGGTGGCTAACCTTAGTTTTGAAGCAACTAATTCCAATGTCCCTGAGTGAAGGCAAATTTCTCCTGGAAATAAAATAGCGGTCAAGATAATTAAAAACTCGTGCAAGCCATCTAACCATCACTTTATGATTCTCCCATCTTTGCAGAAACTCCTTCAGCAGAAACTCATTGTGCTTATGTCTGAAAGTTGGCATCACCTTCAGCAAAAAACAGAACATCGGAGATTTTATCATGTGACAGTAAAATCAGATAAAAGAGGATAAGACTAAGTCGAAACTGCATTTTCTTAATGATTCAGAAGAAAAAGCTCTAAATTATTAGCACGACCCGTCAACTATTGAGCATCATCTTACAATTTGCAGAACACCCTTGTTACTCCACAAAAATGGCCAAGAAAAATTTGATCAGGCATGTCATTGGTACTATTATCCAAGGTACAATAAGAATCCCTTTGTCTAAGTTGGAGGGAAAAATAGCATAATGCAAGGGATGGATGAGAAGTAAATACCCAGAACTTGTTCGTTTCTGTCAATATACTGTATTCAGTATACCACACAAAAGACAATATGATCATGTCAAAGCATTACTACCTGATGCGCGCGCATGAGGGAGAGAGAAAGGGAGAGAGGGGGGGGGAAGGGGGAGGGAGAGAGGGAGAGAGAGAGAGCAAATTCTAATTGAGACTTTTGTTACCCTAAAAGAGTACAAAGGAAGCAGTTGCTAAATAATTATTTGAATCGTCATTGAATCTACTAAGAGAATATTAAACGTCAGCGTATTGAATACCAAATTTCTGCAAATACGGACAAATCTTATCATCGCAGGTTCAGAATCCACAAATGTGCTTGCTTGCTCAAGAGTTACCATCACCATTAATAATGAAAGCCAACATTTAAATTTATCAGGTAAATAATCAGAAGTTTGTACCAGTCCTCACGCACCACGATTCTTATCATTCGATGAATAGCTCTTTAAAAAGTATGGATACAGCATAAACTAAGATCATCTTCATAGACAAACGACAAGAACAAAGCGCGGGATTCTCACCGCCTGGACCAGATAATTTTTAATCTCCTGCTCGAATCTATCATAAAGCTGCTGAGAATAATCATGGGGCGGCTTTTGAGTGCACATGTTGTAAACACTCCTGCAGTTTCAATTCCATTAAAGAAAAAACAGAAGAAAAAGAATCCCACCAGTCGACATTGAACAAAGACACTAATTCCCAGCTAATTGAGGGGCAAGAAAGGCTGAGAAATTACGCGTAAGTCATCATGAAATCGACTGCGTTCATCGGCGTGTCGTCGCGCCCCTCAATAATGTTCTTCAGCTTCACTAGCCCCTGCTCCACATGCCCCCAACCCACGTCGAGGTCCATAGGAGGAGTATTCATTGTGGCAGGAACAATACACCCCCACGACCAACACACGCACCTTAGACAATGATCAAAGAAACCACCCGACATCAATCGACAGCTTTCCCATGCGGCATTTCTTGTTTCTTCCAACAAACACCTCAGAATTTTGCCTAGAGAGCAAGCTATAACACAACACAACCACGACGTGAGCTGGGTCAAACAGAAAGTCAATTACACATGAGCCCATCTGGGCAAGTCAGCAGACAATTCTTGGAACGGCAAAAACGGAGGCGAGTCAGGGAATTCGAACTTACAGAGAAGAAGAAGAAGAAGAAGAGTGTGAGTCGCTCAAGCTTGATCGGCGTCCCGCGGAGAAAGATGGGATTCCCTCGTGAGGCAGCGAGTCCCCGAGGCCGGTTTTGGGCCGGAAAAATTTCTCCGCCGACCGGTGCTGATTCCGGGGATGAAGCAGAACGGAGGGTTTGGGCTTTTGCTTCTGGGGAGCAGGGCAGGCTGACGAAGGCGCACCTCGACATGTTGACTCGAAAATGCATTATGTAGAATGTAACGGCAAATACCGCTAGAACGATCCAAAACAATTTAATACGATACCCGATACGAGACTTCATTACCTTGGGTGTCGTCCGCCCAAAATATTGAAGTCGACTCGTTAAAAATGTGAGGTCCCTTGCGAATGTCGCGTGAATTCCATCATTTCCAACGGTCCAATTCGAATTCAGCTTCTACATATCATGCTCATCGGCTAATTTCTCACGCATCGTGTGCTACCAATCGTCTCGTTCTCAATGTGACTTAGAAAAGAAAATCGGCGCGATCATGATCAGATCTAGAAAATAACTTTGTCCGGTGCTCTAGGGAGAGCATGTCTAAATCGAGTAAAAAAAAAAACGTATGAGGGGGCAAGACCTATGTAAATCAGGAGATTTACGGAGAATTTCCATACTTGGTAGTTATATTTTGTTATTGCTTACTCGTTGTTCAATTTCGGGGCCGGACGAACAGCATGTTTGTTCAAATGAATATGATTGTGACAATGCCAATTATTGTTTTCATAAATATATTTCAATACTTCATATGTATCGTGGAAAAAATGAGTGATTTGAAAAATAAGAGAAATATTTTCATAACCAGCAATAATTTGTATCTATACATTTTCATAGACAATAAAAATATTTTTTATCCATTCATTTTTTAAATGATATAAGCGGTCATTTTTTTAATTATTATCTAAATCGGTCATTTTTTCGCAAAACAAACGTAACTCAACTCTTTCTTATTTTTTTTTACCACAAAAAAATTCAAATGGTACACATGTGATAAATTTGTCCCAAACTATTTTTTTGACTATTAAAAATCCTAAATTAAATTTACCCAAAATTGATATACTTGTGAAAAATTTACCATATATTAATTTTTCATTAAATTTTATCATCAAATTATTGAGTTAGATAACAGGTGATGGGTGTATCAATTTGGGGTTTTTACCCTTTGTTTGGAGAAAATTATATTTCTAGTGTCAAAAGTTGTGTACGGAGATTATTTAGAGCCAAAAATTTCAAACGGATCACTTTAATGTCAAGTCGGAGATAAAAAAGATCACTTCAGTGCTAAAAGTTTCAAATGGATTACTTTAATGCTAACTTTTTTTTAAAAAACGACCACTTAATGCCAAATTCCTTTAGAAATGATCATTCTAGTACCAATTCTGATATGTCACATCAGTTTAATAAAATAAAGTTGGCACTTAAGTGATCGTTTTTTTTAAAAATTGACACTAAAGTGTGCTGTTTGAAATTTTTTGCACTAAAGTGATATCCATACACAATTTTTGGCACTAAAATTGTACTTTTACCCTCTGTTTG